>OY482672.1:82004882-83481472 GCA_960531455.1 Urophora cardui | reverse complement strand
ATTATTATTATTATTATTATTATTATTATTATTATTATTATTATTATTATTATTATTATTATTATTATTATTATTATTATTATTATTATTATTATTATTATTATTATTATTATTATTATTATTATTATTATTATTATTATTATTATTATTATTATTATTATTATTATTATTATTATTATTATTATTATTATTATTATTATTATTATTATTATTATTATTATTATTATTATTATTATTATTATTATTATTATTATTATTATTATTATTATTATTATTATTATTATTATTATTATTATTATTATTATTATTATTATTATTATTATTATTATTATTATTATTATTATTATTATTATTATTATTATTATTATTATTATTATTATTATTATTATTATTATTATTATTATTATTATTATTATTATTATTATTATTATTATTATTATTATTATTATTATTATTATTATTATTATTATTATTATTATTATTATTATTATTATTATTATTATTATTATTATTATTATTATTATTATTATTATTATTATTATTATTATTATTATTATTATTATTATTATTATTATTATTATTATTATTATTATTATTATTATTATTATTATTATTATTATTATTATTATTATTATTATTATTATTATTATTATTATTATTATTATTATTATTATTATTATTATTATTATTATTATTATTATTATTATTATTATTATTATTATTATTATTATTATTATTATTATTATTATTATTATTATTATTATTATTATTATTATTATTATTATTATTATTATTATTATTATTATTATTATTATTATTATTATTATTATTATTATTATTATTATTATTATTATTATTATTATTATTATTATTATTATTATTATTATTATTATTATTATTATTATTATTATTATTATTATTATTATTATTATTATTATTATTATTATTATTATTATTATTATTATTATTATTATTATTATTATTATTATTATTATTATTATTATTATTATTATTATTATTATTATTATTATTATTATTATTATTATTATTATTATTATTATTATTATTATTATTATTATTATTATTATTATTATTATTATTATTATTATTATTATTATTATTATTATTATTATTATTATTATTATTATTATTATTATTATTATTATTATTATTATTATTATTATTATTATTATTATTATTATTATTATTATTATTATTATTATTATTATTATTATTATTATTATTATTATTATTATTATTATTATTATTATTATTATTATTATTATTATTATTATTATTATTATTATTATTATTATTATTATTATTATTATTATTATTATTATTATTATTGTTTTCTTAATCGAGAATAGCTCGTAAATCGCAATGTTCGTAAAATGTACGGTACCTTGCTGGCTGGGATGCCAGAGTCATGTCGGTGTAACTACTACATGCGCATTTTCACTAATACACCTAAACTGACTCTTGAATCAGACGCATCGTGCATAGACCCTATATGTAAGTGCTCTAGTAAATCTTATTTTATATGAAATAAAACTGACAATGTGAATTGAAAAATTGTTGTATGTTATTTTTTTACTTTTTTTTTTTTACTACTGGCCGCTGTGGTGCAATGGGTAGAGTGCTCGCCTGCTATGCCAGAGGTCTCGGGTTCAAACCACGGTCCGAGCAAAACACCAAAACAATTTTTCTAATTAGTAAAAATCCAATTATTGAGCAGCGGTCACCTCTTGGCAATGGACGGCATACCCTCCGAGAGTATTTCTGCCATGAAAAAGCTTCTCACAAAAAATGCATTCGCCGTTCGGAGCCGGCATAAAACTGTAGGTCCACCCAATTAGTAGGAAAAATAAAAAAGGAGCACACCTCGAATTGGCAGAGAAGCTCGGCCATAAAACTCGTCAGAGTTATCATAGCGCCATTGTATTATTATTATATTTTTTTACTAGATTGAATTTATTTTTTAGAGGGGCCCGTAAACGCGAACTGTCCCAGGGGCCCGGCTCGGCTCTCTGGGGGCCTGCACATATATCGACGGCTGAGAATAAGATCGCCCTATTTCAAAAATTGTTTCAAAAACGCCCTATTCCAAAAATTGTTTGAATAACGTCTTATTTCAGATTCGGCTTCAGACAATTGTTCAAAAACGCCCTATTTCAGAGAAATATACATATGTGGAATTTTCTCTGAAATAGAGCAAAAACTGAAATAGGACGTTATTCAAACAATTTTTGGAATAGGGCGTTTTAGAAACAATTTTTGAAATAAGGCGATCTTATTCTCAGCCGTTGATATGCATATAAATTTGTATGTACATATGTCTTAATATAATCGATGTTTTATTGAACATTTAATTTAGTGAGAACTTTTTATTTTTCATTTTTCAATACTTTTAGGTAAGTTTACATCTCCAAGTCATTGAATGAATCAGCGTGAGAATAGCAAGTAAATTGGGTATATCATTAAAGGTAATAAGTTTTTATTTTAGTTGATGTAAAATTTAATACTCATCAAAATTATTATTTTTATAATTATGATTTATAAAATTCTCGTATCTATATATTTTATACAATGTTGTCGGAATTATACCGTCATGATAATATAGAGAGCATGTATGTCCATATATAATGAGAATTCATTATAAAATAAAAACAATGAGTTATATTATACCAAACGTGTCTCTATATCAACTGTCGACTTTATAGGAGCTGTATATTATAGTTATCTGATTTTAATTATTTTCAGTGAAATCCTTTTTCTATACCTTTAATATTTCCTGTGCGTTGCGGACGTTACGTTCGCACGATTTTTTGAATTTTTGCGGCAGAAATATCGCGCACTTGTATCGTTTTATTGTATAGAGACAGATTAAGGCCACAGCTGATGATAAAAATATGTTGGAGACACAAATTTATTTTAATACCTTTGTTTTAGCCACCAAAACTGCGTTGCGTACGTTACAAAAAAGGAAGTTGTTTTTAGGTTATTAACTAAATCAGCGATTTGCTTCGAAACTCGAAGTATAAATGATAAAAAATTATTAGAGAGAAGTTGAAGAGAAAGGTCAAGGGTTGCTAAAATCAGCCACAGAAACAAGCCAAGAACAACATCTCATTAGAGAACGTTACATATGTATATTGCGTTGCGGACGTTACGTTGCGGGCGTTACATTTTTTGTCTATGATAATTCAGTAACTAATATCGCCCGAGTGATGAAATTTCATTCGTACAATGACCTCGTTATAGAGAAATATGCGAAAGTTGGAAAATGGTGCCACTCATTAAGAAACAAATTTTCAAAGCTTTATGAGTCATATCTCAGAAACCGAAGCAGATATGTGATATACTTGCTAATACGAATGCTTGCAAGAAATATTGTCCAAATCGGTTGACGAACACGTCCTTATTTATATATGGGTATTATAAAGGGGCCTAATAAAAACATTTTAACCGGTATCTTTGTCAAATATTAAGGTAATTCATAGACAAATTGTGGTATGAGTCCCACTATAGACCTAAAACAAAAAGTAAAAGTTTTGAAAATGGGCGTGGTACCGCCTCTTTTAACTCGACAACTGCTTCAGATATTACGCCGAAATTTGGTGCACACCCTTTCAACACTTCTGGTAATACATGTACAAAAACTAATCGAAATCGGTTTACAACCACGCCTACTTTTTAAAGAGATATTTAAAAAGCTCTCATGTTCGTTATTAAGACCGATATTTTCGGTTCCCACTATCTTTCAAACTTTTCGTTTGACATAACCATGATTAAATTAGCCATAAGGCAAAACTTTCTTTTTCTTATTACACACCGTTGCGGACGTTACAATTTTAACAAAATATTTTTAGGTGAAAATATCGCTTTTTCGCGAAATCTTTTAATTGTTATCAATTCACAGAGCTAATCGCTTCTTAGGTATATATAACCTTTAATATAAATGCTACCAGTTTTTCTGTAGTTGAAAAAAAAACTGATTTTTGCGATAAAAATGAAGAAATATAGTAATATTTCTTCCTTTAAAAGATAGATTAAATACTAAGCTCCCTTGATAAGAACAGAACTTTACAATTACAGCAGCTTAAAATTTTCGTGCGCGGTTGACTTTTCTTGGGAAATGCCCATATGAGTAGATTTTTTCGGATATGTAATACTCGTATCCTTTTAATTTAAAACATTAAATAAATTTCATTGCTAATGCAAAATCCACCATATAGCCCGCCAGTTTCCATTAAAGTTAAAAGGAAGTTCTTCCACATACAATCAACTAATTTATGGTTCGACAAAATGTACTTGGTTATTTACATATCTGCATATACTTTGAATAAATTCTTCCCGATCGAAAAAAGCTTTTTGTGCTCAAACGCAGGGGTTCTGCACTAGTTGATTGGAATTGAACATTGAGTAATGCCCTTCCCAGTGCCGAAATGCACGGCAAAAAATGTTTCATTGGGAAACTTTGTGAGGGAGAAAAATTTCTAATTTACATAAGAAAATTATTCAATTGACGAGATACACGATGACGTTCACCTATCCCTTTTCTTATCTCGTGCCTCATAAAATTTCCAACTTTTTTGTTGATGCTTTTTTTTTCTGCGGCGCCTAGTCATTGGAATGTCAAAAGGTGGTGTATACATACATATAAATATGTATACATATGTACATACATACATATATATGTATGGATATGTACATACATATGTATGAATGCATGTATGTATACACTTTATTTAAAAAAATTACAACTTTAATTGCATTTAATTTTATTTTATTTGCGTTGGCGGGACTATCTAAGAATAAATTTTTTTTGGCACTCCACACAACTTCAGAAATGGTTATAAAATGCAATATTAAAATGATAAACTATGCGGAAATATAAAATTGAATTATTTTTAGTGATTTTGAGCAAACAATGCTATAGCGATAACTTTTATATGTTTACATACATATGTTTAAGTGCATATCCCCTGCAGGGAACTCAATAACTAGTGAGCAAAATTTCTAGTTCCGAACTAGCGAAAAGGTGTCAAAGGGGAACTAGATCAATTGTAGTTAGACCCTCACCAGTTCAGAAAGAATGAATTGAGTGACCATTATAAGACACACTTTGATTTGTATGCAATATCGAAGTGACAAAATATCTATGAAAATTTTTCGTTCGTTCAATTGCCGTCGTCTTTGTATATTTCTGCAATTCTCAGATGTTTAGTGAAGCATTTTATATAAAGAGTTTTCTATTTGCATCTTGTATGAAATGAAATTTTCCCCTAAGTATGCTTTTCCCATCCCTCAGGCTTATTTTTATTTTTTTTTTTATTTTATTACATTTTAAATATTATTGTAAATTTTTACTAAATAAATAAATAAAAAATATTAGTTAAAAAAAAATTTTTTTTTTAATTTTCATCCACTTTGACACCGACAGGATTCGAACCCGCGCCCCTCAGATTGAAAGGCACATGCGTTAGCCAGTCGGCCATCGCGCGACTTGCATGAAGTGTGTCAAATGCTTCACTTAAACGGCAGATGTAAAACTGTAGATTTTGTAGGTATGTACTTGTAGATAGTTCGGAACTATCGAAATTGTGCCAATAAACGAACTAGTGTAAACTGTAGAATTTAGTACTAGTTCGGAACTATCGAAAATGTAATGCAGAGGGTGACAATTGACACCGCCTAGGACATCGCCGTGTTAAATTCGCCAGTTGATAACATGCAAAAGAGATTAACCTCGCACTAGTAGTGTAGAAAAATGCACTAGAAGCAACCTAGTTCGGAACTAGAGATTTTCCCTACAGGGGATATGTATGAGTGCGAATGTACATGTAAATACAGCAAAAATGGTGCCTCAACGGCTTATTGCGCTGACTACTGAGGAAGCTTCAATGGCAATGGCCATTCGTAAATGAAAATGTTTATATATGCATTTAGAATGGCGAAAACCGCACCAAAAAAACGCTGTCTGCCAATATTTGTCAAAGTAATAGCGTAATTTTGGTGCAGATATAAATATACCCAACCCCGAAAAGAAATGCTAGAAAACACAAGCTGCGAGTTAACGCAACCCACCCACGAGTCTCGAGTGGTTGACGCATCTGTTCCAAGTAGCACTATCATTTGCCAATTCAAGGCCTTCTTTCACCATTGACTGAATATCCCCTTTTCTGCCAGATAGTACCAAACATACATATTAGGGATTCCAATCCCGGGATCCCGGGATCCCGGGATCCCGGGATCCCGCCCTTTTTGACACCCCGAAAATCCCGGGATCGCTAGAATTTTATCCCGGGATTTTCGGGATAAGATAAAGAGAGAATATTCCGCTATTATAGCAAAGAAAAGTTATATTTTATATAATTTTTATTGGTCTCAGATCTGTATACTAATAGCATTTCCTATTCTGAATGAAAATGTTGCATTATTACATTGCAGCATTATCAACATGTGTCATGTGCCCTATTAAAGTGTTGAATTTTTCATGTGATTAATGAAACAAAAATAATGCAACCTTTTACTTGTGCTAAGAGCAGAAAATGTTGCCCGTAGTCGGGCCAGTTTTATATTTTGTCAATAGAACAAACATCCCCAAAAAAGTGTTGTGTCTGTGTAGAAGAGAAGAAAAAAATGTGACAGCCGGAAGAAAGTGCGACATTTTTGCTAGAATAAAAAAGTGCATTAGTTAAAGTAAGGATTAAAATTTTTGATTTTTTTTTAATAATTAAATTTTTTTGTATTGAAGTACGCGTTGTAAGGAAACGTACGTTAGGTATTTTTAAAGCTTTTAGCTTGTGGCAAAATTCATTCGATAATTTCTATTTCCTGATTTTTGGTCATTTATAGGGCATGGAAATTTATGCAAATACATGTTTTTCTTAGATTTAGGTAGAGCAAAATAAATAAACAATCTTTGCGAATCGTGAAATTGTCTTAAAAATGGCATTCAAATATTTTTGCATATTTTGGTCATATATGCATATTTTTACATATTTGGCGTTGTTTGCATTTTTTTATTACATATTTCGCATTATATTGCCTATTTTTGTAATTTGCTAGTTGACAGTTTTATACAAACGAAATTCATGCATAACAGTCATCTGACGACGAATAGAGTTTCGTGTGAACACGGCTATTATTAGTATTTTCGATACGGTGCATACCTGTCGACAAAGAGCCGTTTTCAAACATGCTCCTATTACCTCTGTGGATTTAGAACGTTCGTTTTCTATGTTTAAGAGCTTTTTTCGACCGAATCGGCAAATTTTTCTTTTTGAGAATATGAAAAAAATATTTCATTGTGTACGCTAATGAATCGTTAAATAAGGATTAACCTTTACAAATTATGAAATGTTCAAGACTGAATTTATGTACATATCTATAAAAACATACATACATATGTATAAACGTACAACGTAAGAGCAAAATTGAATTAAAAAATATTTGTACCTAATTTATTTAACTATTAGCCGCTTTCGATTCACAATTTCTCTGCTGGCTATAAATTTCCCTCTGCCAAATTTATATGTGAATGATAGCGAGCAGAGGGAAATTTTTATCGACCAGTTAGCGAGTATGGCTACTACTCATTATGAGTTCAAACATTTTTGTTGTTCGATCCGACCTCGCTTGTCTGATGGCGAATCGAAAGCGCCAATTGTAACTTCAATAAACATGAATTAATGCATTTTTTTTTTTATTTTTCATGCATATTTCTCAGTTTTTGTTGCATTTTTTATGCGCATATTTTTTATTTTTTAGTACATAAAATTCCATGCCCTAGTCATTTATTTCTCAAATGTTTTTTGGAATTTTCCCACATGGAAAGTAAATAATGGAAGAAAATGGAAACAAAATTTTAATTAGACTTGTTAGTCTTACAACACTGTACTAAAATTAAATACGCAGCTGCATACTCGGAATTCATATCAAAATTTTGCCTCCGATATTTATCTATTCAGAAGTTGCATTAATTTTCTGAATTTTTCGGCAAGCTTGGAAATATCAATAATTTTTCTTTGCACTTTAAAGTTGTAGCGTTCCTCGAAATATATATTTCCTTTTTTCAACCCCAAATGTGGGAAAATAATACTGGTCGAAAAATTTTTGTAATAGAAATAAAATTCTACGTTTCAAAAGGATTTCGGTGTAGTTTTTGAGACATTCATGTCCAAAAAGGCGAAAAACGCAGTTTGTGGCCATATTCACTCCTCAATATTTTTAAAACTACTCACTTTCATTAAAAACTCATTACATCTATTGAAAGCACGATCATTTCTTTTGAAGACAACGTAGATATCCGAATAAGATACCCGAAAAAGGAAAGCGCTGTTTTCAAGAGAAATGATCGTTCTTTCAATAGCTGCAATCATCTTTTAATGAAAGTAAATAATTTAACAGATTGAGCAGTGAATATAGCAAAAAATCGCATTTTTCATCTCTTTGGACACGAATATCTCAAAACCTACACGCATTACCGAAAATCCGACTTCAAATTCAGAATCAGCGCACCGAAATCCTTTAGAAAAGTAGAATTTTATTTGAGTTAGAAAATTTTTTGGAAATATTGTCGGCCTGTGTAATTAAAGTCGAAATCCCGGGATAAATCCCGGGATCCCGGGATTTTAAAAATAAATCCCGAAAATCCCGGGATCGTAAAAATCGGAAAAATTGGAATCCCTAATACATATGTATGTAAATATACATACATACATATATGGTACGGCATCGATTTATGACTCCTCTGCACAAACTGACTGGTTAAAGGATGAAGGAGGTGGAAATGGGTTGTCATAGCTCCCCTTTTACAGCAGCAATATTTGCTTTTCAATACGACCGCTACTTGAGGCCATTAAAGCTGGAATAAATAAAATATTCTGGTTATTTTCCAAAGCCTTTTAGCAATTTTTAGACGGTTACTTCAAATAAAAGTAGTTTTATTTCTTCAGCTTTTATTCAATACTACAATGGAACACTCGAACAAAAACGAGAGTTTTGTGGCCAAAATATTTTTTAAACGCATGAGAATTCCTTGGTTTCCCATTAATAGTTATACGTGAAACTTACATACATACATACATACTTAGTCATAGAAACTTGGTAAACAGCATCTGCCCCACAAAAATCATTGGATTATATGATCCATTTGTGGTAGGTTAGAGTAATTTCAAAGTGACCACTAACATAGCCCACATAACAAAAAGCAAATGTTTATCGCGGCGACGACGATATGTGTAGACATGCATAACTACATACATACATATGTTTGAATGTACTCGATCAATTAATCCAATGTAGGTACTCCATGGATTAATTTGATTGTTATGCGGGACTGGAGTATATACTCCATTGCAATGACATGGACCATATTTTTTTTGTATGAAATGTGGCAAGTTATGGAGTAATCGGTTGGTCCATAGCGAGCAGTCCATGGATTAGCGAATGGAGTACTCGGAATTTTTGCAGGGTGAGTTGTGGGACTTGCATATGTACGTGCGAACAATTTTTTCGCATGTTTTATTTTTATGTTTTATTTATTTTTTTTTTATTTGCCAACAAAGCGGAAAGTTATAATTCTGCTAATGGTGGCGCCAGAAAAATGTACACATATTATATATCAGGGGTGCAGGTCCAGTGACTCTTTGTGACTCCGAACAGCAAACTGTCGCTGTCGCCACCACGGCGCAGCTCAAAACAAGCGGTACAATCGGTCGATCTTCATCAGCGTTGCCACTTACCAATTGGATCGTGCATCCAAAACGGATTCACATCCTGACAAAAGTGTATTCAATTTTTTAAATTAGGAATTATAAAAAAGGTGTATGTATGCGGCTATTGTTTATGAAACAAATTTTAAAAATATCGTCGCTTTCATGTCAGAAACATAAATGTGAACATTTTTTTAAATGTAATGTCTGCGGTTTATCGGGTATTGATATAATAACACTGTGCACGAACCAGTGGCGCACACAGAAAAATATTTTGGGGGGGGTTTTCAATATCCAAAAAAAAATTAAAAAAAAAAAATACTTAAAACTCGTCCAGACAATTTTTACTTAAATTTATGTATGTTTGGGGAGTGGACCTACGTATGCACACATTAAACAAATGCATCTTTTAAATCTCAATTCATTGCATTTTCTCTGTATTTAAACTAAAACTCACAAGTAAGGAAGCCTAAGTTCGAGTGGAATCGAACTTTAGATACTCAGCTGTATACATTTATTGCTTGTTTGCGTTTGTTCGATTAGGGTGTATTTTATATGAATCGAGTGCCGCATAAAGTGGGCGCAGCCACGCCTATTTTCAAAATTTTTATCAATCATCCAACTAAGCATATAAATATTATTGTTAGTTCAAATTTGCAACCCTTTATGACCTCTAATTACAAAGATGTCACGTTACAAATTCCCAACGGGGTTTCCAGAAATATCTTTGTTAAAAAGTAGGCGTGGTTATAAACCGATTTCGCTAAATTTTTGAGCATGTATTACCACAAGTTATTAAAGTGTACAAACTGATTTTCGTCATGACATCTCAATTATTTGTAGATATGGGTTCTGAAATCTCGTAGATTCCTTTGTCTGAAAAGAGGCGGTGCCACGCCCATTTTAGAAGTTAATAACTATCAGATATTTTTAAGTTTTGCTTATTGGTTTAAATTGTTGTTTCCTAATTTGTTATAAAACACTTTAATTTTTCTAATTGTTATAAATATTTTTTGAAGAGAATCAAAGGAAGTATTTTGACTAGAAAATTCTACTTCAAAAAGTATTTAAATGAAAAACAAATTTTTCATATAGGAGAATTGTTGTTTAACTCTGAAACGAAATTGTTTAAAAAATAAACTGAAAATTTTATTATTCAACTTTTGCTGTTCATCTGATTTCACCATTCTGTTGCGAATATTATATTTGATCATAAGAATAATTTCATCATCATTTGCCACTAAACTGAAGCTGCTATTTAAATATCGCAACAAATCCACCACCCTATTCTGCGGAGCTGATTTTCCAATAAACAAAATAATTTCATCGTAATAAATCCACCACCTTATTCTGCGGAGCTGATCTTCCAATCAACAAAATTTCATCGTTGAATCTGCTTTGTTACAGAGGTGAACCACATATTGTAATTGTGCTACAGAGGTAACTCTTACATATTTTAATTTTTATAAACATAATCAGTAGTTGTTGACAAACATTGGCAATGTATATCCACAAATATTCATAGATTTTACAACATGTATTTACACAAATATTTGTGCATGTACCATCTTTTATAAAATTATTTTTTGTATGGTGTTGTCAAATTTTGGGGGGGGGGGGTTTTAACCCCAAAACCCCCCCATTGAGTGCGCCAATGGCACGAACCACAAATTAACAGAGACATACATACCTAGTAAAGATAATTCGGCCACGCTAAGCACGATGGGGTTATTCATTTTTGTAGATTAGCTCTCGTTTAAGAGATATTTGCCTTAAAGTTCCGTCCGTCTGTACGCATAATATAATATGGACATTTTGAGATATAACTTCTCCATTTAAAGGATTAAAGAAATGCAATCTTAACAATTTTCAGTGATATGGTTGAGGTCAATTTTCGTGTCCTTTACCTTTACCTTTTAGCTTTACCTTTACTTTTACCTTTACCTTTACCTTTACCTTTACCTTTACCTTTACCTTTACCTTTACCTTTACCTTTACCTTTACCTTTACCTTTACCTTTACCTTTACCTTTACCTTTACCTTTACCTTTACCTTTACCTTTACCTTTACCTTTACCTTTACCTTTACCTTTACCTTTACCTTTACCTTTACCTTTACCCTTACCTTTACCTTTACCTTTACCTTTACCTTTACCTTTACCTTTACCTTTACCTTTACCTTTACCTTTACCTTTACCTTTACCTTTACCTTTACCTTTACCTTTACCTTTACCTTTACCTTTACCTTTACCTTTACCTTTACCTTTACCTTTACCTTTACCTTTACCTTTACCTTTACCTTTACCTTTACCTTTACCTTTACCTTTACCTTTACCTTTACCTTTACCTTTACCTTTACCTTTACCTTTACCTTTACCTTTACCTTTACCTTTACCTTTACATTAATGTGTTGAAGAACTGCTCAACGCCCTTCATTTGCCACCAATATCGCTCAGTAATTTTCCGGGGTCACCCGGATCCACGCATTGAGCCATATCTTGGAACCCGGCCTAGGCATCACTATTTAAAAAGCTCTTTGTTCAAGTTCTCCTCAACAGCTTTCATTTGATACCAATATCGCTGAGTAATTTTCCGGGTTCACTCGGTTCCACGTTTTGACCCATATCTGGGGACCCGGCCTAGGCATCGTTATGAAAATAACTGTATGTTGAAGGCATGCCAATATTGGTCAAAGACTGTGGGTAACTCTGGGTCCGCATTTGGGCCTATATTTCGGGAAATTCCCACTTTTCTATATACCCTATCAAGTGCGCTAATACTACATGAATCTACTGTGAAAATTTCATAAAGATCGGTCGATTACTTTGGGGGTCCATAAAGGTCACACAGGCACACATATATACTAGATAAATATATGTACATACATATATCAGGGTGGATCGATTTCGGGCTTTTTTTGAAATCATTATTGGCATACCTGCAGAAAGTTGCCTTTCAAGCATAGAAGTAAGACTGCAAAATATTATTTGCCTAGTCCTTTATTTAGAAGTGCCCCATTCCATTAAAACTTGAAAAAATGAGCTTGATTTTTATAACTTCGAACAAAAAATTTTTTTGTTTTCTGTCCCTGAAAAGCGCAATTTTTTTGCTAAAATATTAAGTCCTAGTCTCCCTTCGCATGTCTTGTGGCGTAAAGTATGTAGTTTGAAAATATAAATCCAATTTCTGGCGGAAATATAGTTAAATATATTACATCCCAGAATTTTATGTAATCTATATATATATAAAAATCAAGCCCATTTCTTTGTCGCCGGCTTTCGCCCAAACGCGTGGAGGGATTTTGACCAAATTTACACACCAGCTTAGTACCTTGCCCTAGATGGTTTATATGCATATTTTTTTCAAATCCGGAAGTCGGTTCCCGAGATATAGGTCAAAAGGTCAAAACGTGGATCCAGCTTTCTCCAGCATATTTTTGGACGATAAAGGTATCAAATGAAAGGTGTTGAGCAGAGAATTTACATAGAATAGTACTCATTGTGATTCCTGTGTCGGGTCTCCAGATATGGGTCAAAACGTGGACCCGAATGACCCTCGAATGTTTCTGAGCGATATTGGTATCAACTGAAAGGTGTTGAGCAGAGAATTTACATAGAATAGTACTCATTGTGATTCCTGTGTCGGGTCTCCAGATATGGGTCAAAACGTGGACCCGAATGGCCCTCGAATGTTTCTGAGCGATATTGGTATCAAATGAAAGGTGTTGAGCAGAGAATTTACATAGAATAGTACTCATTGTGATTCCTGTGTCGGGTCTCCAGATATGGGTCAAAACGTGGACCCGAATGACCCTCGAATGTTTCTGAGCGATATTGGTATCAAATGAAAGGTGTTGAGCAGAGAATTTACATAGAATAGTACTCATTGTGATTCCTGGGTCGGTTCTCCAGATATGGGTCAAAACGTGACCCCGGAAAATTTCTCAGCGATATTGGTTTCAAATGAAGGGTTTTGAGCAGGGATTTTAGATAGAAATGAACTCATTACGATTCCTAGCTCGGATCCCAGGGTGTGGGTCAGCACCTGGACCCGGATAACACCGGGATATTTCTCAGGGATATTGGTACCAAATGAACGTGAACCCGGATTGCCCCGGTAAATTTCTCAACGATATTGGTGTCAACTGAAAGGCAGGGCTTTTACATAGAGATGAACTCATTATGATTCCTAGGTCAGGTCCCCAGATGTGGGTCAAAATGTTGATCCGGATGGCCCCGGATAATTTCTCAGCGATATTGTTATTTAATCACGGTGCATGGCGATTCCTAGGTGGGATCCCAAAATATGGGTCAATATGTGGACCCGGATAACACCGGGATATATCTTAGGGATATTGGTACCAAATGAAAGGTGTTGAGCGGACTCTCATGTAGAGCCGTACCCATTACGATTTCTTGGTCAAGTCTCCAGATATCGTACCCATTATGGTTCCTAGGTCAAGTTCCCGTATGTGGATCAATAAGTGGACCCGGATGAGCCCGGTATGCTTCTAAGCAATACTGATATAAAATGAAATGTGTTGACCGGGTCTGCTATATAGAGATATTTTCATACTGATTCTTAGTCCCGATACCCAATTATAAGTAAAAGAGACGATTCGGACGCCACGGAATGTTTTTAAGCAAAGATGGTATGAAATGAGAAGTGGAATGCAGGGTATGTTATGCTAAACCCAGTTTCCTAGGGAAAGGAGTACAGTAATCAGACTGGGAAAGGAGAGGGAGGATATAATAAAAATGGAATGAAGAGGATGGGCAGAGATACAGTAAGACAGGGAATTATAGAAGGAATAAGAGGGGGGAATAAAAAGGAGAAAGACAGAAAAGGAGAGGTAAGAGAGGGAGATAGAGAAAGAGAAGCGTAAATGTGACGGGAAAGGCAAAAGGAAACGGAAATGAAAGAAAAGATAAATGGAAAGAGAAAGAGAAAAGTAGAGGGAAAGGGAGTTGGAGAGTAATACGAAGAAAAATGGGATAAGAACATGAAGAGGGCAAACTTTTGAAAATATCAATTTTTTCTTTCACTTTTTTTTTAATTAACTGACTTTTGCTGAGCTCTGCAGCCCGAGGTAATTTCGGTTTCTAGATACTTCCAACATTTTTTAAAGTGTGCGTTTTTCCCTTCAAGTACCTATAATAGGAAGTGGGCCAAAGCAAAGCTTGGCTGGGTACAGCTAGTCTATTATATATATATATATAAAAGTCAAGCCCATTTCTTTGTCGCCGGCTTTCGCCCAAACGCGTGGAGGGATTTTGACCAAATTTACACCCCAGCTTAGTACCTTGCCCTAGATGGTTTATATACATATTTCTTTCAAATCCGGAAGTCGGTTCCCGAGATATAGGTCAAAAGGTCAAAACGTGGATCCGGCTTTCTCCTGAATATTTTTGGACGATATTGGTATCAAATGAAAGGTATTGAGCAGAGAATTTACATAGAATAGTACTCATTGTGATTCCTTGGTCGGGTCTCCAGATATGGGTCAAAACGTGGACCCGGATGACCCTCGAATGTTTCTGAGCGATATTGGTATAAAATAAAAAGTCTTGATGAGGACTTCAGCACAAAACTATTATAATTGTGATGCCTAGCCCGGGTCTCCAGATATAGGTCACAACGTGGACCCGGATGACCCTCGGATGTTTTTGAGCGATATTGGTATCAAATGAAAGGCCTTGATGAGGACTTCAACATAGAACTATTTTATTTGTGATGCTTAGGACGGGTCCCCAAATATGGGTCAAAACGTAGACCCGGATAACCCCGGAAAATTTCTCAGTGATATTGGTATCAAATTAAGGGTTTTGAGCAGGGATTTTACATAGAAATGAACTCATTACGATCCCTAGGTCGGGTCCCAAGGTGTGGGTCAACACACGGACCCGGACAACACCGGGATATTTCTCAGGGATATTCGTACCAAATGAAAAGTGCTGAGCAGGGCCTTTACACAGAGATGAACTGATTATGATTCCTAGGTCTGGTCCCTAAATGTGGGTCAAAACGTGGACCGGGATGGCCCCGGAAAATTTCTGAAAGATATTGGTGTCAACTGAAAGGCAGGGCTTTTACATAGAGATGAACTCATTATGATTCCTAGGTCAGGTCCCCACATGTGGGTCAAAATGTGGATCCGGATGGCCCCGGATAATTTCTCAGCGATATTTTTATTTAATCACGGCGCATGACGATTCCTAGGTGGGATCCCAAGGTATGGGTCAATATGTGGACCCGGATAACACCGGGATATATCTTAGGGATATTGGTACCAAATGAAAGGTGTTGAGCGGATTCTCATGTAGGGCCGTACCCCTTACGATTTCTTGGTCAAGTCTCCAGTTCCTAGGTCAAGTTCCCAGATGTGGGTCAATAAGTGGACCCGGATGAGCCCGGGATGCTTCTGAGCAATACTGATATAAAATGAAAGTGTTGACCGGGTCTGCTATATAGAGATATTTTCATAGTGATTCTTAGTCCCGATACCCAATTATGGGTAAAAGAGATGATTCGGACGCCACGGAATGTTTTTAAGCAATGATGGTATCAAATGAGAAGTGGAATGCAGGGTATGTTATGCTCAACCCAGTTCCCTAGGGAAAGGGGAAGAGTAATGAGACTGGGAAAAGCAAAGGCAAAGGGACGGAAAAGGAGACGGAGAATGGAATAAAGAGGATGGGGAGAGACACAGTAAGACAGGGAATTAGAGAAGGAATAAGAGGGGGGAATAAAAAGGAGAAAGACAGAAATGGAGAGGTAAGAGTGAGCGGTGGGAAAGGAAACGGAAATGAAAGGAAAGATAAATGGAAAGGGAAAGAGAAAGAGAAAAGTAAAGGAAAAGGCAGTTGGAGACTAATACGAAGAAAAATGGGATAAGAACATGAGGAGGGCAAACTTTTGAAAATATCAATTTTTTCCTTCACTTTTTTTAAACTTATCTGAATTGTGCTGAGCTCTGCAGCCCGAGGTAATTTCCAACATATTTTAAAGTGTGCCGTTTTTCGCTTCAAGTACCTATAATAGGAAGTGGGCCAAAGCAAAGCTTGGCCGGGTACAGCTAGTATGTGTAATGAATATGTAATATGTGGTAAGATAAGGTGAATAATAAGTTTTTTTCTTGTCTCCGGGGTGTGTAATACGCCGACATACGTAACCAACGCAACACACAATAGATACTGCTCACAACACTATTGACATGGTCTACACAGCTAAGCTTAGAGTTAACTATGAACCCTAAGTTTCTTACTTTTGTAGTAAACGAAAGCACAATATTATTATTAAACAAATTCGGAATATCTGTTACATGTACAGTACTGTTACACATAGGTAGCACGTATGACTTTTTAGCATTCAGACGCAAACAATTATTACAAGCCCATTTAGAAATGACAGACATGTCACTATTAACCTTGAAACATAAATCTTCCACAAGCAAAATACGGTAAGATAAATACAGCTGAATGTCATCAGTATACGCATCAGGGTGCCCAGATTATTAAAAAAAAGCGCAGATTCAGAAGAAAAAAGCGCCCAAAATTCACAAATCCTATAAAACACATAAAGCCGACATAACAAATCCTTTATTTTAGGAATGATGATAACAAAAATAAGGTGCAAAAATTGCCTTCGGCGCTATAAATATTCTACAAACCTGGAATAAAGTAAGATCCTCTAAAATTTTTTCGAAAACTATTTCATCTGAATCGCTTGTTTTTACAACATATTGTTGGATATCGGAAACGTTTTGCAGCAGAAACTATTAGCCTTCATAAAGCATTTTATTCGAACTATTGAATTTAGGCTTTCCAACGCCATCCTGTTTCGAATCTTTGTTTTTGTTGAGTTCATTACGAAAAAAATGCGCTCAACAAAAGCATTTGAATGAGGCAATGATAATAATATAAAGGCTAATTTACTTATATTTCCAAACATTTTATTGCTAACGGCGGTTTTCACTCCGTAATCTTTTATAATTTAAACAAATATCTCGATCCGCGCTTAGCAATCCCTATAAAATTTAAACGCAGATGTATATGCGCTAAAATAAAAACAAAGCTAATGTGGACGTCCAAACAAGGAGACAAAAAGTTGAGCAACTCGCTAAAAAAATATATTCCACATTATACTTATGTAATTAGTTTTTCGAAGACGAAATGTTACGAACGCATTTTCCTGATAGTGAATGCGTTCGAAGAAAAAAATTCCACAAAATCAAGAAAGCGCCAAAATCGCCTAATGCGCTTTTTCAAATTTTAGAGCGCCCAACTTCCAGGAAAAAGCGCCCAATCTGGTCACCCTGATACGCATGAACATTAACGTATTGACATACAGAAAATAAGCCAATCACATAAAGACTAAACAAGAGAGGACAAAAATAAAATTTTTTTAAATTTATATTTAAAGAACATACATATGTCCAACTAACAACACTCAGAACCACCAAATTTGTATGTTATTAGATGCCAAAAAAATGTAGTAATTTACAGCCTTATTCTGATAACCTCACAAAACTCACCGCACTCACTATTGTGACGTTTCTCACAGTTGTGAGGCTACACTTATTCTGGCATAAATTCAAAAGCACAAAAGCTCATAATTGTGAGAAAATTTGTGATGACTGAATATGCAGCTCACAATACAAAAACTGTTGAAAATATTTTGAAATTTTGTGCCGTAAAAATTGTTTTTTTTTTATGGAGGAATTGTTGCTCGTTGTTTTGGCGACAGATCTTGAGGAGCAGAAAGAAACAGTGGCGAGAAGAAGGCTTCTGAAAAGTCCCAGGGATAAAAGCGATCCATTTTTCCTGCGGGTTGCCCGGGTGGAATTTTTTTCGCTCCATCTCTGGGTGCTGCCTGCAGAAACGGATAAAGAATTCCAATTGCTCTTGTGTGGTTCTCTCATACTTGCTTCTGTAAAGGAAAATATTTATTTATGTATGTATAGCCGCTTTCGATTCACAATTTCTCTGCTGGCTATAAATTTCCTTCTGTCAAATTTATATGTGAATGCTAGCGAGCAGAGAGAATTTTTATCGACCAGTTAGCGAGTATGGCTACTACTCATTATGGGTTCAAATATTTTTGTTCGATCCGACCTCGCTTGTGTGATGGCGAATCGAAAACGACATATGTATTTATAAATTTTAAAATTAAAAAAAAAAGTATAAATTACTCACGTCTTTTATTTTTCCATTTTTGTTCAAATTGAAATTTGACAGAAAAAAACTTCTCACCTCCTATGGTAAATTTTTTAAGCTTTTTTCTTGTGAGATCTGGCACCGAATAGCCTCACAAATATACCTCACAAAATGTTGACAAATTTTTCCTCACATAAAAGTTGTGAGGTTTTTTAAGAATAGGGCTATTAGATTGGTCCCAGGTGCCAACATCACCATTAAATTTTTTTCCAATATCAACACTGATTTACTGTTTTTTTCGGGGCAAGCAAAAAACTTATTTGTATAACCCATTTTAGTTTTGATTTCTGAACACTAAACAAGTAAAACTAGTGAATTTTTAGTGAAAGAAAGGAAGTTATTAATGTTTATTTTTTATTTGTTATATTATATATATTGTTTTTTTTCAAAAAAAAAAAAACTTATAGAACAATCATAAAATAAATATTTAAAACGTTTATTTATTCAATTAAAAATACGTGTTATGAAGTATTTACTCGCACAAAGCTTGTGAAAAGCGAATAGAACTGAATTATAATACGTTTACTGAACACCTTTAAAAAACGCGTTATTATATGTCTTAAACAATATTTTTTGCAATCCTAATTTTAAACTTATAACGAGCGACGCATTTCGATTATAAGACGCTTAATTTGAGGCGCTTATTATTATATGAAATTATTCGCTGGTTTGTTAGGTTCGCTATGGCAGTAAACTACACACGTATGACTCCTCTGTCAGTTTTGTTTTACAAATTTCGCTTATATTGGAATACTATACCTAATAACAATTTTTCTTTTTTGTGCAGAATTGAATTAAACATTTCAAAGTTTAATTGAAAAAAATAAATATTTCAACCGAAGGATTAGGTTTGATTTATAGTCATTTTAATCCCGTTTTAATGCATTTTTACAATATTTTGCATCAAGAATCAATCTACCCATTCGTGAAAACCGCATGAAAATCCGAACAGACAGACAATACGGACTTTATTTTATAATATGTACCTACTCTGAAAAATCCGTAGTTATATCAACAACTTTCCGCTGTTGAATCTCCGTCTTTGATTCCACAGCAAAAGTATTTGTTTTTACAGCATAGTTTTTGATCCAACAAAGTTAAGTTAGTTAATTCAAAGACGCCGTTATTCATTTAAAAACACCCTTTCTGTTGAAAATTTTTCATGAGAAAACCTTGTTTTGTGAGAAATCCAAAAACAAAAATAATGAGAATAAATTTTTTTAAATTGTGTTTTTACAATGATTCATATAATTCATAGATTCTTTTTCGGAAAAGAATAGTATAAAAGCATTACTAAATTCAATATAATGTGGAATGTTCCACTATGTGATTCCGTTGGATTGAATTTCAGGTGGAAGTCATGGTTCCAATCGGGAGGGGAATATAAAATGAGGAAGAATAAGAGATAAAGATTGATATCTCAGTGAAGGCGAAGAAGAGGAGAACAAGCGGAGCTACATATTTGTAGTTGGGACTAACTCAACTTAAAAGCAAAGGTATTTGATCCAACAGTTTCCGTTCTTTATTTAAATACGCACTTTTGAAATAACAACTGAGCGTTGTTAGGCACATCTATTAAATGGTATTTGTGTGTAAACGATTATTCAACGACGGGCAACGGTGATGCCCGTACCGCAGAAATCGAAATCCTTTTAATTATACCTTTCATGAGAATGAAATGGTATTATAACTTAGTGCCAAAAAAATTTTTGTCGAAAGTACCAGAAGGAAGCGTGGGGGACCCACCAAAATATATACCGATATGATCAGAATCACGAGCTGAGTCGATTAAGCCATGTCCGTCTGTGTGAACGCAAACTAGTCCCTCAGTTTTTGAGATATCTGAATGTAATTCGTAATACAGGTATGTTGTTATATGCAGCTGATCATTTGTCGGAACCGGCCGATAACAACCGATTTTTCAGATATACATGCAATTTTTGGATGTAATTTGTCCATAACTTCCCCATTTAAACAGCTAAGGACATGAAACTTTGAAGTAGACGTACCCATTTTGGCCCAAACAAGGTTACCGAAAATTGTCAAGATCGGACTACTATAATATATAGTTCCACAACATCCGATTATTCAGATATACACATTTTGGTGTATAACTCCTCCATTTTAACAGCTAACGGCGTGAAATTTTAAAGTATTTGTACCCATATGGACCCAAACGGGGTTACCGACAATTGTCAAGATCGATCGATTGTTCAGATATAGACATTTTGGTGTATAACTCCTCCATTTAAATAGCCCAGGCACCATTTTTTCTAATAAATCCTTCCATAAATAACCCACAGAATTGAAATTAAAAATTATACTAAATTAGGCTATGTACATACATAGGTAACTTTTCATTTCCCCACTCATGAAAGGTATGAAGTCTTCGGTACAGCCGAAGACAGCCGCGCTTTTACTTGTTTTTTACGTAAGAACGTGTCAGCTGATCGCTCGCAGGGTTGCAGGGTAGAAGGATTGCCGACTGAACATTTTTAGTTATTAAATATTTAAACATTAATTTTTACGGTATTATACAAACAACTCAAGATTGTAAAATGTTATCGAATATCATAGATGGGCATTTTCAAGTATCAATAGTAATGCATTACCAGTATTGAAGCAGTAAAATGTTTGTCTTTGACTTTCTACCGCAAATTTTCGCAAAACTCAGTTTGTACTCGAATATTTTGCAACGTAAAGTAATATTTTAATAGCTATTGCAATTTCATGAGCATTCAGTAAGCTTTAATGCATTGCTGAGTTTACTGCAGTATGCTGATCTATGTCGAATATACATATGTATATGTGTTCACATGGAAAAAATTGTATGTCTACTTAAACAAACAATTTGTTACTCGTATTACTTTAATTTTTAAAAATAAAACTTTTACAAATTATTTTTAAATCCTAAACAAAATGTAAATAGGTATATAAATTAATAACAAGATAATAAAAGAAGATATTACTGAAAATTAAAGCAAAGCTGAAGTGAGTTTCTCTAAAAAAATGGCGAAAACTTTCGATCAAATTGACGTCACATTAATACGTTCCAAACTTTGTCACCATCAAAAAGGGAGGTGAGAATCTATCAATTGACGTCATTATGAAGGGAAATCGGGAAAAATTTTAATTAAATTGACGTCAGATTAATACGTTCCACACTTTGTGACCACCTAAAAAGCAAGTGAGAATCTAGCGATACATGTTTATCTATATTAGAAAAGAATATGAGTTACAGAAACTCAGTGATAATTTTGCTGCTTCCCAATATATTTCCAGCCAACCTTGGTAATCATTATTCAGGGCTAAAACATAAAATAACAAAAAACACAATTAGAACATTAAATTTACAAAATTGAAAATTAATTAAAAAAATATAAATTAAATGTGTTTTCATTAAAACCTAAGCCAGAAAAAGTAGCTAAATTAGTTAAAATAAAGTCAATGACAACATTAAAAAATATTAAATTAATATTTTCTTGCCATTTGGCAAATAATGTACAGTTGTGTATTGAAGAGTAAACCGAATAAAATTTTGAAAAATTTTGTTGATAAAAAACGGCTAAATGGCAACCCCGCCAAAATTAAAACAAATTATGTATGTATGTAAATATGTGTAAGTAAAACAGCTGCCATACGGACTAAAAATATCCTAAAAATTTCATACGGGCGGACCACACATTCTCCACTAACCGGACTATTAGAGAGTTGTGGTATAAAAGCGAGTGAATACGATAAGTCTGATCTTTGAAGTAATGGGATTGGAAAAAATGTATGTATTTTCTGAAAACTGTTAGGTAAGAGCAGAATGCAATATAAGCGAGCCGAGAAATGTCCAAGAAAACACAACTATTATTTACTAGCAAATACCCGTCCCGCTTCGCAGCGACGAAAAATGTTTTTATGTTATTATGAGTCTCCCCCTCTACTATTACCTACCTTTCCTTTTCCCTTTAGCATCACAGATCGCTAATATACCAAATATGTATTACTGCAACGAATGGATACATGAACTTCGCATGTTTGCAATAAGTTGTGCATACTATTTATGTATGTTAAATTCTGGCAAATTTAATTTTTGGAACAAGTGTTGCTTAGGCGCACTGAAAACAGTAGCTTCCTAAAAATTAGGAACGCTCATATAGTCGGCGAGCCCGTGACAAAAATATCAAAGAGCCCAGTTGTCATTCTGACTTCAATCGACTGCTGACCGAAGTATTCCCATCCCAGAAGTGTCTGACTGCCAAATTTATTAATTTTAAACAAATTACGATTATTTTGGAAATTTGCAACCTTCGAAAACTCTTCGATTAAGGTCTCATTTTCGACATGTTTGGAATAGGGCTGACGTGTCCCGGAAATTGACTGTCTGACTGTCGGATTCTTGTTTTATGTTATAGTACCTGGATGACCGAGCTTATCCCGAGCTGCCATTTTTTCGCAGGTCTTCGCAAGCGAAATAAAAAGTTAAAATAAAAAAATAGTGGAAAAATTAAACTTTTCAGAAGTTTGCGCCCGAGACCCCTTTCATGAAAATTGTTGAAGCCATTTCTGAGATCCAGAACTAAAGTACACCCGCCTCGCTTGGCCGCGATACATCTAACTCTTCATGTGCTTCTCTCTCTAATTTTATTTTTCCTTTCTCTTTCATCTCCGTTTCCTTTTCTCTTTCCTTTCCCTATCGCTCTCCCAAAACCCTCCTTTTCTCTCCCCCTCCTATTCGTTCTCCCTTTCCCTCTCCCAATCTCTCTCTTACCACTTCCCTTTCCTATTCTGTTTTCGTTTCCTTCCCCTCGCCCTTTCTCTCCCTTTCCCATTCCATTCCATTCGACTTTCTTTTTCGATTTCATTTTCCCTTTACTTAGGGAACCAGGTTGAGCATTACATCGAAGAGATCTCTATATTGAAACCATGATTCCCAATTTTCGGAGTCATCAAAACATTCGATACCCATATCGAAGCCCTCATCACGACCTTTCATTTGATATCAATATCGCTCAGACATTAGAGGGTCAACCGGGTTTACGTTTGGACCCATATCAGGAGACCCGGCCTAGGCATCACAATTAAAAGGGTTCTATGTTGAAGTCCCCATCAAAACCTTTCATTTGATATCAATATCGCTCAGAAGCATTCGAGGGTTAACCGGATCCACATTTTGACCCATATCTGGGTAAACGCTCTAGGCATAATATTCTGAAGAGCTCTATGTTAAAGTCCTCATCAAGACCTTTCATTTGATATCAATATCGCTCAGAAACATTCGAGGATCAACCGGATCCACGTTTTGACCCATATCTGGGGAAACGCCCTAGGCATAATATTCAGAAGAGCTCTGTGTAGGAGTCCTGATCAAGACCTTTCATTCGATACCAATATCGCTCAGAAATATTTTAGGGTCAACCGGGTCCACGTTTAGACATATATCTGGAGACCCGGCCTAGGCATAACAATTCAAAGGATTCCATGCTGAAGTCCCCATCAAGACCTTTCATTTGATATCAATATCACTCAGAGATATTCGAAATTAATTTTTTTGAGAGCTCCCCCCCGAAGCTTCCTGCGCACCAAATTTTATAAAAATCGTTGGAGCCGTTTCCGAGATCCTGATTATATATGTATATATATATATGAATACATATATACAAGAATTGCTGGTTAATTTTTAAAAAAAATTGCACTAAAGCATAGTTGTCCTAAAATTAAGATATTGGGTAACTTGAAGTGGATAAAAAAAATTTAAGTAAACATATATACATATGTTAATTCATTATATTTATACCTGACTAGAGGTTACCCGCGGGTTTCACACCACGTGCTTTTAAAAATATTAGCATATTGAGTTAGTCCAAAAAAGTTACATAGAAAAATATCATTCTTGACGTCAAAGATAGTTTTCTTATTTTTTTTTTGTCCGTTGAGTACGTAATTATCTCATATGCCCAACACCAATTTTCAGTACCCTACTACAAATGTTTCCAGAGATATTCGCTGTGAAAATTTCAGTTTGTATGCGAGGTGCCCATCCCTGCTTTACCAAGACCTAGCGTTTTTACCCGTTTAATACATAGTTATCTCACATGCCCTCACACCAATTTTCAGTACGCTACTACAAATATTTCCAGAGATATTCGATGTGACCTAAGGTACATATATATATGGATGCATACAAGGACTTAATTTTCACTTAAATTTGTATTTTTAGCCACTGGGTACAAATATTTCATCGAAATATACAAAATTTAACTGTCGAACATTTAGTGTTTTATTGGATATACAACAGTAGCATTTTTATGCCGAATGACACGCAAATAAGACCAATATTTGAAATCAGAGTTCATTTGCCATTTTTCCTTAAACACTTTTATGTCTGATAGGCGTGTATAAAGTCCGATCTCTACCAAATTGTATATTTTGGTTTTTTAAAACAGTATAAGCTACCTACCAAGCTTGAAAAAAATCGGAGCAATTTTCTTCGCCCCGCCCAGTAGTATAGGGAGCGTGACCGTTATCCGATTTTGATAAAATTTCAGAATTTTCTTATCTGAACTAAATGTAGTACTCAAACAAAATATCTCTGAAATCGGACAACGCTAGCTATTTTTGGCCGCAGCATATATGGGATCGCAACACTTTCAAAATTTGCATCAATCATCCAACTAAGCATATGAACATTATTGTTAGTGCATAATTTCATTCCTGTATGACGAGTAGTTCCAAAGATGTCTCGTTAAAAATTCACAAAGGATATTCCAGAAATATCCTTGTTAAAAATAAGGTGTTGTTTTTTGTTTCCGGTCTATTTGGGACTCACGTCACAAAATTTCAATGAATTATCTTTTTACTTGAGAAAGATATCGCTTAAAACGCTTTTATTTGGCCCCTTTATAATACCCATATATAAAATTGGGCGTGGTCTTCAAAGGATTGGTATAAAATTTTAAACATGTATTAGTTACCACAAGTTTGTATAAACCAAGTTTCGTCATAATAGCTCAATTATTTGTCGAGTTATGGGCTCAGAAATCTCGTATATTCCTCTTTCTAAAAGGAGGCGGTACCACACCCATTTTCCAAAATGTTTGTGCTTTTGCTGTATGCCTGTAGTAGGACTCATTCCAATTTCAATGATATATCTTTATATTTGACAGAGATATCGCTTAAAATGTTTTTATTAGGCTATTTTATAATAACCATATATAAAATTGGGCGTGGCCGCCGACCGATTTTTGCAATTTTTCGTTCACACATTTGACTAAGTTAGTAGATCACGCGTACCGAATTTCATCGATATATCTGCCACGGTTTCTGAGTTATGACTTATAAAGCGTTCAATGTTTGCCCCTTAATAATTGGGTGTGGCACATCCCATTTTCCAAAATTTCACCAGATTTCTTCATAAGGGACTGAGTTCAATATGTGGGTGAAATTTTATCACTCCAGCTATATTAGTGACTGAGATACCAAATTTCTTTTTTTTATATAGGAAATCATAGATGGGCATACTGAAGTAAAATTGTAATTCAGTAAAGCAAACAGTAAGCAGTAAAAGAATATTGCTTACTTAAAATTTTTTACAGTAATAAGTAACGCGTTACTTATTACTTAAAATTTTTTACAGTATTAAATATCGCTTTACTTATTACTTAAAATTTTTTACAGTATTAAGTACCGCGTTACTTATTACTGTAAAAATTTTACAGTAATAAGTAGTCTTTACTTACTACTGTAAAAAGTTTACAGTATTTCAGTATTATTTACTGTTTACTGTAAGACTACTGAAGTAAATGTTTGCTTCCCGACGTTTTACCGAGCATTGTGGTCAAAATATAGTTTTTATTTTTATATCCTTAATTTATACATACCTGGGTACTTACCTTGGTATATTTGAGAAAAAATTGAGAATGGGTACGTTTAATTGTGAATTTCAAAATGCCCTGGAATTAGAAATGCGTATAAACGTTTTTTCAACGTTCGAGATTTTTTTCTATTATGTTTATTGGGCATCATACCTCATATGCTCGTTAGCGCATGCGCTTGTGCTCATCAATGTGCGTGTGTGTGTATGCCAATTCTTAGACTACTGTATCCTCGCTACTTCAGTAGTATTACAGTAAACAGTAAATAATACTGAAATACTGTAAACTTTTTACAGTAGTAAGTAAAGACTACTTATTACTGTAAAATTTTTACAGTAATAAGTAACGCGGTACTTAATACTGTAACAAATTTTAAGTAATAAGTAAAGCGATACTTAATACTGTAAAAAATTTTAAGTAATAAGTAACGCGTTACTTATTACTGTAAAAAATTTTAAGTAAGCAATATTCTTTTACTGCTTACTGTTTGCTTCACTGAATTACAATTTTACTTCAGTATGCCCATCTATGATCTGCATGCAGACTGATTATTGTTTGTCGTTTTTCACTTTGGCCTACAGTAGGCGCACCAATACACACTAATTTTCGGAGATTGTTTGAATGTGTTTGTGTGCCCATCCCTGGTGTATGCCAATTCTTAGACTACTGTATCCTCGCTACTTCAGTAGTCTTACAGTAAAGGCGGATTCATCGTTCGAGTTCTGAACTAAAGTTGAATTTGAGTTAACTAATAAAAATAGTTCAGAACTTTTCGGAATTCCTCTCACACTCCGAAAACACAACAACAACCACATGGCAAAAAAGTTCTGAACTCGAACGATGAATCCGCCTTAAACAGTAAATAATACTGAAATACTGTATTGTATTGTATTGTATTGTATTTATTATTCATATTTAATATAAAATTACAAAGGGTTTAACATTAGCATTTACATTTAACTCGCGAAGCTTTTGGGCTTGTCTGCGAGTTAGTATTTTTACATCAATTTTACATTTACCTTTCTAAACACGTGTTACAAACTAATAATAATTTAAACTAAAACTAAACTAAGCTATTTTTAGCGAGGATGAATTACTTAACACGTTGGCTGCCAGTGTGTCACCGGTGATCACATCAGAAAACCACCCCCAGGTGCCAGTGTATCACCGGTGATACACGCCTAGGCGTTTAAAATTTAAACAACATTTTAAAATAAAAAAGCAGATGTTCGCGGGGTCATCACAGCTTAGAAGCATGTTCAGATGCGTCGCCAGCATGGCTTTTACTCTAGGTAAAAAATCCCGTTATAATACAAAAAAGCAAAAGTAATTTTGTTCCTGGCACCTGTGAGTGGTTTTTTGTTGTGATCACCGGTGATACACTGGCAGCCAACGTGTTAATACTATAAACTTTGTTCAAAACAAAGTTTAAGATTAGCGATTCATGAATATAACTTTCACCACCTAATACAATGAAATTTGCCTGTAGCAAAGTTTTGATTGGTAGTGTTTTATGCAAATTAACAGTTATTAATTAAAAATAGTTCGATTAAAAATTAAATGACACAAATAAATAAATAGATAAACAATCAGAGATGTAGAATAATTATTATTTCATTTTGAAATTATAAAAAAGTCTTACAAATTTTCTTCAGGATCATAAAACTCTTTTGATAATATTTTTTTTCCTGATAAAAATGATAAAAATCTTCTATAATTATTATTCAGAAACTTATATTTTAAAAATCTTTCCATAATAGTTATTTCAAATATATATTTTTTAAGTCTTCAAAGACTTTTATATTGAGACAAATTTGAAAAAAGTCTTTGCGTAATTATTATCAGTAACAAATTGTTTTTTATATCTTCAAAGACTTTTTCATTGAGACAAAGTTCAAAAAAGTCTCAGAAAATTTTCAATAACTTTCATATAAGTATAAAATAAAAATAACTTTCATATAAGTACTTCAAAATTCAAGCAAATTTTCAATTTGAAATTGTATGAAAGATTTTTATTGAAGATATAAAAATAAATTTGTTACTCAAAATAATTACTTAAAGATATATTTGAAATTCGTCTCAATAAAAAAGTCTTTGAAGACTGAAAAAACAATTTGTTACGGATAATAATTACTCAAAGACTTTTTTCAAATTTGTCTCAATATAAAAGTCTTTGAAGATATAAAACAAAATTTCTCATTTATAATAATTACAAAACGACTTAAAAAAAATATCTCAGAAATAACTATTATGGAAAGACTTTTAAAATATGTTTCTTTCAATAATAATTATTTTTTGATTTTTATATTTTCTCTTATAATAATTACAACTCTGTAAACAATAGATGAACATTTAACATTCATAGTAAATATGCAATAGTTTTACAATAAGCTTTTTATATAATTGTAGATCAATTTTTTCCTGTTTGGTCCTTTTGGCAGGTTGAGCATATTAGTAGGTAGTTCATTTAAGAAGGTGGGAACGAGAACCGATAGCGTATTTTTTGAATAATTGTTCAACAACTTCGGTATTCGAAGTCTATTTTGCTTTTGGATTCTCGTTCCGAGTGTGTGGTTTATTATAACTTGGAACCTCTTATCATCGTAGAACTCATTCAACACCGTGCTCTTGAAAATTGAGTTTACGTCCAAAATCCCTAACTCTTTATTTAGTGGCGCGTTTACTGTGCTTATGTTTCGTTTTTTAGCTAAGATTTTTAGGTTGTAATTTTGGCTCGACTGAATTTTTCTAATACTTGTAGCAGTTCCCCATGCCGTGATACCGTATCGAATGTATGATTCTGTTAGTGCCCTGTAAGCTTGTATAAGAACCGCATAGTTGCTGCAATAACTTAGATGCTTAAGAAAGAACGAGGATTTTCGTATTTTATTACATAAGTATGTAATATGTTCGTTCCATCTGAAGTTATCATCAAGAATGATACCTAAGTATTTATACGTTCGCACTACTTCAATACTGGCAGCACAGGAACAAGCTATTTGCGGCTCGTGTAAACAATCGTTGTTGTGAAATTTCAAATGTATATTTGAAGTTTTTAAGTGCGGCGGTCTAATATGCATTAATTTTGTATTTAGGGAGTTTATTAACAGTCCGTTGTCATGTGACCATTTCGCGACAATGTCAAGTTTTCGTTGCATTATACTAGTAGCGTCTTTTAGATTTTTGTGCGACACTACGACAGTGGTATCATCCGCATATGCAAAAACTTCACAGTTTTTCAACTGTTTTATCATGCTATTTGCATATATTAAATAAAGAATTGGCCCCAGCTTCGAACCTTGTGGAACTCCACACGAAGTGTACACTTCGCCGCTAAATTTGTTACACAATTTGGTCCTATACGTCCTATGTTCTAGATAGCTTTTAAACCAGTTTAAACAATTTCCGCGTATTCCTGAGTTTTCTAAGGCCTCTAACAACTTAACGTGCGACAGTGTGTCAAAAGCCTTAGTAAAATCTATAAACAGCGCAAGGCTGTGAATACTTTTCCCAAGATTTTCATTTATTTTGTTAGCAAAATTACCAAGAAGTTGATTTATATTTCTACCTTTTTGAAATCCATACTGGTTACTATCAATTATTTTATATCTATCAATAAATGCTGTTAGTCTTGTGACTACAACTTCTTCTAATATCTTTTCTAGGACAGAAAGGATTGATATGGGACGATAGTTTTTCGGATCTGATTTATTCCCTGACTTGTGTATAGGTCTTATAATTGATATATTTAAAACTTCAGGTACATAGGTTTGTTTTAAACTAAGGTTAACAAGTTTAGCTATCACGGGTGTTATCACAGATACATTTTGCTTTAAGTCTTTAGGTCTAATAATATAATAATATAATAATACAATGGCGCTATTATAACTCTGACGAGTTTTATGGCCGAGCTTCTCTCCCAATTCGAGGTGTGCTCCTTTTTGTTTTTCCTACTAATTGGGTGGACCTACAGTTTTATGCCGGCTCCGAACGGCGAATGCATTTTTTGTGAGAAGCTTTTTCATGGCAGAAATACTCTCGGAGGGTATGCCGCCCACTGCCGAGAGGTGACCGCTGCTCTTAAAAAACCCAATAATTGGATTTTTACTAATTAGAAAGTCTTTAGGTCTAATTTCGTCAAATCCAGGGCTCTTATGGTCATCAAGCCTCGCAATAATATTAAATATTTCTTCTTCGCTTACTTCGTCTATATAAATGGAGTTTGGTATTTTAAAGTCAACTGTACTTATAGTTCTAATATCACAGGTGTGTAATGCATTTTTCACTCCTTCCTCGAATGTTATTGCTAAAGTATCACAGATATGTTTCACATTACTACCTTTAAGGTTTTTTATTACAGTTTCATCTAAGCTTTTAGCTTTTTTACCAATTATTTCATTAATAATTTCCCAAGTTTTTCTAATATTATGCCTATGTTCAGTAAATTTGTTTTGATAATAAAGATTTCTGGTTTTTTGAATTTGTTTGTTGACATAATTTCTACAACCCTTATATTCAGCAGCTAAGATAACGTCATTAGGTTTATTTTTCCATCTACGATATAGCTTATCTCTTTTTTCCAGAGATGTAGAATAATTATTATTTCATTTTGAAATTATAAAAAAGTCTTACAAATTTTCTTCAGGATCATAAAACTCTTTTGATAATATTTTTTTTCCTGATAAAAATGATAAAAATCTTCTATAATTATTATTCAGAAACTTATATTTTAAAAATCTTTCCATAATAGTTATTTCAAATATATATTTTTTAAGTCTTCAAAGACTTTTATATTGAGACAAATTTGAAAAAAGTCTTTGCGTAATTATTATCAGTAACAAATTGTTTTTTATATCTTCAAAGACTTTTTCATTGAGACAAAGTTCAAAAAAGTCTCAGAAAATTTTCAATAACTTTCATATAAGTATAAAATAAAAATAACTTTCATATAAGTACTTCAAAATTCAAGCAAATTTTCAATTTGAAATTGTATGAAAGATTTTTATTGAAGATATAAAAATAAATTTGTTACTCAAAATAATTACTTAAAGATATATTTGAAATTCGTCTCAATAAAAAAGTCTTTGAAGACTGAAAAAACAATTTGTTACGGATAATAATTACTCAAAGACTTTTTTCAAATTTGTCTCAATATAAAAGTCTTTGAAGATATAAAACAAAATTTCTCATTTATAATAATTACAAAACGACTTAAAAAAAATATCTCAGAAATAACTATTATGGAAAGACTTTTAAAATATGTTTCTTTCAATAATAATTATTTTTTGATTTTTATATTTTCTCTTATAATAATTACAACTCTGCTTTTTTCACATAGTAGCATTAAGCTTTTAGTCATCCAGCTATTGGTTTTTCTTTTTTTCTTACTTTTGACTTTAATAGTGGAAATTTCATAAACACCTTTAAACTTGGATCGAATAGTTTGATAGAGGTCATCGACGTCCGTCAGTAGTAGTGCATCGGTCCAGTTATTTTATATATCCCGTCTCTTACTTTTCCGCTATCTAAAACATCCGAGAAAGGTGCAGTGGAATTCACCACCCGTTTTTTTTTTTTTGTATTTTATGAGAGAGGCCAAGTACTAGCGCATAATGATCTGTAATATTGCATTCAACTACGCCTGAGTCTATGTCAGCGCCTTTGCTTTTAATAAATATGTGATCAATGCTGGTGCTTGTCCCTCTGCTTACATCTACTCTTGTGATATCCGTTAATACATTCTCCATGCCAAGTGAAGATAACATATCTAAATAAAGAGCGACATTCTCATTGTTTTCAGTATTGAGTAGGTTTATGTTAATGTCTCCTATTAAGATTTCGCATTCTTCTTTATTTGTAAGTCGTAGAACTCCATCGAGCTCATTTACAAAAGCACGTATATTGCTGTTCGGGGGGCGGTAAATGGCATGTAAAATAAAATTGAGTTTGCTGCTTGTTTGGTCAGCTATTTTAACTTGAAGAGTCTCAAAAGTGATAGTCTCAATTATATCGCATTCGTAGACAAGTTTATCTTTAATAAATAAAGCTATTCCACCCCCTCTTCGATTTTCGCGATTTAAGAACTCAACGTTAAATCCATTTATATTGAATAAGTTCTGCTCATGTTCATTTATATTCATTTCGACTAACACAATAACGTCTACACTATCTAAAAGCTCATTAATCTCCGCCAGAAACGCCACGAAGTTTTTTCTAAGTGATCTGATGTTTAAGTATATACAGTTAATGGAATAGTTTTTAAAGCTTATTGTATTCGTTGAAGTTCACGTATCTATTATAATTGATACTGTTCATATATATTAGATATAGAGAAAAAAGATAAAAAATAATAAGTAAAAATAAATAAAAATAAAAATAAGGAAAATATAAGATTTAAACAGTAAGTTAGGAAGTAAGCAATTAATTAAGTTAAATGATTAAATCCATATCAGCTTCCGTATTAATGTAAATATATTTATCGTTTTCATCTTTTTTTGCCATTACTTTACCCTCCTTTTCCCAAACAAATTTCCAACCCGACGCCCGTGCTTTATTTTTGGCCGCCCATAGTAATCTCCGTTTAGTCCAGGGCTGTCCAAATGCGATTCACTACCACAATCAAGCAACAACCGAAAAATGAGTGTGTGTTGGTGGGCCTACCGTATGCCAAAGTGAAAAATTACTAAAAATAATCAGTCTGCTTGCAGATGTTGAGCGAGCAGGGTCACGTGCGCATGCTTTGCGAAATTATGAACCAACACATATATTTACATTTGTGTACACACGTTATATGCAAAATCTTCGTACTTTTGTTTGTTGTTTGGCATCTGTAATTAGAACAAAAGAATTTCAAGCGAAGATCAGTTAGCGACCACTTGCTTTCACGCCAGTCGAAGGCAACTTAATTATTTTTGCTAATCGACGATCGCCTAGTCCCATCGTAAGCGTTCGTTTGACGCTCTTTATTTGTCTGTAGTAGTGATAATCGGTGTGTATACGTACATAAGTGCTTACTCTCATTGCTCATATGAGTCGCATTTGGACAGCTATGGTTTAGTCGCTGTGAGATGATTGCCAACATATACTCTCTTATTTCCACACTGCTCACTAGCCTGACTGTCGATATCTTTCATCTTGATCTTTTTTCCTTTTAACTTCGCTAACAACTCTCGTTTTTTACGTATTGATGAGAACTTAACGATTACGCTATTGCTTTTCTTTCTCATTCTATATCAAGGCCCGGAAAATCGACTCACGTGAGTTAATGAGTATAACACACATAGGCTTACGCTCTGTGATTCAGTCGTTGTTTAGACAGCGAAGAAGCAACACAAGCACTGGCTGCGTTGCTTTGTTTGTTATGTGACAGTGTGCCATTGCGTATGTATGACCATGAATAATAAATCATTTTGTACTGCAACCAAATTTTCAAGTTGCAAAATTGCAATGCTTTATTTTTCAATTCATATATGTAATAAAATTTGCTTATTCTTAAAGGTTCTACTAAATCTTCAGTTATAACTTACGCTCCATCCTTGCATACCTTAACAAGCTTAGTTATGTACTTTTGGAAAAATTTCGTAAATGATATCAACTCTCAACTATTTCTCAATGAATATTCTTCAAATAAATTTTTAATGTATATTTTTTACACTAAAAACTCCTTATAGATATTTTTTTATTATTGGAATTTCCAATATTTTACATTGTTGAATCCAAATTAATTTATAAAACATTTTTTTTTAAGTTAATTTCAAATATTTTAGATTGGTGAATCCAAATTAATTTATAAAACATTTTTTCAAGTTAAAAATTCCTAAATTTTTCATTATTATTCAAATATTTATTTTATTTTCAAAACGTTGCTATTTTGTACGTTTGCCCCATATGCTTAGTTCTTACACCACTGTTGCATAAATCTCTCTGTTCTCACTAACACAATCTCAGTTTTAGTTTTGCCGGGGTCTGTTCTATATACATCATCAATGTCGTATGCATTTATGTTTACATTAGCGGCTGTAGCTACCTGTTCAACGATCGTCATTAGATTTTCGTTGCCTCTTCTTTCCGTGTTACTTATTATGACATTTCTTTCGAGAGAGCGTTGCTCTAACTCGTCGATTCTTGTTTCCATAGCTGCTAGTCTCTCTGTAAACTTTTTACAGTAGTAAGTAAAGACTACTTATTACTGTAAAATTTTTACAGTAATAAGTAACGCGGTACTTAATACTGTAAAAAATTTTAAGTAATAAGTAAAGCGATACTTAATACTGTAAAAAATTTTAAGTAATAAGTAACGCGTTACTTATTACTGTAAAAAATTTTAAGTAAGCAGTAAAAAGGGTAAAAATAATGAATTACTACTGGTACTTAAAAGTGCCCATCTATGATACAAATATATTTACAGAAACCGCAGTCACATTCCTGAAATTTTGACTTTCGTACAAACAATCTCTCTCCCAATATACCACGTGTGTTATGTTGGTCGGTGGTGGTGTTTAAATGTGTCAGGTGGTTGCAGAAACAAAGAAATTAATGGAGCGTATAAGGACACAATTGTTATTATTTTATTGGACAAGGGGAGTATTTGACACACATAGAATGTACGCGGAAATAAATAGTTCACTATAGCAGCACATTCAACGTATTGCATTATATATACATACATATATAAACTATGGATGTTCGAAAAAGAAGAAGTTCTTAAATATTTCGAGAGTCCATATACAATGAAATACAATATTATTTTAGCCGCTTTCGATTCACAATTTCACTGCTCGCTGTAAATTTCTATCTGCCAAATTTATATGTGAATGATAGCGAGCAGAGGGAAACTTTTATCGACCAGTTAGCGAGTATGGCTATTATTATGGGTTCGAACATTTTTGTTCAATCCGACCTCGCTTATTCGATGGCGAACCTAAAACGCCATTTCACATTTGAAATGGAATCAACCAGAGTTCTTGTTAATATTACAATGCTGATTTTTCTTATTAAAAACAAATTTTTGAAAATTTAACTCACATTTATTCCACTTCGACAAACTTTTGGTTGGTTTTTGCTTCTAACACGAAATATTGCATAAAATCACAAATTTAAACAAAACTCTGGTCGACTCTATTTCAAATTTGAAAATAGTACCATTAACCAATTCAATATTTCAGCTTCAGTGCCAGTAACACATTTTTCTTAGAGGGTGGAAAAGGTTAAGTACATATGTTAGTACACTTCATTACTGAAGATCTTAAAAAGTACAAAAAAGATTTTCTCTCTACATGCATTATACATATTTAACCCTTCTGCAGCTAAAATGGTAGATTTATCATGACATCAACTCTTTACACAGCCTATGAGCTTCACATCTATCCCATTCTTAAAATTGTTGCGATTTCGTTTTTAAATTAAATTGACGATGTAAAACATCACAAATCATTTAACTTAATTATATGGATTACTATGATGGGATATACCTGTGGCAAATCGTTCAATATCCAATGCTTATGAAGTTTATGTATCATGTAACTTGTTTGTTTGTTTGGTAAGGCGCATTTCTGTCCACTTTCTGTAATGCACTTCTCCTAAAATTGTGATATTTTATTTTTGCAAAACAACAATCCCGGCGAGAGGTAAACTGCAATTTCCTATGAAAAATCAACGTCTGGCCTCATTCCATTTATTTCAAAGCTCTTCATATCTTACTTACAAAATACGTATGTAGCCGATCTGTTCTTTTTCTCTTGGCCCTGCCGGCTATTTGAAATTACTTTTATACTTAATTCATGTTAAAAGCGCCCTCTATAGGACAACTGTGGGAGTATATTGCACTTATTCATGCATATATACATATGTATGTATGTACATTGATGAGTTTAATATACAAACAATACTCCATTTCGTGAAGTTGAATATTTTTAAACCCCCACTTGATTGATTGTTGTTGTTGTAATACACTGGCGCTATTATTACTCTGACGAGTTTTTATGGCCGAGCTTCGCTCCCAATTCAAGGTGTGCTCCTTAACTTTTGTTTTTCCTACTTATTGGGTGGACCTACAATTTTATGCCAGCTCCGAACAGCGAATGCATTTTTTGTGAGAACCTTTTTCATGACAGAAATGCACTCGGAGGTAATGCCGCCCACTGCCGAGAGGTGACCGCTATTTCTAAAAACCCAATAATTGGGTTTTAATTAATTAGAAAAATTTTTTGGTGTTTATCCGGACTGGGGTTAGAACCCGAGATCTCTGGTATAGCAGGAGGGCACTCTACCCACTGCACCACAACGGATAAAGACGCACAGTTTAAAAGTGCGATATCTCGGTGAACGAACAATATATTTTAGCAAACTCAATGGCAGTTGAAAGATTGAAATATATAATTTAAGCTGCTGCTCTTGGCTTTATTTTTATTGATGAAAAAATGTTGGTGCTATAGAAAGTTTTTTTTTTTGCATCTTATTCATCTTTAGACGAGGATATCTCGGTAACTAGACCCACCACAAGCAAGTGGATGTGATACTCGGAAACAGAAGACGATTCTACTTTAGAAAAGTGTTACTTTATTGTTCTTAGTCAAAAATTGTGGAATTTGGATATTTTCATACGAGCGGAAGCTGTTTAAAGCCCGTCTCCACATAACTTAATTCGCCAACGAATAATGCAGCGAAACATCTCGCGAGATAACCCGTCTCCATGTAGCTGATCGTCGTGCACTTTGATATTTATCATTATTGTTCTTCTTAAATGTTTGTTTGTTTGCTTATTTTTGCGTTTGTTTGCATATTTTTGCGTTTTTGCGTGAGATTTCGATAGGTTAGCGATACAAAATTAGAGAAGGCATCGATATTATCGGGTTTGGCGAGTGTGTTGAGAACGAATGACGTATTTCATTCGTTATTTAATTTGGTAAGAAATTAGCGGGTTTCGGTACTGGATTCGAGGCCGAACGGTTATTGAGAGAGCGAATCCAGATAAAAAGAGCGAAACACGTTATTTGGAGACATGCTATTAGTAATAAGCTTTTTTTTCACCAAAATCACAACAGCGAAATCAAACTTTTATAAGTATACCTACATACATCATTAAAAGTGTTTAAAGTGGCAAACAAAATGAAAAATAAAGTAAAGCTATTATATCGTCGGCCCCCTGCCAGAACCACGAATGTGCCATTTTGCCAATTTTGAGTTAAGCGGTTTTCCTGATCAATCTGTGCATGCTCTACATTTTAGTAAAACCCCCAGTACCTTTGTGCACTGGAAACCACCAAAATCTGGACCAACAAAATATGTTAAAAATTCCATGAAAATACATAAATTTCAAAAAATATATGGGGCACATTCGTGTTTCTGGTCCAACAAAAATGTAAAAAATTCCTTGAGAATAAATTTCAAAAAATATATGGGGCACATTCGTGTTTCTGGCCCAACAAAAATCAAAATAATTCTTTGAAAATAAATTTCCAAAGTAAGTAAAACCAATATTCAATTCATATTCATATCTTATTTGTGGAACTATTTCTAATCTTCAAAATTAGAGTCTTCTGAAAAGTTAGGCTCAGGATTATGCTCTTCCGAACCTCGCTTCTAATCTTCAAATTGTTATAAAAATAATGGCAAAAAGGCAAAAAATCAAATGCACCTTGAACGGAAAATATTAGCTCGCCGATCGAGCGATGAAGACAAATTTTTGATTAGCAATCAGTGCTAAATACGCCAAAAGGACCTTGTGGTCAAATATTTACCTTCGAAAACTGACCATAGAAAATGGTGCTGTACAACGCAAATCATCAGAGGGACATGTAACTCTCCAGAACCATTTCAAGTTCATACGCAACTATACGACGCTTTTTTAAACTTCATTTATTTCACCGAAGGAGAAACTGCCCTTTCGAAATATTTGCTGGTCGAGGTGCATATCGTCGTACCATACGAAAACACATTTAAAATTTCTTACGAAACTGGCAATTAAACAATTCTGTACGAAAAGTAGCACATTTGACTAATTATATACTGTTTATGCATTAAAATTGTTGTTGTTTAAACAAAATTTTTACCTTTCGTCAACCAAAAGATTAAAGTGCTTGTATTCCTCAACCACAAAAAATCGTGTGCTAGTTTTCGTATGGTACGACGGTATATAAAAGATTAACTCTAAGACATTTTTTACAAAAAAAATTATTCTGAAACAAAACTTTTAGTAGCTTATTTGCCATTGAGTATTGGTGGCCCTCCGCAATAATACCCACGCCCGTTTATTCGGAGACATTACTTATCGCTGACGCGAAAGCAAAAGATTTAAATAAAATGTGTGAAACCTTGGCGATTATAAAGGAATACCACAATTTTTATAAAAATTTGAAGGCTAACAGCGGAGTTCGCGATGCTCTAACTGAGCCTGACCTTTCAGAAAACTGATTTTGAAGATTAGGAATAGTTCCACAAATAAAATATGAATTTGAATTGAATGTATTTGCTTTACTTACTTTTGGAAATTGATTTTCAAGGAATTTTTTTGATTTTTGTTGGGCCAGAAACACGAATGTTCCAAATCTCGAAGATTAGAAGGAATAGAAGCATAAAAACTATATCAGGGCATCGAGCTAAACAAGGTTCTAATTTGCAGATATACTTTTATATTAGAAACAAATTTTTCAAATTTTGCGAGAAGAATAAACTTTAAAACTCGATTTCCCAACATTTTCATTTTAGCACATTCGTGGTTCTGGCAGGAGGCCGACGCTATATGGTATTAACGATGGTTAAGCGATGGTTGAATTTAAAAGAGTATGGGTTACTGGCCGCTGTGGTGCAGTCAGACATCGGCATCTGCAATTACAAAATTTTTCAATTACAATTACTTTGATTCACTAATTCACTGTTCAATTACATGTAATTGAATACTACTGAGTTATTTTAATAGCAGCATTTCAATTACAGTTGCAAGAGTGTACTTGGAAAAATTTCCATTACAATTACAATTACAAGTAGATAATTCTAATTGTTGTGTGTAATCAATTACAAAATATAATTAAGTATGCCCATATCTGGGTGCAGTGGGTAGAGTGCTCGCCTGCTATGCCAGAGGTCTTGGGTTCAAACCCCAGTCCGAGCAAACACTAAAAAATTTTTTCGAATTAGTAAAAATCTAATTATTGGGTTTTTTAAGAGCAGCGGTCGCCTCTCGGCAGTAGGCGGCATACCCTCCGAGAGTATTTCTGCCATGAAAAAGCTTCTCACAAAAAATGCAGTCTCCGTTCAGAGCCCGCATAAAACGGTAGGTCCACCCAATTAGTAGCAAAAATAAAAAGGAACGCACCCACCTAATCTATGTTCACAAGCAATAACCGCTTAAGTCGACTTAGGAAGATTTTGAGTTATATCTGTGACAATTTGCAATAATCGCTTAAGTCGAAAAATATGATTTCGAGATAAATTGATTTTTATATTCGAAGGCGTTTTCTAAAATGCCATAAAAGTCGATTAAAAACTATAGACGCAAAATCAGTGAGCCATCCACAATATTACGATCAAATTTTGTAAATAAAAGAAAATGTCATGAAGAAATTTAATTAAGTATATACATCTACCTTGGCTGTTATAGCAAGTTTAATATACCTCTATTGTTAGTTATGCCAAAATGTTTTTATTTATATCTTTTGATTGAATTAAGTTATAAGCATTGTGTTTTAAAAAGTGTTTTAAAAGCAGAATAACGTGGTATATATATATATATATATAACTCGAAATCTTCTTAAGTCGACTTAAGCGGTTATTGCTTGTTACCACAGATATATACCACGTTATTTGCCTTTTAAATCTCTATGTTTCTCTAAGAACCCTATGCTTTTAACTTAAATCAATGAAGAGAGATAAATAAAAACATTTAGGCTTAACTTATACTAGAAGTATAGTAAACTTGCTATAACAGCCAAAGTAGATGTATAATATATACATAATCAATTTTTTTCATGACATTTGACCGTAATATTGTGGATGGCTCACTGATTTTACGTCCATAATTTTTAATCGACCTTTATGATTTGATAAGAAACGCGTTCGAATATAAAAATCAATGTATCCCGAAGTCATAGTTTTCGACTTAAGCGATTATTGCAAATTGCCACAGATATGTATGCGAACACTTTTTCTTGCAAGCCATAGCCTTTTCAGTCCTCTATCCATTGATGCCAAATTTATTTAACTTGGATAAGCGGTTCAGTAGATATTCGCAAATGATTTTTATTTTAAAGTTACAATAGTTGTCCCTCTATCCATAGGTACCAAATTCATTAAATTCGGTTAAGCGGTTCAATAGTTATTGACAAATGATTTTTATTCTATCCTTAAAAATAAAAGGAGAGGAATAATTTTTATTCCTGGCTCGAACAAAGAAAAGTCAGAATTTTATAGTTATAGGTATCCTGATTTTTGTCAAAAAAAAATCACAAAAAATATTGCAGCCAGGATTTGGATGCTAGAGGTCCATACAGTGTTAATATATTTGCAACAAATAAATAAAAAAATTTAAATAAGTTTACACTTAAATTTTTCATAATTCCTACGCTGTGCCAAAACTCTTCTATTTCGGTTTATTCAAATATTTTGCTGTATGCATCATCCCCTGTCTAGCATAAAAATACATATTCCTCAATAACTCCTTCGTAATTTTCCTTCGAAGCGGATAGTAGCAAATGAAAAGTAAAATTGTTGGGGTAAGTGGAAAAAATTCAACAACTATTTACAGCGAAGGTTGAGTGTATAGCTATTTCACGAAAAACCATTTTCGATCTTCAGCAATCTTTTCGCTATACACTCAACCTTCGCTGTAAATAGTTGTTGAATTTTTTCCACTTACCCCAACAATTAAAAATTGAATTAAAAATAAAAATTAAGCCTCGCTCTAACTTATTTGCCACAACACAATCATGCATTAAAATACAATTAGAACATATACAGATTAATATATATACTTATGTATATAGGTTCCGTTTAAGAAGCCTTTAACTCCATGTTAGCTCGGAAGCCATTAAAGTCACCACCATAACTGTTTGCCAACCACAACAAAAACAAAAGTGACAAATGTGATGGCCATGCAACCCAATTCTATTTGACCTGAGTGTGCAGGTTTGCGTCTGAGTTACATGTTGATCAGCGGTCGTCAGTCCCTGCGCGCTTCCGCGCATTTTGTTTTTGCGGGCGTTTAAGCCTAGACAAGCACGCCGAAAATCACCGCAACCGCGCATTCTAACCTTTCGCGAGCAAACGCCGTTTATACTATACCCATTAGGAATAGCAGCGCAAAATTACTATTAATTCATATAAAATCTATATATATAAAAGGAAGTGGCGTTAGTACAAACGCGTATAACTCAAGAACGCCTGCACCGATTTGGATGATTGAGACAAATTCAGATTGTTCTCTGGCCAGAATAGGAGAATATCCAATAAAATTCCCGAAAAATGCAAAAAAAAAAATATTTTCCCATACATTTTGAGATAGGGATAGGAATGGGGATAGGGATAGGGATAGGAATAGAGATAGAGAAAGAGATAGAGATAGAGATAGAGATAGAGATAGAGATAGAGATAGAGATAGAGATAGAAATATAGATAGAGGTAGATATAGAGATAAAGATAGAGATAGAGATAGAGATAGGGATAGGGGAAATTAGGTTTGTTGCGGCGAATATATGTATATCTCTTTTGTTCAGACAATTGACAGTTTTATAACTTTATAGGAATAAATTTTAGGCAGAACAACGTCTGCCGGGCCAGCTAGTTATCTATAAAGGAATAATTTTGGAATTTTTTTTTGGTTCAAACAATTTTTTCACTATCAGACCAGGGGATCAATTCTCGTTCTGTGAAAACGTGAAGTGTAAAATTTTTTTTCATTTTCATTTTCATAAACAATTTTCATCTATGTTTTCACAAACGGTAGTTTTGTGATTCTCGTTTGTGCTGTGAAAAACGTTTTCCATTATCACTTTTATTATGAAACTTTTACAACTATGTTATTGGGGAAATGTAAAAATTTAACAAATGGCAAAAATAATATACACTTACTGAAAAAAGTATTGGCTCTGTAGACAAAAATAATATACACTTACGGAAAACAGTATTGGCACAGTAGACAAAGTTAGAAGAAATAAAAATTTTGTTATACGTAAAAGAAAAAATTACATTCATGAAAATGGAATTAAGTCCTATTTTTATGTGGAAAAAGTATTGGCACACTTTTTCTTTCAGATTAAAAAGCAACTAAATTTTAAACGATAATATGTTGTGGGCTTACAGTTTCGCTTTATAACAGAAAGAGTACCATTCGATGAGGTTTATTTAGAGGACTCTGAAGAACCTGAAGTAAAATTACCTCACATACGACCATTTCAAGTCGTTTGCATTTAGTAGATACCTTCGCTAACGATATTATTACATAAAGCATTGCTAATAATAAACTTCATGAAATGGAAAAATCAATTTTTAATTATAAATCATTTATGTAATTTAGATACATATATTCTATTCTTCTTTGCTATAAAGTCCTTATTTCAGTCGTTTTAACAACAATGCACTGGCGAGTTTTATAGCCGGGCTTCTCTCCCAATTCATGGTGTGCTCCTTAACTTTATTTGGTTTTCCTACTAATGGAGCTGACCTACAGTTTTATGCCGGCTCCGAACTGCGAATGCATTTCTTGTGAGAAGCTTTCTCATCAAAGAAATACACTCGGAGCGTATGCCACCCACTGCAGATAGGTGACCGCTATTTTTTTTTTTTAAACTTAATAATTGGGTTTTTTAATTAGAAAAAAATTGTGTTGTTTGTCGGGACTGGGGCTAGAACCCGATACCTTTGGTATGCCAGGCGAGCACTCTACCCACTACACTACAGAGGCCACAGTATTTAAAATAAAAAATAATAAAAACATAAAAAAATTAAACAAAAGATTCGCATAAAAAAATAAAAACAAAAACAAAAGATCAAAAATAACAAAATAAGGTAACAGAAAAACATATAAAAAACAAACAAAAAATTAACGTGAAGAAAATATTACTTAAAAACAAAACAAACAAACAAGCAAAAGCATAAACAACCAATAAAAAAAAACAACAACAAAGAAATAAAAAAACAGTATACGGCGGGCGCTTTTGCCGCATACTCCACTTTTCACCTCCATTTTCCCAGAAAAATTATCTGTGATAAATAATTTTTCATATGATAATATTCTGACAAATCTTTTCATTTTCACACGATACAGGAATCAAGTGCAAAGTGATATTTTGAAAAAATCTTGTTCCGTGTCAATTTATTTTTATCATGTCAAAACGCTGATTTCATTTTTCATAAAACGAGGATCACAAATGTAATGAAAACGTGAAAAAGCTTTTCATTTCACGTTTTCCCAGAACGGGAATTGACCCCCTGGAAGACAAAATTAGGTGTTAGTTATTTTATTATATTGAACACTTTTAATAGTATTCAATGCAACGTGAATTCCGGCTGGGGTTGTGTACGCGCCATGTTTGGCTTCCATTTTTGTTTTCTATTTTTTTCAGCAGAAGTTTGCGACAGCAAGTTCACGCCCACGTACTGAGAGAAATTGGTTAAACTTTTCATTTGAAAATTAATATTTGATATGGATTTCAATAGTGTACCTACATTGATTGCATCTTTTATTTGAAAATTAATATTTGATACGGAATTCAATATTGAGATATGTACATTAGAGCGTATCACGGTGTAAGGAGGAAATAAAAGTTGGAAGTGTTCCCCCCCAGTTTGAACTCTTACCTTATGAGGTTTTCAAAAAAAAAAAATTTTTTATTTCTTTGTCACCCTGTAAAAGCAGCGAAATTTGTTTTTTCTATAATTTCTATATTTTACGTTCGATTTTCAAAAGTGATACATTTTTAGAAGGGTATTCACCAAGGCAACATTTCATCCATAGAAACTTTTAGCCCATCATACCAAGTTCAGCTTTGATTATATTTTTACTAAAACTAACACCCTTTAATTGAAAAAAAAAAAGTTTCCTGAAAACCAAGAAAAAAACATTTACCTGCATATACTGAGGAATTAAATGTAATGCATTTATGCTAAACCTTTCCTTGACTGTAATTTGCTGTAACGTTCTCGACTACTTAGTTTAGCGAATGTATAACCTAGGCGTTCCTCGTCGGCTATGGATTAACTCCTGTTCAACAATATATTGCTCTTTGAAATCAAAGGTCTAATATAAAATCTATAAGGCAAGTACTTCCGTGTTTATGTCATTCTTATCAAATGCCGAAATAATAGGTTTGTTTATTGAGCTGCTCTAGCTTACGCCAGGTTGAGATATTTCACAAAATTGCGTTTAATGGACACTTTTCTTTGCTCTATCTTTTGTTTCACGAGTATGCTCAAAACAAAACTAGAGAAATCTAGAATCTAGAATCACAAATTTCTTCTCTAGCTTTTTTTGCGGAGTAAGTTAGAGCAGAGAAGCAATCGTCAGTCAAGAAAAAATAAAAAAAAAAAACAAATAAATGGAAACTATCAAGATTCAAGTGTTTCAACGAAATTCACAGAGAACGTTCTAATGGGCCAATTTTTTGAAGGGGTATCAAATGACGCGGGGTGTCAGGAATACGAATCCGGTGGCGGAGTTCAACTTTCGCTTACCGTTCAAAAGATATATACAAAAAACCTTTCGCCGAACAGTCACTTTTTGTTTCACTTTTTACACGTATACCGAATGAGCACATTAAGAAACAAGTTCCATAAATATGTTTTATTTCACTCGATAATGCTTAGAAATATTAGGAAAAACTAAAAATAAATATTTAAAAAGCACAAAAAACTTGCTTACAAAATAATGAACACTTTGAATAATTTCAAATGACCAGGAATATGTCTCCGGCAAATGTCAAAATCGGGTATAGAAAAGCATGGCAACATTTGCGGGGGTACACTTTTGAATGGCAGCCGGATGTGGTTGTTGTAAGAAAAAGGTCCATGAGAATATGGTCGTAGCAATTAAAACAGAAAGGCAAAAACGGAATTGGGAATTGAAAAAACCATAATTACGAGAAGAAATTAAGGCTGCATTCCGAAAACGTAATTCCCGGAGAGGACGTAAACGCCAGCTATTCCACGAATAACATGTGCAAGAATGTAAAATCTAAAACCTATAAAACACAAAGGAGAAGATCAACGTATATTGCTCTCACCATTATTCTGTTATAATTCTCAAGACTAACTTCAAATGTACTATACTCAGCTGATGATTTTATTTCTCTGTAGCTGAGCAGTTTAAGATCTCGACGCTTAACAAACTCCTGCCACTCAACACCTCGGCATTTTATGTAAATAAAAAATATCCGTACGTCATGCGGGTGCGCCTCTCGTGCGGTCGGCCCGAATTGGAGGGCGTGGGTTATTATTATTATTATTATCGTCATTGGGCCATAACAACAGCTTTAAGATCAGCTGTTCTCAGCTGTCCAACCCCCTTAGGGTGCGCTTATGTTGGAGCAATAGAGGCAAGAAAGATAGCAGTGGTTGATATACGCTTATCGGATTATTGAGTGTTTATCTCGGGATAATGATAAGAGCGAAGGTAGCGAAGATGTCAATAAACTGAGGTAATAGCGCTGTAAGACCAAAGCATATAGCGATGTTATCTGTTTATATTGAAGCTAAGGTACTAAATTGTCTTTACTGTATTGTGGTACTTAAATAAAATTTTCATAGTAACCGAAAGGAGAAGAGACCATGTTTTTTTTCATGTTCATATATACAAAATGTATGTACATATGCATATAACTATATACACATACCCTGCAGTAAATTTGTTTCACTGCTGAATTATCATTGATGAGTCCTTGTTGAATATTCATCACTGTCGTCATAACTGAGTACAATTTTTATTTCTTTGTTTTTTTTTTTTCTGGGGAAAGCAAACCATTTATATGAAAAATTCATCAATCTTTATATGAAAGTATTCACTGCTCTACACATATTTATCTACATATTTAATTTTTTTTAATTTGAAAGGTTATCCAAAAATTATGCATAAAAAGTAATAAAACACATAAACAATATCCCTCTTACTTATTCATTAAACATAAAATAAATTTATAAAATTTTCAAAATCGAAAAATTTTATGAAAATGTCACTTAAATATGTTTAAAACCTATTTTATTTTTTATGAATAAACTCGTATATATTTGCTTACGAGTGGACTTCATTTCACATGCTACGGATGTCCACAGTTTATCCAAGCCAAATCCATTGTGGTGATTTGGATTTTTTTGATCCCACTAAGGTTGCCTTATAAAAATTGCACTGACGAAACTCTATGTGTCCATAATTAATACAGCTAATCAACTAAAGAAAATCAATGAATTCATTTGCTTCGCTCTTATAATTCAGTACGCGCTTATAGCACATCTCCGACAAAAGCAGAAGTACTGAGCTCCCATTTACAATTTTCGTTGCTAGTATCACTCTTTCTTCTATTGCTCCGACACTATACTTGATATACTATACGTGATTTCCGTAAGGTATTTTCTTCTTCTGGATTGACAGAACGGATTGAACGTTTTTGCGATACATCAATAATCGGGTATATTTGATCTGGATCGCAATATTGACAATATACAAAATCAAAGTGAAAGTGTGAAAACGGACGGAAGTAAAATATTTTGAGCCCCACATGAAAAGTACCGCAATATTCATATTGAACGTGTAGTACTAATAATATAATAATAATACAATGGCGCTATTATAACTCTAACGAGTTTTAAGGCCGAGCTTCTCTCCCAATTCGAGGTGTGCTCCTTTTTGTTTTGCCTACTAATTGGGTGGACCTACAGTTTTATGCCGGCTCCGAACAGCGAATGCATTTATTGTGAGAAGCTTTTTCATGGCAGAAATACACTCGGAGGGTATGCCGCCCACTGCCGAGAGGTGACCGCTGCTCTAAAAAAACCCAATAATTGGATTTTTACTAATTAGAAAATTTTTTTTTGGTGTTTGCTCGGACTGTGGTTTGAACCCGAGACCTCTGGCATAGCAGGCGAGCACTCTACCCACTGCACCACAGCATGTAGTACTAGTTTGCGATTAATCAAACCATCAATATGAATCGCGATTCATATTGGCCGTGTTCGCCAACAACTTTCGCTTAGTAGAGCTGGGAAACTATCGATGGCACATTGATAATATCGATGATTAATTTCTTCGATAGTTTTTTTCTCTTAAGCACGTATTCAGTACGTTAAATTATTGTTGTTTTGTTGTTGCATATACATATATGTAAATATGTATGTAATCATACAAAATAAGCAAATGAATTTAAATTTACCCTTACATATGGATGTGTGTATATTAGATAGAGTTGGTCCCCATACGAAAGAAAGGTCCGCCCCTAAATTTGAAGCTTATGTTGAAAGGGTTAAGGGACACAAAAAAAAATTTTGTTTGATCCCGCGAAATACCGCCGAAATCGTTTTTTTATTGTAACTTTGTTATTTTTCATCCGATTTTTAAAATTGATACGTCATTACTTTCGTATTTTGCAGCTCTAAACTTCCTTCTAATGCTCTTTTGAGCTCTGAAGTCGTTTTCACATAGTTGGGTCAGCTAACTTAACTTAACTTCACTTAACTTAACTTAACTTAACTTAACTTAACTTAACTTAACTTAACTTAACTTAACTTAACTTAACTTAACTTAACTTAACTTAACTTAACTTAACTCAACTTGACTTGATTCGACTTGACTTGACTTAACTTAGATTAACTATTGTTCGTCATTGCGAAGCAACGGGTATTTGCTAGTATATACATATATACAAGAATTTCTCGTTTAAAGGTATTAGATATGAAAACGCACAACGCCAGCAGCATCTGCAGAAGAAATCGATAGAATATAAAACACTTTTCATATCTTAAGCAAATAAAAACAAATAATAATTTATAAATTTTTCGGGTGTACATTTAGTACTGGAGGGAGTGGGCGGTCACAATTTTTTTGCTTTTATTATCGGCAACCAATTTTATTTCAGTCTACCGGTCCCTGCGCTTTTATAAGGACCTTGTGGAGATCCCTGATTAGATATACTTTACTACACGGATCTTCACAAAGCCCTTATGGTAGATCGGTCACCCGACATTGAAACAAAAATCATGGCCGACAATAAGAGCAAAAAAATTGCGACCGCTCACTTCCTCCATTATTAAAAGTACACCCGAAAAATTTCGAAAATTCCTAAATTGATAATTTTTTTAGAGGGGTAGATAGAGAGGATAAATTTATTTCTGGAAGTTTTTTGAAATATTTAATATATTTTTTAATTTTTTGACTTTTTTTATATTTTTTTTCTTTTTGATCTTGTGTTGGCCGTTGAGGTATTCCAAAATTTGTTCTTCTTTATATTCCGGTATGAGGGAGATGATGTCATCTACATACCTGGCATAAAAATTTACCCCCAGATTTTTCGCCAGTTCTTCCATGTAAATTTCCTCCAAATGTTGCATAAATACTTCCATAAGGATAGCTGATGTGGGGTTACCCATTCCCAGTCCGTGAATTTGTCTGTATATTTTATTACCAAATTTGAAATAATTCTGGTCCAGGGTTACTTTCAGCGTATTTACGATCTTCCAATGTCTCTATTCTTTTCTCTGTTAGTATTTTAGTTAGAGTTTTTAGTGTTTCTGTCATTGGTATCGATGGGTGTAGATCTTTCACATCAAAGGATACCAGTTTTGAGTCCTTGGGTACGTTCAGGTTGTTCAGTTTTTTGACTAGTTCCGTTGTGTTTTTCACTGTGTATTTATTGGACAGGTCTAGTCTCTCGGTTAGTAGCATATTTAGATGTTTTGATAGTCTATATCCTGGGGCCGATTTATGGTTTACTATTGGTCGCATAGGTGTTCCTGCTTTATGGATTTTAGGTAGTGCAATCAGTGATGGAGCCGATGGATTCATTGCCGTGAGAGTATAGGCTATCTTGTTGTCTATTATATGTTGTGCCTGTTTTATTGTACGATTTATTGCAATTTGGTATTCTTCCGTTGGGTCTTTACTCATCACTCGGCAGCCCATTTCTTTGATGAGTTGGCCTGTTTTTGCGCTGCACTCGGTTTGTTTAATATAATAAAATAAACTAACACCGAATTTTTTTCCTCCAGGTCTAATAGTGAAAAAATTGTTTGAACCAAAAACAATTCAAAAATTATTCCGTTTTAGGTAATTTTACATGAATGAATAGTAGTTTTGCGCCGCTGTTCCTAATGGGTATAGCATTAAACTTCGTTTGTTGCCGACAGGATATAATGCGCGGTCGCGGTGATTTTCGGCGCGCTTGCCTATGCTTAAGCGCGCACAAAAACGAAAGGCGCGGAGGCGCGTAGGCATTGACGGCCGCTGCTTTACGGAATAAATAAACATAAGTCAATATTAACCGGTTACACTTGTGGTGGACGCATGCGCAGCAGCTATTACCATAGCAACCACTTTAATGGCTTCTGCCGTTCTACTTCAGAAGGTAATCACTCACATGAGGACAAAATGACAACATAGATACATACATATGTATGTATGTACATATGTATGTATGTATAGTCAACATGAATTTTGGATTTCAATACTTGTATGTATCATTTCAATACTTTTAGTGAGAATATCCCAGTTGGAAAAGGTAATGTATGGTCATCTATAAATGGATATAAAGGCCATAGGATCTATACATTCCAGAATGCATGATTTTTTTCATTGTGATGTCCTAGGGAAGTCATGCATCCACTTTTCCCTGCCAAGGTAAGGCAAAAAGGAATGTTTGGATGAGAGTTGCTCTTGCCGTGATCTCGGTGTCGGTTTATTTTCTCACTTAAAAATAAAAAAAAATACTTTTTTTTTGCATTTTTCTCTTCATTCTCTCTCCATCCGATTTCCAACTAGAAATATGTAACTTCACTTCAGCTTGTTCTCCTCTGCTTCTCTCATTGTCGCACCATCTTCCCCTTCACTGCTTCACCCATGTGGGATATTCAACATTATATTGATCTTTAGTGCCGCTTTTATGCGTCCGTTTGTTAAAATAGACTCTGTGAATTGTTGTCGCCATTTTAAAAAAGCAAAACTAGAGAAAACCTGATTCTCCTAATTGTTTTTTTTTTTGCTAGATTCAATATTATAGCTGAGAGCCGATGACTGACCTCTTCGCTTACCTTGGGTTGCATTCTGGTATGTATCCGATTTCCTATAAGTTGGAAAGTATAGCTGAGAGCCGATGACTGACCTCTTCGCTTACCTTGGATTGCATTCTGGAATGTATCCGATTTCCTATAAGTTGGAAGGTATAGCTGAGAGCCGATGACTGACATCTTCGCTTACCTAGGGTTGCATTCTGGAATGTATCCGATATTCTATAAGTTGGAAGGTATAGCTGAGAGCCGATGACTGACCTCTTCGCTTACCTTGGGTTGCATTCTAGAGTGTATCCGATTTCCTATAAGTTGGCAGCCACACAACATAGATTTTAGATGAAATCATAGTTTTTTTTGGAATACATACTATAATGTAAATTTTTCGTACATCTTTTCATGCGTCCGCAAGGTCATGCATGACCACCTTTCCAACTGGGATATTGTTTAATTTTTAGTATTTCCAATTATATGTGTATGTATGTGTTTCATTATATTTAGGGCGATATTTTATTTAATGTCGGATAAAAGTCTGCGATGTGTACATGTGCATTTAGTAATATTTTAAAGCGTTTTCTATTCCGACAAAAATATCGCACTTATTCTGCATTTTTTTCGGGCTATCAACGTTTTTTGTTCTATTACACACATTTTTTCAGTGTTAGTTGTTCTATTGACGAAATATGATGATATTAGCCGTGTTTTAGCGCATATACATCTGGTCTTAACCTCCTGAGTACTTTTGTAATACACATAGCCCGTAAAATATAACGAATTCTCACGCCTCCCTGTTTATTGCCAACATTAAATTGTTTTTGCTGTGGTGTGAATCGGAATATTAGGTTATGAAAAAAAAATATTAAAACATCAAATATCATTCACTGTTTATTAAAAAATGGCATCACGGGAACATCGTCTTAACAATCATTAGCGAAGAGGTAAGTTAATCTCTATTTATCGAGTGATGCATTTCGTTAATATGTATGTATAATTTGTAAGTAATATGTTAATATTGTCAGCTATTATTTATACTTTTATTCTAGAAAATAACAAATAGTAGACTTCTCATCATGACATTAACTTTTATACAGGGTTGGGCAAGCTGCATTCAATTTTGATTGTATTCAGCCTTGTAGCCCCCAATCAATGATGAATGGTAGTGCAAAATTGATTTGCATTACCATTCAGTAGGGAATGAGAATGCAAATGTGGTTTGCATTACCATTCAATAGTGAATGCGAATGCAAAGTTCAATGCATTCCCATTCATTGCATTCCCACTGCAAATGTGATTTGGACTACCAATTAAAAATGAGTGCGAGTGATTTGGACAAACATTCATCATTTAATAGCAGTTAAAACCTGTGACCATAGTTAAGGTATTAAGTGGCTAATCTATTTATTAACGGAAAGGAAGTTTATAGGATATTATAAACATGGAATTAGGCTTAGCAAAGAAGAGGGAAACCAACACGGCATCTTAATATGTACATATGTTCTAAGTTATACATGTATGTAAAAGTATTTCTTTCAACTTTTGAGGTTATAATTACACAGTTCAACAAATTTACAAAAATTTTACTCAACACGAACAAACGCTAGTTATTATGAAATAGGATGCCTCTCAGACCAACTTTTCCGAATAGAGTACTAGTCCAGTTCAAATCACATTAGCAGTGTGAATGCAATGAATGGGAATGCATTCACCTTTGCATTCCACACACATTTGCATTCCCATTCACTACTACTAATTTGCACTACCATTCACTATTGAATGGTAATGCACCTTGAATGGTAATGCAAAAATGCCCATCCTTGCTTTTATATCCTTTACATGGAACAAAAGTACGTGATTAAAGTGATATTTCATGTGTAAGTGCTATGCAAATTTTTTAGATATAATTGATAATGGATTCACGGCATACTTGGAAGGAACCGACTTAGATTTTTCAGTAAACGATTTAGATGAAGATACAGATGTTATTCCTCGGATGAGGAAGGAGGGGACTGTCCCCACTACAATAGATTCTTCATCAGCGCTGGACTATTGGTAACCATCTTCGTCGTCCTTAACAAGAGGAAGGAGAGGCATAACGACCGTGGCTATGATGACGGGAGAGGTTCATATCTAGCCGTCATATATCTACCCAAAAAAATGATACTGACACTTGAGACACTTGCGTTAACAAAATACTGGCAATATAAATTAATGACCTAATGCATTCTCTTTCGTACAGAGCAAAAAACAATAGCAAAAAAGCGAAGAATTTACTTGTGCTCCACTCCTTGTCAAAGCTGGTTTTCAATTCAATGAAGATTTTTAAGGGAAATATTACAAATTAAGCCAAGTTATTGATTTATTTTATTGCTGCCGCAGAAATGAAAAGTTCTTCTTAAGTTAACACGAGCACAGGTCCTTAAATAAATAAATAATGAAAAATGAAAATTTTTTCTTCTGAACGGAACTACACTTTATTCGCTGCTTTTGTTTAATTAAGTATACGATAATACTATGTATGTGCGTAAGTTTAAAATGAATTATAGTAGAAAAGAAACTAGTAACAAATTTCGAAAACAGGCAATAGATCAGCGATTAAAGCTGTAGTCTAATGTAATAATACAATGGCGCTATTATAACTCTGACGAGTTTATGGCCGAGCTTCTCTCCCAATTCGAGGTGTGCTCCTTTTGTTTTTCCTACTAATTGGGTGGACCTACAGTTTTATGCCGGCTCCGAACGGCGAATGCATTTTTGGTGAGAAGCTTTTTCATGGCAGAAATACTTTCGGAGGGTACGCCGCCCACTGCCGAGAGGTGACCGCTGCTCTTAAAAAACCCAATAATTGTATTTTTACTAATTAGAAAGTTTTTTTTTGGTGTTTGCTCGGACTGGGGTTTGAACCCGAGACCTCTGACATAGCAGGCGAGCACTCTACCCACTACAACGCAGCGGCCACTGTAGTCATTGTACTGCAAAGGGCGCAAGTTCGTTCCTTGGCCGAAGCAGAAGGAACCTGCTGAGTCTTAGAGGGATCTAGTGAAAGATTGTCGTTACATCCATGCTTAAAATTTGTTTCTAGTCTCAAAAAAATTAGAAAAAAATATATGCTGGGCCTATGCTCGTTAAATATATAAATACAAAATTTATATTTCTAATTACTTTAAACTCAATTATTGGGGTTTTCCAAAATAGTGATCTCGCTCAATAGGTAATGGGCGGCATATCCTCCAAGTATATTTCTGCCATAAAAAAGTTACTAAAAAATGCATTCATCAGTATTATTTTTATACTCAGCTGTATTAGTACACAGAGTATTATAGTTTTGATTTCCTAACGGTGGATTGTAACAGAATGAAATAATCGAGATAGATATAGACTTATATATATCAAAATGATCAGGGTGAAAAGAGAAATCGATTGAGCCATGTCCGTCCGTCTGTCCGTCTGTCCGTCTGTGAGCACGATAACTCGCGCAAAAATTGAGATATTTTGATGAAATTTGAAATGTAAGTTGGTATCAAGACAGGAACGGATGGTATTGAAAATGGGCGAAATCGGACCATGACCACGCCCACCTCCCCTATATAGTAAAAATCGGTAATTTTGTATCTCAGTCACTAATAGAGCTAGAGTGATAAAATTTCACACACGTATTGAGCTCAGGCCCTTATGAAGAAATATGGTGAAATTTTGGAAAATGGGCGGTGCCACGCCCACTTATTAAGGGGCAAACATTGAAAGTTTTATGAGTCATAACTCAGAAACCGTTGAAGATATATCGATGAATTTTGGTAGGCGTTATATACTTACTTGGGCAAATGTTTTGACGAAAAATTGTCAAAATCGGTTGACGACCACGCCCACTTTTATATATGGGCCTTATAAAGTGACCTAATAAAAACATTTTAAGCGATATCTCTGTCAAATATAAAGATATATCATTGAAATTTTATGGAAGGTGTCCAACTATGGACATATAACAAAAAATACAAAAATTTTGGGAAATGGGCGTGGCACCGCCTCCTTTTAGAAGCAGGAATATACGAGATTTCTGAGCCCATAACTCGACAAATAATTGATATATTATGACGAAACTTGGTCTATACACTTTCACTACTTGTAGTAATACATGTTCAAAATTTTAGCGAAATCGGTTGACGACCACGCCCACTTTTATATATGGGTATTATAAAGTGGCCTAATAAAAACATTTTAAGCGATATCTTTGTCAAATATAAAGATAATTCATTGAAATTTTGTGGCATGAGTTCCACAATAGATCGGAAACAAAAAATATAAAAATTTCGGAAAATGGGCGTGGCACCGCCTCTTTTCAGACAAAGGAATCAACGAGATTTCGGAGCCCATAACTCGACAAATAATTGAGATATTATAACGAAACTTGGTTTATACACTTTTATAACTTTTGTTAATAGACACGCAAAAATTTATTGAAATCGGTTTATGACCACGCCTACTTTTTAACAAAGATATTTCTGGAACACCCTTTGGGAATTTGTAACGTGACATCTTTGTAACTCTTAAAGGAATGAAATTTTGCACAAAGAATAATATTCATAAGCTTAGTTGGATGACTGATAAAAATTTAGAAAATGGGGGTGGCTACGCCCACTTTATGCAGCACTCGATTTACATAAAGTACCTACACCGTGTTTCCATCAAACGCAAACAAACAATGAAAGCATACAGCTGAGTATCTAATGTTCGATTCCACTCGAACTTAGGCTTCCTTACTTGTTATTGTTGTTCTTTTGTTGATTTTGTTACAATTTTTCCGATTATAATAGTTATAAGTAATTTTTGTTATAATAATTTTTCTTTAATATTATTACATAATTACAACACGAAACACGGCCATTCTTGTGTAACTGTACCATATTATTTTGATACATAAATATGTACACATATGTACGCAATGTTGAAACCTTTATATCGACCTTTTTCGTCCATGTACATTTTTTCTGGTCTGCTACGTAAGTTTTAAATAAGGTATAAATGCAGTTAAAATCAATTTACTTAATAGCAGGTATCAAGCATAGCAAGTGTGCGCAATCACTTCATATTTGAACTGCGATACGCCCATACAACAACTTTCAAAGCAACAATACCTATGCATATGTATATGTATGCACATTAAGCCGTATCACGTTATATGGACAAAAAAAAAGTTTAGTGTGTGTCAGTTTTATTTGAACACTTATGTCGAAAAAATATTTTTGGTGTAAAAAATTTTTTTTTAGGCCCGCGTTAAAAACAGCTAAATCGCGTTTTTTGTAATAACTTCCTTATTTGATGTCGGATCTCTATGATCTTAATGTCGCAGAAAAGGTCTCGCTCTGCACTATATTTGGCCCATATAAAGTTTCGTCCTCGAAGGTTTTCCTGAGTTTTACCTTTAAAAATTTTGGAGTTACTATCCCTAGATTTTTTTATTTTTATCACGAATACAAAGCTTTCAAAAAACCACGACAACACCGCTAAAAAAGTTGTAGCCTTTATTCACAAACAAAAAAGTTATAACGTTGTAAAATGAAACACTTGTTTTTTTATACTCAGCTGTACTAGTACACATAGTATTATAGATTTAATCACATAACGGTGGATTGTAACATAATGAAATAATCGAGATAGATATAGACTTATATATATCAAAATGATCAGGGTGAAAAGAGAAATCGATTGAGCCATGTCCGTCCGTCCGTCCGTCCGTCTGTCCGTCCGTCTGTAAACACTCTAACTCGTGCAAAAATTGAGATATTTCGATGAAATTTGAAATGCAAGTTGGTATCGAGACTGGAACGGTTGGTATTGAAAATGGGCCATGACCACGCCCACTTTTCCTATATAGAAAAAATCGGAAATTTGGTATCTCAGTCACTAATATAGCTGGAGCGATGAAATTTTACCCACGTGTTGAGCTCAGGCCCCTAGGAAGAAATTTGATGAAATTTTGGAAAATGGGCGGTGCCACGCCCACTTATTAAGGGTCAAACCTTGAAAGTTTTATATGTCATAACTCAGAAACCATTGAAGATATATCGATCAAATTTGGTATGCGTGATGTACTTACTTAGGCAAACGTTTGGACGGAAAATAGTTAAAATCGGTTGACGGCCACGCCCACTTTTATATATGTATATTATAAAGTGACCTAATAAAAACATTTTAAGCCATATCTCTGCCAAATATAAAGATATATCATTGAAATTTTGTCGCATGAGTCCAACTATGGACATAAAACAAAAAGCACAAAAATTTTGGAAAATGGGCGTGGCACCGCCTCTTTTTAGAAACAGGAATATACGAGATTTCTGAGCCTATAACTCGACAAATAATTGAGATATTATAACGAAACTTGGTTGATACACTTTTATAACTTGTGTTAATAGACACGCAAAAATTTATTGAAATTGGTTTATGACCACGCCTACTTTTTAATAAAGATAGCTCTGGAACACCCTTTGGGAATTTGTAACGTGACATCTTTGTAACTAGAAGTCATAAAGGAATGAAATTTTGCACAAATAATAATATCCATATGCTTAGATAAAAATGTTGAAAATGGGCGTGGCCACGCCCACTTTATGCGGCACTCGCTTTATATAAAATCCATCAAACGCAAACAAACAATGAAAGCATACAGCTGAGTATCTCGAACTTAGGCTTCCTTACTTGTTTTATATAAAATTACCACAGAGAATCGGCGAAACACGTCAGCTTAATTTTTGGCTCCAGATTACGATGGCGTTTTTAGAAAATCCGGATTAGCTCCCATTTTCGAGATATTTAAGAAAACATTTTCAGTTTTCACATACAAAGCGATCCGATGGGGGACGTATGAGTAACTATTGTTAAGGTAATAAAAATAAAGAAAAGGGGAAAAAACTGTACGTACATACATATATGTAGATATATAAAATGCATATGAGAGGAAAGAGAATACCTTGCACATAAATTCCAATTTGTTTTAAACGTTCGAAACCTGAATGTTTTAAAGAAAATTGTATTCAAAACAATAAAAATATGTCTTTAGCGGCGAATCATTCCATTTTTCCATAATCTGAGTAATTTTTTTTTTGAGTGTGAGCAAAGTAATATAAGCGACGAAGAACTCACTTTCAGAGCTCTGAAACTTCTTTCATAAATATCTCAAAATTTGGAGGACATCGTCATTTTCGGTCTCGGTTATCATAGATAAGAAGATGTTTTTGGCATTAAAGTAAAGTGCGTTGTTTTCAATTATAGGCTGAATAATTAACTGCATTTCTAGGGGCAGACGACGCATCCAGCGCAAGTATTGATAACACATTTAGACTTCCATTGTCTCTTTAGGCGCGTATAATTTTACAACGAACTCTAGCAGTTTTTCTAAACAACTTGGATGATTTTACGATACGCACATATGCAGAAATCGTGAAGCCGTTGTAAGCCAGCGTGCTGTGCTTAGAGATCCCACTTGAATACTTACCAAATCTTCACTAAAGCCATTATCATTCAATATAAATAACATTGATCAGCACGAATAGTCCAAACATCAATAATTTTTTGCATATCATGTGTCCAGTATTGGTAGCTGTTCCATCGCTGTACAGCATACTCAAGTCAAGCGAGGACTTAGAATACTTTTTAATCAAAAACTCATACTATATGGCGTTACTGCCTCATATAAATAAGAACTTGGGATAATTTTTCAACAAACAGGTTCTCTGATTTTAAAACGGTATAACTTTTTTGTTTGTGAATAAAGGCTAGAATTTTTTTGGGGGATTCTTCATGTTTTTTTGAGAACTTTGTATTAGTGATAAAAATAAAAAAATCTAGGGATAGTAACTCCAAAATTTTTAAAGGTAAAACTCAGAACAACCTTTGAGGTCGAAACTTTATATGGGCCAAATATAGTGCAGAGCGAGACCTTTTCTGCGACATTAAGATCATAGAAATCCGACATCAAATAAAGAAGTTATTACAAAAAAACGCGATTTAGCTGTTTTTAACGCACAAATATTTTTTCGACGTAAGTGTTAAAACTGACACACGCAAACTTTATTTTCGTGATACGGCTTAATGCACATACCCGGCAAAAAATGTTTGCTTATTGTTGACAAATCAGGTCTAAAAGATAAGTACGCTGGCAGCTCTGCCTCTATTATGCACTCACCGTGTCTGCTTCTAATTCTCTCATAATTATCTAGGCCTTATTTCGCATGGCGTATAAGCCTTTGGAATAAGGGGTGCTCTCAGAGAGAAAGTACTCCTTATGGCCTCATGACATCAACACAGGAAAATAAGCCTTATTTTAAGCCTTACGCCATACAAATTCACTACGCTTATAATTTTCAGGCATAATTTCGTAAGCCTAATTCTTAAATAAGGCTTAGATTTTTTTGTGGGTATGTATGTATGTAAAATATTGACCAGCATGGGTTAGGAGAAATAACCAATTAAATTTTGCAGCATTTACCACATACAAGCAAATTATTCAGAACAGATATGATGTGAGACGTGTTCCTTTAGAGCGTACGTACTTACGTTTGCAATTAAATACTTATATCGTTCAAAGTGGAAAATGTTGGCAAGGATAATTCCTCGATTTCAAAATTACTATATTATTTGGCTGTATACATACATACATATGTATATTGCGACAATTTTGTGATATATTTACCAACAAAAATCCCCATTTACTCACATCTTTCATGCACCGGCGACAGGAATACCAATAAAATAAACAACGGCAACCGACAATGCAAATGCGAAATAAAAAAGATTATTTGGCGTAAATTGTGAAAGCACATAAATTACAAAGTGCCCACACACTCTGAAACACATTTGTAATACTGCACACAAATTTATTTCAAACTTCATTTATACTCAAATCTACAATTTTATGCTATTCTGATAACATTTAGTTAAATATCAAAAAGTCCATGTGTTTGTTTTTCTGTTGGTGAAGCGGTAGTTAATGTGCAACGTTTACCGTTCGAGGCCAAACGAGGTTTCAGACAAGGTGACTCCGTTTCGTGCGACTTCTTCAATTTGATGCTGGAAAAGATAATACCAGCTGCAGAATATAACCATACAGGAAGCATTTTATACCACAGGGGTGTGCAACTGCTGGCGTACGCCGATGATATCGACATCATTGGCACTAACACTCGCGCCGTATGTTCTGCCTTCGCCAAGCTGGATAAAGTGGCTAAGAAAATGGGTTTGGTGGTTAACGAAGACAGGACGAAGTACCTCCTGTCATCACACAAAGAAACAGCACGCCTTGGCAGCCACGTCACTGTTGACAGCTACAAATTCGAAACTGTTAAGAACTTCGTCTATTTGGGAACCAGCATTAACACCAAGAATGATGTCAGCACGGAGAACCAACGAAGAATCACTCTTGCCAATAAATGCTACTTTGGACTAAGTAGGCAAATGAAAAGTAAAGTCCTCTCTCGACAAACGAAAATCACACTCTACAGGACGCTCATCGTTCCAGTCCTCATATACGGCGCAGAAGCACGGACAATTTCAAAATCAGATGAGATGGCACTTCGAGTATTCGAGATAAAATTTCTTCGGAAGATTTATGGACCTTTGCGCATTGGCGAGGGCGAGTATCGACGGAGATTTAACGATGAGCTGTACGAGCTTTACACAGACATTGACATTGTTCAGCTAATAAAGATCCAGCGGCTGCGTTGGGTAGGTCATGTCATGAGAATGGATGCAGGCGCTCCGGCCAAGAAAGTATTTCTATCGAAACCCGCTAAACGCAAAAGAAAAGGGAGACCTCCACTGCGTTGGGAAAATCAGGTGGACAGCAATGCTGCCTCCCTAGGTGTTCCCTAGTGGCACCATGCTGCACGAAACAGCATCAATTGGCGCGCTCTGTTGGATTTGGGCAGAATCGTCTAGACGGTTAAGCGCCAATTAAGAAGAATAGGAATGGAGAAAAAATTTTAAAATTTCCGAGTGTTCGAGTTATCGTGGGTTTGAGTTATTGTAAAAGTGTATTGTAAAATTTTCTATAGCGCCGCAATATATCAAACCGTTTCCGCCAATAAAAAGTATATACATATCGTCGTACCATACGAAAACTATCACTTTCAAAATTTCACGAAAACTGGCAATATAAAAATTCTGTACGAAAATAGCACTTTTACGACTGAGAATAAGATTGCCCTATTTCAAAACTTGTTTCAAAAACGCCCTATTCCAAAATTTGTTTGAATAACGCCCTATTTCAGATTTTGTTTCAAAAAAGCCCTATTTCAGAATTTGTTTCAAAAACGTCCTATTTCAGACAATTATTTAAAAACGCCCTATTTCAGAGAAATATATATGGTTTTTTAAACAATTTTGAAAATTATTCTCAGCCGTCGATATGTATTTGTATATGTATATGTACATTAGGGTGCCTTTAATTTGTATGAGAAAATTAAAAGTTCATAAAGAGACTGTTTCGCCTCCGCAATCGGTAGTAACATGGTCAAAGATTTCACACATAAATTTTGGTCCCGATTGGTATCGGTTAAGGCGTGGCGCATTGAGGTCAAAGTTCAGAAAACTCTATGAAGTGTCAAAAAATCAAAATATATTTTTTTTGATTATCTAATATCCAAAATCAATACTTCTATACCCAAGGATAACAAATATAAATTTTGGTCCCTATTGATGACGGTGTTTGACAGGGGTCAAAATTCAGATTACTATATGCGACACTAAAATATTAAATCCTCTTTGGCAATCAGAACATAGATCCCCGTGAAATAAAACTAAACCGTCACCAATCGGGAAAAAAAATTTATATTTGCTATTCTTGGGCATGGGTACTGATTTTGGGCATTGGGTAATTAAAATAAGTATTTTGATTGTTTCACCCTTCATAGAGATTTCTGAACTTTGACCTCAATGGGCGACGGCTTAACCGCCACCAATCGGCGCCAAAATTTACGTGTGATATCTTTGACCACGTTACTACCAATTGAGGCGGCGATGCAGTAAAATATCGTTAATTTGAATTTTAAACACACTTTAACGTATATACATACATACATATGCACAAGGAAATCTGTAGGTACATAAATACATATGTATATGCGAATATGTTCATTTAAGCATTTTTTAGCACAATTAAATCTGTGATATAAATGCTTAGTAATCTAAAAATATGACGTTCATGTACTAGAAAATCGGCAACATCGAACTAAGCATCTATAGAAATTTCAAATTCTTATTCATGGAAAAATTCACTTTCAAAATTCCTGCGATAGGCATTTTTATTTCAACTTCATCCATCGACCGTTCTTTTTTTTTGCCAACGTGCGTTGCATATTCTCACTTACATACTTCTTGCTTTTCATCAATCCTGGCGCTCAAGCGTTTTTATGCTCTTAGAAGTTAGCTTTTGTTGCAGCATAAACCATCCCCGAAAGATTTATGCTGTGCATATTCACATTTTCCGAATATCATCGTCGCCTGCCCTCTTTCATATGTGTGTAAGTAGGTAAAGTTATGTTGGCAGTCTGATTTCGGGGTTTCTATGCTTCTTATTTTTGCATAGAACTACAGCTGGCTATACGGATGGGCTGGATGAATGCGTTTACAACTCATACGAAACTACCAAAATCATATATATTAACAAATCGCACCCTAAATCATAAAGTGACACAATTCAATATTTTTCGAAATCGGCTTTTTAACATAAACCGGTACACTGAACATACATATCTCTAGCGATTGCCAAAAAAAACTTTTCGATCGGTGTCTCTTTTGACTTAAAAATAGCCATTATTCGTGGCCATTTGCCATATAATTGCTTGTAAAAAAAAGTTTTTTGGCTCTCCTCAACATTTTGAGTTGTGTCACTTTATGATTTAGGGTGCGAAATGTAGATATATATAAGGCACCACTTACATGTCCATAGTGTGTAGAGTACTGCATATTAAATTATTGTATATTAGGTGTTAAATCAGATATATTTTAGCATAATTCTACAGTGTATAAGCACTCGGATTCTCAAGGATTAACGTACCTACATATGTATGTACATATATGCCCAAAAATGCATCGCCCGTCCTGCTATTTTAACAAAGACTTGTCAATAGAGTGGCGATTTTAGTCGCCTATTCAGCTTCAGTCAGTAGGTATTCCTCGAAAATTTTGTGTAAACAAATACCCAATAGAAAATAGAAATCACTACGAACGACCTTTAGAATGCGTTTAACACGAGTAGGTAGCGAAATTTGTCAATATATATGTTTATCATTGAAAATATTTCTCCAAAATGTAGGTATGTATGGATAGGTTGATAGCAAATATAAAATGGGAATTCGTGGTTATAAAAAGGTCATGCTCACACGAGCTCCACGGCTGCACATACGAGTCGTGTGTACTATGCCAAATTTGTTGCGTGTGCATAGAATAAAAAATGGAATAAAAAAGAAAATTGTGTAAAAATTGGAATACTTTACCATTAAATAAAAAAACCAAAAAACATAACCTCAAAATTTTAATATTCGATGATCCCAAATGTCTTTTATAAATATGTGAAGAAATCTTAAAAATTCGTTTACTCCTTTCTGTTTGATGATTTTTGTTTTTGAGCGCCCATTCATCTATTATGAATAGTACTGTTTTGCATTTATTTAAACATACACAACATCCAAACACAATACACAATGCTTAGTTCAAGATTTAAAATAGTAAGTACATATGTATACAAATGTAGATATTTCCCTGGTTGAAAATATTATCTTCAATGATATTTCACTATATAAAAAGTAACTGCATAAAAATATATTTAAGTTAAATTTTATGTAATGGGGAAACAAATAATCTTATCAAAGTTTGAATCTTATGCCAAAACAACTGCAGAAGTGTTCAACCAGCTATACAGCTGTCCATAAGAGTTTGCTGCATGGATGGCAAATAAGTGAACAAATTGAGGTACCGACTGGAAGGCTTAAGGATCGTCTAATAAAATTAAAAACAAGTAAGGAAGCCTAAGTTCGAGTGGAATCGAACATTAGATACTCAGCTGTATGCTTTCATTGTTGTTTACGTTTGATGGAAACACGGTGTATTTTATATAAGCGAGTGCTGCATAAAGTCATCCAACTAAGCATATGAATATTCTTTGTGCAAAATTTAATTCCTTTATGACTTCTAGTTACAAAGATGTCACGTTACAAATTTCCAAAGGGTGTTCCAGAAATATCTTTGTTAAAAAGTAGGCGTGGTCATAAACCGATTTCAATAAATTTTTGCGTGTCTATTAACAAAAGTTATAAAAGTGTATAAACCAAGTTTCGTCATAATATCTCAATTAGTTGTCGAGGTATGGGCTCCGAAATATCGTAGATTCCGTTGTCTAAAAAGAGGCGGTGCCATGCCCATTTTCCAAAATTTTTATACTTTTTGTTTCCGGTCTACTGTAGAACTCATGCCACACAATTTCAATGAATTATCTTTATATTTGACAAAAATATCGCTTAAAATGTTTTCATTAGGCCCCTTTATAGTTCCCATATATAAAAGTGGGCGTGGTCGTCAACCGATTTCGCTAAAATTTTGAACATGTATTACTACAAGTAATAAAAGTGTACACACCAAGTTTCGTCATTATATATAAATTATTTGTCGAGTTATGGGCTAAGAAATCTCGTATATTCCTGTTTCTAAAAAGAGGCGGTGCCACGCCCATTTTCCAAAATTTTTGTGTTTTTTGTTTTATGTCCATAGTTGGACTCCTGCCATAAAATTTCAATGATATATCTTTATATTTGACAGAGATATGGCTTAAAATGTTTTTATTAGGCCACTTTATAATACCCATATATAAAGGTGGGCGTGGTCGTCAACCGATTTTGGTTATGACTCATAAAACTTTCAATGTTTGCCCCTTAATAAGTGGGCGTGGCACCGCCCATTTTCCAAAATTTCACCACATTTCTTCATAAGGGCCTGAGGTCAATACGTGGGTGAAATTTTATCACTCCAGCTCTATTAGTTACTGAGATACAAAATTTCCGATTTTTACTATATAGGGGAGGTGGGCGTGGTCATGGTCCGATTTCGCCCATTTTCAATACCGTCCGTTCCTGTCTTGATACCAACTTGCATTCCAAATTTCATCAAAATATCTCAATTTTTGCGCGAGTTATCGTGCGTACAGACGGACAGACGGACAGACGGACGGACGGACAGACGGACGGACGGACGGACATGGCTCAATCGATTTCTCTTTTCACCCTGATCATTTTGATATATATAAGTCTATATCTATCTCGATTATTTCATTCTGTTACAATCCACCGTTAGGAAATCAAAACTATAATACTCTGTGTACTAGTACAGCTGAGTATAAAAACGCCGGGAAGTCGATGTTCATATGGAATGGCAAACAATAATAATTGACCGCATAAGCGGTATGTATGTATACTGTTAGTGTTTTAAGTGTCAGATACACTCTTAGAAATTTTCGTGTAATTTTGCATACAAAAAGTTAGGTTACTTTTTTCCTACCTTATTATGCGCAAAATCGCACACTGAAAAATTCAACAGATAAGCTGTTTAAATTTAAACAATAAAAGTGTTAAGACTACACAAACAAACTTTAAATCTAAACACCAATCGAGTAATAAATTGTAATTTCGCATATAAATTAAACAAAATTACCAATTCACTATGTAATTTTACCCCACTCAATTGTAATTTCGCGCACGAGATTTGAAATTACAATTTCTGTATGCAATTTTAATCCAAAATGCGTGTAAAATCGCATGATATGCTCACTTTTGCTGAAAAGTGCGTAAAATTTCATTTAGAACTGTAAATTACACACTTGTAGTGTAAATCTACGAAAAAAATGTAAATTTCAACTAAAAATTACATATATTTTGGTAGCATATTTACACGCAGTTTTTAGAGTGCACTCTTAGAAATTTTCGTGTAATTTTGCATACAAAAAGGTAGGTTACTTTTTTCCTACCTTATTATGCGCAAAATCGCACACTGAAAAATTCAACAGATAAGCTGTTTAAATTTAAACAATAAAAGTGTTAAGACTACACAAACAAACTTTAAATCTAAACACCAATCGAGTAATAAATTGTAATTTCGCATATAAATTAAACAAAATTACCAATTCACTATGTAATTTTACCCCACTCAATTGTAATTTCGCGCACGAGATTTGAAATTACAATTTCTGTATGCAATTTTAATCCAAAATGCGTGTAAAATCGCATGATATGCTCACTTTTGCTGAAAAGTGCGTAAAATTTCGTTTAGAACTGTAAATTACACACTTGTAGTGTAAATCTACGAAAAAAATGTAAATTTCAACTAAAAATTACATATATTTTGGTAGCATATTTACACGCAGTTTTTAGAGTGTAAGCACGATGGTGCGTCGATGGCATTTGTTTGCGAATATCGCCCAGTAAAACAGAATCAAGGCGAAAATGCCATATGCATATTTTTATAATCAAGATGCTTCCTTGCCCCTTCCATTGACTCTGTCCATATTTGCACTTTTCTCCACATCAAAAAATGTATACATATTTTTATTTTGTTATCTACATTTTTTTTATCAAGTTCCAAATAATTTATTTTACAGGCGATTACGTCCAAATTAGAAATAAGTCTATTCTGACGAATTTTCGCCGGGCGATTTTCGCCAGCGTTTTCGTTCTCTTCATTCCCATATACGGCCGTGTATCTTAATCGTTGAGAGAACGTTGCAACCCGACAAAAATCTACTTCGATAGTCGAAATGATAAAAGTCGAGTCTAAAGTCTAAAATCGACTTTTTGGCGATACGACCCAGCCCTAGTCCGCTACTGATTCTCAAGCTATTACTGTAGCAACGAGGCTTGTTTCGAACAATTTGTACTGAATAATTGGTACTGATTTGGGAATGCACAAACGCAATGATTTCACTCGTCTGAATGATCATTCAGTGTTAAAAAATTTTGACATCAACATTCTTAATTTCAAATTAATGCTCGTTAATATAGGATTCTGAATTCATATCCCATTCCGAAGCAAGAAAATCAATTGAATCATTACCGCACAAATTCTTCTTCTTCTTCTTGATTGGCGCTTAACCGTCTAGACGATTCTGGCCGAGTCCAACAGAGCGCGCCAATTGCTTCTGTTTCGTGCAGCATGGCGCCACTTGGGAACACCTAGGGAGGCAGCATCGCTGTCCACCTGATTTTCCCAACGCAGTGGAGGTCTCCCTTTTCTTTTGCGTTCAGCGGGTTTCGATAGAAATGCTTTCTTAGCCGGAGCGCCTTCGTCCATTCTCACGACATGACCTGCCCAACGCAGCCGCTGGATCTTTATTCGCTGAACAATGTCGATGTCTGTGTAAAGCTCGTACAGCTCATCGTTAAATCTCCGTCGATACTCGCCCACGCCAACGCGCAAAGGTCCATAAATCTTACGAAGAACTTTTCTCTCGAATACTCCAAGTGCCATCTCATCTGATTTTGAAATTGTCCATGCTTCTGCGCCGTACATGAGGACTGGAACGATGAGCGTCCTGTAGAGTGTGATTTTTGTTTGTCGAGAGAGGACTTTACTTTTCAGTTGCCTACTTAGTCCGAAGTAGCATTTATTGGCAAGCGTGATTCTTCGTTGGATCTCCGTGCTGACATCATTCTTGGTGTTAATGCTGGTTCCCAGATAGACGAAGTCCTTAACAGTTTCGAATTTGTAGCTATCAACATTGACGTGGCTGCCAAGGCGTGCTGTTTCTTTGTGTGATGACAGGAGGTACTTCGTCTTGTCCTCGTTGACCGCCAAACCCATTTTCTTAGCCTCTTTATCCAGCTTGGAGAAGGCAGAACATACGGCGCGCGTGTTAGTGCCAATGATGTCGATGTCATCGGCGTACGCCAGCAGTTGCACACTCTTGTGATATAAGATGCTTATTTGCAAATGTAATTGAAAATCTCCAATTACAAGTAATTGTAATGGAATCACACCAATTACATTTTTCTTGGGTTTGAGAAAATTTAGTTATACAATTTGTTTTTGTTTCTATTCTTGTTCTTTTTGTTATAGTTTTTGTTTTTGCTTTTGCTTTTTTTGTTTTTGTGTTTGCTTTTGCTTTCGTTTTTGCTTTTGTTTTTGCTTTTGCTTTTGTTTTTGATTTTGTTTTGCTTTTGTTTTTGTTTTTGCTTTTTTTTGTTTTTGTTTTTGCTTTTGTTTTTGTTTTTACTTTTGCTTTTGTTTTTGTTTTTGCTTTTTTTGTTTTTGCTTTTGTTTTTGATTTTTTGTTTTTGTTTTTTCCTTAAACAAAAACAACCACAAAAGCAAAAACAAAAACAACAACAAAAGCAAAAACAAAACCAAAAACAAAAACAATAGCAACAACAAAAAGAACAAGAATAGAAACAAAAACAAATTATATAACTAAATTTTCTCAAACCCAAGAAAAATATAATTGATGCCATTCCATTACAATTACTTGTAATTGGAAATTTTCAATTACATTTACAAGTAATTGTAATTGAAATTCTTCAATTACAATTACAGTAATTGTAATTGCCATTTTTCAATTACCAATTACATGTAATTGCAATTGAAAAATCTCAATTAAAATTACATGTATTTGTAATTGTAGAATTTCAATTACCAATTATATGTAATTGGTAATTGAAAAATGGCAATTACAATTACATGTAATTGTAATTGAAGGTGTAATTAATTACAAAATGTAATTGAGGGTGCCCAGGTCTGATACATACATACATATGTATGTATCCATAGATATCGGTACATACGTATGTATCTAGTTTGAGCATTCTAAATTAGTTTCGAAAATATTGCAATTTAAAGGTTTTTCGAACCCCCCCCACATATGGGAAATGGAATTATTTGTCAACAGATTTAGTTCATTTTTGCACCATCCATCAAGGAAGCTTACGTAGGTTCCAAATGTGAACACTGTAGGTCCATTTTTTATTATTTATGACCGTTTTTTATACGAACGTTTCTACTGAGGGAAGTTGAAAATTCTGACATTTTAACTGCATTTTATATGAGAAAAATTTCTATGGCAGAAATGACCTCGGAAGGTATGCCGCCCACTACTGAGTGGTCATCGCTATTACTAGGGATGCAAACGATACATCGATGTATTTGAAACATCGATAGTATCGAACGAAAATTCGATGTTTAACATCGATGTTTGAAAATTACTCTGTATCGAAAAATCGTCGATACATCGATGTCAACCCTGACGATATTTGACTGTTGTTTTAGTCAGTGGTAATTTATAAATAAACATAATAATACCTCCAGAGGTCGGTAATGTGACTCCACATTACCGGTCGAATTTCCATGAAAATTCCAATTTCAGGGTGTGTGAGAGAGTACCCAACAGCTATTCAATTATAAATATCATCAAATCCACCGGAGCCATGTATTGTTCGAACAATTTAGCTGAAAAAAAAAACATCGATGTATCGATGGTTTTCTTCCGATATCTTTTTAGAATCGATGTTAATTTTTTCGATACATCGAACATCGATGTTGGCCCTCAAAATTTGCATCCCTAGCTATTACTGAAAACCCAATAACTGGGTTCAATTAATTAGAAACATTTTATTTTATATTTGTCCGGACTGGAGTTAGAACCCGTATCTCTGGTATGGCAGGCGAGCACTACACCATAGCGGCCAGACAAAAAATAGTTATGGTACCTATTAATAAGAAATTATCATCGAAATTTTTGTATCCTATATGCCATATATGCCATGCTCACACAGATACTGCGCCTTCCTTGCAACTGCCGTTCTCTGATAGTTATCTATAGGCGTTTGTAAAATGCTCTTAATTTTATTTCTGTGTATAAATGAAAACTTTCGTTTGTATTAGATTAGTTTTAATTGACCGGTCAGTGGTGACTACACACAGACTGAGCACATTCTTTGTGTTAGGAACCCAATTTACCGACTGGGTACCTTTATATGTATGTACATGCATATGTATGTATATGGAAATTCATAGCAGGACATCATATATTCATAAATACATATGGCAAGTACGCAGTTATATATGTGCTTAAGTATGTATGCATGTGTGTATGTATGCCTAAAAATGTATAGGTTAAATAGTGCTGGTTGTCATTCCCCTGCAAAAAATCCGAGTACTCCATGCATGCGTGTGTAGGGTGCTAGCTGTGGAGCATTCGATACTCCGGAATTTACCACATTTCACATAAAAATTATGGTCCATTTAACACGGCGATGTCCTAGGCACGGATCATATACTCCGATTTCCGCATGACAGCCGAGTAATCCATGGAGTACCTATATTGGATTAATTTATGGAGTACTACGCGGAGTACTAAAATTAAACAAATATAATAACCTCTCAAAAGGATTTTCACGACTACGAATTCATTTGATTATTAGCTTTAAACTTTTTTATAATCTTTAATTTTTCCTTTTGGTAACTGCCCTGCTAGACACGACCAATATGTTGTGTCGCGTTTCAATTTCTCTTTGATGCTAAATCGCGCACTTTCCAACGCGAATGTATGTGCATAACTATGTGCATATGTGTGCATTTGCTTCGTCGTCATCGCGATAAATATATGGTTTTCGTTGCTATGTTCGGCTAACTACGAGCCGATGCAGATACATAAGTCGATTCTTTGGGGCTATGTTGATGATCACTTTGTAAGTACTCCAACCTACCACAAAAGGACCATATAATCCAATGATTTTTGCAGGGTTAGTTTGGCGGTCGATTGCCGCATTTGGCCTCTTTGCATTTTCCCCAATTCATTGCTTTTATTCGTTTTGTTGCAGCATAACAGCATTTGCAGGTCATCTATAACATTTTTGCAGTTTATTTACACTTGTGCCGCGTTAGCACAGCAAAAAAAGCTTTATCTGGAAAAGGACTAAAACCAAAGGCACTGGTTATTGGAATCTCATATCTAGCCCTGTGGACAAAAAGACGTATGAACCATGATTTTAAATTTAACTATTTTATGGTAACCAATAATCAATCGCATCAGTTCCCAAAATTTCATACATATGTAGCTGTGAAATTTACCGTTTAGAAGTTAGAGACTAAATAAATTTCATATCTGCATACAAACCATATGCAAAGCAAATTAAAAAAAGCGTAAAATTTCAATTTTGGCTCATACGTCTCTTTGCCGCACACTGATCGGTATGGTTGCGAATATCAATGTTGCTGCTATGATAGCTATTGTTGTCGCCTTGTACTGTTTGCGTTTGTACCAGACATACATAGGCATACTCGATTACATTTTGTAATTGATTACACAGAACAATTAGAATTACTTGTAATTGTAATTGATATTTTTCAATTACGATTACAAGTAATGGTAATGGAAACTTTTTCAATTGCATTTTTTATTAAAATAACTCAGTAGTATTCAATTACATGTAATTGTTCCCGACTATTATTCAATTACATCTAATTGTAGAGTGAATTAGTTAATTTTTTTGGGTATTGGCCTATTCCTACGCTACTACATCCTTACATCTAAGTGCATACATAGTTATTTTGAGCATAAAATCAATCAAAGTTGGTGGGTCATAACTAGACTGCGGATCTTTATGCAAAAAATTTAAAATGATTTATTAAGAGTTATATTGATTCAAAACTATATATTCACATTCCAAAGCCAATTTTCTTGCTCTTTTTTGGATATGCAAAATATATGCAACTTATATGCAGGTTATATGCAAGTTATATGCAAATTAAAAGTACACCTTTTTTGCATCAGATATGGAATTTTAAGTGATATACACAATAAGTAAAGTATAGTTGAATGCAAAAATCATATGTTCTATGCTGAATTTTTGTTCTATGCAAATATAAAACCCATTAATAATATAATATAATACAATGGCGCTATTATAACTCTGACGAGTTTTATGGCCGAGCTTCTCTCCCAATTCAAGGTGTGCTCCTTTTTGTTGTTCCTACTAATTGGGCGGACCTACAGTTTTATGCCGGCTCCGAACGGCGAATGCATTTTTTGTGAGAAGCTTTTTCATGGCAGAAATACACTCGGAGGGTATGCCGCCCACTGCCGAGAGGTGACCGCTGCTCTTAAAAAACCCTATAATTGGATTTTTACTAATTAGAAAAATTTTTTTGTGTTTGCTCGGACTGGGGTTTGAACCCGAGACCTCTGGCATAGCAGGCGAGCACTCTACCCACTGCACCACAGCGGCCCATTAACACCCAAAAACAAACTGCAAATGGGAACTAATTTTTATTATAATAATTTTTAATGTAAAAAGGTAATTTTAGTTGTAGTTAAGACCACAATATACTACAAGTGTTTTCTCCACATTTTCAATGGAAACATTGTAACGCTTATCGGTTAAGATCCGTTTATATGCTGAAAATGAACGCTCAACATCACAAGATGTAACCGGAGCATACTTAAATTCGCTCCAAAATTGACTGGGAAACTGTATTCCAGTTTATAATATTTTGTTGTCACCTGAAAGTATTTTGGCTACTCCTAATATGACTTCAAAAGCAGGTTCTGTTTTGAAATAGCTTCAATTTTGACCAACACTATTTGCCCACATGATCCTGACGTAGCGTCAAGTCCTTCAAAAGCTTCTGTTATTAGGGCCATTGAAGCCATTAGGGGAACTCCGCGAGACTCTAACTTGCGGATTAAAACTGCTAAACCTCAATTATTATGCAAATATGCATGTTATATGCAAATACGAAAGTTATATGCAATATGCAAGTTATATGCAATATGCAAAATATGCAGAAATAAATATGAAAATTTAGAATATTTTGTTAATAACTTTCATTTTTCTCTTTGGAACCATATCGCTATCTCTTTTCCTTAAAAATATGCAATTGCATAAAGAACCGCAGTCTAGTCATAACAATTGGCTTACACGTAATTGATGTATTTCAATCACAATTACTTTTAATTGCTACCTTTTATGTGATGACAATTACATGTAATTGTATTTGAAGTTTTTCCATTACAATTACAAGAAATTGGAAATTCTTCAATTACAATTACAAGTAATTTTAATTGAAAAATTTTGTAATTGCAAATGCCCATGTCTGGTTTGTACATTGTGAAACTTGAGTTTTACTTGATGTATGTAATACCATGTCTCTATATAACGTGTTTCGCTCTTTTTGTCTACTTTCGCTCTCTCAATCTTCGTTCGACCCCGAAACCAGTGCCGAAATTCGCTAATTTCCATACAAATTTCTGAGAGCGAATGAAGAATGCAACACTTGATTCGTTCTCAATCCTCTTGCCAAACAAGATAATATCGATACGTTCTCTAATTTTGTATCGAAAATCTATCGAAATCTCACACGGACCAAAACAAAAACGCAAAAATAAGCAAACGTACAAACATTTAAGAAGAATAAGAATGAGAAATGTCAAGCTGAACAACGATCAGCTACGCGGAGACGGGTTATTTTGCGAGATGTTTCGCTACATGTTTCGTTCGCGAATCAAGTTATGTGGAGACGGGCTTTAAATTGTTCCCAATAATGTTTCATATTTGGCAGTTCGTTATCAACCCTAGAGGGTTTTTTTACGATACGAAGCAGTTCCAATATCTGGTGCCTGGTATAAGCATTTATTTTGATAAATTTATTGAAAGCAAATCACTGTGAAGCTCTTTTCAGTTTAAGCTTATTTTTTAATTCCACAGAACAAGGAATAAAAGATAGTAAAGAGTCTGGATGAATAAAGTGGTTACATTAGGAACTGAACACTACTTAAGCTTACAAGATGAAAAAAAAAACATTGATTATAATAAATCGAAGCAAACTGCCACAACTAGGACTGATAATTAAAATTTTTTTTTTAATAAATGATTAATTTTTAATTTTGGTGTTATATTCGAACCCGGTATCTCTTGCATAATAGACGAATATTCCTGCACAAAAATTAGCTCTTAATGCCAGGAATCTCTGCATCAAATAAATATGGTCATGAATTTATCTCAAAGTAAATCACCTCTGCGTCTATAGTTTGAAAGGCAATGCTTAGTTCTGAAAAGTACAAAATACTATGTTCTTTAGACATGCATCTCTCAATTCATTCCGGATAATGAAATTAAAAGTCATAGCCGCCGCATTTTCCATGGGGAGTAAAAATAATACATATATACATATCTACATGCTATGAATATGCAGTTAAATATTATATGAATATATATGTAAATATATCCAATTGTATATATGTATGTATATTTATGTACATACCCAGCAAAAAATCTTCAGGTTTATTGCAGAAGATACTATAAGGGCTAACGAAAAAATGCCTTAAAATTTCTAAGCGAATAAAAGTTGGATGGACAAAGGCTTAAAATAAAGCTGATTTTCCCGTGTTGATGTTATCAGGCTGTAAGGGCTACTCTCTCTCTCTCTCTGATAAAAAACCTTATTTCCAACGCTTATCCGCTATGGGAAATAATAATAATTTGATAATTTCTGATAATCAGGCCTTCTGCGGTACTTAAATACCTTATAATAGTAAAAAGGTGTTTTTTGTTTAACTGCATAAACCACATTTTTTGCGCAACTTAAGCGCTGCGGCTTATTTAATACAAAAAATATATTCTGCTAGGGTTGAAATGTTAATATTCATATATTTATATACATATACATATATGTATATGACGGAATGAGATAAGCGTGCGAACTTAACCAAACACTTGATGGCATTTTAGTTGAAAATAAACTTAATATGTATTTTTTCTAAGCGGCAATATTTCCTTCGACAATACGAAATTTTTTACGCTCGCCACTCATTGAGCTCCCTTTGTCCATGTTTGCTCATAAAACTCAATTCTCCCTCTCTCTATTTGTTATATGAGCTCATAACAGAAAATTTCGTTTTAAAACGTGTAGAGCAGAGTGCATAACAGCAAGCAGCGCTGCCAGCGCATTCCAGTTTTAAGAGCTAAGGCTTCAGCTATAAGTTTAACCTTTTTGCTGGGTATGTAAGTCTTTTTATACTCAGCTGTACTAGTACACAGAGTATTATAGTTTTAATCACATAAGGGTGGATTGTAACAGAATGAAATAATCGAGATAGATATAGACTTATATATATCAAAATGATCAGGGTGAAAAGAGAAATCGATTGAGCCATGTCCGTCCGTCCGTCTGTAAACACTCTAACTCGCGCAAAAATTTATATATTTTGATGAAATTTGAAATGCAAGTTGGTATCGAGACTGGGACGGTTGGTATTGAAAATGGGCGAAATCGGACCATGACCACGCCCACTTTTCCTATATAGAAAAAATCGGAAATTTGGTATCTCAGCCACTAATATAGCTAGAGCGATGAAATTTTACCCACGTGTTGAGCTCAGGCCCCTATGAAGAAATTTGGTGAAATTTTAGAAAATGGGCGGTGCCACGCCCACTTATTAAGGGTCAAACATTGAGGGTTTTATAAGCCATAACTCAGAAACCATTGAAGATATATCGATGAAATTTGGTACGCGTGATATACTTACTTAGGTAAATGTTTGGACGAAAAATTGTTAAAATCGGTTGACGGCCACGCCCACTTTTATATATGGGTCTTATAAAGTGACCTAATAAAAACATTTTAAGCGATATCTCTGTAAAATATAAAGATCTATCACTGAAATTTTGTGGCATGAGTCCAACTATGGACATAAAACAAAAAACACAAAAATTTTGGAAAATGGGCGGTGCCACGCCCACTTATTAAGGGGCAAATATTGAAAGCTTTATGAGTCATAACTCAGAAACCATTGAAGATATATCAATGAAATTTAGTACGCGTGATATACTTACTTAGGCAAATGTTTGAACGAAAAATTTCCAAAATCGGTTGACGACCACGCCCACTTTTATATATGGGTCTTATAAAGTGACTTATAAAAACATTTTAAGCGATATCTCTGTCAAATATAAAGATATATCATTAAACTTTTATGGCAGGAGTCTAACTATGAACATAAGAAAAAAACCGTAAAAACTTTGGAAAATGGGCGTGGCACCGCCTTCTTTTAGAAGCAGGAATATACGAGATTTCTTAGCCTATAACTCCAAAAATAATTGAGATATTATGACGAAACTTTGTTTATACGTTTTATAACTTGTGGTAATATACACGCAAAAATTTATTGAAATCGGTTTATGACCACGCCTACTTTTTAACAAAGATATTTCTGGAACACCCTTTTGGAATTTGTAACGTGAAGTCTTTGTAACTAGAAGTCAAAAAGGAATGAAATTTTGCACAAAGAATAATATTCATATGCTTAGTTGATCGACTGATAAAAATGTTGAAAATGGGCGTGGCTACGCCCACTTTATGCAGCACTCGCTTTATATAAAATACACCGTGTTTCCATCAAACGCAAACAAACAATGAAAGCATACAGCTGAGTATCTAATGTTCGATTCCACTCGAACTTAGGCTTCCTTACTTGTTACACATATACTTATTGGCTTTTTTGTTTTTTTTTTTTATTTCTGAAATGCACATAAATACTGGTCTGCCGAGCAAATTTATTATGACAAGTTGTTCTGTGGCACTTTTATCTGCAAGCATACAAATTTCCCCTTTCCGTTGTTGGAAAAACCGTAAATCGACATTTGAATTGTAGTGCCGTGCCTGAATATGGCTAGAACTAAACCCGCTGCAAATAAAATCAAAGACTGTAACAAAATTACAGAAATCAGCAACAGTTAAGCATTAAAGGTTATAATTTGAAACTGCAAGCAGATGGCCTGTGGGTGTTTAGAAGACTGGAAGGTCCAGAAGCATTTGGTCCAGCAGAAAACACTTAATAAGAAATTAAACCAATTAAATGAATAATATTTTATGTGATGTTATTTCCTGGAAAATGTGGGACTTCAAAAATTTAAGAAACACAAGTATTTAATATATTTTGTATTATAATATTTGCTTAATATTATTGGAATGTTGTCACTATTATAGCATAATTTTAATTAAATTCTAATGTTCTAAATGCATAACTGGATAAGTTTAAGGATATTTTATTAATTAAGAAGGAAATATTACACAGAGGATGTCACTTCTCCCAAACCGGTTTGTCTAGATATAATGTTTTAAAAGGCATGACAGAAAATCGTTCCACAATACATCACGTTATGTTATTCCCTCACTGTACGGCTCTCCCATTGAATTTAAGCCCTATTGGGCACTGTTGGTTAGTGACGACTGGTTCGTAAGAAGCACTCGATATTGAGGTACCACCTAAAATTCGACCTTAAGATCTCATGCAATTAATCCATACATTCAAAGCACGTCTGCTTCTGTTTTTATACAATTGCCTAAATTTTACAATTATGTACCTTTGAATTTTATTTTCAAATAAACTTTCTATATTTTTGTTATCTTCCAAATACAGACCATTTTGATTAACAAATAAATAAATCGTATGCACGGATTATATTTACAAAACATTATTGAGCCCATTCCACTCAAAATCGCGCAAAGTAATTCGTGGTGGGAGTAGGTGTTATAAGAAAAATTCCGTTCACTTGGCATCCAGATGGTTGTCTGGTTGGTTGGTTCGCTGCGGAACTGAAATGAATTAATACCCACTTATAATTAACTTGTGATTTATTGGTTTAACTTTTTTGAATTATATTCTGTACGCACACCTTACACAAAGAAGGCGCGTGCTCTCGCACATACATTGCATTCCTCGTACGCTCTGTCGCCTTTTACTTCCCGTTCCCTCGTACGTTTGCTGCGGGTTGCTGCCTGGATGTCACGGTTTGTCGTGCACAGTTTCGGTGTTTATGTTGCTTTTGTAGCCATTGTTATTGTTGTCTGTGTTTAGGCTTTCTCTCCCCCGTGTCAAAAGTTCATGTTTCACAGTCGGTGCGCTTATTTGTTCTATTTTCTCTTACTCCTTCAAGCATTTGAAACAATATCTTAGAAGCAAGTAAAGCTAATTTATGTGTCGAGTTTCAAAACTTAAACTTGCGTACGGTGTATACACGTTGAAGTAGATGTTGCTATTGTTCCTTTATACTTTTTTATATGTTAAGGTATAATATGCCTCCATCTCAATTTAATATTATCTAAAACCCGAGGGAGACATATCCATGCTATATTTCTACAGAGGCATCTACATATGTACGCTTCCACTGGTATTTTATACGGGGTTTGTGACTGTTGTGGTGCAGTGAGTAGAGTGCTCGCCTGCTATACCAGAGGTCTCGGGTTCAAACCCCAGTCCGGACAAACATTAAACAATTTTTCTAATTAATTAAATCCCAAGTATTATGTTTTTAGAAATAGCGGTCACCTCTCGGCAGTGGGCGGCATACCCTCCGAGTGTATTTCTGCCATAAAAAAGCTTATCACAAAAAATGCATTCGACGTTCGGAGCCGGCATAAAACAGTAAGTCCACCCAATTGACAAGAGTAACGGAGCACGCCTCGAATTGGGAGAGAAGCTCGGCCATAAAACTCGTCAGAGTTATAATAGCGTCATTGTATTATTATTATTATTGATTTACTTCTCTTGAGTTTATGCATATGTAGGTATATCGAATTTTTGGTAAAATTTTCGGTTTTCCAATTTTTGTACTTACAAATAAGCATATGAATAAATAACTATAATATACTTAATATAGGTATGTATATCTGTGGACACAAGCAATAATCGCCTAAGTAATAAATAGGGCAACCAAAAAATTGCTTTAAAAAATGCCTTTCTGGTGTTTAAAAATTGCAGTTAAACTTTCAAAATTGGCACTTTAAATAAGCTTTAAAATTTGTTTATTTCAATTCATTTTCGTTAAACAAAAAAAAAATAAAATATCTAAATCGCCAGCTTTGAGTGCAAATTGGCCGATTCCATTATTTTAATTTTCAAAAAACGTGAAATTTAAAAAAGTGTTAAAAATTCAAGAAACAGAAAAATTCTTTCTGGTAAATGACAGTTCGTTATCATAGCGTTCAGTTAGGCTTATTAAATTTATATAAATTTACCCCAAATTTAAAAATTAAAGAAATTTATTTTTAATTAAAAAAAATGGTGGTTGGACGAAATTAGCACATTAATTCTAGCAAAGTACCCACACAAATTCTGTGTGCGGATTCCTACAAATAGCTAGACATTTTTCTCGCTCACACCTTCTCATCCTCTCGCTCTTTTGTGGTAAAATTCCTGTAGTTCCTGCACTTTCCCACAGTCAACAAACGCTATTAATATAAGATCAATATGTTTTGATAATTGATAAATATGTCAAAAATAACATTAAAGTCTTTCATTTCATTTCATCTGATCATACTATAGTTATTTAAGTTATAGTTAGTGTTCACGGTTTTCTTCTGTCAGTCCCACCGCGCTGAGATCTACAACTGAGTGAACAGTTATGTACGACAGAGCAAAGCTGCTTTACAACATGCGCGAACATTCAACATTTAGCGAATTTAATGAGGTATTCCAGATACCATATCAACAACAACCCTAGTTGAAATACACCCAGTCGAAGGAATCAAAAAGGTTACCCTGTACCTCGGTTTTTTTTACGTATAAGATGATTAGCTTTATCCAAAGCTTTGGAGAAATCTGTATAGATAACGACAAATTGCGCTGGGCTTTCAAAAGCGTTAACAATGTAGTTAGTTAATACTGCTAAAATAGTACAGGTTGATCTACCTTGGAAAAAACTATGTTGGCATTTCAATATAATAGGCGAATTTGTGGTCAAACAATTTAGCCAAAGTTTGACTATTGGTCTGTAGTTACAAAGATAGATATATCATTATGGTTACCAGCTTTAAAAACCGGGACGATAGTACATCATATTGCAATTCAGTGGGGAAATCACTGGTTTTTCTTCACGAAAATTTTTTTAAGGGCAATGTCTACTCTTTATTGGGTATATATTGATGTAATAACAATTAATATTTGTATGAATTCTTGTGTAAACATATGTACATATATAATATGTGTATCCACAAATATAATATATGTCCAGTATTTGGCGTATTGTGAAATAACTGCAAAATTCAAAAGTCATAAGTTTGTCATGGATTTCGTTTATCCTGCCACCAAATTTTGATATTTTACGACAAACGCTTCCAGAGATATTCATGGGAGGTACCACGCCCACTTTCGCAATTGCTCCCATTTTTTTCGTAAGTATGGATCCGGCCATGGCCACTTCCAGAGATATTCAACGTAAAAGATAATGTTTGTAGGGGAGGTCCCTCAATATTTTCCACATTTTTTTTTTCCGAAACCTATTCGAGGTAATTACGAAGTTCGTAACACGAACAAACTTGCTGAAGGAAGTATAAAATTTATTCCAGTGGTTTCAAGTGTTAAGTGACAGAAACAAACTACGACTCATTTTTAAGTATATACATATATAGAAGATGGAAGATACATTTCATTACATCTGTATCTGTATGTATAATTAAAATTACAATCTATAAAAAGTTATTATATTTTGTTTTTTAGAGCTTTCAGCACACAAACGTTTGTAGTTATATAAATCAGCACATTCTTTGAATTGTTTTAAAGTCTCGCGTAGACTTATGCCGTTTTCTTTTCTCTAAAAAATGTTGCCCTTTTTGATTTTCTTAGCTCTTTGTAGGCTTGTATGGTAATTTTACCGAATATTGAGCTCTAAGTAAGCAAGAGGACATCATTATCTACAAATTTAGCCATTTTATAGAAAGTTAGGTTACGCAATTCGATAATTGGGATATAGAAGGGCAGCATTTTTTTGCAGAAAAGAAAACGCCATTAACTTTAAAAAATGCTGTTGCATAATATCCACGCATCATGAGATATTCCTAAAAGTATCTTAGTATAGGTATGTATGTACATACATACATACGTAAATCATCGAAAACAGTGGCAACGGCTGTTTAGCAGAAAAAAAAAGAGGAACAGGTCTACATATGTATGCATATAGTTGGCAAAATACAAACAAGTGAATATAACATAAGGCGGAGAAAAATAATGATTGCAGACGAAAGATGTAATATTTCTCAAGGGATGAATGTGCTTTGGTGCGTGTTTTATTTTCTTAAATTTATACCTAACATTTTTCATCCCGCCAGCCAAGAAAAGCGAAAAACTGCTATGCCCGCATTCACGCTACATTATTAGGGGCGATCCATAAACGCCCGCCCATTCCTAAACCCAACGCACCAGTGAATATGCCCTCAAGATTTGGCAATCTATCACGCATCCCTCCCAAAAGCAATATCTACACCTAATCCAACACAACCACCACCACCAACACCACCCACTACCACCAACACCACCCACTACAAAGCCAAACAGCAACGCACTCTTCCACCCCTAAAAACGCCTTTGTCTTTTATATTTGCTTCCCCAAATTACAAACATACCAAATACAAAAGCAAACCTACATACATTTGTATGTACATATGACGAGCTCAGAGCAAAAATTAGACATATTTTTTCTCCGAGCAAAAACGAACTATCGTCGAAACAAAAAACGCGAAAACTCGAAGCGCAAAAACATGCCGACAAAACATTTTAGTTCTGTTTTGCCCTTTTTCTTAGGGAAAATAAATTCGGTCGGTAAATACGAATTTTACAAATATCTTGATACCAGCGCCATCTGTCGGATTTTTTTCTTTCACAATGCATTGTCTTCGGGTCCTGAGCTATGTTTTAAGTTTCAAGTACCTAGCTCAACTGGAAGTATCTTAAATATTCGTTGCAAACTTCCACGACATACACCCATACAAAAAGTGAAGTTAAATAAAAGCTTGTAAAAAGGAATCAAAATGTTTGCCGGCATGTTTTTGCGCTTCGAGTTTTCGCGTTTTGTGTTTCTACGATGGTTCGTTTTGCTCTGAGAAAAAATATGTCTCACTTTTACTCTGAGCTCGTCATATGTATGTATGTACATAAATACATGACTAGTTCAGGGACAGAATTTTTTAGGCAGCGGTTTTCTCCGCATATTTCGGATTGGCAAAATTTCAAGAAAACTTAGGGACATTAAAATTGAATAATAAATCATCAGGAAGCTAAATTCTTGTTTATAAAAACCTAAAATTTTTTTTTCTTTTATTTCTTGGGTAAATGCATATCGACGTGCTAGTGCACAAATGTTCTAAGTAACATTTGGAAAAATGTTCAAGAGAGCAAATTTTGTGTTTAAATAGCAATAACTTGTTAACTGTCAATTTTTTTTTTTTTCAGTTATAACGATTACGAATAGTTAATTGGAGTATGTACAATCCAACTGTGCTAAAATTATATTATAGCTTCAGTACCTACATATATAATTTATAGTGATTAAAATTTATTGGGTCCTTAACCCATTTGGCGCTAACTTCTTTTAATTGCAAAAATTTTTGTTAGAGCTTTTCTATGAAAAATTTATTAAGTTTATTTATTTTAGTACCTACATATTTTATTGTTCATTTAAAACATTAACATATGTATGTAGTTATTAAATTTAAATAGTACATTTGTAGGAAGTCGATGCACACGTATTCTTACTCTCTATCGTCAGTCGTTTGCCAAGTGTCGAACGATAAACGTTGTGCTTGACTACGTCGCTTCGTTGTTCAACGCAAGCATTGACTTTATACAGGTAATGTATGTATGTTCACAAATAAAATGTCCGGTGAGAAATTTTATATGATGGAAAATGCTTTCGGCGATATGCAATGCCTTTTTTGCTATAAAGTATTTAAAAACAAGTAAAAGCGCGGCTGTCTTCGGCCATACCGAAGACTTCATACCTTTCATGAGTGGGGAAATGAAAAGTTACCTATGTATGTAGTACATACTATGTACATAGCCGGATTAAGTTTAATTTATAATTTTAATTCTGTGGGTTATTTACGGAAAGATTTATTAGAAAAAATGGTGCCTTGGCTATTTAAATGGAGGAGTTATACACCAAAATGTCCATATCTGAACAATCGGTTGTATGCACAGAGCCAAAAGACCACCTAAAATGCCCTGTAAATCAGAACAAAGTTTAGCGGATTTCTCTATGCTTTCTCTCCAATAAGATGCCCGTCTTATTATGACTGGATATCTCATTTTAATAAAACTAAGTAGATAATCTGTAAAACTAATATGAAAACCTTTTCAATATTATTAAGAAGATAACCCGTGGATTTTAGATGAAATCATTTTCAGTAAAATTTAATGGATATCCTATAAAACTAAGATGGAAATCTCTTACATAAAATTAAGAAGATGACTCCTAGAATAAATATGGAAACCTTTTCACATAAATTTAGCAGATAACCTGTAAAATTAAGAAGAAACCCTGTTTAATATTATTAAGAAGAGAATCTTGATTTTCATCGGAAAACATTATTAGTCAACTAGTATTTTCCTAGGACTTATTCAGACAAAGGGCAACATTTCATTTCATATAAGTGCAGATGGACATAATAAACTCTTTATACCAAGTGCTTCACTAATCGTTTGAGAATTGTAGAAATGTGCATAGCCGTAGTGAAATTGACGAACGGAGGAAACATATAAGAGCTCTTTTAAAAATAAAAAGTTCTGCCTTTTAATTTCTTGAACATGTTATTGCACACATACATAAAAAGTGGCTGATGCAATAACTGTTATGCATATTTCTACTATGTACGAGTATATCCATACATGTACGTACGTTAAGACGTTTATAGCAAATTTTTAATTAATAAGGGCTCTTTTAAAAATAAAAAGTTTTCCTTTTTAATAAATTCAAAAAGGTTCTAGTAAAAATTAGAGGATGTCCTTATTGATTTGCTTTATAAAAATTTTCTCATAAAAACAAGCAGATTTCTTCTAACAATTTAATTTTTTTGACAAAATGACATAAAAAATTAATAGATAAGAAGTTATCTCCTCGTTTTCAGACGGTATCCTTTTCAATAAATTTAAGAAGAAATTCAAGCTAAAATCTAGAAGATTTTCTAGTAAAAATTTTTTCAATTTTGTCTCCTCTCGCTCTCCTTGGCCAAATAGCTTTTTTAGATGGCAGTCTCTTTGATTATAGGTGAACTTTTTGGCTCTGTGTGGGAGCTATATGTTATAATGGTCCGATCTTGACAATTTTCGGTAACCCCGTTTGGGCCCATATGGGTACAAATACTTCAAAATTTCACGCCGTTAGCTGTTAAAATGGAGGAGTTATACACCAAAATGTGTATATCTGAACAATCGGTTGTAGGGGAGCTATAGGTTATAGTGGTCCGATCATAACAATTTTCGGCAATCCCGTTTGGGTCCATATGGGTAAAAATACTTCAAAATTTCAGGCCGTTAGCTGTTAAAATGGAGGAGTTATACACCAAAATGTGTATATCTGCATAATCGGATGTTGTGGAACTATATGTTATAGTGGTACGGCTTTGACAATTTTCGGTAACCTTGTTTGGGCCAAAATGGGCACGTCTACTTCAAAGTTTCATGTCCTTAGCTGATTAAATGGGGAAGTTATGCACAAATTACATCCAAAAATTGCATGTATATCTGAATTGTTTTCTATATGTTATAGTGGTCCGATTCGGCCGGTTCCGACAAATGATCAGCTGCATATAACAACATACCTGTATACCGAATTTCATTCAGATATCTCAAAAACTGAGGGACTAGTTTGCGTTCACACAGACGGACGGACGGACAGACGGACATGGCTTAATCGACTCAGCTCGTGATTCTGATCATATCGGTATATATTTTGGTGGGTCCCCCACGCTTCCTTCTGGTACTTTCGACAAAAATTTTTTGGCACTAAGTTATAATACCATTTCATTCTCATGAAAGGTATAATAATACAAATGATTATGCACTACGAATACCAAATGTATATCGCGATAACGACGAAGCAAGTTCGTACATATGTATGTACATACCCTGTAAAAATCCATTTTTTGGTAGGTTGGAGTACTTTCAAAGTGATCATAAACATAGCCCCAAAGGAGCGACTCGTCTATCTGCATCGGCTCGTAGTTAGCTGAACATTGCTACGAAAACCGAATTGATATCGCGATAACGACGAAGCAAGTGAGTGGCCGCTGTGGTGCAGTGGGTAGAGTGCTCGCCTGCTATGCCAGAGGTCTCGGGTTCAAACCCCAGCCCGAGCAAACAACAACAAAAATTTTTCTAATTAGTAAAAATCCAATTATTGCGTTTTTTAAGAGCAGCGGTCACCATTGTATTATATTATATTAAGTGAGTACATACCTATTAGGGATTCCAATCCCGGGATCCCGGGATCCCGCCCTTTTTGACACCCCGAAAATCCCGGGATAGCTAGAATTTTATCCCGGGATTTTCGGGATAAGATAAAGAGAGAATATTCCGCTATTATAGCAAAGAAAAGTTATAATTTATATAATTTTTATTGGTCTCAGATCTGTATACTAATAGCATTTACTATTCTGAATGCAGCATTATCAACATGTGTCCTGTGCCCTATTAAAGTGTTGCATTTTTCATGTGATGAATGAAACAAAAATAATGCAACCCTTTAAGTACTTGTGCTAAGAGCAGAAAATGTTGCCCGTAGTCGAGCCAGTTTTATATTTTGTCAATAGAGCAAACAGCCCTAAAAAAAGTGTGAGTATGTGTGGAAGAGAACAAAAAAATGTGACAGCTGGAAGAAAGTGCGACATTTTTGCTAGAATAAAAAAGTCCATTAGTAAAAGCAAGGAATAAAATTTTTGATTTTTTTTAATAATTAAATTTTTCTGTGTTGAAGTACGCGGTGTAAGGGAACTTACGTTAGGTATTTTTAAAGCTTTTAGCTTGTGGCAAAGTTCATTTGATAATTTCTATTTCCTGATTTTTGGTCATTTATTTCTCAAATCGTCGTACCATACGAAAACTAGCACATTTAAAATTTCTGGCGAAATTTATCAATAAAAAAATTCTGTACGAAAAGTAACAAGTTCGACTTTTGGCTGACGAAAAGTATCAGTAATTATATACTGTTTTTTACATTAAAATTGTTGTTGTTTAAACGAAATTGATAGTTTTCGTCAGCCAAAAGTTGAACTTGCTACTTTTCGTCAGGCAAAACTCGATTTTGTTACTTTTCGTCGGCCAAAAGTCGAAGTTGTTACTTTTCGTCAGCCACAAAAAATCGTATGCTAGTTTTCCTATGGTACGACGAAATGTTTTTTGGAATTTTCCCACATGGAAAGTAAATAATGGAAGAAACTGGAAACAAAATTTTAATTAGACTTGATAGTCTTACAACACTCTACTAAAATTAAATACGCAGCTGCATACTCGGAATTCATATCAAAATTTGTGCCTCCGATATTTATCTATTCAGAAGTTGCATTATTGCTTGGAAATATCCGCTTAAACAAAGTGCGTCGTTAAATTCTAAAAAAATTTTTATTGGAAATTATCAAATGATTGCAAGCCTTTTTAATAATATCCTAAAAGTACCAACTGCAAAGGCAAATGTTTTGTTCATCAAATGTATGTAATTTTCGTTGTTGGTTGTGCTTTTTAAAGTAACTCTTAGGTATTATTAAGTAATACGCATGATTTTACGTTCCTATTTTATTTTCTAACTAATGAAATAATAAGAAATGGCAATAAAAATCTATTTTTTCTTTGCATTTTAAAGTTGTAGCGTTTCTCTAAAAATGTATTTACTTTTTTCAACCCCAAATGTGGGAAAATAGTACTGGCCGAAAAATTTTTGTAACATAAATAAAATTCTAGGTTTCAAAAGGATTTCGGTGTAGTTTTTGAGATATTCATGTCCAAAAGGCGAAATACGCAGTTTGTGGCCTCAATATTTTTAAAATTACTCACTTTAATTAAAAACTGATTACATCTATTGAAAGCACGATCATTTCTTTTGAAGAGAATGTAGATATCTGAATAAGATACCCGAAAAAGCAAAGCGCTGTTTTCAAGAGAAATGATCGTTCTTTCAACAGCTGCAATCATCTTTTAATGAAAGTAATTTAACAGATTGAGCAGTGAATATAGCAAAAAATCGCATTTTTCGCCTCTTTGGACATGAATATCTCAAAACCTACACGTATTACCGAAAATCCGACTTCAGATTCAGAATCAGCGCACCGAAATCCTTTAGAAAAGTAGAATTTTATTTGAGTTAGAAAATTTTTTGGAAATTTTGTCGGCCTGTGTAATTAAAGTCCAAATCCCGGGATAAATCCCGGGATCCCGGGATTATAAAATAAAATCTCGAAAATCCCGGGATCGTAAAAATCGGAAAAATTGGAATCCCTAATACCTATGTATGTACATATGCATGCTCGTTTGCAAGTGCACGGTTTAGTAATAAAGAGACATTGAAACGCAACACAACATGTTGGTGAATGCGCTAGAAAATTTTATTGTTTTTTTTTTATTAAAGAACAGCTTATATAATGCTAATAATCAAATTGAATTGGCAGTTATTCAAATCTTTGCAGAGATTATTAAATTTCATTAATTACCTATTCCATGAATTAATCCAATGTAGTTACTCCTTGGATTACTACTAATATTAATCCCTAAACTTTCTTCATTTCTCTTCTTTACGACTTTCCTACTATGTTTTTTGGATTAGGTTATAAGAAATTAATATTGTTATGTATCTTATTTTACTTAGAATGTTTTGATGTTAATTTTTGATTATTAAATACATGCAGATAAGCTCAAAAGCTTCGCGGGACCCGATATTTTAATTTATCTGAAATTGTAACTAAATTGAATGAAATAAAATAAATACAATACAATAAAATACAACCGTAATACAACAACAACTCGGTGTCATGCGGAAATCGGAGTATGAGATCCCTGCCTAGGACATCGCCATATTAAATGGACCATATTTTTTATATCAAATGGGGCAGGTTACGGAATACTCGGTTGGTCCATAGCGAGTAATCTATACACGCGTGCATGAAGTACTCGGCTTTTTTGCAGGGATGTCATAGATACATTTATATATACAGAGATATATGTTTGTATGTTTGAGTGACCGCTGTGGTGCAGTGGGTAGGGTGCTCGCCTGCTATACCAGAGGTCTCGGGTTCAAACTACGGTCCGAGCAAAACACCAAAACAATTTTTCTAAAATCCAATTATTGGGATTTTTAAGAGCAGCGGTCACCTCTCGGCAGTGGGCGGCATACCCTCCGAGAGTATTTCTGCCATGAAAAAGCTTCTCACAAAAAATGCTTTCGCCGTTCGGAGCCGGCATAAAACTGTAGGTCCACCCAATTAGTAGGAAAAAACAAAAGGAGCACACTTCGAATTGGGAGAGAAGCTCGGCCATAAAACTCGTCAGAATTATAATAGCGCCATTGTATTATATTATTATATGTTTGTAAATCAGCGACAGGCAAAACTTGTCCATACATTCTTACGCTCTTCAAATCATAGTCCGGTTAGTCGAGAACGTAAGCTCGTATACCGTGTCAGCTGATCCGATCTATTAAATGGTATTTGTGTGTAAACGATTATTCAACGACGGACAACGGTGATGCCCGTACCGCAGAAATCAAAATCGTTTTCATTTTGTACATAAGAACGTGTCAACTGATCGCTCGCAGGGTTGCAGGGTAGAAGAGTTTCCGACTTAACATTTTTAGTTGTTAAATATTTAAACAGTAATTTTCACAGCATTATACAACTAACTCAACAAGATAGTAAAATGTTATCGAATATATATAAATATATATATATATATATGTGTTCACATGGAAAAAATATTATGTCTACTTAAACGAACCATTTTTTATTACTTTAATTTTTAAAAAGAAAGGAAAGAAAACTTTTATAAATTATTTTTAAATCCCAAACAAAATGTAAATATATATGTTTGTAAATTAATAACAAGGTAATAAAAGAATATATTACTGAAAATTAAAGCAAAAATTGTATTTATCCACATACGGTTGCTGTATTTTCTTAATTGATAACTCTTGTGCAACTTTTCTACAAAAGTTATAAATTGCTACAATACTGCCGTCCTACTGAAGAATGTGGGTATCTACATATTTTTTCGAAAATTAGTTAGCTATATAGGTGTACTCGTATTGGAAATCCAAATTTATTCATGCAAAAAAAATTTGCAAGTTGCAAGGGAATATGAAGTTATTGCTAATTTAAATTCCTTCTTTTGCAATATCTACATAGATTTTTCAGAAATCCTAATAAAAAATGTGGGTATCTACAAAACTTCTGCCGTATCTACACTTTTAATAGGGAACAGATGGAAATAAAAGCCGGTTTCCTAATCAAAGGCGACGTATCTGCTCTATAATTTGTAGATACTGCGTTATTAAAAAGTATTCTCAGCTTTTTGATGATGGGGCTCCTATTATAAATTGCAGTATGTACATACCCACGTTCTTTGGAAGGCTCGTATCAATTTTTGGTGTTCAAAAGTAACGTATCTGCATGCTCTGCTTAATAACACTGGATCACAAAATGAAATTTTTTGTCTGTACTTTGGACGTGACCATCCTATCTATATGTAAAATCGGTCGCTGATTCCGAAAATCAGGCTCATTTTTAATTCTATGGGAAGGTTTTTGAGATATCGGCAATTTACCGTTATTTGGCCACTGGCTCCACTTAATCCTGTATACCTTTTTAACGCAGTGAGCTATCTTCCTTGGAGTGACACTCAACGAAAGAAAATTAAATTTCCTTTTCATCGCTGCTATAACAATTTTCTGTAACTCTTATAGTTTCTGAAATATTGACGATTCAATTTGAATTTTTTCGATTTTTTACGATTTTTTGAAGAAAAAATTGAATTTGTCAGGCAATATCTTTTAAACCAATGTCTTCACCTTCGGTTTTACTCCTTTACATGAAGCTCCATTCTATTGGGAAAAATATAAGCTATCAACGAAGAAAATCCATGGTAAAATGGAAAAGTTATAGGCGATCAAGTAAATACATCCAACTCGCGCAATGCCTCTGCACGGGTATATTCTATGCATGTTATACCCGTAAATGGGCTTTTATCTACTGCGCTGCCAATGTGCTGCTACTGCAGATATGTAGGTATTGGTATAACATGCATAGAATATACCCGTGCAGAGGCATTGCGCGACTTGGATGTATTTACTTGATCGCCTATAACTTTTCTATTTTACCATGGATTTTCTTCGTTGATAGCTTATCTTTTTCCCAATAGAATAGAGCTTCACGTAAAGGAGTAAAACCGAAGGTGAAGACATTGGTTTAAAAGATATTGCCTGACAAAGTCAATTTTTTCTTCAAAAAATCGTAAAAAATCGAAAAAATTCAAATTGAATCGTCAATATTTCAGAAACTATAAGAGTTACAGAAAAATGTTGTAGCAGGGATGAAAAGGATATTTAATTTTCTTTCGTTGAGTGTCACTCCAAGGAAGATAGTTCACTGCGTTAAAGAGGTATACAGGATTAAGTGGAGCCATTGGCCAAATAACGGTAAATTGCCGATATCTCAAAAACCTTCCCATAGAATTAAAAATGAGCCCGATTTTCGGAATCAGCGACCGATTTTACATATAAATAGGATGGTCGCGTTCAGAGTATTTTTTGGCTGTAGAGCAGTGTAATTAATTACACTGCTCTACAGCCAAAAAATACTCTGAACGCAACCATCCTTTCTATATGTAAAATCGGTCGCTGATTCCGAAAATCGGGTTCATTTTTAATTCTATGGGAAGGTTTTTGAGATATCGGCAATTTACCGTTATTTGGCCAATGTGTCCACTTAATCCTGTATATCTCTTTAACACAGTGAGCTATATTCCTTAGGGTGACACCAAACGAAAGAAAATTAAATTTCCTTTTCACGGCTCCTATAACATTTTTCTCTAACTCTTATAGTTTCTGAAATATTGGCGATTAAATTTTAATTTTTTCGATTTTTTACGATTTTTTGAAGAAAAAATTGACTTTGTCAGGCAATATCTTTAAAACCAATACTTTTACCTTCGGTTTTACTCCTTTTCATGAAGCTCTATTCTATTACCAAAAAAATAAGCTATCAACGATGAAAATCCATTGTAAAATGGAAAAGTTATAGGCGATCAAGTAAATACAGCCAGGTCGCGCAATGCCTCTGCACGCGTACATTCTATGCATATTGTACCAATACCTACACATCTGCAGTAGCAGCACATTGGCAGCGCAGTAGATACAAGCCCATTTACGGGTATAACATGCATAAAATATACCCGTGTAGAGGCATTGTGCGACTTGGCTGTATTTACTTGATCGCCTATAACTTTTCCATTTTACCATGGATTTTCTTCGTTGATAGCTTATTTTTTTGCTAATGGAATGGAGCTTCACGTAAAAGATTAAAACCGAAGGTGAAGACATTGGTTTTAAAGATATTGTCTGACAAAGTCAATTTTTTCTTCAAAAAATCGTAAAAAATCGAAAAAATTAAAATTTAATCGTCAATATTTCAGAAACTATAAGAGTTAGAGAAAAATGTTATAGGAGCCATGAAAAGGAAATTTAATTTTCTTTCGTTTGGTGTCACCCTAAGTTATATAACTCACTGTGTTAAAGAGTTATACTGGATTAAGTGTACCCATTGGCCAAATAACGGTAAATTTCCGATATCTCAAAAACCTTCCCATAGAATTAAAAATGAACCCGATTTTCGGAATCAGCGACCGATTTTACATATAGATAGGATAGTCACGTCCAAAGTACAGACAAAAAATTTCATTTTGTGATCCAGTGTTATTATTACTATAGTTTATGTTAATAATTCCCTAACGGCGTGTTAAGGGAACTTGTTTTAAGGCTTTTAGCCTTTTACCTGCAATTCTCGATACCTGCTATTCTTGCAAACCCTATTGCTGCCAAAAACACCAGTACACCTGTTTATTACTTTGAACCAGGACATACATTCATGTCCGCCGACAGCTTCCACCATCAGGTGAAATCCTCAATGAAAAAAGCTGAAACACGTATGATTTTATGGACTTTGAAAATGCGGTACGCGAAGCAAACGCCCGAGTCATTGTAAAATATATGATTTATTCGGATTTTTGGTATTCTGTAAGCGAGCCAGGCCTAACGAGAGGGTTGGGGGGAGGGGGGCTGATGGGGTCAATTATCCCGGGCCCGGGCTTTAGAGGGCCCGGGAATCTCAAAATGAATACCAAAATTGGCTCAAGTCACAAAAATCGTCTCATGTCTCAAATCTCAAATTTAGAGACTTGAGATGAGACAAAGTTACAGAATACCGGTATAGTTAAATAAATGTAATGCTGGAAGCGAAAGCTCACAAACAACAAAAATTTGTTTTATTAAAAACGTATTAAATCTGTAGATACCCTATTTCATCAGTAGGAACCTTTTTATTTTTAGTGTGCCTTTCCTACTAAAAGGCAGTATCTGCGTATATACTGCAATTGAGTTGGTTGTCTAACAAATTTTTCGTTAAATAGAGTGCAGTATCTACAGTTTCGCATATAGAGAAGCCGAAATCAAAATTTTTTTTGCATTAGTAGAAAGATCACACCCAAAATAGTCTAAAATGGTTAAATTTGATTGCAAAAATAACATATGTTGAAAAGCCCAGATATAAACACGTTTTGTTGAATATTTCAGTTTGAGCTAGAATGTAGATACCCACATTCTTCAGTAGGACGGCAGAATAGATCTCAGTTTCTGTAACAAAATCGTGGAGTGTCAATTAATGTGAGGAAAATTAAAATATTCAAGTACAATTACTTTTTACTGGTAATTAGTTACATTTTAAATTCCTTCATCAATTACCATCAACAACTCTTTCCAATTACGTGGAGTATAATCATCCAACACTAAATATTGCAACCAAAAAGCAGAGAAATTCGTTCATGAGAACTTTTTTTAACACGCTTTTATTAGCTTCACCTGTATGTATGTATGTATGTATGATGTATGTATGTATGATATATGTATGAATGTATGTATTTATGTATGTATGTATGTATGTAACTCCATCCCATCCTAAAAGTTGCAACGTTTAACTAAATTATTATATTTTTCAAACATTCACTTTTATTGTGTTCTCTCCTCTATTATTTCTATTCTCCTCCGGATTCGAAACATGACATCAACATGTGATTTAGCCCAAGCTCAGCAAAGCATCATATTGTGGGACATTCAACATTATGCTCCATGTTCATCGTGGCTTTTATACTTACCTTTCTTGAAAATAGTCTCTATTAATTTCAACAAGCTTTCTGTTTTGTTGTTGTTGTATTTGCAAATATAATGAAAACAACCGCATGTACATACATACATACGTATGCAAAGCAAGAACTGGTTTTTTGTTTTTGCTTGAACAAATCCTATTTATAGTACAAATAGAATCACGGTTGCCGAACTTGGTAATTAATTCCCAATATAGGTTATTTTTTTGCTGTTGGTTTCTTGGTAACTTTCACATGTGTTTGGTTAATTTTTTTTTTTTTTCCAAGAAATTTTATTTACTTAATTTTGGTATACAAGAAAATATGGAAATGATTATAGGACAATGAAAATATGTTGGACTGACTGTTCATTGTGAATATGCACACAACGATTAAAAACCGAAATAGTTTTGCTTTGATACACATTGTACATATTAGTTCATATTTTTTCGTTTAGGATTCATTTTGAGTTCTCATAACCAATGTTTTCTATAAAGAAAAAATTTATGTCAAAAATAAAATTTTTGGTAGAATTTATAAATACATAGATATGTGTGTAGGTCTATTTTTGAGATCACCACATCCCTTCATCAGACTTCTTTTTACTCTTATTCTTGCGTCGCATAAAACATCATTTAATGAAAAATTTAACCAAAAAGTTAAAAATAAATAATAGCTTAAAAAAAATAAAAAAACACGCTTTAATCTTAAAAATCGTACTAAAAAATAATTTAGTTAGAAACAAAATGATGAACGAAAATATAAGTATTTAAGGAAAAGCGTGAGGGTGCTCAATAATATTTGAACATGAAAATATTCGATTCGTACAACTGGTACAAAAATATACCTAGTTGCGAAATTAAAGAGTAGGATATATGAATCTCAAAAAGTCAAAATAAAAATATTAGTAAAAAAAACCAATTTTAAATATTTTTTGACATACTGAGCAACCAACGCTTTTCCTTAAATATTTATATTTTCATTCATCATTTTGTTTCTAATTAAATTATTTCTCAATTTTTGGTACGACTTTTAAGATTAAAGCGTGTTTTTTAGTTTTTTAAGCTATTATTTATTAAATATGTATACATTAAGGTGGTTTTTGTGTTGTAACTTTTTGTTTTTTAAATTTAAAAAAATTGAAAGTGAAAAAGATTTAAAAAATGTATGTATGTACTGAATATCAATTACCAATAAAATAGTGTTATACCATGTCTCCACATAACGTGTTTCGCTCTTTTTTTCTGCATTTTCTCTCTCAATCTTGTTTCGACACGGAAACCAGTGCCGAAACTCGCCAATTTCCATAAAAATTTCTGAGAGCGAGTGAAGATTGAAACACTGTTTCATTCTGAATCATCTTGCCAACCTCGATGATATCGATGTCTTCTCTAATTTTGTATCGAAAATCTATCGAAATCTCACACAGACCAAAACAAAGACGCAAAAATAAGCAAACGTACAAACATTTAAGAAGAACAAAAAAGAGAAATGTCAAACTGGATCACGATTAGCCACGTGGAGACGGGTTATTGAGCGAGATGTTTTGCTACATGTTTCTCTGGTGAATCAAGTTATGTGGAGACGGGCTTTTATGTTTGGTAATTGGTTTTTTCAATTACTGAGTATTGGTAATGGTAATATTACTTTTACTTGCTTTTTCCAGCTCTGGTTTTTTTGTATTTGTTTTTTTTTTTTTAAATAAACAAAAACAAAAATTTGAATTTTTCACTTTCTGAAAGTAATTTCTTGCGTCGTCTGGCTGTGCCCTTAGCTTTCAAAATTGATCCATAAACCATAAGCTATCGAAAAATCGATTTTAGGTGGCCCACTTGAGAAAACTTGACTCATTTACATAAAATCGTCAATATCTCGAAATTCGATTTTTACGCTTAATACGAGTATGTTCTGGTAAAACGACATAGGTATGTATGTACTAGTGTCCGACCGAATATTCGGCCAAGCTTCGGTATTCGGCTGGTATTTTTTATTCGGCTTCGGCTTCGGCCTTCGGCTGAAAAGGCCGAATAATCGAGGCCGAATAATAGATTTGTTTAATAACAAAAAAAATTGACTGGATTTTACGAATTTTTGATTTTTTTTAAGCGACAGAAAATCGTAACTTCCAGTAATATTTTTTTGTTATTGAACAGGCCTAAGATTCCGAACGAAACTTACGCTAATTATACTGGATCACAAAATGAAATTTGTTGTTTTTTTGTGATAGTGAAGAATCTTTTGATGAATCAATTACTTTGGATTCCAGTGACCTCTGGGCATCCCATGATAAATCTGCAAAAGATTGCACACGCAAAGCAAAAACTAATACAAGTCTTGAACTAGAATTAAGCGAATACTTAGATCAAACACTTGTTCTTCGTAGTGTTAATATATTCCATTATTGGCATTCCTCAAATTTTTTTAATTTAAAAAAGGTTGCAAAAAATATTTAACTGCTCCTCCAACCAGACCTGGGCAATATCAAGTACCAGTACGACTTGTGACAAGTACATTTTAAAAGAATTGTACTGGTACTGGTACTTGCATTCCCAAATTTTCAAGTACTAGTACAAGTACAAGTACAAGGAATTGAAAAAGAATTGAAGTTTTAGCAAATACTTCAAAGTAATTGAAAATAATTGAAAGTACTTGAAAAGAATTGAAAAATGTACCTGAACCGATTTTTCAATTCTTTTCAAGTACTTTCAATTACTTACAATCTTGAAACCAATATTTAAAAAAAAAATTACCAAAATAAACGATATTTTATATTTTTTACATGTCGCTTGTAGTCCATATTATGTTTATTTAACATAAATAAATAATTTAATTTAATTTAAAACAAAAAAAATAATTCAACATAAATAAAATTATAAGAAAAAATATAACGTATCTTAATCCTAAATATCTAGAAAAACTGTCGAAATTCGACAGTAGGCGCACTCTAGTTTTTTTTTAAATATTGGTTTCAACTTGACGTTCCGTCGTCGATTGTAAGTAATTGAAAGTACTTGAAAAGAACTGAAATATCGAGTCAAGTACATTTTTCAATTCTTTTCAAGTACTTTCAATTCTTTTCAATTACTTTGAAGTATTTGCTAAAACTTCAATTGTTTTTCAATTCCTTGTACTTGTACTTGTACTAGTACTTGAATATTCTGAAAGTACTTAGTACGGACTCATTAATTCAAGATCAAAATATAAAGTATTTAAGTACGTAATAGTCCAATTACTACTCAGTATTACCCAGGTATGCCATGCCTCCAACAAAATAAAAAAATCTCAAACTTAAGTATATATTTTTCTTATTTTGGTATTCGGCTTCGGCTTCGGTTTTCGGCCGAATAAAGGATTATGCCGAATATTCGGCTACGGCTTCGGCCTCGGCCTAAAATTCCAGCTTCGGTCGGACACTAGTATGTATCAAAAAACCTATCCCAAACTACAGAAAGATTAATGTAGTTCAGAATTAGTTTTACAATGATTCAAAATAATAATAATTCCAGTTAAAATATGGAGATTGACTTCGGCGAGAAGAACTTTACTTATTATAGAGCATTTTATCATAAATAATTCCCAGTGTTTATTTACGAGTATCAGGAGTTGCAAACTGATTCTTTTTATTTATTTTCTTTCATTCCACTATACATACATACATGATTTTACTTACTACTACTTATCTTTCCAATAAAATAGGTTGAACTTTTTCCTCTCTCAAACAGAGACCAGATTTTTCTATTTTCAATTCCTCCATAAAATGGTAACATTTGCTTCAATCGGCTTTGTTTTCTAGCCGGTTTCTTCCCAATAGCACAAAGGTAATTGAAAATAAATTTCACTCTGTTGCCTACCCCGTACTTTTATCGCAATGTAATTAAAATCGAATTAAAAACCTCAAATACGAAGATATTGTATCTTCATTAATGGCAGGAGGCACAAATGCAAGTGGATGGGTGGTGGGCTCGCTTTTGAAATAAATTTCGGGATTTGTTGCGATGGCTGTGGTGAATGTTGCTTTTCAAGTGTGGATTAAGTAATGAATAACAAATTTGAATATGCACACCTGGTTTGTAGGTTTTTTTTGTTTCCCTTTAAAAAATTGATATATGGGAAGTCAAAGAAATTGCTTTCCTATATTGAACATTATTTTCTTTGTTTTGAGTAAATTTATCCTAAAATATGTTAAAAGGATTATAAAATAAAGTTGCTTGCATGCGTTACCATGGCTTCATGTATTTGTTTTAAATAAATTGATACATGAAAATAAAGAAAAATTTCTTAAGCGCCATTCCATTCTTACCTTTGTTTTGAAATCACCATGGCAACGAGTTTGTTTGAATGTTTTTGGATGTTTCTTCCACATTTTTGAGAAAAATTATTTATGTGTCTTTAATCGTAGTGCGTTCCAAGGCAGAAATAAGCTTTTATAATAACCACAAACTTCTTAGTCGATACAAGATTCGTAAAATTTTTTGTTCCGTATTATAACCTGAACACAAATGCTGCATAAATTGTAGAACATCTTAATTTGCAAACATAAATACATATCCATCAAAAAATGTAAGCCTTATATAAGGATGTATTGTGGAACGAATTTCCGTCATCCCTTGTCAAGTTTGATTTGGTTATAAACCGGTTTCGGCTATGTGCCATCTTCAGTATCTTGTTTCGTTCTGAGTTAATCTCGTTGGTTCGCTAGTATTAATTGGTCATGTGCTACGTGTGTGTGTACGTGCGCGGTCAGGTATGTTAGGCTTTGTTACCTGCGGTTCCTTCATTATCGTATGTATGCGTGCAAAGTTTTTTGCCTTTATTCTTATGTGGTTCAGGTGAGTAAAAGTCTGTTATTGTTTTCTTTTGTGAAGTTTTATTTTTGTCATTAGTATATTTGCTGTCCTTTTTTGGTATATTAGCCTGAGTGGCTCAAACAGTGTGTCCGAAGCTGTGTTTATTTGTTCGTTTATAATTTCCCCCATGAACGTTTTCTCAACGATATTGGTATCAAATGAAAGGTCTTGATGAGGAATTCGACATAGAACTATTTTATTTGTGATGCATAGTCCGGGTCCCCAGACACGGGTCACAACGAGAACCCGGATGAAACCGAAAAGTGAGAATCATGGCTTCAATATAGAGATTTTCACGATTTAATGCTCAACGTGGTTCCCTAAGCAAAGGGCAATAAAAAGGAAAAGTAAAGTCGAATGGAATTGATTGGGAATGGGAAAGGGAGGGGAAGGAAATGAAAATAGAATAGGAGAGGGAAGGGGAGAGGGAAGGGGAGAGAGGGAGATTGGGGGAGGGAAAGGGGGAACGAATAAGAGAGGGAGAGAAAACTAGGGGTGAGGAAGAGCGAAGGGAAATGAAACGGAGATGAAAGATAAAGGAAAAATGACAGTAGAGGGAAAAGGAACAGAAATCTAAGATGACGAAGAAAGAGAGAAGGACATGAAGAGGTAGAGGTACCGCGGTGAAGCGATACGGATATACTTTGGCTCTGGATCTCACAAACGGCTTAAACAATTTTCATTTAATTTAGTACATATACAAGGGGTCTCGGGGGCTAACTTCTGAAAAGTTTAATTTTTCCACTCATTTTTTTTTTGTTTAACTTTTTATTTCGCTTGGGAAGACCTGCTAAAAAAAGACAGTCCGAGATAAGCTCGGTCATCCGGGTACTAGGGGTCTTAATTGTGATGGCTAGGTCGGTTCCCCAGATATAGGTCGAAACGTGGACCCGGATGGCCCCGGAATATTTCTCAGGGATATTAATATCAAACTCATTATGATTCCCAGATCGGGTCCCAAGATGTGGGTTAAACCGTGGACCCGGTAACACCGGGATATTTCTCAGGGACATCGGTATGAAATGAAAGGTGTTGAGCAGAGCATAGAGACATATTCAGTATGAATCCTAGAAAATGTCCTCAGTTATGGGTCAAGACGTGGACCCGAATGACCCCGGAATATTTCTGAGCGATATTGGTATCAAATGAAGGATATTGAGCAGGGATTTTACATACCGATGTACTCATTGTTATTCCTATGTCGGATCCCCGCATTTGGGTCAGAACGTGGACCCGGGATGCTGCTAAGCAATACTAATATAAAATGAAAGGTGTTGAACAGGGCTGCTAAATAGAACTGTTTTCATAGTGATTCTTAGCCCGGTACTCAATTATGGGTAAAGGAGTGGACCCGGATGCCGCAGAATGTTTTTAAGCAGCGATGGTATCAAATGAGAAGTGGAATACAGGGCTATGTTATGCTAAACTCGGTTCCCTAGGGAAAGGGTAATGGGAATGGGTAAGGCAAAGGGACGGAAAAGGAGAGGGAGAATATAATGAAAATGGAACGAAGAGGATGGGGAAAGAGATAGTAAGACAGGAAATGAGAGAAGGAATAAGAGGGGAAACGAAACGGAGAAAGACAGAAAAGTATAAGGAAGAGAGAACGGTAGAGCAAGGGACGTGAAAGGAAAAAGAAAACGGAAGTAGAAATGAAAGGAAAGGGAAAGATAAATGGAAAGGGAAAGGCAATCGTAGAGGGAAAGGGAGTGGGAGACTATTACGAAGAAAAAAGAGATAAGGACATGAGGAGGGCAAACTTTTGAAAATATCAATTTTTTCCTTCACATTTTTTTAAACTTATCTGACTTTTGCTGAGGTCTGCAGCCCGAGGAAAGTTCGGTTCCTAGATACTTCCAACTTTTTTTAAAGTGTGTCATTTTTCGCTTCTAATTCCTATAATAGGAAGTGGTCCAAAGCAAAGCTTGGCCGGGTACAGCTAGTTTTCCATAAAATTTTCCTACAAAACAATCTCGAGTGAAATATAGAAGTATACTTTTGGGCATAACTTTTCTTAATTGCAAACATTTTTGTTAGAGCTCTTCTATGAAAAATTTATTCAATTTATTTCTGTTAGCACATATTTTATGGTTCATTTTTTGTTGTAAATAAACAATAATATTAAATTCAAATAGTATATTTTTATGAGTTATTTACCATGCTAACATATGTATGTAGTTAAACTAAGAAAAAATTCAAAAAATGGATAACAATGTGTGAAAATGTGAGAGATCCTGGAATACCACATAGCACATGTTGTGAGCCTGGTTGAATAATAGAAAACCACATATATAAGTGATAATTTTAATACACCCTAAAATCCTGAATTAGGATTAAAATTCAATTTTTGAAGGTCTCATTGTATTTTACCTAGGTAAAATCTTTAATTTGATATCCATAATAATAATAACTAGAGTGCTGCCTACTGTCGAAATTCGACAGTTTTTCTAGACATTTTCTTATAACATAGGTGCAACTATAGTTTTTGTATAATTGTTTATTTTTTATTGCCACTGTTACTATTCCGTAGTTGTTCCTGTTGATGCTGCTCCTTTTGTTGCTACTGTCCCTGCTACTATTTTGTTATTGTTGTTGTTGGTGTTGTTGTCGTTACTCGTCTTCCAAATTTTCCTACCTACTTCTTTCTTTCTATTTCTGCTCTTTTCTTTCCTCAATTTCTTTCCTACTTATTCTTTCTTATCCTTCTTATTTCCTGTCTTTATGTTTTTGTTGTAGTGCTTTTGCTACCTTTTTACGCTTCTACTTCTTTGAAACTACACACCACATCCAGCCAAACATGTTCAGAATTGCATGGTAAGTTTGGTGAAAACGCACAAAGTCAGCTACATATGCTTGCGCATTGAGACATCTCTGTTGTGTGCAAAAGCATCAACAACCACACGGCAATTTTCCAACGGCGATTATGGACGCATTTTCCAACCACTTTTCATGAAAATTGGCGCAGTTCTATTTGAGAGCAATACCTTTCTAATGGTGTTCTTAATTTTAAAATCGGTTTAGTAGTTTCGACGGAAAAGATGGAACAAAATTTATGTTAGCGTATTAATAATATAGATAATAATACCCATCCATCCGCATAAAACAATCACTAATAAATAAAGATTTGTTTTATTTGATAATTAAATTTTAGTTCTAGTTCTACTTAGCCTTTAAGAATTTTTAACTGTATTCATTGGCTAAATAAATAAATAAATAAATAAATAAATAAATAAAATAAATAAATAAATAATAACTGAGAAGCCGCATTCAAGATCAAAATTGTTAAAAAAATTTAGAAAGTTTAAAATTTATCAGCCGTATTATACCCGACTTCATTTCACTTCACTTAAACTTGATGAGCTCATCCAAATGTTCTTAGATTTTCAATCAGAATGTGTTTTGAAAAAATGTCCGCTACCACAAATAATATCGGGCAAAAAGTTGAAGATTGGTGAGAAAAAAATAAAATAAAATGTTAATTTTAGGCCGCGTGCTTACCTTTCTTGGGGAGTATACCAAAAAACGGAATACGCCATTCGCTTTAGCGTTTAATTTTACGTACGGGTAAATATCAATTTTTTTCTTGCACAAAGTCATAACCTTTTTCATACATAAATCTAAACTTACCTTGAAATTCTCGAAAATTGCATGGTTTTTAGTGTAGCTCCATTTAGTTTTTGCAAAAGTAAAGTTTTTTTCGGTTTTCTTATTCTAAAACAAAATATTTTCATATTCCGGTGCTGGAGGGAGGATCTAAAAAAACGCATCTAATATACACGTCCGACTCCAATTATTTAATAAAATAAGTAAGTTTCATTACAATTATATATTTTATTAAAAACTAGATGACCCGGCAGACGTTGTTCTGCTAAAATTTATTCCTATGAAGCCTAAAGAAAAGTCTTTGATTACCGTATTGCTAACCATTTCTTGTCTATTCTCTGAATAAAAGTTATAGTTATATTCGCCGAGACAAACCTACTTCCCCCGATCCCTATCTCTATTTCGGTCTCAATATCAATCTTAATCTCAATCTCAATCTTTATCCCTATCACCATCCCTATCCCTATCCCTATCCCTATCCCAATACCCCATCCCTATCACTATCCCTATCCCTATCTCTATCTCTATCTCTGTCTCTATCTCTATCTCTATCTCTATCTCTATCTCTATCTCTATCTCTATCTCTATCTCTATCTCTATCTCTATCTCTATCTCTATCTATATCTCTATCTCTATCTCTATCTCTATCTCTATCTCTATCTCTATCTCTATCTCTATCTCTATCTCTATCTCTATCTCTATCTCTATCTCTATCTCTATCACTATCTCTATCTCTATCTCTATCTCTATCACTATCCCTATCCCTATCCCTATCCCTATCCCTATCCCTATCCCTATCCCTATCCCTATCCCTATCCCTATCCCTATCCCTATCCCTATCCCTATCCCTATCCCTATCCCTATCCCTATCCCTATCCCTATCCCTATCCCTATCCCTATCCCTATCCCTATCCCTATCCCTATCCCTATCCCTATCCCTATCCCTATCCCTATCCCTATCCCTATCCCTATTCCTATCCCTATCCCTATCCCTATCCCTATCCCTATCCCTATCCCTATCCCTATCACTATCTCTATCCCTATCCCTATCCCTATCCATATCCCTATCCCTATCCCTATCCCTATCCCTATCCCTATCCCTATCCCTATCCCTATCCCTATCCCTAGCCCTATCCCTATCCCTATCCCTATCTCTATCCCTATCCCTATCCTTATCCCTATCCCTATCACTATCCCTATCCCTATCCCTATCCCTATCCCTATCCCTATCCCTATCCCTATATCTATCCCTATCACTATCCCTATCTCTATCCTTATCCCTATCCCTATCCCTATCCCTATCCCTATCCCTATCCCTATCCCTACCCCTATCCCTATAGCTACCTACCTTTACCTTACTGGGACCGTCCATCACCATCCGGGCCCACTACTTTAGCCATCTCTGGGAAACAGCCTTAGAAATCACAATGACAATAACTGTATGTATGTGGAAGCCTGCTCAACGCTTTTCATTTGCTACCAATATTGCTCGAAAACATTCAGGGGTTATCCGAGTCCACGCTTTGACCCAAATCTTGGAACCCGGCCTAGGAATCACTATTTAAAAAGCTCTTTTTTGAAGTCCTGCTCAACAGCTTTCATTTGATACCAATATCGCTCAGAAACTTTCCAGGGTCACTCGGTCCCACGTTTTAACCCATATCTGGGAACCCGGCCCAGGTATCGCAATGAAAATAACTTTATGTTGAAGGCCTGTTCAACTTCTTTCATTTGATACCAATATTGCTCGAAGACTTGCTGGATCGATCTGGGTCCTCATTTAGGCCTGTATTCCGGGAAGCTTCCTTTTTTCGAAATTCTATATACCCTACTATGTGCACTAACACCACATGAATCTACTGTGAAAATTTCATAAAGAACGGTTGGTTACTTTGGGAGTTTATAAAGGACACACATCCACAGATGCACACATACACACATACACACCGATTTTTCCAATTTTCGGACTTTTCCGGAGGGATTTTCCAAAATTTTCTTGCGTACGAACCATCTCCTCGAGAATACGAACAACTGACAAAAAATTTTACAGAAATCGGCCCAGCCGTTCTCATCTGATGAGGTTAGTAACATTTTTTACACCATTTTTATATATATAGATTGGCTGTATTAACTGACGCCACATTTGCCCACTCATGTTAGGATACTTTTTAAAGCCTTATACCTAACTCCACCATACACGGTAGGTAGGAAGCGACGATAGGTTGCATGAAAATGTCGAGAAAAAAGGAAAGTGGTGTTGTGTTATGTGATGTTTATAGATGAAACATCCGTTGAAATTAAAATCCGAGCTGCTCCTTTTTCAAGGATATCCACATTTTTTGTTTTTTTTTGAAAGGATCAAATATTGAGGAAATCGAAAATTCGCCACCGTCCAAATTTTTCCGATTTCAATACATTATTTGGTCGCCAAGGGATACAAAAAAAGGTATTAAAAAGAAAAAAGGACACCTGTGGTGGAAAAATCCAATGTGAACAGGACCTAAAGGATAACCACTGAAATATAAAATAACACAAAAAGTACCCACTTTAATTTGCGTATAACTCTTAAAATGTTAACTCTACGTGAAAATTCCTTATTATATGTTTCATTCAGAATAAATAAAGAAATATTTCTTTAATATACAATTTTGATGTACCTGCAGTGCTTAATGTACTTTTGTGCATCTAAAATGAAAATTTCAAAAAAAGTACGTTTTTTTATAGTGCTATTTTAAGTTCAAATATTTTTCTAGTTTATGTAAATATTTTAATCTAATGATCCAACTCTCATTCCTACATATCTATACGTTAATACTAAAAAAGAGTTAGAGCTGAGATACGCGCCAGCTGTGCACGGTGGGCGGGAAGCAACAATAGGTTGCATGGGAATATCGTAAAAACGATGGCCCAACGATGTGCCTAGCTGTGTGCTGGTACTAATTTTCGTTTAAAAAAAATGTTGGAGATTTTATTCACGCTTGCTGTGTGTTTATGAAGTATATTAGAATATCATTTTACGTAAGTTTTTAGCCGGCGATCGTTTTTTCGATATTTTCATTCAACCTATTGTTGCTTACCGCCCACCGTGCACAGCTAGCGCGTATTTCAGCTCTAATTCTTTTTAATATTAACGTATAGATATGTAGGAATGAGAGTTAGATCATTAGACTAAAATATTTACATAAACTAGAAAAATATTTGAACTTAAAGTAGCACCATAAAAAAAAGTACTTTTTTTGAAATTTTCACTTTAGATGGACCAAAGTGCATTAACCACAGCAGGTACATCAAAATTGTATATCAAAGAAATATTCCCTTATTTATTCTGAATGAAACATATTATAAGGAATTTTCACGTAGAGTTAACATTTTAGGAGTTATACGCAAATTAAAGTGGGAACTTTTTGTGTTATTTTATATTTCAGTGGTTATCCTTTAGGTCCTGTTCACATTGGATTTTTCCACTACAGGTGCCCTTTTTTCTTTTTAATACCTTTTTTTGTATCCCTCAGCGACCAAATAATGTATTGAAATCGGAAAAATTTGGACGGTGGCGAATTTTCGATTTCCTCAATATTTGATCCTTTCAAAAAAAACAAAAAATGTGGATATCCTTGAAAAAGGAGCAGCTCGGATTTTAATTTCAACGGATGTTTCATCTATAAACATCACATAACACAACCCCACTTTCCTTTTTTCTCGACATTTTCATGCAACCTATCGTCGCTTCCTGCCTACCGTGCATAGTTACCACTATTAAAATAAAGAAAAAACAGATCAAAGAGATTTCCTCTAAATCTGAATACTATAAAAAATTCCAATTTTGTCCTACCTCGACTTAGGGTACTTTAATTGACGGGCGCAAATTTGTACATATGTATATACATATGTATATATGTACGTTATGCTGAGCTGAGAGTGGTGTAGGCTACAAGGGCTCTACCGATGTCGATGATGGAGATGTTGATTATTTTTATTGCCCAAAGGCGTTTTCACTACACTCCACTCTTCTTATTTCGACCAACAAATTTCTCTTTATGATACAACCATTTAATTCGCGTGCTGGTCGAATTTGAATATCACTTCTTTAATCTTTTACACATACATAGATACCGAAAAAAATAATTATTCATTGATGATGTCTGTTATACTTACTGTCTTTTAGAGCGAAAAACACTACATATGTATGTATGTACAATATATTATTGTATGTATACATCTATATTTGTGCATATATACCCACCAAAAAAGCTAAGCCTTATTTAAGAATTAAAAATGTAGATTTAAAGGCTTAAAATAAGGTCTGAAAATTATAAGGATAGCAAATTTGTATGGCGTAGGGCTTAAAATAAGGCTGTTTTTGCTGTGTTGATGTCATCAGGCCATAAGCAGTACTCTCTCTCTCTCTTAACTTATTCCAAAGGCTTATCCGCCATGCGAAATAAGGCTAAGATAAGTATTAGAAAGTTAGGAGCAGACAGAGTGTGCATAACAGAAGCAGCGCTGCCAGCGTACTCCTTTTTTAGACCTGATTTGTCAACAATAAACAAAACTTTTTTGCAGGGTATGTATATGTACATGCACATATGTATGTATGTCTACACATCATTAAAGGAAGCGACGCTTAAATGTGAAATAGAAATTGAATGCCATTAATTGAGACATTATGAAAAATTTATTTTGTGAGGGTTAGGTTTGATGATATCATTTGTGACGATTTTATAATAATATAATACAATGGCGCTATTATAACTCTGACGAGTTTTATGGCCGAGCTTCTCTCCCAATTCGAGGTGTGCTCCTTTTTGTTTTTCCTACTAATTGGGTGGACCTACAGTTTTATGCCGGCTCCGAACGGCGAATGCATTTTTTGTGAGAAGCTTTTTCATGGCAGAAATACACTCGGAGGGTATGCCGTCCACTGCCGAGAGGTGACCGCTGCTCTTAAAAAACCCAATAATTGGATTTTTACTAATTAGAAAAATTTGTTTGGCTCGGACCGTGGTTTGAACCCGAGACCTCTGGCATAGCAGGCGAGCACTCTACCCACTGCACCACAGCGGCCACGGTGTGACGATTTTAAAAGCAAATAATGTTATCACAATATTATGTGCTGTTTAAGTCCTAAATCACATACATACATATCTGTCATATAGAATCAGGCGAAAAAAAGGAAAAATTAGGGACGAAAAACTCCATTAGATGACCCAATCATGTTAAATCGAGACAACTTGCAAAATCTGCCCCTAAACTTGAAGCTTATGGTTGACAAATTTGGTTTTTGTTTTATCACGGGAAATACCGCGGAAAAATTTTTTTATATTGTAACTTTGTTCTTTCACATCCGATTTTTAACATTGATATGTGATTATTTTAGTCTTCGAATAATCTATGTATATTTGCATGTTCTATCTAGTTGTAAAATAAAAAAAATAAAAAATATAAAAAAATTGCTTTTAACTCCCAATCGGCCTTCACTCAAAACATGGTAACTTTATTTTCATGAAAATGAAGCCTGATATTGAGCACATAGACTGCTGATTGATGTTTTTTCCTAAACATATGAGAACATGGAAAAAAAAACCGGGAAAAATGCGATTACTTCCACAAAATGAACTTTTAAGTTATGACAGTTTTAAAATTTCAAAAACTGACAACCACATCTTGTTGCCAAATAAGTTGCCTAACTAATGCCGAAAAATCAATAGAATCGAATCAATAGAATCGAGTTATTAAAAAGAAAATAAAAACCGTTAAGAAAACCTTGACCGCAATAACTCGCTGAAAAATCAAAACTAGCAAAACGCTTTATGATCATATTACAATGTTTATTAGTTTTCTAATGTATCCATAAATCATAAAATATCGAAAAATCGATTTTAGCTGGCCCACTTGAGAAAACTTGACTGACTACACATCTCAACAAATAACTTTTCCTTGCCTGAGCTCATTCTCCTTCTTCTTGATTGGCGCTTAACCGTCTAGACGATTCTGGCCGAGTCCAACAGAGCGCGCCAATTGCTTCTGTTTCGTGCAGCATGGCGCCACTTGGGAACACCTAGGGAGGCAGCATCGCTGTCCACCTGATTTTCCCAACGCAGTGGAGGTCTCCCTTTTCTTTTGCGTTCAGCGGGTTTCGATAGAAATGCTTTCTTGGCCGGAGCGCCTTCGTCCATTCTCACGACATGACCTGCCCAACGCAGCCGCTGGATCTTTATTCGCTGAACAATGTCGATGTCTGTGTAAAGCTCGTACAGCTCATCGTTAAATCTCCGTCGATACTCGCCCACGCCAACGCGCAAAGGTCCATAAATCTTACGAAGAACTTTTCTCTCGAATACTCCAAGTGCCGTCTCATCTGATTTTGAAATTGTCCATGCTTCTGCGCCGTACATGAGGACTGGAACGATGAGCGTCCTGTAGAGTGTGATTTTTGTTTGTCGAGAGAGGACTTTACTTTTCAGTTGCCTACTTAGTCCGAAGTAGCATTTATTGGCAAGCGTGATTCTTCGTTGGATCTCCGTGCTGACATCATTCTTGGTGTTAATGCTGGTTCCCAAATAGACGAAGTCCTTAACAGTTTCGAATTTGTAGCTATCAACATTGACGTGGCTGCCAAGGCGTGCTGTTTCTTTGTGTGATGACAGGAGGTACTTCGTCTTGTCCTCGTTAACCGCCAAACCCATTTTCTTAGCCTCTTTATCCAGCTTGGAGAAGGCAGAACATACGGCGCGAGTGTTAGTGCCAATGATGTCGATATCATCGGCGTACGCCAGCAGTTGTACACTCTTGTGGTATAAAATGCTTCCTGTATGGTTAAGCTCTGCAGCTCGTATTATCTTTTCCAGCATCAAATTGAAGAAGTTGCACGAAAGAGAGTCACCTTGTCTGAAACCTCGTTTGGTCTCGAACGGTTCGGAGAGGTCCTTCCCAATTCTGACGGAGCTGGTGGTGTTAGTCAACGTCATTTGGCATAGCCGTATAAGTTTTGCAGGGAAACCAAATTCAGACATTGCGGCATAGAGGCAATTCCTATTCGTGCTATCAAAAGCGGCTTTAAAATCGACAAAGAGATGGTGTGTGTCGGTTCCTTTTTCATGGGTTTTTTCCAGTATTTGGCGTATTGTGAAGATCTGGTCGATGGTAGATTTACCAGGTCTGAAGCCACACTGATAAGGTCCAATCAGATTGTTGACGATGGGCTTCAGCCTTTCGCACAATACACTTGCTAAGACCTTATATGCGATATTCAGGAGGCTTATCCCACGATAATTGGCGCGTACTGTGGAGTCTCCTTTTTTGTGGATTGGGCAGAGCACATTTAAGTTCCAATCGTCGGGCATGCGCTCGTCCGACCATATTCTGCATAGGAGTTGATGCATGCTCCTTATCAACTCTTCGCCACCATGTTTGAATAGCTCGGCTGGCAAGCCGTCAGTGCCCGGCGCTTTATTATTCTTAAGCCGAGATACTGCTATTCGCACTTCGTCATGATCCGGTGGTGGAACATGTCTACCATCATCTGCTATTGGGGATTCGGGTCGTAAATCTTCTCCTTCGGCAATTTCACTGTTGCCATTATCTAGCAAGGAGGAGAAGTGATCCCTCCACAACTTAAGTATGCTCTGGACATCAGTTACCAGTTCGCCGTTATCACTCCGGCAGGAATTTGCCCCGGTCTTGAAACCTTCAGTCATCCGCCTGATTTTTTGATAGAATTTTCGAGCATCGTTCCTACCCGCCAGCATCTCAAGTTCTTCACACTCGCGCCTTTCAGCCTCCCTTTTCTTCTTTCGAAAAAGGCGCCTCTCTTCCTTCCTCGCCGTTCGATAACGCTCCCATACGCTTCGCGTTGCGCCCGCACACAATGTAGCCCTGTAGGCGGCGTTCTTTCTTTCCGAGGCATCGCGACATTCCTTGTCGTACCAGGTGTTTTTGCGGGCTCGCTTGTATCCTATAGATTCCTCAGCGGCGATACGAAGTGAACGAGCGATGTGTTCCCATTCCTCAGATACATCGTTTGGTGAAGGATTGCTCTCAGAGAGCAGGAGTGAGAGCCGAGTGGTGTATTCATTGGCTGTCTCCGTCATGTGCAGCCTTTCGACTTCAAACTTTCCTTGCTGTCCTGTTGGCACATTCTTTGCTGCACAGAGGCGGGTACGTACCTTGGCTGCTACAAGATAGTGGTCGGAGTCGAGCCCGAGCTCATTACGTGGGTGAAATCTTAACAATCCAGCTATATTAGTGACTAAGATACCAAATTTTAGATTTTTATACAATTTTCCTTATTTTGAACACGCGTTCCAATACAAAATTTTCTTTGTTTTGTGTAAATTTTCTCAAAAATGTGGAAAAAAACATAAAAAAACATTCAAACAAATTCGTTGCCATGGGGATTTGTATGGGAATTTAATTTCTCAAAATTAAAGAAATCAAGTCTTCAAAACAAGGAAAGTTGGGAATGAAATGGCGCTTAAGAAATTTTTCATTATTTTAATGTATGAATTTTTTCAAAACAAGTATATGAAACCATGGTAACGCATGTAACAACAATATTTTATAAACCTTTTAACATGTTTTAAGGAAAATTTACTCAAAACAAAGAAAGTAGTGTTCAAAATAGGTAAACAATTTCTTTGGCCCCTCCATATATTTTTTTTCTCTCAGTGTACTATATAGGGAAAGTGGGTTTAGTCATGGTCCGATTTCGCCCATTTTCAATACCATTTATATAATACTCTGTGTATTACATAGTACAGTCAGCGTTGCAACTTTGGTTATTTTTAACCAAAGTTGGTGATTTTTTTGTCTAAAACCGATTTTGGTAATTTGGTAATTTCTTACCGGTTTGGTTTGGTTTTTCCATGCCTTGGGCATATTTGGTATATATATCAACATTAATTCTCATTATTACAAGCTTTTATATAACTTCACTTTTTGTATGTACCTATGTATGTCGTCAAAGTTTGCAACGAATATTAAGATACTTCCAGTTGAGCTAGGTACTTGAAACTTGCATCATAGTTCAGGACCCCAAGACAATGCAATGTGAAAGAAAAAAATTCGATAGAAGGCGCTGGTATCGAGATATTTGTAGGTAAAATTCCGAATTTATTCATATTCGGTATATATATTGCCTATGGGAAAGTAAATATATCCGTAGAAAAAAATCGCCGCTAGGTGGCGCTAGTGTCAAGATATTTAGAATATTTGTATTTATGAACCAATTTTGTTCCTATTTTGAACACGTATTACCTACAAGAAATAGAGAAAATCCATAGTAAAATTTTGCCGATAAATGACGCAGGTGTCGAAATATTGAGGAAAGTTTTATGAATAACGGAACGGAGGCTCTTTAGGTAATTCGTATATTATGTAATTGGAATTAAAAATTTTGTATCGCTTCCTTCCATTTCACCAATACTTTTTTATAACATGAATATCTAACGAGTACCCACGCCTTTATTTATGGTTATACATATGCAGCATAGATGGACACTTTTAAGTACCAGTAGTAATTCATTATTTTTACCCTTTTTACTGCTTACTTAAATTTTTTTACAGTAATAAGTAACGCGTTACTTATTACTTAAAATTTTTTACAGTATTAAGTATCGCTTTACTTATTACTTAAAATTTTTTACAGTACCCAAGTATGTATAAATTAAGGATATGAAAATAAAAACTATATTTTTACCACAATGCTCGGTAAAACGTCAGGAAGCAAAAATTTACTTAATTTTTTTTATAAAATCTTAACCTAGAATACAATTAAGATATTTGTTGCCACTACTTCAAATAACATTTGGATGAAAAGCAATTTTATTTTTTCAATCGATTTTTAAGTAAATTTTTGCTTCCCGGCGTTTTACCGAGCATTGTGGTAAAAATATAGTTTTTATTTTCATATCCTTAATTTATACATACCTGGGTACTTACCTTGGTATATTTGAGAAAAAATTTAGAATGGGTACGTTTAATTGTGAATTTCAAAATGCTCTGGAATTAGAAATGCGTATAAACGTTTTTTCAACGTTCGAGATTTTTTTCTATTATGTTTATTGGGCATCATACCTCATATGCTCGTTAACGCAACCGCTTGTGCTCATCAGTGAGCGTGTGTGTGTATGCCAATTCTTAGACTACTGTATCCTCGCTACTTCAGTAGTCTTACAGTAAACAGTAAATAATACTTAAATACTGTAAACTTTTTACAGTAGTAAGTAAAGACTACTTATTACTGTAAAATTTTTACAGTAATAAGTAACGCGGTACTTAATACTGTCAAAAATTTTAAGTAATAAGTAACGCGTTACTTATTATTGTAAAAAATTTTAAGTAAGCAATATTCTTTTACTGCTTACTGTTTGCTTTCCTGAATTACAATTTTACTTCAGTATGCCCATCTATGATATGCAGAAATGCCTGGAAGAAATATTAAAGGTATGCTTAGATTGTAATTAAAATCCCAATGAACTAAGGGCTAATATAAATCTTGTTCCAAAATATTAAAAATTTATTTTGTTCCTTTTTAGTAGATTTTTATATTAATATTAAATAAAAGCTTTTTAAACAAAATTTTTTACTTTGTTTTATTTTTAATTTAGGTATCCCAAAAGACCAAAAGGATTGATAATAATATTATAACAAGCATACAAATATAAGCGCTAAGCTTGAGAAATACTTGCGTAAACTATTAAAAAAGACTATTCGAACAATTGTAGAAAAAAATCAAAACGGCACTATTTTTATAAGCTTATAAATGTAATTCTGGAAAAATATGGTGTAGTGCAATAACAGCTGCACTGCTGAAAAGGAAATAACGCGAACGAATAAAATACAATTATGTAAACCCGTGGGTTTTATTTTCATTCAGAAAGGGAAGGAACGCAAAAAATTGGAAATTACCTGCATACATATATACATAGGTACCTATGTATAGATGTATGGGGAAACTCCGCCACTTCTTTTAAAAAATATTCCATTTAACTAAACCTCTCTGTCTCAGTAATAGATTAATTGGGTATTATTTCTATTAAGTGGCGGCGTTGACACATATATATGTACATATACTAATAAATGACAGTGGCGCACACAGAAAAATATTTTGGGGGGGTTTTCAATATGCAAGGGAAAATTAAAAAAAATACTTAAAACTCGTCCAGACATTTTTTACTTAAATTTATGTTTGGGGAGTGGACCAACGTATGCACACATTAAACAAAGGCACCTTCTAAATATCAATTAATTGGATTTTTTCTTTATTTAAACTAAAACAAACAAGTAAGGAAGCCTAAGTTCGAGTGGAATCGAACATTAGTTACTCAGCTGTATGCTTTCATTGTTTGTTTTCGTTTGTTCGATTAGGGTGTATTTTATATGAATCGAGTGCCGCATAAAGTGGGCGCAGCCACGCCCATTTTCAAAATTTTTATAAGTCATCCAACTAAGCATATGAATATTATTCTTTGTGCAAAATTTCATTCCTTTATGACTTCTAGTTACAAAGATGTCACGTCACAAATTCCCAAAGGGTGTTCCAGAAATATCTTTGTTAAAAAGTAGGCGTGGTCATAACCCGATTTCAATAAATTTTTGCGTGTCTATTAACGCAAGTTATAAAAGTGTATAAACCAAGTTTCGTCATAATATCTCAATTATTTGTCGAGTTATGGGCTCCGAAATCTCGTAGATTCCTTTGTCTGAAAAGAGGCGGTGCCATGCCCATTTTACAAACTTTTTCTATTTTTTGTTTTATGTCTATAGTTGGACTCATGACACAAAATTTCAATGACATATCTTTATATTAGACAAAGATATCGCTTAAAATGTTTTTATTAGGCCCCTTAATAGTTCCCATATATAAATTTGGGCGTGGTTGTCAACCGATTTTGGCAGTTTTTCGTCCAAAAAATCGATATATCAGCTACGGTTTCTGAGTTATGGCTTATACACCTTTCAATGTTTTCCCCTCAATAAGTGGGCGTGGCACCGCCCATTTTCCAAAATTTCATCAAATTTCTTCATAGGGGCCTTAGCTCAACACGTGGATGAAATTTCATCGCTCCAGCTATATTAGTGACTGAGATACCAAATTTCTGATTTTTTCTATATAGGAAAAGTGGGCGTGGTCGTGGTCCGATTTCGCCCATTTTCAATACCAACCGTCCCAGTCTCGATACCAACTTGCATTCCAAATTTCATCAAGTAAGAGTGTTTACAGACGGACGGACGAACGGACATGGCTCAATCGGTTTCTCTTTTCACTATGATCATTTTGATATATGTAAGTCTATATCTATCTCTATTATTTCATTCTTTTACAATCCACCGTTATGTGATTAAAACTATATTACTCTGTGAACTAGTACAGCTGAGTATAACAAACCTCAGCATACTTTTAGGGAAATGTCTTTACACTGCTTGTTTATGAACATAATCAGTAGTTGTTGACAAACATTGGCAATGTACATCCACGAATATTCATAGATTTTACAACATGTTTTTACACAAATATTTGTGCATATACCATCTTTTATAAAATTATTTTTTTTATGGTGTTGTCAAATTTTGGGGGGGGGGTTTTAACACCCCCAAACCCCCCCCTGCGTTCGCCCCTGATAAATGATTATAGACATTTAATGAAGGTTTGTTTATTTTGATTGAGTATTTACATAAATACTTACTTAGAAGGGATTTTAATAAAAAGGGCTGTAATTGCACTGCACCGAAAAACATTACTTGTGAAAGCTTGTTATAAGTTTATAAATACAATTGCATGTATAAATAGTAGAAAAAAAAATATATATATATTTATTTAAATTTTGCAAAGAGCTTTTCTGCCGATGAAAAATAGAACACAAATTTAAATTCCCTTACATTCTCCTACGCGTTTCTACGGTATTCTCGTCTTCATCAGGGAGTCTAATTTTTATTTTTTTTTTAAAGACTTTAAAAAATACACAATATGTTATTACAATGAAATTAACAATCATATCCTTTGGTTTTTTAGTTTAATTTTACAGAAAATTTTCTGAGGAGACCCCTAATAAAATTTTATGCCAAATAATTTTCTAGAACATTTTAACTCTCTAGCACCGCCAATAAAGGGTTATTTTAACCCATTTTTAATTTTTTTTTTGTTGTGAAAATTCCTCTTTTTGGATTTGTGAAGCGAATCAACTGAAGAATATCGAAATTTTTGCGAATTCCATGAATGTAACCATGTACGTATGTAACAGCTACATCTGCAACAATTCTTCTATTTTTTTTTTTGTATAATTTTCTAAAAATTAATGATGTTATATTTTGGGATCAATTATTTTCACCCAAAAAAAATCTTATAGTTACCTTCCAAGTAATGCAGAAGTACACAGGACTGACTTTTTATCGCCATTCCCAAACAAAAGTAGTTAGCCTTTATCAAAGAAAATATAGAATTAAAAATGACAACTAGTGTCTTTGTAAACAGTTTAACGTCAGTTTTAAGTTACATGCCCCTCTGATGATTTGCGTTGTAAAGCACCATTTTCTATGGTCAGTTTTCGAAGGTAAATATTTGCCCATAAGGTCCTTTTGGCGTATATAGCACTGATTACTAATCAAAAATTAGTTTACGGAACAGCTTTGTCTTCATCGCGCAATCGGCGAGCTAATATTTTCCGTTCAAGGTGTATTTCATGATTGGCTTTTTGCCACTATTTTTATAACAATTTGAAGACTAGCAGCAAGGTTCGGAAGAGCATAATCCTGAGCCTAACTTTTCAGAAGACTCTGATTTTGAATATTAGAAATAGTTCCACAAATAAAATATGAATATGAATTTAATGTGTTTATTTTACTTACTTTGGAAATTTATTTTCAAAGAATTATTTTGATTTTTGTTGGGCCAGAAACACGAATGTGCCCCATATATTTTTGGAAATTTACTTTCAACGATTTTTTTACATTTTTTGTTAGGCCAGAAACACGAATGTGCCCCATATATTTTTTGAAATTTATGTATTTTCAAGGAATTTTTAACATTTTTGTTTGGCCAGAAACACGAATGTGCCAAAATGTAGAGCCAAAATGTAGAGCATGCACAGATTGAGCAGGAAAACCGCTTAACTCAAAATTGGAAAAATTGCACATTCGTGGTTCTGGCAGGGGGCCGACGATATATACATTATTAATGGTGTTTTCGATTCTGGCATAAAATGTTACCCTTTAATATCTCAATTATCAAATTACATAACCTGACTTCGTTTTAAATGGCTGGAGTTGTAGTGTAGATAATGATGCCCTCTGACTTAGTTAAAGGTCAATATTCGCTGAAATGACCACACGAGCTTGCAAGATGGCTAAGAAAATCAAACAAGGCAACATGTTTTCGAGAAACGAAAACGGCATAAGTATTTGTTTGTACTTAAAAAATGACTGACTGTGAGTGTTCGCCTGCTATACCACAGGTCTCCGGTTCAAACCGCAGTCCGGACAAACACAAAAAAAAATTTATTTTCTAATTAATTAAAATCCAATTATTGGATTTTTAGAAATAGCGGTCACCTCTCGGCAGTGGGCGGCATACCCTCCGAGTATATTTCTGCCATGAAAAAGCGTCTCACAAAATATGCATTCGTCGTTCGGAGCAGGCATAAACTGTAGGTCCATTAGTAGGAAAACCAAAAATTAAGGAGCACACCTCGAATTGGGAGAGAAACTCGGCCATAAAACTCGTCAGAGTTATAATAGCGCCAGTGAATTATTATATTATATTATTGTAACATATTATAAAATATTGAGATATACAAACAGCCGCTGGGGCAATAAAAAATGCGCTAAAACATTGCGCATTGAAAACCCGTGCTTTAAAAAATCTCACACTGTACCAATTTGGGAACACCCCTTTGTATACCTTCAATTTATCACTACCAAATAATAAATAAAATAAAAATTCAAATAATTATTTTAGTTTTGCTTCGACCACTAATGGGTTAAGGGACAAATTTCAAAAGTTTTAGTCATATATCAGAAACTGTGGCGATATGTGAGTAAAATTTGGTACGCTTGATGTACTTTCTAAGGCTAACCCTTGGAAGAAAAATTGCGAAATCGGTTAACGACATGGCATGTGGTCGCATAAAACTGCACCCAATTTGTAGGAAAAACAAAAGGAGCACACCTTGAATTGGGAGAGAGGCTCGGCCATAAAACCCGTCAGAGTTATAATAGCGCCATTGTATTATATTATTATAAAAAGAACCTGATAAAAACATTTTGTGTGATATCTTTGTCAAATATAAAGATAACACTGCTCTACAGCCAAAAAATACTCTGAACGCGACCATCCTATTTATATGTAAAATCGGTCGCTGATTCCGAAAATCGGGTTCATTTTTAATTCTATGGGAAGGTTTTTGAGATATCGGCAATTTACCGTTATTTGGCTAATTGCTCCACTTAATCCTTTATACCTCTTTAACGCAGTAAGCTATCTTCCTTGGAGTGACACCAAACGAAAGAAAATTAAATTTCCTTTTCATGGATGCTATAACATTTTTCCCTAACTCTTATAGTTTCTGAAATATTAACGATTCAATTTGAATTTTTTCGATTTTTTACGATTTTTTGAAGAAAAAATTGACTTTGTCAGGCAATATCTTTAAAACCAATGTTTTCACCTTCGGTTTTACTCCTTTACGTGAAGCTCCATTCTATTGGGAAAAAGATAAGCTATCAACGAAGAAAATCCATGGTAAAATGGAAAAGTTATAGGCGATCAAGTAAATACAGCCAGGTCGCGCAATGCCTCTGCACGGGTATATTCTATGCATGTTATACCCGTAAATGCGCTGTTACCTACTGCGCTGCCAATGTGCTGCTACTGCAGATGTGTAGGTATTGGTATAATATGCATAGAATATACCCGTGCAGAGGCATTGCGCGACTTGGGTGTATTTACTTGATCGCCTATAACTTTTCCATTTTACCATGGATTTTCTTCGTTGATAGCTTATCTTTTTCCCAATAGAATGGAGCTTCACGTAAAGGAGTAAAACCGAAGGTGAAAACATTGGTTTTAAAGATATTGCCTGACAAAGTCAATTTTTTCTTCAAAAAATCGTAAAAAATCGAAAAAAATCAAATTGAATCGTTAATATTTCAGAGACTATAAGAGTTAGGGAAAAATGTTATAGCAGCCATGAAAAGGAAATTTAATTTTCTTTCGTATGGTGTCACTCCAAAGAAGATAGCTCACTGCGTTAAAGAGGTATACAGGATTAAGTGGAGCAATTGGCCAAATAACGGTAAATTGCCGATATCTCAAAAACCTTCCCATAGAATTAAAAATGAACCCGATTTTCGGAATCAGCGACCGATTTTACATATAGGTAGGATAGTCACGTTGAAAGTACAGACAAAAAATTTCATTTTGTGATCCAGTGTAATTAATTGAAAGTGTGGCATGAGCACCATAATTGACATAAAACAAAAAACATTAAAATTTTGGAAAAGTGGCACCGTTCGTTTCTAGACATTGGTGAAATTTATTTGCTTCTTTATGTACATACTACATACGTATCAAGTTTAACTGGCTTGGCATACTACATTCATATGTATCTATTTTGGTCCTACCTTACTGATTTTTTGTTTATTTTAGCTACTTAGTTATTTTCCCTGATCAGATTGAATAATTCGGTTTTAAAGTAAAAACTTGAGGATTCTGAGTTGTTTATCTACATATGTACATAATAATATAATAACAAGTAAGGAAGCCTAAGTTCGAGTGGAATCGAACATTAGATACTCAGCTGTATGCTTTCATTGTCTGTTTGCGTTTGATGGAAACACGGTGTACTTTATATAATGCGAGTTCTGCACAAAGTGGGCGTAGCTACGCCCATTTTTAAAATTTTTATCAGTAATCCAACTAAACATATGAATATTATTCTTTGTGCAAAATTTCATTCCTTTATGACTTCTAGTTACAAAGATGTCACGTTACAAATTCCCAAAGGGTGTTCCAGAAATATCTTTGTTAAAAAGCAGGCGTGGCCATAAACTGATTTCAATAACTTTTGCGTGTCTATTAACACAAGTTATAAAAGTGTATAAACCAAGTTTCGTTATATTGTCTCAATTATTCGTTGAGTTATGGGCTCCGAAATCTCGTATATTCCTTTGTCTAAAAAGAGGCGGTGCCACGCCCATTTTCCAAATTTTTCTATTTTTTGTTTCCGGTCTACTGTGGAACTCATGTCACAAAATTTGAATGAATTATCTTTATATTTGACAAAGATATCGCTTAAAATATTTTTATTAGGCCCCTTTATAGTTCCCATATATAAAAGTGGGCGTGGTCGTCAACCGATCTTGCTAAAATTTTCAACATGTATTACCATAAGTAATAAAAGTGTACACACCAAGTTTCGTCATAATATCTCAGTTATTTGTCGAGTTATGGGTTCAGAAATCCCGTATATTCCTGCTTCTAAAAAGAGGCGGTGCCACGCCCATTTTCCAAAATTTTTGTGTTTTTCGTTTTATGTCCGCAGGTGGACTCCTGCCATAAAATTTCAATGATATATCTTTATATTTGACAGAGACATCGCTTAAAATGTTTTTATTAGGTCACATATATAAAAGTGGGCGTGGTCGTCAACAGATTTTGGCAATTTTTCGTCAAAACATTTGCCTAAGTAAGTATATCATGCGTACCAAATTTCATCGATATATCTTAAATGGTTTCTGAGTTATGACTCATAAAACTTTCAATGTTTGCCCCTTAATAAGTGGGCATGGCACCGCCCATTTTCCAAAATTTCATCAAATTTCTTCTTAGGGGCCTGAGCTCAACACGTGGGTAAAATTTCATCGCTCCAGCTATGTTAGTGACTGAGATACCAAATTTCCGATTTTTTCTATATAGGAAAAGTGGGCGTGGTCATGGTCCGATTTCGCCCATTTTCAATACCAACCGTCCCAGTATCGATACCAACTTTCATTTCAAATTTCATCAAAATATCTCAATTTTTGCGCGAGTTAGAGTATTTACAGACGGACAGACGGACGGACAGACGGACGGACATGGCTCAATTGATTTCTCTTTTCACCCTGATCATTTTGATATATATAAGTCTATATCTATCTCGATTATTTCATTCTGTTACAATCCACCGTTATGTGATTAAAACTATAATACTCTGTGTACTAGTACAGCCGAGTATAATAATACAATGGCGCTATTATAACTCTGACGAGTTTTATGGCCGGGCTTCTCTCCCAATTCGAGGTGTGCTCCTTTTTATTTTTCCTACTAATTGGGTCGACCTACAGTTTTATGCCGGCTCCGAACGGCGAATGAATTTTTTGTGAGAAGCTTTTTCATGGCAGAAATACACTCGGAGGGTATGCCGCCCACTGCCGAGAGGTGACCGCTGCTCTTAAAAAACCCAATAATTGGATCTTTACTAATTAGAAACATTTTTTTGGTGTTTGCTCGGACTGAGGTTTGAACCCGAGACCTCTGGCATAACAGGCGATCACTTTACCCACTGCAGACTACGGCTTTGCATATTTCTGCAATTCTCAAATGATTAGTGAAGCACTTGTTATAGAGTTTATTATGTTCATCTTCAATTATATGAAATGCCCTTTGTCTGAATAAGTCCTAGGAAAATACTAGTTGACTAATTATGTTTTCCGATCCCTCAGGTTTTTTTTTTATTTTTATTTATTTATTTTACTTTTTAAGTATATTTTACATTTTTATTAAAAAAAAATTAAACTAAACAAGTAAAAGCGCGGCTGTCTTCGGCCGTACCGAAGACTTCATACCTTTCATGAGTGGGGAAATGAAAAGTTACCTATGTATGTACATAGCCGGATTAAGTTTAATTTATAATTTTAATTCTGTGGGTTCATTTATGGAAAGATTTATTAGAAAAAATGGTGTCTTGGCTATTTATATGGAAGAGTTATACACCAAAATGTCCATATCTGAACAATCGGTTGTATGGGGCTATATGTTATAATGGTCCGATCTTGACAATTTTCGGTAACCCCATTTGGGCCCATATGGGTACAAATACTTCAAAATTTCACGCCGTTAGCTGTTAAAATGGAGAAGTTATACACCAAAATGTCCATATCTGAACAATCGGTTGTAGGGGAGCTATAGGTTATAGTGGTCCGATCTTAACAATTTTCGGTAATCCCGTTTGGGCCCATATGGGTACAAATACTTCAAAATTTCACGCCGTTAGCTGTTAAAATGGAGGAGTTATACACCAAAATGTGTTTATCTGAACAATCGGTTGTAGGGGAGCTATAGGTTATAGTGGTCCGATCTTAACAATTTTCGGCAATCCCGTTTGGGTCCATATGGGTACAAATACTTCAAAATTTCAGGCCGTTAGCTGTTAAAATGGAGGAGTTATACACCAAAATGTGTATATCTGAATAATCGGATGTTGTGGAACTATATGTTATAGTGGTCCGATCTTGACAATTTTCGGTAACCTTGTTTGGGCCAAAATGGGCACGTCTACTTCAAAGTTTCATGTCCTTAGCTGTTTAAATGGGGAAGTTATGCACAAATTACATCCAAAAATTTCATGTATATCTGAATAATCGGTTGTTTTCTATATGTTATAGTGGTCCGATTCGGCCGGTTCCGACAAACAATCAGCTGCATATAACAAAATACCTGTATTCCGAATTTCATTCAGATATCTCAAAAACTGAGGGACTAGTTTGCGTTCACACAGACGGACGGACGGACAGACGGACCGACGGACAGACGGACATGGCTTAATCGACTCAGCTCGTGATTGTGATCATATCGGTATATATTTTGGTGGGTCCCCCACGTTTCCTTCTGGTACTTTCGACAAAAATTTTTTGGCACTAAGTTATAATATTCATATATATTATAATATAATTTCATTCTCATGAAAGGTATAAAAACAAAAAAAAAACATTAGTCTCCTTGACGCCGACGAGATTCGAACTCGCGACCTGCTCGATTCGAAGCCAGATGCCTTACCAGTGTGCCATCGCACCACTTGTGTCGAGCATGTCAAAAGCTGCACTTAAGCTGTATTTGCTTCAACTCTGTGCACATTTGGAAAAGCAACCTAAGTCTAAATACGCAATTTTACAGGAGAGCAAAAAACAGTTTTGCAAGTGCACAGAGCCTTTCCATCATATATTTTCATAGAAGTAAGAGCGTGGTATGATAAAACAATCTTCTGTTGTTCATTTTAAATTGAATTTTTATTTCTTGGCGTAGCGGTTTTTATTTAAATGGATTTCAAATAAAATAAGTGCTTTTTCCAAATTGTTTTTTGAAAAAAACACCAACTTATCTCAATTTAGGTTCTTTTTTCAAATTGATCTTCATCAAAATTTTATAGAATTTTAGCCTCCTAATTGGAATTAAGTTCATTTGGCAAACTGAAATATGATAGAAAATCGACTTAAGTTGCTAATTAGGTTGGTTTTTCAAAAGCATATTGAAAAAAATATGCCACCTAAATGAAATTAGGTTCTTTTTTCAAGAGGAATTTTTGCAATTTTTCTTATCACTTCTATCTTATCTGAAGATAAGTTGCTTTGGTAAAAGCATTTGTGAAAAATATAGACTTAAGATGATTTTCGATTCAGCATATCTGTGGACATTTGGAAGAACAACCTAAGTCGACCTAAGTGCATTTTCAGCTTTTTTTAACACGCTTTTATTAGCTTCACCTGTATGTATGTATGTATGTATGTATGTATGTATGTATGTATGTACCCAGTTGGAAAAGGTAATGTATGGTAATGTATAGTTTCATGTATATGCCCCGTATACTATACATTACTTCTTCAATGAGTCGTACAACAGTCCATGTCCTAGGAAAGTAATGTATCGCTTGCTTCATGACCCCTTGCATTACCTTTCATGTAAGAAAAGATGTATTGTAAAAGCTAAACGAAATGATACATTCCAAATATTGTTTTATTTCATGTATGAAAACTTATCAATTAAAGGATGAATGATTTGTCAGTTGTGCATTTGCATTCGTTATTCCATGAACTCGCTTCTCGAATTATTTTTGTATTTTTGATAAAAGTGATTTTTACGCGATAATTGTATAATTTTCGCGAAAAATATATATAAATTCGGTATATATAACAGATAACACTTGAGTGAAAATGTATATATATATTTGCTTATCAGGCCTCCCTGAACGTTCCCTGTGAATTTCATTAAAAAATTTCCGATATTATAGACGTGACAACGACCGGTTCCACAATTTATTTTAACCACTGTTGCACTGCTTTCAATATATTCACATTATTTTTTTTATTAAACGGCGCCAATGGCATTTTGACCACAGTTTTTAATTATCTTATTTTATTTTATATTAAAATAGATATTTACCTTTTTTGTTAATCACTTTTACTACACTTATTACTAATTAAATTTCACGAACTTATTTTTGCACGGCAAAACAAAAATTTAATATGCGCGTCGATTGCGTCAGCCAATTCAAAGAAAAAAGAACAGAGAGAATCAAAAAGAGACGCTGACAGGTGATTGGTGCAGAGAGAAAAAATAGTTTTATATATATTTCTAGTGATTTTATTCTAATATACCTTACCCCTTCGCTCACATTGACATGCATGTTTTCGTGCACTGATATTCGTTGGTGAATTCATGCTTATAAAGGGTAATGCATTACGCGTTTTCCAACTGGGTATGTATGTATGTAACTTCATCCCATCCTAAAAGTTGTAACATTTAACTAAATTATTATATCTTTCAAACATTCACTTTTATTGTGTTCTCTCTATTATTTCTATTCTCCTCCGGATTCGAAACATGACATCAACAGCCCAACGGCATCATATAGTAGGACATTCAACATTATACTTCATGCTTCATTGCGGCTTTTAAGTTACCTTTCCTCAAAATAGCCTCTATGAATTTCAATTCACTCCCGTATATTAGCCAATAAGTAACAAGCTTTCAGGGTACGGAAAAACTCACTCACGAACGCTCAAAAATACATTCTTCTCAAATCACAAACAAATGTTCAAAGAAAAACGTATAACCACTCAAATAGCGAGCGAACTAACGCACAACAGCCAGCGATCGCTCATAGCGATGGCGATAAACTCAATGCATAAATTCACTCAAAAATGAAGCTTGAAGCTTTCTGTTTTGGGTTTGTTGTATTTGCAATGAAATCAGCCGCATGTACATACATACGTATGCAAAGCAAGAACTGGTTTTGTTTGTAATTCATTTAATAGTAAGTGCTGAATCAACGAAAAGGAACCCTAATTCTATAATTGCATTTCACGTTTGGAAAGCAATTTTTATACAATGTTTTGTAAACGTGAGGTGAAAAAAATTTCTCTAAACATAAAAAAAAAAAAAAAACAAAAAAAAAAAAATGCGCCACTCGGGACTCGAACCTGAGCTCCTTGGTCCGTAGGCAGCATACCTCACCATTACGCTACTTTGTTGTCTAAATTCGAATTTATTCAATCAGGTTTCTTTTTTTTTGTTCTTTTCAAATGCTTCACCTCAACTTCTCTTCACTTTCTGATTGTAAAATATAACAAAACGTTTGGGAAATTTTGTATTTCCAAACTAGTTTGGAAATCCTTGAATAAAAGGGTTTGGAAAATATTGCATAATAAGCTAGTTTACTTCACTGCATATTGGGATTTTTGGTAGAAGTTATAAATACATATGTATGTAGATCTATTTCGGAGAACACCACATCCCATCAGACTTCTTTTTACTTTTATTCTTCCGTCCGCATAAAACATCCTTTAATGAAAAATTTCACTAAAAAGTTAAAAATAAATAATAGCTTAAAAAAACTAAAAAACACGCTTTAATCTTAAAAATCGTACTAAAAATTGAGAAATAATTTAATTAGAAACAAAATGATGAACGAAAATATAAGTATTTAAGGAAAAGCGTGGGGGTGCTCAATAATATTTGAACATGAAAATATTCGATTCTTACAACTAGTACAAAAATATACCTAGTTGCGAAATTAAAGAGTACGATATATGAAATCTCAAAAAAGTCAAAATAAAATTATTAGTAAAAAAACACCGATTTTAAATATTTTTTGACATACTGAGCACCCCACGCTTTTCCTTAAATACTTATATTTTCGTTCATCATTTTGTTTCTAATTAAATTATTTCTCAATTTTTAGTACGATTTTTAAGATTAAAGCGTGTTTTTTAGTTTTTTTAAGCTATTATTTATTATCATAAAGATACATTTTAAAATACGTTTCTTTCTGTCTAATCGCTGTTATGATATCATTTCGGGTTCAGGAGATATGATGAATCGAAAATCATCTTAAGTCCATATTTTTCACAAATGCATTTGCAAAAGCCACTTAACTTAAGATAAGATAGAAGTGATAAGAAAAATTGCAAGAATTCCTCTTGAAAAAAGAACCTAATTTAATTTAGGTGGCATATTTTTGTTCAATATGCTTTTGAAAAACCAACTTAATTACCAACTTAAGTCGATTTTTTATCATATTTGAGTTTGCTAAATGAACTTAATTCCAATTAGGAGGCTAAAATTCTATAAAATTTTGATGTAAATCAATTTGAAAAAAGAACCTAAATTGAGATAAGTTGGGTTTTTTTTTTTTCAAAAAACAATTTGGAAAAAGCACTTATTTTATTTGAAATCCATTTAAATAAAAACCGTTACGCCAAGTAATAAAAATTCAATTCAAAATGAACAACAGATGATTGTTTTATCATGCCACGCCCTTACTTCTATGAAAATATATGATGGAAAGACTCTGTGCACTTGCAAAACTGTTTTTTGCTCTCCTGTAAAATTAGTAATTTAGACTTAGGTTGCTTTTCCAAATGTCCACAGATATCTTAGACAGAAAGAAGCGTATTTTAAAATGTATATTTATGATAAAAAAAAAAGCTGAAAATGCACCTAGGTCGACTTAGGTTGTTCTTTCAAATGTCCACAGAACTGTATATGTGAACTAACTCTTTTTTGTATGTGTTCGACTGGTATTTAACTGGTATGAGCTTATGCAGAGGGTGACAATTCCTATTTCGTAGGACATTAACACATGAAAAATACCAGATGTTTACATGGGAAATGTACACTCGGGCAAGTAGTTGACTGTTTACGGTATACTGGTATAATTCTAGTTTGCAACTGGTTATTTTCGCTGCAGGGTATTTACGAATAAATATACATATACATATTCCTGCCTACATACAGATATACACATGTACATATGTATATACGTTGCATCGCGCTTAATCTCTGCTTCTGCTCATCATACATTTTACCATAATTTATTAAACGCCATTTAAATACCATAAAAATGAAAAATAACCTGTAAGCTGGCAACTAGGCAAGCGCTCTGCAAGCCTAACCGGCAACCAGCCAAACTTGCATTGCAATTCATGTCGGCGCAAACTTGTTAATACCTTTTGGGCCGGCTTATAATGCACAAATAATGAATGCGTTCACAATTTCATGTGAAGATACATATACATATGTATATGTATGTATGTATGTACATACCCACCAAAAAATCTAAGCTTTATTTAAGAATTAAAGCAGCAGATTTAAAGGCTTACGAAATAAGGCCTGAAACTAATATTGATAGCAAATTTGTACGGCGTAAGGCTTAAAATAAGGCTGATTTTCCTGTGTTGATATCATCAGGCCATAAGAAATACTCTCTCTCTCTCTCTCTCTTAGAGCACACCTTATTCCAAAGGCTTATCCGCCATGCGAAATAAGGCCTATATAAGTATTAGAAAGTTAGGAGCAGACAGATTGAGTGCATAACAGAAGCAGCGCTGCCAGCATACTCCATTTCAGACCTGATTTGTCAACAATAAGCAAAAGTTTTTTGCAGGGTACATAAACATGTACTTGCAATTGTAATTTTGCATGAATGGCCGTAACAGATTTATGCACATAATAAAAAGGCAGAAATTAACTGCATTTGGTACCTACATATATACACACGAATGAATACATATGTATGTACGTATATGTACATATGTATGTATATCCCTGCAAAAAAGCCGAGTACTCCATGCACGCGTGTATAGATTACTCGTTATGGACCAACCGAGTACTCCATAACCTGCCACATTTCATATAAAAAATATGGTCGATTTAACATGACGATGTCCTAGGCAGGGAACACATACTCCGATTTCCGCATAACACCCGAGTAATCCAAGGAGTACCTGCATGGGATTAATTCATGGAGTAGGTACTAAAATTAATAAAATTTAATAATCTCTGAACAGATTTGAACGACTGCCAATTCAATTTGATTATTAGCATTATAAACATACATACGTATGCTTTTATTTACTAAAAAAGATAATAATTATTTTTCAGGCGCAATCACCAACATGTTGTGTCGCGTTTCAATGTCTCTTTATTACTAAATCCTGCACGTTCAAACAAGCATGCATATGTACGAACTTGCTCCTTCGTTATCGCGATATACATTTGGTATTCGTAGCAATGTTCGGCTAACTACGAGCCGATGCAGATAAACGAGTCACTCCCTTGGGAATATGTTTATAATCACTTTGAGAGTTCTCAAACCTACCAGAAAATGGATCAGATAATCCAATGATTTTTGCAGGGATACTCCACAGCCAAAGCGACTAGTTGTAAACTATAGTTCTACTAGTTTGCATGTCACGGAAATAAGTTACCTAATTATTTTAGGTGGGTGCTATTTCTAACGTGTTTATGTCCAACGAGATAACTATTTTCCTCTTCTGCATTAGCACTTCGTACAATTTATAATATATTGGCTCAAAAATATTTTTTTTTGATTTTTGTGTTAGTATGAAATTAATTATAATATAATATATACACTGCACTAACAAAAAAATATATATGGAGGTGTCAAAGAAATTGCTACTCTATCTTGAACACTATTTTCTTTGTTTTGAGTAAATTTTCGCTAAAACATGTTAATAATAATAATGTGGCGCGGATATAACTCTAACGAGTTTTACCCCTTTGTTTTCGATTTCTTCACCCGTCCTAAATAAGCGTAATTTGTAAAAAAAAAATTAATAAGTTTAGGTTTTACAGCCCTTGCGTTCAGGAACAATTGGTCTACAAGTAGTCTACATTTATACCCGTATGGGAACAATCGGGGACTAATTGTGGACCGATTGTTCTCGAAAGAGATCAATCCGGGACAAATATCTTTCGGGATTAATCGCACATTTTTTTGCGGGGTAGTTATAAGACCTACATCTCATTATAAATATATGTATATGTATGTCTTAAAATAAAACACAATGCAAAGAAATAACCATTTTTATACTCAGTTGTACTAGTACACAGAGTATTATAGTTTTATTCACATAAAGGTGGATTGTAACAGAATTAAATAATCAAGACAGATATGGGCTTATAAATATCAAAATGTCCGGGTGAAGTGAGAAATCGATTGAGCCATGTCCGTCCGTCCGTCCGTCTGTAAACACTCCAACTCGCGCAAAAATTTTATTTATTAAAATATATTGAGCTATTTTTGCTCGAATAAACGACACATTTCTTTTTTGATTAACATACACGTGGTCGGTCGCCTCTTTAATTAACTATCTACTTGAAAGCCATTTAGAACAAGAATGGACATCATTAAAAATATCAAACAGCTTGTAGGTGCATTTATTTTCCAAAATTACCAAAATGCAAAATTCTTTTGTGAGCAAAAATGTATGACTTTCTTTTGTTTTTTTTTTATATTACAGATGAAATGCATTTTTGTTTTTTAATGAATGTGTCTGTGTAGTATGAAGCTTCAGTTATAATATCATATTAAAAAATTTTCCAATTAATTCAAAAAGATAAGCGAATTTCCAATGTTTTCTCAACAAATGCAATATGCAAAATACTTCTGTGAGTAACTGTATATATATGTATATGAATTCATATAAACAATATATGGTTACCTTGCCTTTAATATTAATCCATTTGAGCTTTTGCGCTCTTTTTACATACTCACGTCTTGCTTGATACACTAATATTAATCCTTTCCTTCTATTTATTATTATTCAGGTACAAATGGTCTGCGAAGACGTGGTCGGCAAACATATACCCGATATCAGACGCTCGAATTAGAGAAAGAATTCCACACCAATCATTATTTGACCCGCCGGCGAAGAATAGAGATGGCGCATGCTTTATGCCTTACCGAAAGGCAGATTAAGATCTGGTTCCAAAATCGGCGAATGAAATTGAAGAAGGAAATTCAGGCGATCAAAGAGCTGAACGAACAAGAGAAACAAGCGCAAGCGCAAAAGGCGGCAGCACAAGCAGCGGCAGCAGCAGCGGCGCAAGCTCAACATATAGGTGATCAAAACTAGGAAGAAACCAATACCAATTTCTCATTTTTCAATAGCAATATCAATAATTTTATGGAAAATATTAAAAATAATAGCAACGGTAGCAAAATAAACAAAAATTATAATTCTCATAATTTTAGTAATAACAACTACACAACTTATTCAACTAAAGCTGCTCTAATACGATCATGAATAAAACAACAAATGTAATACATACTCCCTCAACTACGGCAACAATGAGGAAAGGCCAAATATCAAAATTGTCACCATTGTTGTCGTAGGTGCCGATTTCGATTAACGATATCTACATCACCTACATACGCCAACAGATAGAAATCCCTATAAACATCCAGTGCATACAAATACCAGTAATTTTATTGATAGTTTAAACAATATCATTATTTAGTACATACATACAGAGAATAGATTACATTTTATTTTAAGCAGAAACATTTACGATTGTACGCCATTGAATGGGCATAAGTTTTATTGTACCCTTATGGGCAAACATCATGAAACAGTACTATCATGTACAAGAATCTTTCGATTACAGGACAAAAATTCTTGAAATTCCCAGAAAATGTTGAGAGCAGAAATTTAAGTAAGTTCTCTATTCAGTGTTCCATATGGGTTGTGGCCATATTTAGTGCAATAATTAAAAGAAAAAACTGTGGTTTATCAGATAGAAAAATATTCTTAGAAAAAATTATAGAAGAATTTTGTCCAGATATGATATAAATGATCTTTATGATCCTCATGCAATCAGTTGTTCCGCTTTGGCCTAATGGATATAATACTCGCCTACTATACAGGGGGTCTCAGGTTCGAATGCTGCTCTGGGTCAAAACTAAAAATGAATTAATTTTCTAATTGATTAATTATAAAATGAAAACCGGTAGTCAGTAGTCCCTTGAAAAGTCTTCCACATGTCATTCGGAGTCGGAATAAAACTGTAGGTCCACCCAATTCATAGGAAAGAATTAAGGAGCACCTCATTGATTTGACATAACTCGCTTTCTACTTAACCTAATGTACATATGTACCTATATATCATGCATTATGCATTTGACACAATGTCTTACTTCTACTTAGTCAGCTCAATAATTCTTCATGCATACCTACATATCAGGGATGGGCATTATTAAAAAATTTTACAATTCAATAATGAAAAAAAAAGAATACATTTTTATGTTTCATTCAGAAAATTTTAAAATTTTGAATAATGAATTAATTTTTATTGTTCATCCAAAATGAGTTGAATAAAGAATAAAATTTTCTTCTTCCTCCAAAATAAGTTGAATAAGGAGTAGATTTTTATTCTTCATTCAGATAACTTTGAATAATGAATAAATTTTTATTCGCGTTATTCAATTATTTGCTAGTCACACAAGTGAACAGTTTTTTCTTTTCCAAAAAGTGATTTTTCGGAACCAAATAATTTCCCCAAAATTTTTACGAATAACTTTCCGAATACTTTTCCGAATACTTTACGAATCCAAACCGAACCAGTATACCATCCCGAATATTTTTTCAAATACTTTTCCGAACCCGAATACCTAACCGAATATTTTTCCGAAAAATATTCGGGAAAGTACTCGTAAAAATACTCGGTTAAAAATCCATTAAAATCAATCATCAAACCTAATACGATGACAAAATTTACCTTTTTTTGCCGACCAGTGTTATCAGAATGATGGCAGACGTTGTTCTGCTAAAATTTATTTCTATGAAGCCTAAAGAAAAGTCTTAGATTACCGTATTGCTCACCATTATCTTAGAGTCCATCTTAATGACTGCGAGTAATAAAAAAATGTCTATTCTCTGAATAAAAGTTATATATGTAATAATATTCGCCGCGACAAACTTACTCCCGCGATCCCTATCTCAATCTCAATATCAATCTCAAACTCTATTTCTATCTCTGTCTCTATCTCTATATCGGATTTTGGCTGAGAACTTTCTATTTTTTTTATTTGAAAAGCCATTAAGGAATAATTTCACACAAAATTTCATACAAAAACCCGACTTTTGATTTTTCCAATTTTCCGACTTTTCCGGGGGGATTTTCCGTAAGAACCTTCTCCTCGAGAAATTTAAAGAAATCGGCCCAGCCGTTCTCATTTTATAAAGTACTATACATTTTTTACACCATTTTTATATTTGTATGTATATAGATTCAAAATTTTGTGAATGAAGAATAAAAGTTTATAATAAAAATTCATTCATGAACGCCCATCCAAGATACATATGTATATCGCATATATAGTTTGCTCGTAAAGTACATGCGAAATATCTAAAATTAGATTCTAAATACATTCGTGAATGTTGGTGAAAAGTTAGGTAATATATGTACATACATGCACACATACGTATGTAAATATCCTGTTTATGTATGTACGTTTGTTATTAATTCTGTTAATTTGAATTTATCATTATTTTTGTCATTACGTACATACATATGTAAGAAAAATTTAAATTTTGTGTATGTATAGTTTTGCTTTGTTTATATATTTATAAGTGTTGTACTCAGTGGCGGATCCACGGGGGGGGTTTTGGGGGTTCAAACCCCCCCCTTGTGGTTTATCATAGATCCCAAATTAATGCCTTTATAGATTCTGCGCCCAAATTTCCCAAACTGATCAAGGAAAACTCTATCATTCCAAAAACAATGGTTGGACCACATAACATCCAAAATATGTTCCCACATACGAAAAAAGTTCATGTAGGTACCTTTGGACGCACGTGCATAAAATCAAATTTGTCAAATGCTATTCGTAAATTGCCAAATCGCAAATTTATTTTCTTTTCTTTCTTATCCCTATTTTTATCGGGATTGTACAGAATTAATTTGGTCAGAAATGTCTGAATCGTTGGAGAAATTGCCTTTTTCAGAGGCATTTCGCAATTCTTGTATAAATTAATCTTTTAAAAATTTGAGTATATAAACACAAGAACTTCAATAAAGTAAAAATTTTATTAAAAATATAAATATAACCAAAAAGTACTACATACATATCGAGCCGTATGCGCCGGAAAGATGTAAAGGCCATGATTTCCGATTTTCACTTTTTTGTAGAAATGGCTTACTTGTCATCACCCACACCTTCTCCAGAAATTTTATGTCTGAAAAATGTACCGTTATGAAAAACAATTTTGATGTAAGTACATAAGTTCAGTTTGTTTACTTTTTTTGTTAGTACGAAGTGGCTTTTACATCTTTTTTGCTTTTCAAATTATTGAAGACTATTGACAAATAAACAAATTTAACGGGGTTTTGTTGGAATTTAACCAAGGGTTTTATCACTTTGAAGACTTCTACTGTGTATTTTATTACATATCGATGACCAATATGGTTTTCTTGTGTGGCATATTGCACTTTATTGCTCCATAATTTTGGAATAAAGTTCTAACCATTTCACGAAAGTTAGGGTCCCTTTTGTTACTGCTTAGAGCAGTTTTAAACAAACTGGTTGTGTATTTCTAAAATTTCTCCAAAATTAATTTCTTGAATTTCGATAATTTCCCTCCAAACGTAGTTGCTGAAAGTGATGAACATGGCGGGAGATTTCATCAGGACTTAATAGTTTTTGAAAGGCGATATCAAGGATCTTGGAACAAGGATATGATGGGAGATAAATCCAGAAAATTACAAAGGAACAGCCAAAAGTACTTACATCCCTCATTATTTATCCTCTCCTTAAAATCGCGAAATGCATTAATTTTTGTATTCAATTAATCCTTTATCCTATTGATCGCTATTTTGAGAGACATTGTGCACTTCAAAAGTCATAATAAATGGAAAGAAATAATGTTAAATGTTACTCTTAATAAAGTTTTATAAAGAAACGGAAAATGCTAGGTTAAGAACTCTCAATAAAAATAGGTAAATATAAATACTGATAAATCCCATTATCGCAAAAGTAGTCTCAAAATGTTCCCATTTAAATTCTTTATGGGATAGATAGGAGTCGGATCTGAAATTCCTTACACAAACTTAGATTTTTTCATACTTTTTGCCATTGTAACCAAACTACTTGACCAATTTTTAAGTGCAAAGGCAAAAAATTTGTATTAGATGCCAAATCGCTACGGTGGCTAATACAATTTTTTATGCACTTATGTATGTCATGCAATGTTTTATATACGATTTTTTCTACATTTTCACCGATATCTCAGAAACAGGGTCTGCCACAAAAATATGGATATGCTATTCGGGATCAGCGTTAAATTTCGTTTTAGAAAAGTACCTATAGTTTTATATTTTTGGCGGTTAAAGTTGATTAAAAATTGTCGAAAAGCAAAAAAAAAAAGAAATCGAAATAAAGAAATGAAAGTAAAATTTTTTTTAAAAAACCCTCTCCTGAACATTTTTGAATTTGGCCTTTACATCTTTCCGGCGCATACGGCTCGATATATTCTTATATATTTTGGCTATAAATGCAAGGGTAGGTGAAATTGATGATCAATTTGCCACCAATACCATACGACACTCATTCGCACCTACCAATGCAAAAATATACATACATACGTTATACATGTTATTTAGAACTTCAATTGAAATCTCCTGCACTTTATGTGATGACATACATATTGTTAATTTGGAGGGTTTTGAGTTTGGTGTTTCTAAGGTGCGGGAAATGGCGCAACTAGTATATAGAATAATAATAGTAGGTGGTATTAGTCCATATTTTCACCAGCGCACATAGGTAGATTTTCAAGTTTTATGCGGCCAAAAATATTTTATTGTCTACATCTATTCCAAATTGCTTGTTTAATGCAAAATTTTAATATTTTGAGTTAAAAGTCGATTTTATTGAAAAATATATACAGTGACTCAAAAAAAAAATCATACTTTCTTATTTTAGTTTAAAAATATAGAAAATTTGTCAATAAAAATCGTTTTAAGCAGGATTTAAGAGCTTATGGAAAAAATCTGAAAAATCGTAGAAATTTCTGAAAGTGGATTAAAAATTTCAAAGCAAGGCCATAATTTATAGAAGATTTTGAGGAGATTTCTAAGTGTACTGTTATGTAGCCAACCAATTTTAGTGTAAAAAGTGAAATTCTCAATGCTGTGAAAAATTCCGTCAATTTTAGAAGTTTTTTTCTGTAGGGTGTAGGGTGAGACCGCTGTGGTGCAGTGGGTAGAGTGCTCGCCTGCTATGCCAGAGGTCTCGGGTTCAAACCACGGTCCGAGCAAAACACCAAAACAATTTTTCTAATTAGTAAAAATCCAATTATTGGGTTTTTTAAGAGCAGCGGTCACCTCTCGGCAGTGGGCGGCATACCCTCCGAGAGTATTTCTGCCATGAAAAAGCTTCTCACAAAAAATGCATTCGCCGTTCGGAGCCGGCATAAAACTGTAGGTCCACCCAATTAGTAGGAAAAACAAAAAGGAGCACACCTCGAATTGGGAGAGAAGCTCGGCCATAAAACTCGTCAGAGTTATAATAGCGCCATTGTATTATATTATTATTATTATTATAGGGTGAGACCGTTCCAAATAAATTTCCGAAAAGCCAATGAAAATTTTCAAAAAGTTGAATGTTGCATATTGTTATATTAAAATTGAATGAGCTGCAAAATGGCATACTCAAAACTCTTCTAAAAAATGTAGCTTTAGGATTCTTAGCCCCTTTTTATGATAAGTATTTCCTTGACTTTGAAAAATTGGAAACACTAAAAATACGAAAGCAGGTAATTTTCCAAATAGGCCAATTTTTAATCCATTGTTGATAATTTCTGGCTTTGCATTTTTCCGTATAGAAATTGACGGGTAATCGATCGGAGGCGATAATATAACTAAAATGCTTTTGAATTAAAAAATTAACAATATTTTTTCAAAAAAAGCCAATATGCTTAAAGGCTTCAAAATGGTGGGTCTTTTATTATGCTAGGTTGACGATTTCTTCAATAAATAATGATATTTACCTGAAGCACTCGAATCCATGATGTTTACTTTGATAACTGTCTTAAAACTGAAAATATTGACGTTTAAAAATGGGTTACTTAAAATACGTCAAAAATAAAAAATCGAAAAGTGGGAGAATAATAAGTTTCGACTAGCGGCAGGGACACCCCCGTTGTCTGTAAAAGCCGAGAAAACCGGTTTATTATCGCCCGGTCTATTATAAACGTAGAGCGATTTTGGATTTTGTATTTGCACCAATTTTAAAATTTTTAATTTTGGCCGCATAAATTCGTAAAATCTACCTATGTGCAGCGTCTGCCTTAAAAAACATCTTCCAAAAAAAGAAATTTTAAAAACCCCCCCTTGCCGAAATCCTGGATCCGCGCCTGGTTGTACTTTTCAAATCCTTCTCAAAACAGTTTCTCCTATTTGAGATTGATGAAAACCTAGTTATATTTTTTATTTATTAGTACCTAACTTACTTAAATCTACCTTTTTGTTTAACAATAGCGAAAACATATTTATATAAAACTGTTTTGTTTCTTCGTTCTCGGTTTTTTTTTTTTGGATATCGGTTAAAACGAATGAACTTCCGCGTCGCTCTTGTCGACCGACTCCAATTTGTCAAAGATGGTATCGGCTATTAAGTTGAGTGCTGGCTACCATATAAGATACATATGTATGTTCGTATCAGTCTTACCATTTTTTGTACGAAATCAGCTGTTGTAGTACTTATTCATTTGTTTTATAGAAAATTTATTTTTTCGTAACAGTACATTTTCATTCTTTTGATGGATTTTCACGAACGAATTTATAAAATTTTTTTATCGGTTAAATTTGCCATGTTTTTCGATCAGTGAAATTTTAACCGTCTCTTTCGGTTAGATTTACTTCTCCTTTTATTTGTGTGTATAAATTAATACCCAACATGTTTTGTTTGTTGTTCATATCGACGAGTTTTCTATAAATCTGACAAATCTTTTAGCGAAATGTACATTTCGTGTAATGTTAGCTTAACAAATACCCGAATTATGTTATCAGTGTTGCTCATACACAGTGTACTACGGCAGTTACGAAGTACCTACACTAAGTTGATGTGCAGTTTTATGAGCATTTTTCAACCGGTTCCAGATTTTACAGGCTCATTTCAAAGATAACTTTATACAGATTCCTCCTAAAATTAAATTACACAAACAAATGTAACCTTTTTCATGCCAAAAATGTTTGAAATCAAAAAATTGAGATTCTTTCTATTTTATCCGACCTTTAGCCTCAACTTGGCATGGCTAGGTATCCTCAGATCGGGTTGAAATTTTATTATGTTATTTAATACTGCTAACCTCATATTTTAAGAAAAAAGCATTCACGGATTTCAAAAAAAAAAAATTACGACCAGTCTAATGTACATATATATGTATATGTATGTATGTACCTACATACGTATGTAGTTTTTGTTTTAGCACTTTCTAAGCGTAAAAATAAAAAAAAAACAAAAAGCATATGCATATATCGACGGCTGAGAATAAGATCGCCCTATTTCAAAAATTGTTTCAAAACCGCCCTATTTGAAAAATTGTTTCAATAACGTCCTATTTTAGATTTTGCTTCAAAAACGCCCTATTTCAGAGAAAATTCCATATATGTATATTTCTCTGAAATAGGACGTTATTGAAACAAATTCTGAAATAGGGCGTTTCTGAAGCAAAATCTGAAATAGGACGTTATTCAAACAATTTTTGGAATAGGGCGTTTTTGAAACAATTTTTGAAATAGGGCGATCTTATTCTCAGCCGTCGATATACAGGTAGGTATATACATATGTACATATATATATCTTAAATTCATAATGTAAAATATCATGACATGTCATCAAGTTAAAGTGCAATATTTTAAAGTTTTTTTCAATAATTTTAATTATGTTATATACTTATGTACATACATACATATGTAACAGTAAACATAACGTCAAATTATAGAAAAGAAAATACAGAAAAAATGATATATGTAGGTAGTATGTTTAACTACATATACAAACATATGTAATTGGAAATTTCTTTTATTTAATTCATAAATTTATGACATAATTAGTATATTCTTATTGAACCGATCAACATTTTTACATGTGAGTACTCATTAAGACTGCTATTAAAATCCTGGTGGCATATGTGCTTCCTATAACTACTACAACAGTTATTTAGATAAAAATATATTGTATCTAAAAAAATTTCATTTAATATATACATATATGTATGTACATTAGAGTGCGTTTAATTTGTATGAAAAAAATTAAAAGTTCATAAATCGGTAGTAACATGGTCAAAGACAGAGACCAAAGTTCAGATTACCATATGCGAAACTAAAAATGTAAGTCTTCTAAGGCAGCGTGAATTTTGACCCCCCCGTGAAACACTACTAAAACGTCATCAATCGGGACCAATACTTATATTTGGTATCCTGGGATATACCTAGTAGTATTAGATAATTAAAAGGAATATTTTGATTTTTTTACTCTTTATAGAGTTTTCTGAACATTGACCTCAATGCACCACGCCTTAACCCCCACTAATCGGTACCAAAATTTATGTGTGATATCTTTGACCGTGTTACTACCTATTGAGGGGGCGATACAGGAAAATATCGTTAATTTGAATTTTAAACGCACTCTAATGTACATATGTACATGTATGTACATACGTAGGTACATAAATATGTATATTCTTCTTAATTGGTTACTAAAACAAGAGTCTATTATAAATCCAAATTCTATAAATGAACCATATTTATATTTGAAGACAGAATATCTCCACTTTAAGAGTAGATTGTTCCGATTCTGTTAATATTCTGTCAGGCTAAAAAGGAAGAGGAAAAGCCACATTAACTTATGACAATTTTTATACCACATACCGTATACTGTGCATAATGCCAACTATAATTTCTTAAATTCGTTTATATTCTATCTAGAAAAGCGAAGTCCTGTAAATTTCAAAATGGAAAACATTGGAAGTATACCTTAGTCATAAATAGTTAATATCTAAGCATATTTCAATACTTACTTACGTACAGAGAATTATACGAAAAAAATATTGTGTGTATAGTATGCAGGCATATTTATGTATGTGTATACCCTGTAGGTAAAATCTCTAGTTCCGAAGTAGGTAGCTTCTAGTGAATTTTTCGAAACTACTAGTGCGAGCTAAATGTCTTTTACATGTTATCAACTGGCAAATTTAACACGACGATATCCTAGGTGGTGCCAATTGTGCCCCTCCGCACTACATTTTCGATAGTTCCGAACAGGGACTGCAAATAATCGTTATTTTTCAAATTTTTAATAAAAAAATGATGCTAAAATAGAAATGCTATATTCGAAAGAAGTACACAGATATAATCACCATAACGTAGACTACCTGTAGCTACACTAACTTTTATTTATTCAATTTTTATAAAAAAAAAGATGATTTTTATTAATTATTTTCGCAGTTTTATTTTTTGCTCAGAAAATAAAAGTTAATTTTTGAATTTTATGTTTCGCTTAGAAAATAACAGTTATTTTTTGAGTTTTATTTTTCGATCACGATCGCGTCTGACTTTGAATCGGGGGACCCCGGTTCAATTCTTGTCGGTGTCAATAATTTGTTTTAAATTGTTTTTTTTTTGTTTTATTGAATAAAAATATAAAAAATATTTAAAAATTAAACAAACTAGTATTTTCCCAGGACTTGCTCAAGCAAAGGGCAACATTTCATTTCATACAAGTGAAGATCCAAATAGAATACTTTTTATATAAAATGCACCTGAGAATTGCAGAAATATACAAATCCGATGGCAGTTGAACGAACGAAAAATTTTCATAGAATTTTTGTCACTTCGTAATTGCATACACATCAAAGTGTGTCTTATAATGGTCACTCAATTCACTCCTGAACTGGTGAGGGTCTAACTACAATTGAGCTAGTTCCTTTTTGACACATTTTCGCTAGTTTGGAACTAGATATTAGTTCCCTGCAGGGTATGTACATGTACATAAACATACATACATATTACAAAGTGAAATAAGCAAAATCAGCAAGTAAACTGAGTCCTATGTATGTATATCTGTTTGATTGCAGTGAAACATTCACCTTCATAAAAATGTATACGTAATTAGAACATAAGTGCAAATAAATTATTTAAAATAAAAGAAAATAAAAATTAAAGTTACTAACAAACAAAATACGAGGAATTACTATACTGTAAACACAAATACGTAATAATTACTTGAATAAACTTGTGAAAATATACAAATAGATACATATGTATATACATTTAAGTTTATATTTTTATTTATATACACAAATATGTATATGTATATAGTATATATATACACACATATGTGTATACTAATTTATATTTATAGTGTAGCATGTGAAATTGAGTAAGTTTGATGTGCAGTTAAATATTTATTGTATGTATTTTATAAATGACAAATGAAGAAATTACAAAAAATAATAGTACTAGTAACAAATATACGTACATAAATGATTGTGAGGCATAAGAATATAAAATATATTTATGAAATACATAGGTATATACTATATAGATTTATAAGGGATCTCTTTAAAAATAACATTAAAATACAATTCTGTACATACATACCTACTGAAACACAGGCATAAGTACATATATACATACATACATATGTATATGTATATGCATTCTGTAATCGCATTATAATAAAAGTACATACAGCTTCCGTTTTAAGAAAATACAAATATATGTATGTATGCATGTACGCATATGCAAACATAATGTGTCCATACTTCGCTTTTTACCTAGCAGTTGTACACTGAAAATACAACTTACTCAGATTATGGAAAAGTGGGAATGATTCGGCGCTAAAGACATACATATTTTCATTTTTTATTTCCATTTTTCCATAATCTGAGTATTTTTTTAGTGTATGTACATCTATTACAAACAGATTTTACCTACATAGGTATATACATACCTACTTATTTAAAAAAATTGGAAAAATACCTACCCACATTCATAATTAATAAGTATTTACTTGTAAACAATTTAATATTATCTACTCATAAACATACAAACATACTTACATACATACATACATATGCATAGGTATATAAAAACATACACATGCTATCAAAGATTTATGTACACATGTATGTATGTGTATATACATATGTATGTACATATGTACATATGTAGGTAACGAAATATTTTCCTGCCAAGCTGTAGAAGTACATAAGTATTACTGTTAATGAAATCAGTACCTACAGAGTATGCAAAAAAAGAAAGTGAGTGCGAGTCATTTATGCATGAATAGACCATCCCTGAAAAAATTCCGATTACTCCATTTGCCCATCCATGGAGTGCTCGCTATGAACCACCCGAGTACTCCATAACCTGCCACATTTCATACAAAAAATATGGTCCAATTAACATTGCATGTCATTGCAATGGAGTATATACCTACTCCAGTCCCGCATAGCATCAAATTGATGGAGTACCTAACACAAATACATAAATATGTACAATAGATGAGTTTTTTTTTAGATATTCTCTCCGGCACCGGAATATGAAAATAGGATGTTTTAGAGTGAGTAAACTGAAAAAAAAATTTCACTTTTCCAAAAACTGGATGGCGCTACACCGAAAGCCGCGCAAATTCCCAGAATTTCAAGGTATGTTTAGATTTATGTCTGAAAAAAGTTGGGATTTTGCACAAGAAAAAAAATTGATACCCACCCCTACGAAGAATTAACCGCTAAATCGAATGGCATATTCAGTTTTTTGGTACACTACCCAGGGAAGGTAATAACGCGGCCTAAAGTGACCATTATCTTTTTTTTCTCATGAATCTTCAAATTCTTGCCCTATACTCTTCCCGAAAGCGGACGTTATTTTTTAACTAAATCACACGGTAGGCTGCGTTATTTAATGCGCTTTCCAGAAATGTATAGCTATTAAAAATCGAATAATATTTGGATGAGTTCATCAAGTTTAAGTGAAGTAAAGTCGGGTATAAAAGGGTAACATACCTTAAAATTTCTCAATTTTTTTTTAAATTTTGCTCTTGAAGGCGGTTTTTTGGGTTATTAGTGATTGTTTTATTTTGTTGGATAACTCCACAAATGTAAAAAAAAATTTGGAAGATCGAGACCGTGGATAGCGGAAAAACCGTGGCCCCGGATGGCGCCAAAATATTATTGGGCAATATTGGTATCAAATTAAAGGTCTTAACTAGGGCTTGCATATGGAACTTATTACATGCCAATTTCTTAGCCAATTTCTGATATACTGGCGAATAAGTGGTCCAGGATGACTACAGAATATTTTAAAGGATATCGGCGACATTTGAGTCTAATTTTTGACTTATATGTGTCGAAACGGTGGACACAGCAAAATGGATTGACTTTACATTAAAGTCCTAGGTAAAATCTTTATTTTGATACCCATATTGCCCACAAATGTTTTTGCACCATCCGGCTCAACTTTTTGTCCGTTATCCGCGGTCTCGGCCTTTCTATTTTTTTTTGCATTTGTGGAGTTATCCATCCACATAAAACTATCACTTAAAACCCAAAAAACCGCCTTCAAGAGCAAAATTGTTAAAAAATTTAAGAAATTTTAAGATATGTTACCCTTTTATACCCGACTTTACTTCATTTAAACTTGATGAACTCATCCAAATTTTATTCGATTTTTAATAGCTATACATTTCTGGAAAGCGCATTAAATAACGCAGCCTACCGTGTGATTTAGTTAAAAAATAACGTTCGCTTTCGGGAAGAGTATAGGGCAAGAAGTTGAAGATTCATGAGAAAAAAAAGAAAATGGTCACTTTAGGCCGCGTTATTACCTTCCCTGGGTGGTGTACCAAAAAACTGAATATGCCATTCGATTTAGCGGTTAATTCTTCGTATGGGTGGGTATCAATTTTTTTTCTTGTGCAAAATCCTTTTCAGACATAAATCTAAACATACCTTGAAATTCTGGGAATTTTCGCGGTTTTCGGTGTAGCTCCATCCAGTTTTGGGAAAAGTGAAATTTTTTTTTCAGTTTACTTACTCTAAAACATCCTATTTTCATATTCCGGTGCCAGAGGGAGGATCTGAGAAGGTTTAAAGAATCCCATACAAAAAAAAACTCATCTAATGTACAAACATCTGTATACACGTGCTTCGTCGTCGGTGATCATCGCGGTAAACATTTGGTTTTCGTTGTCGTGTTCGGCTAACTACCCTGCAAAAAAATGTGCGATTAATACCGAAAGATATTTGTCCCGGATTGATCTCTTTCGAGAAAAATCGGTCCACAATTAGTCCCCGATTGTTCCCGTACGGGTATAAATGTAGACTAATTGTAGACCAATTGTTTCCGAACGGGTATAAATGTAGACTAATTGTAGACCAATTGTTCCCTAACAGGTATAAATGTAGATTAATCGCTTTCATCCCGAACGGGTATAAATGTAGATTAATCGCTTTCATTCCGAACGGGTACAAATCTAGATTCCTTAAATGTAGAAATTTTACAAAAATATGCAATGGGCCATATTAATAAAATCCAAGCAAATGCTTTTACTCAAAATTTCAGAAATTTGACATTAATTTGTATGAACCAAATTTCAAAATTTGAGTAAAAGGTCTGAAATCCTGAGCAAAAGCAAATGCTTGGCTTTTATTAATATGACCCAATGTATTTAAAAAATTGTAGAACAACCGGTAAAACGAATTGAACACCTTTTTTAATAACAATTTTAACAAAATGTTGCCTAAAATATCCTATGAAAAAATCCTTTACATTACGCTCATATAGTGCATACTCAAAACTTACAATTTTTTTAATTTATTTATTGAGATTTTTTTACAGAAGTAAAACATTTGGGCAATTCACTGGCTATTGTAAAGTTGTATGTTGTAAAGGAAAATGTGCATAAGAACGCAGTACCTGTGAACAGACTCTCGTATGTGTTTTGTTGTATTTCGTTATTATTTACAGTTTGTTGTTTACAAAAATTTGAATAAAAAAAATGCCAGGCGAAAGCGAAAAACAGTTATTAGATTTGTTAGCGGCGGATTAAAGTCCTAATTGATATATGATACACACGATGCAAGTAATTTGTTTTTTTTTTCGTCTCACCGCTTCCATATTTTTGTTTAAATTTTTTTTTTAACAAACTGTCAGAATAAAAAACAAATCAAATAGCACACTCAATAAACATAGGCTGCCCAGTTGTATTGGTTGTATTGAAATTTGTATGAGAAAAATCAACCCTACTGATACACCTATTGTAAACCTTTACCAGTATACAACATTACAATACTTTACAACAGCTTGTGAATTGCCCAATTATATAAAATTTATTTAAATATGCTTGAACATTTACAATTTTTTAAGAAAAAATCTACATTTTTACCCGTTCGTGCTGAAAGCGATTGATCTACATTCGTACCCGTTCGGGATGAAAGCGATTGATCTACATTGGTACCCGTTCGGGTATACAAGTTGAACAATTAGTCTCTTCATAGGACATGCTCGAACAAATGCGATCAATTCACTCCATATAAAGGGATGTAAAATTGTATTAGTCGCATGCTGCCTTGCGATTGATTCCGGACACGTCCCGGATTAATCGCATTTTTTGCAGGGTACGATCCGATGCAGATAAGTACATACATATGTATGTACATGAATCGGTCGTTATGTTAATGGTCACTTTGAAAGTACTCCAACCTTCCACAAATCATAGATGGGCATACTGAAGTAAAATTGTAATTCAGTAAAGCAAACAGTAAGCAGTAAAAGAATATTGCTTACTTAAAATTTTTTACAGTAATAAGTAACGCGTTACTTATTACTTAAAATTTTTTACAGTATTAAGTATCGCTTTACTTATTACTTAAAATTTTTTACAGTATTAAGTACCGCCTTACTTATTACTGTAAAAATTTTACAGTAATAAGTAGTCTTTACTTACTACTGTAAAAAGTTTACAGTATTTAAGTATGTATTATTTACTGTTTACTGTAAGACTACTGAAGTAGCGAGGATACAGTAGTCTAAGAATTGGCATACACATACACGCACACTGATGAGCACAAACGCATGGGTTAACGAGCATCTGAGGTATGATGCCCAATAAACATAATAGAAACAAGTAAGGAAGCCTAAGTTCGAGTGGAATCGAACATTAGATACTCAGCTGTATGCTTTCATTGTTTGTTTGCGTTTGTTCGATATAGGGTGTATTTTATATGAAACGAGTGCTGCATAAACAGGGCGCAGCCACGCCCATTTTCAAACTTTGTATCAATCATCCAAATAAGCATATAAATATTATTGTTAGTGCAAAATTGCATCCCTCTATGACTTTTAGTTACAAAGGCTTCACGTTACAAATTCCAAAAGGGTGTTCCAGAAATATCTTTGTTAAAAAGTAGGCGTGGTCATAAACCGATTTCAATACATTTTTGCGTGTCTATTAACACAAGTTATAAAAGTGTATAAACCAAGTTTCGTCATAATATCTCAGTTATTTGTCGAGTAATAGGCTCGTAGATTTCTTTGTATAAAAAGAGGCGGTGCCACGCCCATTTTATAAACTTTTTTTATTTTTTGTTTCCGGTCTATTGTAGAACTCATGTCACAAAATTTCAGTGATAGATCTTTATATTTGACAGAGATATCGCTTAAAATGTTTTTATAAGGTCACTTTATAATACCCATATATAAAAGTGGGCGTGGTCGTCAACCGATTTTGGTAATCTTTCGTCCACACATTTGGCTAAGCAAATATATCACGCGTACCAAATTTCATCGATATATCTTTAACGGTTCTGAGTTATGGCTTATAAAACTTTCAATATTTGCCCCTTAATAAGTGGGCGTGGCACCGCCCATTTTCCAAAATTTTTATATTTTTTGTTTTATGTCCCTAGTTGGACTCCTGCCACAAAATTTCAGTGATAGATCTTTATATTTGACAGAGATATCGCTTAAAATGTTTTTATTAGGCCCCTTTATAGTTCCCATATATAAAAGTGGGCGTGGCCGTCAACCGATTTTGATAATTTTTCGCAAAAACATTTGCCTAAGTAAGAAAATTACGCATATCAAATTTCATCGATATATCTTCAACGGTTTCTGAGTTATGACATATAAAACTTTCAATGTTTGACCCTTAATAAGTGGGCGTGGCACCGCCCATTTTCCAAAATTTTTGTACTTTTTGTTTTATGTCCGTCTTTGGACTCCTGCCACAAAATTTTAGTGATAGATCTTTATATTTGACAGAGATATCGCTTAAAATGTTTTTATTAGGCCCCTTTATAGTTCCCATATATAAAAGTGGGCGTGGCCGTCCACCGATTTTGATAATTTTTCGTCCACACATTTGGCTAAGTAAATATATTACGCGTACCAAATTTCATCGATATATCTTTAACGGTTTCTGAGTTATGACATATAAAACTTTCAATGTTTGACCCTTAATAAGTGGGCGTGGCACCGCCCATTTTCAAAAATTTTTGTATTTTTTGTTTTATGTCCGTAGTTGGACTCCTACCACAAAATTTCAGTGATAGATCTTTATATTTGACAGAGATATCGCTTAAAATGTTTTTATTAGGCCCCTTTATAGTTCCCATATATAAAAGTGGGCGTGGCCGTCCACCGATTTTGATAATTTTTCGTCAAAACATTTGTCTAAGTAAGCAAATTACGGATACCAAATTTCATCGATATATCTTCAACGGTTGCTGAGTAATGACATATAAAACTTTCAATGTTTGCCCCTTAATAAGTGGGCGTGGCACCGCCCATTTTCCAAAACTTCATCAAATTTCTTCATAAGGCCCTGAGGTCAATACGTGGGTAAAATTTTATCACTCTAGCTATAGTAGTGGCTGAGATACCAAATATCCGATTTTTTCTATATAGGAAAAGTGGGCGTGGTCATGGTCCGATTTCGCCCATTTTCAATACCAACCGTCCCAGTCTCGATACCAACTTGCATTTCAAATTTCATCAAAATATCTCAATTTTTACGCGAGTTATCGTGCGTACGGACGGACGGACGGACGGACGGACGGACGGACGGACGGACGGACGGACATGGCTCAATCGATTTCTCTTTTCACCCTGATCATTTTGATATATATAAGTCCATATCTATCTCGATTATTTCATTATGTTACAATCCACCGTTATGAAATCAAAATTATAATACTCTGTGTACTAGTACAGCTGAGTATAAAAAATCTCGAACGTTGAAAAAACGTTTATACGCATTTCTAATTCCAGAGCATTTTGAAATTCACAATTAAACGTACCCATTCTAAATTTTTTCTCAAATATACCAAGGTAAGTACCCAGGTATGTATAAATTAAGGATATGAAAATAAAAACTATATTTTTACCACAATGCTCGGTAAAACATCAGGAAGCAAACATTTACTTAATTTTTTTTATAAAATCCTAACCTAGAATACAATTAAGATATTTGTTGCCACTGCTTCAAATAACATTTGGATGAAAAGCAATTTTATTTTTTCAATTGATTTTTAAGTAAATTTTTGCTTCCCGACGTTTTACCGAGCATTGTGGTAAAAATATAGTTTTTATTTTTATATCCTTAATTTATACATACCTGGGTACTTACCTTGGTATATTTGAGAAAAAATTGAGAATGGGTACGTTTAATTGTGAATTTCAAAATGCTCTGGAATTAGAAATGCGTATAAACGTTTTTTCAACGTTCGAGATTTTTTTCTATTATGTTTATTGGGCATCATACCTCAGATGCTCGTTAACCCATGCGTTTGTGCTCATCAGTGTGCGTGTGTGTGTATGCCAATTCTTAGTCTACTGTATCCTCGCTACTTCAGTAGTCTTACAGTAAACAGTAAATAATACTTAAATACTGTAAACTTTTTACAGTAGTAAGTAAAGACTACTTATTACTGTAAAATTTTTACAGTAATAAGTAAGGCGGTACTTAATACTGTAAAAATTTTAAGTAATAAGTAAAGCGATACTTAATACTGTAAAAAAATTTAAGTAATTAGTAACGCGTTACTTATTACTGTAAAAAATTTTAAGTAAGCAGTAAAAAGGGTAAAAATAATGAATTACTACTGGTACTTAAAAGTGCCCATCTATGCCACAAATGGACCTTATAATCCAATGATTTTTGCAGAGATATGCATGTATGTACATATGTATGTATGTATAATGTACAATCTACATACATGCATAGGTGTACACCACCGCACTCAAACAACAGATCCCTGCCCTGCGCCATCTAGCCATACAAAAAATTTTGAAAAACACACCTACATTGATACATACATATGTGCTTACTCTGAAAAACATACCCGTTGTTAAATCAACAACTTTCGGCTGTTGAATCCCCGTCTTTGATTCAATAGCAAATGTATTTGTTTATGCAGCAAAGTTTTTGATCCAACAGTTAATTCAGAGACGGGCGTTGTTGATTCAAAAACTCCCTTGCTGTTAAAAATTTTTTTGTGAGAAAAAGTTTTTTTGTGAGAAATCCAACAAAAACAATAATGATTTTTAGGAGCAAATTTGATCTAAAGGCAAAAGTATTTGATCCAACAGTTTCCGTTGTTAAAAAAATATTTTTTTTATTTTGTTTTTACAATGCTTCATATAATTCATAGGTTCTTTTTCGGAAAAGGGGGAGTATAAAAGGAGCTTTCAAATTCAATATGATGTTGAATGTTTTACTATGTGATGATTGCAGGTTAATTTCATGATTCGAATCCGGAGGAGAATATAAAATAAAGAAAAAGAAATAAAGATAGCAATCAATGAAGGCCAAGAAGGAGAGAAAAAGAGGAGAATAAGCGGAGGCTACATATTTGCAGTTGGGACCCGGGTGGAGAGAAGATGAAGAGTAAAATGCAAACAAAAATTTATTTTTAGGTGAAAATTTTTTCCAACAGTCTAGGTACAGGATAGGATTACAGTCTAGTATTTGCTCCAACAGCTTCCGTGATGGACTTAAATCATCACTCGCACTTTTGAAACAACAACGGGGCGTTTTTGGGCAAATTTCAACTGCGGAAAGTAGTTGATTAAACTGCGGAATTCTTTACATTTAGAACGTTTTTTTTTTCAGAGTAGTACATCATTTAGCTACATACAAATTTATACCTATGTACATACCTACATACATATGTATGTACACATACTGATATCGTGAAAAAATCCTCTAAGGGTAAACAAGCAAGCGCCGTGCTTTCACACCTTTTCCTTTTTTCATATTTATTACAAAGTTTAGAGGCCACCATATTGAAAATTGAGTTATAACAAATTTACATATACATACATATACATTTGTACATAAATGCATAAAGAAGTTTGACACACAAATTTAAAATTAATGCGATTCATATTTATATACATAAATATACCTACTTAATTATTGTATTATTCAAATGAAAAAAAAAATAAAATTAAAGAGTAAAAATTTAAAACCGAATAAGCTGGACAAATTAAGTGCGTAAATAGTTTAATTTTTGCGTAGCTATAAGGTGTAATTTATAGATGTTAATATGGAATACAACAAAAACAATTTAATTTAATTGCTAAATGGAATAAAATTCTTCCAGCTAAAAAGGTAATGTGAAAAAATTAAAGATTGTTGGTTTTTATTATGAATATACATACTTTAGGTAGTTCCAAGCCTTGGTTGCGAATTCAAGAACTTAATACTTTTTATTTACAAAGGTAGAGTATAATGTCGAAATCGAAGCAAATTCAGTTCATGTCCCAATAAGAATGGCCAAAGCGACAGAAGATTGTTCTTGTTATTTCTGTTTTATAGATTGTCAAATTATCATGATTGTACTTTTTCACCTATTACTCGTGGAATAGCTTGTATGAGCTGGCGTTTTTAAAGTGAATCATAGGTATGCAATTTTGTGTCAAATTTCATTATTTTATTTGCGAAATAAATTTCGAATTGTCTTACTTTGACGATTCATCAAACTTGGCATGCAAGGCGAGTCCCAAGCGAATTAAGATTTTAACCAAGGCGAAGTATCATTTTGACATATTCTACCCATGGTACAATAATTTAGAGGTAGGCGCATGGGCGAATTCAGAAACTCCCTTTTTTATTTCCAAAGGTAGAGTGTAATGTCAAAATCCAAGCGAATTATAATCATGGCCAATAGGAATGAGCGAGTCCCAAGCGAATGCAGATTTTAACCATGGCGAAATATCATTTTGACATTAAACTCTACCAATCACACTAACAAAATACATGGGAATTTTCTGAATTCGCCCCTGCGCCTACCTGGTATATCTGCCTTGATTCCACCAATTAAAATAGTTGATTTTTCTATTACGCGACCTTGGAAAGAACACTCAACTTGCTAAATATTTATTACAAACACTCCACGTTAGAGGGCTGCGGGCTGATTCGAATTTTTGCTATTCACAAGCAGAGTTCCAGCTCTTAACATAGCTAGCTGGCTTGGTTTTGGTTGTTGCTTTCCATGTCTTATTTTCGAATTTGCGTGCAAAAGAATGTGGCTAATAACAAACAACTACAAAAGCCCAAAGAGCGAACATGGATAAGAGGCTGCAGTCTGAAAAAGTTCACACTAGATGTCACATTTCGCGCGAGATGGGTGAAGTTTCACTGACTGCACCCTCATCCATATACGCTCTTTGTGTTGCATAAATTTAAAAATCATAGTTTAATTACATTAAATTGCTAATATGTATTTCCAAATATAATCGAAATTTCTATTCCCTCCGACACACAAAAGCTGACGGAAAGAATCGCTCCGATTAACTGTCAAAAATCCGATCCATCGTAAACCAGAATTCCGATTTACGAACTTCAAAAAATGCTGACGTTCATCGAACGTCAATCGAATTACAGAATGCCATTTGATCCGATTCACGTCCGATGAATGTGAATCGTAATCGGGAATAGAGGTGCTAAATTTGAGTGGAACGCACATTGGATACTCAGCTGTATGCTTTAATTGTCTGTTTGCGTTTGATGCAAACATGGTGTGTTTTATATAAATTGGTTGGCGCACAAAGTGGGCATAGCCACGCCCATTTTCTAAATTGGTATCTATGATTACACCAAGCGTATAAATATTCTTTTTAGTGCAAAATTTCGTACATGTGTGACTTTTAATTACAGAAATGTCACGTTACAAATTTCATAAGAGCATTCTAGAAATATTTTCGTTAAAAAGTAGGCGTGGTTATAAACCGACTTCGACAAAATTTTGCACGCAGATTACTAGAAGTGTTAAAAGTGTGTACGCCAAGTTTCGTCAGAACATCTGAATTATTTGTCGAGTTATGGGTTCCGAATCTCGTAGATTCCTTTGTCCATTTTACAAAATTTTAATATTTTTTTGTTTCAGGTCTATTGTTGCACTCACGCGACAAACTTTCAATGAATTATCTATATATTTAACAAAGATATCTCTCAAAATGTTTTAATTAGACGCCTTTATAATGCCCATATATAAATGTGGATGTGGTCGTCAACCAATTTAGACAATTTTTCTTCCAAGCTTTCGTCTTAGGAAGTACATTAAGCTTTATTATTAAATTATTATCGACATACTTTCTACGGCTTCTGAGATATGACTCTTCAAATTATGTCCTCTAACAAGTGGGCGTGGAACCGCCCATTTTCGAAAATTTTACCATATTTCTTTATAAGGGCCACAGATTACGTGGATGAAATATTATCACTCCAGCTATATTATTAACTGAGATATCACAATTCCGATATATACTAATCAGAGAAAGTGGGCGTGGTCATGGTCCGATTTCGCCCATTTTTGCCACCGAACCTACCTGTTAGACTTGCCTTGGTTAGTTCCAAAGCATTCAGCGATCGGTGAGTAAAACGTCACCATACACGGAGAAAACTGTTGTGCATTATTTATGCACAAGCTGTTCATAACTATAAAATGTTTAAGAACATTTTTGAATATGCAACTTTGCACATAAATTATGCCTAATAATTAGGGCAACAGAAGATATGCAAATGCATATTTTTCTGTTGCAGTCCCATTTACGTATGATAAATATATATCGGCGTTTTAGCTCAAGACGAAGAGAATAAGCCTAACTTGTTAGGGCATATTTTCGCATATATAGGTCAAAAGGCTTATTTTTGCATATCTTGACTTATTTGCATATTTTTGGCATATTTTGCTACAAATTCATATTTTAGCATAGTATTTCGTCGTATTTTTCCATCTCGCTCGTAAAATTAATAATATAATAATACAATGGCGCTATTATAACTCTGACGAGTTTTATGGCCGAGCTTCTCTCCCAATTCGAGGTGTGCTCCTTTTTGTTTTTCCTACTAATTGGGCGGACCTACAGTTTTATGCCGGCTCCGAACGGCGAATGCATTTTTTGTGAGAAGCTTTTTCATGGCAGAAATACTCTCGGAGGGTATGCCGCCCACTGCCGAGAGGTGACCGCTGCTCTTAAAAAATCCAATAATCGGATTTTTACTAATTAGAAAAATTTTTTGGTGTTTGGCTCGGACCGTGGTTTGAACCCGAGACCTCTGGCATAGCAGGCGAGCACTCTACCCACTGCAACACAGCGGACCACTCGTAAAATTGTTTTTATTTAAATTTTGTACTCTGGCAATTTTTTTTTTGTATATGCGCATACTACATATTTGCCATTCCTCTTTGTCTGACAAGTTCAAGGCGAATTTAATATTTTCGCAATGTTTCATTCAAATGTGCTACACGAATCAGCTGGGTATCTACATCGGCGATCGGCAGCTGGGCCATTTAGGGCCACTCGTTTCTCATGTATAGATCGTGTGTGCGCTGCTAGCAAGCTATCGCTGAGCTTGCCGCGAACATTTTGTAAGGAGAACAGTGAAATGACTCTGGGATGTGTTTAAAACAGGTCGAACAGCTGTGCTCAGCTGATTTTGAAGTTGTTGTTATGGCCAAATAACGATCGTGAATGCAATATAAGTTGCTCTTCTTCTTTCTGTTTTGTAGGTTGTTGATTTTACATTCCTACACATGTTATTCGTGAAATGGCTGGCGTTTACGCCCTCTCCGGGAATTGCGTTTTAGCAACTCGGCCTTAATTTCTTTTCGGAATTATGAATTGGTTTTTTCAATTCCCAATTCCAGAATTGCGTTTCTGTCCTGCTTGCTACGACCATGTCATTATGGTTCCTTTTCATACAACAACCACATCCGGCCGCCATGCTGAACTGCACTTCAAAAATGGCCGCCATGCTGGTCTGCCCATCATTTTGACATTTGGCAAATGACAAGAAAATACTAATTTAATCGTTTTTAAAGTTGTCGTTGACGACTTTTTTTTTATTAATTTAGTTACTTTTTTACGGCTTACGTGGTAATTAAAACACATTTTTCTTGTAATTTTGTTGCTGCCCAATATATTTCCATCACACCTTGGTGATATTTATCAAGGACTAAAACATAAAATAACAAAAAAACACAGTCAGAACATTAAATTTACAATTTAAAATCCATAAAAAATTATATTGGGAAGCAACAAGATTCTCACAAAAATCTGTGTTTAATTAAGAAATCTGTACTGAGTTTCTGTAACTCATATCTTTTCTAGTATAAATAGGTGGTGACAAAGTGTGGATCGTATTAGTGTGACATCACTTTAATTGATTTTGTTACAGAAACTCAGATTTATTGTGGCAATTTATAACTTTTTAATGTAGAAAAATTGCAGAAGAAGACCACCAAGAGTTATCAATTAAGAAAATACCGCCACCATTGTGGATAAATACAATTTTTGCTTTAATTTTCAGTAATATCTTCATTTATTAGGAGTGTTCAATATATCAAAATTTTTACATATTTTTACGAATAGTTACGAATTTATGTTCAATAACCCAAAAATTCGCAAAAGAGAGCCAAATTGAGAGAGTAAGACCCACTTGCAACTACTAGCAGCTTTAAAAAAATAGAAGTCTCAAAAATTTCAATTGGAAATATACAAACATTTTAAACGCAAATTTCTAATTCTGTACTAAATAAGTTAGCGCAAAAACGAATCTTGATGATGTTGTGGAATAGCCAAAGTAGAATTTTGTTTTCCTAATTCAGTTATTTCCATTCATTTCCAATTTCAAAAATTACAATTACAACCTAACCTAAAAATCAAATTGTCAAAACAGCGTATCAGCTGTTTCTTGCGAATGTTTACGATTTTGTGTTCAATTACTTTGGTTGATAATTTTCTCTTTTTCTCGTTTTTACTCTTAATTTGACATTGACACTCTTTTTGCAAGTACTTGCAAGTAAAGTTGTTGAACAAAGCTATTATCTTGTTATTAATTTATATATATATATATATATTTACATTTTGTTTGGGATTTAAAAAAAATTTATAAACGTTTTCTTTCCTTTCTTTTTAAAAATTAAAGTAATAATAAATGGTTCGTTTAAGTAGACATACTATTTTTTCCATGTGAACACATACATATATGTATATTCGATAACATTTTACAATCTTCTTGAGTTAATTGTATAATGCTGTGAAAATTACTGTTTAAATATTTAATAACTAAAAATGTTCAACTGGCAACCCTTCTACCTTGCAACCATGCGAGCGATCAGCTGACACATTTTTACGTAAAAAATCAAAATGATTTTGATTTCTGCGGTACGGGCTTCTGCGTCGTACGTCGTTGAATAATCGGTTACATACAAATCCCATTAAATAGGTTGGATCAGCTGACACGGTACACGGGTTTACGTTCTCGACTAACTGGGCTATTACACTATGGCCGCGAACCAGTTTGCACTTGTACGTTGAAAGGTGCGGATGGTATGCGGATAAATGTTTTTTCAGTGCTCTGCTTTTGCACGCACACTACCACAAATATTTTGCGAGTGTGTTGGTTGCTCTGCCAGCGGTGCCGATCGCTGATCTACATACATAGCATACGTCAGACGGTCAATATATATTGATGAAATCCGTGGATCGTGATTCATATTGATAGTGTAGCATCGAGTATTAATGGCTCGCGATTCTGGATCGCAAAATTTTGAAATCCGTGATCCGGATCGCAATATTGGCAATAAACGAATTGAAAGTGAAAGTGAGAAAAGGACGCAAGTAAAATATCTTGAACCTCAGAGCGAGAAAAATATCGCAATATTCATATTGAACGTGTAGCACTACACGCTACACAGTGCTGAAATTCTTGCTTTTAAATACGCCCCGATATCTTCAGTTGACTTGGAAAGATCTTTTTCTACGTTTAAAAACTTACCGCGACAATCTACATAGTTTTCTATTTGAAAATTTATCGCAAAATTTTGTAATTTACAGCAATAGCAATTTGAATAAATAAGTATGCAAGTTGATTATTTTTTAGGGAAATACATTAATTTTCCAAACACCTTCTTTAGAATTTCTCCCAATTATTTTATGTTACAACAGGTATATTTTAAAAGTTTGAAATATCTAAGTGAAACGCCGAAATACGTCAACTTAATTTTTGCCTGTAGAATACAATGACGTATTCAGAATATCCGTAATAAATTTTGATTTCGAGATATTTAGGAAAGAAGTTTAAGATCTCTGATAGTGAATTCTTCGTCGTTTGTAAACTTTACCCAAATTGATTAAATTTTGTGATAATGTGTCGGCCGACGAATGGGTTCAACTCAAATAAATCTCAAAATTTAATTTGAGTATCTTCAACTACATTTTTTAACAAATGTAAAAAAAAATTTAGGGATGACTATCTAAAATTAAAATTGCGGAGGGTCAAACTTCATTTTAGAACTATGCTCCTTTGGATTTTTTTGTTCAGAATTGACCAGAGAATGCAGCTGTGGCCGAAACAAAGTGGGTTTTATTCCATCAGTACAAATTGACCCGCCCTAATATATATATGTAGATTTTCGTATGTAAAAAATACTTGTTTTCTTTTGGAAGATGTGTTTCGCAAATGTGAATTTTTTTTATTTCTCTTGCATGAGAGGGGAGCGCACAACCTACCATGCCGTACATCTTTTTATTAAGTATATAAAAAAAATTTAAGGGCATATTTTCAGTGCTTAAACTAAGTTTTAAGGGCATATTTTTAGCGCTTAAACCATATTTTTAAGGACATATTTTTAGCGCTAAAAACGAATTTTTTAGGGCATATTTTCTGTTGCCCTACTAATAATCATAAATTCTGCACAATCTATTAAAATTGTGCATAAGTTATACACAACAAGTAAGGAAGCCTAAGTTCGAGTTGAATCGAACATTAGATACTCAGCTGTATGCTTTCATTGTTTGTTTGCGTTTGATGGAAACACGGTGTACTTTATATAAAGCGAGTTCTGCACAAAGTGGGCGTAGCCACGCCCATTTTTAAAATTTTTATCAGTAATCCAACTAAACATATGAATATTATTCTTTGTGCAAAATTTCATTCCTTTATGACTTCTAGTTACAAAGATGTCACGTTACAAATTCCCAAAGGGTGTTCCAGAAATATCTTTGTTAAAAAGCAGGCGTGGCCATAAACCGATTTCAATAACTTTTGCGTGTCTATTAACACAAGTTATAAAAGTGTATAAACCAAGTTTCGTTATAATATCTCAATTATTTGTCGAGTTATGGGCTCAGAAATCTCGTATATTCCTGCTTCTTAAAAGAGGCGGTGCCACGCCCATTTTCCAAAATTTTTATGCTTTTCATTTTATATCCGCAGTTGGACTCCTGCCATAAAATTTCAATGATATATCTTTATATTTGACAAAGATATCGCTTAAAATGTTTTTATTAGGTCACTTTATAATACCCATATATAAAAGTGGGCGTGGCCGTCAACCGATTTCGCTAAAATTTTCAACATGTATTACCGCAAGTAATAAAAGTGTACACAGCAAGTTTCGTCATTATATATCAATTATTTGTCGAGTTATGGGCTCAGAAATCTCGTATATTCCAGCTTCTAAAAAGAGGCGGTGCCACGCCCATTTTCCAAAATTTTTGTGTTTTTCGTTGTATGTCCGCAGGTGGACTCCTGATATAAAATTTCAATGATATATCTTTATATTTGACAGAGATATCGCTTAAAATGTTTTTATTAGGTCACTTTATAATACCCATATATAAAAGTGGGCGTGGCCGTCAACCGATTTTGACAATTTTTCGTCCAAATATTTGCCTAAGTAAGTATATCACGCGTACCAAATTTCATCGATATATCTTATACAGTTTCTGAGTTATGGCTCATAAAGCTTTCAATGTTTGCTCCTTAATAAGTGGGCGTGGCACCGCCCATTTTCCAAAATTCTATCAAATTTCTTCTTAGGGGCCTGAGCTTAACATGTGGGTAAAATTTCATCACTCTAGCTATATTAGTGGCTGAGATACCAAATTTCCGATTTTTTCTATATGGGAAAAGTGGGCGGGGTCATGGTCCGATTTCGCCCATTTTCAATACCAACCGTCCCAGTGTCGATACCAACTTGCATTTCAAATTTCATCAAAATATGTCAATTTTTGCGCGAGTTAGAGTGTTTACAGACGGACGGACGGACAGACGGACAGACGGACGGACGGACATGGCTCAATCGATTTCTCTTTTCACCCTGATCATTTTGATATATATAAGTCTATATCTATCTCGATTATTTCATTCTGTTACAATCCACCGTTATGTGATTAAAACTATAATACTCTGTGTACTAGTACAGCTGAGTATAAAAATGTGCACAGTTTGTGAACATTGTTCATAGCTTAATTAATTGAAAATCAAACACAATTGATCATAATACTCGTATGTGAACATTGTGCATAATATCCCTGCAAAAAAATGTGCGATCAATCCCGAAAGAGATTTGTCCTCGATTGATCTCTTTCGAGAACAATCGGTCCACAATTAGTCCCCTAAATGTAGACTAATTGTAGACCAATTGTTCCCGAACGGGTATAAATGTAGACTAATTGTAGACCAATTGCTCCCTAACGGGTATAAATGTAGATTAATCGCTTTCATCCCGAACGGGTATAAATGTAGATTAATCGCTTTCATTCCGAACGGGTACAAATCTAGATTCCTTAAATGTAGAAATTTTACAAAAATATGCAATGTATTTCAAAAATTTGTAGAACAACCGGTAAAACGAATTGAACACCCTTTTTTTAATAACAATGATGAATAATAATTTTAACAAAATGTTGCCTAAAATATTCTATGAAAAAATTTACATTACGCTCATATAATGCATACTCAAAACTTACAATTTCTTTTATTTATTTATTTAGATTTTTTTTTCAAAAGTAAATCATTATATCTGTGGTCACAAGCAATAACCGCTTAAGTCGACTTAGGAAGATTTCGAGATATATGTACCCAGTTATTCTCCTTGTAAAACTCTATATTTCTGTAAAACCCCCATGCTTATAACTTCATTCAATAAAAAGATATAAATAAAAACATTTAGGCTTAACTTACAATAGAGGTATATTAAACTTGCTATAACAGCCAAAGTAGGCGTATATACTTAATCAAATTTTTCATGACATTTTGTTTTATTTACAAAATTTGATCGTAACATTGTGGATGGCTCACTGATTTTGCGTCCATAGTTTTTAAACGATTTTTATGATTTGTTAGGAAACGCCTTCGAATATAAAAATCAATTTATCTCGGAATCATTTTTTAAGACTTAAGCGATTATTGCAAATTGCCACAGATATAATCTTTATTTATATATGTATGAACATTTAAAATTTTTTAAAGATTGCTATTAAAAATTGCCTTGGCGAACAACTTGGAAAAATCTACATTTGTACCCGTGCGTGCTGGAAGCGATTGATCTACATTTGTACACGTTGGGGATGAAAGCGATTAATCTACGTTTGTACCCGTTCGGGATGTAAGCGATTGATCTACATTTGTACCCGTTCGGGATGAAAGCGATTGATCTACATTTGTACCCGTTCGGGATGAAAGCGATTGATCTACATTGGTACCCGTTCGGGTATACAAGTTGAACAATTAGTCTCTTCATAGTACATGCTCGAACAAATGCGATCAATTCACTCCATTTAAAGGGATGCAAAATTGTATTAGTCGCATGCTCCCTTGCGATTGATCCCGGACACGTCCCGGATTAATCGCATTTTTTGCAGGGATGTGACTATAAACACTTTCTTTGTGTCAAGAGCGACAATATTTGAATTTAATATTGTTTAGAAATATATAATTGTGCAAATTAAGAAAACCAGAGGTAAGTATTGAGTTATTATCATATATTTATCACTGCAGTTATGACATTTAGCGATGGTTTTTTAATAACGAAATAGTGTACATACATTGAAGTGCTAAATATAGAAAACGCCGCAGGTCAACAAAGCATTGAATATATCGTCCCCTCAATATAACCATAGCGTATGTGCTCATACGCCACTATTTTTTTATTGCATATTTAGAATCTTCATCATTGATTCTATGTCTGGTCAAAATTTCGTCAAATTCTACTTCCACAAAGTGGGTCAAATTGTCATTGGAAAAAATGGTGTATAATTTCTTGTTCAAAAATTTCCTTCAATAAGTGTATAAGCTCATATGCGCTATTTTATTTGAAATTGCCACTGCAAAGTTGTTAAAAGAATAATAGTGTATGCGCATTATACTCCATTTTAGCCTGTAGAAATAAATACAATTTATCAAAACTTTAACTCATAAAATAGCTTATAATAATATACACTATTGTTTGAGAAATAGTTTTATCCCGACCATTTCTATACCCCATATAAGCTGTTTTATTTTCAATACAAATTGGAAAGTTTTATCAGAAATTTACAAGAGTAGTAGCCTATGTGATTTTTACGTTGTTTTGACTACATGAATGCCAAGGAAATATTGTCGTCATTTGAAATTTCAGCTTGCAAATTCATTTCGCAGAGAAAGTTTGTTCATTAAAAATATGGATTTCAAACATCTGAGTGAGTATCGTCTATTATATAATGTAAGTGAAGTAAGTAAGGTAAATATCAACAGCCTGTGACACGAAACCACCAGTTTTTGAGATCAAATATTTTAATAAAAATACCGTAAAATTATTGAGTAAAACAGCGTATACCATACAAAATAAAATAGTGTATCAGATACATCATACGAATTCCTTAAAAAATAAAATGGCCTATATGGAGGACTTGCGCTTTGAATAACATAATTATGGTCTTAAAGGATGCGTAGAATAAAAAACCTTGGTAAATTTAAAGACAAGAGACGGTATAATGTATTCATCGAAAAATCCACTATGAAGAATTTTTATTTACCGCGATATTGAGGTTTTAATAGACATCTGACTTGACAAAAGCTTTAAACTCGATTTTCTCAAAACCCAAAAAAAATTATACGCTATTGTTATATTGACGGGACGATATATATAAATATACTATACATACATATGTACATATATAGCAAGGATAGGCATTTTTGCACTACCGCTCAAAGCGGATTAACATTTAAAAGAGAGTGGTAGTGAAAAATTGATCTGCACTACCAATCAAAAATTAATACGAGTGCAAATTTGACTTGCAACAGGCCAATCAATTTATAAACTGCAATGAAGCTTATGGGATATTGTACACATATAATTAGGCTTAGAAAAGTGAACGGAAACCAACACAGAATGGTAATACGTCCTATATGCATAAGTATTTCTTTACCTTCCTCGTCTTTAAAAAGAAATTTACTGAAACTTTAATATCCATTGATATATATAGGACATATTAACATGCCGTTAGTATAAACTACAATGGGAATAAATATGCAATGTGTAAGAGTATCTGAACTTGAGATTTTACTTAATGTCTGTCAAAATGGAATATTAGAAAACTAAATTATATAAGAAAATTATTATTTATAACCGTAGATTTCCAGAAGAGAATATGTGACTTACTTTTGAAGTATAGTTAAGGCCCTTGGCAACTGACAATCTGGCAAGTCAAGCAGTGTGTATGTGTGAGTTTTTTTTTGTGTGTTAGTGCAATCTGCAGTCGTCGTGCTACACGTTCTTGTTGTCGGACTCGCGTTGATGAGAATCAAAACTTTTAGATATTTGCGTCAATCACCGACACTCACACATATACACTGCTTGACAGTCCAGATTTTAAGTGGCCAAGGGCCTTAAGAGTTTGATATATGTATGTATAATAAGCGATATTTGTGTACTAAAATGTTAAATTATAGTCTGAAAAAATTACATTTTTATCATTTGTAAAAAAATTGTAGTTTTTTGGGAATTTTTATTTTAATTTTGGTAAATTTTTTACATTGGCTGTAACCGCCAATTATCATTGCGGCAGGAATTTGCCCCGGTCTTGAAACCTTCAGTCATCCGACTGATTTTTTTCGAGCATCGTTCCTACCCGCCAGCATCTCAAGCTCTTCACAATCGCGCATTTCAGCCTCCCTTTTCTTCTTTCGAAAAAGGCGCCTCTCTTCCTTCCTCGCCGTTCGATAACGCTCCCATACGCTTCGCGTTGCGCCAGCACACAATGTAGCCCTGTAGGCGGCGTTCTTTCTTTCCGAGGCATCGCGACATTCCTTCTCGTACCAGGTGTTTTTGCGGGCTCGCTTGTATCCTATAGATTCCTCAGCGGCGATACGAAGTGAACGAGCGATGTGTTCCCATTCTTCAGATACATCGTTTGGTGGAGGGTTGCTCTCAGAGAGCAGGAGTGAGAGCCGGGTGGAGTATTCGTTGGCTGTCTACGTCATGTGCAGCCTTTCGACTTCAAACTTTCCTTGCTGTCCTGTTGGCACATTCTTTGCTGCACAGAGGCGGGTGCGTACCTTGGCTGCTACAAGATAGTGGTCGGAGTCGACATTGGGACCACGGATTGTGCGCACATCTAGGATGCTGGAGCTGTGTCTGCCGTCGATCATGACGTGATCAATTTGATTTCGCGTTTTTCGATCAGGAGACAGCCATGTGGCTTGGTGTATTTTTTTGTGCTGGAATCTGGTACTGCTAATGACCATGTTTCGTGACCCGGCGAAGTCGATCAGCCTCGTCCCATTCGGACTGGTTACGTCGTGGAGACTGAATTTTCCGACTGTGCTGCCAAAGATACCTTCCTTACCCACCCTGGCATTAAAATCGCCAAGCACAATCTTAATGTCGTGACGGGGGCAGCGGTCGTAGGCATGCTCTAACTGCTCATAGAAAGTGTCTTTGATCGCATCGTCCTTCTCTTCCGTCGGGGCGTGGGCGCAGATGAGAGATATGTTGAAAAATCTCGCTTTGATGCGGATGGTGGCTAGACGCTCGTTCACTGGCGTGAACGACAGTACTCGGCGGCTGAGTCTCTTTCCCACCACAAAACACCAAATATACGCTCCTCTGCATGGCCACTGTAATATATAGCGCAAGGCCTGCATTTCTTTTTGCCTTGCCCCTTCCACCGCATCTTTTATATGGCGGTGATGTCAGCTTTCATTCTTCCAAGGACATCAACCAGCTGGGCAGAGGCACCTTCCCAATTAAGGGTCCGGACGTTCCAGGTACTCACCCTCAAATCATAGTCCTTTAAACGTTTGCCATGGTCGTCATCAGAAAGGGGTGGTCTCATCCGAGGCTTTGTTGTTGTTTTCATTGGATCGGATTTTTACGTGGTGGGTCCCAAGCCCGACGCACAACCCGCCCTGCGGGAATTGTATAGTGTTACACGTTTATATAGCGAGCCGCTTGCTCCAAGACAGACGCCTGCTCGCAGCCGCACCTTCTGGTGAACAGACGCTGCAGTTATTCCCCTCAACAAGCCCTTAAACCGAATATCTCGGAGTGGCCTTGTCGAGTTGTCGTCTTCTCACTTTAGTTCACCACCAAACGGGTGGTCGGTGGCTATCCAGAGGACACTGCGGGGAAGTCGTGAGCTGCTTGCTGCGCATGCAAAAGAATCGCTCCGGCCATCCCCAGGTGGATGGCGGTCAGAAGCTTTCCCCACTTACGTGGACTTCTACACACGGAGCCATCCTCCCATCACAGCCCCATTTATTTGTCAATGTTAACATCTTTGGCAATGATTTATACTTTTCTTCAGAAAAACTTTGCAAGAGCCGCAAAGACGTATGATCCATTAAAGTACGTTTTAATTTAATTTGTTTATATATTTTCTTAATACTATACGTATATCTCACGTTCCAATTAAAAAAAGTTAAACTTCCAAAGATTTGAAGACATTGTTAGCTTAAATGATATGTAACGTTAGCAGTGATTTTTTATCTATATAATACATATAATAAAATTGTAACAGGTCGATGTCTGTAGATACATTAAAGATATTCAAGAAAAACTGATAGGAGAGGTCGTTATTGAACCAGCGGAACCCAAATCTACAATTTTTAGAAGTCTATCTGTCTGTCTGTCTGTCCGCCTGTATGATTGGTAGCGCATCACGCAAAAACTACTGAATAGAATTGCATGAAACTTTCACCATTCTATCACTTAACGCCCAACTTAATATTCAGGACAACTTTCATTTGGATATCTCATCCAGTTCCCGAGTTATTGACCAAAATGTGGGAAAAATGTGACCAAAAATTTGTTTTTTTTTACCATAACGACCGCGTCACAAAAAAACGACTGCATAGAAATGAATGAAACTTTCAATAATCATTTTCTGGATGAAAAATGAGAGCTATTGGAAAAGGGGCGTGGCACAACCCATACAAACTTAATCATTCATGCTGAATATCTCTGGAAGTGTTTTCCGTAGGATATCAAAACTTGGAGGGATAGTGATAGGGAGATATCTCCGAAACCAATCCAGATATTGAATTTAATAGAATTACTTATTGCAGCACTCATCAGCGCCTTTTATTTGATACCCATATTGTACTAACACATTTTGGATCACCCTTGGTCCACATATTGGTCGATAACTCTAAAACTGGTTGAGCTATGCGCTTTCGTGTGAGATTTAGAGATTTCCCTATAAGTTTGGCATCATCAATCTGAGCGTTGGTATACTTATAAAAATTTACGAAATATTGTAGCAATAGCTTTACGCCATAATAAAAATAGATATTTGAAAAACAAGCTCAATACTGACTTGTCCCCAAAGGTGTTATGGAAAAATCTAAAAAGAATGGGAGTGGGTGCTAAGGATGCGAAAACGCTAGCTTAGAGCGCAAATTGTGTAAGTCCACTTTTATGAAAAATTATATTTTGATGCAGAATGATAGAAAAATTAAATACGCAGCACACTAAACAGCAGCGTTGCCGTTGAAAAATTTTCGTGGTGGCTAGATTTGATTTAATTTGTGGCTAAAAATGGCTAAAAAATTTGGTTCGTGGCTAAAAATGGTGGCTAAAAAATTTTGTTTCAAATTAACATGTTTTAAATTTATTTTTAAAATTCAGGCACAAAACTATTGCATACAATATAAAGAAAAAATCATAAATTTGTGTAAAAATAAAATATTCATACATACATAGTATGTACTTAACTATATCTAAAAAAATTAGATATCACATTCAATATCTATCATTATGTCGTCATCACTAATTGACTCTTTATCTTCATAAATTAATTCTTTATTCATTAATTTAATGAGATCTTCTGTTATTTCAAATTCATTGCAACATTGTTTTACATTCTTTAAGCCATATCTTATAGTTAAAATTGCATTCAACATTGTATGATCCATTTTGTTTCGATTTTTGGTTTTGACAATATTCATTACGGAAAAGGTTATTTCTACTTCGGCGTTGCTAAGTGGTAGAAGTAGCAAACAATATACAAAGTCAGTTAGATCCTTATACGGACTTTCATCGACAGCCTACTAATCCACTAGCGAGTATCAACAGGCATTTATCGATAGTTGCGTTACTTGTTTTGTTTTTTAACACTTAAGGCCCTTGGCAACTTACAATCTGGATTGAGAGGAAGTGTATATGTGTGAGTGTCGGGTGATTGACGCAAATATCAAACATTTTTGATTTTCGTCGCCGCGAGCCGACAACAAGTACGTGTAGCACGACGGCTGCCGATTACACTAACACACAAAAAAAAAATAAAATGTGACTAACTCACTCAAAAAAACACTCAAACTGGACAATCCAGATTGTAAGTTGCCAAGGGCCTTTAAACCGATTTGTGATAATCGCTGAATTGAATTTTGGTGGCTAAAAAAACACGGCGGTGGCTAAATATAGCCATCAAATGGCTAAAACGGTAACGCTGCTAAACAGGTCTGTGAAACTTTTTTTATTTCTACTCGTTGTTATTCAGTGATACGAAAATTGGCTAAGTCCAAAGTATGCGCAGAAAATTGTGTAAGTCCAAAATTAATACATTAACAAACAAATTTTTTATTCATTTGATCTGATTTTCGCATAAAAGGTAAGAATAACTATTACATATTTTTATTGTTTTATGCTTTATTAAAAACTATGTATGTACATCCTAGTAGTGGGACTTTTCGAATAATATTTTTTTTTTTTTTTCTCGGATATAGTTTTTATTGTATCATTCTTAAAGAATATGACAATTTTTATTAAATCTTAACCTAGTATACAATGACGTTATTCGTTGCCACTGCTTCAAATAACATTTGGATGAAAAGCAATTTTATTTAACATAAAATAAATACTTATGAATACATTTAATATGTGTATCGGAATATTTTTGTTTTTGTTAGAATATGTTCATATGTATGTATGTATGTAATTTTATTTCATATTCGTTCATTATGTTATTCATTTTCATTATTTACATATGTATTTTTGCCGTTGGAATGGAATGGAATTCCAAGCAGCTGATTGTATAGTATTAAAAGTTCGTACGGCCTGACAGGACAGGCTTATCGATGACACAATCGTGTGTTGCATTAGGAAGTGCTGTTGCAGTTTCGTATTGGAAGGAATTCCAATAAGCTGCGTGTATGAACCTAGAAATTTTTACGGCCTAATGGGATAGGCTCGTCCGGAACACAATCATATATATGTTATACATGTGTATTGATAAATTCTATTGTAGCTTTCTGAATGGAAGGAATTTCAGTAAGCTGCTTTTTATAATTTATTATTATTATTATTATTATTATTATTATTATTATTATTATTATTATTATTATTATTATTATTATTATTATTATTATTATTATTATTATTATTATTATTTTTATTGGCTAATCTTTTCGCATAATTTGCTTGCATTTTCTCTATCTCTTCGGCCACCGTATTTATCTTTAGGTTACATACCAAGGCGCTTTGCATATTGTTCTTAATATCTTGGACTGTAGCCTTTGAATTCTTTTTACGCTAGATTTCGATGCTGAGCCCCATAGTTGAATTCCATACATCCAAATTGGTTTTAAAACCATATTAAATATTAATATCTTATTATCTAAGCCCAGTCTAGAACTTGGACCAATTAACCATTGCAGCTGGCTTATTTTCAACTTGGATTGCATAATCTTTTTGTCAATGTGATTTTTCCAAGTCATTCTTCTATCCAGTGTGACTCAAAGGTACGTAACGAAGTCTTTCTGAGTTATTATTTTCCCATTTATTGAGACTGGTGGACATGTGTCTTTCTTCAGGCTAAAAGTTACTTGTACACATTTAGATTCGTTGACCTTAATTCTCCACGTAGTAAGCCATTCCTCTAAAGTTTTTATATGTCTCTGCAATTGGATAGTAGCAGTTATGGGATTTGCGTGCACACTTAGTATAGCCGTATCATCTGCGAAGGTCGACGTGACAAGTCTCGCGTTCGTTGGCAGATCGCTTGTGTAAATTAAGTATAATACAGGCCCTAGAACACTACCTTGTGGAACTCCAGCAGAAGTTGGATGACTTTCGGTTGTAAAACTTTTGTGCCTTACCCGAAATTTTCTACCTGTTAAAAAGCTTTCTAGGATCCCGCACAGATTATATGGAAGTGTTTGTTTTATTTTATACAAGAGCCCTTCTAGCCATACTTTATCGAAGGCTTGTGCCACATCTAGGAATAGTGCGGTGCAATATCGTTTGGTTTCAAAAGTTGACCTTATTTCTGAAACAATTCTATGCACTTGTTCTATCGTACCGTGCTGCTCTCTAAATCCGAACTGGTGACTTGGTATGGTTTCGTGCAGTTCTAAGATGGGCTGAATTTTTCTCAGCAATAATTTTTCGAATAGTTTGGAAAAGATAGAGATTAAGCTTATTGGCCTGTAGGAGCTTACTATTGTCGGGTCTTTGCCTGGTTTTGGGATCATGATAATTTCAGATAGTTTCCATGGATTAGGAAAGTGACATAATCGGAGCATACTATTGAAGATGTATAGTAGTTGCTTAATAGCTGCTATGGGAAGCGCTTTTAACATTTCACCCGTTATTCTGTCATACCCTGGTGCTTTCTTATTCTCTATGTCTTTGGATATAGTTTTATTTAAGTCAACTAGTTTAAATCCAAGTAGGATTGCTGCTAATTGTGGAGTATTTTCTTGGAGAACATTTTGGCCTTCATTTGGAGTAAATACATTTGAAAGATGGGTTGCAAATGCTATTCCCTTTTCGTGGTCACTTCGAGCAAATTCACCATTTTGCATTCGTATTGGAGGATCCTGCTGAACCGGCCGTTTTAGATATTTGAGAGAGCGCCACAAGGAATAATCTGTACCAGATGTGGCCGTGAGGGAATTAATTCTATTTTGAAATTTTGTTTCCCTTTTCTTCTCTAGGAGCATTTGGAGCTCTTTCGTGCATTTTTTTAGCTCGTTTTTCAGAGTTGGAGATCGCAACCTTTGCCAGTCTCTCCTAAGTTGCCTTTCTTGGAAACTAGCTCAATGATATCGTTTTCATTGAAAGAACTAAAGCTTTGCTGTTGGGTTGTATTAGGACGTAAGGGCGTTGAAACCTTTGCTGCCACTTGCAGTAAGTTTGTGAAGTAAATTATCGCATATTCCACTTCGGCGGCTGATTTAAGGCTCACATTTGGATTAATATGCGAACTTATAAATTTTCTGTACTTCAGCCAATTCCTAAATCTATTAGTTAAGTTTGGGTTCAGTTCGTTTAAAGTTGGAAAGGTTTTAATAGATATGACGCAAGGAGAGTGATCAGATGATAGGTCAAAAAGTGATTCTTTCTGAAGTGTTTCCCGATTGAGGCCGCGAGTTACCCCAAAATCTATGAGGTCGGGGGTTTTTCTCCTATCAGTGGGCCAATATGTTGGCTGTCCGGTTGATATAATGTCAAGACCATTGCTTTGGATTGCTTTGAACAAGTTTCTTCCTTTTGGTGTTATTAGCCTAGATCCCCAAAAAGTATGTTTAGCATTGTGATCACCTGCTGCTAGAAATCTCTTGCCTAACTTGGAGAAGTATTCAGTGAATTGGTATTCTGTTATATTAAAACGGGGAGGGCAGTATATTGCAGATACAGTTAATCCGCCAGAACTATCATCTACGTACACTGATGTTGAGTGTATATACTCTTTGCAATATTCTTCTAGAACGTGGTGCTTAATCCTTTTTCTTATATGTATACCGGTTCCACCTCTAGCTTTTCCTTCAGGGTGCTTGGTATTATAGAACATATACCCATCAATATTAAAATTATTAAAAATCCCTAATTTCCCACATTTTAAATAAAAAATCCCACAAAATTCCCACCGAATTTAAAGCATTTATTTCAGTAATATAAGAATATGTAAGAGGCAAATACAGTTTTTTTTAATAGTTAAAAGTATCAGTTGTACAAATTATTTGCATTGTGTAAGTGGATATGATTTTTGTTGATTTTAAAGTTGAAGCAATTGATATTTTTGGATTGAAAGGCAACTCTTACTTTACTTATACCATTTAACATATCACTAGATAGTTTGTTTCGCTTTTTACATTTAACAACCGTTACAATTGAAAATATTCTTTCTGATTCGCGTTTGAATGGGGTAACGTGAGTACAATATCGACCACTTGCTTAAGATTATGAAAAAAAAAAAATTGTCATTATAGTTTTTAAAGTTTATTATTTTACTCCACATTACATGAATAGGTATTTTTTTTAAATCGTCTTTTTGTGTTTCGGTTAAAATTATACAAATACTTTTGTCTTCGATTCTGTGAGATCAGGATTAAGATTTAATTTTTTAGTTAGAGCAAGAAGTGATACACGACTGATTTTAGAGAAATCAAAAACAATACTGCAATTCTTCGAAAACTGCAATTCTTCGAAAACACCGTCAAATGGAAAACATGATATTATCTGAAAAATAGAAGCTTCATAAAAGCGCAATCACTTTTTTTTGAATACAATCTTTTCCTCCAAATTTAAATTTGACAAAATATCTTCGCATTCATAACCAACGTAAACGTTATGCACATCAAGTATATATGGAGTTGGAAGTTCCAAAACTTTTAGCTGTAATTCCCACGAAATTGTAAAAAAGTCGGGTTTTAAGAAATTTCTTGCAATTTTCAACACAAGTGTCTTAGCTTCTTGCCCTAGTCGGTGTATAAGTACATTTCGGCATTGGAACAATGCGTTAAATACTAGACTGCTGCATGAGTACATTCATATGTCCAAACGAGTTATTCGTTTGGTTTTCTTGTAGTGAAGTACAACAACTCGCTTTATTATGAGTACTATGCTACTCGTACACGAACCACAATGAATAGTGTGCGTACACTATCCGTTCGTCATGAGACATTGCTGTATTGCTCGGAAGTACACGAAACACAGCAAAACAACACTTGTACAACAACAGCAGCAACAAGCGTGTGTGCACAAACAAAAGTGTACATATGTATGTAGGTATATGTGCGTATGTAGCTAAATGTGCGAAATGAAGTAAGTAAACGAGTAAACGAATAGAGAACTGTAGCAACAGCTATCAAACTTGTACTTGTACTACCACTTCTCATTTGAAATGAATACGAGTAGTACAGTAGTCAAAAGCAAAAACTACACGAATCTGCACTTGTACGAATGTCTCATTGCAGGGCTCTATTAAATACATTGAAAAAGTTAAGAACGTACTTAAAAAATCTAAAATAAGCCTTGTTTTGAATTTTTTCCAATTCTTCATAAATCGTTTCTGCTTTTTTACGCTTATCTTTACATGAGGCCAGGCGAAAATAGCTTTTAAGTGGCTCCCAATTCTCCAAAATTCTTTCGATTATTAACAATACAGTACGAATGTGCACAATGAAAAATAAATTACCTGCATGTATGTATTTATGTAAACAAGTTAAGGTAAGTGTACCTATTTCCGTACTATTAAGGCATATACACGTTCAAAGTAATATTTTAGTCGACAGAAAAACACTTGAAGTCTAAAATTGACTTTTACTGATGCAGAAAAAATATATTGTCATAAATAGGGACACGATATCGAATCAAAAGCATCGATCTGGTACTCATTTAAAATATCGGTTAAAAAGAATCGCGAACCCGATAATATCGAAACTAAACTACTCGATACTCAAAGTATCGGTATCGGAAGCGGTAATTTTCTAGAAGGTGCAACCTTAAATTTTCCTCTAAAATAGTTAAAAGAAGTACCAATCGACGCGTTTTGACCTCTAGATTATGAATTCGAAAGCGGAGATAAAAGATTTTTCCACATTTAAAAGATATTTATTGAAACGGTTTAAAGTTGCACCGTCTTCTAGAAAGTTACCAAAAACGCAACAAAACTGCATACTGAGGCATACGCATATCGCTGTATTAGTGCTAGTTCCATGGCATAATATGCCATGGCTGGTTCCAAAGTTTTGATTTTGACGTAAATCATTTTCCAACTCATAAGAATAGTTCAAGCTGATTAAAAAAATTATACAAGTTTATTAAGTTCTTGAAAACATTTTTTACAAACCAACAGCTTTTACAAAACAACAGGTGTTTTTAATGCAATCACAGTTGTAAAAAGATATTTGCCAAATATTTAGTATTTTAAACAAGTAAGGAAGCCTAAGTTCGAGTGGAATCGAACATTAAATACTCAGCTGTATGCTTTCATTGTTTGTTTGCGTTTGAGGGAAATACGGTGTGATTTATATAAAGCGAGTGCCGTATAAAGTGGGCGTAGCCACTCCCATTTCCAACTTTTTTATCAGTCATCCAACTAAGCATATGAATATTATCTATTCTTTGTGCAAAATTTCATTCCTTTTTGACTTCTAGTTACAAAGATCTCACGTTACAAATTCCCAAAGGGTATTCCAGAAATATCTTTGTTAAAAAGTAGGCGTGGTCATAAACCGATTTCAATAAATTTTTGCGTGTCTATTAACACAAATTATAAAAGTGTATAAACCAAGTTTCGTTATAATATCTCAATTATTTGTCGAGTTATAGGCAAAGAAATCTCGTATATTCCTTTGTTTAAAAGGAGGCGGTGCCACGCCCATTTTCCAAAATTTTTATATTTTTTGCTTCCGGTCTATTTTCGAACTCATGCCACAAAATTTCTATGAATTATCTCTATATTTGACAAAGATATCGTTTAAAATGTTTTTATTAGGCCACTTTATAGTTCCCATGTATAAAAGTGGGCGTGGTCGTCAACCGATTTTGGAAATTTTTCATCCAAACATTTGCCTAGGTAAGTAAATCACGCGTAGCAAATTTCATCGATATATCTTCAATGGTTTCTGAGTTATGACATATAAAACTTTCAATGTTTGACCCTTAATAAGTGGGCGTGGCACCGCCCATTTTCCAAAATTTCATCAAATTTCTTTCTGGGGGCCTGAGCTCAACACGTGGGTAAAATTTCAACGCTCCCGCTATATTAGTAACTGAGCTACCAAATTTCCGATTTTTTCTATATAGGAAAAGTGGGCGTGGTCATGGTCCGATTTCGCCCATTTTCAATACCAACCGTCCCAGTCTCGATACCAACTTGTATTCCAAATTTCATCAAATTATCTCAATTTTTGCGCGAGTTAGAGTGTTTACAGACGGACGGACAGACGGACGGACGGACGGACGGACATGGCTCAATCGATTTCTCTTTTCACCCTGATCATTTTGATATATATAAGCTATATATCTATCTCGATTATTTCATTCTGTTACAATCCACCGTTATGTGATTAAAACTATAATACTCTGTGTACTAATACAGCTGAGTATAAAAATAAATATCCTAAATAACATTAACAATTCATTGAGGTTATATGTATCCATCATTGAATTTTTTTGGAAATTTCAATTTAAATTATCGAAACAAAAAAAATTATGAAACTCAAGTGGCAGAATAGCTGTGCATTCCATGTTATAAAGAGAAGCCATTGCTCGGTATGATTTTTCTACCGGACTTCTTTCCCCTTACGGCCAAAGCAGAAGCTTACAAGAGGCAAATTTAAAATTTGTATTTACATATATTTTATATTTTAAAAATAATTTATTTTATAGTTGTCAAATTGAAACAATTGTCAGAAAAAAGTGCCGAATGTCAAAAAACCTATCGTAATACAAGCTGGCTCATTGGTTTTTAACCGCCTAGATGGTATTTCGTTGGTTTTTTTCCAATATAGCTTACTCCCTTGCACCAACACAAAACTGTATTTGACCAACTCTTCCACACAAAAAACCTTGTAGAATACCAGGAAAAAATGTAGTGTCATATGGGCATTAATGGAAAACAGACCCTTTTTTGTTTATAACGTGTTTTTAGTAAAGTGAGAAAGAAAAAAACATATTAACGACTTTTTCGCTGAAATGACGATTTTTTATTTGCAAACGTCAAATTATCGTATGAAAATGAAAAATATATAATCCTATATCTCCAGTTATTATTATTTCTATCACATGGTAATTGCAAATTGTAAGCAAGTTTCGGTGGTAAGTGTGCGCCTCGTTTAATGTTAAAATCAATAAACAGATTTGGGTAACTTCATACAAAAAACCTTACGAAGTAGCCCAAACCTGCAATTATTTCAGCACGCGGATCAGACCTATTTTTCGATATGTACCAGTGATTTAAAATTACTCATGCTTGTGCATTTTTCGGCCCTTTAGGAAGCAGCTTGTCACTTCTGCACACTCGACCGATTTTCAGCACTATTTTGCGTTGCACAATTTTTTGGACAAATATGACACACTTTTAATTTTCCATCACTGAATGTACTCATTTGTTCGATACCATGGTTGAAGTACTCGATACCAAAAAATATCGTTGCAAAAGAATCGAGTAAAAAGTATCGGTATCAAATGAAAAAAATATCGATTTGGTATCGTATCGTATCGAAATTCGTGTCCCTAGTCATAAATAATTAATAATATTTAAAAAAAGAGCAACAGAAAGTATTTTTTGTGCTTTTTTCGAAAAACATATTTTGTTCCCAATTCCGGCCGAAAATTTTGTTCGGTTCCCAATTCCGTACGAAAGCGTTCCTATTTCCGTTCTAAACTATAAAAACCCGTTTCTGCTCAAATTTTAGACATTTTGTGTAAAATAAAAAATGTAAATTTATATAAAAAGTATAAGCATATATTTATTTAAAAATTAACACAAAATTTATAGCGAAAGGCCTCCAAAATATTAATTGGGTGTTACTTACTTACTTACTTAATTGGTACGTAACCGTCTATACGATTTTGGGCGAGTCCAACATAATACGCCAGCTATTTCTGTTCCGTGCAGCGTGGCGCCATTTGGGAATACCTAGAGAGTCAGCATCACTGTCCATCTAATCTTCCCAACGCAGTGGAGGTCTCCCCTTTCTTCTGCGTTCAGCGGGTTTCGACAGGAATACTTTCTTGGCCGGAGCACCTTCGTCCATTCTCACGATATGACCTGCCCAACGCAGCCGCTGGATCTTTATTCGCTGAACAATGTCGATGTCTGTGTAAAGCTCGTACAGCTCATCGTTAAATCTCCGTCGATACTCGCCCCCGCCAACGCGCAAAGGTCCATAAATCCTTCGAAGAACTTTCCTCTCGAATACTCTAAGCGCCATCGCATCTGCTTGTGCTATAGTTCATGCTTCTGCGCCGTACATGAGGACTGGAACGATGAGTGTCCTGTAGAGTGTGATTTTGGTTCGTCGAGAGAGGACTTTACTTTTCAATTGCCTACTTAGTCCAAAGTAGGATTTATTGGCAAGAGTGATTCTTCGCTGGATTTCAGTGCTGACATTATTTTTGGTGTTAATGCTGGTTCCCAAATAGACGAAGTCCTTAACAGTTTCAAATTTGTAGCTATCAACATTGACGTGGCTGCCAAGGCGTGATGTTTCTTTGTGTGATGCTAGGAGGTACTTCGTCTTATCCTCGTTGACCGTCAAACCCATTTTCTTAGCCTCTTTATCCAGCTTGGAGAAGGCAGAACATACGTCGCGCGTGTTAGTGCCAACGATGTCGATGTCATCGGCGTACGCCAGCAGTTGCACACACTCAAAAAACAGAATCACTATTCCTCTGCTATTTACCATAGCAGCCGTGTTATTACTGCATACGCTAAATATTAAAGCCATTTCTATTATGTATATAGCATGATCAGTATTAATTATAGCCGTAGTAGCTTTATTTTTAAGCCAACATAAATCACTGTGGCAGCAAGTATTTATGGTATATAGTGCCGTTTGTATAGCACCAGCCGCTAATATAAACATCTGAAACTCATAGCATTGCCGGTAGCTGATGTAGCAATGTAACATAGCTGTGAGAGCTATGTGTTTAGCATTTATGGCTATGTTCGCTGCTGTTTCGGCTTTTTTATGCCAATTCACTCTCGATCAGCTGTCAAAATTGCATTTTTAAGTTGAAGTGCGACATTTCAAGTGCAACACAAAAGAAAAAGAATTTATAAATCAAAATGAATGAATATGTGGAGAAAAAACTTGTTGAGTGGGAATTGGTGTCGTTAATTGTTGTTTTTAAAGGTAAGTACGTAATAAAAAGTGCAAAATGCAAATGTAAAATAAAATTTATTGAAACGCAAACCGGGGTTGCTAAAAGTGAAAATTGATTTATAACCAGTGTTGCCGCAGCCTCAAAAAATTATAAATGGATTTCTTTTTGCAATGTCATTAAAGCTAATGTTGTGTTAGAAATTGGCATAGATGGGCATACTGAAGTACTATTGTAATTCAGTAAAGCAAACAGTAAGCAGTAAAAGAATATTCCTTACTTAAAATTTTTTACAGTAATAAGTAACGCTTCACTTGTTACTTAAAAAATTTTACAGTAATAAGTATCGCTTTACTTATTACTTAAAATTTTTTACAGTAATAAATACCGCTTTACTTATTACTGTAAAAAATTTCAAGTAATAAGTAAAGCGTTACTTATTACTTTAAAAATTTTACAGCAATAAGTAATCTTTACTCGTTACTCTAAAAATTTTACAGTAATAAGTAATATTTACTTGTTACTCTAAGACTACTTAAGTATCGAGGATACAGTAGTCTAAGTATTAGCATACATACACACGTACATTGATGAGCACAAGCGCATGCGTTAACGAGCATATGAGGTATGATGCCCAATAAACATAATAGAAAAAAATCTCGAACGTTGAAAAAAAAATTATACAAAATTTTAAAATCAGAGTATTTTAAAATTCACAACTAAACGTATTCTCAATTTTTTCTCAAATATACCGAGATACGTACCTAGGTATGTATAAATTAAGAACATGCAAATAAAAACTATATTTTTAGAACAATGCTCGGTAAAACTTTGGAAGAAAAAATTTATTTAAAAATCAATTGTAAATTAAATGTAAATTTATCTTAAAAATAAAAGTACATATTTATTTGATATTAAATAAAATTGCTCTTCATCCAAATGTTATTTGAAGCAGTGGCAGGAAATATTGTAATTGTATTCTAGGTTAAGGTTTTATAAAAGTTGTTATATTCTTCAGGAATGGTACAAGCCTTTTAAGTTGAGAACATTTGAGATGCATTTGGGTTTTGGTATACATATGTATGTATATTAAGGTGGAGTGAAAACATATGGAGATTTTTTTTTGTTCTTTTTTTGAACGTACCAGCAATTAAAAGTTGCCCTTAAACGAGTTAATGAACCCCAAAAAATTTTATTACGATAGGACGACGTTTTGAACTGCCCCCAGCCACGCAAAGTTGAAAGCAATAAGCACGATCTGGTACAAATATGAAATTTTCAAAATTATAAAATCAAAAAACGAAGTATGAGGATTGATAAAGATGGCTAAGCTGAGTATTAAAGTGAATTTATTTTTTCTTGAAACAACAACAACAAAAGTTATTAAAGGTCAAAGTTTATATTATGCATTTTTTAAATTGCAATTACTTAAAAACTACTGAACCGATTTCGAATGTTTTTATGCGGTTTAATAGGTATTTGGATTCCCTTTAATTTGGTATACATTTGATATATGAAAAGTAAGGAGGGGTAAAAGGGGGGTTGACCCCCGCAAGGGGGTGTTATGGAACCCACATAAAATGTATATCAAATTAAAGGGAATCAAAATACCTATCGAATGGTGTAAAAATGTTCGAAATCGGTTCAGTAGTTTTAAAGTAATTGCAATTTAAAAAAATGCATAATATAAATTTTGACCTTTAATAACTTTTGTTGTTTTTGTTTCCAAAAAAAATAAATTCACTTTAATACTCAGCTTGGCCATCTTTATCAATCCTCATACTTCGTTTTTTGATTTTATAATTTTAGAAATTTTACATTTGTACCAGATCGTGCTATTTTTTTCAACTTTGTGGGGCAGGGGGCACCTCTAAACATGCGAGTAGGTCAATAAAATTTTACGGGCTTATTTCTGGGCTACAAAGGTGCCGTTCTGGCTTTGGAACAAATTGAATTTCCAAAAAAAAATTTTCACTCCACCTTAATGTATATACAGTTGCTTACAAATACATCTCAAATTGAGAATTAAGAAAAATGTGTATTGGGTAATTTAGTAGGAGGAACAGTAGGTAAGAGAGTAGCGTTACCACTGTGATAAAATTCTGTCAGCATTGTGAAGCAATTTCTCGCTCGGTAGGTATAAGGATTTTTCTTTAGGTATGTATTTCGAGTAAGCAAATAACTGGAAGAAGAAAGTTTTCATCTGCTTTACTTAAAAATACAAGTTCATCGATTTTTCGTTGAAGTTTTTTTTAATAAGATGAAAATCTTTTATCGATTGTGAGCACATAGAATATAGGTATGTATGTATATCCTTGCAGGAAGAAAAAAATGAAATGCTAAAAGTAGTTGACTTTTAATTGGCTATTTTGAGACAATTGAAAAAAAATCAATATGTATCACACAGCAAGAAACCCATTTTTAGTTAGTTCATTGACAAAAGCTTTCAAATTCCTGATGAAAATATTTTTATTCAAGAACATTTTAACTGATTTTGCTGTGAAAAATCCTCTTTTTAAACGGTTTTATTTAGCTCACCCCCTTTGTTTTATTTTTTATTATTATTTATTCTTGGGTCAAATTTAGTAATTCAAATTTCACCCTCTTCCTGTCAACCGATTAATCTGAAATTTTGTACGCATGTATAACCCCGATGACAATGCAATATTATGAAAAAAAAATTCCGATAGGTGGCGCGTGGGTCGCTATATTTACAAAAATCGCATTTATGGTCCGATTTGGCTGAAATTCGGAACATGTATTAATACCTTGAAAAGAAATATTTTCTTTAAAAAAAAATTCCGCTAGGTGGCGCGTGGGTCGCTATATTTACAAAAATCGCATTTATGGTCCGATTTGGCTGAAATTCGGAACATGTATTACTACCTTGAAAAGAAATATTTTCTTAAAAAAAAAATTCCGCTAGGTGGCGCGTGGGTCGCTATATTTACAAAAATCGCATTTATGGTCCGATTTGGCTGAAATTCGTAACATGTATTACTACCTTGAAAGGAAATATTTTCCTAAAAAAAACTTCCGATAGGTGGCGCGTGGGTCGCTATATTTACAAAAATAAAAACTAAAAACTTGAAAATAAAAATAGGTAAAAAAAACTTTTTAAGTTAAACGGTTTTATGTTATACATACATTGCAATGTTTAAGATAAATGTACTAAAAACCAAAAAATAATAAAATAGATACAGTCGTGGCAATTATAAACATTTGCATAGACTAGACTAAAATAAAACCGGGGGGCACGTCAATTGTCTACAAATTATCGACTTAATGTGCGATAGAAGAATCGTTTAATTCGTCGTTAGGCAGTTGGCCCGCAGACGGTGAGGAAATTACTTACTATTTTCTTGCTCATGGAAATTCCAATAGTTATACACTCCATGTTAATAAAAGAGATGTTTCAACTAGTTTATCGTTGGACATTCACACGAGGAATCGTTTCACTGCTCGTAGTTTGTCTTTAATCGACAAAACATATGATAAAAGTACTACTCGCTCACCACTATGAAACCCTAAAACTCGCTTATAATCGAGCTTGCTAGCTTTTTTCCACATTCTAGCCCTACTTATCACACGTCCATCGTTGTCGGTTGAACAACTGCCTAATTATAGTGTAACATTACAAAACAAACATTTTAATCAACGATTGTAGACAATTGACGTGCCCCACGGTTTTAGTTTAGTCTAGTCTATGCAAATGTTTATAATTCCCACGACTGTATCTATTTTATTATTTTTTGGTTTTTAGTACATTTATCTTAAACATTGCAATGTATGTATAACATAAAACCGTTTAACTTAAAAAGTTTTTTTTACCTATTTTTATTTAGATTTGAAAAGCGAAGCAATGGAAATACATATGTATAGCGAAATGCTTGTGAATTCCATGATTCTAAACTTGTATGCATGTAGCAGTTACATATGCAACCATTTCCCTTGTATTTTTTGTATAATTTTATAAACAGTAATAATGTTATATTTTGGGACTAACTATTTTTCACCCAAAAAAAGTTAGTAATGTAATGCAGAAGTACACATGACTGACTTTTTTATCGCCATTCCCATACAAAAGTAGTTAGCCTTTTTCAAAGAAAATATACCATTAACAGTTACCACTAGTGTCTTTGTAAACTGTTTAAAGTCAGTTTTAAGTTAGATGCCCTTCCTGCGGGGGTATAAATGGAATAAACAGTTTTGAGAATTGGTTAAATTTCGAAACCCGTATTTTTTCATTCTTCATGTTATCCCAATCGCTTTTAAACAAAGTATCTCTTATCAAAACATGTAGGTACTTACATATGTAAGTATTTATTACTAATAAGTGTAGAAAGAGATAATGGTAATTTTTCCCCCAAAATTGGTAGATTTTTTCAAGTAGATAGTTATTTTTTTGTTCTGAGTGGCAGGTAGTAAAGACCAAGTTAGATGCAAATGCGTACATATATGTATATGTACATACACATGGATTTGCGCTACATTGGTAAAAAGGGGTGTGAAATTTGTGATGCCATGATGTAGATACCCTACATAGCCATACAGATACCCTACAAAGAAATTCACATTAATCGGGAATTATTTCGCGATCGCTCGCAATGGAACATGCGACTGCTCGTAATTATATCTGAACGACGTTGGTCATTTCTCTCTCTCTCTCTCTCTCTCTATCGCTCTCCGAAAACGAAACTTACCAAAAAGGATAGCTTTTGTTTCAAAACAAGAAAATCGTGCATTCCCATTTGCGGGAAATCCCAGATTCTGCTTAAATACTAAAGATCTGTAAAGAAATTCTATTCAATTTCTCTCTGAAAAATAAAAACTTAACAGCTACCTAAGCATACAAAAACGATTGTTTGAGTTGCAAAAAATACGATCATTTACATTAACGAGCGTTAACGCGCGGAAACCCCCAGTTTTAGGCTAATAACTAAGTATCCGTAACGAAATTCAATGTAATTTCTCTCTGAACAAAACTGCACAGTCGGCTACCTAAGAAAGCTTACCAAAAAGGATTGTTTGAATTTCAAAAGAAAGCAATAATTTACGGTCATGCCAAATTTTAGGCCAGCCAATACTTACCTGCATATGTACATATACATACATATGTATAAATGATTTTACATGCATACAATTTAATAAAAATTATTTATTATGACCAACGTCGTTCAGATATAATTACGAGCAGTCGCATGTTCCATTGCGCGCGATCCCGAAATAATTCCCGATTAATGTGAATTTCTTTGTAGGGTATCTGTATGGCTATGTAGGGTATCTACATCATGGCATCACAAATTTCACACCCCTTTTTACCAATGTAGCGCAAATCCATGTGTATGTACATATACATATATGTACGCATTTGCATCTAACTTGGTCTTTACTACCTGCCACTCAGAACAAAAAAATAACCATCTACTTGAAAAAATCTACCAATTTTGGGGGAAAAATTACCATTATCTCTTTCTACACTTATTAGTAATAAATACTTACATATGTAAGTACCTACATGTTTTGATAAGAGATACTTTGTTTAAAAGCGATTGGGATAACATGAAGAATGAAAAAATACGGGTTTCGAAATTTAACCAATTCTCAAAACTGTTTATTACATTTATACCCCCGCAGGAAGGGCATCTAACTTAAAACTGACTTTAAACAGTTTACAAAGACACTAGTGGTAACTGTTAATGGTATATTTTCTTTGAAAAAGGCTAACTACTTTTGTATGGGAATGGCGATAAAAAAGTCAGTCATGTGTACTTCTGCATTACATTACTAACTTTTTTTTGGGTGAAAAATAGTTAGTCCCACAATATAACATTATTAATGTTTATAAAATTATACAAAAAATACAAGGGAAATGGTTGCATATGTAACTGCTACATGCATACAAGTTTAGAATCATGGAATTCACAAGCATTTCGCTATACATATGTATTTCCATTGCTTCGCTTTTCAAATCTAAAAAAGAGGGTTTTTCACAGCAAAATCAGTTAAAATGTTCTTGAATAAAAATATTTTCATCAGGAATTTGAAAGCTTTTGTCAATGAACTAACTAAAAATGGGTTTCTTGCTGTGTGATACATATTGATTTTTTTTCAATTGTCTCAAAATAGCCAATTAAAAGTCAACTACTTTTAGCATTTCATTTTTTTCTTCCTGCAAGGATATACATACATACCTATATTCTATGTGCTCACAATCGATAAAAGATTTTCATCTTATTAAAAAAACTTCAACGAAAAATCGATGAACTTGTATTTTTAAGTAAAGCAGATGAAAACTTTCTTCTTCCAGTTATTTGCTTACTCGAAATACATACCTAAAGAAAAATCCTTATACCTACCGAGCGAGAAATTGCTTCACATTGCTGACAGAATTTTATCACAGTGGTAACGCTGCTCTCTTACCTACTGTTCCTCCTACTAAATTACCCAATACACATTTTTCTTAATTCTCAATTTGAGATGTATTTGTAAGCAACTGTATATACATACATATGTATACCAAAACCCAAATGCATCTCAAATGTTCTCAACTTAAAAGGCTTGTACCATTCCTGAAGAATATAACAACTTTTATAAAACCTTAACCTAGAATACAATTACAATATTTCCTGCCACTGCTTCAAATAACATTTGGATGAAGAGCAATTTTATTTAATATCAAATAAATATGTACTTTTGTTTTTAAGATAAATTTACATTTAATTTACAATTGATTTTTAAATAAATTTTTGCTTCCAAAGTTTTACCGAGCATTGTTCTAAAAATATAGTTTTTATTTGCATGTTCTTAATTTATACATACCTAGGTACGTACCTCGGTATATTTAAGAAAAAAATTGAGAATACGTTTAGTTGTTTTCAACGTTCGAAATTTTTTTTATTATGTTTATTGGGCATCATCTCTCAGATGCTCGTTAACCTATGCGTTTGTGCTCATCAGTGTACGTGTGTATGTATGCCAATACTTAGGCTACTGTATCCTCGATACTTAAGTAGTCTTAGAGTAACAAGTAAATATTACTTATTACTGTAAAATTTTTAGAGTAACGAGTAAAGTTCACTTATTACTGTAAAATTTTTAAAGTAATAAGTAACGCTTTACTTATTACTTGAAATGTTTTACAGTAATAAGTAAAGCGGTACTTATTATTGTAAAATTTTTAAAGTAATAAGTAAAGCGATACTTATTACTGTAAAATTTTTTAAGTAACAAGTAAAGCGCTACTTATTACTGTAAAAAATTCTAAGTAGGCAGTAAAAAAGGTAAAAATAATGAATTACTACTGGTACTTAAAAGTGCCCATCTATGGAAATTGGGCACAATGGCGAATATACGCAATATGGTCTTGTGGAGGAGATTGGATTCAGTAAAGCAAACTCAAAAGTGTATGTATTTCTAAAAAAATGAATACCTTGTATTACGATTGCAACCGATTTTGCGATATCGTAGAATTGATAAATGAAAAACAAGCAATAATTTTGACACATGGTTTCATTAAAACATACAATTTAATACACTTTAATTCCTTAAATATGATATTATAAGAGTAAATTAAGGAAAATATAAGATATATAAGTAGATTAAGGAAAATGTGAACTATTAATTAAAGCCTATAATTTAATAAAATGAAAATAAAACAATATACAACTGCAGTCAATGCATTTTTATTCATCGTCACTAGCCATTATTTTAGTGGTACTTACAATTTTATCTAGCAAGTGAGGCAATGCTACATAGCAGTCGTTGCAATGCCACATAGCAGTCGTTGCAATGCTAAATAGCCGTAGCTACAATTCTATCCAGCAAGTGAGGCAATGCTACATAGCAGTCGTTGCAATGCCACATAGTAGTCGTTGCAATGCTAAATAGCCGTAGCTACAATTTTATCCAGCAAGTGAGGCAATGTACATAGGAAACCCAATGATAAACCATAGCGTGATCCACTATTTCTATTATTATAAAATATAGCAGCGACAGTAATAAACAGACACTATCCCGATTTCTACTAAGAACATAGCATCCAGCACCAGAAAACATAGCAGCCATAGCTATAATTTTTTTAAGTGCACTCTTGTGGTATAAGATGTTTCCTGCACGGTGGAGTTCTGCAGCTCGTATTATCTTTTCCAGCATCAAGTTGAAAAAAAAAATATTAAAACGAAAGTCGCTTACTGCGTTCATCTAAATAAAAAACAATTTTAGATATGAACTTAAATATATATGTATACTTAGGAATCAAACATTTTAAGTTAAAATTGAATCGCTTGTAGCGTCTCAGTCATTAAAAATAGCACAGCACTATTAAACTATTTATAATAATTATTATTTAAATTGAGATCAGTTACTGAAAATGTTCCTCTTTTGTTTATTGGCTGAGGCGATTTAATTTTTTTTATTAATTTCTTCCTCTTCATACACTCTTAGAAATTTTCGTGTAATTTTGCACACAAAAAGGTAGGTTACTTTTTTCCTACCTTATTATGCGCAAAATCGCACACTGAAAAATTCAACAGATAAGCTGTTTAAATTTAAACAATACAAGTGTAAAGACTACACAAACAAACTTTAAATCTAAACACCAATCGAGTGTAATAAATTGTAATTTCGCATATAAGTTAAACAAAATTACCAATTCACTATGTAATTTTACCCCACTCAATTGTAATTTCGCGCACGAGATTTGAAATTACAATTTCTGTATGCAATTTTAATCCAAAATGCGTGTAAAATCGCATGATATGCTCACTTTTGCTGAAAAGTGCGTAAAATTGCGTTTAGAACTGTAAATTACACACTTGTAGTGTAAATCTACGAAAAAAAATGTAAATTTCAACTAAAAATTACATATATTTTGGTAGCATATTTACACGCAGTTTTTAGAGTGTAATCATAAACTTAACATTTTATAAGCCAATTATGCATTTACATATGTAAGTATATAGCTAAAATATTTATAATTATATATTTTTTTTTTATATTTAAATAATACAACTATCATTCTCTTTGAAATAAATTGCCGAAGTTTATGGCTCTAGAAATGGTCGTAATTTTGAATTAAGTGTAGCACGGAAATAGGCCATAAGAATATATGTAAAATTTACAATTTAATGTAATTCCAAAATCCTTATAAATTATGTATATTTCGTATATAAAAAAAAAACAAAGGTAAAGCATGAAGCTACAAATGTTCCTAATTCCGTACCTAGCACGCAAAATAGTACATACATATAACGGAATTGAGAACATACGTAAAATACTTGATCCTATTTCCGTTCTATGCAACATTTCTTCAGCAACTATAAAAATTTTAATTTTTTTTAGAAAAATCCGTAATCGTAACATTTTATAAGCCAATTATGCATTTATATACATAAAATATTTATAAATATACGAATTTTCAAATATTTAAACAATTCAATTTTTGCGTAATATTCCCTAATTTGTAATAAATTGCCAAACTTTATGGCTCTAGAAACGGTCGCAATTTTGCATTAAGTGTAGCACGGAAATAGGCCATAAGAATATATGTAAAATTTACAATTTAATGCAATTTTTAAGTTTTTACGAATTCTATTTCGTATATCAAAAAAAAAGATAAAACAGAATGCTCCAAATGTTCCTAATTCCGTACTTAGCACGCAAAAGGGTACACCTCTAAATGATGTTGTACCCATTTCCGTCCTATTTTTAAATTAATATTTTAAACAACTTATCTATTCTTTAGTAGTTTCAACGTATACATTTACACAAAAAATCTTAAAATTTTCAATATGTAAAAATAAAATAGTATATATACGTACCAAATAATTATTAAGCCCTTATAAACTTTTTACCAAGCCCTTAGCAATTTCGCGAACACTATTCACTGACACATGCGTTAACTCCACGTTTGATGATTAACTCATATTTTAATGCAAATTTTGTTTAAATTAGTTTTTCTTGGAGGCTACCAAGTACAATATTTGGCAGCTTGAACAATTTTGATAAAATTCGTAGCTTTTTTATTCGAAAATATTACCACATATTCTTATTTTTCCATTTTAAACTTTTTTTCCCCAAAATAGCACGGAAATAGGTACTAGCACGGAAATGGGTACACTTACCTTATGTATACGCAGTGTAGTTCGCTGTATGTTTATTTGTACGCATGTGTGTACGTAACCGACTCCTTTTTGCATTGCATAAGTTAACGCGAAAGCGTGTGTATTCATACACTGAATGGGAGTTTTTCAGTGTGAGATGTGCTTATTTTAAGTTATACTATAAATTATACATATGTAGGTATGTAAACAGTTCTGCAACCAAAAAATCCCTATTTTTATATGGACGACAACAAAATGTCCCTTTTTTCCCTCTTTAAAATTTTGAAGTGAAATATCCGTCAAAAAGGGAAACTTCCCTCAATCTGGCACCACTGGTTATTATACAGAAAATACTATTTTTATAAATAACGAATTACGAACAGCATCAGACTACGTTACTCTGATTTCTTGATGATATGGTAACCGATGATGGATGCTTCAGTTTCATACACTCAGGGAAAACACATTATAAACAAGTAAGGAAGACTAAGTTCGAGTGTAATCGAACATTAGATACTCAGCTGTATGCTTTCATTGTTTGTTTGAGTTTGATGGAAACACGGTTTACTTTATATAAAGAGAGTGCTGCATAAAGTGGGCGTAGCCACACCCATTTTCAACATTTGTATCAGTCATCCAACTAAGCATGTGAAGATTATTCTTTGTGCAAAATTTCATTCCTTTATGACTTCTAGTTACAAAGATGTCACGTTACAAATTCCCAAAGGGTGTTCCAGAAATATCTTTGTTAAAAAGTAGGCGTGGTCATAAACCGATTTCAATAAATTTTTGCGTGTCTATTAACACAGGTTATATAAGTGTATAAACCAAGTTTCGTCATAATATCTCTATTATTTGTCGAGTTGTGGGCCTCGAAATCTCATAGACTCCTTCGTCTAAAAAGAGGCGGTGCCACGCCCATTTTCCAAAATTTTTCTATTTTTCTTTGTTTTGTGTAAATTTTCTCAAAAATGTGGAAAAAACATAAAAAAACATTCAAACAAATTCGTTGCCATGGGGATTTGTATGGGAATTTAATTTCTCAAAATTAAAGAAATCAAGTCTTCAAAACAAGGAAAGTTGGGAATGGAATGGCGCTTAAAGAATTTTTCATTATTTTAATGTATGAATTTTTTCAAAACAAGTATATGAAACCATGGTAACGCATGTAACAACAATATTTTATAAACCTTTTAACATGTTTTAAGGAAAATTTACTCAAAACAAAGAAAGTGGTGTTCAAAATAGGTAAACAATTTCTTTGACCCCTCCATATATTTTTTTTCTCTCAGTGTGGTCTATTGTGGAATTCATGCCAAAAAATGTTTTTATTAGGTCACTTTATAATACCCGTATATTAGAGTGGGCGTGGTAGTCAACCGATTTCTCTAAAATTTTGGGCATGTATCTATCACCACAAGTAATGAAAGTGTACACACCAAGTTTCGTCATTATATATAAATTATTTGTCGAGTTATGATCTCAGAAACCTCGTATATTCCTGCTTCTAAAAAGAGGCGGTGCCAAGCCCATTTTCCAAAATTTTTATCTTTTTTGTTTTATGTCCGTAGTTGGACTCCTGCCATAAAATTTCAATGATATATCTTTATGTATGTTTTTACATGACCGTTTTTTCTAATCATTATTTTATGTGAATTTTTATATGAGCTATTGGCCAGTTTTTTTTTTTTTTTTTTTTTTTTGATTAAGGAAAATGGAAAAAAAATTTTTGGTAGAAGTTATGGATCCATTTCGGAGACCACCACATCCTTAATCAAAAAAAAAAAAAAAATGGCCAATAGCTCATATAAAAATTCACATAAAATATGTATATCTTTATATTTGACAGAGATATCGCTTAAAATGCTTTACACATATATAAAAGTGGGCGTGGTCGTCAACCGATTTTCACAATTTTTCGTCCAAACATTTGGTTAAGTAAGTATATCATGCGTACCAAATTTTATCGATATATCTTCAACGGTTTCTGAGTTATGGCTTATAAAACTTTCAATGTTTACCCCTTAATAAGTGGGCGTGGCACCGCCCATTTTCCAAAACTTCATCAAATTTATTCATAGGAGCCTGAGCCCAAATCGTGGATGAAATTTCATCGCTCCAGCTATATTAGTGTGTGGGATAGCAAATTTCCGATTTGTTCTATATAGGAAAAGTGGGCGTGGTCATGGTCCGATTTCGCCCATTTTCAATACCAACCGTCCCAGTCTCGATACCAACTTGCATTCCAAATTTCATCAAAATATCTCAATTTTTGCGCGAGTTAGAACATTTTGATATATATAAGTCTATATCTATCTCGATTATTTCATTTTGTTACAATCCACCGTTATGTGATTAAAACTATAATACTCTGCGTACTAGTACAGCTGAGTATAAATACATATATATATTTCATATGTCAAAGCATTAACTATCTTAACCGTCTTTATATGTGCACAATGCCCGAAATACAAGGAAATCAAGGGTTTTTGTAAACGCGCGGTTTCTTCCTGCCCAAGTAAAGCGCGTTTCCTGCGTCATGTGTGGCTAGCTTTTGGTGCAAACAAATCTTGACCCGCCTTAATATATATACATATGTGTGTGTGAATGCATGCAACACCTACAATCATCCAGTGGTCTCACAAATGTTACAGTACAACTATTTTCCGCCAGATGGGGCAAGCCAATTACAGAGTGGTGTCAAACTAAAATTCTCTTTTAAACTGTTCTCAAGTTAAATTCATTGCATATTTTTAGGCAGAATATTGTCATAATCAAAGTAAAATACAAAAATTTAAAGCATCCGAAAAAAAACTTTTTTAAAATATGTAGGTACATATCTGTGGCAATTTGCAATAATCGCTTAAGTCGAAAAATATGATTTTATATTCGAAGGCGTTTCTTAACAAATCATAAAAGTCGATTAAAAACTATGGACACAAAGTCAGTGAGCCATCCACAATGTTACGATCAAATTTTGTAAATAAAACAAAATGCCATGAAGAAATTTGATTAAGTATATATGTACATCTACTGGCTGTTATAGCAAGTTTAATATACCTCTATTGTAAGTTATGCCTAAATGTTTTTATTTATATCTTTTTATTGAATTAAGTTATAGGTATGGGGGATTACAGAAATATAGTTTTAAAAGAAGAATAACTTGGTATATATGTATGTATGTATAACTCGAAATCTTCCTAAGTCGACTTAAGCGGTTATTGCTGGTGCCCACAGATATGTACATATGTATGCTGATGGCAAGGCTCGATCTCCAACCCCCTAACTTTCAATTGGATTAATATGTAAATATGTACATATGTATGTGCATAAGTTAGAAACGAATTATAGTAGGAAAGAAACTAGCAACAAATTTTCTATCAGATGTCGAAGGCAGGCAATAGCTCAGCGGTTAGAACTGTAGTTATTGTACTGCAAGGTGCGCAAGTTCGAGTCTTGGCAGAAGCAAAAGTAACCTGATGAGTCTTAGAGGGATCTAAGGTGAAACAGCTGTAGTTACATCCATGCTTAAAAAGTTTTTTTCTAGTTTCTAAAAAAATAAAAAATTAATTAATTTATGTTATCATAAAATTGATTTCGAAATATTCGCTGAGTGGCACTTATACGCAACCAGCCATGGGAAATCTGCATGTGATGGTATAGGTGGGACATTAGAAAGAGGCGCTCGGAATTATAGCATAGCAAATAAAAACCAAATTCAAACAGCGAAAGACCTTTATCATTGGGCTTCACAAACGTATAACACCTCCATAGAAGTTGCTTACGCAGACGCTGATGAATACAACAAAACAAAAGAAGAGCTAATTTCAAGATACAAAAATGCCAAAACTATTACAGGAACTCAAAGTTTCCATTCTTTTGTACCTTTAGATGAAACATCACTAAAAGTAAGCAAATATTCCGAAAGTCAGCAGTATGAGCTGCGCAAAGTTGTATATTAAATCTAAATAAATAAAAATAAAAAATTAACTTTATCAAGTGTAAGTCAATTTATTGTGGGTGTCTGAAAAATTTGATAATACGATTCTTGTTCGAATATTAGAATACTTAGTCATTAAAAGTTTATAGTACTATCTAAACGAAGGGTGTATGTTTATGTTGTACCATTCGCACCACTACTATGCATACACCCATCGTTTAGAATCTAAACTTTAGATACTAGGTAGAAAGGTAGAAAACCTGACTGTTAGCTTCATAGCGATATTCTAGGAATTTACCTTTCTAAAAAAAATTTTGAAGTATTTCCCAGTTTGAAAAAAAAAAATTTAAAAATTTTTTTTTTCAGTGTAATATAGAATTTTTACAGTGTATGTTTTCAAAAGGTGATTTTAATACCTTTCTAACGGTATAAAAATTTTTGAAATCGGTTGATTAGTTTACGCGTGATATCAAAATATAAGAAAGTAACCAAGAGATGCAGTTACTTAAATAAATTAAAAAAAAAAAAAATAAAAAAAGGCCATTTTAGTTTTCAGATATGTTATGTGTATTAAATAGACTTTTCTAAAGAAAATTCTTATTTTTCAAAACCGCTTGATCTTTGAAGTGTTTTTTCAGTTTCAAATTTTATTTTGAAAAACATTTTTTTTTCAGTGTAATAAATAAAAAAAAAATTTACAGTGTATTTTTTTGAAAGAATTAGAAAGGTATTGAAATTCCTTTCTAATGGTATGAAGATATTTGAAATCGGTAAAGCCATTCACTAGTAATCACACTTTAAAAGTACCTATTATCGTCATTTTTCGAATATTTCGATACTTTGCCACGCCCATAATTTTTAGAAAATGCAATTTCTAAAAATGAGGTTGTGTTTGAGTAGGTAAGATGTACCTCTATGCAAAATTTCATCAAATTCTGAGGGGGTCAGGTTCAAAATGTTCGTTTTTTTCAGCCTTTGATATGAAATTCATCATATTAAGCTTTGCAAAGAATATTTTTTAAATTATGAAAAGTTATGGAAAATTGTCCTACATGAATGAACAAATAGAAAATTTGCTTATCAACCAGGAATCCCTTCACTCATACAGAAATTCGCTCAATTCAATGCAAAAATAGAGTTTCACTCGTTTTAATGAGTGAACGAAGTCGGTGAAGTGGAACGATGCATCGCGATGTGGTGAAAATACCAGAGTACATTCTCTGATTTTACATTCTCTGATTTTTCCTTCGCTTTTATCATAGCAGCGCATTCTTTAGTTTTCTATATTCTATCGATTTCTTCTGCAGATGGTGCTGGTGTTGTGTGTTTGTGGCAACTCCGTCTCCAGCTGACAGCAATTGTCCCGCAGAGCGGCGCGACGATCGCTCAAAAACTGGAAATCGGCCGTCGACCGCGAAAGCAGTTACTTATTCCAAAAACCGTTTTCTAACGCTACCTTTTTTCTTGCAATTCATCGTGAAATATCATAGTTAATTATAAGTGCCTTTTGTGAACAATTGCTTACTCAATAAATTCGAATATATATATGAATGTATATTTGTGGTGATGAAAATCTTGGGGAACGTCAATAAATACTATATGTTTTTATATTTTTTATTATTAGCGCACGCTTTAATAACACATTCCAACAACATTTTTGCAACAGAATAACAATGGTACTTTTCTGAAAGGGGACGTCGCACAATGTTGCGAAGCGGCCAAAAATGAAAAAAAATCGATGGTGAGATTTTTTTTTTAATAAAATGCCGAATAATAGCCAATGCATCCCCTCTGACATTTTCAACAATATTTTTTATTTTAGACTACGGCGCTTTTAGCAGTTCTTGCTCAAACTTAGAATTTCGAAATATTATACCTTTGCGAGGGTTTTTCATCCGTCCGTCCGTCCGTCTGTGTGAACGCAAACTAGTCCCTCAGTTTTTGAGATATTTGATTGAAATTTGGAACACGGGTGAGTTTTGATGCTCAATTCATCATTTGTCGGAATTGGCCGAATCGGACCACTATAACATATAGCTCCCATACAACCGATTGTTCAGATATACACATTTTGGGGTATAACTTTTCCCTTTTTACAGGTAAGGACACGAAACTTTGGAGTATTTGTAATCATATTGACCCAAATAAGGTTACCGAAAATTATCAAGATCGGACCACTATAACATATAGCTCCCATACAACCGATTGTTCAGATATACACATTTTGGGGTATAACTTCTCCCTTTTTACAGCCAAAGATATGAAACTTTGGAGTATTGGTACCCATATGGACCCAATTAAGGTTACCGAAAATTGTCAAGATTGGACCACTATAACATATAGCTCCCATACAACCGATTGTTCAGATATACACATTTTGGGGTATAACTTCTCCCTTTTTACAGCTAAGGATATGAAACTTTGGAGTATTTGTAATCATATTGACCCAAATAAGGTTACCGAAAATTGTCAAGATCGGACTACTATAACATATAGCTCTCTTACAACCGATTGTTCAGATATACAGATTTTGGGGTATAACTTCTCACTTTTTACAGCTAAGGACATGCAACTTTGGAGTATTTGTACCCATATGGACCCAAATAAGGTTACCGAAAATTGTCTAGATCGGACCACTATAACACCGACAGAATTGAAATTATAAATTAAACTAAATCAGGCTATTTGCATAGGTAACTTTTCATTTCCCCATTCATGAAAGGTATGAAGTCTTCGGTACGCCCGAAGACAGCCGTGCTCTTACTTGTTTTTATTGATTTACCCATCAACAGGTGAATACCGTTACTTTTAAAAAGTGCCAAAAATTTAGCGGGTTTTTATCGCAAGTTGAAACTTTGGAAGGAAATAAAAAAATACTAATCATAACTGATCGCAATTTTTTAATATTTTGTCACCAGTTATGTAAACTTTAAAATGAGGCTAGTGAGAATGTGCGCCGAGGTGCGCCACTTACACTTTTTGCTCTTTATAGTGATGCCTTCTATTGCGGTTGGCGAAGTATGTGGCGCGTGGATCTTCTTCTGTGAAGACCTGCCATTTAAATACTCTGTTAAACATATTGAAAATTTTGTAAATTTTATATTAGAAAATGAATTAAAGCCTTGATGAGCTAAAATTGAACAAAAAGAGAAATTTTAGATAAAAGACATGGTGGGAGTTTAATTTCTTAGTTTGACTTAGGAAGCGTATAAAAGATAGTTATTTTTTGATATTATAAACTTCCCACCTTAAAATTAACATATTTTCTTAGGTCCATGAGTTAAATAAAGCAGATTGTTTCCAAAATCTTGGGCAATTTTTACCTTGCGACGATAAAGTAACAACCTAAGGTATATATATGGATGCATACAAGGACTCAATTTTCACTTAAATTTATATTTTCATTCACCGGTTACAAACATTTGATCGAAATATAAAAAAATTAACCGTCGAACATTTAGTGGTTTATTGGCTATACAACAGTAAGCATTTTTATGCCGAATGAGACGCAAATAAGACCAATCTTTGAAATCAGGGTTCATTTGCCATTTTTCCTTAAACACTTTTATGTCTGGTGGGCGTGTATAAAGTCCCATCTCTACCAAATTTTATATTTTGGTTTTGATGTGTAAACATCTTCGCTGTAGCTACGAGTAATTTCGAAAAACGCGTAAAGCTTACGCGTAAAGTTTACGCGTAAACGTGTAAACCGTATACGACTTTGTGTTAGTGCGCTGCTGTGTCCGTGTGAATAGATTGATATTAGAGCGGTAGGTAGATAGGTAGGCAAGTACTTACAAATGATTAAGGTACTGCCAGACGATGCAATGAAAGTGCTTTCCGAAGGTGTCAAATCATTGAAAGAACTTTCATGAGCATCCACACGACGCAATGAAAGTGCTTTCAGAAAGCACTTTTTACCTCCACTTTCCGAAAACTTTCAGGAATTACTTTTCGTTTGTCCACACGGTGAAAGGGAAATGAGTTTTTGAAAGTACTTTCTGGCAGCTGTCAAATTAAATTCAAACAGCTGTGAGAGCAAGAAAGATGTAGGAGAGCAAACAGCTTGTTGTGTGACTCACACAGTGTGAAAGCAAACAGCTGTGCGTGGAATGGTGATGGTGGAGACTTCTGTGTTTTTTGTGTTCATATGAAAAATATAACGTGATAATTAATTATTTTAATAATTGTATTTTGTTTATACATATGTATTTTTATAAAAAAAAAAGATATTTACATGCCGGTTCGATCATTTAGACAACACTCGTATCAGCTAGCAACTTTCAGAAAGTAAAACACTTTCAGATGTAACAATTGAAAGTGAAAAGTATTTCTGAAAAGTATTTTTCTCGCAGCTAGACGATGAAAGTTTTTCGTAAGAAAGTAATTTCTGAAATTTCGGAAAACACTTTCAGAAAGTATTTTTTTGGTGGCTACACGAGAAAATTTTACTTTTTCACTTTCTGAAAGCACTTTCATTGCATCGTCTGGCAGGACCTTTAGACGCAGACATGCATTGTTGCTGTTGTTGTTGATATTTGCAATAAAGCGACAAATAGACAAAATAAAAAGGACCAACATGTTTGAACATGTATGCGAATGTATGGATATGCATACCAACATCTATCTACATATCTAATTTTCTGAGAAATATTGGTATCAAATGAAAGGTTTTGAGCAGGACTTCGATATGAGGCACTATTAATTGTCACCCCTAGGCCGGGAATGCAGATATAGGTCAAAACGTGGACCCGGATGACCCAGAATATTTCTGAGCAATATTGGTATCAAATGAAAGGTTTTGAGCAGGGCTTCTACATGGAGCTCTATTCTTTATGATTTCTAAGTCGGGTCCTGAGATATGGGTCAAAAGGTGGACCCGGATGACCCCAGAATATTTCTGAGCAATATTGGTATCAAATGAAAGGTTTTGAGCAGGGCTTCCACATGGAGCTCTATTATTTATGATTCCTAAGTCGGGTCCTGAGATATGGGTCAAAACGAGGACCCGGATGATCCTTGAATGTTTCTGAGAATATTGGTATCAAACGAAAGCAAAAACCAAAGCAAAAACAAAAACAAAACAAGAACAAAAAAAATAAAATAAAATAAACAACAAAATAGTAGATAGCAGTGACAATTACAACAAAAAATTATAAAAAATAGTCGCATTCTAATCCACAGAAACCCACAAAGGGAATAGAAATCCTATATCGAAATTGTTTACACATTAACGTTCATGAATACTCGTTATTCACGCTTTAATTTTTTTTAAAACAATATAAAGCTACCTACCAAGTTAGAATAAAATCGGGGCAGTTTTTCCCCCACCCAATAGTATAGGGGGCGTGGCCGTTATCGGATTTTGATAAAATTTCAGAATTTTCTTATCTGAACTAAATGTAGTACTCACACAAAATATCTCTGAAACCGGATAACGCTAACTATTTTTGGCCGCAGCATATATGGGATCGCAACACTGTGCGTTGTCCTGATCACTTTTGAGGAACAAAGTTATATCCCAGCACGTCTCAGTTTTTTTTTATTCGCGGTTAAAGTTTGGGAGGGCATAGACGGTATTTGTACCGCAAGTACAAGATTTTTGAGAGATAGAGCTTTTGTGTCTGAGAAAAAGTTGTTCCTATCAAAGAGCTCAACATTTCGTCGCTGCATTACCCGCCACCAATCCTCCTTCCACTATTTTTTTTGAAATTTTTCGCGATTTTTTAAATAAAATAGTAATATTTTTTTAAATATTGACACCAGCCTTAAGGCATATTCCCGAGCAATATTCTTTGCTAAAATATAGGAGGGGTGTGGGAACAACAAAACCTCACTCGAGCTCTCATTTAAGCAGAAAAATAAGAAAAAGTAGAAGTTTTCAAAAATCCAATTTATGTATTTTCAAAGTAGGAGTATAATATACTTTCTTTAATTTTAGCTAGAGATAACTTTGGAAACATGTGTTTTATGCGATTGAAAGTCGGACTTCGTGTATCCAAGCTTTTAATAAAATTCTTTACTATGCCCAATTTTATATGAAGGGGTGGAATAATGATTCTTTTTTTTTTCCACAATAGGCTCGTGTATCAAATTTAAATTACCTATGATAGCTTCCCGACGAGGTTCAAAATGTTTTACGTGATAATGACTTTCTTTTGCTCATGTGTCCCATTTACAAAGGAACCACATGCGTTTTGTGTATCTGGTTGCAGGCCAGTTAAAACAGCAATTACTTTAAAGTCTGCACATATATCCCAATTATATTTTTATACTCAGCTGTACTAGTACACAGAGTATTATAGTTTTGATTTCATAACGGTGGATTGTAACAGAATGAAATAATCGAGATAGATATAGACTTATATATATCAAAATGATCAGGGTGAAAAGAGAAATCGATTGAGCCATGTCCGTCCGTCCGTCCGTCCGTCCGTCCGTACGCACGATAACTCGCGCAAATGAGATATTTTGATGAAATTTGGAATGCAAGTTGGTATCGAGACTGGGACGGTTGGTATTGAAAATGGGCGAAATCGGACCATGACCACGCCCACTTTTCCTATATAGAAAAAATTGGAAATTTGGTATCTCAGTCACTAATAGAGCTGGAGCGATGAAATTTTACCCACGTATTGAGCTCAGGCCCCTATGAAGAAATCTGATGAAATTTTGGAAAATGGGCGGTGCCACGCCCACTTATTAAGGGTCAAACATGGAAAGTTTTATATGTCATAACTCAGAAACCATTGAAGATATATCGATGAAATTTGGTATGCGTGATTTACTTACTTAGGCAAACATTTTGATGAAAAATTGTTAAAATCGGTTCACGGCCACGCCCACTTTTATATATGTGTATTATAAAGTGACCTAATAAAAACATTTTAAGCGATATCTCTGTCAAATATAAAGATATATCATTGAAATTTTATGGCAGCAGTCCAACTATGGACACAAAACAAAAAACATAAAAATTTTGGAAAATGGGCGGTGCCACGCCCACTTATTAAGGGGCAAACATTGAAAGTTTTACGAGTCATAACTCAGAAACCATTGAAGATATATCGATGAAATTTGGTACGCGTGATATACTTACTTAGGCAAATGTTTGGACTAAAAATTGCCAAAATCGGTTGACGACCACGCCCACTTTTATATATGGGTATAATAAAGTGGCCCAATAAAAACATTTTAAGCTATATCTCTGTCAAATATAGAGATATATCATTGAAATTTTATGGCAGGAGTCCAACTGGGGACATAAAACTAAAAACACAAAAATTTTGGAAAATGGGCGTGGCACCGCCTCTTTTTAGAAGCAGGAATATACGAGATTTCTGAGCCCATAACTCGACAAATAAGTGAGATATTATGACGAAACTTGGTGTGTGCACTTCTATTACTTGTGGTACTACATGTTCAAAATTTTAGCGAAATCGGTTGACGACCACGCCCACTTTTATATATGGGTATTATAAAGTGGCCTAATAAAAACTTTTTAAGCGATATCTTTGTCAAATATAAAGATAATTCATTGAAATTTTGTGGCATGAGTTCCACAATAGACCGGAAACAAAAAATAGAAAAATTTTGGAAAATGGGCGTCGCACCGCCTCTTTTTAGACAAAGGAATATACGAGATTTCTGAGCCCATAACTCGACAAATAATTGAGATATTATGACGAAACTTGGTTTATACACTTTTATAACCTGTGTTAATAGACACGCAAAAATGTATTGAAATCGGTTTATGACCACGCCTACTTTTTAACAAAGATATTTCTGGATTACCCTTTGGGAATTTGTAATGTGACATCTTTGTAACTAGAAGTCATAAAGGAATGAAATTTTGCACAAAGAATAATATTCATATGCTTAGTTGAATAACTGATAAAAATGTTGAAAATGGGCGTGGCTACGCCCACTTTATACAGCACTCTCTTTATATACCGTGTTTCCTTCAAACGAAAACAAACAATGAAAGCATACAGCTGAGTATCTAATGTTCGATTCCACTCGAACTTAGGCTTCCTTACTTGTTTATATTGTATTTTAGTCAAAATATTCGATACATTGGCGTATGATTCTTCTTTTTTGTTGAGTATGCCAATGGTAATCCTGGATACTTATTTCCATTATGAAGCAGGACAGCTTTAAGAATTATTTCTGAACTGTCAATGAATAATCTCCATAACATGGAATCTAGCGGTAGTTTCAAAAACCGCATAATTTCTTCTTCTATATTATAGCAGTATGTTAGTTGACCACTTTCTTTAAAATACACTTCTATATCGCTTTTTCTGGAAAACGTAACATTGACATTATCCGCTAACACATTTCTCTGACGTAATGTGGAACATAATACTTCCGACTTTTCTTTTGATAATTTGAAATCCCGCACCAAGTCTTCAAAATATTCTTTATCTATCAAGTTTGGATTTTTATTATAGCTTAATGTGGGTGTGTAATCTTCATCTGAAATATTTGTCGGTAGAGTTTCTATCTCTGTATGAGCGTAATTTCTTCCACAGGTTAAATTTCCATGCGGAGGTGGCAGTGGTGGTACCCCATATTCTCTCATTTCGGGTAGAATCACGTTGGGGGCCGATTGATACTTTATAATGCTTCTTATTTTTTCCAAATTTAAAATTGACGCATAAATAGCATGACGCTGGCACGTGGGTAACTGGATTCATCCATGTCGTTGCTGTTATAATTGGTAAGGATCGAGGACCTGCTTTAAACCAAGATAATAGTGAATCTTCGCACGTTGTACATACAGTCTTTGGTTCCCAATCTTGAAGTGGAACCCGTAAACCAAAGTATAAAAAATATGACTCCTCTAGCTTATCAGCTATGTGCCTTCTGCTTTGCTTTGGAGTAAAGTGTTCGCAAATGAAACAAAACCAATATTTATATTTGCATTGATTTTTTGCCATTTTCTTGAAGTTTTTCGGAAATCACAATAGATCACACTACTATTAAAGAACCAATGTACATATATATATGTATAAATTTAGCGGATTTAAATATTTTAGACGTTTGACGAAGTTTGAAATTTTGCCTTTCATAAAAAATTTCGCTCTAAGTTCACAGTGATTCTTTAGATAAGGTCAACAAGTAATATTAATAATAATAATACTAGCTGACCCGGAAAACTTCGTTCTGCCCAAAATAGATTTTTTTTATTTCATTTCAAAAATTGTTATTACACCGGTATTATTTTTTTTAATAGAAAATTAACGATTTTTCACTACTTCATTGTGTATACAACTTCAAAAATATATAATTTTAGTATTCAGTTTAAGGCTGCACGATACACAACATTTTTAGTTTTCTGTTCCGGATCGTAAATAAATAGCGAGGACGGTTTTCCAACACGGGAACACGCCACATAGAGCTGACCATGTGAAAAGCATGGCATTTCTAGGTTTATGCCGCATAATTCCACATGACTTCCCTTGTCACTTGTTAATTGTCATCGCAAATGCAAGTTTCACTGGGAACTGCATACGTTTGAATTGGAAGGGCAAATCTGTTGAAGATAAGGGAATCCGGGGAAGTAAGCATTCCTCTCCCTTGAACGGGTCTTTCAAAATGCTTGCCACTATTAAATTGTCCATTAGCTTTGTAACAATCAGTCGTGTACCATTGCACAGTTTTGGAGCATGAAGATTGCGTAGCATAATAAAAACAGACCAAACTTTGAGACGAAAATGATGAGGAGGCATTGCAGGCAAATCCAGAGAGTTTAATAACTCCAATGGGTAATTTACTACTTCGTCTTCATTTTCAACGCGATCAATAGATTTATAAGAACGCAGATCTCCCGGAATTTAATTTTGAATCGTCCTATTCACGTCGTTGACATCAATATTTTTTGCTGCTAAAATTGCGCGTGCGGCTAACCATTCGCAGTTACCATAATTTTGAGCGATATAAACTGCTAATTAGTTCATCCTTACTTCAAGCGAATTGGCAAATCGCAGTTGGAATCGATATTAATACACTGCAAGGATCTATCGGAACTTGTCCATTGCCGATTCGCAGCAGCTCTTTTGAAAAAGCCTCCGCAGTGCTATCGTGTTGCAGCAAAACTCGCATATTGATGGTCAATCAAATGGTTTCAACAAACCTCCACAAATTCGATGACTTCAGATATACGTTTATCTCATCCGCCGGTGTTGATTTTGGAATCACGGGTAGTGTTTGTCTAAAGTCGCCCGCCAGCAATATCATCACTTCTCCAAAGCAACGATCATTATTGCGCATATCTCTCAATGTTTGGTCGAGTGCTTCTAATGATCGTTTGTGGGCCGTGCACTAATCCCATATGATCAATTTACAGTTTTTGAAAACTTGTGCCATTGCTGATTGCTTTGATTGCAAATAGGACTTTCGTGTATTTGCAAGTTTAATAGAAGCTTTAATGCTGAATGTGCCGTTTTTCCACCTTCCAACGCTGTTGCCGCAATTCCGGTAGATGCAAGAGCTAATGCAATACCACGGGCGCATCGAGAAAAAATATGCCACCGTTTCCATTATCTAAAGCGTTTATTAGTTGATTGTACGCACTGCTTTGCTGTTCATTCAACAGTGGAAAATTTGTTTGTACTTGTTGTTGCAAGTGAGTTATATCGTAAGCACGCTCGCCATGAACGTTTTCAGGGATATTTAGCCTTAAAAATCAAGATCGCATGGGAGGTGCCACACCCCATTTTCCCAAAACTACTGTTTTTTTCATAAGCATGCTATTGATATCGTTAATCTCCTGATAAATTTTCAGGCAACCTTAAACGCTTTTATAGATATTCAGCTTGAAAAATTAAGTTTGTGTGGGAGGTGCCACGCCCCCTTTTCTGATAACACCCACTTTTATGCGTGGAAATGGCTTTGATATCATTTAGCTCTATACCAATTTTCAGCTCCCTACCTTGAAAACTTTTAGAGATAATCAGCTTGAAAAATTTAGATTAATTGGCAGGTGCCACGCCCCCTTTTCCGATAACCTACACCAGAGATCTCCACAAAGCCCTTATGGACGCGCGAGCAACGGTACATTGAAATAAAAATCATGGCCGACAGTAAGAGCAAAAAAATTGCGGCCGCCCACTTCCTCCATTTTTAAAAGTACACCCGAAAAATTTCGAAAATTTATAAATTGATATTTTTTTTTATTTTTAAAGAGAATAAATTTATTTCTGGGTATTTTTTCAAATGTTTTATATAATTTTTAATTTTTTTTTTAGACTATAATTTTTATACTCAGCTGTACTAGTACACAGAGTATTATAGTTTTGATTTCCTAACGGTGGATTGTAACAGAATGAAATAATCGAGATAGATATAGACTTATATATATCAAAATGATCAGGGTGAAAAGAGAAATCGATTGAGCCATGTCCGTCCGTCTGTCCGTCTGTCCGTCTGTCCGTCTGTCCGTCTGTCCGTCTGTCCGTCTGTGAGCACGATAACTCGCGCAAAAATTGAGATATTTTGATGAAATTTGAAATGTAAGTTGGTATCAAGGCAGGAACGGATGGTATTGAAAATGGGCGAAATCGGACCATGACCACGCCCACCTCCCCTATATAGTAAAAATCGGAAATTTTGTATCTCAGTCACTAATAGAGCTGGAGTGATAAAATTTTACCCACGTATTGAGCTCAGGCCCTTATGAAGAAATATGGTGAAATTTTGGAAAATGGGCGGTGCCACGCCCACTTATTAAGGGGCAAACATTTCAAGTTTTATGAGTCATAACTCAGAAACCGTTGAAGATATATCGATGAAATTTGGTACGCGTGATATAATTACTTAGGCAAATGTTTGGATTAAAAATTGCCAAGATCGGTTGACGACCACGCCCACTTTTATATATGGGTATTATAAAGTGGCATAATAAAAACATTTTAAGCCATATCTCTGTCAAATATAAAGATATATCATTGAAATTTTATGGCAGGAGTCCAACTGCGGATATAAAACGAAAAACACAAAAATTTTGGAAAATGGGCGTGGCACCGCCTCTTTTTATAAACAGGAATATACGAGATTTCTGAGCCCATAACTCGACAAATAATTTATATATAATGACGAAACTTGGTGTGTACACTTTCATTACTTGTGGTAATACACGCTCAAAATTTTAGCGAAATCGGTTGACGACCACGCCCACTTTTATATATGAGAACTATAAAGGGGCCTAATAAAACATTTTAAGCGATATCTCTGTCAAATATAAAGATCTGTCATTGAAATTTTGTGGCATGACTTCCACAATAGACCGGAAACAACAAATAGAAAAATTTTGGAAAATGGGCGTGGCACCGCCTCTTTTTACACAAAGGGATATACGAGATTTCTTAGCCTATAACTCGACAAATAATTGAGATATTATGACGAAACTTGGTTTATACACTTTTATAACTTGTGTTAATAGACACGCAAAAATTTATTGAAATCGGTTTATGACCACGCCTACTTTTTAAGAAAGATATTTCTGGAACACCCTTTGGGAATTTGTAACATGACATCTTTGTAACTAGAAATCATAAAGGAATGAAATTTTGCACAAAGTATAATATTGATATGCTTAGTTGGATGACTGATAAAAATTTAGAAAATGGGCGTGACTACGCCCACTTTATGCAGCACTCGCTTTATATTAAGTGCACCGTGTTTCCATCAAACGCAAACAAACAATGAAAGCATACAGCTGAGTATCTAATGTTCGATTCCACTCGAACTTAGGCTTCCTTACTTGTTTTTTTTTAATTTTTTTTAAGTTTTTTTTTAATTTTTTTTTTGTCTTGAGAAAAAAAAGAATAAATTTCACATAATTCAGGGACTGGTAATAGTGCAACATAAAAAACAAAAATAGACTGTTGTCGGAAGAAAATTAGGAGAATGTGAATATGAAGAACAATAAAAAAGGAGATAAAGGAAACGGAGAAAAATGAGATACCTATTTTGAAGAGTTCTCAATTAATTTGTCGATATCTATCTCGATTTTTGTGGTAGATAATTTAAGAAGCGCTTCTAAATGCTTATTTGTTAATCTATTTCTGTGATTTATTTTTATTTGCTTAAGATACGAAAAGGCGCTTTCACACTACTACCAAACATTGAATAAAATTTTAAAATTTCTTGACGCAGTATTGGATATTTGTCGTTGCTTATAACTTTCCAAAAATCAATGCCCTTTAAATCCAAGAATTTTAGTTCAGGGTCGCATTGTAAGTCGCATAGCTCCATTTGTAATTCTGGCTTCTGCTCATTTATATTGCATGTCATTGGTATAAAAAAAATTGGTAGCATTTTTTTGATAACTTCAAAGTCTTGGAATCTGTTAGAAAAATTATTTTTTAAATCAGCGAAATACGTTATAAACAGGGAGAAATCAAAAGTTAAAATATCAAATTCACTTAGTACTGACTTTAAGAAAGGAAAGTGACAAAGTTTTGTAATATTTAAATCAGCAATAAAAACTTCTATTTTTTTTATAAAGCCTTCAATTATGCTAACCATTTCAAATATCGATTTTTTATTTCCTTGCATACAGGTGAAGCTAATAAAAATGTGTTAAAAAAAAATCTACATAAGTACATACATATCACACTATTGAATTCCGTATCAAATCTTAATTCACAACGATTTGTCTCAGTGTGTGGGCGGCGACTCGCTGTAGCCCGCTTCTGCAGAAAATAAAAAAGAAAAATGGAAGCCAAAAATGGCGTGTACACAAACCCCGTCGGAATTGATTGCTTTGAAAATTCAGGTTTCATTAAATACTTTTAAAAGTGTTCAATATAATAAAAGAAACTAACACCATAATTTGTCTTCCAGGTCTGATAGTGAAAAAATTGTTTGATACAAAAAATATTCCAAAATTATTCCTTTATATGTAATTTTACATGAATTAATAGTAATTTTGCGCTGCTGTTCCTAATGGGTGTAGTATTAAACTTCGTTTGTAGGCGAGAGGATAGAATGCGCGGTCGCGGTGATTTTCGGCGCGCTTGCCTATGCTTAAGCGCGGCACAAAAACAAAAAGCGCGGAAGCGCTTAGGCAGTGGAGACCCTTGACCTACACTTTTATGCGCAAAAATTGTTTTGATAACATATGGCTCTGTACCAATGTCCAGGTCCCTGCCTTAAATCCTTTTAGAGATATTCAGCTTAAAAAATTAAGGGTGTATGGGAGGTACCACGCCCTCTTTTTCGATAACCCCCACTTTTATGCGGGAGAGTGGTTTTAATGTCATTTAGCTCTATAGAAATTTTCTGGATCTTGCCATTTATTCTTTCTGATACATATAGTCAGCTTCCAACGCTAAGTTTGTATGAGAGGTGCCACGCCCTTTTTAACACGCTTTTATTAGTTTCACCTGTATGTATGTATGCATGTATGTATGTATGTAATTTCTAGCTGCTGTCTAAATATATGCAACACATTTTACTAATGAGAATAGGTTATAGCCACCGCTATGTTCCAACAGATGGCGCGCGTGTATTTATATTTTTAAAATATTCACTTATTTCTGATAACCCCCACTTTTCTGCGTGAGAAGGGTTTTGATATCACCTACATCTATACCAAATTTCAGCTCCTTACCTTGAACTCTTTTAGAGATAATCAGCTTTAAAAATTGAGATTGTATGGGAGGTGCCACGCCCCCCTAATATTTTTTAATTTTCTCTTCGACTAAACCTTCGGGGGGTTACAACAAACAAACCCCCCTAAGGAAGTATTTGATTTGATTCAGCCGTTTTCAAGTTTTAGCGTTACAGTTAAAAACCAAATCATTTTTATATATATAGATATAGATAGATAATATAATAGTATGGCGCTATTATAATTTTGACGAGTTTTATGGCCGAGCTTCTCTCCCAATTCGAGGTGTGCTCCTTTTTGCTTTTCCTACTAATTGGGTCGATCTACAGTTTTATGCCGGCTCCGAACGGCGGATGAATTTTTTGTGGGAAGCTTTTTCATGGCAGAAATACTCTCGGAGGGTATGCCGCCCACTGCCGAGAGGTGACCGCTGCTCTTAAAAAAACCCAATAATTGGATTTTTACTAATAAGAAAATTTTTTTTGGTGTTTGCTCGGACTGGGGTTTGAACCCGAGACCTCTGGCATAGCAGGCGAGCACTCTACCCACTGCACCACAGCGGCCTTACATACCTACATAAATACATAAATCGAATTTTTGAAAACTACTTTTTCTTATTTTTATGCTTAAATGAGAGCTCGAGTGAGGTTTTGTTGTTTTGTTGTTTTCTTTGTGCAAAATTTCATTCCTTTTTGACTTCTAGTTACAAAGATGTCACGTTACAAATTCCCAAAGGATGTTCCAGAAATATCTTTGTTAAAAAGTAGGCGTGGTCATAAACCGATTTCAATAAATTTTTGCGTGTCTATTAACACAAGTTATAAAAGTGTATAAACCAAGTTTCGTTAAAATATCTCAATTATTTGTCGAGTTATAGGCTAAGATATCTCGTATATTCCTTTGTCTAAACAGAGGCGGTGCCACTCCCATTTTCTAAAATTTTTATATTTTTTGTTTCCGGTCTATTGTGGAACTCATGACGCAAAATTTCTATGAATTATCTCTATATTTGACAAAGATATCGCTTAAAATGTTTTTATTAGGCTACTTTATAGTTCCCATGTATAAAAGTGGGCGTGGTCGTCAAACCGATTTCGCTAAAATTTTGAACATATATTACCACAAGTAATAAAAGTGTACACACCAAGTTTCGTCATTATACATAAATTATTTGTCGAGTTATGGGCTCAGAAATCTCGTATATTCCTGTTTCTAAAAAGAGGCGGTGCCACGCCCATTTGCCAAAATTTTTGTGTTTTTCGTTTTATGTCCGCAGTTGGACTCCTGCTATAAAATTTCAATGATATATATTTATATTTGACAGATATATCGTTTAAAATGTTTTGTGGCCTAATTATAATACACATATATAAAAGTGGGCGTGGCCGTCAACCGATTTTAACAATTTTCCGTCCAAACGTTTTCCTAAGTAAGTAAATTACGCGTACCAAATTTCATCGATATATCTTCAATGGTTTCTGAGTTATGACATATAAAACTTTCAAGGTTTGACCCTTAATAAGTGGGCGTGGCACCACCCATTTTCAAAAATTTCATCAAACTTTTTCCTAGGGGCCTGAGCTCAACTCGTGGGTAAAATTTCATCGCTCCAGCTATATTAGTGACTGAGATACCAAATTTCCGATTTTTTCTATATAGGAAAAGTGGGCGTGGTCATGGTCCAATTTCGCCCATTTTCAATACCAACCGTCCCAGTCTCGATACCAACTTGCATTTCAAATTTCATCAAAATATCTAAATTTTTGGGCGAGTTAGAGTGTTTAGAGACGGACGGACAGACGGACAGACGGACGGCAATGTGTTCTCAGTAAAAAATTGTGCTTTGAGAATTAATGTGGAAATGGGTAAATATCAAATGCGCTGGGAAAGAGTATACACGATAGTGGCGATAGTACTAAAACTATCGATAGTTATTTCAAGTGACTAGACCATCGATACTATCGATAGTATCGTCGATAGTTTGACAGCTCTACTGCTGATCGAATGCTAGCGGCTGCCGACATTGACCGACAACGCTATCTCACTAATACACATGCAACTAATAACTTCTTTGCATGTATTAGAATCAGCGTTGCCACTTTGGTTATTTTTAATCAAAATTGGTAATTTGTTGTCCTCTAAAACGATTTTGGTAATTTGGTAATCCTTTGTTCTGTTTGGTAATTTTTCCATGTACACTGATGCACATTACAATCCGAAGAATCGGTAAAGCATGAATAATGGAAATAAAATATACCTTATGTTTTTATCATAAATAAAATATATACATACATATATAATGGATCACAACATCAAAATTTGTTTCTATACTCTGGACACGACTATCCTACCTGCATATACATATGTAAGATCGGAACCTCTCACTATGTATCGAAGGCTCTAAAAAATTGGAGGTTTCGTCATAAATTGTGCTCATAATTATTTGATTAGATATAAGTTTGGAAAAACACAGAGGTGAAAATTAATGACAAATATACGTGGAATAAATAACTGTGAAAGAAAATATCTGCTGCTTATCTTATTTCCCATAAAAAAATATGTTTTCTTCTACATTACAACATGCATAGAATCTACCCGTGCAGAGGTAGACGCGACTTGGCTATATTTACATGATCGCCTATAACTTTTCCATTTTGCCAAGGATTTCCTTCGTTGATAGGAATTAAATGAAAAAACTTTTGTTTTAAAGATTTTCCCTGACAAAGTAATTTTTCTTCAATTTTTCATAAAAAATTAAAATTTACCCATCAATATTTCAGAAACTATAAGACCTTGAGAAAAATTTTATAGTATTCATATATAGATAGCTCAATGCATTAAAGAGATATACAGGATTAAGTAGAGATATTGGCCAAATAATGGTAAATTTCCGATATCTCAAAAACCTTCCCATAGAATTAAAAATTAATTCGATTTTAGGAATCAGCGACCGATTTTACATATATGTATATTAGATAGGGTTGGTCCCCATACGAAAAAAAAAAAGTTGTAAAAGTCCGCCCCTAAATTTGTAGCTTATGTTGAGAGGGTTAAGGTACACAAAAAAAATTTTTTTTTGATCCCGCGAAATACCGCCGAAATCGTTTTTTTCTTGTAACTTTGTTATTTATCATCCGATTTTTAAAATTGATACGTCATTAGTTTCGTATTTTGAAGCTCTACACTTCCTTCTAATGCTCTTTTGAGCTCTGAAGTCGTTTTCACATAGTTGGGTCAGCTAACTTATTTGTATGTCCATGAATTATCCTCTTTGTTTTGCCAAATGAAAGTGCTTCAAAATTCATTACAATGTTGCCTTTAAAGGGTTTTACTAAATTAATAAACAAGGAAGTTCCGTCACTACGAATATTTAACGTAGCTATTATTTAATTTATTTTTTTAAGCAATTCAATATATGTAAAGTTGTAAAAGTCCGACCCTAAATTTGAAGCTTATATTGAGAGGATTAATGGACGAAAAAATTTTTTTTTTCTGATCTCGCGAAATTCCGCCGAAATGGTTTTTTTCTTGTAACTTTGTTATTTAACATCCGATTTTTAAAATTGATACGTCATTATTTTCGTATTTCGAAGCTCTATATTTTCTTCTAATGTCCTTTTGCACTCTGAAGTCAAATAACAAAGTTACAATAAAAAAAACTATTTCGACGGTATTTCGCGGGATCAGAAAAAAAAAATAAAAATTGTTTCCTTAATCCTTTCAATATAAGCTTCAAATTTAGGGTCGGACTTTTACAACTTTACATATATTGAATTGCTTAAAAAAATTAGTAAAATAATTGCTATGTTAAATAACTTCTTTGTGACGTAACTTCTTTGTTTATTAATTTAGTAAAACCGTTTTAAGGCAACATTGTCATGAATTTTGAAGTACTTTCATTTGGAAATACAAAGAGGATAATTCATGGACATACAGATAAGTTAGCTGACCCAACTATGTGAAAACAACTTCAGAGCTCAAAAGGACATTAGAAGGAAGTGTAGAGCTTCAAAATACGAAACTAATGACGGATCGGATGATAAATAACAAAGTTACAAGAAAAAAACAATTTCGGCGGTATTTCGCGGGGTCAAAAAAAAATTTTTTTTTGTGTCCCTTAACCCTCTCAACATAAGCTTCAAATTTAGGGGCGGACTTTTACAACATTTTTTTTCGACCCTATCTAATGTATATGGAATAGTGGCATTCAGAGAATTTTTTGACTGTAGAGCAGTGTAATTAATAATCTAGATAAGGAGTTTTAATTTGAAAATGTACATTTACCTTATTTATATCAGCAAATGAAGCAATATCTAAGCATGGCAAAATGGAGCAGTATGTTATGCTACAGATAAAAAAATATAATAACGTAACATAAAAAATCGTTTGGTTTTAAAAGAGAACCTCAATTTAGTCGCTAGTTATAAAAATTTCTTCTTTATACGAGTACGATGTTTAAACCACTACTACTCAATTGAAGTTATTGCGTTTATCCAAAAACATTTCCTTTGAAATAAATATTCATATAAATAATTTTTGGATGAAAATAAGTAAAATCAAAAATGGTTTGGGTACACGGGCTTATATGGAACTTTCTGATTTTTGTTTAACTTGTTAATACTGCCACTAAGTTCCGCGGCTACTGAAAGAAATTTTTCTGAATTAGCTTTGATAAAAAATAAATATAGAAATAAACTTAGTATTCAGACAATAAATAATATTATACTCGCTAAAGAGTTGTTACCGGCAGAAAAATACCGGTAAACTTATATTCTGAAATGTTGTTTTTATTACTTGTATACACTTGTACGTACTTTAAGTTGGAAATAAGACTGTATGAGTTCCCTTAAAAAATGGTAACTTTTTGGTAATTTATTTTTTTAATTTTGGTAAATTTTTTATTTAGGCTGTGGCAACACTGATTGGAATGCCGATAACTGCTCTATACATTTAATTAATTTTTGAGTAAAAAGTAAAAAAATTGTTCAACAACTATTTACAGCGAAGCGAAAAACAAATAGTTTTATACTAACTTTTCTCCCGGCATACTTCTTAATGACACTAATACAGAAATTTCCCAAACTACGTTCAAATGAAAATCCCACTTTTGTATTTTTCGAGCCACCCTAATGTACATATATACATACAAATAAACATTCGGCCATACAAGCATTATGAGTTACAATAATATACATATGTACATACATATACATATTTGCGGTTGGTGGTTGACAATTCTCTATAAAACTTATAAACTCTGACGAGTTTTAAGGCCGAGCTTCTCTCCCAATTCGAGGCGTGCTGCTTAATTTTTTTGTTTTTCCTATGTTCTTTATGCCGGTTCCGAACGGCGAATGCTTTTTTGTGAGAAGCTTTTTTCATGCCAGAAATAGCCTCGGAGGGAATGTCGGCCACTGCCGAGGGATAACCGCTATTTCCGAAAACCCAATATTGGGTTGTAATTAGTTAAGAGAAATTTTTTGGTATTAGTCCAGACTGCGGTTAGAACCCCAGAACTCTTGTATGGTAGGAGAGAACTATACCCACTTCACCACACAACCATAAGAAATAAGAGAAACAACAAAAAATATTCATAACAAATATTCAAATAACAAAGACAAAGTTACTTTAACAAAAGTAATACCAGAAAAAAGCAAAAAGTTGGCACAAATAATAAGAAATTGTAAGATGGCAAATAACTCAGCAAAGAAATGGAAACTAAAAAATTAAAAAAAAAAAACAAGGAATATTGTAAAGGAGTTTTGACGGAAGTTTCCTAACAATTACAATGTTTGCGATGCAGTTATTGCAATAATAACAACCCAATAAGCATTTTTGTTGGAAATGCATTTGAATTCCATTTGAGATCAAATCCATTTTTCAATTTCCAATATTAGTTTTCAACTTGAATTCAATTGTGGAAACAGCCCGTTCTCCAGCTAAAGGACACCTTTTTGATATGAAAATATTCTTGTTTCTCCACTTTAAAAAATATTGGAATTCGACCTGAATCCATCGATATTCTCCAAATAAAATCAAAGGTCATAATAAAGCTTTTACGCAATAAAAGCTCAACTGATTGAAATAAACGAACAAAAATATAACAATTATGATTGTCACTTTTCTGTTAGGCATTTGAAAATAATAACAACATTTTATACACAAAAATTATACATTCCTTTTTATGTTTTCTTCTTCACTCACTTTTTAGTTCACTTCTTGCTAATATGATTGAATTGAATTAATATTAATTATGCTCTCAGTTCTGACAAAAACAGAAGTGTTGCCATGTGCAAAAATATACATCCGTTTTCAAAATTAACTCCAATGGTTTTCAAATTGAAATCAAACTTTGGAAAAAACAAGTAAGGAAACCTAAGTTCGAGTGGAATCGAACATTAGATACTCAGCTGTATGCTTTCATTGTTTGTTTTCGTTTGAAGGAAACACGGTATATAAAGAGAGTGCTGTATAAAGTGGGCGTAGCCACGCCCATTTTCAACATTTTTATCAGTTATTCAACTAAGCATATGAATATTATTCTTTGTGCAAAATTTCATTCCTTTATGACTTCTAGTTACAAAGATGTCACATTACAAATTCCCAAAGGGTAATCCAGAAATATCTTTGTTAAAAAGTAGGCGTGGTCATAAACCGATTTCAATACATTTTTGCGTGTCTATTAACACAGGTTATAAAAGTGTATAAACCAAGTTTCGTCATAATATCTCAATTATTTGTCGAGTTATGGGCTCAGAAATCTCGTATATTCCTTTGTCTAAAAAGAGGCGGTGCGACGCCCATTTTCCAAAATTTTTCTATTTTTTGTTTCCGGTCTATTGTGGAACTCATGCCACAAAATTTCAATGAATTATCTTTATATTTGACAAAGATATCGCTTAAAAAGTTTTTATTAGGCCACTTTATAATACCCATATATAAAAGTGGGCGTGGTCGTCAACCGATTTCGCTAAAATTTTGAACATGTATTACCACAAGTAATAGAAGTGTACACACCAAGTTTCGTCATAATATCTCACTTATTTGTCGAGTTATGGGCTCAGAAATCTCGTATATTCCTGCTTCTAAAAAGAGGCGGTGCCACGCCCATTTTCCAAAATTTTTGTGTTTTTAGTTTTATGTCCGCAGTTGGACTCCTGCCATAAAATTTCAATGATATATCTCTATATTTGACAGAGATATAGCTTAAAATGTTTTTATTGGGCCACTTTATTATACCCATATATAAAAGTGGGCGTGGTCGTCAACCGATTTTGGCAATTTTTAGTCCAAACATTTGCCTAAGTAAGTATATCACGCGTACCAAATTTCATCGATATATCTTCAATGGTTTCTGAGTTATGACTCGTAAAACTTTCAATGTTTGCCCCTTAATAAGTGGGCGTGGCACCGCCCATTTTCCAAACTTTTTATGTTTTTTGTTTTGTGTCCATAGTTGGACTGCTGCCATAAAATTTCAATGATATATCTTTATATTTGACAGAGATATCGCTTAAAATGTTTTTATTAGGTCACTTTATAATACACATATATAAAAGTGGGCGTGGCCGTGAACCGATTTTAACAATTTTTCATCAAAATGTTTGCCTAAGAAAGTAAATCACGCATACCAAATTTCATCGATATATCTTCAATGGTTTCTGAGTTATGACATATAAAACTTTCCATGTTTGACCCTTAATAAGTGGGCGTGGCACCGCCCATTTTCCAAAATTTCATCAGATTTCTTCATAGGGGTCTGAGCTCAACACGTGGGTAAAATTTCATCGCTCCAGCTCTATTAGTGACTGAGATACCAAATTTCCAATTTTTTCTATATAGGAAAAGTGGGCGTGGTCATGGTCCGATTTCGCCCATTTTCAATACCAACCGTCCCAGTCTCGATACCAACTTGCATTCCAAATTTCATCAAAATATCTCAATTTTTGCGCGAGTTATCGTGCGTACGGACGGACGGACGGACGGACGGACGGACATGGCTCAATCGATTTCTCTTTTCACCCTGATCATTTTGATATATATAAGTCTATATCTATCTCGATTATTTCATTCTGTTACAATCCACCGTTATGAAATCAAAACTATAATACTCTGTGTACTAGTACTGCTGAGTATAAAAATGTGTACCCTAATAGTAAAACATGTTGGCTGTAAACTTGAGAATTGAGACTTTTCTCCAACATTGGATTCGTGCTTATTGGGAAATTTCCTCGTATACACATACGTAAATGTGTATGTATTGACTCACGCTGACTGACTGACTTAGTGCTTCCGGTGAGAGTAAGATGAATGTTGGTTCCGACACTGGAATAGTCGCCATCAGCGGCGTCCAAGCACACAAGACCTTAAAAATCTACACCACAGAGACGCCATGCTCTTTATTTTGTGTGAGTGCGTATACATGCACATACCCAATAAACATCAAACAAAAAAATCTGAAACGTTGGGAAAATCTTAAGTTTCAGCGTAGGTACATTCTTAATGCTTTTCTAGATATAAACTAAATTATAAATTGAAATAGGCTTGAAAATTCCATTACATTCGTCCACGTTGAGAACTAACGCTTGGGATTAGAGAATAAGATTAATTCTGAAATGCATCTCAAGTTGAGAATTCAGAAAAATTTTCACTGGGCCAGTGGCGGATGCTTCAAACAAGCCGAAAAGCACGGTTTGTGTAAATATTTTCGCTTGTTTCATTTTATGAATTTCTTTAAAATCTGTTTGTCTTACGTTTACTATTTAAGTTCTCAATAATACAGCCCTAATATCATCCGACAACTTGCGCCTAAAAGCTTTCTAAGAAAATAGCGCAAAATCAGCACCAATCCACCTCATAATGTGTATTTTGTTTGAACAGCCAATCACAGCACAACCTTGGTTAGTGAGCATTAGGCATATAACTTTTTACAATTTTTGCAAATACGAAAAACGGCATACCATAGTCGAATAGAGCATAAAAAAGTATGAACCCCTTTATTTTTTTTTTTTTGCGAAATTGCAAAAAAGATTCCGCGCAAAACGAAACTACTTTTTTTTATCAGAACTGCTGAAAAAAGCAAAAAGTTTTGTGCAGTGTACACGTTTTTCTTCATAATAATAGATATTTATTTAACTAATAATCTTTCTGTTATTCCAAACGCCTTTTAATGGACCTAAGGGAAGTGCCCCACCCACCCCAAACTAATTTTTCTTCAGAAAATTCTGATTCAATATAATAATAACACAGCTGTTCGCGGAACGTTTTTGAACCGAAATCACTTAAAAAAGTGACATTCATTACTTGTACAATATTTGCCAAATTTTTCGTCAACATTTATTATATGCCTAGTGAGCATGCTTTAACATTTCCACACATTGGCTTTTACGAGGCTTTCAAAACAGAATAACTTTGCTTGTTTTCTCGTTTTCTCTATGAATAAATCAATTTCTTATGTTCAGAGTTAAATTGGAAAAAAACAAAGTAAAAAAAATTTTTTTAAAAAGCTTTTATTTAATATTAATATAACAATTTACTAAAAAGGAAGAAAATAATTTTTTTATATTTTTGAACAAGATTTATATTAGTCCTTAGTTCATTTGGATCTTAATTTCAATCTAAACATACATTTAACGTATTTCTTCAAAGCATTTCTGTATATGTATCAACATAAATAAAAGCGCGGGTGCTCTTTACGTAATGCATATCTTACGTAATTGGAATTTAAAGTTTTTATCGCTTCCTTCCATTTCACCAATACGGTTTTATAACATGAATATGTAATGAGTACCCGCGCTTTTATTTATGTTGATACATATACAGAAATGCTTTGAAGAAATACGTTAAATGTATGTTTAGATTGAAATTAAGATCCAAATGAACTAAGGACTAATATAAATCTTGTTCAAAAATATAAAAAAATTATTTTCTTCCTTTTTAGTAAATTGTTATATTAATATTAAATAAAAGCTTTTTAAAAAAATTTTTTTTACTTTGTTTTATTTTTGCCTTTTTAGTTTTACAATGCATATTACATCTAATATCTGGTTTTACTATACTCTTTTGTGAATAGATTACTTCGTAATACGTGTTCAAAATAGGAACAAATCTGGTTCATAAATACTAATTTTCTAAATATCTTGACACTAGCGCCACCTAGCGGCGATTTATTTCCACGGATATATTTACTTTCTCATAGGCAATATATATACCGAATATGAACAAATTCGGTCGGTAAATACGAATTTTACAAATATCTTGACACCAGCGCCACCTAGCGGCGATTTTTTTCCTCGGATGTATTTACTTTCTCATAGGCAATATATATACCGAATATGAACAAATTCGGTCGGTAAATACGAATTTTACAAATATCTTGACACCAGCGCCACCTAGCGGCGATTTTTTTCCACGGATGTATTTACTTTCTCATAGGCAATATATATACCGAATATGAACAAATTCGGTCGGTAAATACGAATTTTACAAATATCTTGACACCAGCGCCACCTAGCGGCGATTTTTTTCCACGGATCTATTTACTTTCTCATAGGCAATATATATACCGAATATGAACAAATTCGGTCGGTAAATACGAATTTTACAAATATCTCGACACCAGCGCCATCTATCGGATTTTTTTTTATTTCACATTGCATTGTCTTCGGGTCCTGAACTATGTTACAAATTTCAAGTACCTAGCTCAACTAGAAGTATCTTAAATGTTCGTTGCAAAATTCCACGACATACATACAAAAAGTGAAGTTAAATAAAAGCTTGTAAAAAACTAACAAAACTTTTTTTCACATCAAATTTGTATGAGAATGGCTGGCTTTGACATTCAGCTGATGTTCAGTGTTCACAGTCATATACATATTTGATATTTTCGTTTCATGTACATACCCAGGAATCATTATACCTTTCATGAGAATGAAATGGTATTATAACTTTGTGCCGAAACACGAATTAATATGATCAGGATCATGAGCTGAGTCGATTAAGCCATGTCCGTCTGCCTGTATGTCTGTCTGTCTGTTTGCTCGCAAACTAGTCCCTCAGTTTTTGAGATATCTGCTTGAAATTCGGAATGTAAGTGTATTTTTAGGAGAAGCTGATCATTTGTCGGAATCGGCCGAATCGGACCACTATAACATACAGCTGCCATACAACAGATTGTTCAGATATGAACATTTTGGGGTATAACTTCTCCATTTAAATAACTAAGGGCATGAAACCTTGAATTATTTGTACCCATATGGATCTAAATAATGTTAACTAAATTTGTCAAGATCGGACCACTATAACATATAGCTAGCATACAACCGATTGTTCAGATATATATATTTTAGGGTATAACTTCTCCATTTAAATCATGATACTTCTTTTTCTAAGGAATTTTTGCATAAATGACCCATTTCGCTATTCATGAAAGATATGAAGTCTTCGGTACGGCCGAAGACAGCCGCGCTCTTACTTGTTGTTTCTATTCTTGTTCTTCTTTTTTTTACTCGTATTGGTTTTGTTTTTGGTTTTGTCTTTTTTTTTTGTTTTTCATTGTGGTTTTTTTATTTTTGCTTTTGCTTTTGTTCTTATTTTCTTTTGTTTTTTTTGCCAAAAAAACAATTAAAAAATAAAAAAACAAAAAAAAAAACAATTGTGGATTTTGCCATATAAATAGGTAAAGTAGATAAACAAATTTTTAATTTTTTTTACTTATAAACTTTACCTACGTGTTAATGTGGAAAAATCGACAGCTGCAGCTAAAATTAAACTGAAGAAACTTTTATTCTCTGAGCAAAAAGATAAAACTCAGAAAATAACTTTTATTTTCCGATCGAAAAATAAAACTCAAAAAATAACTTTTATTTTCTGATCGATAAATAAAACTCAAAAAATAACTTTTATTTTCTGAAGGAAAAATAAAACTCAAGAAATAACTTTTATTTTCTGATGGAAAAATAAAACTCAAGAAATAACTTTTATTTTCTGATAGAAAAATAAAACTCAAGAAATAACTTTTATTTTCTGATCGAAAAATAAAACTAAAAAAATAACTTTTATTTTCGGATGGAAAAATAAAACTCAAGAAATAACTTTTATTTTCGGAGGGAAAAATAAAACTGAAGAAATAACTTTTATTTTCTGAGCAGAAAATAAAACAGAATATAATGATTAAAAATCATTTTTTTTTTAATCGAAAAAATAAAAGTTAGTGAAACCAGAGATAGTCTGCGTTACGGTGATTACATCTGTGTACTTCTTTTGCATTCAGCATTTCTCCTTCAAATTGATTTTTTTAGTCAAAATTTAAAAAATAACGATTATTTGCAATCCCTGCTACACAGAGCCAAAACACCACCTAAAATGCCCTGTAAATCATTTCATTTCTCTACGCTTTCTCTCCAATAAGATTCCCGTCTTATTATGACTGGATATCTCATTTTAATGAAACTAAGTAGATAATCTGTAAAACTAATATGAAAACCTTTTCAGTATCATTAGGAAAATGAACCGTGGATTTTAGATGAAATCATTTTCAGTAAAATTTAATAGATAACCTATAAAACTAAGATGAAAACCTCTTATATAAAATTAAGAAGATGACTCCTGGAATAAATATGGAAACCTTTTCACATAAGTTTAGCAGATAACCTGTAAAATTAAGAAGAAACCCTGTTTAATATTAATATTAGATATATATGCGCTTGAATAAAAACACGACTATTATTAAGAAGAGAATCTTGATTTTCATTAGAAACTCTTCTTAATTGTAATAAGCAGATGATCTTATCAATTTGAAATGATTGCCACCTGAATTTAAATACATTCTCTCTGAAAATAAATAGCAAAATGTTTTCTATTTATTGGGTATGTTAGTGTCTAGCACGAAATTATTATTTTTTAATTTTAATTTTTATACTTTGGAATAAGCGGAAAAATCCAATTAGCTCATACAGCGATGGTAGATGTGATAGCTATTTCGAAGAAAAACCACTTTCTTCATCATCAGACATCTTCTCGGGAGCACACCAGGCATTGAACCTACGCTCCAACCATCAGTAGTCGAATATTAGCGAAACGCTAAGCACTGCGGCTACCGATGGTCCTACTGAGCTGTTGGATTTTTCACTTATATATGCCATTGCTCTATTCAATCTAACCTCACTTAGTGTACGATTTTCGTACATCTGCTATGCAAGTCTTGAATAATGGTAGGCAGCTGACGGACAGCGGGCGCTGTGTACAGTAGTTGTATGTACAACAGCAGAATTTATAATTTAACATTATTGGGTATGTTAGTGTCTAGCACGAAATTATTATTTTTTAATTTTAATTTTTATACTTTGGAATAAGCGGAAAAATCCAATTAGCTCATACAGCGATGGTAGATGTGATAGCTATTTCGAAGAAAAACCACTTTCTTCATCATCAGACATCTTCTCGGGAACACACCAGGCATTGAACCTACGTTTTTTATTTAAACATACAAGTTTTACTTATAATTATATTATGTAGTACTTACATATATATTAAGTATAACTTGCTTGTGCAAGTTTTTGGTTGCCCTAGTTATAACTAACATTGTCGGTGGAAGGGAATTTTTTTATTGATGATGTGGTATGTTAGTGTGTTAGTTCTATTGAAGATATGGGACCAGTTAATATATTTCCGTTTCTGTTACTAATGCATTTCCTATTTACTTTCCGGGATGTAATACAGCATTTGTGTATGTCCTTTTGCTTCATAAATATCCAGACTTCTTTATATTAGCGTTTAATAGATTTAAGCTTTTGATTGTAAAAGTTGTACTTAATTTCGCTTTTAAATGTTTCAGTTATTTTTTTTTTATTTTAATACGTATATCTTTATATATTAGGCAGGTGTTGTTCCATATCTCACAATTTCATATACATTAATTTTTATGTTTGCACACACATATTTAAATTTGTAAATTGTAAATAACTCTGTATGAAACAATATGCAATGCATGCAAAACTGTTCCGTACATCATCAGAGTTTTAAAGTTGTTTATCCTTTTTGCTGACTGTCCGTTGTTGTTTAAGTATTTTCGCTCGCTGCGTCAAGTCATTAATCTCACGTGGTGCAATGTTGGGGAAACTGTAACTGTTTAATATTTAGAAATAATTTTACCCTATCCTTTCGTTAGATCAAGCATGTTGCGCTGATACAGCTCGGAGGGCACATGTTGGACAGATTTATGACCGGGCAACAGACTGAGCGGTGTCTGTGGTGCGAATATTCAGTTTTTTTTTTAGAATACAGCAACAATATTGAGAAGAATCATATTCAATATGAACAAAAATAGAAAAACTCAAACTACAGAAATACCGCTAATCAATGGAATAAGCTTTCTCAAAAGGGTGTAGTAGAAAACAAATTAAACAATTTTAATATGGAAAATTTCATGGTAGAAATTTATTAAAGTAGAATATCCTAGGAACGCCTACTCGGATATGCAAAATTTTTATGTCCTTGCAAACAGAATTAATAGTAGATTGTTCCAAAATAGTTTTACATGTACACTGGTTAACAAATTCTTCGAGAATTCCGTGATTAAAAATGAAAAAAATTTAAGAAAAAATGAATTTGTGATATATCGTTTCCAGTTTCTCTGGCATTTATTAACATACATTAACAGTTCGTATACTATCAAAAGCGGCGAAATATCATCTTTTCATCGACATTAAATACATATTGATGCGATAAACAGAGAAAATGTTATGGTTCAATATATGACATAACAGATGAAAAGGGGGTTTTTGGCCCCTATCTCCAGATTTTGGGGGTATATTGGAAATTCTAAATTTGCAGTTTTTAACTATATACCTGACTAGACCTACAACTTGAGGTATGTCTCACCAAAAGAACTTTTTCACCATTAGACAGTGTTATGTGTAATGTTTATCTTTTCAAGAATAAAAATTCATAAAATAAAACTCAACACGTCCTACAGCCTGAACCATTAGGATTTTTCTAGTCTACTCTAACTACTTCCGAAAAGAAATGGCAAAAAATTTTATTATAAATGGTGAAAAATTGTGTTAAAGTATGCATGAAATTTGCTTTGAAATTCTAAGCTAGTTTTACATATATTGCCGTGGCGTATACGCCACATTTTTGTAAGAATTCGGTGTTGTGTAGGTGAACACTTTTGAAAAATGTTACCCGACCACAAATATACGTTTGTTCTTAATATTTCTCAAAAAGGACCAATTCCGAAAAAAGTGGCCCAGTGGCCCAAAGACAAGAAAGACCAAATTTGGTCAAAAGTGTCCCAAAGTGGCATCCGTGGTTGCTTCAGTTTATTTATCTCATTCTGATCTATATGTACATATGTATATGTAAATGTACATTATAAATCGACGCTTCCAAACAATACTGTATTAAGTCTGAAAAGTCTGTGTTTTGCAGGAAAAGCTCTCAAAGTTTAAATTTGATATGAAACTTCAGTTGTGCGCTAAGTATATTTTCGCTTGTAACTTCTATTTGGATTGAAAGGTCAATACCAAAACTCGATACCATCTAAGATAGGATACGCTTTGCGTAAAACCATAAGAAAAAATAAAAACTTGCTGTGTTGTTTTTCATGGCAAGCTTTCAATATTTTTATTCTGTAAAAATCTCGAGTTGTATTACATGAACACTTTTGCTTATAACTTTTGATTGGATTGTCCGATTGATACCAAATTTGACAGCATCTAAATTCAGACACGTAATACATGAAAACGCCAAAAACGGGAAAACGTACTAAGTCGACTTAGTACAGTATTGTTTGGAAGCGTCGAAATGTATGAATAATAACCCTTTTTTATTATTAAATACGGCAACGCTTAAATTTTGCAAAAAATGTGAATTATGCAGCTGAACAAAAAACCCTTTTTACTATTCCTTATATAAGGTATGTATATATACACCAAATAGGCCTGATTATCAGGCCATAAATAGGCCTTTTTTTCGGCGAGGAAAAGCCTTTAGAATAAGGTTTTCTTGCAAAGACAGAGAGTAGTCCTTACGGCCTGATGATATCAACATAGGAATATCCTTCAATTAGCATTTTCGTGCCTATGTATTAACCCTTAAAACTTCTGTAATAATTCTTAAATAAGGCGTAGATTTTTTGCGGGTACATACATAAATATGCACATCCATACAAGTGTACATCCATATATCCATACATTGGTAAAGTGAACTGGGCTTCCAGTTTCATTGCTTCTTCTTTAATTTCCCAACCAACTAGAGTTTTTTAAACAAGGGCAGTAGAAAATATTGAAAGGTTAAAGACGAGCAGCTCAATAGTGTGTCGATATATAAATGTTTGTTAATAGCAAGTAGTAGTAAAATCAAGAGGAGCGGCTGAAGCAGTGGAGCTCTGCAGTTAATTTACGACATCGAAATTTTATGGGGGAAATTCCTGTTCATTTCTCTGCGTATATTAAGAAATATTGCCATTGCCTCAAACTAGAACTCGTGGCAATCTTCGAATATCATTGACTAAAGGCCTATACATACATACATATGTGTATGTACATTGAATACGTCCCAATTGGAAAAGGTAATGTATGGTTATCTATAAACGGATATAAAGGCAATAGCATCTACTCATTTCAGAATGCATGATTTTTATACCTTTCATGAGATTGAAATGGTATTATAACTTTTTGTCAAAACAGCTTTGTCGAAAGAACCAGAAGGAAGCGTGGGGGACCCACCAAAATATATACCGATATGACCAGAATCATGAGCTGAGTCGATTAAGCCATGTCCGTCTTTTCGTCCGTCTGTGTGAACGCAAGCTAGTCCTTCAGTTTTTGAGATATCTGAATGAAATTCGGAATACGGGTTTTTTGTTATGTGCAATTGATTATTTGTCAGAATCGGCCGAATCGGACCACTACAACATATAGCAAATAACCGATTGTTCAGATGTACACATTTTGGGATATAACTTCTCCGTTTAAACGGCTAAGGGCATGAGACTTTGAAGTATTTGTACCCATATTGGCCCAAATAAGGTTGCCGAAAATTATCAAGATCGGACCACTATAGCATATAGCTCTCATACAACCGATTGTTAAGATATACAAATTTGGGGTATAACTTCTTCGTTTAAACAGCTGAGGGCATGCAATTTTGAAGGATTTGTACCCATATTGATAAAAAAAAAAACCAAGTTACCGAAAATGGTAAAGATCGGACTACTATAACATATATCTCCCATACTACAGATTGTTCAAATATGCAGATTTTAGGGTATAACTTCTCAATTTTAAGAGCTAAGGACATGAAACTTTGAAGTATTTGTACCCATATTGGCCCAAAAGAGGTTACCGAATTTGTCAAGATCGGACTACTATAACATATAACTCCCAGACAACCGATTGTTCAGATATAGAAATTTTGTGCTATAAATTCTCTATTTAATTAGCTAAGACACCATTTTTTTTTCAATAAATAACCCACAGAATTGAAATAAGCAACTTTCCATTTCCCTATTCATGAAAGTTATGAAGTCTTCGGTACGACCGAAGACAGTGGCCCACAAGTGGGCTGAAATTAACAAGTAGGGACTTAGGACTCCAATTGTACTCTGAAAAAAAAAAACGTTGTAAATCTAAATACTACTTTCCGCAGTTGAAATGTGCCCAACAACGCTCCGTTGTTGTTTCAAAGGTGCGAACGTTGTTGATTTAAGTCAATAATGGAGATTGTTGGAAAAAATTTTCACCTAAAAATAAATTTTTGTTTGCATTTTACTCTTCATCTTCTCTCCGCCCGGTTCCCTGCAAATATGTAGCCTCCGCTTGTTCTCCTATTCTTCTCTCCTCCTTCTTATCATTCACTGGTTGCTATCTTTATTTCTTATTCTGATTTTTCTTCTTTATTTTATATTCTCTTCCGGATTCGAACCATGACATCAGCCTTAAATTCTATCCAATCATCACATAGTGGAACATTCAACATTATATTGAATTGTAGTAACCTATTTATACTTTCATTTCCTAAAAAGGAATCCATGAATTATTTGAATCATTGTAAAAACAAAATTTAAAAAAAATTGGTCTCATTAGTTTTGTTTACAACGGAAACTGTTGGATCAAATACTTTTGCCTTTAAATCAACAACGGGGAGAAAATTGTTGCTAAAAATAAACTTTTTTTTGGATTTTTCTCTTCATCTTCTCTCCATCATTATTTTTTTGTTGGTTTTCTCACAAAAAAATATTTTCTCACAAAAAATTTTTTAAAGGCAAGCAAGTTTTTGAATCAACAACGCCCGTTGTTGAATAAATTGTTGGATTAAAAACTTTGCTGTAAAAACAAATACTTTTGCTGTTGAATCAAAGACGGAGATTCAACAGCCGAAAGTTGTTGGTTTAACTACGGGTATTTTTCTCAGAGTATAGTTTTATATTCTATGATATTTTGCCTTAATTTTAGCTTATTAATTTTTTTTCGTAAAACCTTGTTTTAAGAAGTTATCAGACTTTTAGTAATAGATGTACATTAGATGCATTTTTTTTTGAGTATGAGATTCTTTAAAACTTCTCAGATCCTCTCTCCGGCCCCAGAATATGAAAATACATAGGTTGTTGTAGATTAAGTGAACTGAAAAGAAATTTCACTTTTACAAAAACTGAATGGATCTACATACATTAAATACTGCGCAATTTTCAAGAATTGCAAGGTAAGTTTAGTTTTATGTATGAAAAAAGTTAGGATTTTGCACAGAATTGTACGTAGAATTAACCGCTAAAACGAATGGCGTATTCAGTTTTTTGGTACACTCCCCAGGGAAGATAATGTCGCGGCCTAAAGTGCATTTTTTCAACTTCATGTCCTATATTCTTTCTGATAGCCGAATTTTTTTTTAAATCAATTACACAGGAGGTTGTGTCATTTAGTGCGGTTTTAAAAATACATTCAGATTAAAAATCTAACAATATTTGGATGAGCTCTTCAAGTTTAAGTGAAGTAAAGTCGGGTATAATGGGGCTGACATACCTTAAAATCTTAACAATTTTGCTCTTGAAGGCAGTTGTTTGGGTTATTAGTCATTGTTTCATGGGGACGGATAACTCCAGAAATTTAAAAAAATTTAGAAAGACGGATAGCGGAAAAACATGGACCAGGATGGCCTCAAAATATTTTTGTGCAATATTGGTATCAAATTAAAGGTATTAAGTAGTTTGAATATAAACCTCATTCTATGCCAATTTCCTATATACTGGCCGATAGGTCATCCAGGATGACTCCAGAATATTTTAAAGAATAGTAGTGACATTTAAGTCAAATTTTCGGCCTAAGCTAAGTTTAAGTTTAACGGGATTGATAAAAGCCGAATATGTCATGAAAGTCTGTTAACCTTGAAAATGTTTTGAAAAAAAGCGTATGTAAACTTATTGTGAGGATAAGGCATTACTGATTAAAGCCTGCCCAATGTCATTTCAAGAATGCTTATACTTAAAAAAGAGAAAAAGAAAGAAAAAATAATCTAAATACTTAATTTATGAGAGAGTTTAATATTCTCAAAAAAGAAAATTTCGACAGCGAAAAATCGAGCTCGACAGAATTAAGGACATTGTTAAGTTCACTCAATGCTCTGCTAAGGGGAGCTTTACGCGCAAAGTTAGTCCGATAATTAGCTAAATAAAAAGTAGGTGTAAATCTAAGGGCTTTTCGTGGGATGTTAAAATTAATACACTGTAGGAGGAAGGGACAGTCAATAGTTTCTTGAACAATGCTAAACACAAAAGTCAATGAAAGGACTATCCTTCTTTGTTCCAGCGTCTTAAGACCAATTAGTAATGAGCGTGAAGTATAGGGCGGGGTAGGGTCCGAGAAACAAAGTGAGCGTAAAGCATGTTTGATAAAAACCTTTTGAACACGCTCAAGCCTATCAATTTTGTATTGATGATCCGGACGCCAGATGAATGCAGCATATTCCAAGTGGGAGCGTACAAACGACGTAAACAACAGTTTCAACGTATATGGATCAGTAAACTCAGCACTGTTTCTTCGGACGAAGCCAAGCATAGCATAAGCTTTTGAGATAACAAAATCGATGTGTGCATTATATGAGAGTTTGGTATCAAAAATAACACCTAAATCCTTAATTTCATTGAGAGATTGTAGCATTGAGCTTGAAATAGTGTACGAGGAGCTGATAGAATTAGCGGATTTAGAGAACGTAATATGAAAACATTTAGTAACATTTAGGGAAAGACGCGAACGTTGGCACCAGTCATGCAACTGGTCTAACTCCGATTGTACCATTACCATGTCAGCAGAGCAAGTAATCTTTGAGAAAATTTTTAAATCATCCGCATATAACAAATAGTTGGAGAAAGCAAAACATGACCCAATGTCATTAATGAACAAAACAAACAGCAAAGGACCAAGAATACTACCTTGCGGGACACCCGAAGTAGCGACAAAACTAAATGACGAAGCTTGATCCACCATGACAACGCAACGCCTGCAACTCAAATATGATTTAAGCCAATTCAAAAAAACAGAATGAAACCCTAAGCAGTTAAGTTTCGAAATAAGAATATTATGGGACACCTTATCAAACGCTTTCGAGAAGTCTGTGTATATACAATCTACCTGACACCCAAGGGACAGGGCTGTAATACAATATTCACCGAAAACCGCAAGATTAGAGACAGTAGAGCGCCCAGGTATAAAACCATGTTGGTTAGGACAAATAAGACTCTTAACCGAAAAGTACATTTTATCCTTGATAATACATTCAAAGAGTTTCGACACGACAGATAATTTAGAGATTGGTCTATAGTCACTAACATTATTTTTATTACCTTTTTTAAAAACAGGTGTTATAGACGCCAATTTCCAATCATCTAGAAAAATTCCATTTGAGAGGGACATATTAAAAATAATTAGTAAAGGAACAGCGAGTTCCAAACAGTTCTTCAATAATATAACTGAAATACCATCAATATCAGTTCGTGTAGAAGCCTTCAGATCATTAATACCCTTAATGACGTCATCATAAGAGAGTACCATTGAGCCAAAGCCAGATGTTAAGTTACCCCCAGGAAAAGTACTGGGGGCAAGACTTGTGCCAGAGTCAGAATCAAAGTTCGATCGAAAAAATTCAGCAAACAAATTAGCTGCATCTACTGGAGTATTAGCAGAAATATCATTGAAGAAAACTGTAGACGGAATCGCAGAGCACGACTTCTTTGATTTAATAAAATTCCAAAATACTTTAGGATTAGATTTTATATTACGTTCACAGTTCAGAATATAGTTTCTATGCAGGAACTTATTAAGGCAGTTGAAATGCTTTAGATAGTGTATGTACCTTTCGTATTGGAGTTGGCAGTTGGTTATCTTGAATTTATTAAAGAATTTATTACGAAGATTTAGAATTTAGTCCGCAATTTTTTTCTGAGTGTAGGTATATGTCGAAACGGTTGACACGGCAAAATGGAATGGCTTCACACTGAAGTCCTAAAATATTAATGTCCACATTATACGCAGCAATGAAAACTGATGAGCAATACTGTCATAGGACCCAGTTAGTAAGGGAATTCTGATTGAAATTGTAAAAAAACTGAATTTTTCCGAACCACGGCAAAAAAATCGCAAAAAATGAAAAAATTTTTAACTTTGAGATTTGGTTCCATCACTACAAGTTGCATGTCGTTAGAAGCGTATTTTAATCATCTATCGAACGAGGTACTGCTTGCGGTTATCGCATTTCTATCTTCAGCGAAAATAATAATACTGCTATAGTGATGGAATTATGACTGAAATTGTAAACTTTTCTGACCTTTTCCGAACCACGAGAACTACACCATTTCCAGATAGATTTTAGAAAGCGTTAACTGGATTTTAGAAACGACAATTGGATTTTAGAAAGAGAGACTTGGATTTTTAGAAATGTCAATTGGATTTTAGAAAGAGGAAATTGGATTTTAGAAAGCGTTAAAAGGTTTTTAGAAAACGTAAATTGGATTTTCGAAAGCGTGAATTGGATTTCAGAATGTGCGTGTAAAATAAATTTTACACAGAATTTTTCGAATAGAAATTCTTTATTGCGTATGAAAGTATAATGTACATATACATACATACGTAATTATATAAATTTTCCAAAATCCAATTTATAGTTTCTAAAGTCCAATTTCCCTTTTCTAAAATCCAATTGACATTTCTAAAATCCAATTTTCCCTTTCTAAAATCAAGTTGGCTATTCTAAAATCCAATTTCCCCTTTCTAAAATCCAACTGACATTTATAAAATCAAATTGACATTTCTAAAATCCAATTTCCCCTTTCTAAAATCCAGTTGACGCTTTCTAAAATCCATCTGGAAATGGTGTAGTAAAATATATAGTAAACTAGCTGTACCCGGCCAAGCTTTGCTTTGGCCCACTTCCTATTATGGGCATTAGAAGCGAAAAATGGTACACTTTAAAATAAGTTGGAAGTATCTAGAAACCGAACTTTCCTCGGACTGCAGACCACATAAAAAGTCAGATAAGTTTGAGAAAAAGTGAAGGAAAAAATTGATATTTTCAAAAGTTTGCCCTTTTCATGTCCGTATCCCTTTTTGCTTCGTATTAGTCTCCCACTCTAGTCTCCTTCTACTATTCCCCTTCTCTTTCCTATTCCATTTACCTTTCCCTTTCCTTTCATTTCCGCTTCCTTTCCATTTCTCTACCGCTCTCCCTTACCTATACTTTTCTGTCTTTCTCCCTTTCATTCCCCCTCTTATTTCTTCTCTCATTCCCTGTCTTACGGTCTCTCTCCCCATCCTTTTCGTTCCGTTTTCATTATATTCTTTCTCTCATTTTCTGTCCCTTTGCCTTTTCCATTCCTATTACCCTTCCCCTTCCCTTTCGCAAGGGAGCCGGGTTTAGCATAACATAGCCCTGTATTCCACTTCTCATTTCATACCATCACTGCTTAAAAACATTCCTTGGCAGCCGGGTTCACTCTTTTATCCATAATTGAGTACCGGCCCTAAAAATCACTATGAAAAAGCTCTATTTAGCATCCTTGCTCAGCACCTTCGATTTTATATCAGTATTTCTTAGCAGCATCCCGGGGTCATCCGGGACCCGACCTAGGAGTAAAGAGTTCATGCCTATGTAAAATCCTAGCTCAACACCCTTCGTTTGATACCAATATCCCTGAGATATATTCCGGCGTCATCCAGGTCCACGTCTTGACCCATATCTGGGGAACCGACCTAGGCATCACAATTAAGAGGCCCAGTACCCGGATGACCGATCTTATCTCGGGCTGCCATTTTTTTCGCAGGTCTTCCCAAGTGAAATAAAAAGGAAAAAAAATGAGCGGAAGAATGAAACTTTTCAGAAGTTTGCCCCAGAGACCCCTTTTAACTAAATTTCATCAAAATTGTTTAAGCCGTTTGTGAGATCCAGAACCAAAGTAAATCCGTCTCGCTCCGCCGCGATACCCCTACATCTTCATGTACTTCTCCCTTCCTTACTCGTCTTAGACATCCGCTCGCTTTCCCTATACTTTAGTTTTTCTTTCTTTTTCATCTTCGTTAACTTTTTCCTTTCCGTTCCTTTCCCTATCGGGCTGCTTTACCTCACATTTTCTCTCCCCCTCTTATTCGTTTCCCCTTTGTCTCTCCCTCTCCTAATCTATATCTCTCCCCTTCTCTCTCCCATTCTATTTTCGCTTCCTTCCCTTTCCTTTCGCATTCTATTCTATTCGACTTTCCTTTTCCTTTTTATTGCCCTTTACCTAGGGAACCAGGTTGAGCATTAGATTGAGAAAATCTCTATATTGAAGCCATAATTCCCACTTTTCGGTTTGTGACCTACATTTGGGAACCCGGTCTATGCACCACAATTATAATAGTTCTGTGTCGAAGCCCTCATCAAGACCTTTCATTTGATACCAATATCGCTCAGAAATATTCGAGGCTTATCCGGGGCCACATGTTGACCCATATCTGGAGACCCGGCCTAGGCATCACAAATAAAATTGTTCTATGGCGAAGTCCTCATCAAGACCTTTCATTTGATACCAATATCGCTCGGAAATATTCGAGGGTCATTCGGGTCCACGGCTTGACCCATATCGGGAGACCCGACCTAGGAAGCACAATGAGTACTATTCTATGTAAAGTCCCTGCTCAATACCTTTCATTTGATACCAATATCGACCAAAAATATTCAGTTGAAAGCCGGATCCACGTTTTGACCTTTTGACCTATATCTCGGGAACCCACTTCCGGATTTTAAAATAATATGCAAGGTACTCAGCTGGTGTGTAAATTTGGTCAAAATCCCTCCATGCGTTTGGGTGAAAGCCGGCGACAAAGAAATAGGCTTGATTTTTATATACATATATATTAGTGTCCGACCGAATATTCGGCCAAGCTTCGGTATTCGGCCTATTCGGCTGGTATTTTTTATTCGGCTTCGGCTTCGGCTGAAAAGGCCGAATAATCGAGGCCGAATAATATATTTGTTTAATAACAAAAAAATTGACTGGATTTTACGAATTTTTGATTTTTTATAAGCGACAGAAAATCGTAACTTCCAGTAATATTTTTTTGTTATTGAACAGGCCTAAGATTCCGAACTATAACTTACGCTAATTACACTGGATCACAAAATGAAATTTGTTGTTTTTTTGTGATAGTGAAGAATCTTTGGATGAATCAATTACTTTGGATTCCAGTGACCTCTGGGCATTCCATGATAAATCTGCAAAAGATTGCACACGCAAAGCAAAAACTAATACAAGTCTTGAAGTGGAATTAAGCGAATACTTAGATCAACCACTTGTTCTTCGTAGTGTTAATATATTCCATTATTGGCATTCCTCAAATTTTTTTAATTTAAAAAAGGTTGCAAAAAATATTTAACTGCTCCTCCAACGAAATAAAAAAAATCTCAAATTTAAGTATATATTTTTCTTATTTTGGTATTCGGCTTCGGCTTCGGTTTTCGGCCGAATAAAGGACTATGCCGAATATTCGGCTACGGCTTCGGCTTCGGCCTAAAATTCCAGCTTCGGTCGGACACTAATATATATCGTCGCTCCCAACGAAGACCATCACGGTTCGTTGTTCGCGTGGAAGACTACTAGCAGGCTTCAGTTCTCTGCGTGGAAGACTAACATGCTTCACTTGTTTGGGTGGAAACTAACATGCTTCTGTTTGTTAGAAATAAGCTTAAGGGGTTAAGCACATAAGGAGGATAGTCCGAGGAGTGAAAGATATTTGATAAGTAACTGCAAGAACAATAATTCATACTGCAATAAAACTTTAAACAGGAACCCTCAACCAAACTATATGAAAAGTATATGAGTGTCAAATACTCCTAGACTTGTACTAGGCCTACTTTTAAGTATGTGCATAGGTTGTGCAAATAAAACCAGGCTTTCTCTTTAGTGTTTACAAGGTTTGATTCTTTATCCATACAAAAAAGTGGCATATACATCTGACAAAACATATCGTGTAATACCCCTTCAAGAAATGAAGCATGCTAGTCTTCCACGCGAACAACGAACCGTGCTAGTCTTCGTTGGGAGCGACGATATAGATTAGACCTTATATCGTCGCTCCCAACGAAGACTAGCACGGTTCATTGTTCGCGTGGAATACTAGCACACTTCGTTGTTCGCGTGGAAGACTAGCATGCTTCACTTGTTTGGATGGAAACTAACATACTTCTGTTTGTTAGAAATAAGCTTTGGGGTTAAGCACATAAGGAGGATAGTCCGAGAAGTGAAAGGTATTTGATAAGTAAGTGCAAGAACAATAATTCATACTGCAATAAAACTTTAAACAGGAACCTTCAGCCAAACTATATGAAAAGTATATGAGTTTCAAATATTCCTAGACTTGTACTAGGCCTACTTTATACACATACTATAGGTTGTGCAAATAAAACCTGGCTTTCTCTTTAGTGTTACAAAAAAGTGGCATATACATCTGACAAAACATATCGTGTAATACCCCTTCAAGAAATGAAGCATGCTAGTCTTCCACGCAAACAACGAACCGTGCTAGTCTTCGTTGGGAGCGACGATATAGATTAGACCTTATATATAAATATATGAGATTAATTTTGGGGAAATGTGAGGAAATTGAGTTAACGGCATAATTCTTAATTTTTCCATACATTTTTTTTAATTTGCTATAACTGTGAAGTTAAAGAGTTTATGACAAAATATTCAGATACAAAAACGTCATGTAACAAGGTTTAGAATCAAACTGCATTATTAGTTCTTTATTATTAACTAGCTTTTTTTATGTCTCTATGTCCACTAGCCATGGGTAATGGCGCAATTTTTTTGGCGCTGATACAATAACGCCAGCGCCAACCGTGGCGCCAACTCACGGTACTGGCGCAATAACACCTTTAGCGCAATTGTCATCGAATAATCGATAAATCACATTTTTTCGCTTGTTACTGTTTATCATCCCCGTTTTATTTCTTTTGGCGCAATTCTGCTTACATATACGAGGGCACAATTAATTTTAATTTTCATAATTATTTGGAAAAATATTCCGTATATATGTGAAAATATGCTGGAAATTAGAGTCACTTAGATCACTATCAAGTACACATAATTGTGACGTTGTCATACGTATACATATACTATGATGCTGTTATTGGCGTTGTGGTTGCGCCATTTTACACTAGCGCTATATTGGAGCTGGTGTTAGCACACGAAATTGAGTCAGTGTTATATTGCAATAGCGCATCATTGAGTTGGCGCTACATTGAGTTGGCGCTATACTGAGTTGGCGCTATACTGAGTTGGCGCTACATTGAGTTGGCGCTACATTGGGTTGGCGCTATATTGAGTTGGCGCATTTCCCAAATCGGAGTTAGCGCAATAACACCAGGGTTGGTTTTAGCGCAATTGCGCCGCGCAGCGCAGTGTTACCCATGCCTAATGTCCACTACCGACCATTTTCAGCCCACTGTGAGCCGCGCTCTGGTTTTCATTAAGATGTCCAGTGTGGCCACATAGCTCCACAGCTGCAGAACGCAAATTTTTCGAGTTACCACTATTAAAGACGAAAATCCGAATTGACCTAGTATTTAGCACAATAAATAAGATTATGTTATCAAAAGGACTTTGCTTAACAACTCAAGATCCGCATTATGTTTGATCAGCGAAAGATTTTAAATTAAATGTATCATTTGAAGTAGCGAGGATACAGTAGTCTTACAGTAAACAGTAAATAATACTGAAATACTGTAAACTTTTTACAGTAGTAAGTAAAGACTACTTATTACTGTAAAATTTTTACAGTAATAAGTAACGCGTTACTTAATACTGTAGAAAATTTTAAGTAATAAGTAAAGCGATACTTAATACTGTAAAAAATTTTAAGTAATAAGTAACGCGTTACTTATTACTGTAAAAAATTTTAAGTAAGCAATATTCTTTTACTGCTTACTGTTTGCTTTACTGAATTACAATTTTACTTCAGTATGCCCATCTATGATTCGAACCACTTGCTTAAGATTATGAAACAAAAAATTGTCATTATAGTTTTTAAAGTTTATTATTTTTTTAAATCGTCTTTTTGGTTTTGGTTAAAACTATACAAATACTTTTGAATTCCGAATTGTGAGATCAGGATTAAGATTTAATTTTTTAGTTAGAGGAAGAAGTGATACACGATTGTGTTTAGAGAAACCAAAAACAATATCGGGATCTAAAAACTGCAATTCTTCGAAAACGGCGTCAAATGTAAAACGTGATATTATCTGAAAAGTAGAAGCTTCATAAAAGCGCAAACACTTTTTTTTGAATACAATCTTTTCTTCCAAATTTAAATTTGACAAAATATCTTATCATTCATAACCAACGTAAACGTTATGCACGTCAAGTAAATATGGAGTTGGAAGTTCCAAAACTTTTAGCTGTAATTCCCACGGAATTGTAAAAAAGTCGGGTTTTAAGAAATTTCTTGCAATTTCAACACAAGTGTCTTAGCTTCTCGCCCTACTCGGTGTATAAGTACATTTCGGCATTGGAACAGTGCGTTAAATTCATTGAAAAAGTTAAAAACGTCCTTCAAAAATCTAAAATAAGCCTTGTTTTGAATTTTTAAGTGGCTCCCAATTCTCCAAAATTCTTTCGATTACACAGTCCAACAAATTTACAAAAATTTTACTCAACACGAACAAACGAACAGAGTACTAGTCCAGAGGGTCTGAGTTTTTTTTTAGAGGGGGTTAAAATTTTATGGTTTTAGCTGGAGGTGCAATTACTTTTTCGAAAATATCTTATAAATAAAACAAAGTAAAAAAAAATTTTTAAAAAGCTTTTATTTAATATTAATATAAAAATTTACTAAAAAAGAAAAAAATAAAGTTTTAATATTTTTGAACAAGATTTATATTAGTCCTTAGTTCATTTGGATCTTAATTTTAATCTAAGCATACATTTAACGTATTTCTTCAAAGCATTTCTGTATATGTATCAACATAAATAAAAGCGTGGGTGCTCTTTACGTATTGTATATCTTACGTAATTGGAATTTAAAGTATCTAATGAGTACCCGCGCTTTTATCTATGTTGATACATATACAGAAATGCTTTGAAGAAATACGTTAAATGTATGCTTAGATTGAAATTAAGATCCAAATGAACTGAGGACTAATATAAATCTTGTTCAAAAATATTAAAAATTTATATTTTTCTTTTTTAGTAAATTTTTATATTAATATTAAATAAAAGCTTTTTAAAAATTTTTTTTTACTTTGTTTTATTTTTGCCTTTTTAGTTTTACAATGCATATTACATCTAATATTTGTCAACACTCCCACTATCAATAAAGTCCAACAGTTTTTAATATGAAGTGCACTATGTTTAACATTTTGATGGTTTCTGCTCAGCCAGTTTTTTATTATCCAATTCCTGTGGAGTCTTTTAAGTGGTTTTACTATACTTTTTTGCGAATAGATTACTTCGTGCAATCTTACCTACATATGTATGTTGGCGTTGTATCAGTGTTTCAGAATTTCTCTTGTTAGTTTTTTTACATTCGCAGATTAATCTTGTTTATTGCTAACGCTTACAATGTTTCAAGATTGTCGGCATTTTTCCGTGTTTATAGTTTTTTCTGCTACTGTTCCGTTATTCATAAAATTTTCATCAATATGTCGATTGGAACAAAATTGGTTCATAAATACAAATTTTCTAAATATCTTGACACTAGCGCCACCTAGCGGCGATTTATTTCCACGGATATATTTACTTTCTCATAGGCAATATATATACGGAATATGAACAAATTCGGTCGGTAAATACGAATTTTACAAATATCTTGACACCAGCGCCACCTAGCGGCGATTTTTTTCCAAGGAAGTATTTACTTTCTCATAGGCATTATGTATACCGAATATGAACAAATTCGGTCGGTAAATACGAATTTTACAAATATCTCGATACCAGCGCCATCTATCGGATTTTTTTTATTTCACATTGCATTGTCTTCCTGAATTATGTTCCAAGTTTCAAGTACCTAGCTCAACTAGAAGTATCTTAAATATTCGTTGCAAACTTCCACGACATACACCCATACATACAAAAAGTGAAGTTAAATAAAAGCTTGTAATAAAAAAAATGATCCCAAATGAAGTTTTTGAGCTCGGACTTCTGCTTATTCGCCATAAAATTTCACTAGGGGTCCCCTCAGACAAAATCTTTGTACAAATAACGCAAAAGACCACAGGATATAATAATCACAAATTACGCCATGAAATATGCAACAAATTTTATATGTATACACATTAGATGCATTTTTTATACTCAGCTGTACTAGTACACAGAGTATTATAGTTTTAGGTATGTTAGTGTCTAGCACGAAATTATTATTTTTAATTTTAATTTTTATACTTTGGAATAAGCGGAAAAATACAATTAGCTCATACAGCGATGGTAGATGTGATAGCTATTTTGAAGAAAAACCACTTTCTACATCATCAGACATCTTTTCGGGAGCACACCAGGCTTTGAACCTACGCTCCAACCATCAGTAGCAGTGATGTGATACGTAGGGAAAATTCCCTACATGTAGGGATTTTAGTCGGAAAAAAGTGACCGTAGGGAAAGAAGGACATATTTTTATAAAATAGCTAAATGTAGGGATTTTTTTGGCAAAGTCAAATCAAAATTTCAATTCAACTTTTTTTCACTTCAACACTGACTGTCGATCTGAATAATGAAAATGCTGCGAAGACGAGTTAAATCGCGAACCCTTCAATGACGTAATTGGAGAGGGAATACCGTATAGTGAACTATCTAATAACACGATACTTTTAATCAGGGCATCGGAGCAAAAGATTTTTTTGCTCTGGCTACGCTCTTAGCTCCGAATTTTTTTTTTCCGTTACGACCAACTAGATGGTATTTTGTTGGTATTTCGTTTGGCTTTTTCAATATAGCTTGCTCGCTTACACCAACGCAAAACTGTATTTGACCATCTCCTTCACACAAAAACCTTGTAGAATACCAGAAAAAACGTAGTGTCATATGGGCTAAAGCAAAGTATTTGACGCAATAATTTTTTTTTTTATTATTTTTTAGAGAAATGCTGTACCTATGATAGTATCAATGAAATGTTTCGTTCCCTTACATATTTGTATGCCTACGTCTACCTACCTATATATCGCACGTTTTATTCAATAGGGATTTAACTAAAAAAAAATTTTTTTGGGAAAACGCAAACAAACTTTTAGAGCCTATACACATTTGCGACTCAATCGATTTAGACGGGCTTTGATTTGCATGGGAATGTATGGAAGCATTCACACTACCCAGCTAACAATTTTACCCGAAATCTGTTAGATTTCTATCAGATTGTCGGCAAAAAACTCCGAAATCAATAAGTTTTCTGTACGACTTCTTCAAGAGAAATGTATGAAGACGTTGACAGGAATTCTTACAGACATGTCTTGGGAAATTCTGTGTTTTTTACCGACGATTCGGACAGATATCTAACAGATTTCTGAAGGAACGATGAGGGGAAATTCTATTGTTTTCCGATATATCTGATTGATATCGTACAGATATCTGAAGAAAATCGTGCAGAATTCTGCAATATTTGTCGATGAATCTAACGGATATCTTATAGATATCTGAAGAAATATCGTGAGGATTTCTGATTTAAATGCCGAAGAATCTGATGGATATCTTACAGATATCTAAAGAATTTTCAATTAAAATTCGCATAAATGTAATGGCAAATTAATTATTAAAGTATTTATTATATGTAAATTAATTTAGATACATATGTACATATATGTATACATGAGGGCTTAGTCTAAGATCTATTATATGTATTTAAAATGTTTTTCATGCATTCCGCCAGAGCCGTTAATAAGCTTCCTTGAGTATGGTAACGAACCAGCGATATACATTACCGGATTATTCGCTCACTTTGGCTTCCAATCAGTGATGCCACTAACATATTTTTTTTCGTACCAAAAAACGTACCAAATTGCTTTTGAAAGTACCAAACAGATTTTTTTGTGGTGACAGTCGTAGTAGACAAAAGGTTTTTTTTTTCATTTAATTTAACGAGCACAGGCCCAGGTTATATTTAATTTTTTATTTTTTAGAAACTACATAGAAAAAAACTTTTTAAGCATGGATGTAACTACAGCTGTTTCACCTTAGATCCCTCTAAGACTCATCAGGTTACTTTGCAGCACAATAACTACAGTTCTAACCGCTGAGCTATTGCCTGCCTTCGACATTTTTTTTTTACATTTATTATTTTTTAATGGAAAATTAACTTCAATATATCGCATCCTAAATCGTAAATTGACACAACTCAAAATTCAAAAATTTTCAGGAGCCAAAAAACTATTTTTCTTTACAAGCAATCATGTTGATAAGGCTAAGTATAATTGTAATTTTCGGGCAAAAGGGGCACCGCTAGAGATATGTTCTGTGTACCGGTTTATGATAAATAAAACATGTATATTTATTGAGTAGTGATCAGGGCTCACTAACAGCGGCTGTAGCATGCCATCAGCTGATTTTCTTTCTTCGCTATTTAGAAGCAAGCACCACAGCACACAAAGGTCAAACTGAGTTACCTTAAGGTCCGGTTATATAGCACAGCAGCGCACAACATAAGAACTGTCACATACGAAATCTGTTTAATGGGCTTTCCGTGTAATCGATTACTCAACGCATAGCGGTACAGGGCACAGCATACAAGTCTGTTGAATTTTGATTTCTGTGTTATGTGCTATGCGATTTAACATTTGGCAACACGAATGTGTGTGTTTTGAGTGTGCGAAGGGTTGCACGCAAGGCTAATTTATACAGGTTAACTTACTATACAGCTGATTTTTAAGATTTTTCTACTCTTTTACTTTAATAATGGTGCTTATATCAAACTTCGGTCAATTTTGAGCATGGCGCTATATGATTTCTACAAAGGCGAACTATGATTTTGACAGAAGCACCACAGAATATACAAACAATTTACATGGAGTGTGTATGTATGTATGTACGGATGTCGGGATGCGAAAACTTTTATTAATTAACCATGGTTTCACGGCTATGCGAAGTATAATCAGCTCTATGCGCTATATGTTTTGCGCTGCCCTGCTTTGCTATGCTATGCAAGTATAACCGGGCCTTTATTCCCTCCATACAATTTGTTGGCTAATTTTGACAAATACTTACCAAAAAGCTCTAACAAAATTCACGGTAAGTGTTTGGTGGCATAATGCTATGATCGGTATAGTTGGGTCATTCTAGTGATCAAGAATTGTATTCATAACATCTACGGCTTTGGTATACCTATCGCGTGTTGGCGATGTAATTAATCAACATAATTACTCTTCTTTTAGTGGACGAACAAAAATTATATATAGAAAAATAAAAAATAGATGGAAATAAATAACCATTGTTTTTCCAAAACGTTACTTTTAAGGAAAAAGTACCAAAATCAAAAGCAACGTACCAACGTACCAAATCATTTTCAAAGTACCAGTTTTGGTACGAAAGTACCAAAAGTGGCAACGCTGCTTCCAATACATGTTTGTGTGTACATAGGCAGCAATCTGCAAAAGCTGACTATGTCGGAAATAATAAAGAATTGAACCAAGTCAAAATCGGCACAGCTATTATTCCATTGTTTTTTTTAAGGCCTGACGCTACAGTACTGAGTACTGTCGTTCACGCCAGTGAACGAGCGTCTAGCCACGATCCGCATCAAAGCGTGATTTTTCAACATATCTCTCAACTGCGCCCACGCCCCGACGGAAGAGAAGGACGATGCGATCACACTTTTTATGAGCAGTTAGAGCATGCCTACGACCGCTGCCCCCGTCACGACATTAAGATTGTGCTTGGCGATTTTAATGCCAGGGTGGGTAAGGAAGGTATCTTTGGCAGCACAGTCGGAAAATTCAGTCTCCACGACGTAACCAGTCCAAATGGGACGAGGCTGGTCGACTTCGCCGGGTCACGAAACATGGTCATTAGCAGTACCAGATTCCAGCACAAAAAAATACACCAAGCCACATGGCTGTCCCCTGATCGAAAAACGCGAAATCAAATTGATCACGTCATGATCGATGGCAGACACAGCTCCAGCATCCTAGATGTGCGCACAATCCGTGGTCCCAATGTCGACTCCGACCACTATCTTGTAGCAGCCAAGGTACGCACCCGCCTCTGTGCAGCAAAGAATGTGCCAACAGGACAGCAAGGAAAGTTTGAAGTCGAAAGGCTGCACATGACGCAGACAGCCAATGAATACACCACTCGGCTCTCACTCCTGCTCTCTGAGAGCAATCCTTCACCAAACGATGTATCTGAGGAATGGGAACACATCGCTCGTTCACTTCGTATCGCCGCTGAGGAATGTATAGGATACAAGCGAGCTCGCAAAAACACCTGGTACGACAAGGAATGTCGCGATGCCTCGGAAAGAAAGAACGCCGCCTACAGGGTTACATTGTGTGCGGGCGCAACGCGAAGCGTATGGGAGCGTTATCGAACGGCGAGGAAGGAAGAGAGGCGCCTTTTTCGAAAGAAGAAAAGGGAGGCTGAAAGGCGCGAGTGTGAAGAGCTTGAGATGCTGGCGGGTAGGAACGATGCTCGAAAATTCTATCAAAAAATCAGGCGGATGACTGAAGGTTTCAAAACCGGGGCAAATTCCTGCCGGAATGATAACGGCGATCTGGTAACTGATGTCCAGAGCCAGTGGCGCACACAGAAAAATATTTTGGGGGGGGGGTTTTCAATATCCAAGGGAAAATTAAAAAAAATACTTAAAACTCGTCCAGACATTTTTTACTTAAATTTATGTTTGGGGAGTGGACCAACGTATGCACACATTAAACAAAGGCACCTTCTAAATATCAATTAATTGCATTTTTTCTTTATTTAAACTAAAAAAAAACAAGTAAGGAAGCCTAAGTTCGAGTGGAATCGAACATTAATTACTCAGCTGTATGCTTTCATTGTTTGTTTGCGTTTGTTCGATTAGGGTGTATTTTATATGAATCGAGTGCCGCATAAAGTGGGCGCAGCCACGCCCATTTTCAAAATTTTTATAAGTCATCCAACTAAGCATATGAATATTATTCTTTGTGCAAAATTTCATTCCTTTATGACTTCTAGTTACAAAGATGTCACGTCACAAATTCCAAAGGGTGTTCCAGAAATATCTTTGTTAAAAAGTAGGCGTGGTCATAAATCGATTTCAATAAATTTTTGCGTGTCTATTAACGCAAGTTATAAAAGTGTATAAACCAAGTTTCGTCATAATATCTCAATTAGTTGTCGAGTTATGGGCTCCGCAATCTCGTAGATTCCTTTGTCTGAAAAGAGTCGGTGCCACGCCCATTTTACAAACTTTTTCTATTTTTTGTTTTATGTCTATAGTTGGACTCATGACACAAAATTTCAATGACATATCTTTATATTAGACAAAGATATCGCTTAAAATGTTTTTATTAGGCCCCTTTATAGTTCCCATATATAAATTTGGGCGTGGTTGTCAACCGATTTTGGCAGTTTTTCGTCCAAAAAATCGATATATCAGCTACGGTTTCTGAGTTATGGCTTATACACCTTTCAATGTTTTCCCCTCAATAAGTGGGCGTGGCACCGCCCATTTTCCAAAATTTCATCAAATTTCTTCATAGGGGCCTTAGCTCAACACGTGGATGAAATTTCATCGCTCCAGCTATATTAGTGACTGAGGTACCAAATTTCTGATTTTTTCTATATAGGAAAAGTGGGCGTGGTCGTGGTCCGATTTCGCCCATTTTCAATACCAACCGTCCCAGTCTCGATACCAACTTGCATTCCAAATTTCATCAAGTAAGAGTGTTTACAGACGGACGGACGAACGGACATGGCTCAATCGGTTTCTCTTTTCACTATGATCATTTTGATATATGTAAGTCTATATCTATCTCTATTATTTCATTCTTTTACAATCCACCGTTATGTGATTAAAACTATATTACTCTGTGAACTAGTACAGCTGAGTATAACAAACCTCAGCATACTTTTAGGGAAATGTCTTTACACTGCTTGTTTATGAACATAATCAGTAGTTGTTGACAAACATTGGCAATGTACATCCACGAATATTCATAGATTTTACAACATGTTTTTACACAAATATTTGTGCATATACCATCTTTTATAAAATTATTTTTTTATGGTGTTGTCAAATTTTGGGGGGGGGTTTAACACCCCAAACCCCCCCCCCCCTGCGTTCGCCCCTGTCCAGAGCATACTTAAGTTGTGGAGGGATCACTTCTCCTCCTTGCTAGATAATGGCAACAGTGAAATTGCTGAAGGAGAAGATGTACGACCCGAATCCCCAATAGCAGATGATGGTAGGCATGTTCCACCACCCGACCATGACGAAGTGCGAATAACAATGTCTCGGCTTAAAAATAACAAGGCCCCGTGCGCTGACGGTTTGCCAGCCGAGCTATTCAAACATGGTGGCGAAGAGTTGATAAGGAGCATGCATCAACTCCTATGCAGAATATGGTCGGACGAGCGCATGCCCGACGACTGGAACTTAAGTGTGCTCCGCCCAATCCACATAAGGTCTTAGCAAGTGTATTGTGCGAAAGGCTGAAGCCCATCGTCAACAATCTGATTGGACCTTATCAGTGTGGCTTCAGACCTGGTAAATCTACCATCGACCAGATCTTCACAATACGCCATATACTGGAAAAAACCCATGAAAAAGGAACCGACACACACCATCTCTTTGTCGATTTTAAAGCCGCTTTTGATAGCACGAATAGGAATTGCCTATATGCCGCAATGTCTGAATTTGGTTTCCCTGCAAAACTTATACGGCTATGCCAAATGACGCTGACTAACACCACCAGCTCCGTCAGAATTGGGAAGGACCTCTCCGAACCGTTCGAGACCAAACGAGGTTTCAGACAAGGTGACTCCCTTTCGTGTGACTTCTTCAATTTGATGCTGGAAAAGATAATACGAGCTGCAGAACTTAACCATACAGGAAGCATTCTATACCACAAGAGTGTACAACTGCTGGCGTACGCCGATGATATCGACATCATTGGCACTAACACTCGCGCCGTATGTTCTGCCTTCTCCAAGCTGGATAACGAGGCTAAGAAAATGGGTTTGGCGGTTAACGAGGACAAGACGAAGTACCTCCTGTCATCACACAAAGAAACAGCACGCCTTGGCAGCCACGTCAATGTTGATAGCTACAAATTCGAAACTGTTAAGGACTTCGCCTATTTGGGAACCAGCATTAACACCAAGAATGATGTCAGCACGGAGATCCAACGAAGAATCACGCTTGCCAATAAATGCTACTTCGGACCAAGTAGGCAACTGAAAAGTAAAGTCCTCTCTCGACAAACAAAAATCACACTCTACAGGACGCTCATCGTTCCGGTCCTCATGTACGGCGCAGAAGCATGGACAATTTCAAAATCAGATGAGATGGCACTTGGAGTATTCGAGAGAAAAGTTCTTCGTAAGATTTGTGGACCTTTGCGCGTTGGCGTGGGCGAGTATCGACGGAGATTTAATGATGAGCTGTACGAGCTTTACACAGACATCGACATTGTTCAGCGAATAAAGATCCAGCGGCTGCGTTGGGCAGGTCATGTCGTGAGAATGGACGAAGGCGCTCCGGCCAAGAAAGCATTTCTATCGAAACCCGCTGAACGCAAAAGAAAAGGGAGACCTCCACTGCGTTGGGAAAATCAGGTGGACAGCGATGCTGCCTCCCTAATTGTTCCCAAGTGGCGCCATGCTGCACGAAACAGAAGCAATTGGCGCGCTCTGTTGGACTCGGCCAGAATCGTCTAGACGGTTAAGCGCCAATCAAGAAGAAGAAGAAGACGCTACATATCCGGATATCTTTATATATATATCAAGTTTGTACAATGTATGCATATTTTATATTGCACATTTTGTTTTATTAATTTTTTTTTGTAATTTTGTACTGATTACAAATGGAAATTTTCTTGTACAAATTCAAAAGAATAAATTGAAAATATTTTGACATACATATGTATCTGCACGAAATCGGTCCGATATCTATAAGATTTGTCGGATGAGAAAAAAATAATTTCCCCAGAAATTTCTGATAGAAATACCTAAGAAATCCGAAAGATTTGTCCAGATACTCAACTTTTTACTCAGAATATTTTCAGAATTGTCTGAATCAGAAATTGTCTGGCAAAATTGTTAGCGGGGTACATTCAGTTAGTCGAACAACTGAAACAGTTGGATTTGCATACAACAGCCCAATTCGACTAAATCGATAGAGTCGCAAGTGTGTATAGGCTCTTATAATTTCAAAGAGTTTCCTTCTACGGCTAACTACAAAATCACTTTTATTTCCGCCATTTTTATCGTTTTGAGTATTTTATAAGACTAGACTCAAAGGCATGACCCAGTTATTGAAATATATGGCAAAACCCCAGAAATCGAAAATTTCGAGTTAAATCCCTATTGCATAAAACGTGCGATATATATATTACATACAACGCATTAATACATATATTTTTTATTATAATAATTGTTCAAAACAGAAATCATCAGTATTTTATTGTAATTTTTTTTGATTTCTTTGAGAGCCAGTGTGTATGCAGTATGCAGTAGAACAGCCGATTTTCATTATTTAGTAAAAGAAAAAACGTTCATCTACTGCCGTGCGGTTTCTTCATTGTTCTAGCATGGAAATAACTAAAAAAAAAAGTGTAGGGAATTACGTAGGGAAAATTTGAAACAAGCGTAGGGAAAAGTAGGGATTTTTTTCTTGCTCTGTAGGGAATTTCCAAAAAAGTATCTACCATCACTGATCAGTAGTCGAATATTAGCGAACGCTAAGCACTGCGGCTACCGATGGTCCTGCTGAGCTGTTGGATTTTTCACTTATATATGCCATTGCTCTATACAATCTAACCTCACTTAGTGTACCATTTTCGTACATCTGCTATGCAAGTGTTGAATACTGGTTGGCAGCTGACGGACAGCGGGCGCTGTGTACAGTAGTTGTATGTACAACAGCACAATTTATAATTTAACATTATTAGGTATGTTAGTGTCTAGCACGAAATTATTATTTTTAATTTTAATTTTTATACTTTGGAATAAGCGGAAAAATCCAATTAGCTCATACAGCGATGGTAGATGTGATAGCTATTTCGAAGAAAAACCACTTTCTTCATCATCAGACATCTTCTCGGGAGCACACCAGGCTTTGAACCTACGCTCCAACCATCAGTAGTCGAATATTAGCGAAACGCTAAGCACTGCGGCTACCGATGGTCCTGCTGAGCTGTTGGATTTTTCACTTATATATGCCATTGCTCTATTCAATCTAACCTCACTTAGTGTACGATTTTCGTACATCAGCTGCCAACCATTATTCAACACTTGCATAGCAGATGTACGAAAATCGTACACTAAGTTAGGTTAGATTGAATAGAGCAATGACATATATAAGTGAAAAATCCAACAGCACAGCAGGACCATCGGTAGCCGCAGTGCTTAGCGTTTCGCTAATATTCGACTACTGATGGTTGGAGCGTAGGTTCAAAGCCTGGTGTACTCCCGAGAAGATGTCTGATGATGAAGAAAGTGGTTTTTCTTCGAAATAGCTATCACATCTAACATCGCTGTATGAGCTAATTGGATTTTTCCGCTGATTCCAAAGTATAAATATTATAGTTTTAATCACATAACGGTGGATTGTAACATAATGAAATAATCGAGACAGATATAGACTTATATATATCAAAATGATCAGGGTGAAAAGAGAAATCGATTGAGCCATGTCCGTCCGTCCGTCCGTCTGTCCGTCCGTCTGTAAACACTCTAACTCGCGCAAAAATTTAGATATTTTGATGAAATTTGAAATGCAAGTTGGTATCGAGACTGGGACGGTTGGTATTGAAAATGGGCGAAATCGGACCATGACCACGCCCACTTTTCCTATATAGAAAAAATCGGAAATTTGGTATCTCAGCCACTAATATAGCTGGAGCGATGAAATTTTACCCACATGTTGAGCTCAGGCCCCTAAGAAGAAATTTGATGAAATTTTGGAAAATGGGCGGTGCCACGCCCACTTATTAGGGGTTAAACATTGAATGTTTTATATGTCATAACTCAGAAACCGTTGAAGATATATCGATGAAATTTGGTATGCGTGATTTACTTACTTAGGCAAACGTTTGGACGAAAAATAGTTAAAATCGGTTGACTTTTATATATGGTAACTATAAAGGGGCCTAATAAAAACATTTTAAGCGATATCTCTGTCAAATATAAAGATCTATCACTGAAATTTTGTGGCAGGAGTCCAACTACGGACATAAAACAAAAAACACAAAAATTTTGTAAAATGGGCGGTACCACGCCCACTTATTAAGGGGAAAATATTGAAAGTTTTATGAGTCATAACTCAGAAACCGTTGAAGACATATCGATGAAATTTGGTACGCGTGATATATTTACTTAGACAAATGTGTGGACGAAAAATTACCAAAATCGGTTGACGACCACGCCCACTTTTATATATGTGTATTATAAAGTGACCTAATAAAAACATTTTAAGCGATATCTCTGTCAAATATAAAGATAATTCATTGAAATTTTGTGGCATGAGTTCCACAATAGACCGGAAACAAAAAATATAAAAATTTTGGAAAATGGGCGTGGCACCGCCTCATTTTAGAAGCAAAAGTATACGAGATTTCGGAGCCCATAACTCGACAAATAATAGAGATATTATGACGAAACCTGGTTTATACACTTTTATAACTTGTGTTAATAGACACGCAAAAATTTATTCAAAATCGGTTTATGACCACGCCTACTTTTTAACAAAGATATTTTTGGAACACCCTTTGGAATTTGTAACATGACATCTTTGTAACTAGAAGTCATAAAGGAATGAAATGTTGCACAAAGAATAATATTCATATACTTAGTTGGATGACTGATAAAAATGTTGAAAATGGGCGCGGCTACGCCCACTTTATGCAGCACTCGCTTTATATAAAATACGCCGTGTTTCCATCAAACGCAAACAAACAATGAACGCATACAGCTGAGTATCTAATGTTCGATTCCACTCGAACTTAGGCTTCCTTACTTGTTTAAATTGCAATTACTTAAAAACTACTGAACCGATTTCGAATATTTTTATACCATTCGATAGGTATTTTGATTCCCTTTAATTTCATATACATTTTCCAGTGAGTTCCATAACACCCCCAGCGGGGGTCAACCCCCTTTTACCCCCCTTACTTTTCATATATAAAATGTATACCAAATTAAAGGGAAAATACAGGCGAGTAGGTCAATAAAATTTTATAGGCTTATTTCTGGGCTAGAAAGGTGTCGTTCTGGCTTTGGAACAAATTGAATTTCCAAAAAAAAATTTCGCTCCACCTTAATGTACATATGTATATATACATATGCTCTCTTGTTCTCAATACCGAATATGCATTAGCGCGCTCAATATTGGTTGCCACTATTCTAAAACAAATGTTGATAATAATTCCCAACAAAATAATCAAGAAATTACAGACTAATAAATTGTCGCCTTCATAATTCGAATGATAAAAGAAACTTAAAAGAAGTACACCTGCTTTGGTTTACAAAAAAAAAAAATTATTTGAAACGTAAATTACATCTATGAATGTTTGTAGTTCGTTTGATTTTTCTTTGGTCAAAGCTTTGGTAGAAACTAAAAAAAAAAAAACATTTTTAACATTAACAAATTAAGTATACCTTAGAATAATTTTATCATATTGAAAAAGAAAAATACTAAAACCATTTGATAGTTATCAAATTACCAACCGCAAAAAAATACCTATTTTGGAATTAATTACCAAGTGGGGCAACCATATGCTCAGTTTGAGTTCGTCCTTCTCCCCACCAGCTGGTACATTTACCTATTTCACCATCCCCATGCAATGAGCCAACGCGACCTGTACGGGTAAAATACCCATATGGGCTCAATCGTCCATGGCTGCTCTATACCAATTTTCAGCTCCCTACCTTGAACTCCTTTAGAGATAATCAGCTTGAAATATTAAGATTATATGGCAGGTGCCACGCCCGCTTTTCCGATAACCTACACTTTTATGAGCAAAAACTGTTTTGATATCATATAGCTCTGTACCAATTTCCAGGTCCCTGTCATAAAGCCTTTTAGAGATATTCAGCTTAACAAATTAAGTGTGTATGGGAGGTGCCACGCCCCCTTTTTCCATAACCCCCACTTTTAGTCGTGAGAGTGGTTTTAATATCATTTAGCTCTATAGCAATTTTCAGGATCCTGCCATTTATTCTTTCTGATATATTCAGCTTCCAACGCTAAGTATGTATGGGTGGTGCCACGCCCCCTTTTCATTTAACTCCTATTATTTTGCGTTAATATAGAATTGTTATCGTTTACCTCCACACCAATTTCCAAGTCCCTACCTTTAACAATTTTAGAGATAATGAGCTTTAAAAATTAAGTTTGTATGGGAAGTGCCACGCCCTCTTTCCTGATAACCCCCACTTTCCTGCGTGAGAAGGGTTTTGATATCACCTACATCTATACCAAATTTCAGCTCCCTACCTTGAACTCTTTTAGAGATAATGAGCTTTAAAAATTAAGATTGTATGGGAGGTGCCACGCCCCCCTAATATTTTTTAATTTTTTCTTCGACTAAACCTTCGCGGGTTAACAACAAACAAACCCCCCTAAGGAAGGATTTGGTTCAACCGTTTTCAAGTTTTAGCGTTACGATGAAACACCAAATCATCTATTATATAAAAATAAGTCGCATTTTCCTCCCTGATGATTTAACTCCAGAACGGCTGGACTGAATTAAATGAAATTTTGCACGTAGTTTTCGATTGATCCCGACATGGTTTATGGCCAAAAAAAGTATAAGAATCCGGGAAGGTTTTGGAGATATTCCACAAAATGTGGACCAGGGTAACCCCATAACGGGTTCGTACGATATGGGTATCAAATGAAAGGTGTTGACGAGTGCTTGAACAAGGTGTAGTTATTGGTCCCATATAATACCCCGTATTCGAGGTATTTCCTGAAATATGAACCAGGTGTGACCCCAAACGGGTTTTCTACAAAATGGGTATCAAATAAAAGGTGTTGGTGAGTATTTAAAAAAGAGGTGATTTTCAAGACCCTATGCGACCCGTTTTCCGAGATATCGACCAAAATGTGGACCAGGGGTGACCCTAGAAAGTCTGGAGGGATAGGGATAGGGATGCGAATAGGGATAGGGATAGGATAGGGATAGGGATAGGGATAGGGATAGGGATAGGGATATGGATAGGGATAGGGATAGGGATGGGGATAGGGATAGAGATAAGGATAGGGATAAGGATAGGGATAAATATATGGATAGGGATTAGCGATTAGCGATTAGGGATTCGGGATTAGGGATTAGGGATTAGGGATTAGGGATTAGAGATTAGGGATTAGGGATAGGGATCAGGGATTAGGTATAGGGATAGGGATAGGGATAGGAATAGGAATAGGAATAGGAATAGGAATAGGAATAGGAATAGGAATAGGTATAGAAATAGAAATAGAAATAGGAATAGGAATAGGAATCGGAATAGGGATAGGGATAGGGCTAGCGATAGGAATAGGGATAGGGATAGGTATAAGGATAGGGATAGGGATTAGGGATTAGGGATTAGGGATAGGGATAGGGATACGGCAACACGGTAATATAGGACTTTTCCTTTAGGCTTTATAGGAATAAATTTTAGGCAGAACAACGTCTGGCGGGTCAGCTAGTTTTCATATATATATATATAGACTAGCATACCCGCCCAAGCTTCGCATTGGCTTTCAGTTATCAACAGTCATCATCATCTTATTAGTGATTTGGTATTCAAAATAAAAGATACTTTTATTTTGTGATCTGATTCGCCATCCTGATAAAACATATTTTTTATTACTGGAAAGGTTTCTATTTTCAAAAAATGAAACACACGATATTCTTTGATTTGACTGAAAATGAAATCACAAATAAAAAGTTGTCTGGATTTGGATGAAGAACGAAATCAGAAATAAAATTGATTCATTATATGAAATCAAAAAGGATTTGACTCACGCAACGATAAAATTCATGAATTTACTGTGGTGTCGCTGTTGTGTTCTATTTCTATTTACGGCAAAATATCAGAACATATTTGAAATCCTCTAACGGCCTTATTCCGCGGGGTGACATAATTTAATTTACCGCTAAAGTGAAGACTTGACCTTTGAACACCTTTCTCGTATTTTATTCCACCTCAATAAGTGATAACAATTTGTTAGCATTTTGAGTCCGATTCCATTCCATTCGATTGGAATCGCTTTGATAGCGTTACCATTAGATAAGCTCGTCTTTACAACTCGTTAGAGCTATTTCAGCGGCATTGTATTATACATACTATTATATTCTAGTCAAAGATATTATTAACAAACATTTTGTAACAATTCCTAAGTTTTCGGTTATGGAAGGAACCTAATATTTAATCGAGAAATTCAAATTTGGACCGATACTTTGGTGTAAATAGAAATAAAATACAACAGCGATACCTGCCGGATTTTTCTTCATATGTATGTACACATGTTTTGGTATTCTCTATCTCCATAATAATAACATTAAAATGTTTCAGTAGTTTTAGACGAAAATATATAAGGATAGGTATATATCTAAAGTCAAATTTTAAAAATAATTTTTCAATTTTAATTTCTGTTGTAAAAGAAAAATTATTATAATTAAAATTGTTTGAGTAGTTAAAAAGTTTATACCGCACAAAGAATGTTACATGAGATTTATATATATATATATATATATATATGTAGATACGTAGATAGAGATATGTATGAATCTAAGGCCAGAGAACTCCAGAGGTTTTGGGTATGAAAAATTCGGTTACAGATATACGTAAATAGATAAAAATAGGTATATACATATCTGGGGTCAAACTTTAAAAATAATTTTCCAATTTTCATTTCTGTTGCAAAAGAACAATGATTGTTCATAATATTAGGAAAATACTTATCTTTCCAGATATTGTAAATATGTATTATAATTTAAAGATTGTTGAAAGTGTTACAATTAAATGATCCACAGAACACTCTGAAAGTTTCACCGACAAATTCAGCAGTTTTTTTGAAATTGGTTCATTATATTCAAGATGATTCGTGGCACGTTGGGTCATATTAATAAAAAGTAAGCATTTACACTTAAATTATGAAATATAGCTCATAAAAATTTATGAAATCTTGAGAAAAGGCCTTGCTTGGATTTTAAAAATACGACCCATTATATCAAAGCTGAGCCAATTACTTACCTATACCTCGACGTCATATTGTGCATTTTGGTTTTAACCTCATCGGCGGTGAACATCAATCCCATCTCCTGAAGCTCCAATGCCATCTTATGTCGAATGTGGCCATTCTTTTTGGCACCACGAAATTCAGGGATTTTCGACCTCCAAATGTCCAAAAAAACCTGCTCGCTGCCAGCAGTCCAGGAGCTTCTTTTCTTATAATTTTTTTTTCCTTTTTGGTGGCTATTTTAAATTTCAACAAAAATTTAACTATTTTTGGATGCAGCAACATTTAATACACATTCAACAAAAATTATATTTTGGTTAAAAGGGTTGCTACCCGTTCAAAATTTAATTTTTACGCTATAGTCTGTTTGATTTTTAGATTTGAGGTGTCATATGAAAGTGCTTTGCCTCAAAATGAGTAATTTGCAATAATTTTTACAAAGAGGGTTGCCAGCTGTTCCAAAATTTGTTTTTACGTTACAGTTTGTCCGGTTTTCAAATTTTAAGTGTCTTGATGGTCTTGCCCTGTAATAAAAACAAAGGGGAGGGGAAAATGAAAGGAACGGAAATGGCGAAGGAAAGGAAGCTAAAGAGGGAAGAGTACCGAAAATAAAATGGATAAAGGGAAGAAGAAGTGCAAATAAAAGGGAAAGGGGAAGAGAAAGAGAAGTATGACAAATGACCTTTTGGAGGTTGCTATATGGATAAAATATTGTAGAAAATTATTCGCATTAAAAGTTCACTATGGGGCTCCTCGGACAAAATCTTTGTATACAAAATCTAGGTCTACGGAAAATAAAAATAACCAGTAATTATGCATATGCTTAATTTTATATTTTATTAATAAGAATCTGTGGGCTTAAAGCCGATATATATTCTGCCATTTTTAAGGGGAAGTCAAATTTAAAATGGCCATCAAAAAAATTGTTAAATGTAGTAATAAATGGTCTTCCACCCTCAAATTGTCTCACAGTGTAATTGAAAGCCAGGTTTACTAGTTAAATATTAATATCTTATTATCTGAGTCCAGTCTGGAACTTGGACCAATTACCCATTGCAGATGGTTTATTTTCAACTTAGATTGCATAATCTTTTTGTCAATGTGATTTTTCCAAGTCATTCTTCTATCCAATGTGACTCCAAGGTACGTAACGAAGTCTTTCTGAGTTATTATTTTTCCATTTATTGAGACTGGTGGGCATGTGCTGGGATCACAGCCAATGTAAAAAATTTACCAAAATTAAAAATTACCAAAAAACTAATTTTTTTTTTAAATAATAAAAATGTAATTTTTTCAGACTATAATTTAACATTTTAGTACACAAATATCGCTTATTACACTGCTCTACAGCCAAAAAATACTCTGAACGCGACCATCCTTTCTATATGTAAAATCGGTCGCTGATTCCGAAAATCGGGTTCATTTTTAATTCTATGGGAAGGTTTTTGAAATATCGGCAATTTACCGTTATTTGGCCAATGAGTCCACTTAATCCTGTATATCTCTTTAACACAGTGAGTTATCTTCCTTAGGGTCACACCAAACGAAAGAAAATTAAATTTCCTTTTCACGGCTCCTATAACATTTTTCTCTAGTTCTTATAGTTTCTGAAATATTGACGATTAAATTTGAATTTTTTCGATTTTTTACGATTTTTTGAAGAAAAAATTTACTTTGTCAGGCAATATCTTTAAAACCAATGATTTCACCTTCGGTTTTACTCCTTTGCGTGAAGCTCCATTCCATTTCCAAAAAAATAAGCTATCAACGAAGAAAATCCATGGTAAACTGGAAAAGTTATAGGCGATCAAGTAAATACAACCAAGTCGCGCAATGCCTCTGCACGGGTACATTCTATGCATATTGTACCAATACCTACACATCTGCAGTAGCAGCACATTGGCAGCGCAGTAGATACAAGCGCGTTTACGGGTATAACATGCATAGAATATACCCGTGCAGAGGCACTGCGCGACTTGGCTGTATTTACTTGATCGCCTATAACTTTTCCATTTTACCATGGATTTTCTTCGTTGATAGCTTATCTTTTTCCCAATAGAATGGAGCTTCACGTAAAAGAGTAAAACCGAAGGTGAAGACATTGGTTTTAAAGATATTGTCTGACAAAGTCAATTTTTTCTTCAAAAAATCGTAAAAAATCGAAAAAATTCAAACGTCAATATTTCAGAAACTATACGAGTTAGAGAAAAATGTTATAGGAACCGTAAAAAGGAAATTTAATTTTCTTTCGTTTGGTGTCACCCTAAGGAGGATAACTCACTGTGTTAAAGAGATATACTGGATTAAGTGGACCCATTGGCCAAATAACGGTAAATTGCCGATATCTCAAAAACCTTCCCATAGAATTAAAAATGAACCCGATTTTCGGAATCAGAGACCGATTTTACATATAGATAGGATAGTCACGTCCAAAGTACAGACAAAAAATTTCATTTTGTGATCCAGTGTTATTAGAGCTCGGATAATAGGTGAAAATCAAACGCCTAAAATTATGCTACGTAGTGTTTGTGAGCACATCCAGTGGCAAGTTTAAGGGTGCGGTTCATTTGGGTCTAAGCCCCCCGTGAATGCAATTGGATTTTTTGCTTACTAGGATGCCAGAAAAATAAATTATTAAGGTTTTTTATGGGTTGCACGTGAAAAATTGCAAAGAAAGCTACAATGAATAAATATATGTAATAATTATGAGTAATAATAAATAAGGTATAATAAATAAATTTATAATTATAAAGAATAAAGAAAAAAATTAGAAATTTGTAGCTTTTCGCAAGTTTTGAGACTCGTTGAATTTTACATAAAAAATACTAATACCTGTTATTTGAGTTTTTTTTTCTAGCTGTCCTCTGCATTTTTTTCATGCGAATTTACAAGTCGAAAAAAAACTGCGTACTAGAAAATAATATAATCTGTTATAGATTTTTTTATACAACAAATTAAAATTATAAAGTCGACTTAGGAAGATTTTATATACTACATTATTCTCCTTTTATAACTCTATATCAAGGGCGTAGGCAGGTAGGGGCAGGGGGGGGGCAGCTGCCCCCACCTGGCTAGGTACTGCTTAACATTATAATAGCATCAGAGAATAGTACAGAAATTTACATGTCAAAATAAAACAGTGAGATTTGTTTCAATTCGTGTCTACAGTTCACTAAATATTTTAGCATTAGCATTGATAAGCAGAATCTAAGGCCCGGTTTCACCAGCGTGACTAAAGCTAATACTGATTTCACACAGGCTGTTAATGGAGTAAATATCCACATTTTCTTCATTAAGTTGATAATGAAGCTCGATCTTCCATCCAGAAGTTCAATTAATAATGGATCCATTACTAATTAATTGAATTTTTAATCGAATAAAAATCCAATACAACTCTGGGAGGTAAGTTCGTTTTTATTAATTTTGAAGTTTTCAGTGTCAACCGTCAATTCGTTTTGGCATGAATTTATTATCCCAACAAACATTCTCAGAGCACTCATAATTTGGAGTCGGATATGAATCACAAACATGTGTGAAATATGTATGAGCTTAGGAGAAATCTTTTTATAATTTTTTTTCTTGTTTTTTTTTTTTAAATGATAATTCTAATTCGAAAAATGGGAAGTAGGTATAAAAGTATCACTAAAGTTCATCAGGAGGAGAATACAAATAGACAACACTATAAAGCAAGGAATGAATGTCCCACAATGGTTATGTTCAGAATCCCAACGGTTGCGCAACAGTTGTGTTTTTATCTTCTGAACGCAAAGTTGAGTATTTTTGATTAACACGTGAGTTTGGACACTTTTTTTCATCATAAATTTTTTAGGCTCACTTCGGACAACATTTGTGCTTACGATTTTGACATAAGTACAAATATATAAATACCTATATTTATGAATTTTTTAATGTGATAAAAATGTTTCAAAGTAGCGAAATTATTGCCGATTATGTTGTGGATAGGTAATTATAATAATAGTTTGTTTATTTTCTGTATCAGCTCGTTCAGAAGGAGCAAATTATATCCCTTTCCGCTCAGTGATATCTACACAACAGTTTTGCTCAACAGTTCCGACTTCTGAACGCAACCAATGAGAAAAGAGGAGAATAAGCTGGGAGAATGGAGAGAGGGGATGAAGAGAATTGGGTCAGGGGAAGGAAAATGCAAAAACAAAAGACATTTTTTTTTGGTTTTACTACATATTCAGGCTCATAAAATGTATGAAATTAGGCTCATATCAAGGGACCACCTTAAGAACAGAAATACATACATTTCGGACTCCAAAATGAGCTCATAATGAGTGTGAATGCTCAAGTTTACGATTCCTTTCTGACTTTTTTATGACTCCGAATGTTTACTGGGATTATTTATTAAAAAATTCTTGTCAATAATAACAAATTATTTAATGAAAAGTGACATCTCCTTGTTAATTGAGTATGTGTGAAACACAAGAATTTATTGTTATATTATAAATGTATTGCACTACATTAATTTTCTGTCTGAAAACAGTATAAAACTAAGTTTTGACTTAAGTTAGCCCAGATTTGAGGTTAACTTACTTTTGGGTTTCACCAAATGAGCGACTTGAATAATCTTGCACACAACAACCCGATCAGCTGTTTTATACATAGTAGTATTTTAGTAGTTTTTTTACTACTTTTTGACTTTGCGCAACCCAGTTTATTTGATAGTTGTTGTTGTCATTTTTATATTAGCAGTGTTGCTGTAGTCGCACTCATAAATTTGTATTATTTTTGACATTTAAGAGCGGAACAGCAACGCTTGATTTTAGTCGCAAAAAAATTGATTTTTGACTGCTTCAAATATTTGATGTGCTTGCCCCCCTGGATAAAATCCTGGCTACGCCCTTGCTCTATATTTCTGTAAACCCTCATTCTTATAACTTAATTCAATAAAAAGATATAAATAAAAACATGTAGGCTTAACTTAGAATAGAAGTATATTAAACTATAACATCCAAAGTAGACGTATTTACTTAATAAAATTTCTTCATGACACTTATGCCGTTTTCTTTTCTCGAAAAAATGTTGCCCTGTTTGATTTTCTTAGCCATTTTGTAAGCTTGTGTGGTGATTTCAACGAATGTTGTCCTCTGACTAAGTAAGAGGTCATGTTACGCAATTCGATAATTGAGATATTAAAGGGCAACATTTTTTGTCAGAAAAGAAAACGCCATTAGTTTTATTTACAAAATTTGATCGTAATATTGTGGATGGCTCACTGATTTTGCGTCCATAGTTTTTAATCGATTTTTATGATTTGTTAAGAAGCGTCTTCGAATTTAAAAATCAATTTATCTCGAAATCATATTTTTCGACTTAAGCGATTAGTGCAAATTGCCACAGAGATAAATATATCGACCCCTTTGTGCGACTTTATCGTAACGGACAAAAGCAAATTTTACAGGAGAGCATTTTTTCGTTTTTTTACTACTTTTTATTAGAATTTTGAAACGAAATTGAACAAGTGATTAGGTAATTAATTAATATACTGAACCTGATAATTTTTTTCTTGAAAAAATGTGCAGTTTGCGAAAAAATCATAATTTTGTCGCTTACGATAATTTTCGCTCTCAATTTTTTATGAGTTTGTTTGAATAAATGTCCCTTACGATAATATTTAAAAAAGAGTTTGTATGAAAAATACAAATGTTTTATTCCATACTCTTGTGTTTTTAATGATAGGATAATGGTAATATAGTGAGTATTGTACTCGTCTTCCATTCTAAAGTTTCCAAGTTCGATTTCCGGTAGACCAGGACCGATCTATTGGGAAAATTGGTTTTTATAATATGTAAGTTTGTTGGAAATTTGGTAAATAGGTAGATTATTTCCTGTATTGTGACGGAGCAATGGAACGAGTGTGGGGAGTAAGAGAAAGGGGAGAGGTAAATGAGCAGGGAGAAGGAGAGGTAAATCGAAATATATATATATAAAAATTTTACGTTATTCCGATAAATGAATGGCAATCAGAGCAACATCTGTCGGCGTTTCTAGTCTAAAATATAAAACTGCACATCGAACGTGAATTTGAACCAGCGACTCCCAATCAGTAAATGTCAGAAAACCCTCCAAAAACAAATTACATTAGCAGATGCCGTTTAAAGGCGCCACAAGAACAGAGAATAATTTTGCGTTTTTTCTAAATAAGTATTTTTAATGGCTAGTTTTCATTATTTTACATCAGTGATAGGCAAAGCCAACTCAATTGAGCCTTACGCTCTTCACACGTATTCTTATGCTCTTCAATTCAGTTGCTGTTGAGAGCGAAAAATCAATTGAGCCACAGTGGTGTTAGAATAGAATTTTCATGCCAGTCGTGTTGCAGACAGCAAAGGGATAACACGTATCGTCGCTTTGTTCATATTTTTTATGCAATAGTAAATTTTGCGCGATGTAATGAATGAAAGCATTTAGGACAATTCTAAATAATTCTTCACAGCGTATTTTTTAGTCGCGCATTAATATATGTATTCATAAAATTTTTGCACAAAGCGATCCCGTTGTTACTTCCTTGCTGTCGGTTCAAAAACTGACGCGAAAATTTTGTTCTTAGCACCACTGTAACGAAGTTACTCTCGCGTTTACCAATACACCCTCACAAAAAATGCCTACCTATGTTTTACATGCAAGTGTGGCATTCTCTTATTTCCATAAATTACTAGAATCTGGGTGGTCGAGCTCAGACATAATTCTTTGCCTTAGAAAGTATTCTATTTCACCATATAGAAATATCTAATCAAGTAAATGAGCCAAAAATAGATGTATAAGATTTCATTCAACTCAGTCAAACCGTTTTCGCGATAGTTTACAAAGGAATTAATAAAATTAGGTTATTTAGAAATCCCACTGAGTAATATTTTAATTGAAATACATCGTAAAATACCATTCATTTGATGCCCATATTAGCACAAAAATTGAAATACATCGTAAAATACCATTCATTTGATGCCCATATTAGCACATCTAATTATTTTTAGTTCCAAAAAGGTGGCAGCATTGGAAAAACATCCCCAGGGGCAGAACGTGGATAGAATATCTTAAAATTAGGCATACTATCTCTCAAACGAATTTCATCCAAATCGGTTCAGCCATTCCCGAGATAGTAGTGGATATATAAATATATAAATAAACTAATATAGGTACATACAAATATACATTCAAGAAAAACTCGTTTAAGGTTATAAGATAATCCAAACATAATCATGGTACCATTGCTACATTACGCTTACAATCCCCTTCATATTCTATTTTAAATTTCAGAATAAATAGTACATAAAATTACTTGCTAGCTATATTCAAAATATTTTTTATATGGGCGATACGATAAATTCGAGCTCAAGAAAAAAGTGTGGACTGTCCCTTACGATAAAAAATAAAGCCAATTTTTGGCACAACTATAAGGATTTCAGCTATAATATTTTACCAGGTGATGCGCTGAGGGATGTAGATTAAATTTGCATCAAAAAGTGAAATTCCAGAAAATGACCGTTACGATAAAATTGCGCAAAGGGGTCGATATTTTACGAATAAAATCACTTTCTATTCCGGCTTTATTTCATCATACACCACTTTAACATGTTTAACATGATTAAGAATGTTGATAGCTATAACTTTGAAAATAGTTCGAATTTCGAAAATTGGCTCAGTTCAAAAAATTCAACTCATATGTGAGTTAATTAATTTAAAAGAGTGGTTTAATTCGAGTAATTTATTATCCATCTTCTGTGAATATTCATTCAGAATCAATTCCGGCTGTGTTTTAATCAAATACTGAGGCATTTATTAAGGTGTCCACACGGTTGTGTACCAATGAAAATGCTTGTGAAAACATTGGTACAAAAATACATATGAGAGGTAATTAATTTAAAAAAAGTTGCTTAATTCAAGTAATTTATTGTCTATTTATGTGAATATTTATTCAAAACGAATTGCGGATACCTATTTATCAAATATAAGAAAAACATTTGACTTTAAAACTCTCACAAATAAACAACACAAAACTACAAGTGGTCAAATCACTGACGTTGACGGCAACAGGTGTTTGTTCGATCGCAAATGTTGTTAAGGAAATACCTAACGAATATCACAGGTGACAAAAATATCGTTTAGTTCGCTAAATGATAACACATGTTGTTAAAATTGGGTAGTGAATCCCGGTACTGTTCTAGATTATGCTGTGATATTTTACAAGAAGCTGGTTGTACTGGTTCTTCAAGAAAAGCACATAACTTTACATTTTTATAAGTTTAGAGCCATATAATTTGCTTTACACTAATTAACAAGGTGGTTAAGATCTGCTTGTAAGGGAGGTCTATGTATATTCTATAGAGGAAAATAACTTAAATAGTTTTACATCATCAGCATATAATAAGATCTTAGAATGTTTTATTACAGACGAAATATTATCAATTAATAGCAGGAACAGAATTGGCCCAAAGTTATTTTCTTGGGGAACGCCCGAGGGAACGAAAATGACATCGGAAGAACAATTTTTATAAATAATAGGGGCGTCAGAATTAATACCTTTCCGTCAATCCAGCAATCCGTTAAAATTACATGTATTTGAACGACGATCGACACATTCAGTACTTCAACTTTGCCGTAACAAATATATGAAATTGAAGTATGTGTCAGTTAAATGGAGCAGGATTGCCGGAAAAGTATTCATTCTGACGGGCCCATAACTTTTTGAGTTCTGCCATGTAGGTATGAAGATATCCATCGAATAAAACTGGGATGAGCAATGAATGACATACTTTGTCAAAAGCTTTATTAAAATCCGTGTAAATTACATCTGTGTGAGCATTTTCTCTAAATCTATTTGAAACATAAGTTGTGAAATGCAATATGTAAAGACGATTAAAAAAAATTATTGACAGCGGCAGGAGTCGAACCGCGATCGCCCGATATGCTATCGAGCACTGGCATCAAGCGTGTCAAATACTGCACTTAAGTGGCAGGTGTAAAAGTGTAGAATATGTGGGAACTTGTAGCTAGTTCAAAACTATCGAAATTGTGTCAATAAACGAACTAGTGCAAACTATAGAACTTATTACTAGTTCGGAACTATCGAAAACGTAGTGCAGAGGGTGACAATTGACACCACCTAGGACATAGCAATGTTAAATTCGCCAGTTGATAATATGGAAAAGAGATTTAGCTCGCACCAGTATTTGCGCAAAAAAACACTAGAAGCGACCTAGTTCGAAACTATAGGTTTTCCCTACAGAGAACGTAGACGGACGCACGAAGGACAATAGAGCTTCCTACTTAACGCCCACGGCAAGTGTGTATAAGTGTCATGTACAATAGAGGGTTGCGCTTGAATATGGCAAACATTAACGCACATTCCAGGTTTTCTCGCTTTGCACGTTATTTCGACTTTTTTGTTGTCTTCTAATACTTTTGGGATATTTTCGCGTTTTTTTAGAAATATATATTATAGTACATATATCTAGTACCTATGCGTGCGTGTTTAAAAGTGTTTCACCATAAATATCACGCATGAAAATTTAATATATATGTGTTTGTGTATGTGAGCCAAAATAAATTCCGAAACGCTAGAAGAGAAGATTTATTATCAAATTAAATTTCAGACTGAATTTATTACTGTATTTCTTCTTCGCAGAGCATCGAACATCAGCTCTGAGCGTAGTTTCACCACACTCCTGTCAAGTTGGGTTGAGCTTTTTCTCGATTTAATCATTTAATGTTGTTTTGTATTGTATTTCGTTCTGTGTGAAGATGCATTATTTATACAATGGCGTTGGGAACCACTGTAATAGGGATAGCCATGCAACCACCAGTCATCCCGCATACTACAATACGGTTCTTAGCCCAAACAATGAAACTGAAAATAGAGCCAAATAATAAATAACACGAAATTTCATTTTGTTTCACGCAGCAGTTATTTCCCTGCAGGGAACTCAATAACTAGTGAGCAAAATTTCTAGTTCCGAACTAGCGAAAAGGTGTCAAAAGGGAGCTAGATCAATTGTAGTTAGACTCTCACCAGTTCAGAAGGAGTGAATTGAGTGACCATTATAAGACACACTTTGATTTGTATGCAAAATCGAAGTGAAAAAAATTCTATGAAAATTTTTCGTTCGTTCAATTGCCGTCGGCTTTGTATATTTCTGCAATTCTCAGATGTTTATTGAAGCATTTTATATAAAGAGTTTTCTATTTGCATCTTGTATGAAATGAAATGTTCCCCTAATTATGCTTTTCCGATACCTCAGGCTTATTTTTAATTTTTTTTTAAATTATTACTTTTTAAATATTATTGTAAATTTTTAATAAATAAATAAATATGTTAAAAAAAGATTAAAATAAAAAAAATTATCATCCACCTTCACACCGACCGCCACATGCGTTAGCCAGTCGGCCATCGCGCCACTTGCATGAAGTGTGTCAAAGGCTGAACTTAAGCGGCAGATGTAAAACTGTAGAATTTGTAGGTACTTGTAGTTAGTTCAGAACTATCGAAATTGTGCTAATAAACGAACTAGTGTAAACTGTAGAATTTAGTACTAGTTCGGAACTATCGAAAATGTAGTGCAGAGAGGGACAATTGACACCGCCTAGGACATCTCCGTGTTAAATTCGCCAGTTGATATCATGCAAAAGAGAATTAGCTCGCACTAGTAGTGGCGAAAAATGCACTAGAAGCTACCTAGTTCGGAACTAGAGATTTTCCCTGCAGGGTTCGTTTGTTATATGTATGTATGTGTGTTGAGTTTGCTTCATCAAATATATAGAGAACAAATTTGTGCTGTATGTGCCGCCGACCTACGCCTACATACCAACATACCTAACTGCAATGAGTTTTATAGTCATACATTTTGAATCCAACAGCTGGGTCTTTTCATGAATGAAAGCGGTTGCATGACAAACTAGCATTTCCTTAGCTTCGGACATGACCTTCGTACAACTTTAAAGTAAAATAACTTCTAAAATAATCAAAGTAATAATAATAATAATACAATGGCGCTATTATAACTCTGACAAGTTTTATGGTCCATCTTTTCTCCCAATTCGAGGTGTGCTCCTTTTTGTTTTTCTTACTAATTGGGTGGACCTACAGTTTTATGCCGGCTCCGAACGGCGAATGCATTTTTTGTGAGAAGCTTTTTCATGCCAGAAATACTCTCGGAGGGTATGCCGCCCACTGTCGAGAGGTGACCGCTGCTCTTAAAAAACCCAATAATTGGGTTTTTACTAATTAGAAAAAATTTCTTTGGTGTTTGCTCGGACTGGGGTTTGAACCGGGGACCTCTGGCATGGCAGGCGAGCACTCTACCCACTGCACCACAGCGGTCAAAATAATCAAAGTACTTAAGAGAAAATCATATATTTACGTATATGTATACTAATTTATAGCATATATTTATATAGTCCTTTGATTAAAAAACAATGTCGAATGAATACCCATTACAGCGAGGTGAGAAAACGGCCATAACGGACGCGAAAAAGGTTGAGCAACAAGTAGGAATTGGCGAAGCTCTGCTAATTTTCTCATTTACACTACCTGAAACATTTCATAAATCGATCTTAAATACGAACCGTAACAACCGATTCATTTTTAATGAAAAAAAAAACAAAAGCGAAGTTTTTTATTAACCCCTAATACTCGCGTGACGAAAATCACATAATTAGTTGCGTGGGGTCACTGGGTACCTCAAAATCAATTCCCAAAAAAGAGTATAAGGAGTAAATACGAGTGTCACTGCAAATGTTCGCGGAATCAAGCACTTCCTGTGTTGGCAGCGTTTCGTGATTGTCATATTCGTAAAATTTGACATTTTTTTACCTATAATTCAGTTGAAAGTTCGATTTCAAACTGCTCGGTTTCATTTCAAAAGCATATAACGACAGTAGTATTTGTGTGAAAAATGGAAATTTGATAAACATTAAAATATTTCTACATTCAACTTCCATAAAAAAATGAATAATTTAAGATTCATATTACACGGAAAGAATTTTTTACTAGAATCAATGCCGAGACAAGAAAATTTAGACTTGATTTTGAACTTAGAAAATAATTTCTTAATATCAAGAAAATCCAAGAAAGTTGGATTTTAAATAAATAAGAAAAAGTTTTCTCACTTCAAGCAAAAATGGATTTTAAATAAATACATAAGAAAACATTTTCTTGCTTCAAGTAAAATTGGATTTTAAATAAATAATAAATAATTTACTTACGTTAAGTGTTTTTTCTTGTTTCTAGAAATAAATAATTAAGAAATTATTTTTTTGTTGCAAGTAAAACTTTTCTTATACAAGCTTAAGTAAATAAGAAAATATTAAATTAAGTAAATATTTTCTAAAAATTTTAAAAACGTAAAAAATAAAGAAAATTAAAACTAATCATGAGGGATTAGAAAACCATAATTAGTCAGCTAGTATTTTCTTAGGACTTGTTCATTGAAATAACATTTCATTTAATATATGTAAATGCAGATGCAAATAGTCAACTCCTTATACCAAATGCTTCACTAGCTATCTGAGAATTGCAGAAATATTCAGAAATATGCAAAGCGGACGGCAAATGAAAAAAAAAAATATATGTAACTTTGGAAATACAAATTCAGCAAGAAAAATTTTACTTCGCTCAAGAAAACGTTTTCTTATTTATTTTCAATTTTTTTTGCTGTAGTCTGCTGATATGCTCAAAGATCTTTGGCGTTCAAATTGAGGAAGAAATATTTTGCTTCGCTCAAGAAAACGTTTTCTTATTTATTTTCAATTTTTTTCACTGTAGTTTGTTGTTCCAATTCCTCGAAACACAATTTTTTTTAAATTCTTCTTGATATTAGCAAAAAGATTTTCTTCATTTAAGTAAATTTAAGAAAAGATGTTCTAGTACACGGAGTATTATAGTTTTGATTTCATAACGGTGGATTGTAACAGAATGAAATAACACTGGTCGACAAGTTTTTGTTACAGAAATAAAATTCTACTTTTCTAAAGGATTTCGGTGCGCTGAATCCGAATCTGAAGTCAGATTTTCGCCAAAACATACAGTTTTTGAGATATTTATGTTTAAAGAGGACAAAAACGCGATTTTTGGCTATATTTACTCCTCAATATCTTTGAAATTACTTACTTATTTTAAAAATTGATTAAAGCTATTGAAAACGCTGACATTTCTCTCGAAGAAACCGTTTTAATATTTCATATATCTTTCTTGTAACTTGCAATATTGCATATTAAGCTTCATTATTTAGCAATATTTTCTACATACAAAAATAATTAAAAATTTTGAAGCACGCTTTTAGGCAGTTTATTATATTATGGATGTATGTAAGTGGCTTCGTAAAAAAATTGTTCTGCTGAGCAACTACAAAATTTGATTGCGCCTATATATAATATAATAATATAATACAATGGCGCTATTATAACTCTGACGAGTTTTATGGCCGAACTTCTCTCCCAATTCGAGGTGTGCTCCTTTTTGTTTTTTCCTACTAATTGGGTGGACCTACAGTTTTATGCCGGCTCCGAACGGCGAAATCATTTTTTGTGAGAAGCTTTTTCATGGCAGAAATACTCTCGGAGGGTATGCCGCCCACTGCCGAGAGGTGACCGCTGCTCTTAAAAAAACCCAATAATTGGATTTTTACTACTTAGAAAAATTGTTTTGGTGTTTTGCTCGGACCGTGGTTTGAACCCGAGACCTCTGGTATAGCAGGCGAGCACTCTACCCACTGCACCACAGCGGCCATAATATGCTACAAATGCTGCCGTTGTTTTCGACGACAAATACCTTATTGTGCAAAAACATATATTACTATATACCTAAATTAGATATCCAAAAAATTAAAACGTTGTCTTCAAGAGAAATGGCCGAGCTTTCAATAGCTTTAATCACTTTTTAAAATAAGTAAGTAATTTAAAAGATATTGTTTTTCGCCTCTTTGGGCATGAATATCTAAAAAACTGTACGTATTACAGAAAATCTGACTCAGATTCGGATTCAGCGCACCGAAATCCTTTAGAAAAGTAGAATTTTATTTCTGTAACAAAAATTTGTTGAAATTTTGTCGACCAGTGTAATCGAGATAGATATGGACTTATACACCGAGAGAAAAGATGCTGGTAGATCAACGGGATTACGGATTAAAACAACAGATTCCACAGTCAAATCACATCTAAAAGATTTATCTGTTAAATTGGCAGACGTTCTTTATTTTAACAGTTTTATTGTTGAACTAACTGCTCTGAAAACAAAAAAATGCTATTAATCTAAACAGTTTTGCTGTTAAATCATCAACTTTCTTTTTTAAATCTTTTGTTTGCATTTTTCTCTTTTTCCTCCCTCCGTTTGGTTTCCAAGTAGAAATATGTAGCTTCATCTTCGCTTGCTTTCCATTTCGGCACCTTCTTCGCTTTCACTGCTTGCTATATTGTGTTCTCTATTTGATATTCTCCTCCGATTTCATCAACCTGATATTAAATCCAAAGGCATCATATGTATAGTGCGATATTCAACATTATATTGAATATTGAACTAGGGATGCTCATGAAAAAAATACATCGATGTTTTTTCCGATGCAATGCATCGTGAACTCATATCGATGTTTTGCGATGCATCGTCTAAAAACATCGATGTTTTCGATGCATTGTATCAATTTTGAGTAAAATCGCGGCTTCCCCTTAAAAAAAAAAATAACCAACCAAAATCTGTGAAAGAAAAACAACCAAATTAAAAAAAACAAACAACCTTATTTTATTTTCACATTTTCAATATAACCAAAAAAAAAAACAAAATTCACTTAAAAAAAGTATTGGAATGCAAAAAATATTAAATACCTATAACCTCTAAGGTTGACATATATTTATGCGTTTCATCACATATTGACCCCGAGCAGCCATTTTAGTGTAACCAAGACAAATACAATTTTACAAGAGAAGGTTTTTTAAATTACAAATTTAAAAAATTTCAAGTCAAAATGTTACTTACATCATAACTGCCGTTGCGATATTTTAAAATAAACAGCATTACCGATATTGGTCCAAAACGGATTTCGAAAATTGGTTTGGTTACACCAAAGTTGCGGTTAGGGCTCGACATGAACCTAATTTTTGTATGGATTTTGCAATTGTTATATTAAGTTGAAGTGTCGGTTTTACGATGACGCCAATTCGAAAAATTAGACATGGTTAGGGCATGGAAATCTATGCAAATACATGTTTTTCTTAGATTTAGGTAGAGCAAAATAAGTATACAATCTTTGCGAATCGTGAAATTGTCTTAAAAATGGCATTCAAATATTTTTGCATATTTTGCATATTTTGGTCATATATGCATATTTTTACATATTTTGCGTTGTTTGCATTTTTTTATTACATATTTCGCATTATATTGCCTATTTTTGTAATTTGCTAGTTGACAGTTTTATACAAACGAAATTCATGCATAACAGTCATCTGACGACGAATAGAGTTTCGTGTGAACACGGCTATTATTAGTATTTTCGATACAGTGAATACCTGTCGACAAAAAGCCGTTTTCAAACATGCTCCTATTACCTCTGTGGATGTAGAACGTTCGTTTTCTATGTATAAGAGCTTTTTTCGACCGAATCGGCAAAGTTTTCTTTTTGAGAATATGAAAAAATATTTCATTGTGTATGCTAATGAATCGTTAAATAAGGATTAACCTTTACAAATTATGAAATGTTCAAGACTGAATTTATGTACATATCTGTAAAAACATACATACATATTGCTAGCTTAGAGTGCAAATTTTGTAAGTCCTTTTTTCAAACATTGTAGGAGAGACAAAAAATAAAAAATTAACAAATTTCGAAATGAAAAAAAAAATTTCTGTTCATGTAAATATTTTGGACTTACACAATTTTCTTCACTTTTTGGACTTACACAATTTGCGTATCGCTGAATAACAACGATTAGAAATATGACAAGTATCACAGACTTGTTTAGCGTGGTGCGTATTTGATTTTTCTAGCGTTCTACATAAAAATACAGTTTTTCATAAAAAGTGGACTTACACAGTTTGCACTCTAAGCTAACGATATGTATAAACCAGTGGCGGATCCACGGGGGGGCGGTTTGGGGGTTCAAACCCCCCCTTGTGGTTTATCATAGATCCCAAATTAATGCCCTTATAGATTCTGCGCCCAAATTTCCCAAACTGGTCAAGGAAAACTATCATTCCAAAAGCAATGGTTGGACCACATAACATCCAAAATACGTACCTACATGCGAAAAAAGTTCATGTGGGTACCTTTGGACGCACGTGCATAAAATCAAATTTGTCAAATGCTATCCTATTTTTATCGGGATTGTACAGAATTAATTTGGTCAGAAATGTCTGAATCGTTGGAGAAATTGCCTTTTTCAGAGGCATTTCGCAATTCTTGTTTAAATTAATCTTAAAAATTTGAGCATATAAAAACAAGAACAAGAAAAATTCTATTAAAAATATAAATATAACCAAAAAGTACTACATACATATATTCTTATTTATTTTCTTTAAATGCAAGGGTAAGTGAAATTGATGATCAATTTGCCACCAATACCATACGATGCTCATTCGCACGTACCAATGCAAAAATATACATACATACGTTATACATGTTATTTAGAACTTCAATTGAAATCTTCTGCACTTTATGTGATGACATACATATTGTTAATTTGGAGGATTTTGATTTTGTTGTGTTTAAGGTGCGGGAAATGGCGCAACTAGTATATAGAATAATAATAGTAGGTGGTATTAGTCCATATTTTCACCAGCGCACATAGGTAGATTTTCAAGTTTTATGCGGCCAAAAATATTTTATTGTCTACATCTATTCCAAATTGCTTGTTTAATGCAAAATTTTAATAATTTGAGTTAAAAGTCGATTTTATTGAAAAATATATACAGTGACTCAAAAAAAAAATCATACGCCAAAGTTTTTAAATTTATTTCAAAGAGTTCTGTCGAAAATTTTACTTTCTTATTTTAGTTTAAAAATATAGAAAATTTTTCAATAAAAATCGTTTTAAGCAGGATTTCTGAGCTTATAGAAAAAATCTGAAAAATCGTAGAAATTTCTGAAAGTGGATTAAAAATTTCAAAGCAAGGCCATAATTTATAGAAGATTTTGAGGAGATTTCTAAGAGTACTGTTATGTAACCAACCCATTTTAGTGTATAAAGTGAAATTCTCAATGCTGTGAAAAATTCCGTCAATTTTAGAAGTTTTTTCTGTAGGGTGTAGGGTGAGACCGTTCCAATTAAAATTTCCGAAAAGCCAATGAAAATTTTCAAAAAGTTGAATGTTGCATATTGTTATATTAAAATTGAATGAGCTGCAAAATTGCATACTCAAAACTCTTCTAAAAAATGTAGCTTTAGGATTCTTAGCCCCTTTTTATGATAAGTATTTCCTTGACTTTGAAAAATTGGAAACACTAAAAATACGAAAGCAGGTAATTTTCCAAATAGGCCAATTTTTAATCCATTGTTGATAATTTCTGGCTTTGCATTTTTCCGTAGAGAAATTGACGGGTAATCGATCGGAGGCGATAATATAACTAAATTTCTTTTGAATTAAAAAATTAACAATATTTTTTCAAGAAAGGCCGATATGCTTAAAAGCTTCAAAATGGTGGGTCTCTTATTATGCTAGGTTGACGATTTCTTCAATATATAATGATATTTACCTGAAGCACCCGAATCCATGATGTTTACTTTGATAACTGTCTTAAAACTGAAAATATTGACGTTTAAAAATGGGTTACTTAAAATACGTAAAAAAAAAATCGAAAAAGTGAAAGAATAATAAGTTTCGACTAGCGGCAGGGACACCCCCGTTGTCTATAAAAGCCGAGAAGACCGGTTTATTATCGCCCGGTCTATTATAAACGTAGAGCGATTTGGATTTTGTATTTGCACCAATTTTAAAATTTTCAATTTTGGCCGCATAAATTCGTAAAATCTACCTATGTGCAGCGTCTTCCCTTAAAAAACATCTTCCAAAAAAAGAAATTTTCAAAACCCCCCCCCTTGCCGAAATCCTGGATCCGCGCCTGGTATAAACGTACAACGTAAGAGCAAAATTGAATTAAAAAATGGTTGTACCTAATTTATTTAACTATTGTAACTTCAATAAACATGAATTATCTGAAGTTGAAAAAATTTGAATTAATGCATTTTTTTTTTTGATTTTTCATGCATATTTCTCAGTTTTTGTTGCATTTTTTATGCGCATATTTTTTATTTTTTAGCACATGAAATTCCATGCCCTAGACATGGTAAATTGACGGAACATCGAAAAAATAAATCGATGCATCGATAAATATCGTATTATTTGATGCATCGACTTTTATTTGATGTATCGAATTGAAAACATCGATGTTTCCGATGTATCGTTCAACATCGAGCATCCCTATATTGAACTTGAGTTATGCTATTTATACTTACCTTTGTTCGAAAAAGCATTCGTGAATTAAAACTCACTCACGTAAGCAAAGCAACAAGTAACAATGGAGAAAGCTGGCAAAATAAATACTTTTTCTTTTGGTAGTCAACAGTAATGATTTGTTGAATCAACAAATAAATATAAAGGTTACAGCAACAGATATTAGGATCCTCCGCGACCCTGTTTACGACATGGACGAAGGAGGTTAGGCTAGATCTTGGCATACGGATAGGGAATATACCCATCCCTACCGTAAACAACCCACTTGAAATTTTACTTAATGTCTGTCATAATGGAATATTAGAAAACTAAATTATATAAGAAAATTATTATTTATAACCGTAGATTTCCAGAAGAGAATATATGACTTACTTTTGAAGTATAGTTAAGGCTCTTGGCAACTGACAATCTGGCATGTCAAGCAGTGTGTACGTGTAAGTTTTTTTTTTGGGTGTTAGCTCAATCGGCAGTCGTCGTGCTACACGTTCTTGTTGTCGGGCTCGCGTTGATGATAATCAAAACTTTTAGATATTTGCGTCAATCACCCGACACTCACACATATATCTACACTGCATAACATTCCAGATTTTAAGTGGCCAAGGGCCTTAAGAGTTTGATATATGTATAATAGCGATATTTGTGTACTAAAATGTTAAATTATAGTCTGAAAAAATTACATTTTAATCAATTGTAAAAAAAATTGTAGTTTTTTTCTGATTTTTATTTTAATTTTGGTAAATTTTTTACATTGGCTGTGACCCCCCCGAAAAATTATCTTACTACGTCACTGAAATCAGAGGAGAATACAAAATAGACAACACGATAGAACAAGCAGTGAAGGTGAAGAAGGCCTGGAAAAGAGGATAACAAGCGTTTGAAGAGAACTGGACAGGGAAAGGAAAATGCATGGAAAATAATTATTTTTTGGTGTTGCTAATCATAGAAGAGGGAAAAAAAAGAGTCATAAATAAGAGCCCAAAAGGTGTCTTTTATGATTCCTATTCAGGCTCATATGATGTGTGGAATTAGGATCATATCGGGCGACCACCTTAGGAACAGAAATATTTACATAGATTTCGGACTCCAAAATGAGCTCATAATGAGTGTGAACACTCCAGTTTAGGATTCTTTTCTGATTCTTTTATGACTCCGAATGTTTGCTGGGATGTATTTGTCTACAATTTTATTGTTTTGGGATTTTAGGATATAATGTTCACTTAAGGTATGTTCGTTCATATAACTAATTGTATTAGTCCTTGTTTTCGTGTTGAAAAATAAACAGACTCCCTGAAGAAGGCACAATAATGTGTCGAAACGCGTAGGAGGCATAAAAGAAAAACCAAAAGGTTTTTGTTTTCATTTCACCGACCAAAAGGAAGCTCAATAAATATTGAAATTACATAAACATTGATATTGGTCTAATTGAACAAAATTATTAGAAACAAGTAAGGAAGCCTAAGTTCGAGTGGAATTGAACATTAGATACTCAGCTGTATGCTTTCATTGTTTGTTTGCGTCTGATAGAATCACGGGGTATTTTATATAAAGCGAGTGCTGCATAAAGTGGGCGTAGCCACGCCCATTTTCAAAATTTTTATCAGTCATCCAACTAAGCAACTTGTTCAAAATTTCATTCATTTCATGTATGGTCTCAGAAACCTCGTATATTTCTGCTTCTAACAAGAGGCGGTGCCACGCCCATTTTCCAAAATTTTTATGTTTTTTGTTTTATGTCCGTAGTTGGACTCCTGCCAAAAAATTTTAATGATATATCTTTATATTTGGCAGAGATATCGCTTAAATTTTTTTATTATGTCACTTTATAATACACATATATAAGAGTGGGCGTGGCCGTCAACCGATTTTAACAATTTTCCGTCCAAACGTTTCCCTCTGTAAGTAAATCACGCGTACCAAATTTCATCGATATATCTTCAACGGTTTCTGAGTTATGACATATACAACTTTCAATGTTTGACCCTTAATAAATGGGCGTGGCACCACCCATTTTCTAAAATTTCATCAAATTTCTTCTTAGGGGCCTGAGCTCAACACGTGGGTAAAATGTCATCACTCCAGCTATAGTAGTGACTGAGATATCAAATTTACAATTTTTTCTATATAGGAAAAGTGGGCGTGGTCATGTTCCGATTTCGCCCATTTTCAATACCAACCGTCCCAGTGCCGGTACCAACTTTCATTTCAAATTCCATCAAAATATCTCAATTTTTGCGCGACGGACGGACGAACGGATGGACATGGCTCAATCGATTTCTCTTTTCACCCTGATCATTTTGATATATATAAGTCAATATCTATCTCCATTATTTCATTCTGTTACAATCCACCGTTATGTGATTAAAACTGTAATACTCTGTGTAATAGTACAGCTGAGTATAAAAATCGCAAGTGCTTTTCATTCTTGGAATTTGTTTCTGTGTTATATTTAAGAAAAGTCAGTGGTCTGACACGTCATATGCCACTTCTTTGTATATTATATATAAAGTGATTCTCCTATACATACATATGTATGTTTCTGTGTTCATATGGAAGAGTAGCTTAAGTGTATTTAAGGAAAAAATGGGTTAGGTACTTAGTTTCCAAAAAGTAGAAATAATGCAATTCAGGGAATACATTCTGCAGTTCTTATTTAAACTTTGTTCGGGCTTTCAATCAGCTTCAGTCTCAATGATTTTACTTAATAATCCTGTGCGTAGAACTTCTAGAAAATTGTTCAAATTTACGAGTATCCTGAAAATTTGCATTTCGACATAAGCTACTGTTCGATATGAACACAGATATGTGTGTGAGGAGATAAACGGAGAAAAAGAGATTTAAAGTTTTGGAACAAATGGAATTAGAGGATTCAAATGGTAATTTATTGTCAAACACATGACTTATAAGCATAATTCCTTTGACAGGGGTAGAAATCCAATACAGGCGCGGAGAAAATGGGATAGAGAAAATGGGACATATCCCAGTAGTTCGGTCCTACACAGTATGTAGTACACACTAATGACATCGCAATCCCTTAATAATAAGTTATTGCATAAAGCTGTAGTGAATACCTTTGTGCTTGTTTAAGCATGCATTAACGATTTTTTTTTTAATTGAATGGAATCGTCTTACAAATTTAACTTTTTTCTTCCGCATTTTTATACCAGACTTTGACCAGATTTTTAATTAGATGAACGTAGTGCCGCCCCCCTATGATACTCCTTTATTTGCTTTGCACTTATTTGAGTAAGTTTTATCACTCAGCTGTTCTTGTGCTTAGATTCACTAAATATGTCACCTCGCATTTCCTTTGAACTCATCTATATATATATATAAATCAAGCCTATTTCTTTGTCGCCAGCTTTCGCCCAAACGCGTGGAGGGATTTGGACCAAATTTACACACCAGCTGAGTACCTTGCCCTAGATGGTTTATATGCTTATTTTTTTCAAGTCCGGAAGTCGGTTCCCTAGATATAGGTCAAAAGGTCAAAACGTGGATCCGGCTTTCCGCTGAATATTTTTCGTCGATATTGGTATCAAATGAAAGGTATTCAGCAGGGAATTTACATAAAAGAGTAGTTATTGTGATTGCTAGGTCGAGATATGGGTCAAAAGGTGGACCTGAATGACCCCAGAATATTTCTGAACGATATTGGTATCAAATGAAAGGTCTTGATGAGGACTTCGACACAGAACTATTATAATTGTGGTGCATAGGCCGGGTCCCCAGATATGGGTCATAACGTGGACTCTGATGGAACCGAAAAGTGGGAATCATGGCTTCAATAGTATTGAATCAATACAGAGATGTTCTAGATGTAATGCTCAACCTGGTTCCAAGGGCGTAGGCAGGTAGGGGAAGGGGGGCAGCTGCTGTTTCTTAGAGTTGAATAAAAACATATTGAACTTCAATATGAATCATAGTAAACTTATGTCATAGTCAGCTCACTCAAAATAATATTTCGTAAATATTACGAAATCTTTCGTGCATATTACGAAATACTTTCGTAAAATTGAGCAACGAATGGTTTCGTAAATAGTTCGAAAGCTATTTCCAAGGCTGTTAGAGCTGTCAAATTGTTGTAGGATTGACCAAATTATTTTTTAGCTTAAAGTTAAAAATCCCTAATTATAACATACATACCTACGCTAATATACGGATGTGAGATATACGCAAATTGTGACTCTGTTTGTAGACAAAAATTAAATGTTGTTTATAACAACATTGCAAGATATGTATTTGGGCTGAAAAGACTTGACCACGTAACTTCATACGCTGAAAGGTTGCTAAATATATCCTTCGAAAATTTATTGAAAGTTAGGACGCTGTCGATCCTGCATAAAATAATATATACTAAGGAACCTCAGTATCTTCACTGTAGGCTTCAATTTCTTCGATCCTCTAGGACTTTACTTATATCACACATAAAGCATCGCATTCTTACATCCGAACGGCAATTTTATATCCATTCAATTCGTCTTTGGAACTCACTTCGTATTAGACTAAGGCAATTAAGCAATGCACTGCAATTCAAAAAGGAGTTAACCAGCTTCTACAATAATGATATGAATAATACTTTATAGCTAGAATATATTTTAGTAATATTATTTAAATTAAATTATATATACATATTTATACATAATAATAATGTTTATAATATAGGGTTGTGTTTATATATGTATTAATGTGTGTTAAATTCTTTTTTTCGTAATACAACTCAAGTATGTATAAGTTAGCGTATTGCACAGATGCAACGCCACAATATCAGTTTGACGATTCCTTTGAATAACTCCCACGCTTGCATATTGGATATTTGTAAATATGTAGTTAGCGTATTGCACAGATGCAACGCCACAATATCAGTTTGACGATTCCTTTGAATTACTCCCACGCTTGCATGTTTCACAGCTGTAGAGTGCGAAGCAGATCGACAATTCATTAGAATAACTCCCACGCTCAATTTGCCGTTCTTGGACGTTAGCAACATGCCAAGACGGACACCTGACACCACGTACGTGTCTTTGGGAAGCTTTCGGCAACACAGCTGGCAGTGCACTCATACCAACAGACAACCGCAGCTATCGCTGGCAGCGCATTCACCGATCACTACAAACCGCCGCAGTAGGGAATTAGGGCAGATGGTAGGTTAGGTTGGAAAATAAAGTTTTAGTTTTCTGATTGTCACAGCCAAAATAAGAGGTCTTTCTATTGAGTGGCGCCCGCCGGCAAGGAACCGACAAACCCTATTAATTCCCCATAAGCAAGGATAGTACCTGGAAGGATCAAACGGATACTGCTGGAAGGATCAAACGGATACTGCTGGAAGGATAACCCGCTTTACTAATATGCTATACTCTACAAAATTACTATTGTAAGTAATTGTTCGAAGTTTTAGTGCGATCTAGTGAAAAAAAAAGAAAAAAGAAAGAAAAAAGTGCAAAAAAGAGGAAACGTAATTTTCGTGATTTATTTTAATTTTTTTTCCTGTGAATATTCCCCAATTCAAAATGAGTGGTGTAAGCAGAGAACAGGTTATCGAAATTCTAAGGCAAAATAACGAACAAAGTAGAAGAGAGTTTAATGCACAATTCGAAGAAGTAATGCAGGCACTTCGGCGCCTAGAGCCGCCATCTGCGGAAAATTATCTCCCAGTACAAATTAACCCAGCTGTAGTTAACGGAAGTACAAACATGGATTTGATTAAATCCCTACAGGAATTTAAGGGTGATCCTGCATCCTACCCAGCTTGGCGTTCCGCAGCGGAATTTGCCATCAACTACTATACAGAGGGTTCCGAGCAATATTGTGTAGCTATGGGGATCTTTAGGAATAAAATAGTAGGTCCTGCGAACGCAATGCTCGCATCCTTTTCAACCGTACTTAATTTTAAAGCCATTCTGTCGAGGTTAGACAAAGCATATGCGGATAAAAGACCGCTACATGTGTTAGAAACAGAACTCAGTGTCCTGAGGCAGGGGAATTTGTCACTCTGTCAGTATTATGATAGGGTGGACAAACAATTAACTCTAATAACGAACAAAAACATAATGACTCATTCAAGCAACAGGGAGCTTGCTGCCGCGCTCAACGATAGAGCTAGGGAAAATGCATTAAGGGTTTTCATTTCCGGCCTAAATCGGCCGTTATGCGATATTCTATTTTCGGCCAACCCTAAAGATTTGCCTTCTGCACTGGCTACGGCCCAGGAGTTAGAAAATAACCGCTTGCGCTATGATTTCGCTAGAACATTTGCGGTTAACAACGTAGCAACTTTAGACAGACCGAAACCTCAGAACAATTATCCAGGCAATCAACAAAGCCCCAAGGACACTCCTACTCCAATGGATGTAGACCGCGGATCCTCTGCATTTAGACGCACAAAGCAATCCAATCAGGGATATAGGAAAGAAAATGCAGTGGGAGTGGCTCCCAAAAGGGATGCCAACCAATACGCGCATAAACGGGATCGTGAACTAGGGTATTCAGTAAACTCACGTAAGCCGAAGATGCAAAGAACCAATCATTTAAACACGTCCAAAGAGGTAGATTCATCGGAAAAGGCTATTGTTGACCGCGATAGTGATTTAGATATTGAGATCGCTTCTAATTTTGAAATGGAAGACGAAATGAATTTTTTAGCATAAGGTCGCTCCTACCCTACATTACTAAGAAGACGTCGGATGGGCGGGAGCTCAAACTGTTAATTGATACAGGTACTTCGAAGAACTACATTAAAAATTTGAGTTTTTTAAAGGGGGTTACCCCTGTGGAAAGACAGTTTAAGGTCGAATCAATAAATGGGTGTAATCTCATTGAAAAGAAATGTAAGGTTTTCCTTTTGAACAAAGCATCAACTTACTTTATTCTGCCAAACTTAAAAAGCTTCGATGGCATAGTAGGATATGATTTCCTAAAAGAAATAGGAGCTAAAATCGATACGAAATCGGAGTATTTATTTTATGAAGGTGGCAAGGAAAAATTAAGTAGTGTTAAATGTGAGCAGGTTAACTCCATATGTTTGGATAAGGACTCAGTCCCCGCTCTAGTAAAAGATGAGTTTGACCTTATGGTTAAAAAGAACTTGAAAGCCTTTGCTGAACCCAACCGAGCTTTGCCGTATAATACTACGGTTAAGGCAAAAATTCGTACCACTTCCTCGGAGGCAATTTATACTCGATCGTATCCATACCCGGTTTCAGCGGCAGGATTCATAAACAAAGAAATAGAAACGTTGTTGAGGGACGGTATTATTAGAAAATCTAATTCAGCCTATAATTCTCCGGTTCATGTTGTGAATAAAAAAGGCCTAGATGAAGACGGTAAACAAAAGCTCCGTATGGTAATCGACTTTCGAAAATTAAACGAAAACACGATTGCGGATAGATATCCTATACCGGATATTTCCACCATATTGGCAAATCTAGGTAGCTCGAAATTTTTTACAACTTTAGACTTAAAATCTGGATTCCACCAGATAATACTTGAAGAGAAGGACCGCGAAAAAACGGCCTTCAGCATTAATAATGGCAAATATGAGTTTAATAGATTGCCATTCGGTTTAAAGAATGCGCCCAGTATCTTCCAACGGGCCATTGACGATGTATTAAGAGACGACATTGGCCAAAGTTGTCAAGTCTACATGGATGATATAATCATCTTCTCAAAGGACGAAAAGTCTCATATCCAACACATTGATAGGGTACTCAAGAAATTGGAAAAGGCTGGAATGCGAGTCTCATCAGAAAAAACCAAATTCTTTAAGAAGGAGGTCGAGTTTCTTGGCTTTATTGTCTCACAAAAAGGTATAAAAACATGTCCAAATAAAGTGAAAGATATAATTGAATATAGGATACCGGAAACACTTCGAGCATTACGCTCTTTTCTGGGTCTTTCAGGGTATTATAGAAGGTTTATACGAGACTATGCGGCTATCGTGAAACCACTAACGAAGTATCTAAGAGGGGAGAATGGCCATGTGTCATCCCACAAGTCCAAACATACCAAAATAGCTCTCGACGAAGAGGCGATTCAAGCATTTAAAAGGGTGAAAAGCATTTTGGCGTCAGAAGATGTTTTGCTGTTTTATCCCGACTACGAAAAACCATTCGAGCTCACAACAGATGCTTCCTCTAGCGCTTTAGGTGCGGTCTTATCCCAGAATGGACGGCCAATCAAAATGATTTCGCGAACGTTATCAAAGACAGAGGAAAATTACGCAACCAACGAGCGTGAGCTTCTGGCCATAGTATGGGCCCTTAAGAACCTTCGCCATTACTTATACGGTGTTAAGGACATTTTAATATTTACAGACCATCAGCCATTAACGTTCGCTATTTCAAACAAAAATCCTAATACAAAAATGAAGCGATGGCGGGCATTTATCGAGGAATTCTCGCCAAAATTCTTTTATAAGCCTGGTAGAGACAACGTCGTAGCAGACGCTTTGTCCCGTCAATTTTTGAATAATATGAGCGACACGGATGCTACTGCTCATAGCGAGATATCATTATCAAACACAATAAGAACTATTCAATATCCCGTAAATCAATTTAAAAGGCAATTCATTTTAGCGAGGGGGGCTCATTACAACTTAAGTACAAAAATAATTTTTCAGAAAAAAATTCGATACACTCTAACTTACGACACAACAACAAATTTATTGGAAAATCTAAAGAAGATTATAAATTCTAGTGTAACAAATGCTATTTGTTGCGATCTTCCGACATTATCTGAAATTCAGGGACCTCTTATTGAAGCATTTCCGGGTGTTAAGTTTGTTCATACGGAAAAATTTGTAATCGACTTAATAAATCCAAACGACCAACAGGAAGTAATAGCGACGGAGCATGCTCGTGCTCATCGGTCTCTATCAGAAAACTTTAAGCAAATTATATCAGAATACTACTTTCCGGACATGAGAAAAATGCTCAAGTCGACAATATCCAATTGTAAAATCTGTATGGAAAATAAATACCAAAGAAAACCTCCAAACCCCGAAATTGGGAAAACCCCAATTCCGGAACGTCCAGGAGAAATTCTCCACCTTGACATTTTAATTACGGGCAAACGGCTGTTTCTAACTGCTGTTGACAAGTTTTCGAAATTTGCAATAGTTAAACCTATTGTTTCGAGATGTACCATTGACATAAAGGAAGCATTATTAGAGGTATTGGGTATGTTTCAGAACACTAAAACTATTGTCACAGATAACGAACGAGCGTTTACATCAAATTTAATTAAATCCATGGAGCGCGATCATTTCGGCATAGACCAATTTTTCGTACCTACATTACATAGCGAAAGCAACGGTCAAGTCGAAAGGTTTCATTCAACTCTGTTGGAGATAGCCAGGTGCGTGAAGGCGCAGCAGCAAATAAGTGAAATTAAAGATTTAATTTTGCTTGCTACATACAAATATAATAGAACAATTCATTCGGTGACAAACTCCAAACCAATTGAAATTTTGCAGAATTGCTCAGTGGAAAAATTTGGGGAAGTCAAAGAGAAATTAATAAAAGCACAAAATTTAGTATTGGATAAACTAAATGAGAAAAGGGTAACTAAAACATATCAGCCTGGTGAAAAGGTATTCCTTCGCCGTAACAAACGATTAGGAAATAAATTTGAAAAGGTTTTTGTAGAAAAAATAGTAGAACGAGATTTGGGTACTACAGTACAGATAGAAGGAAGAAAAATTCATAAAAGTAATTTACGGTAAAACCAATTTCAGGTTGGTGCTTGCCCTTATCTCCGGCACCGGAGCCAATTTGATTGACTACACCTCCTCACAAGTTGTTACCATTCCTCAGGGAAATGCGGCTATTTACAGTGAATTCATTTACCTCGTACATGCCACTAACTTGACAGACTACCGCCGGATAGCTTACGAAAGCCAAGCGTTCATATCCAAATCAAGCAATCAGATGGTAAACGAAAATATTTTAAAACAACAGGGCGAAGAAATCTTACATATCATCCGTACTCTGGAAATACCTAGAAGAATGGCAAGATCAATCGATTTCTTGGGGTCCGCTTTGAAATTCGTAGCTGGTACCCCTGATCACGAGGACTTTGAACTACTCTTAACAAGGGAAAATATATTGATAGCAAACAACAATAGGCAGATAAAAAATTAACTCTCTCTAACGTTACAAAATAGAATTAATGAAATAACTAACCAAATCAACACAATTCGTACAAATTGGACAGGTTGGATGTTGAAAGGTGAAGAAACACTACTATGTGAAAACTTGATAAGAAGAAATAACCACATAATAAGCCAACTTAACAGACTAGCACTATCCATTGTGTTAGCCAAAAGTAATATTATAAATCCACTCGTTTTGGATGACGAAGAGATGGATCATGCTTTAAATTTCGAACAATTACCTTTTAGTTTAAGTAATCTACTTTTAGTATCTAAGGTTAAAATTTTGCAAAACTCAGATGTTATTTACTATATCCTTAAGATTCCTAAGATAACTAACTTTTGTGAATTTCTCAAAATTTATCCTGTAGTCCATAATAATAGTATTATTAAGTTAGATACCACGCTGGCGGCAAAATGTAGTGATGGATTTCACCCACTCGGCAATTGCAATGATACTTTGGCGGCTAAAGTATGTAAACCGGCTAATTCAAATTGCGTAAACCAGGTGCTAAACAACAACACAGCGACTTGCTCATCGGAGTCCGCTTATCATATACCCCAAATCCAAAAAATAGACGAAGGTATTATTATTCTCAATAACGTACCAACAACAACAATAGTTGATCAACGAAAATTGGAAATTAAGGGAACATACCTGCTTCTGTTTCGAGATAACATTACGATAAACGACACAACCTACGTGGTAGAAAAAGAACCAGTTTATATTCAACCCCACCCCCCAAAGACGGTGTCAATTGAATACTTAGAACACCATACAAGCTTGTCTTTACCATATTTACATAAAGTTTACATCGATAATGTCTCCCAAATTCAGGAGCTAAAAGAGAGCTTATCTATTCACAGCAATTTCTTGTGGACATTTTTTTCTTTTCCTTCAATAATAATCATAGCATTGGCAATCTTTTTAATCTACCGCAGAAAAAAAATTGGCAAACAGTAAAGAAAAAACACAAAGGGCCGTGGAGGAGATTTTAAAACAAGTCGAAGGCGACTTGTCTTAAGAGGGGGATAAGTTAGCGTATTGCACAGATGCAACGCCACAATATCAGTTTGACGATTCCTTTGAATAACTCCCACGCTTGCATATTGGATATTTGTAAATATGTAGTTAGCGTATTGCACAGATGCAACGCCACAATATCAGTTTGACGATTCCTTTGAATTACTCCCACGCTTGCATGTTTCACAGCTGTAGAGTGCGAAGCAGATCGACAATTCATTAGAATAACTCCCACGCTCACTTTGCCGTTCTTGGACGTTAGCAACATGCCAAGACGGACACCTGACACCACGTACGTGTCTTTGGGAAGCTTTCGGCAACACAGCTGGCAGTGCACTCATACCAACAGACAACCGCAGCTATCGCTGGCAGCGCATTCACCGATCACTACAAACCGCCGCAGTAGGGAATTAGGGCAGATGGTAGGTTAGGTTGGAAAATAAAGTTTTAGTTTTCTGATTGTCACAGCCAAAATAAGAGATCTTTTTATTGAGTTATATACCAAAATTTTGACTGTGTTAATTAGGTATATTCTGTGACTAGCACTCTAAAATAATTTTATAATTGTTGTGCTAGGATGTTTAAAACAATAAATACAAATACAAATACAAATATATTTAGTTTAAACGCAAAGATTTTGTTTAAACTTAAATTTATTTTTAATTCACTTACAAAAATCCAGTTTCAGTTTTTTACGTGTGTATCGATTGGCAGCTACTAATGAATAGGCAGAAAACAGGTGTGTATCTAGGAATAACAAAATGTCTAAAAACAAGTGCTGCCAAGCGCTTACAAAAGTGGTAAACAACTTAAGTGTTGGGTAGCGTAATTAGTTGAACAAATTTGGTACAAATTCAAGTTGATACAATTCAGGTTGATAATTCACAAAATGAAAATACATTAAAATGTTAATTTGGAAAATGATAATATAATGTAAATGTTGTCGTTACGCCACATTACTCCCCTCTTAGAAACTAGGCGCGGTGGCAACAAAAGCGGGCTTGAGTCTATCGATGGTCGTTTTAACGTGTTTGCCTCCTATCTCAATTGTGTAGTACTTGGGCGTCCGGTGCAAAACTTTATAAGGGCCCCTGTAAGGCCGTGAAAGTGATGGTCGAATGGAATCATCTCTGATAAAGACTTGTTCGCATGTGTTCAGTGATGGGTGAATGAAAATTTTGGGTGTTGAATGCCAAGCGGCGTCAACCGGTTTAAAATCCTGCATGGCCCGCCGAAGTTCCGAGAGCATCTCATGTTCGTTGTTGGTTGGTTTGCTGTCCACCCAAAATTCAGAAGGTAGCCGAAGCGTGCATCCGTATACCAGTTCAGCGGGGCTAGCCATTAAGTCGTCTTTGAAAGTAGACCGCAAGCCTAGCAAAATCAAAGGCAAGTAGACAGTCCAGTGCTCGAGCTTATGACATAGTATCGCTGATTTCAGAGTACGATGCCACCTTTCGACCATCCCGTTCGCTTGGGGGTGGTATGGCGTGGTACGTAGGTGGTTAATTCCGAGACGCTTGAGGAGCTCTTGAAAGAGGGCGCTCTCAAACTGTCTACCCAAGTCTGACGTTATATTGGTTGGTATATCGAATCGGGAAATCCATGCGTTCAGCAGGGCCTTTGCTACCGTTGGTGCCGTGATGTCCGGTATAGGAATGGCTTCGGGCCATCTGGTGAACCTGTCTATAATCGTAAGGCAATATCGATTGCCATTAGACAAAGGAAACGGTCCGACTATGTCGATATGCAGGTGAGAAAAACGTTGCGTTGGCATTTGGATCCGTTGAAGTGATGCCCTGTTGTGGCGAACAACTTTGCACCGTTGGCATTGTAAACAGTTTCGCGCAAATTCTCTGCTATCACGCTGGATGGATGGCCATACGAAACGCTCGGACATCAGACGTGCGGTAGCTCTTGTTCCCGGATGTGACAAGTTATGAATGGCGTGCAGAACGTTTGACCTAAATTTCTTTGTAACAAATGGACGTACCCTGTCGCTTGAAAAATCGCAGTAAACTGCTCGAGAACTGAAAGGAATAGCAAACTTCTTTAAGTTAAGTGAATGCGGTTTATTACCTGACAATAGAGAAATCAGTTCTTCGTCCGTCGTTTGGTCTTCAGCTAACTGCTCGTAGTCGATAGGTGTGTTCTCGATTGCCTCAATGCGCGACATTAGGTCAGCAGCAGCATTCTTCTCCCCATCAACATGTCGAATATCTGTGGTGAGTTGTGAAATGAAATCAAGCTGTCTCACTTGACGGTCGGATGCCTTATCAAGGCGCTGGTTAAACGCGTACACCAACGGTTTATGGTCCGTGTAGATATGGCACTGCCTGCCTTCTACCATGTAGCGAAAGTGGCGAAGAGATAGGTACAACGCTGTCAATTCGCGGTCATACGTGCTGTAGCGCATCTCAGAGTTCGTAAATTTACGAGAAAAAAACCCGAGGGGTTGGATGTGACCGTCAACCACCTGATTCAGTACTGCACCCGCTGCGAAATTCGAAGCGTCGACCGATAGTGATAATTCCGCGTTGACAACAGGATGTGCGAGCATGACGCAGTTCGCCAGTTGATGTTTACATGCTTCAAAATTACGTGAAGTTTCATCACACCACACTAGAGGTGTTGAATCGTTTCGCTTATTTGCGCCTATCATGTTGAGGAGGGGTGCTTGGGTTTCCATTGCATGCGGAAGAAACCTGCGATAAAAGTTCAGCATTGCTAAAAAACGTTTAAGTTGTTTTGCCACTGTTGGTCGTTTGAAATCCAAGAGCGCCTTTATACGACTTTCGAGAGGTCGTATGCCATCTTTAGTAGTACAGTGGCCCAAAAATTCAAGTTTGGCAACGCCAAGTTCCGATTTCGCAACATTAATTGTGAGGTTATGATCTCGCAATCGCGTGAAAACTTCTTGCAGATGCTGAACGATTGAACGATTTTGAGGCCACACAAACGTCATCCAGGTAAGTAAATACATAGTCTAGGCCACGAAACACTTCATTTATAATGCGTTGAAATGTTTGGGCCGCATTTCGAAGGCCGAACGTCATCTTCGTGAACTCATAGAGTCCGAAAGGCGTAGTTATAGCCGTTTTGCAGACATCATCAGGGTGTACAGGCACCTGATGGAACGCCTTCTGCAAATCAATTTTTGAAAAAATTGTGTTACCTGCCAAAACGTTCGCGAAGTCCTGAAGAAAAGGGAGCGGGTATCGGTCAGGAACCGTCTGCGCGTTTAGTGATCGGTAGTCCCCGCAGGGCCTCCAAGTTCCATCCGTTTTCCGCACCATATGAAGCGGACTTGCCCAGCTACTGCTTGATGGCCGACATATCCCTAACTTTAAAAGGGAATCGAATTCGGCGCGTGCTGCAGATAATTTCTCTGGGGAGAGTCGTCGTGGGCGCGGAAAGACAGGCTGCCCCTTTGTTATGATTCGGTGCACTACGGTTGAGTTAGTAGGAGTACCGATTGGAGATGGTCGGGTGATATCCACAAATTCCTTCAGAATATCAGCGAAATGATAAAAATCCCCCATCGAGTGTTTATCCTTTGCCATTTGGCAGCAATTGGCAAGTATTCTAGCAGATGTTAGGAAATTTCGCCGATTTTGCAGGACAAAAGCTGTCAAAAATAAGGTTTTGCCGTTAGCCACGTTATCTAAAGCAATATAGTATATAGATTTTGCCAATTTCTGCCTATATTCTACCTAAAACACTATAAAAAATACCAAAAAATGCGAGTTTTATATAATTTTTCAAGTCTTGGGATATATTGTCCCAATATGTATTTTATATGGGATTTATTTGTCCCAATACTGTTTTTAACATACGTTGAAGAATATATAGCCAGCACGAAAGTTCCTATAATGAAGATTTTTTTACTTCTGGAAGCAGGTTCATCTGAAGAGGAAAATATAAGAGAACCTGGCGAAGGTGACAGCGATGTTTTTCTGAATCCGTCGAAGAAGAAGAAGACGAAATATGCGAAAATTCGGAAGAGGAAGATGAGCCATTTGAAGATGACGCAAATGAAACAGACCCCATTGCTACCTGGAACAACCATATGGAAGACGTAAATTTTAAAATAAATTTCAAATTCTTTTCGAAAAAGAACCCCAATTTCTGATAACTTTACCCCGGAGTACTTCCGAGTTCAATGTTCTTAGAAAGTTGTTTGCAAAAATTGTGCGAATTTTCATTGCACAATGCACAAATCAGCGAATAAAAACTCAATAGAGAGAAGAAAACTAATAGGGCCCTAACTCAAAGTCTTTCTGGCACACTTGGAGAAAGGTTTATTACCAAATTAGCTAGTACTACCCCTGATAAGGAAGTAGTTATTGCATTCGAACGATTTTCACTTCAATATCGTTAACGAAACACACCTCTTTTCTGGCCGTTGGAACATATATGCGGAATCGAAAGGAAACACCGGATTTCGAGTTCCGACAAGTACGTAGACAAAGCCAATTCCAAATAAGCTGGAATGGAAGTTCCTTGTAATTTTCAACTGTCACAAACAAGTTATTTAGACAGAAAATGCGGATGCGCCCCTCGTGCGGTTGGGTGGGTGGAGGGAAAACGTTGGGTTTATTAAAAAAAAAAAAAAAAAAAAAAGCATGGCAAAAATAAACTTTTTTGGCTATTTTTGACTACAACCCTATAAAGGGCGGTGTAGACCTGGCCGATCAAAGATCAGCCGTAAATGATATCAACCGAAAATCCAAGAGGTGGTGGAAAAAGAGATTTTTCGAAAATCTGATGCTTTTCATCGTAAATGCTTAGTTTTTCCATATTGACTGCTTTGTTCCCTATCATAAATCAGTAAATTATCAGCAAAAACGTAAAAAAAAAACCGTTTTCTAAATAAATTTGCAAACTAAAAATTAATGTCCTTTTCAACATTTTGTGTTCATCATATTGGGACATATTATCCCAGTATAAAACCTTATTGGGACAATATGTCCCAGGATAAAAAATGACATAGGGATTTTTAAAGTATGCAGAACACATTATTTTAAGCATTATTGTAACGTTTTGAAAAGACATGTCGAAAAAGTAGTCTGGGAACCGAAAAAAAACTCCGGCGCGAAAGGGTTAATACTGACATCATCTGTTTTGTGAATTGCGCAAACTGATTTCAATTCGGTTTTGCTATCGCGAAGGCATCTGTGCTTGAGGTCGACTAAAATGCCAAAATGACTCAAGAAATCTGCGCCGATGATAGCATGCGAGATATCGGCCACAAAAAAATTCCATACGAATTCGCGGCGTAAATTTAAATTTAGTTTCAAAATGACCTCACCATATACCTTAATGGGTGAGCCATTCGCAGCAAACAAATTCAATCCGGTGTTGTTAACTCTAGCTACCTTCGTATTTGACGGTATTACTGACACATCAGCGCCAGTATCTATAAGAAAATTAATTTTCGACGATGTATCAAAAATACGAAGCCGGTAGTTTTTGGCGACCTCAGTATGTTTGCTAGTACCTGAAATTGCCGCAGTTGAGCAGCCTTATTGTGAAGATGACTTCTTGACGAAGCGGCATGGTTCACGGCACTTCGTTGCTTTGTCGGCAAATTTTCTGTGGTACCAACAAAGGGTTTCCGAAGAAGACTGCTGGTCGCTGTGCCGTACTTTCTTGATTCGCGAAGGTGACCTTGAACGTTGGCGAACTTCTTTCACATTGAGATGTTTCTGTACACTTCGTGTTAACACGGCGATTTCGCTTTTTAGGTTAGAAATGTCATTATGCGTTGAAACAGCATCCACGTGCGTGTTTTGCCAACCGATAGATTCTACGATAGAGTCAGCAATTTTAGCTTTTTCGTCGAGAGGTACTTTTGCTGCAATTACGGCTGCTTGTACATATGGGGGGAGACGAGTTACCCACAAATCGTGCAAAAGGCTGTCATTTAGCGTAGTGCCGGTAACTCGTTTCATCTCGCTGAATAGCTCGCTTGGTTTACGGTCACCCAATGGCATATCTTTAAGCACCTTTTGCAAGCGTCGTTGCTGGCTGTCGGCAAAGTGATCGGTTACCTTCTGCTTGATGTACTTGAATTTTTCCACTGCTGGTGCTGCATCTATGACTGGTTTTAGCTCAAGGAGTTTGTTTGGTGGAAGGCTCGCCAATACAATGTGGAAGTTTCTGTCGTCGGAAAATACGAGCGTAGCCTGAAACCAAAACTCTAAAGCATAAAAATAAGCTTCAATGTTGTCCTCACTCATTTAAGGGAGTGGGATTCGTGGTACTATGCTGTGGTAGCCCGAGAGTGGCGCCACTTCTACGCCACTATTTCCAATTGTCGTGCTGTCGTTCAAAGGCATTGTGCATAAAATATTCGAATGGAAGACTAGCAAAGGTGCACTCGCTTGCAAGCTTTGCAGTGGCTGCCGGTAAAGATTTCGTTAATTGGTTCCAGAAACTTCAGCACGCACCTCGAAAAGTGTGGTTATGTGGCGATTGAGCACACGCCGGTGCAGATACTTGTAAGATGGCGAATCTGCTTTAGTTTCTGGCGGATCAGTTCCTACAAGCGTGCTGGCTTATACGAACGTCGGGGTCACCAATTTAGTTTAAACCCAAAGATTTTGTTTAAACTTAAATTTATTTTTAACTAGTCTTTACCCGCGGTCTTGTCCGCACCTACGAAGTCCCCTTTCAACATTCAGTTTGTCGAAGTCCAGCATAAAGAGAAAAAAATGTAAACTCATGGGTTTGAATATGTATTAACAAAAATTCATCTTAATGGATTCATTGAAGACAAAAGTCGTGCAGAGTAATGTGAAAAGGCCCAAAGATGGTTATAGAAGAGGCTGTAAGAACAAACGTAAGGGAAATATTTAAATTCTTACCTGTTTTTTTTTTATTTTTTGTTTTTGCGGGTGATTGATGCCGTCGCACCAACCGTGTGTCCATAGACTAAAAAACTTCCCCTTGTTCGTTAATTTTAAGGTTTTTGGGCAATCACATTTTCACCGATAACTCAATCATCGATAAATTATCGAAGCATATCGAAGTCCAAATGAAACCTGGGACCATCCCCTTTCGTTTGATACCCATATTGTAGGGTAATATTAAGGTTTTTCGGGAAACGCATTTTGACCGATAACTCAGTTATCGATAAATTTATCGAAATATATAGAAATCCAAATAAAAAACCTTGGGCTATCCCCTTTCGTTTGATACCCATTTTATAGGGTAATGTTAAGGTTTTTGGGCAATCCCCGATAACTCAGTTATCGATAAATTTATCGAAATATGCCGAAGTCCAAATGAAACCTGGAGCCATCCCCTTTCGTTTGATACCCATATTGTAGGGCAAGTTTAAGGTTTTGGGGCAATCACATTTTCACCGATAACTCAGTTATCGATCAGTTTATCGAAATATATCGAAGTCCTAAATGAAACCTGGAGCCTTCCCCTTTCGTCTGATACCCATATTGTAGGGCAAGTTTAAGGTTTTTGGGCAATCACATTTTCACCGATAACTCAGTTATCGATTAATTTATCGAAACATATCGAAGTCCAAATGAAACCTGGGACCTTCCCCTTTCGCTTGATACCCATATTGTAGTGTAATTTTAATGCTTTTGGGCAATAACATTTTCACCGATAACTCAGTTATCGATCAATGTATCGAAATATATCGAAGTTCAATTGAAACCTGGGGCCATCCCCTTTCGTTTGATAGCCATATTGTGGGGCAAGTTTAAGGCTTTTGGGCAATCACATTTTCACCGATAACTCAGTTATCGATTAATTTATCGAAACATATCGAAGTCCAAATGAAACCTGGGACCTTCCCCTTTCCTTTGATACCCATATTGTAGTATAATTTTAATGCTTTTGGGCAATAACATTTTCACCGATAACTCAGTTATCGATCAATTTATCGAAATATATCGAAGTCCAAATGTAACCTGGGACCTTCCCCTTTCGTTTGATACCTATATTGTACGATCTATCTATACCTATATGCGAAATATCATAAGTATAGTTCCAGTATACTCATAGTTATATGGAATAAAAATATAACGAAAAGTAACGGTCCTTAGCAGGGTCGGAACCCCCAAAATTAAAAACAAAAAATAGCCTATACTTCCTTCCAGACTATAACCTGTATGCCTGCCAAATTTCAACAAAATCCGTCTTGCCATTCTCACGTTTTTGAGGAACAAAAGCAAACGTCTGGACATCCAAACATCCAAACATCGCTACATTCACATTTATAATATTAGTAAGATTCACTTACAAAAATCCAGTTTCAGTTTTTTACGTGTGTATCGATTGGCAGCTACTAATGAATAGGCAGAAAACAGGTGTGTATCTAGGAATAACAAAATGTCAAAAAACAAGTGCTGCCAAGCGCTTACAAAAGTGGTAAACAACTTAAGTGTTGGGTAGCGTAATTAGTTGAACAAATTTGGTACAAATTCAAGTTGATATAATTCAGGTTGATAATTCACAAAATGAAAATACATTAAAATGTTAATTTGGAAAATGATAATATAATGTAAATGTTGTCGTTACGCCACATATATATATGCAGGGACTGTAACGGTTATGAGTTATATTCAAAAAGTTTATTTTTAATCATTATTATCTGAGTTTTATTTTCTGTTCAGAAAATAAAAGTTAATTTTTGAGTTTTATTTTCTGATCAGAAAATAAAAGTTTTTCAGTTTAATTTTGGCTGCAATTGCAGGTTTCGCCATATATGTAAATAGGTAAAGTATATAAATAAATTTTTAATTTTGTTTATTTATAAAGTTTACCTACGTATTAATGTGGTAAAATCGACAGCTGCAGCTAAAATTAGACTGAAGAAACTTTTATTCGCTGAGCAAAAAGATAAAACTCAGAAAATAACGATTAAAAATCAATTTTTTTTTTATAAAAATCGAAAAAATAAAAGTTAATTCATCTGTGTACTTCTTTTGCGTTTAGAATTTCTACTTCAATATGATTTTTTTAGTCAAAATTTAAAAATAAGGATTATTTGCAATCCCTGTATATATGTAGATATGATGTATATTTCAACGAAATTTGAAAACCTTTTCGAAATATATATATATATATGTATATATATGCATAAGAAATAAGTTTAGATAATTTCATTTTAGTTTTAGATATCTACTAAAATTAATTTATTCAATTAATTTAAAAGTTCTTTATTTATTTTAATATTTTACATTTATATTAATATTAATTTCAGTAACTAATAAAATAAGAGGTACCTATTGCTTATACGTGTTCTGACAAACATAGGAAACTTTGGAAATCGCAATTTGCAAATGTGGACGTCGTTCCGATCCACTTAAATAGATAACCCTGTGAAAAAGAAAGAAAAAGAAAAAGAAAAAAATGAAAAAGAAAAATAAAAATAAAAATTAAAGATAAAGATAGAGATAGAGATAAAGATAAAGGGAAACTACTTAAAACCTTAAAATTCAAGCAGCTACACTCGGAGAAAAAAATTTAATTTTTATAATGCACGTTTTAAACCAGATCGGATTAAAAAGAATCATTTTTAAATTAAAAATTAAAATGAAGGGAATAAAAGTGCAAGTTTTAGGTTAAAAATCTCATAGGACTTGAATTAAAAATACATATTTTTAAATTTAAATGTTTTTTCTTGATTTTACAATTTTACAATGAGCATTTTTAAAATAAAAATGGTCATATCTACATCACTTTTAATTACGTTTTTGTCCATTTTAAGCACATATGATTTTAAAATTTTTTCTTTGAGTGTAGTAATATCTATTTATATTATTTTATTAAGTATTTATTTAGGAAAATATATATGTAAGACCGAAAAAATGGAAAAGTAAATGCAACTAATGTACTCACCCTTAAGTTTAATCAAGTTGGAAAATATCACAGTTTATTTTATATATCAATATTGTCTTTTTATATACAATGCATTATTTTTTTATACATTATTTCATTACGCACTTACTACTTAATATTAATATTAATTTTTGATATTATTGCACCGACTAAACACTTTACAATAAAAGAAGACTTGTACGGTAAAATATTGTTGTACGAAAGTATTTTCAGGGCCGCGGAGAGGGGGGGGGCAGCCAGGGCAATCGGCCTGGGGCCCGGAAGGTTTTTGGGGGCCCGGAAAGGCAAAGCAGTATTGACAGTACTGGAACTAGGATTTCATAGATACATACATAGGTATTTTGTTGCTACAAAAAATTGTTTTAAGATTGAAGTGTTTAACTTAACCAAATCACCAAACTAAAATTATAAGCATCCAATCAAATATTTACCTTGTTTATACATACATGGGCAAATCCTAGAAAAGTGAGTTGAAATTGAGAAAAATCGACTTTGATTTAGAGTTTCCAAAGTACCACGATTGGTAAGGTGGTGAACCAAGCTTCTCAGAAATATTTACTTTTCAAATGAAATATGTTGATAATCCTGTAATAAAAAATAAAAAAATATTAAAAACAGTACCATTTTCTATCCACTGTTATTTCCATGATTTTATAGTCAGATACTAGAGTTAATACCAGGAAAATGTGCCAGAAGGAATGAATAAATATACTGTACCTAAAATTTGGTTACTGCTTAGCTGTAATAAATATACATAATTTCTTGCTGAAAATCTGAATAGGAAAATAAAACGTAAGTGACGCAAAAACCTAGAAAAGTTATCTTAATTTCAAAACCGATCTTTCAAATTAGCTCATATCTTGAAGTTTCTTTAAAATTTACCTGTAAAACAAATCTGCATCATTTAAAACTAAAATTAAGACATTTTTTTAATTAATGCCATTTAAAAAGTGAAATAGAGGTGGGAAACTATCGATGGCACTACCGATAGTATCGATATTTTATTTTTTTTGAACACTATCGAAGACCATCGATGGCTTTTTCAAAACTATCAGAAACTATCGATGGTAATGTGTACTCTCGATAGTTTTACAACTTTTACATCCCCATATTGCACCATAATATTTCAGATTCTGTAGAGGTTTTATATTCGTATATGTACAAAAAAAATAAACGACATTATAGAAGACTTTTTTTTTGTTTCGACTTCAAACCTTCACTTCCGTGTACTAAAATATACTGGACTGAACGTAAAAAATTGAGATTTTGATGTTTTCCTGAATTTTTCAAATTTTCGGCGATAGTTCTATCGATAGTACTATCGATGGTTTATTTTTTGAAGACTATCAATAATTTTTTCTAAACTATCAAAAACTATCGATGGTGGCACTATCGATAGTGTCCCACAGGGCCGTGCGCACGGGGGGGGCGGTTTTGGGGGTTAAACCCCCCCCCCCCATGACCAAATCTAAGTTGCAATGATTTTGCAGAAATTTTCAAAATACAGTTTATAAATTTTGCATTGAATTTTGACTCATAATTTTTGACAATATTAGTTACAATAATTTTACGGAAGAAGAATTGGTAAAAGTTGCAAAAATTAAGGTTGGCCAATACATAAGTTCGGCACTTTGAATTGCACTTGGAGCTTTCCGAAATTACAAAGTTGTGTAGCATATGTTCGCTTGCCGTTTTTATAAAAATTGTACTGATAACAAAAAATGTTCATTTTGTGAAAACAGTGAGCAGTTTCAATTAACAAGTACTGTAAACAGTACACGGAAAGAAATTTGTATAATTGAATCAAGAAAAATGCTTTCTTGAACTCAATTTATAAAATTTTTAGGAAAATAAGAAAAATTGACTTAATTATTACTGGAAATAAGAAATTGAGTTTTCCAAAAATGAGACAATTATTTTCTTATTCAAGAACACTAACAAAATCTATAGAAAAAAAAATGTTGAAAAAAATGTTTAAATAAATAAGAACATCTTTTCTTATATTTACTTAAATGAAGAAAATCTTTTTGCTAATATCAAGAAGAATTTAAGAAAATTGTGTTTCGACGAATTGGAACAACAAAATACAGCGAAAAAAAAATGTAAAATGAATAAGAAAACGTTTTCTTGAGCGAAGTAAAATTTTTCTTGCTGAATTTGCATTTCCAAAGTTACATGTATTTTTTTTCATTTGCCATCCGCTTTGCATATTTCTGAATATTTTTGCAATTCTCAGATTGTTAGTGAAGCATTTGGTATAAGGAGTTCACTATTTGCATCTTCATTTATATTAAATAAAATGTTGCCATTTCAATAAACAAGTCCTAGGAAAATACTAGTTGACTAATTATGGTTTTCTAATCCCTCATGATTAGTTTTCATTTTCCTTATTTTTTACGTTTTTAATATTTTTAGAAAATATTTGCTTAATTTAATATATAATATTTTCTTATGCCTCAGACACACATGTGGTATGAATATTAGAATATCAATATTATGATTTGGCTATGCTATGAAAATTTTCAATTAAACTACAATATGAGGGTGACACATATGTGGTATAGATCGAAATATTATTACTATACTACGATGTGTGTATCCCGCATTACTTACTTAAGCTCGTATAAGAAAAGTTTTACTTGCAACAAAAAAATAATTTCTTAATTTATTTCAAAAAACAAGAAAAAAACACTTACCCTAAGTAAATTATTTCTTATTTATTTAAATCCAATTTTACTTGAAGCAAGAAAATGTTTTCTTATTTATTTAAAATCCAATTTCACTTGAAGCAAGAAAATTTTTACTTATTTATTTAAAATCCAATTTTCTTGGATTTTCTTGATATTAAGAAATTATTTTCTAAGTTCAAAATCAAGTCTAATTTTTCTTGTCTCGGCATTGATTCTAGTAAAAAATTCTTTCCGTGTACTATTCAGGACCTGGTTAACTAGGTTTTGATGAATCATAATGAGTTTCAGAAAAGTTAGAGAACATTTAAATTTATGGTGTATGGGTCTGGATATCTGTTTCAGCAAATATGTTTATCTTAGCGAAAAATGTATGCGAATGCAAACCAAAATTAAAAACCCCCCAAGGCTAATTCCTGCACACGGCCCTGGTGTCCCACCTCTAAGGTGAAACGTAAGTGACGCCAGGTGAAAATAGTGTTAATTTTTTTGACGATCGAGTAGCCAATTGTAAAAAAACTTCTGCTGCAATAATGAAAACATAAAGGGAAAGCATAATGCTGGATACCGAACGTGAGAGGATCTTCAAGCCAAAAACACCCAAAACCCCAATATAACACAGAAGCAGTATAAAAAATAAGCCCCCTCTGGGTTAAGAGGTGGCAAAAGTGAAATACGTATTATATTTGTGCTTGAAAAGAGGAAGAGCTAAAAAGATATACCTTTTCATACAATATTCAAAAATATAAGACTTATAAGTGTTTGCATATGAAGATGCTGAATTTTTCAATATATGTAACTTATTAAAGGATATTTGTTGGAAATTTTAACTGAAATACCATTTATTTTTTAGGGGGGCCCGTAAACGCGAACTGTCCCAGGGGCCCGGCTCGGCACTCTGCGGGCCTGAGTATTTTGTATATATTACGAAAATATTTCGTAACTCTTTTAATCATTTGATAATCTTACGAAAGTATTTCGTAAATCTTTTAATCCTTTGATAATGTTACGAAAACTTTCGTACAATATACGAAATTATTCGTAAAGACAATTTTAAGAAAATTTACGAAAGTGTTTCGTAATATTTACGAAATATTTCATAATATATACGAAAAAAATATCAGAAAATGGTTTACGAAAGCCTTTTCGTAATATATACGAAAGATTCGTAAAATTAGAGTTTGTTGAGAAAAATGCTTTCGTAATATATACGAAAGTTTCGTACATTTTACGAAACTCTAGACTACGAAAGTCTTTCGTAGTTTTTTACGAAATTTTATTTTTAGTGCTTCAATATGAACATTTTTTAAAACAACTAGAATTCAAAGAATTTCTGAAACGGATCACTTAAAATTGCAAAAATTCAATTTTAATCAATAGTGGTATTATCGAGTATCTACTGACAATACAAACACATGCCTATCCTTACTTTTTATACTCAGCTGTACTAGTACACAGAGTATTATAGTTTTGATTTCCTAACGGTGGATTGTAACAGAATAAAATAATCGAGATAGATATAGACTTATATATATCAAAATGATCAGGGTGAAAAGAGAAATCGATTGAGCCATGTCCGTCCGTCTGTCCGTCTGTCCGTCTGTCCGTCTGTCCGTCTGTCCGTCTGTCCGTCTGTCCGTCTGTGAGCACGATAACTCGCGCAAAAATTGAGATATTTTGATGAAATTTGAAATGTAAGTTGGTATCAAGACAGGAACGGATGGTATTGAAAATGGGCGAAATCGGACCATGACCACGCCCACCTCCCCTATATAGTAAAAATCGGAAATTTTGTATCTCGGTCACTAATAGAGCTAGAGTGATAAAATTTCACACACGTATTGAGCTCAGGCCCTTATGAAGAAATATGGTGAAATTTTGGAAAATGGGCGGTGCCACGCCCACTTATTAAGGGGCAAACATTGAAAGTTTTATGAGTCGTAACTCAGAAACCGTTGAAGATATATCGATGAAATTTGGTAGGCGTGATATACTTACTTAGGCAAATGTTTGGACGAAAAATTGCCAAAATCGGTTGACGACCACGCCCACTTTTATATATGGGTATTATAAAGTGGCCTAATAAAAGCATTTTAAGCGATATCTCTGTCAAATATAAAGATATATCATTGAAATTTTATGGAAGGTGTCCAACTATGGACATAAAACAAAAAATACAAAAATTTTGGAAAATGGGCGTGGCACCGCCTCCTTTTAGAAGCAGGAATATACGAGATTTCTGAGCCCATAACTCGACAAATAATCGATATATTATGACGAAACTTGGTCTATACACTTTCACTACTTGTAGTAATACATGTTCGAAATTTTAGCGAAATCGGTTGACGACCACGCCCACTTTTATATATGGGTATCATAAAGTGGCCTAATAAAAACATTTTAAGCGATATCTTTGTCAAATATAAAGATAATTCATTGAAATTTTGTGGCATGAGTTCTACAATAGATCGGAAACAAAAAATAGAAAAATTTCGGAAAATGGGCGTGGCACCGCCTCTTTTCAGACAAAGGAATCAACGAGATTTCAGAGCCCACAACTCGACAAATAATTGAGATATTGTGACGAAACTTGGTTTATCCACTTTTATAACTTGTGTTAATAGACACGCAAAAATTTATTGAAATCGGTTTATGACCACGCCTACTTTTTAACAAAGATATTTCTGGAACACCCTTTGGGAATTTGTAACAAGACTTCTTTGTAACTAGAAGTCATAAAGGAATGAAATTTTGCACAAAGAATAATATTCATATTCTTAGTTGGATGACTGATAAAAATGTTGAAAATGGGCGTGGCTACGCCCACTTTATGCGGCACTCGCTTTATATAAAATACACCCTATATCGAACAAACGCAAACAAACAATGAAAGCATACAGCTGAGTATCTAATGTTCGATTCCACTCGAACTTAGGCTTCCTTACTTGTTTTTTATACTCAGCTGTACTAGTACACAGAGTATTATAGTTTTAATCACATAACGGTGGATTGTAACACCATAAAATAATCGAGATTGATATTGACTTATATATATCAAAATGATCAGGGTGAAAAAAGAAATCGATTGAGCCATGTCCGTCCGTCTGTCCGTCTGTCCGTCTGTCCGTCCGTCTGTCTGTCTGTACGCACACTTGCGCAAAAATTGAAATATTTTGATGAAATTTGGAATGCAAGTTGGTATCAGGACTGGCACGGTTGGTATTGAAAATGGGCGAAATCGGACCATGACCACGCCCACCTCCCCTATATAGTAAAAATCGGAAATTTTGTATCTCAGTCACTAATAGAGCTGGAGTGACAAAATTTCACCCACGTGTAGAGCTCAGGCCCTTATGGAGAAATTTGGTGAAATTTTGAAAAATGGGCGGTGCCACGCCCACTTATTAAGGGCCAAACATTGAAAGTTGTATAAGCCATAACTCAGAAACCGTAGCAGATATATCGATGAAATTTGGTACGCGTTATTTACTTACTCAGGCAAATGTTTGGACGAAAAATTGTCGAAATCGGTTGACGACCACGCCCACTTTTATATATGGGTATTATAAAGTGACCTAATAAAAACATTTTAAGCGATATCTCTGTCAAATATAAAGATATATCATTGAAATTTTATGAGAAGAGTCCAACTATGGACATAAAACAAAAAACATAAAAATTTTGGAAAATGGGCGTGGCACCGCCTCCTTTTAGAAGCAGGAATATACGAGATTTCTTAGCCTATAACTCGACAAATAATTGATATATTATGACGAAACTTGGTGTATACACTTTTATAACTTCTGTTAATAGACACGCAAAAAATTTATTGAAATCGGTTTATGACCACGCCTACCTTTTAACAAAGATATTTCTAGAACACCCTTTAGGAATTTGTAACGGGGCATCTTTGTAACTAGAAGTCATAAAGGAATGAAATTTTGCACAAAGAATAATATTCATATGCTTAGTTGGATGACTGATACAAATTTTGAAAATGGGCGTGGCTACGCCAACTTTATGCAGCACTCGCTTTATATTAAGTACACCCTATATCGAACAAACGCAAACAAACAATGAAAACATACAGCTGAGTATCTAATGTTCGATTCCACTCGAACTTAGGCTTCCTTACTTGTTTTAAATGTTTATCCTGTTTTATCGCCAATTGAAATTTTTTGTCCTTTTTGTTTCAAAATGGAATATCTCGGTATATACTGAACCGATTTTGATGATTGAAAGACCAATTTCTTCGTCTTTAAAAACTCTACAAGACTACATTTTTTATTTTTAAAAAATTTAATTTTGATTGTATATATTTTTAAATTTTTGCGAAACCCGTGCAAAAAAAAATGAGGCAATGCATCTTTTTGCACACAAAAAAAGCAAGATATGTAAAAATATGTTCTCTAAGATATTCCGTTGAGAAAAAAAATGGCCTGGCCCTATGAATACCAGATATATTAATTTGAACACCACCTCCTCTAAATTAAAAAAAAATATAATTTTTTAATTCATTTATTGAACAAGTTTTAGAGTAGTGAACCACTTAAAATAGTCAACTCAACATCTAGGAATGTGGTTTTGGGTATATGAGGTAATTTTAAGTTGAATATGTGTGGTATTTTATAAAAAGCTTATGAACTATGTTGTGTGGATATTAGCGACAATTACAAACTAGAATCACGTTTTTTTTTTTTCAAACAGAAGTGTGATTATTTCTCGATCCTGCATAAGACACTGTTTTCCGAGCCAGAAAATGCAATAAGCACGATTCTGTGGCTGTTAGCATTTTTAATGAAAAAATAATTCGGTAATTGGCAAACATACACGACAAAGAGCCAGCGTTGCCGTTTTGTGGGTAATTCCCCAAATTTGGGGAATTTTTGAATATTTGGGTAATTTTTGGGAATGCTATGATTTTGGGAATTTTGGGGAATTCGCCTTTTAATAGTTTTATATGAATAATAAGGGTCTTCATCTAAAGTGATAAACTGCTGGTAAATGGGGTAAAGTGATAAAATAATAATTGTGATAAATTATCTGTCAAAATTTGTATGAAAATATATTTAAACAAAGTTTATCACTTTACCGAACGATTTTGTTGCGTAAATTTATAAATTTCGGTAAAATTCAAGACTGACACATTGCCAGTTTTACTTTTTCAATTCAAAAGAAGAAATTGTGCGCTCTTTCGGTATTTTAGTACGAATTATTAAAATAATTTTTACAAAAATGTTATACATATGCATTTGTTGTTTATTTTATTGGGTTTTTTATTTGTTAATCAACTTGAAATTGACAGCTGACAAGAGTTTAAACAATTATTTACCAAGGTGCGTTCATGTAAAAATGCGGATAAACTGATAAACTTTAACAATTTATTGGGCCTAATGAATAAAAAAAAGCAATTGCTTGTAAGCATTTGCTTATTAGCAAAAGCAATTGCTTAAAAATCTTTTACTGAAAAGAATAAGCATTTGCTAATTCTCTCTTTCTAAAATCCAATTGTCGTTCCTAAAATCCAGTTAACGCTTTCTAAAATCCATCTGGAAATGGTTTAGAAAGAGATCAAATGTTAAAAAATAACAAAATGTGACTAACGGAGCTATTCAAATATAAAGTCAATAAAAATGCTATTTTATGAATAATATTTTAGTCATTGCTGCTTTTGCTAAAATTTTTAAGCTTTCACTACACCATTTCCAGATGGATTTTAGAAATGTCAATTGAATTTTAGAAAGGGAAAATTGGATTTTAGAAAAGGGGAATTGGACTTAAGAAACTGTAAATTGGATTTTTGAAAATTTATATAATTTCGTATATGTACATTATATTTTCATACGCAATAAAGAATTTCGCCAGCAGTTGTACACTCTTATGGTATAAAATACTTCCTGTATGGTTAAGTTCTGCAGCTCGTATTATCTTTTCCAGCATCAAGTTGAAGAAGTCGCACGAAAGGGAGTCACCTTGTCTGAAATCTCCTTCCCAATTCTGACGGTGCTGGTGGTGTTAGTCAACGCCATTTGGCATAGCCGTATAAGTTTTGCAGGGAAACCAAATTCAGACATTGGGCCTAATGAATAAAAAAAAGCAATTGCTAGTAAGCATTTGCTTATTAGGAAAAGCAATTGCTTAAAAATCTTTTGCTGAAAAGAATAAGCATTTGCTAATTCTCTCTTTCTAAAATCCAATTGTCGTTCCTAAAATCCAGTTAACGCTTTCTAAAATCCATCTGGAAATGGTTTAGAAAGAGATCAAATGTTAAAAAATAACAAAATGTGACTAACGGAGCTATTCAAATATAAAGTCAATAAAAATTACAACAACTTCCTTCCCGGTATTACAAAAATAAGAATTTCATCTCGAAAATGTTGGGCACAGGGTTGCGTGATTTCGAATCAAGTTTGTGATTTCAAATCAACTTTCAAATAAAGAATCAGCTTCAATAAAAGATAATTCTTATTTGTGATTCGTTTAAAAAAAACCAAAAACACCCCTTGATTCGTGATTCAAACGATTTTCAAATCAAAGGTAAATTTTATATGTGATTAATTTCGCAAAAGAATCAAAAATTTATTTAGAATCAAACATATTTTTTAATTCTTGATTCAAAATACATTTTTTATTCAAATCAAAAATTTTATCAAGATTCAAAAAATATTTTTGATTCAAAAAAATTTTGATTTGAAATCAAGTTTGAATCAAGAACCACAAATAAAAATTATCTTTTATTAGAAAATATTTTAAATCAAGAATCAGAAAATATTTTGGATTCGTGATTCAGCCAAATCGAAATCACGCAACCCTGGTTTGGCACAAACAACAGCAACGTCATAAATTTTACAACATTGTTATGCAAATAGGTAAAAGAAATGCCATTTCTGGGCTTTTCTTACCAAAGCTAGTAGGTGTTTTTCCTGTTTGTAGGACGATTTGAATTCTATTAAGTTTTTACGTTTGTTCATTTTGTCATATTGACACAACAGTTGAAAAAACGCTTCAAGGTTCAGGTGTGTCTGTCTTACAGCTTATATAGTTTGCCTTTTTCTGTTGACATATTCGTTACCATATGCTTCTCACTTTGGAACTGGTACAGTCTACCACCCCGATACAGTTTGGAAATGAGTATACTTCCTTCCATCCATTTTTAGCTGCAATCATATCCACGCGAGATTTTTTAAATTTTATCCACACATGTACCTTCTTTAAAACTTCTTTCATCACCGAACTAAAAGTTTTGGAAACTGTAGTTTGATGAATTTCGGCCTTTTCTACTTTTCTGATAGCCCAGATCGGAAACTGCGCGCAGAAACTCCTTCATCCTATCAAAGGTTGATAACGCACCCCCTCCCCCCCCCCTTTTCGCGGGTGTCGTTGAAAAAATAGGAAGCCAGCCAATCTACGTTCTCACGGTTGTGTCGATAAAGTTTTCGAAAGTCTTCATATTTACATTCCCGTCGCGCACTATAATATTTTTCTTTACGTATAGTCAAAACCTGCGCCATAATTGCATGTATTTGGAAGAAAAATCGAGCGAAAGCTAATTTCTGAAAAATTTAGCATGGGGTAGGGCATGCTTAAAAAATCATTGCCTTTTGCTTATAAAAAATAGCAAATGCTACTTTTATTCATACGAAATTCAGCAATTGCTTACAGACTTCAGCAAATGCTGAAATAAAAAAGCAAATGCTTGTAGCAAAAGCAATTGCTAGTGAAAAAAGCAATTGCTTCAATTTTTATTCATAGAAATTTAAGCAAAAGGTCCAGAAAAGCATTTGCTTGATGTTTATTCATTAGGCCCATTACTTTATCACTTTAGAATCTAATGCATACAGGTGAAGCTAATAAAAATGTGTTAAAAAAAAATCTACATAAGTACATACATATCACACTATTGAATTCCGTATCAAATCTTAATTCACAACGATTTGTCTCAGTGTGTGGGCGGCGACTCGCTGTAGCCCGCTTCTGCAGAAAATAAAAAAGAAAAATGGAAGCCAAAAATGGCGTGTACACAAACCCCGTCGGAATTGATTGCTTTGAAAATTCAGGTTTCATTAAATACTTTTAAAAGTGTTCAATATAATAAAAGAAACTAACACCATAATTTTTCTTCCAGGTCTGATAGTGAAAAAATTGTTTGATACAAAAAAGATTCCAAAATTATTCCTTTATATGTAATTTTACATGAATTAATAGTAATTTTGCGCTGCTGTTCCTAATGGGTGTAGTATTAAACTTCGTTTGTAGGCGAGAGGATAGAATGCGCGGTCGCGGTGATTTTCGGCGCGCTTGCCTATGCTTAAGCGCGGCACAAAAACAAAAAGCGCGGAAGCGCTTAGGCAGTGGAGACCCTTGCTTTAGATGAATACCACTAATAATATCTACATATAAAAAAATTAATTATTTTCATGAGTTTCTATTACATTCGCATTGTGTTTTTGCAGCATTTATTTAATCTTGAATTACCGGCTGGTCGAACATGTACAAGCAAATTTCATAAGCCCATTAAAGTAAGAAGTTAGCTAGGAAAAAATAAGCAATTTTATACCTTTCATGAACATGAAATGATATTATAACATTGAGCCAAAACAGGTTTGTCGAAAGTTCCAGAAGGAGAAAAATTAGACCCACCAAAATATATACCGATATTATCAGAATCATGAGCTAGTTCCTCAGTTGTTAAGATACGCTGATCATTTGTCGGAATCAGCCAAATTGGACCATTATATAGCTCCACTACAACCAACCATACATTTTGGGGTAAAACTTCTCCACTTAAATTGCTAAGATCATTACAATATTTTTTTATAAATATTTGCATAAACAACCCACAGAATTGGATGTACCTATAAATTAAAGAAAATCGGACTATTTAATGTTTCATTTCTATCTTACTTGTTTTATGTTTCTTTATAGCTTTTTTTAACCACACATATACATACTTATGTGCACATGAATTTAAGAATATAAACCGTTATAAAGTAAAATAAATTTGAAAATACTTGTTTATTTGAAATCTCTTGATAATGCTACCCGACAAAAAAATTTCCTCGACATTTGATATTTGATTTCTATGTATTCCTGCTGATTCCAAATATGTAATCAAATGGTTCAAAAGTAGAACAGTTTTCGATATACATATTTTGAAATTTCAGTTTTCGCTGTAAATATCTCCGCCATTACCGTCTTGAGTTTAATGTTATTTCATTTCATTTTGAGAGGATGAAATACCCTTTCCAATTCCACATAAAATCGACGTTAAAGTGATGGAATTATGGCGGACAAAAGTTTGTTTTTATGCAAAAAATAACTTAAATACAAATGTATAAAATGTCGAGGATACCAAATTTTTTTAAATTTTGTCGGGTAGTGTAATTTGAAAATTTGTATGGGGAATTTTGGGCAATTATGGGTAATTTGAATATTTTTTTGGGTAATCTCAAGAATTTAAAACGGCAACGCTGCAAAGAGCATATAAAAAAGCTTATTTTTTTTCTCGGAATGGGACAGCAGCTCAATACAAGAACAAGTCAAATTTTATAAACATGGTATGTGTGCAGAGAGATACCGGTACACGCATTCAATGGAATTTCTTCGCGACATCACATGGCAAGGGAGCCTGCGACGCAATACCGAGCAAGCTTGCAACGACCGGTGCATTCACAAATAACCACGACGATCGATTTATTCGAATGGGATCAGCATTTTTTTTTAAATATAAACTTCGACTTTTGCACGCTATCTGAATACGAAATTGAGGCTGATCGGTTGAAATCTAAATTTGCGAATGCTCTTTCGATTCCAAAAATGCGAAAATATCACTCGTTCGAAACAGCAGATGAGGTTAAATACATTACATGCAAAATCATTTCTAGCTCGGAAAACAGTGTCTTATGCAGGATCGAGAAATAATCACACTTCTGTTTGAAAAAAAAACCGTGATTCTAGTTTGTAATTGTCGCTAATATCCACACAACATAGTTCATAAGCTTTTTATAAAATACCACACATATTCAACTTAAAATTACCTCAGATACCCAAAAACACATTCCTAGATGTTGAGTTGACTATTTTAAGTGGTTCACTACTCTAAAACTTGTTCAATAAATGAATTAAAAAATTATATATTTTTTTTTTAATTTAGAGGAGGTGGTGTTCAAATTAAAATATCTGGTATTCATAGGGCCGGGCCATTTTTTTCCTCAACGGATTATCTTAGAGAACATATTTTTACATATCTTGCTTTTTTGTGTGCAAAAAGATGCATTGCCTCTTTTTTTTTTTGCACGGTTTTCGCAAAAATTTAAAAATATATACAATCAAAATTAAATTTTAAAAAAATAAAAAATGTAGTCTTGTAGAGGTTTTAAAGACGAAGAAATTGGTCTTTCAATCATCAAAATCGGTTCAGTATATCCCGAGATATTCCATTTTGAAACAAAAAGGACAAAAAATTTCAATTGGCGATAAAACAGGATAAACATTAAAAAAAAAAATAAGGATAGGCATGTGTTTGTATTGTCAGTAGCTACTCGATAATACCACTATTGATTAAAATTGAATTTTTGCAATTTTAAGTGATCCGTTTCAGAAATTCTTACCCAACTTTAACTTGACTTTAAAAATATTCAATTTGAATATGCTGCATTTTTCGACATATTTAGGACAACTATTTTTCATAGTTGTTTTTACTATGACAACACTTCAAGTCGAGTATGGTTAATTTTCATTTTAACTACTTAATATTTATTATGATGGTATGAAGTGCAACTATTTTCATCCTAGGCGCAAAACCATTGGTAAAAATAGTCAAATCAAGGTGTACATAGTCAGATTTACGTGCGTTTTTGCTGAGTGTATATGTATGTATACACTCAGAAAAATAATCACAGTAGTATCAACAATTTTCTTCTTTTAATACCAAAATTCGTTAAATTAACAGAAATATGTTTAAGTAGACACATTTAGAGTTATATAAACGAAAACATCTTTTACTTTAACAAATATATCTATTAAAACCTATTTGTTAGTTCAACAGGACTGATCGTCAATTATTAACAGAAATTTTCGTTGATATAACTGAGTCACTGTTAACTTAAGCCTAATATCTGTTGCAGTAATCTTTATATTTATTTGTTGATTCAACAAATCATTACTGTTGACTATCGAAAGAAAAAGTGTTTATTTTTCCAGCTTTTTCCGTTGTTACTTGTTTCATTGCTGTAATTCACGAGTGCTTTTACGAACAAAGGTAAGTATAAAAGCCACTAAAGTTCAATATAATGTTGAATGTTAAATGTCGCACAATGCCGTTGGATTGAATTTTCAGGTTGATGTGATGGTTAGAAATCGGAGGCGAATATAAAATAGAGAACGCAATATAGCAAGCAGTGAAGGCGAAGAAGGTGCAGCGGAGATGAAGCTACATATTTGTACTTGGAAACCAAACGGAGGGAGGATGAAGAGAAAAATGGAAACAAAAGATTTAAAAAACTTGCAAACAGCTCTAAAAATACACATTATAAAGGAAAGTAATTGTTAGAAATAAATGGCCATGTAAAAACACAAAGGGATTTATTTTTAAGTGACAAAATTTCAACTGCGGAAAGTTGTTGATTTAACAGCAAAACTCTTTAGATTCACAACGTTTTTTTGTTTTCAGAGCAGTTAGTTCAACAATAAAACTGTTAAAGCAAAATATCGTCTGTCAATTTAACAGATATATCTTTTGCATGTGATTTGACTGTGGAATCTGTTGTTTTAACCCGTAATCCCGTTGATCTACCAGTATCCTTCCTCTCGGTGTAAAATACAATTCGCAGAGTGATCAACATATGGGCATTTCCTGGGCGTTTCGGCCCGAATGTTCGCATGATTTTTTGAACTTTTGAGGCAGAAATATCGCGAAATATTGTATCGTTTTATGATAAAAGGGAAGATTTAGACCACAGCTAATGATATATAGGGTCTTAATATTATAAATCGATAAAAAAAAGTTTACTCCGATTTTTGGGAATCCAATATAAATCGCCCATCAAAAATGTCGATGACCGTGGAATTAAGAGGGTAACCCAGAAAAATCCTGGCAATCGCTTCCACATTCGTTGACATTAGCATGGGCTTGTCATTGGAGGGAAGGACTTCCCCACTGCATTACCGTCGAACGAATAAATCACGCAATACCGCAAGCATTATAGCGAACAAATAAAGAATACCTTACAGGGTAGCAGAGAAAGAAGGCGAAAAATATAAGGCATGATGAAAATTTTCACAGAAAATAACGGTATTTATTCCAGTTTATTTTTCGCGCTCCATTCTACTTTGCAATACGTGGAATGGGTAATGGAAGCTCATTCCACTCTGCATTACTGGCAATGCGTGAAAGAAGTGATGAACTCGTCAGATGTTCCATGGAAAGGCCTTCTGTCATGCCTGACAGGTAATAGCGATGACCAGATAATATTTTCTGTATACTTAGTTTTAAAAATTTATTTATTTTTTTTTTTTGAAGTTTATATATTAAGTTAAAGTTTGATGTAATTTTTGGGTAAAATCTTAATGTCTCAGAAACTATAAGCAAGGATGGGCATTTTTCAACTACCACTCATTTTCAACTACCACTCAAATTGAGTAGTAGTTAAATCGTGATAAATTCAAGGTTTAACTACCACTCAAATTGAGTGGTAGTTAAAATCAGATATTTAACTACCACTCAGGTTTGAGTGGTAGTTGCAGGCTGAGTGCACTAAAAATTAGTTGAATCATGCCCAACCCTGACTATAAGTCTTATTTGATTGATTTAAAAACCATTAGAACGAGAAATTCCATGCTATTATAAAATGATATCATATTGGTTACGTTCAAAAGTCGCAACGGTTGAACACAACTGTTGTTTAGATATCACTAATCGGAAAGTGATACAATTTGCGCCTTCTGAACGAGCTGATACATTAAATAAACAAATTATTATTATAATTATCCCCAACGTACTCGCCAATAATTTCGCGGCTTTGAAACATTTTTATTACATTCAAATATTCATAAATACTATTTATATTTTTGTACATATGTCAAAATCGTAAGCTCAACATGTTATCTAAAGTGAGGGTAAATAATAGCCGTGTTTTTATTTAAGTGCATATACATCTGCGCTTAAATTTTTTATGGACAACTAAGCGCGGATAGAGATGTGCCGCTTAGAAATCCATACAAAATTTAGGCGCAGATGTATGTATATGCGCTTGTAGTGGATTATTTATATATATAGATATAAATATTATACTTTTTTAAATAATACTTTGCATTTATAATGTAAAAATGTTAATGTTATTTTCGTTATTATTGTCTATGAAAATATCAAAAATTTTCATTCTATTTTAACTTTCAAAGAATTAAGAACATATGTAAAAATGTTCATATAAATAAAATACTTTTTATAAAAATAAAAATTGATTGAGGACTACAATTGGTAATTTATTGAGGACTACAATTGGCGATCCTGCCATCTAACCTTTTTAAAAACATTTCGTGCAATTATACCGCTTAATTTGAACCGCATCAGAGATTCCAGGAGCAAGAAATTTTGCAACATATAAGACCATCTGGAACATCCAAAATTAGATCAAATTCGCTACCCTAATTTCATCATCATTAGTTAAAGGTCAACAACAAGTCAGCCAACAAAAACCGCACGGACCAAAGCAACTGCAGAAGGAAAGGCAGCGGCGGCAGTAATGAATACGAAAAAATGTCGTACGCGAAAACTAAAGAGTCAACAAACAGCTACAACATCAACATCACCACCATCAGCCTTTAACGTCATCACTACCAACATTACATCGTCATCATCGTTGCAACAGATACAACAACAGTGTTTTTAACGGATAATTTCGAAAGTATCTCATACGTTAAATGCAATTCGCACTATCCGAATGGTGGTACAATTACAAATCAGAAGCATAAAAACAAAAATTCAAGGATAACTATCAACAATTTAAATAACAACTACGATAGCTAACCAACAACTTCAACAACAGCTAGTACAGTGTTTATAAACGGCAACAGCATTAACGTTGGTGCAATCTCAGTAGTTGCAATAACATCAATCAACATCATGCGTACCAACATCATCATAATATTTTTTTTAATTTCGTCAACCAACACCAATATTACCAACAACAACAGCTATACATATCCTGTGTAAGTGGTACAGCCGACAACAACAACAACAACATTGACGCCGGTGACGTCTCAGAAACAAGAACAACAGAATTTTCTGGTGAGCTGTATCATGTTATTTACTATTATATTGGCGCACATTACACATTGGCGCACTCAAGGATGTACATGGATGTACTCGTAGATGTACATTGCCAATGTTTGTCAACAACTACTGATTATGTTTATTAACAAGCAGTGTGGAGTAGGGATTCCAATTTTTCCGATTTTTTCAATCCCGGGATTTTCGAGATTTTTTTGTATAATCCCGGGATCCCGGGATTTGTCCCGGGATTTTACCATTAATTATTTTCCGAGATTTTCGGTTGAAAACAGTAAATATATTTTTCGAGGAACGCTACCACTTTAAAATGCAAAGAAAATAATTGATTTTTATTGCCATTTTTTATTTAAAACAAAAATTATTTCATAAAAAAAAATTAATTCATGCGTATTATTTAATAATACTTAAGAGTTACTTTAAAAAAGACAACCACCTAAGAAAATGACATATGTACATTTGGTGTAAAAAACATTTGCTTTAAAGTTGGTACTTTTAAGATATTGACAAGAAGGCTTGGGATCATTTGATAACAATGTGTGACAAAATAAAAAAAATTTAAAGTAATTCTTTCGAGGTTCACATATGTTATAGGCCGTAACAAATATACGAAGAATGCATACTTAAAATTTCAATACACCCTCAAAATCTGGAGTACTGGCCAAAAACCCTTTTTCACATGTTAAGTCTGTCTAGTCTATGAACATAATTTTTATGTTGAAAATACGACATTTCACCGCTTCTGTCAGTATAAGGACTGTTAATGTACCTCGATAAATGTCAGAGAAACTGTAGAAATATTATCGAAATTTATTTTTTCCTTTTTTCATCTTCCTCGAATAATTTGTTAACAATTGCATATACATATATAAAATTATTTCGAAACAATTTCCTGTTAATACTGTTTTCAACGATCAGGCCCGTAGCCAGGAATTCGTTTCGGGGGGGGGCTTACAGAAATCATGGACAAATTGCACTCCCCCCTCCCCCCACATACATATACATATGTATGTACATACATAGGTCAAATGAAAGTTATTCATATTGGTTGATTATTTTGAAAATTAATATGGAAAAAATTTGTATACATGTACATACAAGATTACTGAAAAGCTATTTTAATTGACATTTATTATGTACATACATACATATACATATGGAATGTGGTACAAAATTTCATATAAAACTTTCTTTTACAATAACCTTTTCATCAAAGAAGTAGCCTTCTGGATTTGTTTTTTGATAAAATGTCTATGAAATCGGAAATTTGGTATCTCAGTCACTAATAAAGCTGGAGTGATGAAATTTCACCCACGTATTGAGCTCAGGTCCTTATGAAGAAATTTAGTGAAATTTTGGAAAATGGGCGGTGCCACGCCCACTTATTAAGGGTCAAACATTGAAAGTTTTATAAGCCATAACTCAGAAACCGTAGCAGGTATATCGATGAAATTTGGTATGCGTGATTTACGTTTTGAGGGAAAATTGTCAAAATCGGTTGACGGCCACGCCCACTTTTATATATGGAAACTATGAAGGGGCCTAATAAAAACATTTTAAACGATATCTCTGTCAAATATAAAGATATATCATTGAAATTTTATGGAAAGAGTCCAACTATGGACATAAAACTTAAAACACAAAAATTTTGGAAAATGGGCGTGGCTTCGCCTCTTTTAAGAGGCAGGAATATACGAGATTTCTGAGCCCATAACTCGACAAATAATTGAGATATTATGACGAAACTTAGTGTGTACTCTTTTATTACCTGTGGTAATACATGTTCAAAATTTTAGCGAAATCGGTTGACGACCACACCCACTTTTATCTATGGGTATTATAAAGTGGCCTAATAAAAACATTTTAAGCGATATCTTTGTGAAATATAAAGATAATTTATTGAAATTTTGTGGCATGAGTTCCACAATAGCCCGGAAACAAAAAATAGAAAAATTTTGGAAAATGGGCGTGGCACCGCCTCTTTTTAGACAAAGGAATATACGAGATTTTCTGGTCTATAACTCGACAAATAATTGAGATATTATGACGAAACTTGGTTTATACACTTTTATAACTTATGTTAATAGACACGCAAAAATTTATTGAAATCATTTTATGACCACGCCTACTTTTTAACAAAGATATTTCTGGAACACCCTTTAGGAATTTGTAACGTGACATCTTTGTAACTAGAAGTCATAAAGGAATGAAATTCCTTGGGGCTTGAGCCCCCCGAGCCACCCCCCCCCCTGGCTACGTGCCTGTCAACGATATATAACTTTTCATATCTGCGTAGGCTCACCTATGAAATTCTACATTAATCAATTTCTACTGTTAAATTTTCCATACTAAAATTGCTAAATTTGAATCTACCCTTAACCCGGGTATCATACAAATTTAGCAATTATAATATGAAAAATTTCACAGAAGTAATTAAAACGGAGTGGCACATTTAATTTTAGTACACTGTTATAAATATTGGAATATTTCTTAAACTTTGATTTGGTTTGAAAGGAATTTAAAACTTTTTTTGAGTTAAATTTTGAACCTTCGAAAGTTTAAAAGTATCTTATTCCTTTTTGGTTTAAAATTCAAACTTACAAAAGTTCAAATATATCAAAGTATTTTTTGGAATAAATTTCATACTTTTTTGGTTTAAATCTTACACTTTTTCTCATTTAAACTTTTAAGGTTTAAATTTTAAACTTTCATTGGTCGTAAAATTTGATTTCAACAAAAAAATTTTAATTTTTGATTTGAAATTCCAACTTGCTTTTTCGAGAAATGAACAATATAAAAAGCTCATTTATAGTTATTAGACAATTTGAATGAATGACTGTGTGGCGTTGTTTGAATGGAGAAACAAACAAATACAAAATAATTATGGAAACAGATAAAATGAAGAAGGAAGAAAAGGAGAAGGAGAGGATAGGAAAAAGACACAATATTGAAAAGGATTAAGGGGATGTTGGGGAGAGAACAATATGGAAGAAAAGGAGAAAAAAGGATAGGAAAGAAGATAAAATAGGGAACAGCATGAAGAGGATTTGGGAGCAGACATTTTTTTTTTAATTTAAACCAAAAAAAGGTTTAAATTTTAAACTTTTGAAAGTCTTAAAATAAATTTTAATTTGGAATAAAATCTAAACCTTAATAGTTTAAAAATCTTTTAAACTTTTCAAAGTTTAAATTTTAATAATTTTTCGGTCGACCAAAAAAGTTTAAAATTTATACCAAAATTTATTTGAGTGTAATAGTGCGAAACTCTGAAGTCTAATTAAAATTCTCTCTGGTTTTTGGTAATTTTATTTTTTGATTATTGTTTGCATTTTCTTCCAATATTTACTTTTCATGGGAGAAACTTCGAAAAAACCCTTGAGAATAAAATGGCCAAAAATCAGGAAATCGAAGTTATCAAAAGAATTTACCACAAGAATTCTAAAGATTTTAAAGGTACTTAACGTTCGTTTCCTCACAGCACGTACTTTACAACAAAACAATTTAATTATTAAAAAAAAATCAAAAAATATTAATCCTCACTTTGACTAATGGACATTTTAAATTCTGGCAAAAATGCTGCACTTACTCTGAATTTTCTTCCGGATTGTTCTATTCCAATATTTTTTAGGCCTTTTTGTTCTATTGATAAAATTTAAAATCGGCCTGATTACGGGGCAAACATTTCTGCTCTTAACACAAGTAAAGCGCTGCATTACTTTTGTTTCATTCATGATATGAGAAATGCAGCATTTTCACAGGGCACAGGGCACATGTTGATAACACTGCTCTACAGCCAAAAAATACTCTGAACGCGACCATCCTATTTATATGTAAAATCGGTCGCTGATTCCGAAAATCGGGTTCATTTTTAATTCTATGGGACGGTTTTTGAGATATCGGCAATTTACCGTTATTTGGCTAATTGCTCCACTTAATCCTTTATACCTCTTTAACGCAGTAAGCTATCTTCCTAGGAGTGACACCAAACGAAAGAAAATTCCTTTTCATGGCTGCTATAACATTTTTCCCTAACTCTTATAGTTTCTGAAATATTAACGATTCAATTTGAATTTTTTCGATTTTTTACGATTTTTTGAAGAAAAAATTGACTTTGTCAGGCAATATCTTTAAAACCAATGTTTTCACCTTCGGTTTTACTCCTTTACGTGAAGCTCCATTCTATTGGGAAAAAGATAAGCTATCAACGAAGAAAATCCATGGTAAAATGGAAAAGTTATAGGCGATCAAGTAAATACAGCCAGGTCGCGCAATGCCTCTGCACGGGTATATTCTATGCATGTTATACCCGTAAATGCGCTGTTACCTACTGCGCTGCCAATGTGCTGCTACTGCAGATGTGTAGGTATTGGTATAATATGCATAGAATATACCCGTGCAGAGGCATTGCGCGACTTGGGTGTATTTACTTGATCGCCTATAACTTTTCCATTTTACCATGGATTTTCTTCGTTGATAGCTTATCTTTTTCCCAATAGAATGGAGCTTCACGTAAAGGAGTAAAACCGAAGGTGAAAACATTGGTTTTAAAGATATTGCCTGAAAAAGTCAATTTTTTCTTCAAAAAATCGTAAAAAATCGAAAAAAATCAAATTTAATCGTTAATATTTCAGAGACTATAAGAGTTAGGGAAAAATGTTATAGCAGCCATGAAAAGGAAATTTAATTTTCTTTCGTATGGTGTCACTCCAAAGAAGATAGCTCACTGCGTTAAAGAGGTATACAGGATTAAGTGGAGCAATTGGCCAAATAACGGTAAATTGCCGATATCTCAAAAACCTTCCCATAGAATTAAAAATGAACCCGATTTTCGGAATCAGCGACCGATTTTACATATAGGTAGGATAGTCACGTTGAAAGTACAGACAAAAAATTTCATTTTGTGATCCAGTGTAATTCTTCCATATAATAATGTAAAATTATCGTTTAGAATAGGAAACGCTATTAGTATACAGATCTGAGGTCAATAAAAATAATATAAAATAATTTTCTTTGCTTTAATAAGAGAATATTATGTCTTTATTTTATTCCGAAAATCCCGGGATGAAATTCTAGCAATCCCGGGATTTTTGGGGTGTCTAAAAAGGCGGGACCCCGGGATCCCGGGATCCCGGGATTGGAATCCCTAGTGTGGAGACATTTCCCTAAAAGTATCCTGTGGATATTAGCTGAGGTTTGTTATACTCAGCTGTACTAGTACACAGAGTATTATAGTTTTAATCACATAACGGTGGATTGTAACAGAATGAAATAATCAAGATAGATATAGACTTATACAGGGATGGGCATTATTCAAAATTTGAATAATTCAATAAAGAAAAAATAAAAATAAATTTTTATTCTTCATTTTGATACCCTTGAATAAAGAATAAATTTTTATTCTTCATTCCGGCGCCCTTGAATAAAGAATAATTTTTTATTCTTCATTCTGATACCCTTGAATAAAGAATAAAAATTTATTCTTCTTTCTGATACCCTTGAATAAAAAATAAATTTTTATTCTTCATTCTGGTGCCCTTGAATAACGAATAATTTTTTATTCTTCATTCTGATACGCTTGAATAAAGAATAAAAATTTATTCTTCATTCTGATACCCTTGAATAAAAAATAAATTTTTATTCTTCATTCTCATGCCCATGAATAAACAATAATTTTTTATTCTTCATCCAAAATTGGTTGAATAAAAAATAAAATTTTATTTTTCATTCAGATGATTTTGAATAAAGAATAAATTTTTATTCACGTTATTCAAATTATTCTTGCAGGTCACACAAGTAAATGATTTTGCGAATATTTTTCTGAATACGAACCAAGTATTTTCCCCGAGTCCTAACCGAATATTTTTCCGAATACTTTCCCGGATCCGAACCCAAATACTCAACCGAATATTTTTCTGAATCTGAACCGAATATTTAACCGAATACTTTCCCGAATCCGAACCGAATATTTTCCCAAATCCGAAACCGAATACTTTCCCGAGTCCGAACCGAATACTTTCCCGATTCTGAACCGAATACTTTTCCGGGTCCGAACCGAATACTTTTCCGGATCCGAACCGAATACTTTACCGACTCCGATCCGATTACTTTACCGAGTCCGGGACCCGATGGCTCTGTAATTAAAGAAGTTATGGTAAAAATTAAAATGTTCTTGTATTTGAATAGAACGGCGCCAAATTTCATTAAAACCGATGACCAGAACATAATGAAAACAACAAACTACATACTTATTTTACTTATATGTATGTATGTACATACATATGTATGTATTCGGTTCGAACTCGGAAAAGTATTCGGTTCGAACCCGGAAAAGTATTCGGTTCGGATCCGGAAAAGTATTCGGTTCGAACTCGGAAAAGTATTCGGTTCGGACCCGGAAAAGTATTCGGTTCAGACTCGGGAAAGTAATCGGTTCGGACTCGGGAAAGTATTCGGTTTCGGATTTGGGAAAATATTCGGTTCGGATTCGGGAAAGTATTAGGTAAAATATTCGGTTCGCATTCAGAAAAATATTCGGTTGAGTATTTGGGTTTGGATTCGGGAAAGTATTCGGAAAAATATTCGGTTAGGACTCGGGAAAATACTTGGTTCGTATTCAGAAAAATATTCGCCAAAATCATTTACTTGTGTGACCTGCAAGAATAATTTGAATAACGTGAATAAAAATTTATTCCTTATTCAAAATCATCTGAATGAAAAATAAAATTTTATTTTTTCTTCAACCAATTTTTGATGAAGAATAAAAAATTATTCTTTATTCAAGCGTATCAGAATGAAGAATATAAAATTATTCGTTATTCAAGGGCACCAGAATGAAGAATAAAAAATTTATTTTTTATTCAAGGGTATCAGAATGAAGAATAAATTTTTATTCTTTATTCAAGGGTATCAAAATGAAGAATAAAAAATTATTCTTTATTCAAGGGCGCCGGAATGAAGAATAAAAATTTATTCTTTATTCAAGGGTATCAAAATGAAGAATAAAAATTCATTTTTTATTTGAATAAAAATTTATTCAAAACCATCCCTGGACTTATATATATCAAAATGATCGGGTGAAAAGAGAAATCGATTGAGCACTGTCCGTCCGTCCGTATGTGCGCACTCTAACTCGCGCAAAAATTTAGATATTTTGATGAAATTTGGAATGCAAGTTGGTATCGAGACTGGGACAGTTGGTATTGAAAATGGGCGAAATCGGACCATGACCATGCACACTTTCCCCATATAGTAAAAATTGGATATTTTGTATCTCAGTCACTAGTAGAGCTGGAGTGACAAAATTTCACCTACGTATTTAGCTCAGGCCCTTATGAAGAAATATGGTGAAATTTTGGAAAATGGGCGGTGCCACGCCCACTTATTAAAGGGCAAACATTGAAAGTTTTATAGGTCATAACTCAGAAACCGTAGCAGATATATCGACGAAATTTGGTACGTGTAATTTACTTACTTAGGAAAATGTTTGGACGAAAAATTGCCAAAATCGATTGACGACCACGCCCAAATTTATATATGGGTATTATAAAGTGGCCTAATAAAAAACATTTTAAGCGATATCTTTGTCAAATATAAAGATAATTCAATGAAATTTTGTGTCATGAATCCAACTATAGACATACATACAACAAAAAACATAAAAATTTTGGAAAATGGGCGTGGCACCGCCTCTTTTCAGATAAAGGAATCTACGAGATTTCGGAACCCATAACCTTACAAATAATTAAGATGCTATGACGAAAATCAGTTTGTACACTTTAATAACTTGTGGTAACACATGCTCAAAAATTTAGCGAAATCGGTTTATGACCACGCCTACTTTTTAACAAAGATATTTCTAGAACACCCTTTGGGAATTTGTAACGTGACATCTTTGTAATTAGAAGTCATAAAGGGTTACAAATTTGCACTAACAATAATATTTATATGCTTAGTTGGATGATAGATAAAAATTTTGAAAATGGGCGTGGCTACGCCCACTTTATGCGGCACCCGATTCATATAAAATACACCCTAATCTAACAAACGCAAACAAACAATGAAAGCATACAGCTGAGTATCTAATGTTCGATTCCACTCGAACTTAGGCTTCCTTACTTGTTAGTTTTAGTTTAAATACAGAGAAAATGCAATGAAGTGAGATTTAAAAGGTGCCTTTGTTTAATGTGTGCATACGTAGGTCCACTAATCAAACATAAATTTAAGTAAAAATTGTCTGGACGAGTTTTAAGTATTTTTTTTTTAATTTTCCGTTGGATATTGAAAACCTCCCCCCAAAATATTTTTCTGTGTGCGCCACTGTACATACATACATACGTATTAAATTGTAAATACATATCAATCCCATTTCAAACTTTTTAATTGAATTATAAACTTATATACTTCTTTGTGAACTCCTTCCTTTTAAAATGATCGCTCATTCTCCAATTCGCGGTTCTTCTGCTGATCCTTCAGCATTAGTCGATTTATGTAATCCATTCGATCAGGATATATCACACCACATCTCATCTACACCACAACCCAGCAGGGTTTTTCCATATTATGGTAATGGCTTGAACTTGTATTCAATGAAATAACGCATTACAAATAGCTAAAAAACACTCCTTCGCTTACTTTGCTCATTACTTGTAATGCGACAGTTTTGAAATTATTATTTTTTCGCTTACTGGTAATCCAGAAAATAATCGAAAAAGTTTGGAGTACTGCTTTTATTTTTTTGCAAACGCTTTGCTTTGATTTTAATTTTTCTAAATAGCAGTTTTGTAAAGCAAATTACCTTCATTCTCGTTTATTTTGCCAGTGTTCATTATAAAACTGTCGTGGTTAGTCGCGTTATTCCATCGTTAAAATTTTTTTAAATAAGCCAATAGCTGTGGAAATACATAGCGTAATAATTATTATTCAAATTGTGTTTTTTGTTTTTAAATACATTTTGCAAAGAATGTTTTGATTCTTTATTCATTCTGTATGCTATTTGATTTCGGCATAAATTGCTCACTCATAGTTTTAAAATATTTTTTCGCTTACCGGTATTGCATAAAATAAACGAAAAGATTTGGAACACTGCCGATATATTTTGCAAAGCCTACATTGATTTAAATTTTTGTAAATAGCAATTTTGTAAAGCAATTTACCCTCATACTCGTTTATTTTGCCAGTTTTTATTATAATACATTATAGATTACTATACTGGATTGTGTGATATATGCAATTACTTATACCAGTGAAAGAATTTATTACTTGTAACAGCTTATTTTTTCTAACATTAGTAGCGATTATATAATGCATTATTGTCCACAACATTGTAAGACAATACCGCCAATGACATGCCTATGTTAAAGTAATGCAATCCGTATTCGAAAGTGTAAGCGATGGATCAAGATTTCTCGATGATTTTACCCATTACATGTAAGAGAAAGCCCTGCTGGGAAGTTGATCACACACACACATTAATAAACCCTGAAATTTCAGCTTCTTCAGTAAAATTACCAACTTTTTGGACAGAACATCCACAAGCTTGGTTCGCACATACTCAAGCACAATTTGCAGCTAAGGGTATAGTTACAGATAACACAAAATACGAATATATAATTATATCCTTACCACAGGAGGTTATTATAACAGTTTTAGATATTATTCTAAATCCTCCGTCAATTAATAAGTATGATTTTTTAAAGAAGATTTTGATTGAAAGCTATTCTCCTAGCGAGAATAAAAGGCTTGACCAAGTTCTTTACAATTCTGCTTTTAGAGATAAAAAACCATCAGAATTGTATCGAAATCTTAGTTTAACTGCGTGCTCTAGTATAAATTCTGAACTTTTAAAGAAATTATGGCTTAGAAAATTGCCTAAGGGAATTAATATTGCCCTTACTAGTTGTTCAAATTCAGATATTAATACGTTAATTAAACTTGCGGATGATATGTGGGAAGTCATGAGTAGAGACGAAGTTTGTGCTGTAACAGCTAACAAACATGAACCACATTTAGAAAGAGCAATTGATAACCTTACTAAATTAACTTCCATTATGTGTTACAATTTTTCTAAATTAACGGTTGAAATTTCTGCTACGCGACAGTCGGCAACTCAAAACTCGATATATCAACGTAGGTCTCGGTCAATTAGCAGAAATCGTTCACAAAGAAGATCAACACCCAGAAACTGGTTATGTCGTTTTCATTATAGGTATGGAAGCAAGGCACGTAGATGTGAATCACCTTGCTCATATGTTGCAAATAACTCTAGTCAATCCACGCAGGGAAACTAAATTCACCTATTGCTTCGGCGGCAAGTAATGGGGTAGGTGATCAATTTTCTCGCCGTCTATTTATTTTTGATAAAGATAACAAACTTAACTTTTTAATTGATAGTGGGGCAAAAATTTCAGTTTTACCTTCTTCAAAATTCAAAAGTGGTAAAGTTTCTTCAGATTTCTTTTTAACGGCAGCTAATGGTAGTACAATTAGAACATTTGGAAAGAAACTATTAAACGTAAATTTAAAATTAAGACGTGAATTCCCTTTTATATTTGTTATTGCGGATATTAATAGACCAATTATCGGTGCTGATTTTTTAACTAAATTTGGACTTTTAGTAGATTTAAAAAACAAACGTTTAGTAGACCCTCTTACAAATATATCAGTTAATGCTATTTCTTGCTATGAAGATATTTCGTTGCCGAAACTTTTTGCAGTAGACAACAAATCTTTATATATATTACGCTAAGCGATTTTTTGTAAGCACCATAACTTTTACACCGTTATACCGATTTTCGAAAATGTGGTGTCAGATGAAAGGGCTTGACCTGTAGATGTGCAGGAAGGTTTAGTTTTTTTGAAAAGGGTTGCCAGATGTTTGAAAATTTAATTTTACTGTATAGTTTGTTTGATTTTAAAATTTTTGGCACCATATGAAAGGGCTTGACCTGATATTAAGTAATTTAATAAAAATTTTACAAAAAGGGTTGCCACCTGTTCAAAAACTCAGTTTTACGCTATAGTTTGTTTGATTTTTAAATTTGAGGTGTCATATGAAAGGACTTGGCATGGAAATGAGTAATTTATTAAAATTTTTACAAAAAGGGTGCCACCGTTCAATAATCCATTTTTACGCTACAGTTTATCTCATTTTTAAATTTGAAGTGTCATGCAGGGCCTAGCACTGAAGATGGGTAATAAAAGGAAAGGGAAGAGGAAAATGAAAGGGACGGATATGGCGAAGGACAGGAAGCGAAAGAGGAAATATGAAAAATAAAATGGATAAAGGGAAAATAAAGCGCAAATAAAGGGGGAAGGGGAAGAGAAAGAGAACTAGAAAGAAAAGGAGGAGCGCGCCAAATGGCCTTTTGTAGATCGCTTTAAGGTTACCATAGTCTAGAAAAATATTCGGCACAAAACTTCACTATGGGGCTCCTTGGTCAAAATCTATGTATAAAAAATCTAGGTCCACAGAAAATAAAAATAACCAGTAGCTATGAAGGTATATCAAAAAATTTTCAAATGTGGCAATAAGTGGTCTTCCACCCTCAAATTGTCGCACAGTGTAATTGAAAGCCACAGCATCGCGTGGCCGGGTTTACTAGTATACTTTATTACTTAAACAGTTTCCATCATTAATATCTGAGCCCGATTATAATAAACCTGTTAAACATACCACAGTTCATAGAATAATTTGTAAAGGAGAATTACCTTTTTCTATACCTAGACGTCTTGACCCAGTTAAATTTAAAGTTGCAAAAACAGAGTTTGATTTTTTGGTAAAATCTGGTATATGTAGACCGTCTAATTCACATGTCGCTTCACCGCTTCATCTTGTTCCAAAAAAGGATCCAGATGATTGGCGACCATGTGGTGATTATCGTAGATTGAATTTTGTTACAGTACCAGATAGATACCCTTTGCCACATATTCATGATTTGAATATTAATCTGCGTGATAAAACAGTTTTCTCAAAAATTGATTTAGTAAGAGCTTACCATCAGATACCGACAGCTCAGACTTTTCAACGTTTCATCAATGAAATTTTGCTAAATTAGATTTCGTTTTCGCTTATCTTGATTATATTCTAGTAGCTAGTAAAGATGAAGAAGAACATCTACAACATCTTCATACTGTATTTTCGAAATTAGATGAGTATGGTCTAAATATTAAACCAACAAAATGTTTATTTGGCTTGTCACAAGTTAGTTTTCTAGGATATTGTATTTCTAATAACGGAATAACCCCAGCAGACGATAAAGTCAAAGCCATTCATGACTTTGAACGCCCAAAAACTGTTAAACAGATGCAAAAATTTTTAGGAATGGTAAACTATTACCACAGGTATTTTCCGAAATTGGCAGAATTTTTGAGTCCTATTCATTCAATGGTAACGTTAGCTTTAAGCAAAAAGATAAGATACTTGTTTGGACCTCTGAAACCATACAAAATTTTGAGAAAGTTAAGGAGAAATTTGCTTCAAAAGTCCTTCTTAATCATTTTGATGAAAAATCTAAACTTTCAGTTTCAGTTGATGCTTCAAAAGTAGCAATTGGTGGTGTTCTGCAACAATTAACGAAAAATGGAATTGAACCTTTAGCTTTCTTTTCAGAGAAATTAACTGCTTCTGAAATCAAGTATAGTACTTTTGATAGAGAATTGTTGGCAATTTATCAAGCTATTAAACATTTTAGACATTTTTTAGAAGGTCGATCATTCACAATTTATACAGATCATAAACCTCTTACTTATGTTTTTATACTCAGCTGTACTAGTACACAGAGTATTATAGTTTTAATCACATAACGGTGGATTGTAACAGAACGAAATAATCGAGATAGATATAGACTTATATATATCAAAATGATCAGGGTGAAAAGAGAAATCGATTGAGCCATGTCCGTCCGTCCGTCCGTCCGTCTGTCCGTCCGTCCGTCTGTAAACACCGTAACTCGCGCAAAAATTGAGATATTTTGATGAAATTTGAAATGCAAGTTGGTATCGAGACTGGGACGGTTGGTATTGAAAATGGGCGAAATCGGACCATGACGACGCCCACTTTTCCTATATAGAAAAAATCGGAAATTTGGTATCTCAGTCACTAATATAGCTAGAGCGATGAAATTTTACCCACGTGTTGAGCTCAGGCCCCTATGAAGAAATTTGATAAAATTTTGGAAAATGGGCGGTGCCACGCCCACTTATTAAGGGTCAAACATTGAAAGTTTTATACGTCATAACTCAGAAACCACTGAAGATATATCGATGAAATTTGGTACGCGTGATTTACTTACTTAGGCAAACGTTTGGACGGAAAATAGTTAAAATCGGTTGACGACCACGCCCACTTTTATATATGTGTATTATAAAGTCACCTAAAAAAACATTTTAAGCCATATCTCTGTCAAATATAAAGATATCTCATTGAAATTTTATGGCAGGAGTCCAACTGCGAGCATAAAACTAAAAACACAAAAATTTTGGAAAATGGGCGTGGCACCGCCTCTTTTTAGAAGCAGGAATATACGAGATTTCTGAGCCCATAACTCGACAAATAATTGAGATATTATGACGAAACTTGGTGTGTACACTTTTATTACTCGTGGTAATACACGTTCAAAATTTTAGCGGAAACGGTTGACGACCACGCCCACTTTTATATAAGGGAACTATAAAGTGGCCTAATAAAAACATTTTAAGCGATATCCTTGTCAAATATAAAGATAATTCATTGAAATTTTGTGGCATGAGTTCCACAATAGACCGGAAACAAAAAATATAAAAATTTTGGAAAATGGGCGTGGCACCGCCTCTTTTTAAACAAAGGAATAGACGAGATTTCTTAGCCTATAACTCGACAAATAATTGAGATATTATGACGAAATTTGGTTTATATACTTTTATAACTTGTGTTAATAGACATGCAGAAATTTATAGAAATCGGGTTATAACCACGCCTACTTTTTAACAAAGATATTTCTGGAACACCCTTTTGGAATTTGTAACGTGACATCTTTGTAACTAGAAGTCAAAAAGGAATGAAATTTTGCACAAAGAATAATATTCATATGCTTAATGGGATGACTGATAAAAATTTTGAAAATGGGCGTGACTACGCCCACTTTATGCAGCACTCGCTTTATATAAAATCCATCAAACGCAAACAAACAATGAAAACATACAGCTGAGTATCTAATGTTCGATTCCACTCGAACTTAGGCTTCCTTACTTGTTAATTCAAAAGTTGATCGTAGTCCGCGTCAAACACGACATCTTGAGTATATTTCGCAATTCACAAGTGACATTCAACATATTTCTGGTAAAGAAAATATTGTCGCAGACACACTCTCCCGTATTCCAGAAATTGAACCTTTAGAGAAAAATGAATTCAACTTCAAAAAGTTATATGATGAACAACAGAAAGACACATTTTTGCAAGAACTCGTCAAAAATTCTGCGTGTTTACATAAATTAGTAGAAGTTGAAATTCCTATATTTAATATCAAGATTATTTGTGAACAATCTTATAATTTAACTAGACCTTATATTCCACCAAGTCTTCGAAAGGAAATATTTTCAAAATTGCATAATATTAGTCATCCAGGCACCAGGGCTACTAGAAATTTAATAAAGTCGAAATACTTTTGGCCTTTAATGAATAAAGAAATAAATGAATGGGTTAAATTGTGTATAGGTTGCCAAAAATCAAAAGTAAATAAACATGTCAAATCATCTGTAGGTATGATTCCAATACCAAAAGACAGATTTGAGCATATACATACGGATATTGTAGGTCCTTTACCTAGTTCAAATGGTTATCGATATATTCTAACAATTATTGATCGAAATACGCGTTGGCCAGAGGCATCTGCTCCCAAAGATATTACAGCAGAATCAGTTGCTAAAGTTTTCTTTAAAGAATATATACCACGTTTCGGAGTGCCTGTATCTATTACTAGTGATCGTGGAGTTCAATTCACATCTAATGTATTTGCTGAATTAGCAAAACTTGTTGGTTGTCAATTGATTAAGACTACAGCTTATCATCCACAAACTAATGGAATGATTGAACGACTACATAGGCAATTAAAAGTTTCAATTTTGGCGAGAAATAATTCAGTTAATTGGTCAGATGAACTACCAATCGTTTTATTAGGTTTGAGATCTTGTTTGAAAGCAGATATTGGAGCTACTGCAGCAGAGATGGTTTATGGTCAAAACCTGCATCTTCCAGGGGAATTAGTTGTCAATCAAATGATAATTTCAATTTTTCAGATTTTATTTCCAAAATTAAAAATCATTTTAAGTCTTTTCGTTCTGGTATATCTCATCATCAAAATTTTAATAATGTTTATTTACCCAAAGATTTACAGACATGTAAATATGTTTTTGTTCGCGTTGATAACAAAATACATGGATTACAATCGCCATATGAAGGACCTTATCAAGTTATAGGAAAACACCTGAAATTTTTTAAAATTAACATAAACAATAGAGATAAAACTGTTTCAATTGATAGAGTCAAACCTGCATTTATTGAACAAAATCATATACTTCCAGAACTTCGGCAAAAGAAACGTGTTACGTTTAATTTTCTTTAATCATTTTTGTTTACTTATTTTCCCGTTATTGCTATCTTTTTAAAAGGGGGAGTATATGTAGTGGATTATTTATATATATAGATATAAATATTATACTTTTTTAAATAATACTTTGCATTTATAATGTAAAAATGTTAATGTTATTTTCGTTATTATTGTCTATGAAAATATCAAAAATTTTCATTCTATTTTAACTTTCAAAGAATTAAGAACATAAAATTGTTCATATAAATAAAATACTTTTTATAAAAATAAAACTACAATTGGTAATTTATTGAGGACTACACGCTTAAATAAAAACAGGGCTAATTTGTGATAGAAAAAAGTCTCAAAACTCACAACATGTTGTGTTGATCAGAAATACTCAACCTTGCGTTCAGAAGATAAAAACACAACTGTTGCGCCACGGTTGCGACTTCTGAACGCGACCATTGCTACATTTTATATTGGAAACATAAAAACAAAATTGTGAGGTTATAATTCGGGATGTTGGCCTGCTCAGAAAATTTGCAAATTAATACCACAGAGAGACCTATCAATCAAAAACCCAACCCCACTTTCGGATTTTTGGGACAAGCATGATTAAAGAAACTGCAACGATGAATGTTACTGTAAGTATGTACAGCAATACTTGCAGTTCTATCAATAAAATATACCATTATGAGTAAAGCTAGCAGTAGGCTTTGCTTTCTATCAGATATCTTACCTTCGTGCCAATAAAAGAAGAAGCTCGTTTTCCCATTTTAACTTCGTTTCGATAATTTTTATCCATGGAATTAAAAAAATTAATGTTTAAGTTTAATAAATTTTATGTTTAACAAATTCTTTTAAAAATGAAATTTCACTACATAAAATATATCAGTGACCAAAAAAAAGTCAAAAAAAAATTAAAAAAACAATTTTTAAACGGTTTTATTAAACGGTTTTATTTAGCTCACCCCGTTTGTTTTATTATTTATTCTTTATTCTTGGGTCAAATTTAGTAATTCAAATTTCACCCTCTTCCTGTCAACCGATTAATCTGAAATTTTGCACGCATGTATAACCCCGATGACAATGCAATATTATGAAAAAAAAATTCCGATAGGTGGCGCGTGGGTCGCTATATTTACAAAAATCGCATTTATGGTCCTATTTGGCTGAAATTCGGAACATGTATTACTACCTTGAAAAGAAATATTTTCTTAAAAAAAAATTCCGCTAGGTGGCGCGTGGGTCGCTATATTTACAAAAATCGCATTTATGGTCCGATTTGGCTGAAATTCGGAACATGTATTACTACCTTGAAAAGAAATATTTTCTTAAAAAAAAAATTCCGCTAGGTGGCGCGTGGGTCGCTATATTTACAAAAATCGCATTTATGGTCCGATTTGGCTGAAATTCGGAACATGTATTACTACCTTGAAAAGAAATATTTTCTTAAAAAAAAAATTCCGCTAGGTGGCGCGTGGGTCGCTATAGAGGCGTTGGACTGCAATAAACTAACGGGCAAGAAACCTTGCAATAATGAAGCACTAAATGAATTAAACAGAATGCGAAATAAAAACTAAAAACTAGAAAATAAAAATAGGTAAAAAAACTTTTTAAGTTAAACGGTTTTATGTTATACATACATTGCAATGTTTAAGATAAATGTACTAAAAACCAAAAAATAATAAAATAGATACAGTCGTGGGAATTATAAACATTTGCATAGACTAGACTACAATAAAACCGGGGGGCACGTCAATTGTCTACAAATTATCGACTTAATGTGCGATAGAAGAATCGTTTAATTCGTCGTTAGGCAGTTGGCCCGCAGACGGTGAGGAAAATACTTACTATTTTCTTGCTCATGGAAATTCCAATAGTTATACACTCCATGTTAATAAAAGAGATGTTGCAACTAGTTTATCGTTGGACATTCACACGAGGAATCGTTTCACTGCTCGTAGTTTGTCTTTAATCGACAAAACATATGATAAAAGTACTACTCGCTCACCACTATGAAACCCTAAAACTCGCTTATAATCGAGCTTGCTAGCTTTTTTCCACATTCTAGCCCTACTTATCACACGTCCATCGTTGTCGGTTGAACAACTGCCTAATTATAGTGTAACATTACAAAAAAAACATTTTAATCAACGATTGTAGACAATTGACGTGCCCCACGGTTTTATTTTAGTCTAGTCTATGCAAATGTTTATAATTCCCACGACTGTATCTATTTTATTATTTTTTGGTTTTTAGTACATTTATCTTAAACATTGCAATGTATGTATAACATAAAACCGTTTAACTTAAAAAGTTTTTTTACCTATTTTTATTTAGCTCACCCCGTTTGTTTTATTTATTATTTATTCTTGGGTCAAATTTAGTAATACAAATTTCACCCTCTTCCTGTCAACCGATTAATCTGAAATTTTGTACGCATGTATAACCCCGATGACAATGCAATATTATGAAAAAAAAATTCCGATAGGTGGCGCGTGGGTCGCTATATTTACAAAAATCGCATTTATGGTCCGATTTGGCTGAAATTCGGAACATGTATTACTACCTTGAAAGGAAATTTTTTCCTAAAAAAAACTTCCGATAGGTGGCGCGTGGGTCGCTATATTTACAAAAATCACATTTATGGTCCGATTTGGCTGAAATTCGGAACATGTATTACTATCTTGAAAAGAAATATTTTCTTAATAAAAATAGGTAAAAAAACTTTTTAAGTTAAACGGTTTTATGTTATACATACATTGCAATGTTTAAGATAAATGTACTAAAAACCAAAAAATAAAAATAGGTAAAAAAAACTTTTTAAGTTAAACGGTTTTATGTTATACATACATTGCAATGCTTAAGATAAATGTACTAAAAACCAAAAAATAATAAAATAGATACAGTCGTGGGAATTATAAACATTTGCATAGACTAGACTAAAATAAAACCGTGGGGCACGTCAATTGTCTACAATCGTTGATTAAAATGTTTGTTTTGTAATGTTACACTATAATTAGGCAGTTGTTCAACCGACAACGATGGACGTGTGATAAGTAGGGCTACAATGTGGAAAAAAGCTAGCAAGCTCGATTATAAGCGAGTTTTAGGGTTTCATAGTGGTGAGCGAGTAGTACTTTTATCATATGTTTTGTCGATTAAAGACAAACTACGAGCAGTGAAACGATTCCTCGTGTGAATGTCCAACGATAAACTAGTTGAAACATCTCTTTTATTAACATGGAGTGTATAACTATTGGAATTTCCATGAGCAAGAAAATAGTAAGTAATTTCCTCACCGTCTGCGGGCCAACTGCCTAACGACGAATTAAACGATTCTTCTATCGCACATGAAGTCGATAATTTGTAGACAATTGACGTGCCCCCCGGTTTTATTTTAGTCTAGTCTATGCAAATGTTTATAATTCCCACGACTGTATCTATTTTATTATTTTTTGGTTTTTAGTACATTTATCTTAAACATTGCAATGTATGTATAACATAAAACCGTTTAACTTAAAAAGTTTTTTTACCTATTTTTATTTAAAACTAAGTATACAGAAAAGGTGCAATGTATAACGCCCGTGGAAACAACGGCCGCGGACATACCAACTTCATCGCGCAATTTTTAATTCCAGTTTTTCGATTCTTTCAATTTTTTTTATAAATTCCTTTCTAAGTATTCAAATACTCAATCAAAATAAACAAAGCTTCATTAAATTTCTATAATTATTTATTAGTAAAAATTTTCAAGGTCTGTATGGATGTATGCATGTAGATATGTGTAAGAATTTGATTGTACATACATATATTGGTACTTTCAGACAACAATCTAAACACATATTCTTATAGTGTTTTCCACAATTTGACGACAAACCGGGCACAAAATATTTGTGTTGCCATCTACAATTGCAAAGTTACTGTATTCTCCAAAGCAATAATGCTTTTTTATTCCAATTTTTCGCCTGCGGTGCTTTTTCTAATGATAATAAATCATATTTAAAAAAACCAAAACTATTTATATGTGATATCTTTGATTGTGCTGTTACCGATGTAGGGGGTGCGACTGCTGAAAATTGCTAATTTGATTTTAAGGACCTCCCTAATGTTTATATGTGGAATATTATACAAAAAGCCACCAAAGTCCACCATGCACGAACTGAAACCATTATGCGCCTCTTCAACGACGTACATACATATATATTTTTCGTTTATTTTTTATTTTTAAATACTAGACATAGGTTTTTTCATTTTTATTTTGACATCCTTAGCGGGAGATTTATGACACTTGAGTTGGCAACATTAACCAATCTTATCGAGCAATTGACATCACTTCGCTGCGAAAAAAAATGAAATTCCATCTTCACAACTCACAACGCTCTCTCGGCGGCCTTTCATGTTCATCCCAATTATGTTTCCATACGTGTCCATGTAAATACTTGTTTGCTACATCGGCGATTCCACGAGAAAGTGAACATTTAGCCGAAAATCCCATTTTGCTTATAACTGAGAAATATTTGGATAAAAAGTTTCTAAATATCTTTAATCAACCCAAAAATATAAAATTAAAACTTTAAATAAACTTTTAATTACTATTTTTACGTTTTAAAAAGTATTTGCCGAATTATTTATCGAGGATGAAATTAGGGACACGAATTTCGATACGATACAATACCATATCGATATTTTTTGCATTTGATACCGATACTTTTTACACTCAGAGAAAAGTTGCGGGCTAAAAACAAGCTGTGTCGTACTTGAATTAAGAATTACAGAAATTTATAAAAAATAAATGAAATTTAAGTTTCCCCAATTTTGAATCAAGAATAGCATTCTTGAAACAAGATAAAAAACTGAAAAAATCTTGGTTTAAGAATGAAATTCCTAATTTAAGAGCACCAGAGCCAAATGTTTACCAGAAAATATATAATTTTCAATAGTTGTTGACTTTTGTGTGAAAGAGATTAATAAAACAAAAAAAATAGCTATTCCCCCGCTGGGATTGTGAATCGAGCTTCGCGTGAAATCATTTGCTAGGAAAAAGGAACAGGTAAGAGTTATCGCGCTGATGAGAATTTTGCTTATGTTTTAATATGGCTTTTAATAATTTGATATAGATGAATAATTGCATCCAATGTGGAGGAGTGGCCAAACAAGTAAAGTGGTCATGTATGTATAAACCGCGAAAGCAAAACTTGAATAATTTGGAAGCCGTTGACTTTTTTAAATCGTGGCCAAAATTGTTGGATTCCAGACAATCGGTGTTGGTAAGAACCGGTTCAAAATTGTTTTGTATAGGGATATTACCACTCAAATTGGGTGGTGAAAATCTGTGTTGGTAGTGGAAGTATTGACTGGGTTTTTTTTAAAAAGATTACGGAAAAATGTATACACTTTTCTAAAATGAGTTCGGTATAAGATATGTATATGTATGTAGATCTTTCTTATTTATAAGTATGTATGTAAAGACTAAATTATATATGTATATGTAGTGATAATAAGGATTGCATCTCCTTACATGTATATATGACTCATCCATTAAAAAAATAATAAAATACAATGCAAAGAAATAAAAAAAATGTTCTCTCCAATTTTTGTTAGGTGGGTTAAATGATTTCGAAATTTGAATTTCGAAAAAGTGGAAAGCAAGTATAAGCATTCTTAAAACAAAGTTGAATATTCTGAAAATAAGAACGCACTTTCTCAAATCAATCATGAGCAATGCTTAAAATAAATTTATTCAAACTTGTTTCAAACCGGAAAGTTCTTAATACAAGCTTTTTCTTCTCAAAAATGCCGTTCTAAAATTAAGAATATATTCTTGATTTTAGCATTTTCAAGCTTAACAGACTTTCATAACGTTTTCGGCTTGATTCAAGCCCGCTATACTGAAATTTAGGTTGCTTTTTCTCTGAGTGTACTCGATGCTTTCCATCGGAATGAATACTTTTCCGGCAATCCGGTTCCGGACAGCATACTTCATTTTCATATATTGCCGGAAAAATATTCATTCTGACGGCCCTATAAGTGCCAATCTATTTCCTAAAGGGCCGAAAAATTAACAAGCATGATTAATTTTCCATCACTGGTATATGTACATATCAGAGATCAGCATGCGATAAATTTTTTGTGATTTAGAGTATACTCAAAAAAAATGCGGTGGGAGTATGACCGCAACCGCAAAATATGCGATCATAATAAACACCGCACCGCATTTTGTTGATCAATTCCGGTATGTGGTAGTATGGATATCACAACACCGCAAACACCGCATACCGCAAACACCGCATTTCCCAAATAGAAATATTTACAATGTTTCCAGTGCGATTTTTTGTTTGTTATTTTTACCGTCTTACTGCTTGCCCAGAATGTTGTACTACAGCTACGGACTACATAGCTTACTACATCAGCTGATGACTGATTTTGTGGCAACGCTCGAAAATGTGAACACAATGGTGTAGCTCAGTGTATCTCATATATGTCATCTTTTTTATATTTTTGTACAGGGGATTTCTTAAATTCCATAAAAACTCTTTATTTTTTACAAGTTCAATTCATTTTTCCGTTTCTTCGTCCTTCATTTCGAATTTCCGTCATTAAAAAATTGAGCTGCCACACTGTAGCGCGCTACAAAGTTAAAGTTAACTCTACTTCTACTACAGCCACAACTACACGCTACAGACACAGCTACACATTGTGGGCATTGCAATGCAATTGTACTGTTTTAACTTTTGACAGCCCTTACTACGTACTACAGCCACACCATTCTGGGCAAGCAGTTATGGATTTCTGATGAAAAATACTACTGATTACAAATTGATTTTAGCCAAAGAATATCTATACAGGAAAACTCTCAGGATTGGTTTTTTTTTTTTAATTTTTTCATTGAAAGGGCCACTTAAAATTTAGCCTACATTCAAAATAATTTGACTTATGAATTTCAAGATAAAAATATGTACTATTTACATGAAATAGAGTTTTTCCTAAAATCCTTGAATTACATTTATGGTTTCTTAGTAATACACATAAGTTTTGTTTACACATTTTTGTTTGTCTGTGACATCTATTTTCTAATACTTTAAACGAGCAATTCTTGTATATATATATATATATATATATAATCAGGATCTCGAAAACGGCTCCAACGATTTTCATGAAATTTGGTATGCAGGGAGCCTCGGAGGTGAACTCTCGAAAAATTTAATTTTTTTACTAACTTTTATCCCGGGTCCCGAGATATGGGTCAAAACGTGGACCCGGATGACCCTCTAATGTCTCTGAGCGATAAGGGCATCAAATGAAAGGTATTGATGAGGACTTCAACATAGAACTCTTTTAATTGTGGTGCCTAGGCCGGGTCCCGAGATATGGGTCAAAACGTGGACACGGATGAGCCTCGAATGTCTCTGAGCGATATGGGTATCAAATGAAAGGTCTTGATGAGGACTTCAATATAGAACTCTTTTAATTGTTATGCCTAGGCCGGGTCCCGAGATATGGGTCAAAACGTGGACACGGATGAGCCTCGAATGTCTCTGAGCGATATGGGTATCAAATGAAAGGTCTTGATGAGGACTTCAACATAGAACTCTTTTAATTGTGGTTCCTAGGCCGGGTCCAGAGATATGGGTCAAAAGGTGGACCCGGATGACCCTCGAATGTCTCTGAGCGGTATGGGTATCAAATGAAAGCTCTTGATGAGGACTTCAACATAGAGCTATTTTAATTATGATGCCTAGGCCGGGTCCCGAGTTATGGGTCAAAACGTGGACCCGGATGAGCCTCGAATATCTCTGAGCGATATGGGTATCAAATGAAAGGTCTTGATGAGGACTTCAACATAGGACTCTTTTAATTGTGATGTCTTGGCCGGGTCCCGAGATATGGGTCAAAACGTGGACCCGGATGACCCTCGAATATCTCTGTGCGATATGGGTATCAAATGAAAGGTCTTGATGAGGACTTCAACATAGAACTCTTTTAATTGTGATGTCTTGGCCGGGTCCCGAGATATGGGTCAAAACGTGGACCCGGATGAGCCTCGAATGTCTCTGAGCGATATGGGTATCAAATGAAAGGTCTTGATGAGGACTTCAATACAGAACTCTTTTAATTGTGATGCCTAGGCCGGGTCCCGAGATATGGGTCAAAACGTGGACCCGGATGACCCTCGAATATCTCTGCGCGAGATGGGTATCAAATGAAAGGTCTTGATGAGGACTTCAACATAGAACTCTTTTAATTGTGATGTCTTGGCCGGATCCCGAGATATGGGTCAAAACGTGGACCCGGATGAGCCTCGAATGTCTCTGAGCGATATGGGTATCAAATGAAAGGTCTTGATGAGGACTTCAACATAGAACTCTTTTAATTGTGATGCCTAGGCCGGGTCCGAGTTTTTATTTTAACTTTTTATTTCGCTTGCGAGGACCTGCGAAAAAATGGCAGCCCGAGATAAGCTCGGTCATCCAGGTACTATTATTAATACGCTAACATAAATTTTATTCCATCTTCTCCGTCGAAACTACTGAACCGATTTTAAAACTAAGCACACCATTAGAAAGGTATTGTTCTCAAATAGAACTGCGCCAATTTTCATGAAAATTGGTTGGAAAATACGTCCATAATCGTCGTTGGAAAATTGCCGTGTGGTTGTTGTTGCATGCTTTTGCACACAACAGAGCTGTATCAATGCGCAAGCATACCTGACTTTGTGCGTTTTCACCAAACTTATCATGCAACTGTGAACATGTTTGGCTGGATGTGGTGTGTAGTTTCAAAGAAGTAGAAACGTAAAAAGGTAGCAAAAGCACTACAACAAAAACATAAAGGCAGGAAATAAGAAGGATAAGAAAGAATAAGTAGGAAAGAAATTGAGGAATGAAAAGAGCAGAAATAGAAATAAAGAAGTAGGTAGGAGAATTTGGAAGACGAGTAACGACAATAACACCACCAACAACAACAACAGCAAAATAGTAGCAGTGACAGTAGCAACAAAAGGAGCAGCATCAACAGGAACAACAACGGAATAGTAACAGTGGCAATAACAACAAACAATTATACAAAAACTATAGTTGCACCTATGTTATAAGAAAACATCTAGAAAAACTGTCGGGTTTCGACAATAGGCAGCACTCTAGTAATTCTTTATTTTCCAACGAGGCATTCATTCAATTTGCACAGTCGACAAAATTGGCTACGATACATTGATTGAAACCGAAGTTTTTGTCATTTTATTGGAGCAATAAGAATACACATGTTTATTTTTATACATTTTATTATGCGCCCGTCGGAATGAATACTTTTCCGTCAATCTAGCAATTCGTTGAACTGAGAAACATAGTTGAATTAGATGTCTTTTTACGGCAAAGCTGAAGTACTGAATGTGTCGATCGACATTTAAATGCAAGTTGGTATCGAGACGGTTGGTATTGAAAATGGGCGAAATCGGACCATGACCACGCCCACTTTTCGTATATAGAAAAAATCGGAAATTTAGTATCTCAGCCACTAATATAGCTAGAGCTATAAAATTTTACCCACGTATTGGGACCAGGCTCTCATGAAGAAATTTTATGAAATTTTGGAAAATAGGCGGTGCCACGCCCACTTATTAAAGGGCAAACATTGAAAGGTTTATAAGCCATAATTCAGAAACCGTAGCAGATATATCGATGAAATTTACTTACTTAGGAAAATTTTTGGACGAAAAATTGCCAAAATCGGTTGACGACCACGCCCAAATTTATATATGAGAACTATTAAGGGGCCAAATAAAAACATTCTAAGCGATATCTTTGTCAAATATAAAGATATGTCATTGAAATTTTGTGTAATGAGTCCGACTATAGACATAAAACAAAAAGTAGAAAATTTTTTGGAAAATGGGCGTGGCACCGCCTCTTTTCAGACAAAGGAATCTACGAGATTTCGGAACCCATAACTCTACAAATAATTGAGATGTTATGATGAAAATCAGTTTGTATACTTTAATAACTTGTGGTAATACATGCTCAAAAATTTAGCGAAATCGGTTTATGACCACGCCTACTTTTTAACAAAGACGTTTCTGGAAAGTTTGTAACGTAACATCTTTATAATTAGAAGTCATAAAGGGTTGCAAATTTGCACTAACAATAACATTTATATGCTTAGTTAAATGATTGATAAAAATTTTGAAAATGGGCGTAGCTGCGCCCACTTTATGCGGCACTCGATTCATATAAAATAAACCCTAATCGAACAAACGCAAACAAACAATAGGGGTATTCGCTATCCATAGCATAACCCTAGCACGTAGCACGGATTGCACGGATTGCAAAGTTTTACAACGCACAACAACAAAATACAGGCGCACAGAAATATGCTAGACCTCAAAAATATGCTACACCAAAACCTATGTATATTTATTTGCTATGAAGTGTAGGAAATTAATTGCGACCCTGCGTCAGCTGACATTCGCCAATTGCTAATTTCAATTTCAATTTGAGCATTCGAATATTGCTTAAAATGTTATTTTTTATGGGTAATTATTAAATTTACTAAAATAAAATGATTTATTTATTAAAAAGTGAGTGATGAACGCGTCCCTTTGGCTAAAAAGATAAGCTGCTTCTTAAAATTTCCTACGACTGTGCAATGGGGTGCTCTCTATGTGTAGCATATTTTAGTCTAGGATATTTGCAATCCGTGCTATCTTGCTAGGGATAGCGAATACCCCTAATGAAAGCATACAGCTGAGTATCTAATGTTCGATTCCACTCGAACTTAGGCTTTCTTACTTGTTAGTTTTAGTTTAAATACAGAGAAAATGCAATGAATTGAGATTTAAAAGGTGCCTTTGTTTAATGTGTCCATACGTAGGTCCACTCCCCAAACATAAATTTAAGTAAAAACTAAATTTTACAGGAGGTTTTTTTTTTCTTTTCATACAGTTGGTAATCCGCCTTGAAATTTATTTATGGCCGGTTTCACAATCTGCGGTTAATTTAATCGCTGGTTAGTTTGACATAAATTGTATGACGAGCTGTCAAATAAATTGCTTAACCGGGCAAAAATCTCTGGTTAGGTAAGTGCTTAACCGGAGGTGGTGAAACCGGCCCTAAGTCTATGAAATTGTGGGAGTTGATGCGTACTATAATAAGTTATTGATTTCCTTAAAAACGCTAAAATTGATAATTTTGTTGGATACACTTTATGGCGGCTAGGGCTCGATGTGTAAACATACTTACATATATTATATGTATAAAAAAATAAAATAAAATAATATCTATTATATTAAAAAAAATACATACTACTTTTACAATTTTCTTGAGGTTAACTTAAATGCGTAAGTATTTGCTTCAATGGTGCCCGTTTTTCGACCAAAAACTTTTGTGGTTAATTCAAAATCAAAAGTGGTTAGCTTAAATACGAAAAGTATTTGAATCAACACTGCTCGCTTTTGGACTAAAAATGTTTGCTGTTAATTCAAAAGCAAAACTGTTAACTTAAATGTAAAAGTATTTCATTCAACAGTTTCCGTTGTTAACTTAAATACGAAAAGTATTTGAATCAAAAACGCTCGCATCTTTGAAACAACAACGGAGCGTTGTTGGGCACATTTCAACTGCGGAAAGTTGTTCATTTAACTGCAAAAGTCTTTGTATTTACAACGTTTTTTTTTAGAGTATTAAAGTTTAAGTTTGTACGCAGAAATAAGCAACGGTTTTGAAATGAAACAGTTTTTTTGCTCTCCTGTAAAATTCATCCACCGTCCGCTATGCGAAAATGAAAATGTCTCTAACGCGAAAATGCACTCTAAACGACGATATGTATGTATGTAAGTTTTTCCATAAGCTCTTTTGGGGTTTGACTGACTTCTGAGCCCTTTTGCTACCAACACTAAAGTTGAGTGGTAGTTGAAACTCGATTCGAGATTTAACCAATTTTAGTATATACATATGTATATGTATATCTAACATGACAATGCCCGCTTTAAGTTGAAGATGTAGCCATAACAAATTGGAAATGTTGATGTTGAAATGAGGTTGTTAAGATATTTTTAAAACAAACTATTGCTAAATTGACCATTTTACATTTAAACCAACTAAAAAATATTTACTTTAACTGTAAAAAAGTGTGATTCAGTACGAAATTACTCAATAATGAAAAATGTAATAATGTCACCGTTCGGAGCTATTTTTACAAGTCTCCTTTTCCTTCAGTGTACTTACATACATATGAACGGATACCTGTGCGGTATACATATATAATAAGTAGGGCAACCAAATATATGCAATGCCATATTTTTTCTGATTCGTTCTATTGAAAAACTTTTAATTTATAAATTTGTTTCTAGAGAAAAACAAGTGGTTGACGTATATTTTTATACTCAGCTGTACTAGTACACAGAGTATTATAGTTTTGATTTCCTAACGGTGGATTGTAACAGAATGAAATAATCGAGATAGATATAGACTTATATATATCAAAATGATCAGGGTGAAAAGAGAAATCGATTGAGCCATGTCCGTCCGTCTGTCCGTCTGTCCGTCCGTCCGTCTGTGAGCACGATAACTCGCGCAAAAATTGAGATATTTTGATGAAATTTGAAATGTAAGTTGGTATCAAGACAGGAACGGATGGTATTGAAAATGGGCGAAATCGGACCATGACCACGCCCACCTCCCCTATATAGTAAAAATCGGAAATTTTGTATCTCAGTCACTAATAGAGCTAGAGTGATAAAATTTCACACACGTATTGAGCTCAGGCCCTTATGAAGAAATATGGTGAAATTTTGGAAAATGGGCGGTGCCACGCCCACTTTTTAAGGGGCAAACATTGAAAGTTTTATAAGTCATAACTCAGAAACCGTTGAAGATATATCGATGAATTTTGGTAGGCGTGATATACTTACTTAGGTAAATGTTTTAACGAAAAATTGCCAAAATCGGTTGACGACCACGCCCACTTTTATATATGGGTCTTATAAAGTGACCTAATAAAAACATTTTAAGCGATATCTCTGTCAAATATAAAGATATATCATTGAAGTTTTATGGAAGGTGTCCAACTATGGACATATAACAAAAAATACAAAAATTTTGGAAAATGGGCGTGACACCGCCTCCTTTTAGAAGCAGGAATATACGAGGTTTCTGAGCCCATAACTCGACAAATAATCGATATATTATGACGAAACTTGGTGTATACTTACACTTTCACTACTTCTAGTAATACATGTTCAAAATTTTAGCGAAATCGGTTGACGACCACGCCCACTTTTATATATGGGTATTATAAAATGACCTAATAAGAACATTTTAAGCGATATCTTTGTCAAATATAAAGATAATTCATTGAAATGTTGTGGCATGAGTTCTACAATAGATCGGAAACAAAAAATAGAAAAATTTCGGAAAATGGGCGTGGCACCGCCTCTTTTCAGACAAAGGAATCAACGAGATTTCGGAGCCCATAACTCGACAAATAATTGAGATATTATGACGAAACTTGGTTTATACACTTTTATAACTTGTGTTAATAGACACGCAAAAATTTATTGAAATCGGTTTATGACCACGCCTACTTTTTAACGAAGATATTTCTGGAACACCCTTTGGGAATTTGTAACGTGACATCTTTGTAACTGGAAGTCATAAAGGAATTAAATTTTGCACAAAGAATAATATTCATATGCTTAGTTGGATGACTGATAAAAATTTAGAAAATGGGCGTGGCTACGCCCACTTTATGTAGCACTCGATTTATATAAAGCAGGGTTTGAAATTGCTTAGCTACTTTTGCTGCATTTGCTTTTGCTTTGCTTTTGCTAACGAAAAGTAAATTAGCAAACTCGGCCAGCCAAGTTTTCAGCTGAGCCGTGTTTGCTTGTATAGTTAAGCAAAGCAACGCGATTTGGGGGATTTCATTTTACTTCCAGCAATTAGTTGTGTCTTTGCATTTTTTCTGCTTTTGCTTATTTTGCTGAAACGATTTGTTTACGCATATTTCGATTTTTTATACATCTAATACCTTTAAACGAGCAATTCTTGTATATATATATGTATATATATAATCAGGATCTCGAAAACGGCTCCAACGATTTTCATGAAATTTGATATGCAGGGAGCTTCGGAGGTGTTCTCCCGAAAAATTTAATTTTTTTCCTAACTTTTATCCCGGGTCCCGAGATATGGGTCAAAACGTGGACCCGGATGAGCCTCGAATGTCTCGGAGCGATATGGGTATCAAATGAAAGGTCTTGATGAGGACTTAAACATAGAACTCTTTTAATTGTGATGCCTAGGCCGGGTCCCGAGATATGGGTCAACACGTGGACCCGGATGACCCTCGAATGCCTCTGAGCGGTATGGGTATCAAGTGAAAGGTATTGATGAGGACTTCAACATAGAACTCTTTTAATTTTGATGCCTAGGCCGGGTCCCGAGATATGGGTCAACAAGTGGACCCGGATGACCCTCGAATGCCTCTGAGCGGTATGGGTATCAAATGAAAGGTCTTGATGAGGACTTCAACATAGAACTCTTTTAATTGTGATGCTTAGGCCGGGTCCCGAGATATGGGTTAAAACGTGGACCCGGATGACCGTCTTATGTCTCTGAGCGAAATGGGTATCAATTGAAAAGTCGTGATGAGGACTTCAACATAGAACTCTTTTAATTGTGGTGCCTAGGCCGGGTCCCGAGATATGGGTTAAAACGTGGACCCGGATGAACCTCGAATGTCTCTGAGCGATATGGGTATCAGGTGAAAGGTGTTGATGAGGACTTCAACATAGAACTCTTTTAATTGTAATGCCTAGGCCGGGTCCCGAGATATGGATCAAAACGTGGACCCGGATGAGCCTCGAATGTCTCTGAGCGATATGGCTATCAAATGAAAGGTCTTGATGAGAACTTCAACATGTAACTCTTTTAATTGTGGTTCCTAGGCCGGGTCCCGAGATATGGGTCAAAACGTGGACCCGGATGACCTCGAATCTCACTGATCGATATGGGTATCAAATGAAAGGTTTTGATGAGGACTTCAACACAGAACTCTTTTAATTGTGATGCCTAGGCCGGGTCCCGAGATATGGGTCAACACGTGGGCCCGGATGACCCTCGAATACCTCTGAGTGGTATGGGTATCAAATGAAAGGTCTTGATGAGGACTTCAACATAGAACTCTTTTAATTGTAGTACCTAGGCCGGGTCCCGTGATATGGGTTAAAACGTGGACCCGGATGACCGTCTTATGTCTCTGAGCGGTATGGGTATCATGTGAAAGGTATTGATCAGGACTTCAACATACAACTCTTTTAATTGTGATGCCTAGGCCGGGTCCCGAGATATGGGTTAAAACGTGGACCCGGATGAACCTCGAATGTCTCTGAGCGATATGGGTATCAGGTGAAAGGTGTTGATGAGGACTTCAACATAGAACTCTTTTAATTGTAATGCCTAGGCCGGGTCCCGAGATATGGGTCAAAACGTAGGCCCGGTTGAACCTCGAATGTTCTTGAGCGCCCTTGGAATCGAATCAAAGGTCTTGATGAGGACTTTGAAATAGAACTATTTTAATTGTAATGCCTAGGCCGGGTCCCCGGATATGGGTCAAGACGTGGACCCGGTTGACCCTCGAATTTTTTGAGCGATATTGGTATCAAATTAAAGGTCTTAGTGGGGACTTGAACCTAGATGACTCCGAAAATTGGGAATCATGGCTTCAATATAGAGATCTCTTCGATGTAATGCTCATCCTGGTTTCCTAAGTAAAGGGAACATGAAAAGTAAAAAGAAAGTCGAAATGTAATGGAAATGGGAAAGGGAGAAGAGAAGGAAACCAATATAGAACGGGAGAGGGAAGGGGTGAGAGAGAGATTGGGAGAGGGGAAGGGAGAGCGAATAGGAGGGTGAGAGAAAAGGAGGGGTTAGGGAGAGCGATTTGGAAAGGAAAGGAAAAGAAAAGGAAACGGAGATGAAAGATAAAGAGGAAGGGAAAAGAAAAGTAGAGGGCGAAGGACATGAAGAGGTAGAGGTATCACGGCCAAGCCAGTCGGATTTACTTTAGTTCTGGATCGCACAAAAGGCTTCAATAATTTTCATGAAATTTAGTATACCTACAAGGAGTTTAATTTTTCCACTTTTTATTTCGCTTGCGAGGACCTGCGAAAAAATGGCAGCCCGAGATAAGCTCGGTCATCCAGGTACTATTTACTTATGTGTATGTATGTATGTACACATAATATGTATGTATGTCCACTTGTAAACATCTTTTCATGTTGAATTTTGCTTAAAAACTAGTTTCAGCAAAATAAGCAACTGTAAGCAAAAATTTACTACTCAACTAATTGCTGGAAGTAAGAGCAACCCTCTCAAATTGAGTTGCTTGGCTTAACTATACAAGCAAACACGACTCAGCTGAAAACTGAAGCGAATGATTCGTGTTTTCGTTTTTGGCTCGGCTGAATTCAGCAATAAGCAAAAAACATCGGCTATTGCTGTTTTGCAGCAAGCAAATTCAAACCCTGATATAAAGTACCTACACCGTGTTTCCATCAAACGCAAACAAATAATGAAAGCATACAGCTGAGTATCTAAAAGCCTCCGCACACGAGCATGGTTTAAGGGTGTTTTAGGCAAAAATCGTGTTTTCGGCGTTAATTACCCTTAAATAACGTTGTTTTGCCATACAAAAATGCCAGCTGAAATCACCCTTGAAATGCGCATTTCGGCGAAAACACTCACGAAATTACTCTAGAATCGGTCTCTTCTCTAAATTTTATCGATTATAATCGAAAACATCTTTACCCATCGCTAATATTTCACATTAGCTGAGTTTTATTTTAGCGCATATACATCTGCGCTAAAATAAAAACGGCTATTAAATTTGTTCGCGACGGTTTCGTAGATATATTCTCATTGTATATTGCATTAGCGATTCCTTAATTATAAAAAATTTAATTTGGTGGGAGTATTTTATTAATGATATTTTCATTTAAGTTGACCATGTACAAATTTTTATTTGGCGCAGGAACAGCGTAACTGAAACCCGACTAAATGAAATTACTCAAAAACGTGTGTGAATGCGCGTGATTTCGGAAAGTGATTTCGGCTAATCAACGTAATTTCAAATGCTCGTGTGCGGAGGCTTTAATGTTCGATTCCACTCGAACTTAGGCTTCCTTACTTGTTTAGAGCATATTTTAGCATATTTTAATAATGACAGAATATTTTAGTTGTAAATGCATATTTTGTCATATTTTACATCTTTGAGGAAAATCATAGGCCCGGTTTCACCAACCATGCAAATGAGCTAAGTCAGAAGTTAGTCAGCTTTTGTCTTGACTAAAAATAAACTAAGATTTTGAGTCGCTTTAGCAAATTCAACAACAAAAAGAGCGAATATGACAAAAAAATGAGCAAATACACCAACCAAAACAACAAAAAAGGAACAGTATTTGCCATAAAAGCTGGCAGGGTTGCTGGTTGCAAAACTATTTTCTTAGACTAGTTGGTGAAACCCAAAAGTATGTTAGCCCCAAATCTGGGCTAACTTAAGTCAAAACTTAGTTTTAGCTTTAGTCACGTTGGTGAATCCTGGCCATATTATTTCTGCTAAGTTATAAAGAAATTTCAGAATTAGTGCGCAAAAATGCAACCATGTCCTTGGACACCTTCGATTTAATTATCGAACTATCGAAACATTTATGCAAATCTCATTTTATAACGGCACTTGAAAAATTTCAGTTGTTTTTGCATACTCTGGTTTTGTTTTTCTTATTTTAGGAAACGGTAAGTGCTTGTTGAAATAAAGATTGAAAATATATACATTCATGTATGTACCTACATATGCAAATTCTTACAGATAATGCCAAAAGCTAAACAAACTATTTCGGGAAAGCTGAAGCAGATCGTTAAGGAATTTCCCGATATTCAAACTGACGGTGAGGTGCTGATTTGCAAGTTATGCAGCAAGACCGTATCATTTAAGAAAACATTTCTTGTGAAGCAGCATGTGCAGAGTGAAAAGCACATCAAACTCAAACGATCACTAAATTTGCCACAATCACAAAGCTTTGTAGCGAATTCGCAAAGGATTTGTGTAAAGCATTTGTATGTGCAGATATACCCTTATATAAAATACGTAACATAAATCTAGTGCAGTTTTTTGAAAAATGGGTTTCCCAGAAAATACCATGTGAGACAAGCCTTCCAACTACTTATGTTAAGCAACTATATAGCAATACTATGGAAAATATACAATCGCTACTAAAAGACCACTTTATTTGGATTACGATTGATGAAACTACAGATTCTGCAGGTAGATATGTGGCAAATGTTATAGTCGCAATTTTACATGAAAACTTTGATATATCTAAAAAAGTTTCTTTTGAACGTTGCAGTATTGGAAGCTGCAAATCAAAAAACAATTGCTCGGCTTTTCGATGAATCTGTAAAATTTTTCGGAGAAGGCTTTAATAGAGATTATATTCTTTAATTTCTAACAGACGCCGCACCATATTTTTCATATTTGATATTTCATATTTATTTCAAGAAATCAGTACAATAAGATCTTAGATCTTTTGGAGTACAACAATAATAATAATAAGGCTAATGGTTTGTAAGATACGACAGATAATGTTACAGAGAAGTCTTACTCACTAATTTCAGATACATATGTAGATAAATGGCCAGTCTAATTACTTAAAGAATAATAATCATATATAACTTTTTTATAGTTGCTTTTGCTTAGTCTACTTCTTACAGCATTAGGGATAGAGTTCCATGTACGTATAGTGTTCACGAAGAACAGTCTAGCAGAGATTACAGATTTAAAGGAAGGAACGATCAAGTCAGTTAGCCGGTTTGACTTTGTAAATACAAGTTTCTCATATAGATAAAAAGGCGTTTTGGTAAGCATAAGACGAAACAGAAATATACAGCTTCTCGCTTTGAAATAGTCATGGATATGGCAACCCAAAATATCGGATCGCCAGTGCGAAATATGAACGAATCTTCGTAACCCGTATATATAACGTGTTACATAGTTAAAGGCTATGTCTATTTTGTGGGCAGAGCTTGAGTCTAGCCGGTTATAAACAAGTTCTGAATATGTTAGGTATGGTAGTATTAACTGCATAGCAAGCTTATGTCTGATACTGACAGGAGTAAACAATGCCGATTGCCTCAAATTGCGCAAAACATAGTATATCTATTCTGCCTATGGCAAAATTAATGTGGTCCACACAAGACAAATTTGAATTTATAATAAAACCCAAGTTTTTAATCTTATTTACAACATCAATAGCGTTATTTCCAATAAATAATGGTGGGATGCAGTTAGGCGTAAGTTTTTTCTTCGATATAGGTAGAACGTAAGTCTTACCAACATTTAGACAAAGGCCATTACTCGTTGCCCACTGTGCAATGGATGAAATATCATCATTCATTTTACGACAAAGATTGTCAGTATCGTCAAACCGACTACTTAAGTATATCTGAATGTCGTCAGCATATGCATGTACACTAACATATTTACAAACATTAAACACATCATTCAGGAATAGACTAAAGAGCAATGGTCCAAGGATAGAGCCCTGGGGTACGCCAGATTCAAGTTTTCTAAGCTCTGAAGTTTGCGTTTCCGTTTTGACACACTGAAACCTGTTTCCCAAGTAGCTTCGCATTAGATTCAAAGAATGATTGCTGAATCCATAGTAGTGTTTCAATTTGGCACAAAGTAGGGAATGGTCAACGGAGTCGAAAGCTTTGGAGAAATCAAGTAGGCATAGTAGCGTAAGGTAGTTCATGTCAAAAGGAATACGTATATCATCCAGGATTCTCATTACAGCAGTTGCGCAACTATGCCCAGCCCGAAAGCCAGACTGAAGTGGCGAGAGTAAGTTGTTCTTTTGTGCATGTATCATTATCTGCTCCGCCATAAGCGTTTCAAAGACCTTTGATAGGGCAGGTAAGACACTAATTGGACGAAAGTCAGACGGCGATAGAGCAGATTTATTTTTGGCAACAGGTCGCACTAATGCAACCTTCCATTGGCTGGGGAAGTGAGATGTCGTAATGCAGTGGTTTATTATATGCGTAATGGTGCCTAAGATACAGGGTAAAACAATTTTTATAAATTTTATTGGGATACCATCATCACCAGTTGCATTCGACTTAATTTTGAAAAGGATTCTTATGACATCACACTCAGATACAGCTTCAAACTCAAATTCGCTACCAGAGTAATAGCTAGACGAACAGGGGATAAATGGACGATTTTGTTTATTGAGGGAGGTATGGTTGACAAAAAACTTCTTTAGGGTTTCAGCTTCCAGAGTGCATTCAGGTTCATCATTACCTTGAATACGTAAATGTTTTAGGTTCCTCCAGAGAGAGGCTGGCGGCAGGGAAGCATTGAGTTTGGAGACATAGAACCTTCGTTTTTCACTTCTAATAATGGAAGTGGCAGCATTTCTGGCATTTTTAAAATTAATCCAATTTGTTTCACTGCGATTTTTTCTCCACACAGCATATGCCTTACTGCGGGCTTTTATAGCCTTCACAACCTTTCCAGTGAACCATGGAGCTGTCGATGCTTTCGGTTTAACATGCCGAACTGGGCAATTTCTATTAAAAACATCAAGTAGTTTTTTATTGAAAAACTCTAGCTTTTCGTCAGGAGTCACCAAATTCCAACAATCACTCCAATTGACATTAACAACGTCAGTAGACAGAGAGTCCATATCCACCTTTCGATAATCTCGAAATGAGAACATTCGGTCGTTCAGAGTGCGGTCAAAATTAAAGTCAAGTGCACAGAATATTAAGTCGTGGTCGGATATAAATGAAACTTGATCATACATTAACAAAACAGAGAGGTCCGAAATTATAAAATAGTCAAGTAGAGAGGGATTGCACTTGTTGCCAAACCTTGTGGGAACAGACGTATTAACAACATGTAGACCAGACGATTCAAAGTCACTTAACAAACAAGTACTAGACGTATCCCGGACAAGAAGATTAACGTTAAAGTCACCACATACTAAAATATTTTCATATTCAACAATGTAGGATGATAGCGCAACAAAAAACGGATCAAGACTTACAGATTTGTGACGATTGTAGACGCAGGACATAAGAATTTTAGTAGATCTATTCGATAGTTCCACAAACAGATATTCAACTCCACAACTATCTGATTTACACATAAGCTTCATATTGATATGCTTTTTGTAGTAAATGACTATTCCTCCACCTCTCTTATTAGACCTATCATTACGGATCATATTATAATTATCTATTGCGAAGTGAAAGTCATTCAAGCTAGCAGAAAGCCACGTCTCAGTTACACATATCACGTCAACGGCAGAGGACTGAAATACGTACCTAACCATATCCATCTTTTCAGAATTCAAGCTTCTTGCATTGAAGTGAACTACATTTAAGCCCCTTTGATCCCTGCATAAAATGCTAATCACAGCCAGACTGCTGTTCTGAACACCACGTTTGTCACAATTGCGACTCATATGAGTAAAGCAAAGCAAAAGCAACTAAATATACAGTACAAATATGTGGATACACAAAATAAAACGGAAGTATATAACATGGCCATGACAAAGAAAAAAGTACAGAAAGAAAATACATAATAAAAACAATAACAAATTGCATTTCAAAAGAGTTGTTGTATATCAGATAGCTCGGTGATTTTAGTAGCAGCAGAATCTTTCGCCACTCTAACAAACACATCCCCTCGCAATGTGAACACCGACGTTAACTTGCTCTCCAGACGCGATTTTAAAGCTTCATGCAGCAATTTTCGATTATGTGGAGACAGACTTTCAAAAATTGAGAATTTACCCTCCAAGCCAATATCTTCTAGAAGTATGGGTGATTTAGTACTTTTTCGGTGTTCACTAAAAGCCTTGAGTGTCCGGTTGCGATCAATAGGGGAGTGAAACTTAACGATGATCGCGTTACTAGACTGCTTAGGGCGAAAAATATCTCGAATCTGAGGGACGGCGAAGCCAATGGAGAAACAGACTTGGTTGAAAACACTCTTTAGGTTTTCTTGCTCTAAATATGGTATACCGAACACAACCGCGTCTGCAGCGAAATCGGTCACAGTTTTTGCTTCTGTTATTCTTGCTAATTCGCCACGTATATTAGATCACCTTCTAGATTTTTCACCTTCTCCTCCAATACAGCAACACGCTTTGTAGATTCAATGGCTTTTGCAGAAATAGCAGCAACCTCGTCATCTATCCGCTTAACCAAAGTTTTCTCAAGATCAGCTAGTTTGATGGAGATGCTTTCAAACACCGAATCAAGATTATTTGATTGCAACTGCAACTTAGTCTCCAACTCAGTCAACACAGAGAAGACAGATGATAGAACAGTACTCTCATCAAGTTTAGCAGACTTAGCCGACTTAGCCGCAGGTGAACCTTTACTTGATCGTCGCTTCAAAGGTGCAGAGGGGAGAGAGGACATAATAATAATTTGATAATTTTCCTTAAGCTTTGATGATTTTCCTTAAGCGGCAACCTTGGCTCTATATAAGTATTCACAATAGGACCCCTTACAGCTACTTGCCAGCAGATGGCGCCATTGGCACTCACAGCTGATAGCTCCAATGTTAGCAACAACAAAAACTGCTAGGAGAATAGATAGGTGAAGGGGATTCTTATTTGCGCAGACACATCAAACTCCAACTTATAGGATAATAGTTATCAGCAATGCCACACTCTATATTTACCAGCAGTCGCAGGGTATCAATCCGTATAGGCAAATATGTATGTATGCATATGATTGTATGAGGTCCAATATGCAACAACAATTAAGGCCAATAAGCAATAGTCACCAGCCACAGTTGTATCTGCTTAAAAATTTTCACTGATCCGGTCCTTTCTATAATTTACATCACCAACCAACAAATTTACATTACTTTGAGTGCAAGATGAACACCAAACGATCCTTGTTAAATATGTACGATACAAGTTAATTTATATTTATTAAAAATTTTGCTAGAACGCGGAAAATTTTAGTCCAGTTAACCAGAGTTGCCAGTCGTACATTTTTTTAGGTGGTGAAAAAGTATGGAACATATTACTGTGGCGTCAATTTAACGAAAATTTTCCCGAATTTGTTACAGAAACACACTTCCGATGTCGTGTGCATTTTTGCAATTTTCTGGGGCATATTTTTGATTTATATGTCATATTTTTTTGGCATATTTTGCCTTTTTTGTGGCATGTTTTAATTTTTTTGAAGCATATTTTTGGTTGCCCTAATAATAAGCTATTGTTCCGTTCCTATGGCAAGTGCGCTTGGATAATGTTCCTGTTTATGGATTACGTTTTACTATATGCAATTTTATCGAATAGGTATAGATATATATGTATGTGACAAAAGAAACCTTTAACCATTGGAGCCTGTAATAATCTGTAAAACATTTTCACACTGCTTGACATCAGTGATGCAATACAACATACATATAATATGTATGCCTTTCATGCTTACATAAGTAAATACCTGTGACCTGAAAATGTATGTACGTAAATTCCAAGGTAAAAGTAAAAGTGTTTAGTTTTATTATAATGTATTCACTATGAAATTAAGGCAATTATGAAGGTGAAGTAATAGGTACAATGTACGTGCATATGTACAAAGCTAAGTATGAATTCAAGGTGAAATAAACAATGGATGAAGCGAAAGTGGAAAGTGGAAATAAAATGTTTTAAGCGACAAATAATGGCTCTAGCCACAAATTTTCTAACGATTATTTTTATTAGCATAATTTTTACAGATATGGAAACGACCTACTAATCTTTCATACATACACTAAAAAAAAAGAAATTACTCGGATTATGGAAAAACTGGAATGATGACTAAAGACTATAGGTATGTCATTGTTTTTAATACAATTTTCTAATTCTAATTTTGATTTCATAACTGTGGATTGTAACGCCATGAAATAATCGAGACAGATATAGACTTATATATATCAAAGTGATCAGAGTGAAAAGATAAATCGATTGAACCATATCCGTCCGTCCGCTCTTCCGTCCGTACGCACTCTAACTCGCGCAAAAATTGAAATATTTTGATCAAATTTGGAATGCAAGTTCGTATCTAGACTGGGACGGTTGGTATTGAAAATGGGCGAAATCGGACCATGACCACAGCCACTTTCCCTACATAGTAGGTATATATCGGAAATTTGGTACCTCAGTTACTAATATAGCGGTGCCACGCCCACTTATTGAGCGAAAACATTGAACGTTTTTAAGTCATAACTCAGAAACCGTAGCAGATATGTGTATCGAAGAAATTTGGTACGTGTATTGTGCTTACTTAGGCAAATGTTTGAACGAAAAATTGCCAAAATCGGTTGATGGCCACGACCAATTTTATATATGGGAACTATAAAGTGGCCTAATAAAAACATTTTAAGTGATATCTTTGTCAAATATAAGATAATTCATTGGAACACGCTTTGGGAATTTTTAGCGTGACATCTTTGTAACTAGAAGTCATAAAGGAATGGAATTTTGCACTAAGAATAATATTTATATGCTTAGTTGGATGATGGATGCGAATTTATGCGGCAACCGCTTCATATAAAAGAAACAATGAAAGCATACAGCTGAGCATCTAATGTTCGATTCCACTTGCACTTAGGCTTCCTTACTTGTTGAATTTCCAATTTTACAAAGAACATTTTAAAATAAAAATGTTCGTATTTACATAACTTTTAAATACGTTTTTACCAATTTTAAACACTTTTTCATATGTTTTTATAATGTTTTTTCCCTGGGTGTACATATGTATATAAGTACTTATGTATTTTAAATAAAGAATTTAAAGTTTCTGCAAAATAAAAAGGAAATGGAGTACCGATATACGTACACACTAGGGATTCCAAACCCGGGATCCCGAAATGCCGCCCTTTTTGACACCCCGGAAATCCCGGGATGGATAGAATTTCATCTCGGGATTTTCGGGATAGAAAAAAGAGAGAATATTCCCCTATTATAGCAAAGAAAAATTGTATTTTATAAAATTTTTATTAGTCTCAGATCTGTATACTAATAGCGTTTCCTATTCTGAACGAAAATGTTGCATTATTACATGGCAGCATTATCAACATGTGCCCTGTGCCCTATGAAAACGGTGCATTTTTCATGTGATAAATGAGACAAAAATAACGCAACCGTTTACTTGTGCTAAGTGCAGAAAATGTTGGCCGTAGTCGGGCCAGTTTTGACCTTAATCTATTCCCTGAAAATCGTCAAGATGGGGTCACTATAATATATAGCTCCCATACAACTGATTATTCAGATATATGCACTCAGAAAAAAAATCATCAACACGATTCATGTAAAATTAACACGATCGATCTTTTCACATAGAACAGCAACAATTTTTTTCAAATTACACGATGTTTGAAACATGATTTTGGCTTTCTAACTGTCATCTGAAAATTTGGTAAATTCAACCAAATTTTATTGTTGATAAAACATGAAGAAATTTTAAAATATACAAGATGATTCAAATATAAAATTTTATTCCTAAATGCCATTTGGAATTTGGTTTATTTAAAATGATGATAGTGTCAATATAAACTAAAAAAAATGTTAGAAAAATGACGTCCCAATTTTAGTGTTAATACAACATGAAAACAAATGTGAAAACAACAAGAACCACAATTAACAATAAAATTTGGTTGATATAACACGAAACAATGTTCAAGCATAAACGTCATTTGTAATTTTGGTTTATTCAACACGATCATAGTGTCAATGTAATCTAAAAAAAAAGTGTTAAAAAAGAACGTCAAAACTATTTTGAAACATAGATAATTTTTTTGATCATTTGAAGTCTGATTTTCGTGCAAAACGCAAATTATTTTAAAGAAAAAAAGGAAAATTTTGTGCCGCGGCAGTGATGCGAGTTTAGCATCATTGCCAGTTCGCGATAGTGGGTTTTCGATTTATATTTTCAGTTTGCAGGTGAGTTAAAAGAAGATTACATTTTTGTTTCTAAAAGTATTTAATGTTCAATGTTTTATTTTTCCTCTTTATAGGTTGCAATATCACGAGGAGGTGTTTTAGAGAATGGGGGTTTGCGTGCAGCATGCGGTTGTTGCATTAGCGGCCAAACATTACTCGGTGCAAGTGATAGTACTATCGCCCATGTATAAACTATCGCCGCTACATTTGTGTTCGTATGAGAAGGACGCCTTCAATTTTGTCAGTTGTGCGGGTGATGTACGAATGTGCTTAATTGAAGTGATGATTATATATTTTATGTTTTATATGTTTTTTTATTTAAAAAAATAAATTGTACAATCAACAAGACTTTCTAGTTAATTTAACAATAAATTTAATGTAAAATCAAAAAGATGTTATTGTTAATTAAACAGGACCATTTCGTGTTAATTTAACCAGCTTTTGTTGTAACATTAACTAGTTAAAATTGTAAAATCAACAGGAAGACACAATACTTTTTAGTGTTAATTCTACAGTTGTCATCCTGTTAAACTAACACTTGACAGTAGTGTTAAATTTACACGTATACATTAAGCATCGTGTTGAAAAAAATTTACCACAAAATTTGTTGATTTTTGGTTGTTTTCACACTATTTTTTTTCTGGGTGTGGTTTTGCACTCTTGTGTCTTTATAACTCCGAAAATAGTCATTCTGTGTGAAAAAGTAACATAGACACTTTCATTCAAAATAAATAGGCGAACAATTTTCTCATATGCGAGTTCAACGTATCTGCATCAGTTTGCGCTTTTGTGCAACCAAAGTTGAGATTTCAGCATAAGTTTTCATAAAATTTTTCTCCAAATAATGCCTAATACTCGCCTGCTATATCAGAGGTCTCGGGTTCAAACCCCAGTACGGACAAACACCAAAAACATTTTTCTAATTAACTCAAACTCAATTATTGGGTTTTTTAGAAACAGCGGTCACCTCTCGGCAGGGTGCGGCATACCCTCCGAGAGTATTTCTGCCATGAAAAAGCTTCTCACAAACAATGCATTCGCCGTTCGGAGCCGGCATAAAACTGTAGGTCCACCCAATTGGTAGGAAAAACAAAAGGAGCACACCTCGAATTGGGAGAGAAGCTCGGCCATAAAACTCATCAGAGTTATAATAGCGCCATTGTATTATTATTATATTATAAGTCCATATCTATCTCGATTATTTCATTCTGTTACAATCCACCGTTATGAAATCAAAACTATAATACTCTGTGTACTAGTAAAGCTGAGTATAAAAATGGCAATAAAAATCAATTTTTGCTTTGCACTTTAAAGTTGTAGCGTGCCTCGAAATATATATGTATTTACTTTTTTCAACCCCAAAATGTGGAAAAATAATTAATGTCCAAATCCCGGGATCCCGGGATTATAAAAAAAATCTCGAAAATCCGGGGATCGTAAAAATCGGAAAAATTGGAATCCCTAGTACACACATATGTACGTTGTTGCTACGCAAAACTTCTTAAATTCTACAGATGGCGACGCTTTGGGCGGCTATTGTAGTCGGCCTCATATTTCCAAGGCAGAAAAAGTAGATACATATGAATACCCCAGTGCGAAAATGCGTTATATTAGGGCAAATATAAAAGGGCAAAAACGAACTAAAAAGCTCTGTCGGTATGTTTTTGCACTTCGATTTTTCGCGTCTTTTGTTTGTACGAAAGTTCGTTTTTTGCTAGAAAATAATATAAGGCATTTTTGTACTGGGGTGTACATATGTATCATCGTTCCAGTCCTCATGTACGGCGCAGAAGCATGGACTATATCAAAAGCAGATGAGATGGCGCTTGGAGTATTCGAGAGGAAAGTTCTTCGGAGGATTTATGGAACTTTGCGCGTTGGTGAGGGCGAGTATCGACGGAGATTTAACAATGAGCTGTACGAGCTGTACGCAGACATCGATATTGTTCAGCGAATAAAGATCCACCAGCTCCGCTGGGCAGGTCATGTCGTGAGAATGGACGAAGATGCTCCGACCATGAAAGTATTTCTGTCGAAACCCGCTGTACGCAGAAGAAAGGGGAGACTTCCACTGCGTTGGGAAGATCAGGTGGACAGTGGTGCTGACTCCCTAGGTATTCCCAAATGGCACCACGCTGCACGAAACAGAAATAGCTGGCGCGTTATGTTGGATTCGGCCAAAATCGTCTAGACGGTTACGTACCAATTAAGTAAGCGTGTTTATGCGTTGGGTCATTGCGGCTGAAGATGGAATGCACTCGGTTTCAATCCCCGGTAGCATCCACTTCCGAAAAGAGTGCTGATGATCGAAAATGGTTTTTCGTGAAATAGCTATGCACTCAATCTTCGCCATAAATAGTTGTTGAATTTCTTTTCCACTTACCCCCAACAATTAAAAATCGAAATAAATAAAAATTTCGTGCTAAGCACTAAACATTATATTGGTATCAAATTAAAGGTCTTAACTAGGGCTTTAATACGGAACTGATTATATGTCAATTTCTTAGCCAATTTTCTATATACTGGCCGATAAGTGGTCCAGGATGACTACAGAAGATTTTAAAGAATAGTGGTGACATTTGAGTCTAATTTTTGACTTATACCTATATGTCGAAACAGTGGACACAGAAAAATCTTTATTTTCATACCTGTATTGCCCACAAATATTTTGGCGCCATCCGGCTCAGTGGCGTAGTAACGGGGGGTTTTGGGGACAAACCCCCCCCCCCCGAAAGATTCGTTTTGACCATAAAACCATCTTTGACTTTATTACCATACATTTCTTTTTCAGGAAAAAATCAATGAGAATAGTAATTTTTCGAAATTGGTAATTCGAAATTTAGCGCTTTTTCACGAAGTATTACTTATAACTCTAGCGTTTGTTGAGCCGTAGGAAAGTGCAAGAACCGCAGGAATTTTACCACAATTTACATTCTTTGTAATTATGTTCGCTCTTTTGTGGTAAAATTCCTACGGTTCCTGCACTTCCCTACAGCTCAACAAACGCTACAATTATTATACGGTATCTCTGTTATTAACATGCTAATAACAGAAAAGTAACGCCAATTATTTAAATTTAAAGTTTTCTTTCAATTACTTATCATCTTAATCAAATAATATTAGTATAAACTACAATGGGAATAAATATGCAATGTATAAGAGTATCTGAACTTGAGATTTTACTTAATGTCTGTCAAAATGGAATATTAAAAAACTAAATTAGGGGTATTCGCTATCCCTAGCAAGATAGCAAGACAGCACGGATTGCAAATATCCTAGACCAAAATATGCTACACATCGAGAGCACCCCATTGCACAGTCGTAGGAAATTTTAGGAAGCAACTTTTCTTTTTAGCCAAAGGGACGCGTTCATCACTCACTTTTTAATAAATAAATCATTTTATTTTAGTAAATTTAAGAAATACACACAAAACATAACATTTCAAGCAAAATTTGGATACTTAAATTGAAATTGAAATTAGCAATTGGCAAATGTCAGCTGACGCAGGGCCGCAATTAATTTCCTACACTTCATAGCAAATAAATATACATATGTTTTGGTGTAGCATATTTTTGAGGTCTAGCATATTTCTTTGCGCATGTATTTTGTTGTTGTGCGTTGTAAAACTTTGCAATCCGTGCAATCCGTGCTACGTGCTAGGGTTATGCTATGGATAGCGAATACCCCTATTATATAAGAAAATTATTATTTATAACCGTAGCACATAGGTAGATTTTCAATTTTTATGCGGCCAAAAATATTTTATTGTGTACATATATTCCAAATTGCTTGTTTAATGCAAAATTTTAATAATTTGTGTTAAAAGTAGAGCTCTCGATTTTTTTTGAACATTTTCGAGTAGCCCGAACAGCTGTTGTTTAAATGCTCGAAGAGTTGTTTGTTTGTTTATTACCCGTATGTTTGTACGGGCATTTGAACAATTTGGGTATTTTGAAGTTTGTTTTTTTCTTTTGTTTATTATTTTTTTTTTCTTTATATCGACGGCTGAGAATAAGATCGCCCTATTTCAAAAATTGTTTCAAAAACGCCCTATTTGAAAAATTGTTTCAATAACGTCCTATTTCAGATTTTGCTTCAAGAACGCCCTATTTGAAAAATTATTTCAATAACGTCCTATTTCAGATTTTGCTTCAAAAACGCCCTATTTCAGAGAAAATTCCATATATATTTCTCTGAAATAGGGCGTTTTTGAATAATTGTCTGAAATAGGACGTTATTGAAACAATTTTTCAAATAGGGCGTTCTTGAAGCAAAATCTGAAATAGGACGTTATTCAAACAATTTTTGGAATAGGGCGTTTTTGAAACAATTTTTGAAATAAGGCGATCTTGTTCTCAGCCGTCGATATGTAGTTTTTTTTTATTTTTCCGATACACATTTTTTTTTTGTTTGTAAGCTCGAATGCTCGAATGTTTGTACGGGCATTTGAACAACAAACGGGCTTCAAACAAAAACGATCAGATCGAATTGCTCGATACCCGGGTATCTAGGGCTCTAGTTAAAAGTCGATTTTATTGAAAAATATATACTTGTCGTTTTCGATTCGCCATCACACAAGCGAGGACGGATCTATCAAAAATGCTTGAATCCATAATGAGTAGTAGCCATACTCGCTAACTTGTCGATAAAAATTTCCCTCTGCTCGCAATCATTCACATATAAATTTGACAGAAGGAAATTTATAACCAGCAGTGAAATTGTGAATCGAAAGCGGCTACAGTGACTCAAAAAAAAAAAAAATCATACGCCAGAGTTTTTAAATTTATTTCAAACAGTTCTGTCGAAAATTTGACTCTGTTATTTTCGTTTAAAAATATAAACAATTTTTCAATAAAAATCGCCTTAAGCAGGATTTCTAAGCTTATGGAAAAATTCGAAAAATCGTTGAAATTTCTAAAAGTGGATTAAAAATTTCAAAGCGAGGCCAGAATTTATAGAAGATTTTGAGGAGATTTCTAAGTGTACTGCTATGTAGCCAACCAATTTTAGTGTAAAAAGTGCTATTCTCAATGCTGTAAAAATTTCCGTCGATTTTAGTAATTTTTTCTGTAGGGTGTTTGCGTTATATGTACGTGAGACCGTTCCAATTAAAATTTCCGAAAAGCCAATGAAATTTTTCAAAAAGTTGAATGTTGCATATTATTATATTACAATTGAATGAGCTGCAAAATTGCATACTCAAAAATCTTCTAAAAAATGTAGCTTTATAATTCTTAGCCCCTTTTTATGATAATTACTTCCTTAACTTTGAAAAATTGGAAATACTAAAAATACTGGTAGGGAAGTGCGGCTTTGTGCGACGTAATTTTTTATCGGCAAACTACTAATTGTACTAGATATCATGTCCGAGGGTTAATTTGACTGAGTCTGACAGAGCAACATAACAAAACCAATTTTTAACATGAAAAAGAGTGATAATTTTTTTTTAAATATCCCAACTTTAAAAGCTTAAAACTATAAACTTAGAATTATTGGAAACCAAGGATATTATTGAAAAGTGTTAATAATTACTTGAACCTTTAGGATTCATCACGAGTACTTAAATTAAACGCTTTAAATAATAAATATTCAAGTTGAAACTAGCACTTAAAAATATGTAAGAAAAAAACAAAAAAATTAACTTCAGATATGCTAAGTTAAGACCATCTGGGGCAAGTGCAGAGTATGGGGTCGGGAAAAAAGGATTGTTCCCCATTCTATTTCCAATATGTGGGTATGTTTTTTTTTCTGTAATTGTAACAATTTTACAAAATTCAATTTTGGGCGCATAAAACTTGAAAATCTACCTATGCGCGTAGATTTCCAGAAGAGAATATGAGACTTACTTTTGAAGTATAGTTAAAGGCCCTTGGCAACTGACAATCTGGGATGTCAAGCAGTGTGTATGTGTGAGTTTTTTTGTGTGTGTTAGTGCAATCGGCAGTCGTCGTGCTACACGTTCTTGTTCGGGCTCGCGTTGATGAGAATCAAATCTTTTAGATATTTGCGTCAATCACCCGACACTCACACAAATGTATACACTTCTTAACATTCCAGATTTTAAGTGGCCAAGGGCCTTAAGAGTTTGATATATGTATTATAAGCGATATTTGTGTACTAAAATGTTAAATTATAGTCTGAAAAAATTACATTTCGCTAGCTTAGAGTGCAAACTGTGTAAGTCCACTTTTATGAAAAAGTGTATTTCAATCTAGAATGCTAGAAAAATCAAATACGCACCGCGCTAAACAAGTCTGAGATACTTGTCATATTTCTACTCGTTGTTATTCAGTGATACGCAAATTGTGTAAGTCCAAAAAGCGAAAAAAATTGTGTAAGTCCAAAATATTTATATGAACAGACATTTTTTTTCATTTCGAATTTTTTTTTCTTTTTTGTTTTTTGTCTCTCCTACAAAGTTTTAAAAAAGGACTTACACAATTTGCATTCTAAGCTAGCGATTTTTATCATTTGTTAAAAAAAATTGTAGTTTTTTTTTGGTAATTTTAATTTTGGTAAATTTTTTACATTGGCTGTGACCCCCCGAAAAATTCTCTAGCTACGCCACTGATCCGGCTCCACTTTTTGTCCGCTATCCGCGGTCTCGACCTTTCTATTTTTTTTTGTGCATTTGTGGAGTTATCCATCCACATAAAACTATCACTAATAACCCAAAAAACCGCCTACAAGAGCAAAATTGTTAAAAAATTTAAGAAATTTTAAGGTATGTTACCCTTTTATACCCGACTTTACTTCACTTAAACTTGACGAACTCACCCAAATATTATTCGATTTTTAATGGCTATACATTTCTGGAAAGTATATTAAATAACGCAGCCTACAGTGTGATTTAAATAAAAAATAATGTCCGCCTTCAGGAAGAGCATAGGGCATGAAATTGAAGATTCATGAGAAAAAAAAGAAAATGATCAATTTGGGCCGCGATATTACCTTCGCTGGGTAGTGTACCAAAAAACTGAGTACGCCATTCGCTTTAGCGGTTAATTCTACGTATGAGTAGATATAAATTTTTTTTCTTGTGCAAAATCCTAACATTTTTCATACATAAATCTAAACATACCTTGAAATTCTGGGAATTTGCGCGGTTTTCGGTGTAGCTCCATCCAGTTTTCAATTTACTTGCTCTAAAACACTCTATTTTCATATTCCGATGCCGGATGGAATATCTAAAAAACGCATCTAATGTACATAGAACGGCCCTTAAAATAAATTTTAAAATTTGGCGAAAATCGGATTAGACTTATTTGCCGCGCCCATCCTACGAAATATACATAGAAGTACTTAAAATATAGCTATTTAATAGCTTGATTCACTCTTAATCAAACGCAACTCTATATTTCCAATTAGTTTATTACTATTTCGATTGAAATTCACTATCTAAGAAGCTATCAAACACTAAAATCGGATGAAAATTACAAAAGTTACGGGAGAAATACATAAGTTTGTCGTATCGTAGTTATTGCAGATAAGTCAAGCAGAAATTACACCGCGAGGTTTACATATTGTTGTAGTAGTTACTAAGTATACAAAAACTGCATACTCAAAATCTGGAGTTAGCGGCCAAATCCCCCTTTTCCGTAGGTTAAGGCATATATTGCCCCATAACTTTTTCTCCATTTGTCCCATCAACACGGGTTTGATATCTGTAAAAATCGCAATTTTTCGCTTTTAAAAGTATACGAATTGTTAATGTATCTTCTTATATGCTAGGGAAATTGTAAAAATAATATCGGAAATTAAAATTTAAAAAAATTTTCCTCATTCTTAATAACGGTTTTCTCGAATAATTTGTTAACTAGTGTGTATAAGAGGCTATTTCGAAACAATCCCCTATTAGTTCTCTTTTCAACGACATAACTTTTTCATATCCGCGTAGGCGTTCCTAGATTATTCTACTTTGATCAATTTCTACTGTGAAATTTTGCCTATTACATATGCTTCGTTAACCCGTTTTTGTATGGAGAGCTGTATGTGGTATTTGTTGTTTTTTTAGGTTGTTCTCGCGAATTTTGGTTGTGATATTCAGAAACTAGATGATTTTTCCCAACTTTTGGACTTTAACCCATTGCGTAACGTGAAGATAAAAATGATTTAACTGTCATCGGCATTACGCCTAAAGTGAGGGTTTTTGAAATAAAAACGGCGCGGTCACTAAATCTTATCTGATCTTCACCAAATTTTAGATTTTAAGTATTTAGATAAAGAAGAAGATCTTTTTAATGCTTAAATATTCAATTGAAGATTTTTTTTGGAAAAAAATGAAGATTTTTAGGCCCCTTCCTCTGGCAACACTGACAACGACTGCAAATCTGTAGCAAATATTTATGTATGTCTGTCTGTACCTACATTGTACGAAATGAAATATACGCGCACTATGCTAGAAGGGGAAACGTGGATGCGGAGTGTAACGATGGCATGAGGGATTACAGTTAGTGATTTATATGGGATTCTAAAGAAATATGGCCAGAATGTGTCGGCAATTTTTATTGGACATTTTAGACAGCGAGTAAGATGTTTTCGCACGTCTCGTTCCAACTCGCTTTTCACCCGTAGCAACCCATCCAACATCTTTGCAGCGAAATAAGGTATGCGGAGCTCAATAATGGCGTTGTGGGAACATTGTATGCTGGGGTGGTGGATAGATGCGGCGAAGGAATTGCAGATGTGCTCAATTTTATGGCAGAGGAAAATCGTAAGAAGCAAAATAATATACATACATATGTATGTATAATGTAGGTACGCACTGCATCTTTTTGTACATCCCACTTTACCGCTCTTCAGTGATAAAGTATTTTATTTTTTGTTTCAATAAATAACGCGTTCGTTAATTTTGTTTTCGGTTGCGTTGGTATTTTTCGGAAGCTGTTGGCATTTTTGGCCGCGTAATGTAGGAAAAACGTTCGCAGCTTGCCAGTCGTACAAGTGTCGAGTAGCTGATGCGAATATTTATGAAGACCTGCGTCTAAACATATATGCATACATATCTTGCAAGTGAAGGAAGAGAAAAAGTTCTCAACAAATTGTATATGCCCACCAAAGATATAAAGCATTCGAAATAATGGGTCATATTAATAAAAGCCAAGCCTTTGCTTTTGCTTAAGATTTCAGACCTTTTACTCAAATTTTGAAATTTGGTTTATACCAATTCTTGTCAAATTTTTAAAATCTTGAGTTAAAGCATTTGCTTGGTTTTTATTAATATGGCCCAATGGCTGAAAATTCTAAGCGAATAAAAAGCTGATTTTCCTGTGTTGACGTCATCAGGCTGTAAGGACTATTCTCTCTCTCTGAGAGGAAACCTTATTTCCAAGGTTTATCCGCTATGGGAATAAGGCTTAGATAATTCCTGAAAATAAGGTCCATATTTTATCTATATCTATCTAATCTAATACCTTTAATTGAGCAATAGGATCTCGAAAACGGCTCCAACGATTTCCACGAAATTTGGTATGCAGGGAGCTTCGGGGTGACAGGTAACAAGGTCAATGGAAATAAGGTCAATTGACCTTATTTCCCACCCGGTTGGGAAATAAGGTCAATTGACATTATTGCGTTTTTGGAAAACGTTTTCGAGCATTTAGCTTCGCATAGGTCCGTGTCGGTTCGCGTCGCTGCTGTTATTAGAAAAGTTAAGCGCCGCAGGCGAAAATTTGGAATCACGCGATTTTTAATTCCAAATTTTCATTTTCCTAAACTACTTTTTATGAGAAAAGAAATGCGCCGCAGGCGAAAATTTGGAATAAAAAATCGCGCGATTTTTAATTCCAAATTTTCATTTTCCTACTTTTTTGCCATGCCGCAGGATAAGGCAAGTAGACATAGTTTTTATATACATTTTTATTCAAATTTTTGTATAACTAGATATTTAACATACTTTACATTATTATATAATTTATTGAAATATTTTTGCTGTGTTGGCAACTCTTTTTCGACGACCACACTTCACTAAATTCACTTATCACCTAATTTGTAGTAACATAAGAGCGAGTAAAATTGTATTTTCATTCATTAACAAACGGTACTCATAACGGGTTTGCAGAAGAACTCAGGAAATATTTTCATGAATGAACAAGTTTTAAGCATAGTTGACATTATTTCCATTTGGATTGGGAAATAAGGTCAATTATTTTATTTCCAAATTTTCGTTGACCTTATTGCGTTTTCCAAAAACGCAATAATGTCAATTGACCTTATTTCCCAACCGGGTGGGAAATAAGGTCAATTGACATTATTTCCGTTGACCTTGTTACCTGTCACCGAGCTTCGGAGGTGAACTCTCTAAAAATTAAATTTTTTTACTAACTTGACCCTCGAATGTCTGAGCGATATGGGTATCAAATGAAAGGTCTTGATGAGGACTTCAACCTAGAATTCTTTTGATTGTGATACCTAGGCCAGGTCTCCAAATATGGGTCTAAACGTGGACCCGGTTGATCCTCGAATGTTTTTGAGCGCCCCTGGTATCGAATGAAAGGTCTTAATGTGGACTTGACTATAGATGACTACGAAATTGGGGAATGAAGGCTTCAATATAGAGATATCTTCGATGTAATGCTCAACCCGGTTCCCTAAGTAAAGGGAACATGAAAAGGAAAAAGAAAGTCAAATGGGATGGAATCCATAGAATGGGAGAGGGAAGGGTGAGAGAGAGATTGGGAGAGGGAAGAGAGAATGAATAGGATAGTGAAAGAAAAGGAGGGGTTAGGGAGAGTGATAGGGAAAGGAAAGGGAAAATGAAAAGAAAAAGAAACGGAGATGAAATAGAAAGAGAAAGTAAAATAAAAGTAGAGGGAGAAGGACATGAAGAGGTAGAGATATCACGGCGAAGCTAAGCGGATTTACTTTAGTTCTGGATCGCACAAATGGCTTCAATAATTTGCATGAAATTTAGTATACAAGGGATCTCGGGCGCAAACTTCTGAAAAGTTTCATTTTTCCACAATTTTTTTTTTTTTACTTTTTATTTCGCTTGCGAAAAAATGGCAGCCCGAGATAAGCTCGGTCATCCAGGTATAATAAGGCTTATTCGCCATGGGAAATAAGGCTTAGGTAATTCCTGAAAATAAGGCCCTCTGTGGTACTTAAATGCCTCATAATAATGCGTTTTTCGTTTAGTTGCGTAATTCACATTTTTTGCACGTTGCGACTTATTTAAAGTAAAAATTATATTTTGCTAGAATTGAAACGTTATCTAATATTCATATATTTACATAAATATACATATGTATATGTACTTAGACTAGTTCTTTATTTAGATCCTCCCTCCAGCACCGGAATATGAAAATAGGGTGTTTTAGAGTAAGTAAACTGAAAAAAATTTCACTTTTGCGAAAATTGAATGGAGATACTCCAAAAACCGTGCAATTTTCAAGAATTTCAAGGTAAGTCTAGATTTACATATGTGTAAAAAGGGTTATGATTTTACACAAAAAAAAATGATATCTACCCGTACGTTAAATTAACCACTAAAGCGAATGACGTTTTCATTTTTGTTTGTACACTCCACAGGGAAGGTAATATCGCGGACTAAAGTCATCATTTTCTTTTTATACTCAGCTGTACTAGTACACAGAGTGTTATAGTTTTGATTTCCTAACGGTGGATTGTAACAGAATGAAATAATCGAGATAGATATAGACTTATATATATCGAAATGATCAGGGTGAAAAGAGAAATCGATTGAGCCATGTCCGTCCGTCTGTCCGTCTGTCCGTCTGTGCGCACGATAACTCGCGCAAAAATTGAGATATTTTGATGGAATTTGAAATGTAAGTTGGTATCAGGACAGGAACGGATGGTATTGAAAATGGGCGAAATCGGACAATGACCACGCCCACCTCCCCTATATAGTAAAAATCGGAAATTTTGTATCTCAGTCACTAATAGAGCTAGAGTGATAAAATTTCACACACGTATTGAGCCCAGGCTCTTATGAAGAAATATGGTGAAATTTTGGAAAATAGGCGGTGCCACGCCCACTTATTAAGGGGCAAACATTGGAAGTTTTATGAGTCATAACTCAGAAACCGTTGAAGATATATCGATGATTTGGTAGGCGTGATATACTTACATAGGCAAATGTTTGGACGAAAAATTGCCAAAATCGGTTGATGACCACGCCCACTTTTATATATGGGTTTTATAAAGTGACCTAATAAAACATTTTAAGCGATATCTCTGTCAAATATAAAGATATATCATTGAAATTTTATGCAAGGTGTCCAACTATGGACATAAAACAAAAAATACAAAAATTTTGGAAAACGGGCGTGGCACCGCCTCCTTTTAGAAGCAGGAATATACGAGATTTCTGAGCCCATAACTCGACAAATAATCGATATATTATGACGAAACTTGGTGTATACACTTTCACTACTTGTAGTAATAATAATAATAATAATATAATACAATGGCGCTATTATAACTCTGACGAGTTTTATGGCCGAGCTTCTCTCCCAATGTGAGGTGTGCTCCTTTTTGTTTTTCCTACTAATTGGGTAGACCTACAGTTTTATGCCGGCTCCGAACGGCGAATGCATTTTTGTGAGAAGCTTTTTCATGGCAGAAATACACTCGGAGGGTATGCCGCCCACTGTCGAGAGGTGACCGCTGCTCTTAAAAAACCCAATAATTGGATTTTTACTAATTAGAAAAATTGTTTTGGTGTTTGGCTCGGACCGTGGTTTGAACCCGAGACCTCTGGCATAGCAGGCGAGCACTCTACCCACTGCACCACAGCGGCTTGTAGTAATACATGTTCAAAATTTTAGCGAAATCGGTTGACGACCACGCCCACTTTTATATATGGGTATCATAAAGTGGCCTAATAAAAACATTTTAAGCGATATCTTTGTCAAATATAAAGATAATTCATTGAAATTTTGTGGCATGAGTTCTACAATAGATCGGAAACAAAAAATAGAAAAATTTCGGAAAATGGGCGTGGCACCGCCTCTTTTCAGACAAAGGAATCAACGAGATTTCGGAGCCCATAACTCGACAAATAATTGAGATATTATGACGAAACTTGGTTTATACACTTTTATAACTTGTGTTAATAGACACGCAAAAATTTATTGAAATCGGTTTATGATCACGCCTACTTTTTAACAAAGATATTTCTGGAACACCCTTTGAGAATTTGTAACGTGACATCTTTGTAACTCTTAAAGGATGAAATTTTGCACAAGGAATAATATTCATAAGCTTAGTTGGATGACTGATAAAAATTTAGAAAATGGGCGTGGCTACGCCCACTTTATGCAGCACTCGCTTTATATAAAGTACACCGTGTTTCCATCAAACGCAAACAAATAATGAAAGCATACAGCTGAGTATCTAATGTTCGATTCCACTCGAACTTAGGCTTCCTTACTTGTTTTTTCTCATTTTCTTCAATTATTTTTTTTAATTCTACACGGAAAGAAATTTGCATACTTGAATCAAGAAAAATGCTTTCTCAAAATGCTTCTCAAGGCTAACTCAATTTAGAAAATTTTTAGGGAAATAAGAAAAATTGACTTAATTATTACTGGAATTAAGAAATTGAGTTTTCCAAAAATGAGACAATTATTTTCTTATACAAAAACACTAACAAAATCTATAGAAAAAAGTGTTGAAAAAAATGTTTAAATAAATAAGAACATCTTTTCTTAAATTTACTTAAATGAAGAAAATCTTTTTGCTAATATCAAGAAGAATTTAAGAAAATTGTGTTTCAATGAATTGGAACAACAAACTACAGCAAAAAAATTGAAAATAAATAAGAAAACGTTTTCTTGAGCGAAGTAAAATATTTCTTGCTCAATCTGAACGCCAAAGTTCTTTGAGCATATCAGCAAACTACAGCAAAAAAAGATTGAAAATAAATAAGAAAACGTTTTAATTTGACTGGAAATAAAAGATTTTTCACCATTTAAAAGATATTTATTAAAACGGTTTAAAGTTGCACCGTCTTCTAGAAAGTTAACAAAAACGCAATAAAACTGCATCCTGAGGCATACGCATATCGCTGTATTAGTGCTAATTCAATGGCATAGTATGCCATGGCTGGTTCCAATTGATTTTGACGTAAACTCCTTTCCAACTCATAAGATTAGTTCAAGCTGATTACAAAAATTATACAAGTTTATTAAGTTCTTGAAAACATTTTTTACAAACAGCTTTTATAAAATAACAGGTGTATAATGCAATCACAGTTGTAAAAATATATTTGCAAAATAATTAGTATTTTGAAAAATAAACATCTTAAATAGCATTAACAATTCATTTTCATTGAGATCATGTATCCATCATTGAATTTTTTTGGAAATTTGAAATCGAAACAAAAAAATTATGAAACTCAAGTAGCAGAATATCTGTGCATTCCATGTTATAAGGAGAAGCCATTGCGCATTAGATTTTTCTTCCGGACTTCTTCTTTCCCCTTACGGCCAAAGCAGAAGCTTACAAGAGGCAAATTTAAAATTTGTATTTCCACATATTTTATATTTTAAAAATAATTTATTTTATAATTGTCAAATTGAAACAATTGTCAGAAAAAGTGCAAAAAAGTGAATGTAAAAAAACCTATCGAAATACAAGCTGGCTCATTGGTTTTTAACCGCCTAGATGGTATTTCGTTTGTTTTTTCCAACATAGCTTACGCCCTTGCACCAACATAAAACTGTAATTGACCACCTCTTTCACACAAAAAACCTTGTAGAATACTAGGAAAAAACGTAGTGCCATATGGGCATTAATGCAAAACAGACCATTTTTTGTTTATTCGTAAATTTAATTTTAAATATGATCGCGACATTTCTAGCTTTAAAATCGATGTAGATCCGACCGATTTTGAAACGATCCTTCACAAATCATTTTGGCCGAATGGCGCGTTTGTTCGCGAATTTGAATTTAGACCAAATAAAAACAACATGAACGTCGTGAGATTACCTAATTCTCAGTCAGTTTCAAAAAACTAATTATATCAACTGTAAGCTTTTACTACCAAAACGTTAGAGGTTTGAATACCAAATTAACTGATCTGTACTTAAATGGATTTTGCTGTAATTACAAAATTATTTGTTTGACTGAAACATGGCTCAAACCTCACGTCTTGAACTCAGAAGTTCTTCCGAATCAATATGAAATCTACAGAAATGACCGCGTAAATAGAATTGGCGGTGGTGTTCTAATTGCAGTGCACACATCGTTGCCATCTGAGGATGTTAGTGTTTCATCCAATGCTTACTTTGAGCTCAAATGCATACGTGTGTTGATTGGTAAAGGATATATGTATCTAACCCTTTGCTATATCCCACCAAATTCCAACACGTCAATTTACAATGAGCTTCTGTTAACACTTAAATCTATAAACTCTAGGATGACACTTTCTGATACTCTGGTAGTACTGGGTGATTTTAACCTCCCGAGCATATATTGGAACGTTAATGACTCGGATATTGTACCTGTTTCTTCTAAAGATAATCACATTTTTTTCCTTGAAGAAATGGCTGAACTCTGCCTCAACCAAATAAACTTGAATTCAAATAAATTTGGCAGGATATTAGACCTAGTATACGTTAATGATATTCCGAACTTCTCCCTAAATCGGTGTGACCCTCTAGTTCTTCCGGAGGATGTTTATCATCCTGCTATTGAGTTCTCTTATGAAGTTATTAACGAAAATGGAACTAAAAATTATTTCAGTTCTAGTGATCAATTTGTTTTTGCAAAGGCGAACTTCAAGAAAATAAATAAAGAGTTGTCGCGTTTTCCCTGGCCAAACTATGTAGATGATATTGACCTTTGTGTTGAACATTTCAATAACACCATCTATAACCTATTTCTAAAGTATGTTCCTAAACGCAGGGTCAATGAAGAACAAACACAGTTATGGTTCACCAAAGAGCTTAAAAAATTAAAAAATAAAAAGTCACGCTTTTTTAAGCTATACAAAAAATCTGGTCTTCATAGAGATTACGTCAAGTACTCAGTCTTGCGGCATAGATACATGGCATTAAACAAAAAATGTTACAAATCATACTTATGCAAAATGAAGAAAAAACTGGTTCACGATCCCAAATCATTCTATAACTTCGTCAACTCAAAACGTAGAGTTCATAGTTTTCCGTCCGCCATGAATTATAATAACACTGCGTCTTCTGATAGCCAACTTATTGCTAACATGTTCGCAAAATTTTTTAGTTCGAATTATTCTATGGACTCTCCTAAAAGTAGTGATTATCCGTTTAGACTTACCCCATCCAATTTAACTCATGTCTCAGTTATATCTCCGGAAGTAGTCTTAAATTCATTAAAAACCTTAAAAGATTCATTTAGATCTGGACCGGATTTCATTCCGGCTTGCTTTCTTAAAAAGTGTGCTGTAAATATTTACAAGCCCCTAACATCCTTATTTAACTTGTCTCTAAAAAAAGGTGTTTTCCCATTAGTTTGGAAGGAATCTTTTATAATACCCCTACACAAAAATGGCAGTAGGTCTTCTATTGAAAATTATCGAGGCATAGCCAAGCTGTCAGCGGTTCCAAAATTATTTGAAGCAATCATTGTTAATTATCTGAAGTACTCTATTTCCTCATCAATATCGCCATCTCAACATGGGTTTTCTACTGGAAAATCTACCACAACTAATTTATTGCAGTTCACAACTTATGTTTCAAATGGATTTAGAGAAAATGCTCACACAGATGTAATTTACACGGATTTTAGTAAAGCTTTTGACAAAGTATGTCATTCATTGCTCATCCGTAAACTAGGTCTAATAGGTCTTCAACCCAGTTTTATTCGATGGATATCTTCATACCTACATGGTAGAACTCAAAAAGTTATTTTCAAAAATTGTTCTTCCGATGTCATTTTCGTTCCTTCGGGCGTTCCCCAAGGAAGCCACCTTGGGCCAATTCTGTTCCTGCTATTCATTGATGATATTTCGTCTGTAATAAAACATTCTAAGATCTTATTATATGCTGATGATGTAAAACTATTTAAATCATTTTCCTCTATAGAAGATAGATCTTTCTTACAAGCAGATCTTAACAACCTTGTTCATTGGTGTAAAGCAAACTACATGCCGCTAAACTTAAAAAAATGTAAAGTTATGTGCTTTTCTCGTAGAACAGTACAACCAGCTTCTTATAAAATATCACAGCATAATCTAGATCAGGTAACTAATTTTATCGATCTTGGCGTCACAATGGACTCCAAACTCACCTTTAACCTCCATATAAACTCCACTGTCAACAAAGCTAAAGCTGTCTTTGCATTTATAAAGCGATGGTCTAAGGAGTTCAATGATCCTTACGTCACAAAAGCTCTATTTACAAGCTTAGTTAGACCTATCTTGGAATACGCATCTATTATTTGGAATCCCCACTACCAGTGTTTTTCAGATAAAATAGAATCTGTCCAAAAGCAGTTCCTGCTTTTTGCTTTGCGGAACTTTCGTTGGGACTCAGATTACATTCTTCCACCTTACACTTCTCGTTTAAAACTCATTAATTTGCCTTCACTTTCTAGTCGTAGAGAGATGCTTGGTATAGTTTTTATGGTTAAATTAATCACTGGACTTATAAATAGCCCATGCCTTCTAAGTGAGTTATATTTTAACGTTCCATGTAGAGTATCGAGGCATTTCAAGCCACTATTTGTGAAACCTTGCAAAACAAATTTCGAATTAAATGAACCATTCCGCCGCTTATGCCATGACTTTAATAATCACTCCAGCACGTTTGACACTTCAGACTCGCTTTTTATTATAAAAAAAATAGTTCTAGCCTCACTTAATAAATGATATACAATCAGCTGATGAATTTTGTTCTGTAGCTGAATAGTTTTAGATCTCGACACCTAACAAACCCCTTCCTGTACGACTCGGCACAAAAAAAAAAAAAAAAAACAAAAAAAAAACATATCCGTGCGTCATGCGGATTGGCGCCCCTCGCGTCGGTCGGGCGGGATATGGAGGGTAAACCGTTGGGTATTATTATTATTAAACGTGTTTTTAGTAAAATGAGAAAGAAAAAAGATATTGACGATTTTTTCGCTGAAATGATGATTTTTTATTTGCAAACGACAAATTATCGTATAAAAATGAAAAATATATAATCCTATATCTCCAGTTCCATTATTTCTATCGCATGGTAATTGCAAGTTATAAGCAAGTTTCGGTGGTATGTGCGCCTCGTTTAATATGAAAATCAATAAACAGATTTGGGTAACTTCATACAACTTCATACAAAAAACCTTACGAAGTAGCCCAAACCTGCAATTATTTCAGCACGTGGATCAGACCTATTTTTCAATATGTACTAGCGATGGAAAATTACTCGTGCCTGTGCATTTTTCGGCCCTTTACGAAGAAGCTTGTCACTTCTGCACACTCGACCGATTTTCGGCACTATTTGGCGTTGCACAATTTTTTGGACGAATATGACACAATTTTAATTTTCCGTCACTGAATGTACTCATTTGTTCGATACCGTGGTTGAAGTACTCTATACCAAAAAATATCGTTGCAAAAGAATCGAGCAAAAAGTATCGGTATCAAATGCAAAAAATATCGATTTGGTATCGTATCGTATCAAAATTCGTGTCCCTAATTAGACTTGATTTTGAACATAGAAAATAATTTCTTAATACCAAGAAAATCCAAGAAAAATGGATTTTAAATAAATAAGAAAACATTTTCTTGCTTCAAGTAAAATTGGATAATAAATAAATAAGAAATAATTTACTTACGTTAAGTGTTTTTTTCTTGTTTTTAGAAATAAATAATTAAGAAATAATTTTTTTGTTGCAAGTAAAACTTTTTTCTTATACGAGCTTAAGTAAATAAGAAAATATTAAATATTAAATTAAGTAAATATTTTCTAAAAATATTAAAAACGTAAAAAATAAGGAAAATGAAAACTAATCATGAGGGATTAGAAAATCATAATTAGTCAACTCGTATATTAAATTAAGTAAATATTTTCTAAAAATATTAAAAACGTAAAAATAAGGAAAATGAAAACTAATCATGAGGGATTAGAAAATCATAATTAGTCAACTCGTATTTTCCTAGGACTTGTTCATTGAAATAACATTTCATTTAATATAAATGCAGATGCAAATAGTGAACTCCTTATACCAAATGCTTCACTAACAATCTGAGAATTGCAGAAATATTCAGAAATATGCAAAGCGGATGGCAAATGAAAAAAAACATGTAACTTTGGAAATGCAAATTCAGCAAGGAAAATTTTACTTCGCTCAAGAAAACGTTTTTTTATTTATTTTCAATTTTTTTTTGCTGTAGTTTGCTGATATGCTGCCGCCACGGTGATGTCCTTCTGCGTAGTACTTTTTGGGAGTTATTTCATATTTCTTGGAATTTATTTCATATCGAAGTTATTTCATATTTCTGGGACTTATTTCATTTGGGAGTTATTTCATATTTTTTGGGATTTGGGGCCTCATTATGAAATAAATCCCAAATATTGGGCCTTATTTCCTTCTTTGGGAGTTATTTCATTTATAAAAGTTGGGAGTTATTTCAATTTTATTGGGACTTTTTTCATTGGGAGTTATTTCATTGGGACTTATTTCATTTGGGACTTATTTCGGGGTACCGTAATTATCCTATATGCCCCCACACCAATTTTCAGAACCCTACTATAAATATTTCCAGAGATATTCGCTATGAAAGTTTCAGTTGGTATGGGAGGTGCCCATCCCTGCTTTACCAAGACCTAGCGTTTTTACCCGTTTAGTACATAGTTATCTTACATGCCCTCACACCAGTTTTCAGTACCCTACTAAAAATATTTCCAGAGATATTCGCTGTGAAAATTTCAGTTTGTATGGGAGGTGCCCTTCCCTGCTTTACCAAGATCTAGCGTTTTTATCCGTTGGTAACGTAATTATCTCATATGCATGAGGGCACATGCCCTCACACCAATTTTCAGTACCCTACTACAAATATTTCAACAGATATTCGCTGTGAAAGTTCCGGTTTATATGGGAGGAAAGTGTCCATTTCTGCTTTACCAAGACCTATATTGTTTATATCTGTTGAGTATACAATTATGTATTATTCCTTCACACAAATTTTCATTATTCTAGTACAAATATTTCAAGAGATATTACGAAAAAAATGAAAATTTTGTATGGGAAGTGTCCATCCCTGCCTTTTAATCAGATTAAATATGTGCCTATAGTAATTACCGAGTGCAAATACCTAGGTGTGCTAAGTTTCGTAAGGATCCGTTCAGCGGTTTTCTCGCCAATTGAGTGTAAACACAATTTCCATTTCACATTTATAATATAAGATAAAGCGATTGCCGCATAAAATGGGCGTAGCCATTTCCAAAATTTGTTTGCTTTTTGTTTTCGGTCTACTGTGGGACTCATACCACAAAATTTCAATGAATTATCTTTATATTTCACAAAGATATCGCTTTATAGTTTCCATATATAAAAGTGGGCGTGGTCGTCAACCGATTTTGGCAATTTTTCGTCCAAATATTTGCCTAAGTAAGTATATAACGAGTATCAAATTTCGTCGTTATATTTTCAACGGTTTCTAACTTATGACTAGGGAAGCTAAAAATAAGCAAATGCATATTTAGACCTAAAATGCATATTTACGGTCAAAATGCATTTCGTGCTTATTTTGGCATATTTTGGCACTTAATCGAGCAATATCGAAAAATATTAAGCTGGCAACATCTTATCTGTGGTTAATTTAGATAGTTGCGTATGCATACAAACAAGGCCATTTAACTATTGATCTGGGCCCCGGAGCGGAGCATTTTTCCTTATAAAAATTCACCACGATAAACACTAAGGGCCGGTTTCACCATCTCCGGTTAAGTGCTTAGCCGGAGGATTTCTCCCGGTTAAGCAATTTATTTGACAGCTCGCCATACAATTTACGTCAAAATAACCACCGGTTAAATTAATCGGTGATGGTGAAAACGGCCCTAAGTTCTTGTATGCTGATCAGAGCCTCGAAGCAAACCCAGAGTAAAAAAAACTTCTCTCCGATGCCCTGTTATTGATAGAAAACAGCTGTAGTGTGAAAATTTGAAGGGAACAATAATATGCAATATGTATCGACATACAAAGGCATACGCTACACTGTCAATATGAATCGCGATGGTCTGATCAATCGCAGACTAGTGCTACACGTTCAATATGAATATTGCGATATTTTTCTCGATCAGAGGTTTAAAATATTTTACTTCCGTCCTTTTCACACTTTCACTTTCAATTCGTTTATTGCCAATATTTCGTTCCAGATCACGGATTTCAAAATTTCTAAATATACACGCATTTTGATGGGTTGCAAAATTTTCATGCTACACAGTCTTGTCAACATTGTGATCCGGATCACGGATTTCAAAATTTCTAAATATTTTGCGATCCAGAATCGCGTTCCATCAATACTCGATGCTGCACGGTCAATATTAAGCGTTTTCCCATACAAGAGCTTTTTCTCGGAAAACCGCCAAAAATTCACACTGGAAAATATAGTAAAACATACGATAGTTCAATGCAACCCTGTGCAATATTAATAGAATGGTTTCGTTTGCTTTGTAAAAAGATCTCATGTATACAAATCTAAAATTAATTTAAAGTATTTTATAGTATTTAAAAACAAAAATTTTTTAAATGGGGAAAATGTGAATTGTACGTTTCAGTTCTTATATTATTATTATTTTGCAAAATTCTTTAAATAAAAATGTAAGCTTGAAATGAAATACATAGATTTTTTGAGCATATTTCAGGTATTTTTTAGGTATATATGCATATAATGAGATTTTTTCGTGCATATTTACGAGCATATTTCAGTTATTTTTCGGGCACACTAGCATGCATATTTTGAAATTTTTCCTGCATATTTTTAGCTTCCCTACTTATGACTCATAAAACTTTCAATGTTGTCACCAAATTTCTTCATAAGGGCCTGAGCTTAATACGTGGGTGAAATTTTATCACTCCAGCTATATTAGTGACTGAGATACAACATTTCCGATTTTTTCTATATAGGAAAAGTGGGCGTGGTCATGGTCCGAATTCGCCCATTTTCAATACTAACCGTCCCAGTCTGGATACCAACTTTTATTCCAAATTTCATCAAAATATTTTAATTTTTGCGCGAGTTAGAGTGTTTACAGACGGACGGACGGACATGGCTAAATCGATTTCTCTTTTCACCTCGATCATTTTGATATATACATATAAGTCCATATCTATCTCGATTATTTCTTTCTGTTACAATCCACCGTTATGTGATTAAAACTATAATACTCTGTGTACTAGTACAGCTGAGCAGTGTTGCCGCTACAAAATTTCAAAAAGTTGCCGAAAAAAGGAAAAAGATTGTGCCACAAATTTTTTGTAGCCAGACACATATTTATGATTTATTTAATATTTAATGCAATTCACAGGTTAAGGAACAATTAAACTAGAGCAAACATATATTTAATGCAAGTGTATCTTCTTATATTATAAATGTGAAATGGAAATTGTGTTTAAACTCAATTGGCGAGAAAACCGCTGAACGGCTCCTCACGAAACTTTGCACACTTTGGTATTTTCACCCGGTAATTGCTATAGGCATATTTTTAATCTGATTAAAAGTCAGGGATGGGCACCTCCCATACAAAATTTTCCTTTTTTTCGTAATATCTCTTGAAATATTTGTACTAGAATAATGAAAATTTTTGTGAAGGAATAATACAAAAATATATACTCAACGGATAAACAATTTAGGTCTTGGTAAAGCAGGGATGGGCACTCTCCTCCCATATAAACTGAAATTTTCACATCGAATATCTCTGGAAATATTTGTAGTAGGGTACTGAAAACTGGTGTGAGGGCATATGAGATAACTATGTATTAAAGGGGAAAAACACTAGGTCTTCGTAAAGCAGGGATGGGCACCTCCCATACAAACTGAAACTTTCACAGCGAATATCTCTGGATATATTTGTAGTAGGGTACTGAAAACTGGTGTGAGGGCATGTGAGATAACTATGTATTAAACGGGTAAAAACGCTAGGTCTTGGTAAAGCAGGGATGGGCACCTCCCATACAAACTGAAACTTTCACAGTGAATATCTCTGGAAATATTTGTAGTAGGGTACTGAAAACTGGTGTGAGGGCATGTGAAATAACTATGTATTAAACGCGTAAAAACGCTAGGTCTTGGTAAAGCAGGGATGGGCACCTCCCATACAAACTGAAATTTTCACTTCGAATATCTCTGGAAATATTTGTAGTAGGGTACTGAAAACTGGTGTGAGGGCATGTGAGATAACTATGTATTAAACGGGTAAAAATGCTAGGTCTTGGTAAAGCAGGGATGGGCACCTCCCATTCAAACTGAAACTTTCACAGCGAATATATCTGGAAATATTTGTAGTAGGGTTCTGAAAACTGGTGTGAGGGCATGTGAGATAACTATATATTAAACGGGTAAAAACGCTATGTCTTGGTAAAGCAGGGATGGGCACCTCTCATACAAACTGAAATTTTCACATCGAATATATCTGGAAATATTTGTAGTAGGGTACTGAAAATTGGTGTGAGGGCATGTGAGATAACTATGTATTAAACGGGTAAAAACGCTAGTTCTTGGTAAAGCAGGGATGGGCACCTCCCATACAAACTGAAACTTTCACAGCGAATATCTCTGGAAATATTTGTAGTAGGGTACTGAAAACTGGTGTGAGGGCATGTGAGATAACTATGTATTAAACGGGTAAAAATGCTAGGTCTTGGTAAAGCAGGGATGGGCACCTCCCATACAAACTGAAATTTTCACATCGAATATCTCTGGAAATATTTGTAGTAGGGTACTGAAAATTGGTGTGAGGGCATGTGAGATAACTATGTATTAAGCGGGTAAAAACGCTAGGTCTTGGTAAAGCAGGGATGGGCACCTCCCATACAGACTGAAATTTTTACAGCGAAAATCTCTTGAAATATTTATAGTAGGGTACTGAAAATTGGTGTTGGGCATATGAGATAATTACGTACTCAACGGACAAAAAAAAATAAGAAAACTATCTTTGACGTCAAGAATGATATTTTTCTATGTAACTTTTTTGGACTAACCCAATATGCTAATATTTTTAAAAGCACGTGGTGTGAAACCCGCGGGTAACCTCTAGTATATAATATAAATAATGGATTTAGTTTAATGGATTTAAAATTTAGTTCTCAGATATTTGATAACCAAGTTTTTTCCGGTATCCATGAATCTCAATCATTTCCATTAATTGATTTGAAAATAATCTTTCTGCTGATGCAATGTTTGCGGCAGCGTTAATATCGAGCCATAACCGCCGAAAAAATGTATCCCAAAAACTCGAAATTTTACAGGGGAAGGTTTTTAACACGCTTTTATTAGTTTCACCTGTATGTATGTATGTATGTAAACATTGCGTGCTTTTAGGGGAAAGCGTGGGTATTCATACACTGAAGTTCAGTTTGAATAAAGCCATTATTTTAAAATTTATAATGTAAATATTTTTTTGTGTAATACATAAAATTTTAATAATTTTAAATAGATATATATTTGCATAATAACGGTAACAAAACAGTGTATCAGTGGATTCATCAACGCACAATGAAAATTTAGTTGTTCGGAGTATGGCCAAGTATGGCACATAGCGCTTCTGGCTGGTATTGCCCAAGAGCCTTCGGAATAACAATTGTTGCTTGTGTTCTTCCACACAATAAAGTTGCCACCGTTTTAGAATCGTCGAAACTGTTTTTATACAAGATCATCTACGGCGGAGAATGGTAGATTATGTTGAGCAATGATTGCACTTATTCTATTCGTGTGGCAGTGCGCTCAGAACCAAGGCAAGGTTGCATTTTAACGTAGTAAAAGGATTTATGAAAACCATAATACCAGTGTTGGAAAAGCATTGAAGAAAACCAATTTGATCGCCATAATTTTTTTTTCTAATTATGGAAATTTGTATAAAGTAATTAATTTTTATTAAGACTAAATCTATATTTCTCTGTACTTCCTAAAATCGTCATTTTGTGACATGAAATCCTCCCATCGTCATGGAGTCCAAAAATCGTCAAAATGATGCCATCGTCATTCTGGCAACACTGCCTGTATATTTATGAATTATGGCTTTCCATATAGTTACTATATTGAAATTAAACTAGTATTTTAGCAATTTGAAATAAAATTTAAAATAAATTATGTTCAATACTAAGAAATATATTAGGTAATATGCGATTTTAAGAATTTAGCCTTCAAAATCCGAAGTCAGGCTATACCTTGAAAAGGATTCATCTGACTGACTTTGATAGTAAAACAGCAGCAACTAAGTCGTATTTTCATTATCATTTTGTTGTGTTAATGTCGCAGTTGTGGGAGACTATGTTTACCAAACTTTTAGTTGCTTTCTCTATACGGAAAACCTCTCGGGTGAAAGAGAAGAAATGCTGTAACTATGAAAAAGTTTATACACCGGGCATACATACATGCATTGCGTGACTTCCACGGTTGGTTAAGGATTACCGAACGGACATTCGCAAAAAAAAGGTTATAAATGATGTGTGCGCGAACATCACTTGACCACATCCAGAAAGGGCAATGGAAACAGCAACGGCTGCGGCAAGAGTTATGAAAAACGAAGGATTGTGCAGGCCAGTAGTTGCGGGTGTACTAAAATAATGAATGTTCCTTCGCGTACTGCTTCTCTAACGCGTATACATACGTACCTATATATCGACATACATACCCTGCAAACAAGTTTTGCTTATTGTTGACAAATCAGTTATAAACAAGTAACTAATCCTAAGTTCGAGTGGAATCGCTCATTAGATACTCAGCTGTATGCATTCATTATTCGTTTGCGTTTGATGGAAACACGGTGTAATTTATATAAAGCGAGTGCCGCATAAAGGGGCATAGCCACGCCCATTTTCAAAATTTGTATCAATCATCCAACTAAGCGTATACACACTAAAAAATGATGAGTGATGATGAATGAGTTTATTTCTAATATCATTTGGTACTTAATTTAATCATTCTTGGAATTAAATATGAATTGTAATGCCAAAAATTCTTATTTTGAAACTATGAGATGTTTTACAATTTTATTTAATCTAAAATAGTTTAAAAGTAAAGTCTTGAAAAGTATTAAAATTCTCTTTTTCCCACTTTTGGTTTGAAATCAAAACCAAAAAAATTTTAGAAAAAATTTGTAAAAATATGTAAATACAAAATGTTTTTTAAAGTCAAATAGGTACGATGGAGAAATTAAATTTATTTAAAAAAAAGCGAATTTTTCATGCCTGATGGAACAGTTGTATCAAGTAAGTAATACAGGAAATTAAGTAAATATTTTCAGGGCAAATTTTGTTTTATTTCTTTTTTTCAGTCTTGAGGCAGCTGATGGTCTCTCTTGATACCGCAATATCCCTGCAAGACCACGACGCACTAGGGCGCCTTTTGGCTTTTTTCGTTGCAAAAACCATAACTTTTGAACCAATAGAGATATTTCAAAGATTTAAACTGCATCTGAAAGCTAATTATTTGAACTTTTTGTGGTAGGAAATTCATAGGCCCACAATAACAGGGTGCCTCAAAATAATTCGTCAAAACTTAAAATTTTTATAAAAAGGCAAAAATAAGTATTTGTAAGTTCAAAATTAATGAAATTTTGTTTATAAAGTTTCATTTGATCGTTAGACCAGATAACTCAACTATTTTGGCAAAGGGATGCTCTCATTATTTGTTTACGTTTGACGGAAACACGGTGTATTTTATATAATGCGGATACCGCTTAAAGTGGGCGTAGCTACGCCCATTTTCAAAATTTGTATCAATTATCCGACTAAGCGTATAAATATTATTGTTAGCGCAAAATTTCATTCCTTTATCACTTTTAGTTACAAAGATGTCACGTCACAAATTTCACAAGGCCATTTTAGAAATGTTTTTGTAAAAACGTAGGCGTGGTTATAAACCGATTTCGATAAATTTTTTAACGTATATTAGCACAATTAATAAAAGTGTAAGCACTAAATTTCGTCATATGTCAATTATTTTTCGAGTTATGGGCCCCGAAATCTCGTAGATTCCTTTGTCCAAAAAGGGGCGGTGCCACGACCAGTTATAAAAATTTTTCTGTTTTTTACTTGAAAGAGTTTTTAGTGCTTAGCACGAAATTTTTATTTTTAATTCAATTTTTAATTGTTGGGGTAAGTGGAAGCGGTGCATCCACTTCCGAAAAGAGTGCTGATGATCGAAAATGGTTTTTCGTGAAATAGCTATACACTCAACCTTCGCTGTAAATAGTTGTTGAATTTTTTTCCACTTACCCCAACAATTTTCTGTTTTTTGTTTTCGGTCTATTGTGAGACTCACGTCACAAAATTTCACTGAATTATCTTTATATTTGACAGCGATGTCGCTTAAAATGTTTTTATTGGGCCCCTTTATAATTTTCATATATAAAATTGGACGTGGTCGTCAACCGATTTTGCTAAAATTTTGAGCACGTATTACCACAAGTAATACACCAAGTTTCGTCATCGTATATCAATTACTTGTCGAGTTTTGGGCTCCAAAATGTCGTATATTCCTTCTTCTAAAAGTAGGCGGTGCCACGCCCATTTTCAAAAATTTTTGTGTTTTTAGTTTTATGTCTATAGTTGGACTCATGGTACAAAATTTCAATGAATTATCTTTATATTTGACAAAGATATCGCTTAAAATTTTTTAGTTACACCCCTTTATAATACCCATATATAAAAGTGGGCGTAGTCGTCAACCAATTTTGGCAATTTTTCGTCCAAATATTTGCTTAAGTAAGTAGATCACGCATACCAAACTTTATCGATATATCTACTGCGGTTTCTGAGTTATGACATATAAAACTTTCAATGTTTGTCCCCTTAATAAGTGGACGTGGCACCGTCCATTTTCCAAAATTTCACCATATTTCTTCACAAGGGCCTGAGCTCAATACGTGGGTGAAATTTTATGACTCCAGCTATATTAGTGACTGAGATATCCATATCTGTAGCTGCCCATACGCGTATTTGTACCCAAGGTTGTTTTACTTTATTTGATGTAAAAAGTAAAATCGCAGCTGAACTCAGGTAAACTTTATGAATTCTGGTAAGGGAATATTCCACAAATAACCACTGTTAATGTCGCAAATACCTTTTTCTTAATTTTCCATCAAAGTTTGAAAAGGGCCTAAAAAGGCTTTTCGAAAAACAGGTATATCCGACAACTTTTACCAGAGAACAAGAAATTTGTTTTTGTTTAAACTTAGAATTGAATTACCTTTCATTGCATTACAAAAAAGTAGCAACCGACTGGTTTACCTACAAGCAAAACAATATTAAATGCAAAAGAAAAAGAAAAAATTTTTTTCTGTGTTGAAAATTTGTCAACTATGAGCGGCTCTACCTCCTAAACTAAAATTATGTATTTAATAAGAGTTACATATTCGTGTTAGCTGAGAAATTCTCTACTAGATACATATATTGGATTTATAAAACATTTTCATGAAATTTTTGATTTTTGCCACGTTTTTTCAACAGAGGCGCCATAGTGCGACGGTGCCGAAATTTCTCTGGCAAAGGCCAGTAGCTGTAGCAGTTTTTTACTGACTGTAGTACAATTCGACAAAGGAGCAGCCCATCCTATTATCGAGGAATACAAACAACAAAGATAATTCCTACCGTTGTAATATTATATATATTATATGAAATAAAATGAGTATTTCTACATATTTTTGGTTTTGATTTAATACCAAAGAAGTTTGGTATTTATTCAAATTTAATTGTGAACAGTCTAATAAGCCTAAGCTGTTAAAACTGGAATACGCTGGCAGCGTTGCTTGGTGCTATGCGCTCATTCGCTCTGCTCTAAACGTTTTAATTCTTAATTTTCTGTTATAAGCTCATATATCAAATAGAGAGAGAGAGGGAATTGAGTTTAATGTTTAATGGACAACAGCGTTGACACTAAGAAAATTTTAAATTTATCAAAATACAAAATAAAATTAACCAAAACTAGAAACAAGTAACCAAACTAAATTAATAAAAACAGATCCAACGTCGAACGAAATATCGCCCCATCGTAGCGTTCTATCAACATTTAAAAACACGGTCAGGTATGAGAATGAACAGAGCCAGAAAGCTGACGAAAATCACCCAAAGAAAATTCACCAGAATAGATTTATTTCTAATTTGATCGCTACTCCTGGCAAATAAATTATTTGGACTTAAAAGCTTTTTAGTGCTTACCACGAAAATTATTTAATTTAATTTTTTATTGTAAATGGAAAAATTTAAACAACTATTTCCAGCGAAGCTATACTCTATTTCACGAAAAACCATTTTCGATCATTGGCACCCTTTTCGAAAGGGGATGCTCCTCACGAGGATCGAACCCGTGATACATTCCACCTTCAGCCGCAACGTACGAACGCTTTTACACGATCGACCACTGAGACTCTGTAAAAGCTGTTGAATTTTTCCCACTTTTGCCTTATTCATTTTCCTAAAACAGCTTTACACTCAACATTCGCTGGAAATAGTTGTTGATTATCAAAGTATTTGGAATTTGATCAAAAAATAACAACAAAACAATTTGGATTACAAATATTTTATGGTTTGGAAAGATTAAAAGCGTATTCCTAAAAATTGAATGTTACCATGGTGTGCTTAATACATGGGCCTTGAAGGTGACCAAAATCGGCCGGAAGTAACCACGTAACCCAGGGATGGGCGCCGCAAGGCACATAAACGCAGCAGAGGGGCGATCATGGGCTTTCGTGGGCACTGCATATTTTTCCGGGGAAAGGGGAGCTAAGGCGATATCGAAGTTGATGTACACTCCGCCTTAAGTGATGTTCATCGCACAGCGCGTACGGAAACACTAAAAATGAAAATCACATTGTTTTATATAGAGAGAGGAATTCACCAATAATAAAATTTGCAGTATTGCCGCTAAAAAATTTCGAAAAGTGGCCGAAAAAAGTAAAAAAAGTGTTTCCCAAATTTTTTTTAGCTAGAAACACATTTTTATATATTTTTGTGGTTTATTTAATGCTTAAAGCAATTTGCAAGCGGTTTGTACCCTTGGTCTTAAATAGTGAAAGTTTTGAAAATAATCTTTCTGCTGATGCACTGCTGGCAGCGTTAACATATTTGCAACAAATTCACAACTAGTTCTCATTTAAGTTGTTTTTCATTCCCCCACGTTGTGCGAAAACACTTCTATTTCGGTTTGTTAAAACAATTTTCTTGCATTCTAAAAATTTTTACTCCCAAATAACTTTTTCGGGGTTTTCCTTCGCAGCGGAGAATTGCTAATGTAAAGTGAAAAGATAACAAAGAGGCTTTTTTATGTGAATTTTATATGAGCTATTGGCCAGTTTTTAATTAAGAAAAATTTAAAAAAATTTTTTGGTAGAGGTTATGGATCCATTTCGGAGACCACCACATCCCCTCATCAGACTTCTTCCGGCGGCCTCAACCGAGGATCGGACTTAAGTCGTTTCGATTGGTAATCCAATGGCATCCCATTGAGCTAGCACCGTCGTCAGCTTTGTTTCGCTTAATTCTCAATTTTCCTTTTATTACAATCTACATACCAACAACAGTAGCAGAAAACGGCAATGTAAAAACAAACGTAAAAAACTTTTTTTATATTTAAGGAAAAAACTAAAAAATATTTATTACATTATAGGTTTGAAAGTAAAAAAGGACCAAAAGGGGCCCAAATTTTTAAAAAGTTTCAAATATTGCGTATTTTCAAAAAGTTGGGTTCCTGTAGCCTGACTCTTAAAAAATGTTCAAATTGTTACTTTAGTGGCCTCAGCGGCAATGCTGTACAATCGCTAATTTTGCAGTTTTTTTCTCGCTCTCCTGCTTTCGACTCCGATACCACTTACTTCATTAGTGTCATAATTTAAAAAAACCAATTTATGTCTTCTTCGCTATATATGGAAGTAAGCTACTATACTAAAGCAACAATATTTTTTAAATAAAGCCCTTAATTTTCATCTATGACCATAAAATTTCATAACAAATAAATAACACTGATTCTCACTACTAAGTATCGATTCAGAAAATTGTGTTGTGTCGTTATTGAAGCAAGTGTGCTTTGTGCTTTTGGCATGTACATTAAGGTGGAGTGAAAACATATGGAGCTTTTTTTGTTTTTTTTTTTTTTTGAACGTACCAATGAAAAGTTGCCTTAATGAACCCCACAAAATTTTATGGCCATAGAATGACATTTTGAACTGCCCCCAGCCCCGCAAAGTTGAAAGCACGATCTGGTACAAATATGAAATTTTGAAAATTATAAAAGCAAAAAACCAAGTATGAGGATTGATAAACATGGCTAAGCTGAGTATTAAAGTGAATTTTTTTTTGGAAACAACAACAACAAAAGTTATTAAAGGACAAAGTTTATATTATGCATTCTTTAAATTGCAATTACTTAAAAACTACTGAACCGATTTCGAATATTTTTATACCATTCGATAGGTATTTTGATTCCCTTTAATTTCATATACATTTTACAGTGCGTTCCATAACACCCCCCAGCGGGGGTCAACCCCCTTTTACCCACCTTACTTTTCATATATAAAATGTATACCAAATTAAAGGGAAAATACATGCGAGTAGGTCAATAAAATTTTACAGGCTTATTTCTGGGTTAGGAAGGTGCCGTTCTGGCTTTGGAACAAATTGAATTTCCAAAAAAAAAACATTCGCCCCACCTTAATGTACATATGTATATATATATATGCTCTCTTGTTCTCAATACCGAATATGCATTAGCGCGCTCAATATTGGTTGATATTGGTTGCCACTATCCTAAAAAAATGTTGATAATAATTCCCAACAAAATAACCAAAAAATTACAAACAGACTAATAAATTATCGCCTTCATAATTCGAATGATAAAAGAAACTTAAAAGAAGTACACCTGCTTTATAATAATAATAATACAATGGCGCTATTATAACTCTGACGAGTTTTATGGCCGAGCTTCTCTCCCAATTCGAGGTGTGCTCCTTTTTGTTTTTTCCTACTAATTGGGTGGACCTACAGATTTATGCCGGCTCCGAACGGCGAATGCATTATTTGTGAGAAGCTTTTTCATGGCAGAAATACTCTCGGAGGGTATGCCGCCCACTGCCGAGAGGTGACCGCTGCTCTTAAAAAACCCAATAATTGGATTTTTACTAATTAGAAAAATTTTTTGGTGTTTGCTCGGGCTGGGATTTGAACCCGAGACCTCTGGCATAGCATGCGAGCACTCTACCCACTGCACCACAGCGGCCACAGTACACCTGCTTTGGTTTACAAAAAAAAATTATCTGAAACGTAAATCACATCTATGAATGAATTTTGTTTGTAGTTCGTTTGATTTTTCTTTGGTCATAGCTTTAGTAGAAATTAAAAAAAAAAAACATTTTTAACATTAACAAATTAAGTATACCTTAGAATAGTTTTATCATATTGAAAAAGAAAAATACTAAAATCATTTGATAGTTACCAAATTACCAACCGCAAAAAAATAGCTATTTTGGAATTAATTACCAAGTGTGGCAACCATATGCTCAGTTTGAGTTCGTCCTTCTCCCCACCAGCTGGTACATTTACCTATTTCACCATCCCCATGCAATGAGCCGACGCGACCCGTACGGGTAAATACCCATATGGGCTCAATCGCCCATGGCTGACGTAACCAACGAAAAATTTGTAACCAATTTTGGTGAAAAGTAACCAAAGTGGCAACGCTGATGGGCAAACATGGACAAAGAGAGCACAATGAGTGGCGAGCGTAAAAAATTGCGTATTGTCGAAGGAAAGATTGCCGCTTAAAAAATACATATTCAGTGTATTTTCTCCTGGCATGCAAGCAAATGGTTGGTTAAGTCCGCCGCTTACCTCATTATGATGCATACATATATGTGTTCAAATGAATGGCTATTAACGTTTCAATCCTAGCGGAATAAAGTTTTTACTATTAATTAAGCCGCAACGCTTAAGTTGCCCCAAAAATGTGAATTATGCAGCTAAACAAATAACATTTTTTACTATTCCTTATTACAAGGCATTTTAGGACAGCAGAAGGCATGATTATCATTCCCATGGTGAATAAGTCTTATTATAGGGTATATAGACACCACGCAAGGCCTTATTATCAGGAGTTATCTAAACCTTATCCCATGGCGGATAAGACTTGGAAGTAACGTTTCATCTCAGAGAGAGAGAGAGAGTGAGCGAGTAGTCTTTACAGGCTGATGACATCAACACAGGAAAATCAGCGTTATTTTAAGCCTTTGCCCATACAACTTTTGTTCGCTTAGAATTTTCAGGCATTTTTTCGCAAGCCTTTATATCTTCTAGAATAAACCTGAAATATGGCGTAAATTTTTTGGTGGGTACATGCACAAAACGCTTCTGTTCATATGAGTAGTTGGCAAGACTAACGCCTGTTGCAAAGCATTTAACCCCTTTTATGTCAGTTTCATCTTAATTGTATAATTTCTTTTGCCAGCAATTATTTGATAACAATTCATATCCGGCACGAATGGGATGCAACCGCAGCAGTAGCGTTATGGTTTGTGAAAACATAGCGTAAACTTCAAATTTTATTCACGAGAACTTCTTTGTGTAACTTTTCCTCTGATAACATTGGTCGGCAACGAAATCCTCCTTTTAGGTTTGATGATTGATTTTAATGAATTTTGGAGCGCTGATTACAAAAATCATACCGAAAAAGTCCTATCAGGTCAGGTTTTTAAGTAATTTAGCAAATTAGTTTTGGCCAAGTTAGACTAGGTCTTCCTACTTTTTAATTTATATTATTTTCTGAATCGTTTCTTATTAAACAAAAAACATAGTAAGCGGTTGCAGTAGACATCAATGAATAAGTTTCCATAAACTTGATGAACTCATCCAGATATTATTAGATTTTTAATAGCTATACATTTCTAGAAAGCGTATTAAATAAAGCAGCCTACCGTGTGATTTAATTAAAAAATAATATCCGCTTTCGGGAAGAGTATAGGACGAGAAGTTGAAGATTCATGAGAAAAAAAAGAAAATTATCACTTTAGGCCGCGATATTACCTTCCCTGGGTGTACCAGAAAACTGAATTCGCCATTCGCTTTAGCGGTTAATTCAACGTATAAGTAGATATACATTTTTTTTCTTGTGCAAAATCCTAACTTTTTTCATACATAAATCTAAACATACCTTGAAATCCTGGGAATTTGGGCGGTTTTTTGTGTAGCTCTATCCAGTTTTTGGAAAAGTCAAAATTTTTTTCAGTTTACTTACTCTAAAACACCCTATTTTCATATTTCGGTGCCGGAGAGAGGATCTAAAAAAACGCATCTAATGTACATGAATACATACATATGTAACGATTTCGTAAAGAATGTTCTTAACAAAATCGAAACGAATTTGTCGTTACGAAAGCTTTTCGATTTAATCTTTGAGAAATCGTTTAGAAATTTTCTATGCTAATTTTTTTTAATATACATATATATTTTTTTATTAAATAACCATTTTTCCTCAATTTATATATGTAATTCGAGACTGGGACGGTTGGAATTGAAAATGGGCGAAATCGGACCATGACCACGCCCACTTTTCCTATATAGAAAAAAACGGTATTTTGATATCTCATCCACTAATATACATAACTAGAGTGATGAAATTTTACCCACGTGTTGAGCTCAGGCCCCTAAGAAGATTATTCCGTCCGTCCTATGTGCATAGCCTGATTTACTTTAATTTCAACTCTGTGGGTTCTTTATGGAAAGATTTATTAGAAAAAATGGTGTCTGGGGTATTTTAATGGAAGAGTTATACAACAAAATGTGTATATGTGAACAATCGGTTGTATGGGAGCTATATGTTATAGTGGTCCGATCTTGACAATTTTCTCTAACCTTATTTGCATCAATATGGGTACATAGTATGCAAATGCATATTATGACCTAAAATTTTAAGTGTGGGTAGTGATCTTTCTATATAATTCTTTGTTTGTTTTTGTTGGTTTGATTTCTCATTTACTTGTATGTATCATTTCAACTTGTGGCCGCTGTGGTGCACACCTGCTATACCAGAGGTCTCGGATTCAAACCCCAGTCCGGACAAACACCAAAAAAATTTTTCTAATTATATAGCAAAAATCCAATTATTGGGTCTTTTAAAGCAGCGGTCACCTCTCGGCAGTGGGCGGCATATCCTCCGAGAGTAATTCTGCCATGAAAAAGCTTCTCAAATGCATTCGCCGTTCGGAGCCGGCATAAAACTGTAGGTCCACCCAATTAGTAGGAAAAACAAAAGGAGCACACCTCGAATTGGGAGAGAAGCTCGGCCATAAAACTCGTTAGTGTTATAATAGCGCCATTGTATTATATTATTATTATTATAACATTAATTTAAAGTATATAGTACTTAAAACTTGAAATGTGGAAAATGTGAATTGTTCGTTTCAGTTCTTATATTATTTTTCTTTTTTGCAAGAAATCGTGAAATAAAAACGTAAACTTGAAATAAAATACATATGTATATATGTACATCTTTTGAGCATAATTCAGGTATACATGCATATAATGGGATTTTCATATTTCTGAGCATATTTCAATTATTTTTCGGCCATACTAGCATACATATTTTGACATTTTTCGTGCATATTTTTAGCTTCCCTATTCATACCATATCGGTATTAGGGATTCCAATCCCGGGATTTAGGCCTTTTTGATGCCCCGAAAATCTCGGGATTGCTAGAATTTGATCCCGCGATTTTAGGGATAAAGTAAAGACAATATTCCCTATTATAGCGAAGAAAACTTGTATTTTATATAATTTGTATTAATCTCTGGTTTGTATACCTTTTCTGATTATCAATATGTGCGCTGTACCCTATTTTGTATTTTTCGTATGATGAATGAATTAAGAGCAGAAAATATTGCTCCCTCGTTGGATCATTTTACATTTTGTCAATAGAGCAAGCAGCCTTGAAAAAATGTGCGAAATCTGAGTGGAATAGAACAAAAAAAAATTTGCCAGAATTAGGATTCATATTTGGGATATATTTGAATAATTAGATTTGTTGTAAGGAAACTTATTTTTTAAATCTTTAGAATTCTTGTGGTAAAATTCATTTGCTAACTTCTATTTCCTGATTTTTCACAATTTTTTCTCAAGGGTTTTTGGAATTTTCTCCCATACAAAGTAAATAATGGAGGAAAATGCAAACACTATTAAAACAATTAAATTACCTAAAATCAGGGAAAATATTTAAATGGACTTGAGAGTTGCATACTACTATACTAAAATTAAATGCGTCGTTGCATACTCGAAACACTTCTCAAAATTTTTGTCAGCAATTCTTAATATCGAGAGTTGCATCTATTTTCACAATATTTAGGCAAGCTTTGAAATATTAATTTAAATGTTGTGTGTCATTAGATCGTACAAATTTTTACTAGAAAATTTCAGATAATCACATCTTGTTAATATCTTAGAATTGCCAACTGTGCAAGCAAATGTTTTGTTAAGCAAATGTTTTGTTCACCAAATGTATGCCATTTTTCATTGCTGGCTGTGTCTTTTAAAGTAACTCTCAAGTATTATTAAATGATACGCCAAAATTTACGTTCGTACGAATATTTTATTTTTTTACTAATAAAATAAATTTTGTTTTAAATAAAAAATGGCGTTAAAAATCAATGTTTTGTTTTACATTTTAAAATTGCAGATTTCTCGAAAAATATATTAGGGGTATTCACTATCCATAACATGATTGTAAGGTAGCACGGACAGCAAATATCCTAGACCAAAATATGCAACAATTGGAGAGAACCCTATTGCACACACCCAGAAAAAAAATCGTGTGAAATCAACCAAAAATCAACAAATTTTGTAGTAAATTTTTTTCAACACGATGCTTAATGTATGGGTGTAAATTTAACACTACTGTCAAGTGTTAGATTAACAGGATGGTAACTGTAGAATTAACACTAATAAAACAAAGTAAAAAAAAAATTTTTTAAAAAGCTTTTATTTAATATTAATATAAAAATTTACTAAAAAGGAAAAAAATAAATTTTTAATATTTTTGAACAAGATTTATATTAGTCCTTAGTTCATTTGGATCTTAATTTCAATCTTAGCATACATTTAACGTATTTCTTCAAAGCATTTCTGTATATGTATCAACATAAATAAAAGCGTGGGTGCTCTTTACGTAATGCATATCTTATGAGTACCCGCGCTTTTATTTGTGTTGATACATATACAGAAATGCTTTGAAGAAATACGTTAAATGTATGCTAAGATTGAAATTAAGATCCAAATGAACTAAGGACTAATATAAATCTTGTTCAAAAATATTAAAAATTTATTTTTTTCCTTTTTAGTAAATTTTTATATTAATAATAAATAAAAGCTTTTTAAAAAAATTTTTTTTTTACTTTGTTTTATTTTTGCCTTTTTAGTTTTACAATGCATATTACATCTAATATTTGTCAACACTCCCACTATCAATATAGTCCAACAGTTTTTAATATGAAGTGCACCATGTTTAACATTTTGATGGTTTCTGCTCAGCCAGATTTTTTATTATCCAATTACTGTGGAGTCTTTTAAGTGGTTTTACTATACTCTTTTGTGAATAGATTACTTCGTGCAATCTTACCTACATATGTATGTTGGCTTTGTATCAGTGTTTCAGAATCTCTCTTGTTAGTTTCTTTACTTTCGCAGATTAATCTTAATCAATAGACTGGCCTTATAACTTTTTTTTATTGCTAACGCTTCCAATTTTTAAAGATTGTCGGCATTTTTCCGTGTTTATAGTTTTTTCTGCTACTGTTCCGTTATTCATAAAACTTGCTTTAATATGTCGACACCTGCGTCATTTATCGGCAAAATTTTATTACGGATTTTCTCTATTTTTTTTAGGTAATACGTGTTCAAAATAGGAACAAAATTGGTTCATAAATACTAATTTTCTAAATATCTTGACAATAGCGCCACCTATCGGCGATTTTTTTTCACAGATGTATTTACTTTCTCATAGGCAATATATATACCGAATATGAACAAATTCGGTCGGTAAATACGAATTTTACAAATATCTTGACACCAGCGCCATCTAGCGGGGATTTTTTTCCTCGGATGTATTTACTTTCTCATAGGCAATATATATACCGAATATGAACAAATTCGGTCGGTAAATACGAATTTTACAAATGTCTCGACACCAGCGCCATCTATCGGATTTTTTTTTATTTCACATTGCATTGTCTTCGGGTCCTGAACTATGTTCCAAATTTCAAGTACCTAGCTCAACTAGAAGTATCTTAAATATTCGTTGCAAAATTCCACGACATACATACCCCGATACATACAAAAAGTGAAGTTAAATAAAAGCTTGTAATAATAATAATAACAAGTAAGGAAGCCTAAGTTCGAGTGGAATCGAACATTAGATACTCAGCTGTATGCTTTCATTGTTTATTTGCGTTTGTTCGATATAGGGTGTATTTTATATAAAACGAGTGCTGCATAAAGTGGGCGTAGCCACGCCCATTTTCAAAATTTTTATCAGTCATCCAACTAAGCATATGAATATTATTCTTTGTGCAAAATTTCATTCCTTTATGACTTCCAGTTACAAAGATGTCACGTTACAAATTTCCAAAGCGTGTTCCAGAAATATCTTTGCTAAAAAGTAGGTGTGGTCATAAACCGATTTAAATAAATTTTTTCGTGTCTTTTAATACAAGTTATAAAAGTGCATAAACCAGGTTTCGTCATAATATCTCAGTTATTTGTCGAGTAATAGGCTCGTATATTCCTTTGTCTAAAAAGAGGCGGTGCCACGCCCATTTTATAAACTTTTTTTATTTTTTGTTTCCGGTCTATTGTAGAACTCATGTCACAAAATTTCAATGAATTATCTTTATATTTCACAGAGATATCGCTAAAAATGATTTTATTAGGTCACTTTATAATACCCATATATAAAAGTGGGCGTGGTCGTCAACCGATTTTGGTAACTTTTCGTCCACATATTTGGCTAAGTAAATATAGCACGCGTACCAAATTTCATCGATATATCTTTAACGGTTTCTGAGTTATGGCCTATAAAACTTTCAATATTTGCCCCTTAATAAGTGGGCGTGGCACCGCCCATTTGCCAAAATTTTTATACTTTTTGTTTTATGTCCGTAGTTGGAGTCCTGCCACAAAATTTCAGTGATAGATCTTTATATTTGACAGAGATATCGCTTAAAATGTTTTTATTAGGTCACTTTATAATACCCATATATAAAAGTGGGCGTGGCCGTCAACCGATTTTGATAATTTTTCGCCAAAACATTTGTCTAAGTAAGCAAAGTAGGCATACCAAATTTCATCGATATATCTTCAAAGGTTTCTGAGTTATGACATATAAAACTTTCAATGTTTGCCCCTTAATAAGTGGGCGTGGCACCGCCCATTTGCCAAAATTTTTGTACTTTTTGTTTTACGTCCGTAGTTGGACTCCTGCCACAAAATTTCAGTGATAGATCTTTATATTTGACAGAGATATCGCTTAAAATGGTTTTATTAGGTCACTTTATAATACCCATATATAAAAGTGGGCGTGGCCGTCAACCGATTTTCATAATTTTCCGTCGAAACATTTGTCTAAGTAAGCAAATTACGCATACCAAATTTCATCGATATATCTTTAACGGTTTCTGAGTTATGACATATAAAACTTTCAATGTTTGACCCTTAATAAGTGGGCGTGGCACCGCCCATTTTCCAAAACTTCATCAAATTTCTTCATAAGGGCCTGAGCTCAATACGTGGGTAAAATTTTATCACTCTAGCTATATTAGTGGCTGAGATACCAAATTTCCGATTTTTTCTATATAGGAAAAGTGGGCGTGGTCATGGTCCGATTTCGCCCATTTTCAATACCAACCGTCCCAGTCTCGATACCAACTTGCATTTCAAATTTCATCAAAATATCTCAATTTTTACGCGAGTTATCGTGCGTACGGACGGACGGACGGACAGACGGACAGACGGACGGACGGACGGACGGACGGACGGACATGGCTCAATCGATTTCTCTTTTCACCCTGATCATTTTGATATATATAAGTCCATATCTATCTCGATTATTTCATTATGTTACAATCCACCGTTATGAAATCAAAATTATAATACTCTGTGTACTAGTACAGCTGAGTATAAAAAGTACTGAGTTTTCCTGTTGATTTAACAATTTAAACTAGTTAAATTAACACGAAATGCTCGTGTTGATTTCACAATAACACCTTTTTAATTTAACTTTTAATTTATTGTTAAATTAACTACAAAATCTTGTTGATTTTACAATTTGTTTTTATAAATAAAAGAAACAAATAAAACATAAAATACATAATCAACAGATAAATGAAGCAGCTGCTTCGGTATCGCTCGATATGGGAGGACCTCCTCGTGGTAAAAATTGTAAACTATGAAGAAGTAAAAGAAAATATTGAACATTAAAAACTTTTAGAAACAAAAATTCAATCCACTTTTAACTCACCTACAAACTGAAAATATAAGTGGAAAACACATTATCACGCACTGCCAATGATGTTAAACTCTCATCATTGCCACGGCAAAAAATTTCTTTTTTGTTAAAAAAAATAATAATAATTTGCGTTTTTCACGAACATCAGAACTTCAAATTTTCAAAAAAATATTGTATAAAACAAAATTCCAAATCACATTTATGTTTCAAAATTGTTTCGTGTTATATCAACCAACTTTTAATGTTAAATGTGGTTCTTGTTGTTTTAACATTTGTTTTCATGTTGTATTGGGACGTCCTTTTTTTAAATTTCTTTGAGTTTATACTCCTATTAACACTATCATCATGTTAAATAAACCAAATTCCATATGACATTTAGGAATGCATTTTTTTATTTGAATCATTTTGTATATTAAAAAAAATAAATAAATCTTGAAAATCCCGAGATCGTAAAAATCGCGAAAATTTAAATCCCTAATCGGTATATATTTTGATGGGCATTTCACCTGCCCTTCTGGTACTTACAATAATCCTCTTTTGACCAAACTTATAGTATCAAGAACATGAAGTTAATGAACTGTATATAAATTAATAACACTGGATCACAAAATGAAATTTTTTGTCTGTACTTTGGACGTGACTATCCTATCTATATGTAAAATCGGTCGCTGATTCCGAAAATCGGGTTCATTTTTAATTCTATGGGAAGGTTTTTGAGATATCGGTAATTTACCGTTATTTGGCCAATGGGTACACTTAATCCAGTATAGCTCTTTAACACAGTGAGTTATCTTCTTTGGGGTGACACCATACGAAAAAAAATTAAATTTCTTTTTCGCGGCTCCTATAACATTTTTCTCTAACTCTTATAGTTTCTGAAATATTGACGATTAAATTTTAATTTTTTCGATTTTTTACGATTTTTTGAAGAAAATTTGACTTTGTCAGACAATATCTTTAAAACCAATGCCTTCACCTTCGGTTTTAATCTTTTACGTGAAGCTCCATTCCATTAGCAAAAAAATAAGCTATCAACGAAGAAAATCCATGGTAAAATGGAAAAGTTATAGGCGATCAAGTAAATACAGCCAAGTCGCACAATGCCTCTACACGGGTATATTTTATGCATGTTATACCCGTAAATGGGCTTGTATCTACCGCGCTGCCAATGTGCTGCTACTTCAGATGTGTAGGTATTGGTACAATATGCATAGAATGTACGCGTGCAGAGGCATTGCGCGACCTGGCTGTATTTACTTGATCGCCTATAACTTTTCCATTTTACAATGGATTTTCATCGTTGATAGCTTATTTTTTTGGTAATAGAATGGAGCTTCATGAAAAGGAGTAAAACCGAAGGTAAAAATATTGGTTTTAAAGATATTGCCTGACAAAGTCAATTTTTTCTTCAAAAAATCGTAAAAAATCGAAAAAATTAAAATTTAATCGTCAATATTTCAGAAACTATAAGAGTTAGAGAAAAATGTTATAGGAGCCGTGAAAAGGAAATTTAATTTTATTTCGTATGGCGTCACCCCAAAGAAGATAACTCACTGTGTTAAAGAGATATACAGGATTAAGTGGACACATTGGCCAAATAACGGTAAATTGCCGATATCTCAAAAACCTTCCCATAGAATTAAAAATGAACCCGATTTTCGGAATCAGCGACCGATTTTACATATAGAAAGGATGGTTGCGTTCAGAGTATTTTTTGGCTGTAGAGCAGTGTAATTAATAGTTCATTCTTCAGTGTTGACTCTCTTCAGTGTTTCATTTATAGTTAATTTACATACATATCTAAATTTAATGTACCTACTGTATTTATTCTTTGAAAATTTTTTAGAAGCAAACATTTATAACGTCTACTGTCCTGGAAAATTTGGCTGCACACCTTGCGTCGGATGTTGGCTTTCACGCAAGCATTGTTTGAAAATTTTGAAACTTTTTGCTGCATAGTTTTTATTATCAATAACTAGTAAACCCAGCCACGCGATGATGTGGCTTTCAATTACACTGTGCGACAATTTGAGGGTGGAAGACCACTTATTGCCACATTTAGCAATTTTTTTGATTGCCATTTTAAATTTGACTTCCTCTTAAAAATGGCAGAATATATTTAGGCTTTAAGCCCATAGATTCGTATTAATAAAATATAAATAGAATCATATACATAATTACTGGTTATTTTTATTTTACGTGGACCTAGATTTTGTAAACAAAGATTTTATCCGAGGAGTCTCATGGTGAAGTTTTAATGCGAATAATTTTCTACAATATTTTAATCTTATAGCGACCTCCAAAAGGTCATTTGTCGTACTCCTCTTTCTCTTTCTCTTCCCCTTTCCCTTTTATTTGCGCTTCCTTTACCCTTTATCCATTTTAGTTTCCGTACTCTTTCCTCTTTCGCTTCCTTTTCTTCGCCATTTTCGTCCCTTTCATTTTCCCCTTCCCTTTCTTTTTATTACCCATCTACGGAAAAAAAAACTTTCATGACACTTAAAATATAAAAATCAGACAAACTGTAGCGTAAAAATAATATTTTGAACAAGTGGCAACCCTTTTTGTAAAAATCGTAATAAATTACTAATTTTCAGGCCAACCCTTTCATATGCTCGGCAAAGCCATTTCATAAAATTTAAAAATCAAACTGTAAAAATAAATTTTGGAATAGCTGGCAACCCTCTTTGTAAAAATTATAATAAATTACTAATTTTCAAGCAAAGTCCTTTCATATGACACCTCAATTTTAAAACTCAAACAAACTATAGCGTAAAACTGAATTTTTGTACAGGTGGCAACCCTTTTTATACAAATTTTAGTATATTACTCATTTTCAGCTCAAGCCCTTTCATATGGTACCTGAAATTTAAAAATCAATCAAACTATACAGGAGAATTAAATTTTTTAACAGGTGGCAACCCTTTTCAGAAATGTTAAACCTTCTTGCACATCTACTGGTCAAGCCCTTTCATTTGACACCACATTCTCGAAAATTGGTGTAACGGTGTAAAAGTTATGGTGTTTACAAAAAATCGCTTAGCGTAATATATATAAAGATATCTCCAACTTATGCAATCCTGGTGAAAGGAATATCAATTTGGGATAGCAACAAATGTAGTGAATTAATAAAAGTGCACATATATATATGAATTTTTTAAAGTGGTGGTTTTTTTTTGAAAAAAGCGCGGTAAGCGAAAATTTGGAATTAAAAATCGGGCCATTTTCTTTTAAATGTGGTGTATTACTGAAAAAATTGCGGTGTTTTTTTATTCCAAATTTTCGGTTTTTTTAATATAGTGTGTTTTAAGAAAAATTTAGAAATTTTGTTTAATTTTCCATTCCTAGAAATTCTCTATTCATAACACTGTCCAACAGTGATTTCTCAACAGGAACGCTATTAATTATGAAAGAGGATCTCTCCCAGACCAACTTTCCCGAACAGAGTACTAGTCCAGAGGGTCTGAGTTTTTTTAGAGGGGGTTAAAGTTTTATGGTTTTAGCTGGAGGTGCAATTACTTTATCGAAAATATCTTATACAAAATGACCTCAAATAAAGTTTTTGAGCTCGGATTTCTTCTACAGAATTTAATAAGGAATTTCGATGCGGTAGACATTAATCCTCTAACGCCCACGCAAATGGCTGTTTTTAACCATTGTTTAGGAACACATGTAGAAAATATCAATTAACAATGCAGATCAGTGGCGGATCCACGGGGGTTTTGGGGGTTCAACCCCCTCCCCCCTTGTGGTTTATCATAAATCCCAAATTAATGCCTTTATAGATTCTGCGCCCAAATTTCCCAAACTGATCAAGGAAAACTCTATCATTCCAAAAGCAATGGTTGGATGGGTTTAGCTGTCCAAAGGAAAAACTGGACAGATATTTTCAGATTATATTTTATATGCACATATATATATATGTGAAAAGACAATTGCGCACTTGTCGTCCATCGAAAAAGATGCGAGCATAGTAGGTAGGTGAAAGAAATACAATTAAAGTACAGCGTTTGACATGCACAATGTAAATGGCTCGTTGGCGTAGCTGTAGCGCCTTTGATTCGCATTTTGTCGATCGCGGTTCGAATCCTGCCCACAGTGGGCAGGAAGCGACGATAGGTTGCATGAAAATGTCGACAAATATTGACGAAATCGAAAATTCGCCAAAGTCCAAATTTTTCCGATTTCAGTACATTATCTGGTAGCTAAAGGATACAACAAAAGGTATTAAAAAGGAAACCGGACATCTGTAGTGTAAAAATCCAATGTGAACAGGACCTAAAGGATAACCACTGAAATATAAAATAACACAAAAAGTACCCACATTAATTTGCGTATAACTCCTAAAATGTTAACTCCACGTGAAAATTCCTTATGATATGTTTCATTCAGAATAAATAAGGAAATATTTCTTTAATATACAATTTTTATGTACCTGCAGTGCTTAATGTACTTTGGTGCATCTAAAGTGAAAATTTCACTTTAATTTTTTTTTTTTTTTATTTATTTAAAAATTAAAAAAATATTTAACAAGTAAGGAAGCCTAAGTTCGGGTGGAATCGAACATTAGATACTCAGCTGTATGCTCTCATTGTTTGTTTGCGTTTGTTCGACATAGGGTGTATTTTGTATGAAACGAGTGCTGCATAAACAGGGCGCAGCCACGCCCATTTTCAAAATTTGTATCAATCATCCAAATAAGCATATAAATATTATTGTTAGTGCAAAATTGCATCCCTCTATGACTTTTAGTTACAAAGACTTCACGTTACAAATTCCAAAAGGGTGTTCCAGAAATGTCTTTGTTAAAAAGTAGGCGTGGTCATAAACCGATTTCAATAAATTTTTGCGTGTCTATTAACACAAGTTATAAAAGTGTATAAACCAAGTTTCGTCATAATATCTCAATTATTTGTCGAGTAATAGGCTCGTAGATTTCTTTGTATAAAAAGAGGCGGTGCCACGCCCATTTTATTAACTTTTTTTATTTTTTGTTTCCGGTCTATTGTAGAACTCATGTCACAAAATTTCAAGGAATTATCTTTATATTTCACAGAGATATCGCTAAAAATGGTTTTATTAGGTCACTTTATAATACCCGTATATAAAAGTGGGCGTGGTCGTCAACCGATTTTGGTAATTTTTCGTCCACACATTTGGCTAAGTAAATATATCATGCGTAGCAAATTTCATCGATATATCTTTAACGGTTTCTGAGTTATGACTCATAAAACTTTCAATATTTGCCCCTTAATAAGTGGGCGTGGCACCGCCCATTTTCAAAAATTTTGTATTTTTTGTTTTATGTCCGTAGTTGGACTCCTGCCACAAAATTTCGGTGATAGATCTTTATATTTGACAGAGATATCGCTTAAAATGTTTTTATTAGGTCACTTTATAATACCCATATATAAAAGTGGGCGTCGCCGTCAACCGATTTTGATAATTTTTCGTCAAAACATTTGCCTAAGTAAGCAAATTACGCATACCAAATTTCATCGCTATATCTTCAACGGTTTCTGAGTTATGACATATAAAACTTTCAATGTTTGACCCTTAATAAGTGGGCGTGGCACCGCCCATTTTCCAAAACTTCATCAAATTTCTTCATAAGGGCGTGAACTCAATACGTGGGTAAAATTTTATCACTCTAGCTATATTAGTGGCTGAGATACCAAATTTCCGATTTTTTCTATATAGGAAAAGTGGGCGTGGTCATGGTCTGATTTCGCCCATTTTCAATACCAACCGTCCCAGTCTCGATACCAACTTGGATTTCAAATTTCATTAAAATATCTCAATTTTTACGCGAGTTATCGTCATGGCTCAATCGATTTCTCTTTTCCCCCTGATCATTTTGATATATATAAGTCCATATCTATCTCGATTATTTCATTATGTTACAATCCACCGTTATGAAATCAAAATTATAATACTCTGTGTACTAGTACAGCTGAGTATAAAAATGAATAAAAAAATATATATTTTATTCATGTATACTGGGCACACCACATAACATCCAAAATACGTACCTACATGCGAAAAAAGTTCATGTAGGTACCTTTGGACGCACGTGCATAAAATCAAATTTGTCAAATGCTATTCGCAAATTGCCAAATCGCAAATTTATTTTCGTTTCTTTCTTATCCCTATTTTTATCGGGATTGTACAGAATTAATTTGGTCAGAAATGTCTGAATCGTTGGAGAAATTGCCTTTTTCAGAGGTATTTCGCAATTCTTGTTTAAATTAACCTTTTAAAAATTTGAGTGTATAAAAACAAGAACAAGAAAAATTCTATTAAAAATATAAATATAATCAAAAAGTACTACATACATATATTCTTATTTGTTTTGGCTTTAAATGCAAGGGTAAGTGAAATTGATGATCAATTTGCCACCAATGTCATACGATACTCATTCGCACGTACCAATGCAAAAATATACATACATACGTTATACATGTTATTTAGAACTTCAATTGAAATCTCCTGCACTTTATGTGATGACATACATATTTCTAATTTGGAGGGCTTTGAGTTTGGTGTTTATAAGGTGCGGGAAATGGCGCAACTAGTATATAGAATAATAATAGTAGGTGGTATTAGTCCATATTTTCACCAGCGTCTGCCATTAAAAACAGCTTCCAAAAAAAGAAATTTTCAAAACACCCCTTTGCCGAAATCCTGGATCCGCGCCTGATGCAGATAGAGGGTTAAAATGTTCTAGAAAATTATTCGCCATAAAATTTCACTAGGGGTCCCCCCAGACCAAATCTTTGTACAAATAACGCAAAAGACCACAGGAAATAATAATCACAAATTACGCCATGAAATATGTAACAAATTTTATATGTATACAAATTTGATGAATTTTTTTTCTTTAGATCCTCCCTCCGGCACCGGAATATGAAAATAAGGTGTCGTAGAATGAGTTAATTAAAAAAAATTCATTTTTACAAAAACTGAGTGGGGCTACTCCAAAAACCTCAGGAATTTCAAGGCAAGTTTAGATTTATGTATGAAAAGAGTTATGATTTTACACAAGAATAAAAAATTGATATCTACCTATACGTAGAGATAACCGCTAAAGCGAATAGCGTTTTCAGTTTTAGTGCACTTCCCTGGGAAGATAATATCGCGGCCTAAATAAAACATTTTTTTTTTATCTCACGAACATTCAACTTCATGCCCTATATTCTTTCCGACAGCCGACTTTTTTTTATCTGAATCACACAGGATGCTGCTTAATTTAATGTGGTTTTCAAAAACTCATTCTGGTTAAAAATCTACTAATATTTGGATGGACTCATCAAGTTTAAGTGAAGTAAAATATAACCTAAGAGGGCTGACATGGCTTAAAATTTCTAAAAAAAAAAATGTTAACATTTTTGCTCTTGAAGGCGGTTTTATGATAGTGTACAACTCGAAAAATTTAAAAAAAAGGTAGAAAGGTCGAGACCGTGGATAGCGGAAAAAATGTGGTCCCGGATGGCCGCAAAATATTTCTGGGAAATTTTAGCATCAAATTAAAGGCATTAACTAGGGTTTGAGTGTACTAAAAAACTGAGTACGCCATTCGCTTTAGCGGTTAACTCTGCGCAGTATTGCCGCTCAAAAATTTCAAAAGGTGGCCCAAAAAATTAAAAAAAGTGGCCCCAATTTTTTTTTTAGTTAAAACACATTTTTATATATTTTTGTGGTTTATTTAATGCTTAAAGAAAATGGAATTTAAAATATTCTCTACACAAACGCAGCGTTAATATGATCGTTCGTTGAGCAGACGGAATAACCCGAGATAAGCAAGAAATTAAAAAAAAACTTTTATAGCGTTCGTTGAGCCGTAGGAAAGTGCAAGAATCGTAGGAATTTTATACAAAAAAGAGCGAATATGAGTGCAAAGAATATAAATTGTGGTAAAATTCCTACGTTTCTTGCACTTTCCTACGGATCAACGAACGCTATATGTGTTTGCATGTGTCTGGGCTGCTCCGTGCGTTTTCATTATCTTAATTAACAGCCAACATTTCAAAGTATTCAAAGGTAGTGTTGGCAAACAAATTAAATAAAGAACCTTTCGAAATGGAGAGTTGCCAATGCAAAGTAATGAAGAGGTTTTTTGTTCGTATATTTAAGAAAAAACTAAAAATTATTTAATAATTATAGTTTTGAAAGTAAAAAAGGACCAAAAGTGGCCCGAATTTTTAAAAAGGTTCAAATATTGCATATTTTCAAAAAGTTGGGTTCAGGTGGCCTGGCATTAAAAAAGTTCAAATTGCCACTTTAGTGGCCCAAACGGCAACGCTGACTCTGCGTATAGCTAGACATACAATTTTTTTCTTGTGCAAAATCATAATGATGGGCGAGTCCGAGTTGTTTTATTCGATTCTCTCTATTGTTGAAACATCTCGAATGCTCTCGATGGTTTTCATTCGTATTCGAGTCAAGTCGTAAATGGCCGTCAGTCGCAGTGGCGTAGCTAGAGAATTTTTCGGGGGGGGTCACAGCCAATGTAAAAAATTTACCAAAATTAAAATTACCAAAAAAACTACAATTTTTTTTACAAATGATAAAAATCGCTAGCTTAGAATGCAAATTGTGTAAGTCCTTTTTTAAAACTTTGTAAGAGAGACAAAAAACAAAAAAGAAAAAAAATTCGAAATGAAAAAAAATTTCTGTTCATATAAAATTTTGGACTTACACAATTTTTTCGCTTTTTGGACTTACACAATTTGCGTATCACTGAATAACAACGAGTAGAAATATCACAAGTATCTCAGACTTGTTTAGCGCGGTGCGTATTTGATTTTTCTAGCGTTCTACATAAAAATACACTTTTTCATAAAAGTGGACTTACACAGTTTGCACTCTAAGCTAGCGAAATGTAATTTTTTCAGACTATAATTTAACATTTTAGTACACAAATATCGCTTATAATACATACATATATCCAAACTCTTAAGGCCCTTGGCCACTTAAAATCTGGAATGTTAAGAAGTGTATACATATGTGTGAGTGTCGGGTGATTGACGCAAATATCTAAAAGATTTGATTCTCATCAACGCGAGCTCGAACAAGAACGTGAAGCGCGACGACTGCCGATTGCACTAACACACACAAAAAAACTCACACATACACACTGCTTGACATGCCAGATTGTCAGTTGCCAAGGGCCTTTAACTATACTTCAAAAGTAAGTCTCATATTCTCTTCTGGAAATCTACGCGCATAGGTAGATTTTCAAGTTTTATGCGCCCAAAATTGAATTTTGTAAAATTGTTACAATTACAGAAAAAAACATACCCACATATTGGAAATAGAATGGGGAACAATAATTCATCGCTTTTTTCCCGACCCCATACTCTGCACTTGCCCCAGATGGTCGTAACTTAGCATATCTGAAGTTAATTTTTTTGTTTTTTTCTTACATATTTTTAAGTGCTAGTTTCAACTTGAATATTTATTATTTAAAGCATTTCATTTAAGTAATCGTGATGAATCCAAAAAGTTCAAGTAATTATTAACACTTTTCAATAATATCCTTGGTTTCCAATAATTCTAAGTTTATAGTTTTAAGCTTTTAAAGTTAAGATATTTAAAAAAATTATCACTCTTTTTCATGTTAAAAATTGGTTTTGTTATGTTGCTCTGTCAGACTCAGTCAAATTAACCCTCGGACATGATATCTAGTACAATTAGTAGTTAGCCGACAAAAAAGTACGTCGCACAAAGCCGCACTTCACTACTAGATACAGGGTTTTTCATATGTACCTACAATAATTTTCTTTTTGTGCCTTATATTTAATTTTAATGTTTATATTTCTAACGCATATCTTGGTTAATGTAGGTGATGCTCGAAAGTAACCCAGATATTTAGCAGCGATTATTGCTAACTTTTTAGGCAGTATTTTTAGTATTTCCAATTTTTCAAAGTTAAGGAAGTACTTATCATAAAAAGGGGCTAAGAATTATAAAGCTACATTTTTTAGAAGATTTTTGAGTATGCAATTTTGCAGCTCATTCAAGTGTAATATAATAATATGCAACATTCAACTTTTTGAAAAATTTCATTGGATTTTCGGAAATTTTAATTGGAACGGTCTCACGTACATGTAACGCAAACACCCTACAGAAAAAAATTACTAAAATCGACGGAAATTTTTACAGCATTGAGAATAGCACTTTTTACACTAAAATTGGTTGGCTACATAACAGTACACTTAGAAATCTCCTCAAAATCTTCTATAAACTCTGGCAGCGCTTTGAAATTTTTAATCCACTTTTAGAAATTTCTACGATTTTTCGGATTTTTCCATAAGCTTAGAAATCCTGCTTAAGGCGATTTTTATTGAAAAATTGTTTACATTTTTAAACGAAAATAACAGAGTCAAATTTTCGACAGAACTGTTTGAAATAAATTTAAAAACTCTGGCGCATGGTTTTTTTTTTTTGAGTCACTGTATATATTTTTCAATAAAATCGACTTTTAACTAGAGCCCTAGATACCCGGGTATCGAGCAATTCGATCTGATCCTTTTTGTTTGAAGCCCGTTTGTTGTTCAAATGCCCGTACAAACATTCGAGCATTTTGTTTAACAAACAAAACAAATGTGTATCGGAAAAACAAAAATAAAAAAAACTACATATGTATAAAGAAAAAAAATAATAATAAACAAAAGAAAAAAACAAACTTCAAAATACCCGAATTGTTCAAATGCCCGTACAAACATACGGGTAATAAACAAAGAAACAACTCTTCGAGCATTTGAACAACAACTGTTCGGGCTACTCGAAAATGTTCAAAAAAAATCGAGAGCTCTACTTTTAACACAAATTATTAAAATTTTGCATTAAACAAGCAATTTGGAATAGATTTACACAATAAAATATTTCTACCTATGTGCTACGGTTATAAATAATAATTTTCTTATATAATTTAGTTTTTTAATATTCCATTTTGACAGACATTAAGTAAAATCTCAAGTTCAGATACTCTTATACATTGCATATTTATTCCCATTGTAGTTTATACTAATATTATTTGATTAAGATGATAAGTAATTGAAAGAAAACTTGAAATTTAAATAATTGGCGTTACTTTTCTGTTATTAGCATGTTAATAACAGCAATACCGTATAATAATTGTAGCGTTTGTTGAGCCGTAGGGAAGTGCAGGAACCGTAGGAATTTTACCACAAAAGAGCGAATATAAGTACAAAGAATGTAAATTGTGGTAAAATTCCTGCGGTTCTTGCACTTTCCTACGGCTCAACAAACGCTAGAATTATAAGTAATACTTCGTGAAAAAGCGCTAAATTTCGAATTACCAATTTCAAAAAACTACTATTCTCATTGATTTTTTCCTGAAAAAGAAATGTATGCTAATAAAGTCAAAGATGGTTTTATGGTCAAAACGAATCTTTCGGGGGGGGGGGGGGGGGGGGGGGGGGGGGTTGTCCCCAAAACCCCCCCCCCCCGTTACTACGCCACTGGTCAGTCGAAACAATCGTTAAAACATCTCGGACTCGCCAACGATTCCTCTCGTTTTCAAAGCAATCCTACAACATCTCGGACACACTTCAAAATTTATTAATGTTAAAATAATTAATTATTATTATTATTAGGGTAGCTAAAAATATGCACGAAAAATTTCAAAATATGCATGCTAGCATGCCCGAAAAATAACTGAAATATGCTCGTAAATATGCACGAAAAAATCTCATAATATGCACATATGCCTAAAAAATACCTGAAATATTCTCAAAAAATGTATGTATGTATTTCATTTCAAGCTTAAATTTTTTTTAACGAATTTTGCAAAGTAATAATAATATAAGAATTGAAACGTACAATTCACATTTAATCATTTAAAAGATTTGTTTTAAATGCTATTAACAACTCAAAAATTCTTATGTATGCCGATGATGTGAAACTTTTCAAGTCATACTCTTCTTTGGAAGAAAGATCTGCGCTCCAAACTGATTTAAATTCTTTTGCTACTTGGTGCAATTATAATCTTATGCCACTTAATCTTAATAAATGTAAATTTATGTGCTTTTCGCGGAAGAATATACAACCAGCAACTTACACAATTAATAACTATAGTTTGGAACAGGTTTATGATTTTGTCGACCTAGGAGTCAGATTTGATTGTAAACTTAACTTCAATTTGCATATAAACGTCACAGTAAATAAAGCTAAAAGTGTCTTGGGATTTGTAAAGCGTTGGTCTAAGGAATTTAGAGACCCATATATAACTAAAACCCTTTTTACAACGTTAGTGAGACCAATACTAGAATATGCCTCTATAATATGGAGTCCGCAATATCAAGTTCATTCTGATCGACTCGAATCAGTACAAAAACAGTTCTTACTTTTTGCGTTAAGAGATTTGCACTGGGACCCTCGGTGCAATCTTCCCCCGTACACTAGTCGGCTGAAGCTTATTAATCTTCCAACATTATCAAGCCGCAGGGAGATGTTAGGCGTGGTATTCCTGGTTAAACTGTTAAAGGGATCAGTTGACAGCCCATCTCTTCTAACCGAGGTAAACTTAAATGTTCCTACTCGCCCATCAAGATATTTTCAACCAATCGTCTTAAAGCAGTGTAGAACAAATTTTGAATTACATGAACCATTCCGTTGCTTATGTAAAAGTTTCAATTCTTATTATACTAATTTTGATATTTCAGAATCTATTTTGCAAATAAGAAGATCCCTGTTGTTCGCTCTTAACAAGTGACAACAGATACCTTACTTGTTACACTTATTACTACGTATATCAATATTTACTTTATTTGTACTATTATTTTAATTGTAAGTTCTTTCTTCTATATTATTATATTATGTATATACATACAACCAGCTGAATGAATTTATTTTCTGTAGCTGAGTAGTGTAAGACCTCGACGTTGAATAAACTCCTCCCACTCAACACCTTGGCTAAATTTAAATTTAAATTTAAAAAATCCGCACGTCATGTGGATGCGCCCCTCGTGCGGTAGGGCGGGTGGAGGGTAACCGTTGGGTTTATTATTATTATTATAAATACTATAAAATACTTTTACTTAATTTCAGATTTGTATTTATGTAAATACATGAGATCTTTTTACAAAGCAAGCGAAACCATTCCATTAGCATTGCGCAGGGTTGCATTGAACTATTATATGTTTTACTATATTTTCCAGGGTAAAAAAAAAAAGAGAAAAAACTCTTGTATGCGGAAAACGATTAATATTGACCGTGTAGCATCGAAATTTTGAAATCCGCAATCCGGATCGCAATATTGACAACACGGATTGACTGTGTAGCATGAAAATTTTGCGACCCATTAAATTGAATTGAAAGTGAAAGTGTGAAAAGGACGGAAGTAAAATATTTAAAACCTCAGAGCGAAAAAATATCGCAATATTCATATTGAACGTGTAGCACTAGCCTGCGATTCATCAGACCATCAATATGGATCACGATCCAAATATCGCGATTCATATTGACAGTGTAGCGTATGCCTATGTATGTCGATACATATTGCATATTATTGTTCCCTTCATAGGAGCAAAGTTTTTTTTTACTCTGGGTTTGCTTCGAGGCTCTGATCAACAGTCAAGTAGCCTTGTTTGTATGCATACAAGAACTTAGTGTTTGGCGTGGTGAATTTTTATATGGGAAAGTGCTCCGCTCCGGGGTCTAGATCAATAGTTAAATAGCCTTGCTTGTATGTATACGCAACTGTTTGAATTAACCACAGATAAGATGTTTCCAGCTTAATATTTTTCGATATTGCTCGATTAAGTGCCAAAATAAGCACGAAATGCATTTTGACCGTAAATATTCATTTTAGGTCGAAATATGCATTTGCATATGCAATATGCATTTGCATATTTTTAGCTTCCCTAATTATTATGCATGACACTCTTTAGGTGTGATTGCAAAACTGCAGCGTCTGTGATTAGCATATTTTTCAATTTGGTTATTTTATTTATGTATTTGCCTCACTTCCATTAAAAATCTTACTTTCTTCATCAACAACACTCATTCAATTTATTTTATCAACTAAAACATATCATCGAAATAACCTCCGACTCGCCGACTCGGAACATCTCGATTGTGTAGTCGAGGAGCGAGTCAACTTTTGTCTCGATTGTGATTTTGCAACGATGGCGATTCTCTCGATTGCCTAAACATCTCGGACTCGCCCACCACTACAAAATCATAACTTTTTTCATATATAAATCTAAACTTGCCTTAAAATTCTTGAAAATCGCGCGGTAGTAGCCCCATTCAGTTTTTGCAAAAGTGAATTTTTTTTTTAATTTACCTACTCTATAGCAACCCAGTTTCATAATCCGGTGCCGGAGGGAGGATCTAAAGAAAAAAAATGCATCTAATTTGTATACATATAAAATTTTTTGCATATTTTTTGCATGGCGTAATTTGTGCTTATTATATCCTGTGGTCTTCTGTACAAAGATTTTGTCTGAGAGGACCCCTAGTGAAATTTTATGGCGAATAATTTTCTAGAAAATTTAACCCTCTATCTGCATTGCTAATTGATATTTTCTACATGTGTTCCCAAACAAGGGTTAAAAACAGCCATTTGCGTGGGCGTTAGAGGGTTAAAATCTACCGCATCGAAATTCCTTATTAAATTCTGTAGAAGAAGTCCGAGCTCAAAAACTTCATTTGAGGTCATTTTTTATAAGACTAGCATATACCCGTCCCGCTTCGCAGCGACGAAAAAATGTTTTCCCATTTCCCTTTACATTTACCTTTACCTTTACCTTTACCTTTACCTTTACCTTTACCTTTACCTTTACCTTTACCTTTACCTTTACCTTTACCTTTACCTTTACCTTTACCTTTACCTTTACCTTTACCTTTACCTTTACCTTTACCTTTACCTTTACCTTTACCTTTACCTTTACCTTTACCTTTACCTTTACCTTTACCTTTACCTTTACCTTTACCTTTACCTTTACCTTTACCTTTACCTTTACCTTTACCTTTACCTTTACCTTTACCTTTACCTTTACCTTTACCTTTACCTTTACCTTTACCTTTACCTTTACCTTTACCTTTACCTTTACCTTTACCTTTACCTTTACCTTTACCTTTACCTTTACCTTTACCTTTACCTTTACCTTTACCTTTACCTTTACCTTTACCTTTACATTTACATTTACCTTTACCTTTACCTTTACCTTTACCTTTACCTTTACCTTTACCTTTACCTTTACCTTTACCTTTACCTTTACCTTTACCTTTACCTTTACCTTTACCTTTACCTTTACCTTTACCTTTACCTTTACCTTTACCTTTACCTTTACCTTTACCTTTACCTTTACCTTTACCTTTACCTTTACCTTTACCTTTACCTTTACCTTTACCTTTACCTTTACCTTTACCTTTACCTTTACCTTTACCTTTACCTTTACCTTTACCTTAGCCTTAACCTTAACCTTAACCTTTACCGTTACCTTTACCTTTACCTTTACCTTTACTTTTACCTTTACCTTTTTTATCTTGGACAGCAGCCTAGGCATAAATATTTAAAGAGCTTTTTGTTAAAATCCTCCTCAACAGCTTTCATTTGATACCAATATCGCTCTGAAACTTTCCGGGGTCACTCGGGTCAACGTTTTGACCCATATCTCGGGACTCGGCCTAGGCATCGCAATTAAAATAACTCTATGTTGAAGGCCTGCTCAGCACCTTTCATTTAATACCAATATTGCTCCCAGACTTGCTGTGTCACTCTGGGTCCACATTTGGGCCTATATTCCCGGAAGTTCCCACTTTTCCGAAAGTCTGTATACCCTATCACCAGCGCATATACCATATAAATCTACCGTGAAAATTTCATAAAGATCGGTTGATTACTTTGGGAGTCCATAAATAACAAACACACACACATACACACACACACACAGATTCATCATCATCATATATATTATTTCTAATTGGTGTTTTATAAATATCCTTTTTTCTGCTCACACAATTTACCAAAATTAATAAGTAAGGCATCGTTTTAAAGGTATTAATCAGCTATGCATGCGATACGGTATTTTATTGGGCGTGGTACTTTTTTTCTAATAGTATTTTGTAAAAATAAAATGTTTTAAACTAAAAGATTTGCGCCTAAAACTATGCCTTCAGAATTATTTTATTCTAACAAGAGTGCAGTGTTAAATACAAATTTCAAATGTAGATGTCGCTCCAGATGAATAGTCGTGTATATTTCAAAACACTTTTATAAGCTTCAGCTGTATGTTTGTATGTAAACATCACATTATTTTAGGCGAACACGTGTGTATTCATACTTACACTGAATGGGGATTTTTTCAGCATGGGATGTGCTTATTTATACAAAGCTGTTCGTAGTACAATATATGTATATGTATTTGTAGTTTTGATCAAATAACGGTTGTACGCAAGACCATAAAATATTGAGATAGATATGGACTTACATAAATCAAAACGATCACGATGAAAAAAAAATTGATTGAACGGCCGGTCGTACATAATCTAACTGCCGCAAAAATAGAAATATTTTAATGAAATTTGGTACACAGATTCTAATGGGAACAGAGAAGGTTGGGGTTGAAAATAAGGCATATGTATGTATTTCGAAAAACACGTAAAACATGATAATTAAGTCACTAATAAAGCCCAAGCGATGGAATTTCATCCATGTAATGACCTTATGCCGTTATGAGGAAATATGATGAAATTTAAAAAAATGGGCCAAGAGGGGCAAATTTTCAAATATTTATAAGTCAAAACTCAGGAACTGTAGCAGATAAATCGATTAAGCTTCGAACACTGATTTGCTTGCCAAGGCGTGTGGAAAAAAATTACCCAAGTCGGCAGGGACCACATATATGTATGTACATAAAAATATATGCAAACTATATAAAAATATAATGCACATACCTATATAAATAGGTATAATAAAACATTTTATGCGATACCTTTGCCAAACATATAGGTAGTTCATTGAAAGTTCCATAAGTTCCACCAAACCAAATAAATAATAGGTTTTTTAAAATGGGCGTGACAGCACAAACCATACCGACTGGCGCCACGTATGTTTTGTTATTTCTTGCGCTAGATGCGCACGGGTCCAGCTAGTTATATATTATTTCTAATTGGTGTTTTTTTGCAATCCCTTTTTCTGCTCACATAATTTACCAAAATTAATAAGTAAGGCATCGTTTTAAAGGTATAAATTAGCTATGCATGCGAAACGGTATTTTATTGGGCGTGGTACTTTTTTTAAATAGTATTTTGCAAAACTAAAATGTTTTATTTTAAACTAAAAGATTTGCGCCTAAAACTATGCCTTCAGAATTATTTTATTCTAACAAGAGTGCAGAGTTAAATACAAATTCCAAATGTAGATGTCGCTCCAGTCGTGTATATTTTAAAACACTTTTATGGCCGCTGTTGTGCAGTGGGTAGAGTGCTCGCCTGCTATGCCAGAGGTCTCGGGTTCAAACCCCAGTCCGAGCAAACACCAAAAATAATTTTCTAATTACTAAAAATCCAATTATTGGGGTTTTTAAGAGCAGCGGTAACCTCTCGGCAGTGGGCGGCATACCCTCCGAGTGTATTTCTGCCATGAAAAAGCTTCTCACAAAAAATGCATTCGCCGTTCGGAGTCGGCATAAAACTGTAGGTCCACCCAATTAGTAGGAAAAACAAAAAGGAGCGCACCTCGAATTGGGAGAGAAGCTTGGCCATAAAACTCGTCAGAGTTATAATAGCGCCATTGTATTTATAAGCTTCAGCTATATGTTTGTATGTAAAAATTACATTATTTTAGGCGAACACGTGTGAATTCATACCTACGCTGAATGGGGGGGTTTCAGTATAGGATGTGCTTATTTATACACAGCTGTACGTAGCACATTATATGTATATGAATGTTTACTTTTGATCACATAATGGTTGTACCTAAGACCATAAAATAATTGAGACAGTTATGGACTTACATATATACATATATATAGATATATCAAAACGATCAGGATTAAAAAAATTTATTGAAACATGTCCGTCCGTCCGGCCGTACACACTATACATGTAGGTATAATAAAAACATTTTATATGATATCTTTGTCAAACATATACATAGGTAATTCATTGAAAGTTCCATAAGTTCCACCAAACCAAATACATAAGTTTTTTAAAATGGGCGTGACAGCACAAACTATACCGACTGGCGCTACGTATGTTTTGTTATTTTTTGCGCAAGATGTGCACGGGTCCGGCTAGTATATATTATTTCTAATTGGTGTTTTTATAAATATCCCTTTTTCTGCTCACATAATTCACCAAAATTAATAAGTAAGGCATCGTTTTAAAGGTATAAATTAGCTATGCATGCGAAACGGTGTTTTATTGGGCGTGGTACTTTTTTTTAATAGTATTTTGCAAAAATAAAATGTTTAAATTTAAACTAAAAGATTTGCGCCTAAAACTATGCCTTCAGATACAATATATGCATATGTATTTATACTTTTGATCAAATAACGGCTGTACGTAAGACCATAAAATAATTGAGATAGATATGGACTTACATAAATCAAAACGATCAGGATGAAAAAAAAAATTGATTGAACGGCCGGCCGTACATAATCTAACTGGCGCAAAAATAGAAATATTTTAATGAAATTTGGTACACAGATTCTAATGGGAAGAGAGAAGGTTGGGGTTGAAAATAAGGCCCGAGTGATGTAATTTCATCCATGCAATGACCTTATGCCGTTATGAGGAAATATGCTGAAATTTAAAAAAATGCGCCAAGAGGGGCAGATTTTCAAAGAACTGTAGCAGATAAATCGATTAAGCTTCGGCCACTGATTTGCTTGCCAAGGCAAACGTGTGGAAAAACAAATTAACCAAGTCGGCAGGGACCACATATATGTATGTACATATGTATATGCACATACCTATATACATGCATAGGTATAATAAAAAACATTTTATGCGTTATCTTTGTCAAACATATAGGTAATTCATTGAAAGTTCCATAAGTTCCACCAAACCAAATAAATAATAAGTTTTTTAAAATCGGCGTGACAGCACAAACCATACCAACTGGCGCCACGTATGTTTTGTTATTTTTTGCGCAAAGATGCGCACGGCTCCGGCTAGTTTTTATATAATAGATATTTTCGATATTTCCAGCTAAAACCATACAACTTTAACCCCCTCTAAAAAAACTCAGACCCTCTGGGCTAGTACTCTGTTCAGCTAAGTTAAGAGACATCCTCTTTTATAATTGATAGCGTTTGTTCGTGTTGAGTAAAATTTTTGTAAATTTGTTGGACTGTGATATTATTACAATGTGTCTTGCTTACGTTTACTTCAATTTTACCAGCACCTTTAAGATAGCTACCTGAGTTACTGAAACAAACTTATTTGAAACCAGAGCTGGGCGATAAGAGTTACAATTACATGAGGATTACGATTACAGTAATCGTAATCTTAGAAATTTTGAAAATACGATTACTGTAATCGTAATCGTTGTTACAAAAATAAGAATTACTGTAATCGTAATCGTAAGAAACTTGAAATTGCGATTGCTATTATCGTTGTTTGGGAGTACAATGTGTACAAAACAGTGATATACCCTGCAAAAAAATGTGCGATCAATCCCGAAAGAGATTTGTCCGCGATTGATCTCTTTCGAGAACAATCGGTCCACAATCTAGATTCCTTAAATGTAGACATTTTACAATGTATTTAAAAAATTGTAGAAAAACCGGTAAAACGAATTGAACACCCTTTTTTAATAACAATTTTAACAAAATGTTGCCTAAAATATGCTATGAAAAAATCCTTTACATTACGCTCATATAATGCATACTCAAAGGTTTTGAGTCAAAACTTACAATTTTTTAAATTTATTTATTGAGATTTTTTTACAAAAGTAAAATATTATATAATCTTTATTTAAATATGCATGAACATTTATAATTTTTTAAGGAAAAATCTACATTTGTACCCGTTCGTGCTGAAAGCGATTGATCTACATTTGTACCCGTTCGGTATGTTAGTGATTAATCTACATTGGTACCCGTCCGGGTATACAAGTTGAACAATTATTCTCTTCATAGGACATGCTCAAACAAATGCGATCAATTCACTCCATATAAAGGGATGTAAAATTGTATTAGTCGCATGCTCCCTTGCGATTGATCCCGGACACGTCCCGGATTAATCGCATTTTTTGCAGGGTACTTACCCAACATCGTTTTCCAAGAAATAATAATAATTTTTACATGCATATATATGTGTTTTGTCACACATTAAGTTAACAATTAAAACTGGGATATGTATAAAGCAGAGAGAAAATTAGCGCAAATGATAACGATACAAAATTAAGACTGCTGTTTGCATTATTTACATTCAATAATATTTTTTTATGGGTAAAAGAGTGGACCCGGATACCACGGAATGTTTTCAAGCAACGATGGCATCAAATGAGAACTGGTATAAAGGGGTCTGTTATGCTACAGCCGGTTACCTAGGGAATGGAAAAGTGGAAAAGGGGAAGGGTAATGAGAATGGGAAAGGCAAAGGCAAAGGGGCGGAAAGGGAGAGGAAGGGTATAATGAAAATGGAATGAAGAGGATGGGGAGGGAGATAGTAAGACAAGGAATTAGCCCAGCTCTGTTTGAAACTAACTTCAACTCAAAATTCTTATAATACTCCAAAAACTTTTTTTCCGATATAACGCAAGTTCCAGTATCGACTTCTAATTCCAAGGATTTTCCACCTACCACCAAATTTACGCACTCCGGGCTGCTAGTAGACATACCTTTGATTCCCCCATTGTCATCATTTGAAATGCTTGTAATGCTCGCCGCTTCTACCAATTCATCAACGCTTTTGAGGTGCGCGTTACTTTTTCGTCCGTCCGTCTTCTCTGACACGCACCGATTTGCGAGATGTCCTTTTTTATTGCATTTAAAACACACCCAATTCTTGCAAAAGCACTTTTCGGCACTGTGCCACATCGGCTACATGGTTTGCCTGGCAAGTTTGCATTTTCTGCCGAACGCCCATCGCTACAAGCTCGCGATCTACTACGCCCTTGCCGTACTGCACACGTGCTAATTTGTTTCGTTTCTCCTTCAACCATTTCACAATCCAGGGCAATCGCGAAGGCTTTTTTAAATGTCAAGCCCGATTCCTTCAAAAGTCGTGATCGCAGTTGATTATCTTTTATGCCACATACAAATTTGTCACGTAATTCCCTATCGAGAAAGGACTCAAACTTACATTTTTCTGCCATGTACTTAAGTTCGACAATGAATTCCCTTATGGACTTTGACCCTTGTTCTGCTTTGTAAAACTTGTAAGACTCCGCTATTTCATTTACCGAGGGCTCAAAATACTTTTTAGGGCATCCACGAGCTGCTCATATGTTTTTTTACTAGGGCTTCCGGAGGGAACAATTTCCTAAGTACGGAATAGGTGTCTGCTTCGATGTATGTGATGAAAAATGCAACCTTTCTTGTATTCTCCACATCATTTACAATAAAAAATTGCTGCTCATCTCATACTCTGCAAAGTCGTTTCCCATTACAAACGGATCCATGTGGCCAATCATTGTTGTTGTTTTTCTTAAAACATGTTTTGTTTCGCTTTCAACTTTTAATTTTTTACTTATTCATTTTTATTTTCCAATATTAAACCGTTTTTCTCGTCGCCAAAATTATTATATCTTCAATTCTGATTGAAACACGTGCAGATGGAATTTATGTCTTTATTCTACAGTAGTATGTATTCCACACTAAAAATAAAATTTCGTAAAAAAACTACGAAAGACTTTCGTAGTCTAGAGTTTCGTAAAATGTACGAAAGTTTCGTAAAATGTACGAAAGTTTCGTATATATTACGAAAGCATTTTTCTCAACAAAATCCAATTTTACGAATCTTTCGTAAATATTACTAAAGGGCTATCGTAAACCATTTTCTAATATTTTTTTTTCGTACATATCGCACACTAAATCAAAAAGCGTTACAACTCAAAATTCAAAAATTTTCAGGAGAGGCAAAAAACTTTTTAATTGTTATATGTAATGATATGGGAAAAGGCAACGTATAATAGTTATTTCTCAGTTAAAAAGACTCTAATCGAAAAGATTTTTTGGCAGCCGCTAGAGATATATTCTGTGTACCAATTTATGGAAGAAACTCGATTTCGAAAAATTTTGAGTTGTAACGCTCTTTGATTTAGTGTGCGATGTATATTACGAAATATTTCGTAAATATTACGAAACACTTTCGTAAATTTTCCTAAAATTGTCTTTACGAATAATTTCGCATTTTGTACGAAAGTTTTCGTAACATTATCAAAGGATTAAAAGATTTACGAAATACTTTCGTAACATTATCAAATGATTAAAAGGATTACGAAATACTTCGTAATATATACGAAATAATTTCGTGACATTATCAAATGATTAAAAGAGTTACGAAGTACTTTCGTACAATATTTTACCGTACAAGCCTTCTTTCATTGTAAAGTGTTGAGCCGGTGGTATCAAAAATTATTTTAAGTAGTAAGTGCGTAATGAAATAATTATAAAAAAAATAATGCATTGTATATAAAAAGACAATATTGATATATAAAATAAACTGTGATATTTTCCAACTTGATTCAACTTAAGGGTAAGTACATTAGTTGCATATACTTTTTCCTTTTTTCGGTCTTATCTATTTTCCTAAATAAATACTTACCTAATAAAATAATATAAATAGATATTTCTACACTCAGAGAAAAATATTTTAAAAACATATGAAAACGTGCTTAAAATGGGCAAAAACGTATTTAAAACGATGTAGATACGACCATTTTTATTTTAAAAATGTTTATTGTAAAATTGCAAAATGAAGAAAAAACATTTAAATTAAAAAATTTTTTTTTTTTTTAATTTAAGCCCTATGAGATTTTGAACCTAAAACTTGCGTTTTTATTCCCTTGATTTTCATTTTTAATTAAAAAATGATGTTATTTAAGTCGAAAATACATTTTTATTTCAAGTTTCATTTTAAATTTACAAATTTTCATTTTTAAAATAAAAAACGATCTGGTTTAAAACTTGCATTATAAAAATAAAATCTTTTTTAGTTTTTTTTTCTACGAGTGTAGCTGCTTGAATTTTAAGGTTTTAAGTAGTTTCTCCAAAAAGTTATTAGTTTCTCTTTATCTTTATCTTTATCCTTATCTTTATCTTTATCTTTATCTTTATCTTTATCTTTATCTTTATCTTTATCTTTATCTTTATCTTTATCTTTATCTTTATCTTTATCTTTATCTTTATCTTTATCTTTATCTTTATCTTTATCTTTATCTTTATCTTTATCTTTATCTTTATCTTTATCTTTATCTTTATCTTTATCTTTATCTTTATCTTTATCTTTATCTTTATCTTTATCTTTATCTTTATCTTTATCTTTATCTTTATCTTTATCTTTATCTTTATCTTTATCTTTATCTTTATCTTTATCTTTATCTTTATCTTTATCTTTATCTTTATCTTTATCTTTATCTTTATCTTTATCTTTATCTTTATCTTTATCTTTATCTTTATCTTTATCTTTATCTTTATCTTTATCTTTATCTTTATCTTTATCTTTATCTTTATCTTTATCTTTATCTTTATCTTTATCTTTATCTTTATCTTTATCTTTATCTTATCTTTATCTTTATCTTTATCTTTATCTTTATCTTTATCTTTATCTTTATCTTTATCTTTATCTTTATCTTTATCTTTATCTTTATCTTTATCTTTATCTTTATCTTTATCTTTATCTTTATCTTTATCTTTATCTTTATCTTTATCTTTATCTTTATCTTTATCTTTATCTTTATCTTTATCTTTATCTTTATCTTTATCTTTATCTTTATCTTTATCTTTATCTTTATCTTTATCTTTATCTTTATCTTTATCTTTATCTTTATCTTTATCTTTATCTTTATCTTTATCTTTATCTTTATCTTTATCTTTATCTTTATCTTTATCTTTATCTTTATCTTTATCTTTATCTTTATCTTTATCTTTATCTTTATCTTTATCTTTATCTTTATCTTTATCTTTATCTTTATCTTTATCTTTATCTTTATCTTTATCTTTATCTTTATCTTTATCTTTATCTTTATCTTTATCTTTATCTTTATCTTTATCTTTATCTTTATCTTTATCTTTATCTTTATCTTTATCTTTATCTTTATCTTTATCTTTATCTTTATCTTTATCTTTATCTTTATCTTTATCTTTATCTTTATCTTTATCTTTATCTTTATCTTTATCTTATCTTTATCTTTATCTTTATCTTTATCTTTATCTTTATCTTTATCTTTATCTTTATCTTTATCTTTATCTTTATCTTTATCTTTATCTTTATCTTTATCTTTATCTTTATCTTTATCTTTATCTTTATCTTTATCTTTATCTTTATCTTTATCTTTATCTTTATCTTTATCTTTATCTTTGTCTTTATCTTTATCTTTATCTTTATCTTTATCTTTATCTTTATCTTTATCTTTATCTTTATCTTTATCTTTATCTTTATCTTTATCTTTATCTTTATCTTTATCTTTATCTTTATCTTTATCTTTATCTTTATCTTTATCTTTATCTTTATCTTTATCTTTATCTTTATCTTTATCTTTATCTTTATCTTTATCTTTATCTTTATCTTTATCTTTATCTTTATCTTTATCTTTATCTTTATCTTTATCTTTATCTTTATCTTTATCTTTATCTTTATCTTTATCTTTATCTTTATCTTTATCTTTATCTTTATCTTTATCTTTATCTTTATCTTTATCTTTATCTTTATCTTTATCTTTATCTTTATCTTTATCTTTATCTTTATCTTTATCTTTATCTTTATCTTTATCTTTATCTTTATCTTTATCTTTATCTTTATCTTTATCTTTAACTTTAACTTTAACTTTATCTTTATCTTTATCTTTATCTTTATCTTTATCTTTATCTTTATCTTTATCTTTATCTTTATCTTTATCTTTATCTTTATCTTTATCTTTATCTTTATCTTTATCTTTATCTTTATCTTTATCTTTATCTTTATCTTTATCTTTATCTTTATCTTTATCTTTATCTTTATCTTTATCTTTATCTTTATCTTTATCTTTATCTTTATCTTTATCTTTATCTTTATCTTTATCTTTATCTTTATCTTTATCTTTATCTTTATCTTTATCTTTATCTTTATCTTTATCTTTATCTTTATCTTTATCTTTATCTTTATCTTTATCTTTATCTTTATCTTTATCTTTATAATTATCTTTATCTTTATCTTTATCTTTATCTTTATCTTTATCTTTATCTTTATCTTTATCTTTATCTTTATCTTTATCTTTATCTTTATCTTTATCTTTATCTTTATCTTTATCTTTATCTTTATCTTTATCTTTATCTTTATCTTTATCTTTATCTTTATCTTTATCTTTATAATTATCTTTATCTTTATCTTTATCTTTATCTTTATCTTTATCTTTATCTTTATCTTTATCTTTATCTTTATCTTTATCTTTATCTTTATCTTTATCTTTATCTTTATCTTTATCTTTATCTTTATCTTTATCTTTATCTTTATCTTTATCTTTATCTTTATCTTTATCTTTATCTTTATCTTTATCTTTATCTTTATCTTTATCTTTATCTTTATCTTTATCTTTATCTTTATCTTTATCTTTATCTTTATCTTTATCTTTATCTTTATCTTTATCTTTATCTTTATCTTTATCTTTATCTTTATCTTTATCTTTATCTTTATCTTTATCTCTATCTTTATCTTTATCTTTATCTTTATCTTTATCTTTATCTTTATCTTTATCTTTATCTTTATCTTTATCTTTATCTTTATCTTATCTTTATCTTTATCTTTATCTTTATCTTTATCTTTATCTTTATCTTTATCTTTATCTTTATCTTTATCTTTATCTTTATCTTTATCTTTATCTTTATCTTTATCTTTATCTTTATCTTTATATTTATCTTTATCTTTATATTTATCTTTATCTTTATCTTTATCTTTATCTTTATCTTTATCTTTATCTTTATCTTTATCTTTATCTTTATCTTTATCTTTATCTTTATCTTTGTCTTTATCTTTATCTTTATCTTTATCTTTATCTTTATCTTTATCTTTATCTTTATCTTTATCTTTATCTTTATCTTATCTTTATCTTTATCTTTATCTTTATCTTTATCTTTATCTTTATCTTTATCTTTATCTTTATCTTTATCTTTATCTTTATCTTTATCTTTATCTTTATCTTTATCTTTATCTTTATCTTTATCTTTATCTTTATCTTTATCTTTATCTTTATCTTTATCTTTATCTTTATCTTTATCTTTATCTTTATCTTTATCTTTATCTTTATCTTTATCTTTATCTTTATCTTTATCTTATCTTATCTTTATCTTTATCTTTATCTTTATCTTTATCTTTATCTTTATCTTTATCTTTATCTTTATCTTTATCTTTATCTTTATCTTTATCTTTATCTTTATCTTTATCTTTATCTTTATCTTTATCTTTATCTTTATCTTTATCTTTATCTTTATCTTTATCTTTATCTTTATCTTTATCTTTATCTTTATCTTTATCTTTATCTTTATCTTTATCTTTATCTTTATCTTTATCTTTATCTTTATCTTTATCTTTATCTTTATCTTTATCTTTATCTTTATCTTTATCTTTATCTTTATCTTTATCTTTATCTTTATCTTATCTTTATCTTTATCTTTATCTTTATCTTTATCTTTATCTTTATCTTTATCTTTATCTTTATCTTTATCTTTATCTTTATCTTTATCTTTATCTTTATCTTTATCTTTATCTTTATCTTTATCTTTATCTTTATCTTTATCTTTATCTTTATCTTATCTTTATCTTTATCTTTATCTTTATCTTTATCTTTATCTTTATCTTTATCTTTATCTTTATCTTTATCTTTATCTTTATCTTTATCTTTATCTTTATCTTTATCTTTATCTTTATCTTTATCTTTATCTTTATCTTTATCTTTATCTTTATCTTTATCTTTATCTTTATCTTTATCTTTATCTTTATCTTTATCTTTATCTTTACCTTTATCTTTATCTTTATCTTTATCTTTATCTTTATCTTTATCTTTATCTTTGTCTTTGTCTTTATCTTTATCTTTATCTTTATCTTTATCTTTATCTTTATCTTTATCTTTATCTTTATCTTTATCTATATCTTTATCTTTATCTTTATCTTTATCTTTATCTTTATCTTTATCTTTATCTTTATCTTTATCTTTATCTTTATCTTTATCTTTATCTTTATCTTTATCTTTATCTTATCTTTATCTTTATCTTTATCTTTATCTTTATCTTTATCTTTATCTTTATCTTTGTCTTTATCTTTACCTTTATCTTTATCTTTATCTTTATCTTTATCTTTATCTTTATCTTTATCTTTATCTTTATCTTTATCTTTATCTTTATCTTTATATTTATCTTTATCTTTATCTTTATCTTTATATTTATCTTTATCTTTATCTTTATCTTTATCTTTATCTTTATCTTTATCTTTATCTTTATCTTTATCTTTATCTTTATCTTTATCTTTATCTTTATCTTTATCTTTATCTTTATCTTTATCTTTATCTTTATCTTTATCTTTATCTTTATCTTTATCTTTATCTTTATCTTTATCTTTATCTTTATCTTTATCTTTATCTTTATCTTTATCTTTATCTTTATCTTTATCTTTATCTTTATCTTTATCTTTATCTTTATCTTTATCTTTATCTTTATCTTTATCTTTATCTTTATCTTTATCTTTATCTTTATCTTTATCTTTATCTTTATCTTTATCTTTATCTTTATCTTTATCTTTATCTTTATCTTTATCTTTATCTTTATCTTTATCTTTATCTTTATCTTTATCTTTATCTTTATCTTTATCTTTATCTTTATCTTTATCTTTATCTTTATCTTTATCTTTATCTTTATCTTTATCTTTATCTTTATCTTTATCTTTATCTTTATCTTTATCTTTATCTTTATCTTTATCTTTATCTTTATCTTTATCTTTATCTTTATCTTTATCTTTATCTTTATCTTTATCTTTATCTTTATCTTTATCTTTATCTTTATCTTTATCTTTATCTTTATCTTTATCTTTATCTTTATCTTTATCTTTATCTTTATCTTTATCTTTATCTTTATCTTTATCTTTATCTTTATCTTTATCTTTATCTTTATCTTTATCTTTATCTTTGTCTTTATCTTTATCTTTATCTTTGTCTTTATCTTTATCTTTATCTTTATCTTTATCTTTATCTTTATCTTTATCTTTATCTTTATCTTTATCTTTATCTTTATCTTTATCTTTATCTTTATCTTTATCTTTATCTTTATCTTTATCTTTATCTTTATCTTTATCTTTATCTTTATCTTTATCTTTATCTTTATCTTTATCTTTATCTTTATCTTTATCTTTATCTTTATCTTTATCTTTATCTTTATCTTTATCTTTATCTTTATCTTTATCTTTATCTTTATCTTTATCTTTATCTTTATCTTTATCTTTATCTTATCTTTATCTTTATCTTTATCTTTATCTTTATCTTTATCTTTATCTTTATCTTTATCTTTATCTTTATCTTTATCTTTATCTTTATCTTTATCTTTATCTTTATCTTTATCTTTATCTTTATCTTTATCTTTATCTTTATCTTTATCTTTATCTTTATCTTTATCTTTATCTTTATCTTTATCTTTATCTTTATCTTTATCTTTATCTTTATCTTTATCTTTATCTTTATCTTTATCTTTATCTTTATCTTTATCTTTATCTTTATCTTTATCTTTATCTTTATCTTTATCTTTATCTTTATCTTTATCTTTATCTTTATCTTTATCTTTATCTTTATCTTTATCTTATCTTTATCTTTATCTTTATCTTTATCTTTATCTTTATCTTTATCTTTATCTTTATCTTTATCTTTATCTTTATCTTTATCTTTATCTTTATCTTTATCTTTATCTTTATCTTTATCTTTATCTTTATCTTTATCTTTATCTTTATCTTTATCTTTATCTTTATCTTTATCTTTATCTTTATCTTTATCTTTATCTTTATCTTTATCTTTATCTTTATCTTTATCTTTATCTTTATCTTTATCTTTATCTTTATCTTTATCTTTATCTTTATCTTTATCTTTATCTTTATCTTTATCTTTATCTTTATCTTTATCTTTATCTTTATCTTTATCTTTATCTTTATCTTTATCTTTATCTTTATCTTTATCTTTATCTTTATCTTTATCTTTATCTTTATCTTTATCTTTATCTTTATCTTTATCTTTATCTTTATCTTTATCTTTATCTTTATCTTTATCTTTATCTTTATCTTTATCTTTATCTTTATCTTTATCATTATCAAAATAATATTTCGTAAATATACGAAAGTATTTCGTAAATACTACGAAAGTTGCACAATTTTACGAAAGTATTTCGTAATATGTACGAAAGATTTCGTAGTATTTACGAAATATTATTTTGAGTGCAACATTGTTATGTGATACATATTTAGCACGTGTTTGAATCAGAAAGATTTACATACATACATATAAATATCTTATATCTTTTTAGAAAAGTGTATTTAATTTTTCCGTAATATTTTTAACGATTAAAAAACCCAGTCAATACTTCCACAACCAACACAGATTTTCACCACTCGATTTGGGCGGTAGTATCCCTATAACAAACCATTTTGGACCGTTTCTTACCAACACCGATGGTCGGGAATCCAACAATTTTGGCCACGATTTAAACAAGTAAACGGCTTCCAAATAGGGTTGCCAGACGTACGGATTTGATCAGTACAATACTGATTTTTCGTGCCCGTACTGACGGTTTTAAAAACCTTAAGAAATACTGATTTTTTGGATTTTGTACTGATTTGTACTGAATTTTAGCAACTGTTTTCATTCGACGTCTTTAATGCCGTGGTTATGCTTACGACAATACTCGAAGAGCAACGTGTGATTATTGTTGTGCACTCCGTCGAGTGAGAGAATTTTCGGACTCTCACATCGATCAAATTTGCTTGGTGAAACAAACACCCAGCACGCCGAGGTTTCGGGGTAATAATGTGTTATGATGTGTATGTGCGCTCTAATCATCGATTTAACAACCTCTCACCGATGACGAAAATGTGTCCGAATTTCATCGGTGTTTTGCTGGTAAGCATAACCACGGCATAACCATGAAACAATTAGGAAGGAGGAAGCAACGCAAACGTTAAATGTCATAGAAACATGATTGACAGTTAACGATACGGAAACACAAACAAAATGTCAGTAATAAAGACGATTTTCTTCGCATATATTGTTTTTTTTTTTTTTTTTGTTGGAAGGCAATGTACTGATTTTTTCGGGAAAGGTATCTGGCAACCCTACTTCCAAATCAAGTTTTTCTTTCGCAGTTCATATGTGTATGCCCACTTTACTGGTTTGACCACCTCCTCCATATTTGATGTAATTCTTCACCTATTCTAAACTATTAAAAGCTATATTAAAACATAAACTAAATTCTTATCAATGCGATAGCTCATACCTGTTCCTTTTTCCAAGCAACGAATTGCACGCGAAGCTCTATTCACAAGCCTAGCAGGGGAATATCTAAATGGTTTTTTTGTTTTATTAATTTTTTCACACAGAAAGCAACAACTATTGAAAATTATATATTTTCTGGTAAAGGTTTGGCTTTGGTGGTCTTAAATTAGGAATTTCAGCCTTAAACCAATATCTTTTCAGTTTTTTATCTTGTTTCAAGAATACCATTCTTGATTCAAAATTGGGGAAACTTAAATTTCATTTATTTTTCATTAATTTCTGTAATTCTTAATTCAAGTACGACACAGCTTTTTTTTAGCCCGCAACTTTTCTCTGAGTGTATACTTTTTTAATTGCCAGTTTTCGTAAGAAATTTTGAAAGTATCATGGTACGACGATATGTATGCATGTGTATATGTTGATATGGCCATAGTCTACTAAACAGGGAGTGAAGGACAAATGTGACAAACTACAAAATAAAAGTACCTTAATGGGGTTTCTCAGCTTGGCCTCTGTTTAATACGATATTAATTAATTGGACACTTAAGTTAACAACATTTTATTGCTAGTTACTGAGAGCAAACGAGTATTGAGGGCTGTCATGCAGAGCTTGCACAGGATGCACATTTTGATTAATAGAGAAAAGATGGCGCAATAACACTTGCGAATGTGTGACTAAAGCTTTAAACAGGAGAGTTTTCGCGTGGTACGGCGATGATATTTGTTTGCGAATATCGCCAAGTAAAACAGAATAAGGACGAAATTGTCGTATGCATAGTTTTATAATCACGATGTTACTTCTTCCATTGACTCTTCTCTTCTGTCCATATTTTCAATTTTTTCCACATCAAAAAATCTACATACATATGTATATTTTTGTTTTGATAAGTTTTTTTATCAAGTTCCAAATAATTTAATTGACATTCGATAGCGTCCAAATTAGAAATTAGTCTATTCTGACGAATTTTCGCCGGGCGATATTCGCCAGCGTCCAATGGAATGTTTACTTTTTAGTTTATTGATAACCTCGATTTTTCAAACTTGATGCTCGCATACCCTCAATGATAGATCGCTATTCTGGACAAATGGCAAGGTAAATACCCTGCAGAAAACGGAACTAGTTCATACATGCATGTACAAACCAGCCGCTTGTGGCAATCAACTAGCCCAAAACCTGCCACATTCCATATAAATATACTGGTCCAATTAACATTGCAATGTCCTAGCACAGGACCACATGGTCCATCGCTCGATCGCATCAAACTAGTTTAAGAACTAACTTGCCGTAGCTACTTTGCAAACCACCTACAAGAGGTTACTTTTTAAACTAGCTACGGCAAGTTACTTTTTAAACTACTCTAAGGAGTTAAAAATGTAAAATATTTCCATAACTACTTCATTCTTGAGCTCTCAATACCAATTTTTTTTTTAAGGAAAATTTGGTGTGAAAAATTTATATTTTTTCGTAGAAGTTATAGATCCATTTCGGAGACCACAACATCTCTTCATCAGACTTCATTTTAACATTTTTATTCTCTGGTGTCCGCCGAGATCGAACTTCGGATTTTCCGGTTGGTAATCTAATGGCAGAGTTGATAAGGAGCATGCATCAACTCCTATGCAGAATATGGTCGTACGAGCGCATGCCCGACGATTGGAACTTAAGTGTGCTCTGCCCAATCCACAAAAAAGGAGACTCCACAGTATGCGCCAATTATCGTGGGATAAGCCTCCTGAATATCGCATATAAGGTCTTAGCAAGTGTATTGTGCGAAAGACTGAAGCCCACCGTCAACAAGCTGATTGGACCTTATCAGTGTGGCTTCAGACCTGGTAAATCTACCATCGACCAGATCTTCACATTACGCCAAATACTGGAAAAAACCCATGAAAAAGGAACCGACACACACCATCTCTTTGTCGATTTTAAAGCCGCTTTTGATAGCACGAATAGGAATTGCCTATATGCCGCAATGTCTGAATTTGGTTTCCCCGCAAAACTTATACGGCTATGCCAAATGACGCTGACTAACACCACCAGCTCCGTCAGAATTGGGAAGGACCTCTCCGAACCGTTCGAGACCAAACGAGGTTTCAGAAAAGGTGATTCCCTTTCGTGTGACTTCTTCAATTTGATGCTGGAAAGGATAATACGAGCTGCAGAACTTAACCATACAGGACGCATTCTATACCACAAGAGTGTACAACTGCTGGCGTACGCCGATGATATCGACATCATTGGCACTAACACTGGCGCCGTATGTTCTGCCTTCTCCAAGCTGGATAAAAAGGCTAAGAAAATGGGTTTGGCGGTCAACGAGGACAAGACGAAGTACCTCCTGTCATCACACAAAGAAACAGAACGCCTTGGCAGCCACGTCAATGTTGATAGCTACAAATTCGAAACTGTTAAGGACTTCGTCTATCTGGGAACCAGCATTAACACCAAGAATGATGTCAGTAGGCAACTGAAAAGTAAATTCCTCTCTCGAAAAACAAAAATCATACTCTACAAGACGCTCATCGTTCCAGTCCTCATGTACGGCGCAGAAGCATGGACAATTTCAAAATCAGATGAGATGGCACTTGGAGTATTCGAGAGAAAAGTTCTTCGTAAGATTTATGGACCTTTGCGCGTTGGCGTGGGCGAGTATCGACGGAGATTTAACGATGAGCTGTACGAGCTTTACACAGACATCGACATTGTTCAGCGAATAAAGATCCAGCGGCTGCGTTGGGCAGGTCATGTCGTGAGAATGGACGAAGGCGCTCCGGCCAAGAAAGCACTTCTATCGAAACCCGCTGATCGCAAAAGAAAAGGGAGACCTCCACTGCGTTGGGAAAATCAGGTGGACAGTGATGCTGCCTCCCAAGGTGTTCCCAAGTGGCGCCATGCTGCACGAAACAGAAGCAATTTGCGCGCTCTGTTGGACTCGGCCAGAATCTTCTAGACGGTTAAGCGCCAATCAAGAAGAAGAAGAGAATCTAATGGCATCACCACTATGCTACCGCCGCCTTGCATTTTGCTTGTATTAATTTTTCTTTTGATTTTTCCTTTTTACAACCTAGCATCCAGCAACAGTGACCTTGCCGACGTTCTCGGCATTTGTCTCCTGTATGTTGGTGTGGTTGTGTGTTTGTTTGGTTTGTACAAATTCTATTTTTAGCACAAGCAATGCTTTGTGCTAATTAGTAGAGCTTGTTTATCGGCTGGCTCATCCGGTTAAATTTTACTTTTGGTTTTTTGGTCGTTTTTATTTTCATAAATATTTCATTCTTGAGCTCTCAAGACAATTTATTTTCTTTTTTTTTTAAATATTTAGATTAATGCTTCTTGGCAAGACTGTTAATAAACATCGTGCAGCGGTTACGATCGTTAAAATAGAACTTCAAACACGAATCTACATACATACATATATATGAACTGACCCAATTATTGGCTGCATGTGACAAGTTCGTAGCTAGTTGACTGTGGCACAAATGTATCATATACGTGAACTGGCCCAATGGTTGGCTACATGTGACAAGTTCGTAGCTAGTTGACTGTGGCACAAATGTACCAAGTGGTCCAACAATTTTTGCAGGGTATACCCTTTCATATACATATGTAAGTGCACACATGCACTATCGCATATGCATGCATGCTTGTTTACATAAAAACTGAACTTATATTCGCATATAAATGTGCTCGTATGCCATATGTTTTTACCTGTCAGAATAAATAAATCTTTTTGGTGTGCTCATTTCACACTCGTTTATTCCCACCGGCACACAGTGCCGCGAAATTGGACAAAAATACAAAAATCGACTGTCTTGAAACTTAGATGTTTTGATGTCAAGTTACAGCTAAAACTCCAACTAAGAGAAGTTCATATGTTATTTTGTGATAAAAACAACTTTCAGCCTCACACACCCCCTCAAAGTACACCTATTTTCTACATACCTTCCACTTCATTTCGGCGCTTCGGACATAAAAGTGGTCGCAGTTAAAAATTTGTTAAAAATATATTTTTATTCCTAGCAATATCAACATTTGCAATTTGATAAAGATATATGCGACAAACCAAAAAATTTACGAATATTTGTTTTTTTTTTATTAATAAATTAATATACATATGATTAAACATACCAAAATCTGAAAATTGGTAAACTTTGGAGACAAAAAAAACCTCATGAAATTCCGTGAATTTTTTTTTTGTTTATGGTAGTTTGGACCTTCTACAAACAGAAACAATCGAAATTTCTTCCACCTTTTTCCAATATTTGAAAATTTTCAATTTTGAAAAAGTGACTAAATGCCCTTTTTTTGGTAATATTTTAGCTGATCTATATTTATAATACTTTTTGTGAATACTTTAAGATCTAAATTTTTGGTTCGCTTTTCGAAAATAAGGTGTTGAATTAAAGCTAAAAGTGCCAAAAAAAATTTTACAGGTACAGGGTGATTTGAGATGAAAAAATTATCAGCTAATTAAAATACCTAAATATGCATCACGGTATGGGAGCCAAAAACAAAGTTATACGAAGATTTACATATATGTATATATATACACACACATATATACACACACACACACATATATATATATATATATAAATGGAGAGCAATGACACCAGTTTACAAATAATATGTTAACCGATTCGGGTAAGCAAATAAATGCAATCGAGACACCTCACTAATTAGAGAAACAAATATTTAAAGGGTTCTGATCTCAGCTTTAATAAATACATAGTTGAAAGTGACGAAGCAGACAAAGGCATGGAATCAGTGATCACTTCCTCCTCTTCTGAGGACTCTGAAATAGAGCTCTAGATACCCGGGTATCGAGCAATTCAATCTGATCGTTTTTGTTTGGAGCCCATTTGTTGTTCAAATTCCCATACAAACACTCGAGCATTCGAGCTTAAAAACAAAAAAATGTGTATCGGAAAAACAAAAATAAAAAAAATATATGTGAAGAAGAAAAAAAAAATAAACAAAAGAAAAAACAAACTTCAAAATGCCCGAATTGTTCAAATGCCCGTACAAACATAAGGATAATAAACAGACAAACTACTGTTCGAGCATTTGTGAAGTTCTAGCCAATTCTGACCACTCCTTCTACTTTTGTCCATCATTTGTATGGAGTCGCGGCACTGTGCGGAATGCTTTTGCTCTTGGTCGAAAATTGCCAACCTTAACTGTGCATCGCCACCAACGACTAGCACATGTGCATACACAAATAAATGTAAGCATAACCACAACAGGCTCGGCATCCAAAGATTGATAGACTCTCTGTCGCTGTTGGAGCTATGTTAGCTAAGTTTTTAATAAGTTCCTTTTTTATACTCTGTTGTACGACTGGTTGTCAAAATGATCATGATAAAAAATAAATCATATTAATCCGCCTGTATATAAATTAACGTGTTTCACAAAATTTTAGATATTTTTATGAAAATTGATACCAACACCTTTCATTTGATACCAATGTCGTCCAGAAATATTTAGAGAAATAAGACAAATAAATAAGCTTTATTTTTATAGCTGACCAAAAAAAAAAATAAATAATCTGAATAACGGTTGTTCAAACACCTTTTATACTCAAATTAGGGCTGATCATAAGTGATACTGTAGAAGGCTATAACTTGCGAGACATTGGAGGTCAGAATGAAAGCATTTTTTTTCTTCGAATTATTGTGTGTTATTTCATGAACGATATTGTTGTAAAGTTTATGACGTTGTTGTCATAAGGCGTCGTTAGTCAAATTGCTTGGCCACCCTGGATTTAAAGTGCAAGTGTTTTTTTCTTTTTTCATTGGCCCATACCCAACAAACAATGTGATAAACGTTTTGCAAATAAAACCGAAAATAAGCTTTCATAATATATTTAATAAGCCGCTATTATAACTATGACGAGTTTTATGGCCGACCTTCTCTCCCAATTCGAGGTGTGCTCCTTAACTTTTTGTTTTTACTACCAATTGGGTGGACCTACAGTTTTATGCCAGCTCCGAACTGCGAATGCATTTTTTGTAAAAAGCTTTTTCATGGCAGAAATACTCTCAGAGGGTAAGCCGCCCACTGCCGAGAGGTGACCGCTATTTATAAAAAGCCAATAATTGGGATTAATTAATCAGAAAATTTTTTTTGGTGTTTGTCGGGACTGGGGTTTGAACCCGAGATCTCTGGTATAGCAGGCGAGCACTCTACCCACTGCACCACAGGGGCCACAAGCTTTCATAATTGGGCTAATATAAGCATTGTAAACCAAGCTTAAAATAAGCTTGCATGAATAAGAATTTTGCAACCGATATTTACAAACGACTAAGTTCACTGTTATTTTTCGACGCAAACAAAAAAAATATATGTGTAACTCATTTTAGTTTTCATTTCTGAACACTAAACAAGTTAAAATAGTGAATTATATTGTTACTCTGAAAAAAATACCCGTAGTCAAACCAACAACTTTCGGCTGTTGAATCTCCGTCTTTGATTCAACAGCAAAAGTATTTGTTTTTACAGCAAAGTTTTTGATCCAAAAATTTATTCAAAAACGGGCGTTGTTGATTCAAAAACTTGCTTGCCTTTAAAAAATTTTTTGTGAGAAAATATTTTTTTGTGAGAAAACCAACAAAAAAATAATGATTGAGAGAAGATGAAGAGAAAAATCCAAAAAAAAGTTTATTTTTAGCAACAATTTTCTCCCCGTTGTTGATTTAAAGGCAAACGTATTTGACCCAACAGTTTCCGTTGTAAACAAAACTAATGAGAACAATTTTTTTTTAATTTTTGATTTTACAGTGATTCAAATAATTCGTGGATTCCTTTTTAGGAAATGGAAGTATAAATAGGTTACTACAATTCAATATAATGTTGAATGTTCCACTATGTGATGAATGAATAGAATTTCAGGTTGATGTCATGGTTCGAATCCGGAGGAGAATATAAAATAAAGAAGAAAAATCAGAATAAGAAATAAAGATAGCAACCAGTGAATGATAAGAAGGAGAGAAGAATAGGAGAATAAGTGGAGGCTACATATTTGCAGTGGGGACCCGGGCGAAGAGAAGATGAAGAGTAAAATGCAAACAAAAATTTATTTTTAGGTGAAAATTTTTTCCAACAATCTCCGTTATTGACTTAAATCAACAACGCTCGCACCTTTGAAACAACAACGGAGCGTTGTTGGGCACATTTCAACTGCGGAAAGTAGTTGATTTAACAGCGAAAGTCTTTAGATTTACAACGTTTTTTTTTCAGAGTAATTTTCAGTGATAAAAGTAAAGTAAAAAAGCAGGTAAGGATGTTTTTTTTATTTTATATAACGTCGACAACAAGAAAATCGATAGTACTGTGAGCAAGGCTTGTGAAAAGCATATAAAAATTACTCATAATACGTTTACTGAACACATTTACAAAACAATCCTAATTTTAAGCTTATAACGAACGACGCGTTTCGATTACAAGAGGCTTACCTTGAGACATTTTGTAAATGTCAAAGTAAGTGTTTTGCTTCCATTTGACCGCTAACAAAACGTTTATTTTTATATGAAATTGTTCGCTGGGTATTTCTTTTGTCACATACTACGCCAAATACTGAATGTGTTCGAGGTAGTAGAAATTATTGTAATAAGAGGGCAAAACAGAGTATATTACGTTTGCTTCTACGTAAACTTGGGCCTCCTTAGATGTTTTAATGTCTGTTTTTTTTGCAAGATGTCTTTTGATTCCTGTTCAATGGTCCTGGACTCATTTTTCTTGATCAAGTTTCGTCCTTTTCGGATGTTGGTAGATGACTGCAATTAATATTTTTCATTTGCTTCTTTCACTGCCAAATTCAAATGAAAACATTAATAAATTAAATGTGACAATGAATAAGTTAGCGTCGCACACGAAAAAAGTTTACCTACCACAGTTATATGGAAAATTGTATCTACATTTGTATACATATACATATGTGACCAAGAACATTAACTTGCTAAGTCGCTTTATATAAATGCACCCTAAATCATAAAGCGACAAAACTCAAAACTTTTTAAAATCGTTTTTTAATTTTCATAAACCGATACACAGAACAGAACTCTAGCGACTGCAAGAAAACGTTTTCCATCAGTATCTGGCCTTTTGCCATATTATTGCCTGTAAAAAAAAGTGTTATGGCTCTCCTGTCAATTTTCGAATTTTGCATTGTGTCTTGTCTTGCTGTATAGCTGGCGCGCTTTATTGGACTCGGCCAGAATCGCCTAGACGGTTACGTGCTAACTAAGGAAGGAATTGTGTGACTTTATGGATCAGAATGCGATATGTATGTATTTTCGATAGCAAATACCACCCGTTAATACAATAATAATATAATACATACATACAATAATACACTGGCGCTATTATAACTCTGACATGTTTTATGGCCGAGCTTCTCTCCCAATTCGAGGTGTGCTCCGAACGGCGAACGCATTTTTGTTGTGAGAAGCTTTTTCATGGCATGAATATGAAATGGTATTATAACTTTGTGCCGAAACACGAATGTTTAAACCAAGGCTGCACAACGATATCAACAAAATATTTTATATTTTATATATAAAATATTTTGTTGAATATCAAATAAAAATTAACAAAAAAATTTTGTTTTGTTGAATATCAAATAAAAATTATTGAAATTATTTCGTTTCGTTGATTATCAAAAGAAAATTATCAAAATTATTTTGTTTCGTTGATTATCAAAAACAAAATAATAATAAAAATTTGTTTCGGGCTTACGGCTTCATTTTACTTAGAATTTTTATTAACGTTATTTTTTTGAGAATTTTTTTTGTTGGCTACCGAAACAAAATTTTTTCAATATTTGTTTTTTGGTAATCAACAAAACGAAATTTTTTTCATAATTTTTTTTGATAATTATCAAAACAGTATTTTTTGTTCAGCACTTAACGTTAAAGTTTTTCAAAGTTGAATTGAAAACAAAATATTTTTTCGGTTATTGATAAAAAATAACGTTAATGTGCAGCCCTGGTTTAAAGTACCAGAAGGAAGCGTGACAGAACCACTAAAATATATACCAATATGATCAGAATCATGAGCTGAGTCGTTTTCAATTCGATATCTCTTAAACTGTGGCTGAAATTTAATTAAGTCCTCCTTGATTGGCAAAATCTTCCACTGTGCATTTGTGTTTTTTGAGATATCTGATGGAAATTCGCTATATGCGTGATCTTTTATGTGCAATTGATCATTTTTCGGAATTGTCAGGATCGGAACACTGTCGGATATAGTTCCCATACAACAGATTGCTCAGATATATGTACATACATACATAGATAATTTGAGGGTATATTAATTTAAACAACTAAGGACGTAAAACTGCAGAGTTTGTACCCATATGGACCTAAACGATATTATCGAGAAACGCCATGATCAAAGTAAGTATAAATGTGGCGGTAGCCACGGTTATGGCACACGTCCGGACGGATGGCATAGCCCAGGGTTATTTTTGATAAGCGCGGCCGAAGGCCGCCGACTCAGAAAAGTGTTCTGCGCAAAAGCACTGTGGACCGGGCCATAGATATTACTCCGGAAAGAATTCCTTCCCAAAAGTGGGGTTAAGCACTTGCAACTTTAAATGCCTATACCGACTTCAGATATAGGATCGGGGGGCGGTGCCATGCCCCCCTGTAAAAACGGGTTTTACGCCCCCCTGAGTCGGTAAAGGAAAGCTTGACCAAAATTAAAGCTGACAGTAAAATAAGGCAACAAAAAATTAAGTACAATTCAAATGTGGCAAATTTAATGTTGTTACTCTGAAAAAAAATACCCGTAGTTAAACCAACAACTTTCGGCTGTTGAATCTCCGTCTTTGATTCAACAGCAAAAGTATTTGTTTTTACAGCAAAGTTTTTGATCCAACAATTTATTCAAAAACGGGCGTTGTTGATTCAAAAACTTGCTTGCCTTTAAAAAATTTTTTGTGAGCAAATATTTTTTTGTGAGAAAACCAACAAAAAAAATAATGATTGAGAGAAGATGAAGAGAAAAATCCAAAAAAAAGTTTATTTTTAGCAACAATTTTCTCCCCGTTGTTGATTTAAAGGCAAACGTATTTGACCCAACAGTTTCCGTTGTAAACAAAACTAATGAGAACAATTTTTTTTTTAATTTTTGATTTTACAGTGATTCAAATAATTCGTGGATTCCTTTTTAGGAAATGGAAGTATAAATAGGTTACTACAATTCAATATAATGTTGAATGTTCCACTATGTGATGATTGGATAGAATTTCAGGTTGATGTCATGGTTCGAATCCGGAGGAGAATATAAAATAAAGAAGAAAAATCAGAATAAGAAATAAAGATAGCAACCAGTGAATGATAAGAAGGAGAGAAGAATAGGAGAATAAGTGGAGGCTACATATTTGCAGTGGGGACCCGGGCGAAGAGAAGATGAAGAGTAAAATGCAAACAAAAATTTATTTTTAGGTGAAAATTTTTTCCAACAATCTCCGTTATTGACTTAAATCAACAACGCTCGCACCTTTGAAACAACAACGGAGCGTTGTTGGGCACATTTCAACTGCGGAAAGTAGTTGATTTAACAGCGAAAGTCTTTAGATTTACAACGTTTTTTTTTCAGAGTATATAATAATACATTTAGTATATAAGATGTATTTAGTACTTAAAAACACATGTTCTCAAAAAATTACATTAAAAAAAAAATAAATAAAGAACTGCTCATATGCGTTTTGGGTCTTCTTTGTCATCAATACACGTATGACAGGAAATATCTAAAATGAAAAATATTTACATATATACAGACTTTCTTCAATAAAACGATATGTACATTAAGCCGTATCACGTTATATGGACAAAAAAAAGTTTAGTATGTGTCAGTTTTATTTGAACACTTATGCCGAAAAAATATTTTTGGTGTAAAAAAATTTTTTTTAGGCCCGCGTTAAAAACAGCTAAATCGCGTTTTTTGTAATAACTTTCTTATTTGATGTCGGATTTCTAAGATCTTTATGTCGGTGAAAAGGTCTCGGTCAGAACTATATTTGGCTCATATAAAGTTTCGACTTTAAAGGTTGTTCTGATTTTTACCTTTACAAATTTTGAAGTTACTATCCCTAGATTTTTTCTTTTTAACCACTAATACAAAGCTCTCAAGAAACCATGAGGAATCCCCAAAAAAAATCTAGCCTTTATTCACAAACAAAAAAGTTATAACGTTGTCCTGGACTCGGACATCGAGGCGCCCGAAGCGGAGGCGGATCTCTCCGACGTGGACAGCATGGAGTCCGCCACGTCAAATTGTGCAGATGCTCTGCATTCAACAACGTTTTAAAAAGGAACCCACGTAACACAAACTGGGATCTTCACAATAAACTATTTGTTAAGGGGGTACCGGATCTTCCACCCTGTAATCCCTCATCGACAGGGGAGTTGGAGGATCTGGTCGGTATCTTCACTAATGCACTCTCAAACGCTTTTAACTTAGCTTGTCCGGAACCAAGACCGCGTGGCAAGCGGAAACCTCATTGGTGGTCCTGTGATCTGGACTCACTTCGAAAATCTTACAGGAAGCAATTCAATAGAGCCAAACGAATCGACAATGAGCCCGAGTGGCTGCAATACAAAGAAAATCTAAGGGCTTATAAAAAGCCCTGAGACAATCGAAGAGAACCTCTTGGAGGAACTTCTGTATCGGAGTCGAAAGCGTCGATGAGACGGCAAGACTTAGATGCGTGCTCTCATGGACACAAACGTCATTGGGCTACCTTCGGAAGCCTGATGGATCCTGGACCAATTCGGAAAAGGAAACACTAGAGCTGCTGCTGGACACACACTTTCCTGGTAGCTTGCGAAACGGACTGGCGATATCATCAACGGGTATCGCTGTTAATATACCTGTGACTGAGGAACGGGTTAGGTGGGCAATCAAAAGCTTTAAACCCTACAAAGCTGCGGGACTGGGGACATCAGCAAGCTGGCTTCAACGCATCTTCGTTGCTTGTCTTGCTTTCAATCATATCCCGAATACGTGGAGACGCGTCTCGGTTATATTCATTCCTAAGGCTGGGAAAGACTCGCACTATGAGCCGAAGGATTATAGGCCAATAAGTCTTTCCTCCTTCTACTACCCGACCACTGCAGCGTTTACCAGGCTGAAGTGTCAGCCATAATGGAGGCTGTCAACCGTATAGGACATGAACCTATCCACAGGGATCTTTTCATCTTCAGCGACAGCCATGCAGCAATTAAGTCTCTTGGCTTCAACTCGTTCAATTCTGAACTAACACTGGACTGTTGCCGATCTCTGTAGGAGATGGCCAAACAGACCCGTCTGCACCTCGTGTGCGTCCCGGGATATAGGGATATCGAGGGAAATTGTAGGGCAGATGAGCTTGCAAGGCAAGGCACTACCGAGCAGGTTCTTCCTGACAAAGAACGCATAGGTATGCCGTTTGCCACATGCAAGCTAATGCTTAAACAGCATATCTATAAACTAGCAAGCGACAGATGGCAACAGAACCCAGTATGTCGGACATCAAGACAAACCTGGCCGAATTGGGACCACAAGCGATCTCGTCAAATATGTACTCTAAGGAGAGAGGAAATCTCGAACCTTGTGGGGGTGCTCACAGGACACTGCCTCATCGGGAAACACGCAGAGAGACTGGGTGCACCCTACCGTAGATGCTGCAGAAGCTGCAAAGATGATGAGGAAGAGGAGACAATCGAACACCTCATTTGCCATTGCCCGGCTCTTAACAGCGCCAGACGACGCTTTCTTGGGACACCTTTCCTGGATAGCCTATCTAAAGTCGCGGTTGTCGACATAAAGGACCTGGTGAATTTCATTAGGTTATCAAACTGGTTTAAAAAGGAGGAGTAATCTGTTTTCTTCTTGTGGTATCACAATGGGCCTCTGCACTGGCCTAAGTGTGCCCCTATGGCAGCCACTCTAACCTAACCCTAACTACTAGCCCTATTGATTGCCCACAGTTTGCAGTTTTTTCATATATGGTTTGGTTTAGGTGTTACCAAATAAAGTAGTATGCGCGTATAGTACTATAAATGTTCTGAGAAAAAGGTGTGCACTTACAGACATATAGGCAAAACGGCAACTATTAGTTAATTATTTAGATACTCAACTTTTTCACATACAAACTAGGCCTAGCGGTGCATTGTGTACAGATTGCATACGTTTTTACAAAAAACAGGTAAGGAAGGTTAAGTTCGAGTGGACTCGAACATTAGATACTCAGCTGTATGTATTCATTGTTTGTTTGCGTTTGTTCGATATAGGGTGTATTTTATATGAAGCGAATGCCGCATAAAGTGGGCGTAGCCACGCCCATTTTCAACATTTTTATCAGTCATCCAACTAAGCATATGAATATTATTCTTTGTGCAACATTTCATTCCTTTATGACTTCTAGTTACAAAGATGTCACGTTACAAATTCCCAAAGGGTGTTCCAGAAATATCTTTGTTAATAAGTAGGCTTGGTCATAAACCGATTTCAATAAATTTGTGCGTGTCTATTAACACAAGTTATACAAGTTTATAAGCCACTAGCATATACCCGTTACTTCGCAATGAGGAAAAATAGTTAACCAAAGTCAAGTCAAGTCAACTCAAATCAAGTCAATTCAAGTCATGTCAAGTCAACTCAAGTCAATTCAAGTCAATTCAAGTCAAGTCAAGTCAAGTCAGTTCAAGTCGATTCAAGTCAAACCAAGTCAATTCAAATCAAGTCAAGTCAAGTCAAGCCAAATCAATTCAATTCAATTCAATTCAACTCAATTCAAGTCAATTCAAGTCAAGTCAAGTCAAATCAATTCAATTCAATTCAACTCAATTCAAGTCAATTCAAGTCAAGTCAAGTCAATTCAAGTCGATTCAAGTCAAACCAAGTCAATTCAAATCAAGTCAAGTCAATTCAATTCAATTCAACTCAATTCAAGTCAAGTCAATTCAAGTCAAGTCGATTCAAGTCAAGCCAAGCCAAGCCAAGTCAAGTCAAGTCGATTCAAGTCAAGTCAAGCCATGCCAAGCCAAGCCAAGCCAAGCCAAGTCAAGTCAAGTCAAGTCAATTCAAGTCAAGTCAAGTCAAGTCAAGTCAAGTCAAGTCAAGTCAAGTCAAGTCAAGTCAAGTCAAGTCAAATCAAGTCAAGTCAAGTCAAGTCAAGTCAAGTCAAGTCAAGTCAAGTCAAGTAAAGCCAAGTCAAATCAAGTCAAGTCAAGTCAAGTTAAGTCACGTCAAGTCACGTCAAGTCAAGTCAAGTCAAGCCAAGTTAATTTAAATTAAGTTACGTTATTCCAGGGTTATCTGGGTCCACTTGATGACCTTGTCTAGCCATCACTACAGCTCTATGTTGAAGCCGTTCCCAACACTTTTAATTTGATACCAATATCGCTAAAAACATCCGAGTCTGCATTTTGACCCATATCTGGGGACCCGGTCTAGGAATCATTATGAATAGAACTCCATGTAAAAGCCTTGTTCAAAACCTTTCATTTCATAACAATATTGCTCCGACACATTCCGGGTTAATCCGGGGTCACATTTTGACCCATATTTGGGGACTCGGCACAGGCATCACAAATAACATAATTCTACGTCGAAGACCTCATCAAGACCTTTAATTTGGTAGCAATATCGCTCAGAAATATTCGGGGATCATCCGGTCCACCTGTTGACCCTTATCTGGAAACCCGGCCTAGACATCACTATTAAAATAGCTCTATATTGAAGTCCAGATCAAGACCTTTCATTCGATACCAATATCGCTCAGACACAACCCGACGTCATCCAGATCCACCTTTTGACCCATATCAGGAGACCCGGCATGGAAATCACAATGAAAATAGGTCTGTGTTGAAGCCCTGCTCAATACCTTTAATTTCATACCAATATCGTTCAAAAACATTCCCGAGTCATCTGGGTCCACATTCTTACCCAGACTGGGGAGGATGTCTAGGCATCACAATGAAAATAACTCTATGTTGAAGTCCTGCTCAACATCTTTCATTTGATACCGATATGGCACGTGTAGGTGCAGGCGTTCTTGAGTTATAGCATACTATGCATGTGCAAACAGGTTTTTGATTGCCACCGAGACAAACAACAAACCGTGCAAAAACAAACATATGAGTCGCCTACGCTGCGCTGCCTGGCACGACTGCGACGCCTCCACTGAACACGGCAAATGACCAAACGAATCTGTCTATGCTTGCGCCCTTTTGAGTTTTTCGAAATTTAAAACCGACAAAAAGGTATTAAAGTCTTAGAAATGCGCAAAAAAAAGTACATGGTTCTCGAGAATTTACCATTTGTGACATTTTAAAAAAAAGAATTATTAAAATCGGTCCAGTACTTTTTGAGTTATCGCGTTACATACATTTTCCATACAATCAATTTTATATAATTAGTATATTCGTCATTATATCTCAATTATTTGTCGAGTTATGGGCTCCGAAATCTCGTAGATTCCTTTGTCTAAAAAGAGGCGGTGCCACGCCCATTTTCCAAATTTTTTTTTAATTTTTTGTTTCCGGTCTATTGTGGAACTCATGTCACGAAATTTCAATGAATTATCTTTATATTTAACAAAGATATCGCGTAAAATGTTTTTATTAGGTCACTTTATAATACCCATTTATAAAAGTGGGCGTGGTCGTCAACCGATTTTGGTAATTTTTCGTCCACACATTTGCCTAAGTAAATATATCACTCGTACCAAATTTCATCGATATATCTTCAACGGTTTCTGAGTTATGACATATAAAGCTTTCAATGTTTGACCCTTAATAAGTGGGCGTGGTACCGCCCATTTTCCAAAATTTCATCAAATTTCTTCATAAGGGCCTGAGCTCAATACGTGGGTGAAATTTCAACGCTCCAGCTATATTAGTGGCTGAGATACCAAATTTCCGATTTTTTCTATATAGGAAAAGTGGGCGTGGTCATGGTCCGATTTCGCCCATTTTCAATACCAACCGTCCCAGTTTCGATACCAACTTGCATTCCAAATTTCATCAAAATATCTCAATTTTTGCGCGAGTTAGAGTGCGTACGGACGGACATGGCTCAATCGATTTCTCTTTTCACCCTGATCCAGGGCCGTGCGCAGGAATTAGCCTTGGGGGGGGTTTTTAATTTTGGTTTGCATTCGCATACATTTTTCGCTAAGATAAACATATTTGCTGAAACAGATATCCAGACCCATACATCATAAATTTAAATGTTCTCTAACTTTTCTGAAACTGCATACTCTGATGCTTAAAATAATACCCAAGAAATTTTTTTGGTTGTAAAAATTTTTCTGTATTTGATAGAGAATTTGTGATATGGTGGCATATTATTCGCACTTTTATGAATACATGGCTATAATTAAAGTCCGTTTAACATTGTAAGGGTATTCATTTAAGAGTATAAGTTTATAAAGTGTAAATTTCTATCAGTTTACACACACTGTTATATGAACGCACCTAATAATTTTTTTTCGCATCAGCTGTGCTATTGTAAAAATTTATTTAAAACTATATCTACATATATTAAAGACATATATTAAAATATGCCAAAAATAAGTGAGAAATCCAAATTAAAACGACTTTACAAGGAAATTTTTATACTCAGCTGTACTAGTACACAGAGTATTATAATTTTGATTTCATAACGGTGGATTGTAACATAATGAAATAATCGAGATAGATATGGACTTATATATATCAAAATGATCAGGGTGAAAAGAGAAATCGATTGAGCCATGTCCGTCCGTCCGTCCGTCCGTCCGTCCGTCCGTCCGTCCGTCCGTCCGTCCGTCCGTCCGTCCGTCCGTCCGTCCGTCCGTCCGTACGCACGATAACTCGCGTAAAAATTGAGATATTTTGATGAAATTTGAAATGCAAGTTGGTATCGAGACTGGGACGGTTGGTATTGAAAATGGGCGAAATCGGACCATGACCACGCCCACTTTTCCTATATAGAAAAAATCGGATATTTGGTATCTCAGCCACTACTATAGCTAGAGTGATAAAATTTTACCCACGTATTGACCTCAGGGCCTTATGAAGAAATTTGATGAAGTTTTGGAAAATGGGCGGTGCCACGCCCACTTATTAAGGGGCAAACATTGAAAGTTTTATATGTCATTACTCAGCAACCGTTGAAGATATATCGATGAAATTTGGTATCCGTAATTTGCTTACTTAGACAAATGTTTTGACGAAAAATTATCAAAATCGGTGGACGGCCACGCCCACTTTTATATATGGGAACTATAAAGGGGCCTAATAAAAACATTTTAAGCGATATCTCTGTCAAATATAAAGATCTATCACTGAAATTTTGTGGTAGGAGTCCAACTACGGACATAAAACAAAAAATACAAAAATTTTTGAAAATGGGCGGTGCCACGCCCACTTATTAAGGGTCAAACATTGAAAGTTTTATATGTCATAACTCAGAAACCGTTAAAGATATATCGATGAAATTTGGTACGCGTAATATATTTACTTAGCCAAATGTGTGGACGAAAAATTATCAAAATCGGTGGACGGCCACGCCCACTTTTATATATGGGAACTATAAAGGGGCCTAATAAAAACATTTTAAGCGATATCTCTGTCAAATATAAAGATCTATCACTAAAATTTTGTGGCAGGAGTCCAAAGACGGACATAAAACAAAAAGTACAAAAATTTTGGAAAATGGGCGGTGCCACGCCCACTTATTAAGGGTCAAACATTGAAAGTTTTATATGTCATAACTCAGAAACCGTTGAAGATATATCGATGAAATTTGATATGCGTAATTTTCTTACTTAGGCAAATGTTTTTGCGAAAAATTATCAAAATCGGTTGACGGCCACGCCCACTTTTATATATGGGAACTATAAAGGGGCCTAATAAAAACATTTTAAGCGATATCTCTGTCAAATATAAAGATCTATCACTGAAATTTTGTGGCAGGAGTCCAACTAGGGACATAAAACAAAAAATATAAAAATTTTGGAAAATGGGCGGTGCCACGCCCACTTATTAAGGGGCAAATATTGAAAGTTTTATAAGCCATAACTCAGAACCGTTAAAGATATATCGATGAAATTTGGTACGCGTGATATATTTGCTTAGCCAAATGTGTGGACGAAAGATTACCAAAATCGGTTGACGACCACGCCCACTTTTATATATGGGTATTATAAAGTGACCTTATAAAAACATTTTAAGCGATATCTCTGTCAAATATAAAGATCTATCACTGAAATTTTGTGACATGAGTTCTACAATAGACCGGAAACAAAAAATAAAAAAAGTTTATAAAATGGGCGTGGCACCGCCTCTTTTTATACAAAGAAATCTACGAGCCTATTACTCGACAAATAACTGAGATATTATGACGAAACTTGGTTTATACACTTTTATAACTTGTGTTAATAGACACGCAAAAATGTATTGAAATCGGTTTATGACCACGCCTACTTTTTAACAAAGATATTTCTGGAACACCCTTTTGGAATTTGTAACGTGAAGCCTTTGTAACTAAAAGTCATAGAGGGATGCAATTTTGCACTAACAATAATATTTATATGCTTATTTGGATGATTGATACAAAGTTTGAAAATGGGCGTGGCTGCGCCCTGTTTATGCAGCACTCGTTTCATATAAAATACACCCTATATCGAACAAACGCAAACAAACAATGAAAGCATACAGCTGAGTATCTAATGTTCGATTCCACTCGAACTTAGGCTTCCTTACTTGTTGTAAATGACTTACTGATGCTAGAGGTTTCTGTTGCGCAAGGTTGCTTTTTTCGAGTTTACAGCGTTTACACACTGAAATGTGCGCGTAAATTTCTCAACCATGCGTAAATGATTTTCCATACAAAATTTGACAGTTCGTTTACAAACTTTATAAATTTACAAGTTTACACACTTTACGAGGCATTTATAAGGTTAAATGAATACCCTTTGTGATTCTTCGAGGTACGGAAAAGAATTCTGTCAAATATAAAGATAATTGATTGAAATTTTGTGGCATGAGTCCCACAATAGGCCGGAAACAAAAAACAGAAAAACTTTTGAAAACGGGCGTGACACCGCCCCTTTTTGGACAAAGGAATCTACGAGATTTTGGAGCCCCTAACTCAAAAAATAATTATTATAATTGATATGTTATGACGAATAATAATAATAATAATAATATAATACAATGGCGATATTATAACTCTGACGAGTTTTATGGCCGAGCTTCTCTCCCAATTCGAGGTGTGCTCCTTTTTGTTTTTCCTACTAATTGGGTGGACCTACAGTTTTATGCCGGCTCCGAACGGCGAATGCATTTTTTGTGAGAAGCTTTTTCATGGCAGAAATACTCTCGGAGGGTATGCCACCCACTGCCGAGAGGTGACCGCTGCTCTTAAAAAACCCAATAATTGGATTTTTACTAATTAGAAAAATTTGTTTGGCTCGGACCGTGGTTTGAACCCGAGACCTCTGGCATAGCAGGCGAGCACTCTACCCACTGCACCACAGCGGCCACAAACTTTTATTACTTGTGCTAATATACGTTAAAAAATTTAGCGAAATTGGTGTATAACCACGCCTACTTTTTTACAAAAACATTTCTAAAATGGCCTTGTGCAATCTTTGTAACTAAAAGTCATAAAGGAATGAAATTTTGCACAAAGAATAATATTCATATGCTTAGTCGGATAATTGATACTAACTTTGAAAATGGGTGTGGCTACGCCCACCTTAAGCGGTATCCGCATTATATAAATACACCGTGTTTCCGTCAAACGTAAACAAACAATGAGAACATCCCTTTGCCAAAATAGTTGAATTATCTGGTCTAATTCTGATTCATCAAAACCTAGTTAACCAGGTCCTGAATAGTACTGTTTACAGTACTTGTTAATTGAAACTGCTCACTGTTTTCACAAAATTAAAATTTTTTGTTATCAGCACAATTTTTTGAAAAATTTCAAACGAACATATGCTACACAACTTTGTAATTTCGGAAAGCTCCAAGTGCAATTCAAAGTGCCGAACTTATGTATTGGCCAACCTTATTTTTTGCAACTTTCACCAATTTCTTCTTCCGTAAAATTATTGTACTAATTTTGTCAAAAATTATGAGTCAAGATTGAATGCAAAATTTATAAACTGTGTTTTGAAAATTTTTGCAAAATCATTGCAACTTAGATTTGGTCATGGGGGGGGGGGGTTTAACCCCCAAAACCCCCCCGTGCGCACGGCCCTGCCCTGATCATTTTGATATATGTATATAAGTCCATATCTATCTCGATTATTTCATTCTGTTACAATCCACCGTTATGAAATTAAAACTATAATACTCTGTGTACTAGTACAGCTGAGTATAAAAAAAAAAAAATTGTGGAGTATAAAAACAGCCATGTGCATTAAAAAGGCGCAAATCTTTATCACGTCGGATTGGGTAAAAAGGGTGATTTATTTTTTCATAAATCAATAACTGTGATATAGTATCATTCTTTCTGAATTAAAAGTTTGCTAAATTTTGGCAATGGACGCCAGGAATCAGTTTTTTTGCTCTCCTGAAAAGTTACTGAAACATACATAACTGTTTTTAATTCGCAGGGACGATATGCATGTACTAAGATCGCATTCGTCTTTGTTATAAGGTTTAGGTAGTTACAAAAGTACATTTACCTACATAATGGCTGCCTAAACCTTGGAATTATCCACAATTTTTAAAATACCTGGTTACAAGGAAATCTTTTCTAATCGAATCCTCGACAACTTTGGGACATGTATCGTGAAAGCCTCAGTGAAGATTTTATGGCAAGCACGAGCAACCGAAAATCAGGAATACTCGGACGAAATTTTCAATGAAGCTTTAATAGTACTAATAGAAGATTTATGCATGGCAATTAACAGCAAAGCTCTTTGTCAACTTGGTATGCCAGCATCGATGCGAGATAGAAGTGACCTTAACCGCCACCAATCGGGTCCAAAATTTAGGTGTGATATATTTGACCATGTTATTGCCGATTTAGGGAGCGATACAGTAAAATATCGTTAATTTGACATTATCACAAATTGGGTATTCACAATAAATTGGTGTATTTTTAACAAATAAAGCTATGTTTATGTTAAACCAGAAAGTTTTCATGATTTTTAGTGGTCAATGCCATTAATGAAATGTGTGCACATATTTATGTATATAGGTACATTAGACCGGTCCTTAAAAATAAAGTTTAAACCGCTGGGCTTAGAAATTTTTCTTTTACCCAAATGCTTGAAATAAAAAATTTGGTGAAGATCGGATAAGATTTAGTGGCAGCGCATATCCTGCGAAATATAAAAGCACTTAAAATATATATATTTAATAGCTTGCTTTACACTTAACCAAATGCAAATCTATGTTTCTAATTAGTTTATTACTAAATCAGATGAAAATTACAAAAGTTACGGGAGAAATACATACGTTTGAAGTACCGTATTTATTACAGATAAATCAAGAATTACATTGCGTTACCAAGTACCTTTTGCGAGGTTTACATAATGTTTTGAGATTTACTAAATACACAAAGACTGCATACTCAATATTCAAATACACCCTCAAGATCTGGATATAGGGGCCAAAAACCCCTTTTCCTTAGGTTAAGGCATATATTGCCCCATAACTTTTTTTTCATTTTCCCCATTAACACGGGTTTGATATCTGTGAAAAGACAACATTTTGTCCCTTTTTACAATATACGAATTGTTAATGTATTATTGCCAGAGAAACTGTAAATATATTATAGGAAATTAAATTTATTTAAAAAAAATTTCTCTATTTTAATAACGGTTTTCTCGAATCATTTGTTAACCAGTCTATCTACAACAGTTTTCGTCTCTCTAAACTTAATAATCTTACAACTTAATTTAATATAAAAAGCTATTTCGAAACAATCTCCTGTTAACTCTGTTTTCAGCGATATATAACCTTTTCATATCCGCGTAGGCATTCCTAGGTTATTCTGCTGGTATGCTGTGACATACATATATACGTTAACCCGTTTTTTTATGGAGAGGTTTATGTGGTATATGTTGTTTTTTACGGCTTTTATCGTTATTTTTAGTAATTTTGGTTAGGATATTCAAAAACTATATGATTTTTCCCAACTTTCGGACTTTAACCCATTGCGTAACGTGAAGATAAAAATGGTTTAATTGGCATCGGCATTACGTCTAAAGAGACCCAGCGGCGAAAATGTTGCTTACAGAATCGATTCCCTGCAGCGAAAGTAAAAAGTTAAAAACTAAAATTATACCAGTTTGTAGGGTACAGTCAACTACTTGTCCGACTGTAAATTTCCCATGTTCACAGCCTATGTAAAAAATTTACCAAAATTAAAATTACCAAAAAAAACTACAATTTTTTTTACAAATGATAAAAATCGCTAGCTGAGAATGCAAATTGTGTAAGTCCTTTTTTAAAACTTTGTAGGAGAGACAAAAAACAAAAAAGAAAAAAAAATTCGAAATGAAAAAAAAATTTCTGTTGATATAAATCAGGGCTGCTCAACGCTCTCGTATTGAAAGTACAAAACTCAATACATCTACAAATTTTGTATATGCACTGAAAAATTTTTTTGCTCATTTAAATTTTTTTATGAATTCCAATAAAATATTATTTTAGAATTTATTTTCAAATGGTAGTATCACATACATACAAATTTTTTTCATTTTTTATATGAAAATTTTTTGAATACAAATTTTTTACAGTGCTTTCATTTTTTGAATTTTTTTTTCATTACACATTTGTTATTGTAAATTTCGATTTCTTACGGCAGTGCTCGAGCTCCTATACAAAGTGCCTTTGCTCTGCACATTCAGTATGAATCATAGGCACATAGGTACATATAATATTTTTTGATATCTGAGTGCTTATGGGAGTGCAAAGAAAATTTTATTTTCATATTTGAAGTGAAAATATGTATCTGTGCATATGATTCGGAACAAATCAAAAACAATTGTGCTTTGAGTGCCTATGAGGTGAGCAGCCCTGATATAAATATTTTGGACTTACACAATTTGCGTATCACTGAATAACAACGAGTAGAAATATGACAAGTATCTCAGACTTTCTAGCGTTCTACATAAAAATAAATTTTTTCATAAAAGTGGACTTACACAGTTTGCACTCTAAGCTAGCGACATGTAATTTTTTTCAGACTATAATTTAACATTTTAGTACACAAATATCGCTTATTATACATATATCAAACTCTTAAGACCCTTGGCCACTTAAAATCTGGAATGTTAAGCAGTGTATACATATGTGTGAGTGTCGGGTGATTGACGCAAATATCTAAAAGATTTGATTCTCATCAACGCGAGCCCGAACAAGAATGTGTAGCACGACGACTGTCGATTGCACTAACACACACAAAAAAACTCACACATACACACTGCTTTACATGCCAGATTGTCAGTTTCCAAGGGCCTTTAACTACACTTCAAAAGTAAGTCTCATATTCTCTTCTGGAAATCTACGCGCATAGGTAGATTTTCAAGTTTTATGTGGCCAAAATTTAATTTTGTAAAATTGTTACAATTACAGAAAAAAAAACATACCCACATATTGGAAATAGAATGGGGAACAATAATTCATCGCTTTTTTCCCGACCCCATACTCTGCACTTGCCCCAGATGGTCGTAACTTAGCATATCTGAAGTTAATTTTTTTGTTTTTTTCTTACACATTTTTAAGTGCTAGTTTCAACTTGAATATTTATTATTTAAAGCATTTCATTTAAGTAATCGTGATGAATCCTAAAGGTAATTATTAACACTTTTCAATAATATCCTTGGTTTCCAATAATTCTAAGTTTATAGTTTTAAGCTTTTAAAGTTGGGATATTTAAAAAAAATTATCACTCTTTTTCATGTTAAAAATTGGGTTTCTTATGTTGCTCTGTCAGACTCAGTCAAAATACAATTAGTAGTTTGCCGACAAAAAATTACGTCGCACAAAGCCGCACTTCACTACTAGATACAGGGTTTTTCATATGTACCTACAGTAATTTTCTTTTTGTGCTTTATATTTAATTTTAATGTTTATATTTCTAACGCATATCTTGGTTAATGTAGGTGATGCTCGAAAGTAACCCAGATATTTAGCAGCGATTATTGTTAACTTTTTAGGCAGTATTTTTAGTACATATTTCCAATTTTTCAAAGTTAAGGAAGTACTCATCATAAAAAGGGCTAAGAATTATAAAAATTGTAATATAATAATATGCAACATTCAACTTTTTGAAAAATTTCATTGGCTTTTCGGAAATTTTAATTGGAACGGTCTCACGTACATATAACGCAAACACCCTACAGAAAAAAATTACTAAAATCGACGGAAATTTTTACAGCATTGAGAATAGCACTTTTTACACTAAAATTGGTTGGCTACATAACAGTACACTTAGAAATCTCCTCAAAATCTTCTATAAATTCTGGCCGCGCTTTGAAATTTCGAAAAAATATTTGGGGCCATCCGGGTCCACGTTTTGGTCTCTATCTTGAGAACCGACTGGAAAATTGGAACGGAATGAACTGTCTATTGAAGCTCTGATTGATATCTTTAATTTGATACCAATAATGCAGAAAAATATTTCGGAGGAATCTGGGTCCATATTTTGGCCTATATCTCGGGAAGGGGTTGAGATACCAGAATTAAATGTGGTCATAATTTCAATCTAATACCAGGTGATCATTGTGTCAAAATTTGAATGTGATCGGCCCGGTAGTTTCGGCGTCCATAGGGAACAAACATACAAACAAACAAACAAACAAACAAACAAACAAACTTTCATCCTTATATATATAGATTGGAGAGAAGTAGTGTGGTAGGAAATGTTCGGGGAAGGTTTTTGAAATAAAAACAGGATGTGTGCGGCCACTAAATCTTATCCGATCTTTACCAAATTTTATATTTTAAGTATTTAGGTAAAGAGGAAACTTTCTAAACTGAGCGATTTAAAATCGGAAAATTTTTGGTAAAATAAGGTCCGGTCTAATATACATGTGTACCATATATGCACATGTTTACAAAGCTCAGTCAATATACGTAATCGTGCATTTGTGCAAAAGTGGTGCAAAAAAATAAATAATAAAAAATGATCACAAAATCTCACTCAACTGGCCAAACATTTTTCATTTTATTTGTAAAGCGAAGCGCACTCAATAAATTTTCGTACGCTCAATATTGTTTCAGATCATAAATTATGGCTGCATTTGCATACGAACATAAAAAAACATGAACGCTTTAACTACACACACAAAGCTGCAGTCTTTTAGTAGTAGATACCACCCGCGCCCTTGTCTGTATCATTTTAATCGGCAGACAAAATACCTTTTCATAGCACACATGCCCAGGGCCAGCCAAAGCGCTTTAAAGCGAAACACAAAACCAGAAAGTATTCGGTTAGCGTCCAAGTCACTTGACAAGGTATGACGGAAAATCGTTCCACAATACATCATATCACAGGCCGGTTTAGCGTGGTGCGTATTTCATTTTTCCAGCGTTCTACTTAAAACCCTAATTTTTCATAAAAATGGACTTAACCTATTTGCACTCTAAGCAAGCGTTATGATTTTTAGAAAGCTTATTCTGTGACCCATTGCCCCAGTAACAAATAAGAGCGTGCAGAAAATATTTTATTTTTAATAAAAGGCCAACGGTTAGACATTTTCCCCAAACTTTTTTCATTTTTAACTGAAGTTTGTATTTTTCAAACTATACATACATAAATGCAACTCTATTGAATATATGAGAACATAATTTCCTGAATTTTTTTGGTGTAGCACAGTAAAAGATAAATGCGATAATATACGATTTTGGGCATTCGGTTTTTCCGATTTTCATTCTGATTTAATATGTGGATTAAGCATACATTTTTATTGAATTTGATATGCATAATGCTTATATTGGTCGATTTTGTTCATTTCACAAAATCACCCCGATTTTCCTCTTCTCTCTATTTCCTTAATCGGAACACAAATTTCTTGTGGATTTTTTCGCTTCGCTCTTTCCGTCTATTCTAATCGATGTTCGAATTAGTAAAAAGCGAATAAGCGAGAAAATCAAAATGAAATGAAAAACGAGAATTTATGCCATTTTTTCGCGAGATGTGTCACAAGACCATTTTAAGTGAAGGCTGAACAGAATGTGAATGAATACAACTTTTATTAATAAAAAAATTCATAATTGAATTAATTATGCACTGGCTTGCTCATTTTTAGAACGAAAAGTACAATTAAACATCAAATTGTTATTGTAGTGTGTTTTTGGAAGGCCAGCAGGATATTGCGCGTAGCTTCTAAGCTGTAGTATCACCTCCGGTTGTAGTAAAGGTGCTCGTTTTGATATGGAGCGATGACACGGGCATGTGTCCCGGGAAAATTTTCCACCAAGGGAGCACGCCCCGAAAAAAAACTTTCAGGGGCGTAGGGGGGATCTCACAGATTTCAGAACTGAAACAAAAACTTGCCGGAGGCTTACAGTTTGTTGCTAAAGTTGTAAAACAGAATTACTTTCCAGAGGGGTAGAGGGACTCACAGATCATAGAACTAAAATCAGAACTTGCCGGTGGCTTATAGCTTATGTGATATTTGTTGTTAAAGTTATAAAATTTACCAAATACCAAAACTTCCCACTGCGAGGAAAAGCACGAATAATAAAAATCATTGGATTATATGTACACCCCAGTGCAAAAATGACTTATATTATTTACTAGCGCAAAATCGAACTATCGTACAAACCAAAAACGCGAAAATTCGCAAAACCCTTTTATCTTATAGCATTGACAGACGGCAGCGCTAATCCGGAATATCTAGCTAATTCGGACTTAACTTGAGAATTAAGTGGAGGTAATCCGGAATATCTCTTGAGTTAGTCCTCAAAATTTTAGCGGATTAGAGTATTTTGTAATGACATCTCTGGTGAAAAATGTCTATTGTGAATGAAAGGGAAGAAAAAGAAGAACCCAAGGCAGATCAAGGAAGGTAGGCGCATAAGTGAATTCAGAAATTTCGAATGTTATTTGTTATTGTAATTGGTAGATTGTAATGTCAAAATGATATTTCGCCTTGGTTGAAATCTGAATTCGTTTGGGACTCGCCCATTCCTATTGACCATGGTGTGATTTCGTTTTGATTTTGACATTACCCTACCTTTGGAAATAAAACAAGAAGTTTTTGAATTCGCCGCTGCGCCTACCTTCCTTCAGCTGTTTTGTTAATCCGCAATACTTGCCGTCTGTCAGGGTAAAATTTTAATCCAATTAAGTGTTGCGGTAATCGGGATTATCGCTGCCGTCTGTCAATGCTATTAGGAAAATAAAACGAAATAAAAAGTTTTGTCGGCATTTTTTTTCGCTTCGAGTTTTCGCGTTTTTTGTTTGTACGATAGTTCGTTTTTGCGCTAGCAAATAATAAAAGTAATTTTTGCACTGGGGTGTACATATGGTCCATTTTGTGGTAGGTTGGGATACTTTCAAAGTGATCATAGACTTAGCCCTAAAGGAGCGACTCAGGTATCAGCATCGGCGCGTAATTAGCCGAACATTGCTATGAAAACCAAATTTTTATCGCGATAAGGACGAAGCAAGTTTGTACATGTGTATGCTTGTTTGAACGAGCACGATTTAGTAATAAAGAGACAATGAAACGCAACGCAACAGATACCAAAATCGAAAAATTAAATATTTATTAAAAAAAAGGATACTAATAATTCAAAATGAATTGACAGGCGTAGGCACAAATCCTTTCAGAGATTATTAAATTTCTTTTATTTCAGTACTCCATAAATTAATCCAATGCAGGTACTCCATGGATTACTTGTCATGCGGAAATCGGAGTAGGTATGTGTTCCGTGCCACACATGGGCGTAGTTAACAAATCCGTGTCACCACTATGCTATTAACTACCACTACTGTAGCGATAGTGGGGCTTAAAAACTCTCCAACCAACTAACGTGAGTGGAAGTTGGATAGAGCTTCCACTAAATGTGTATACTCCACTAAATGTGTATATTGAAATATTGAAATATACACGTATTCGTGACTCAAAATACTTTCAAATAAAAGATAATTTTTATTTGTGATTCATTTCACAAAATAATCAAAAATACCCTTTGATTCGTGTTTCAAACTATTTTCAAATCAAAGATAAATTTGATTTGTGATTCATTTCTCAAAAGAATCGAAAATATTTTTTGATTCTTGATTCTAAATAAATTCTTGATTCTTGTTTGGCTAAGGCAACTGCGAAAATCTGTTTGCATTTTCTTCCATACAACGTAGACTTTTTTTGACAATTTAGAATTTTTGCATTTCCTCAACTCGAGGGGTGGTGAGATCACGCATTAAAGTATTTTTTATTTGAAATACATTTTTGATTTATAATAATTTTTTGATTCGAATAAAAACCCTAATTCGAATCAAAAATTTATTTAAAATCAAGATTAAAAAAATATTCTTGATTCTAAATAAATTCGAATCAAATTTTGATTCTAAATAATTTTGATTGAAATCAAGTTTGAATCAAGAATCAAAAAATTTGTATTACTTTTTTTCAGGCTTCAGAAAAATTCGTTTTCAAATATTTAAAATTCATGAATTTCATTTGTTTATACTGGCTGCGAAAAAATTTGAAAACAAATAATTCTTTTCCCTTTGAAAAGAATTTAAACCGAAAAATTCTTTTCATGGCTACGAATTATTGAAAATTGTAAACATTCTGGAAACAAATTTTAAGTTTTTTAAATATTTTTCTTTCTTTTGTTGAGTATAGAAGAATACATTTTTTGAATCGTTTTCCAAATCAAACATTCGCAATCAATTACACTGGATCACAAAATGAAATTTGTTGTTTGTACTTTGGACGTGACTATCCTATCTATATGTAAAATCGGTCGCTGATTAATTTTTAATTCTATGGGAAGGTTTTTGAGATCGGCAATTTACCGTTATTTAGCCAATGGCTCCACTTAATCCTTTATATCTCTTTAACGCAGCGAGATATCTTCCTTGGGGTGACACCAATTAAATTTCCTTTTCATGGCTCCTATAACATTTTTCTCTAACACATATAGTTTCTGAAATATTGAGGCATTGCGCGACTTGGCTGTATTTACTTGATCGCCTATAACTTTTCCATTTTACCATGGATTTTCTTCGTTGATAGCTAATTTTTTTGTTAATTGAATCGAGCTTGACGCAGAGGAGTGAAACCGAAGGTGAAAACATTGGTTTCAAAGATATTGCCTGACAAAGTCAATTTTTTCTTCAAAAATTCTTCGAAAAAATTCAAATTGAATCGTCAATATTTCAAAAACTATAAGAGTTAGAGAGGAAGATAGCTCACTGCTTTAAAGAGATATAAAGGATTAAGTGGAGCCATTGGCCAAATAACGGTAAATTGCCGATATCTCAAAAACCTTCCAATAGAATTAAAAATGAACCAGATTTTCGGAATCGGCGACCGATTTTACATATAGATAGGATGGTCGCGTTTACAGTATTTTTTGGCTGTAGAGCAGTGTTATTGTTTACCTGTGCTTATACAAATGCGCTTATATATACTTTTCACTAAGCGGTTACAATCCAATATTTTTTTTTTAGTTCGTGCCACGAGAAAACTTATTTTTAAAACGCGATAACCTCAGTGTCAGCAACCGTACAATAATTATTGTACACGCACAATAATTTCATGACTTTTTCAATCCTCAATCCTACGCGTACAATATCGATAAAAGTACAATAATTTCAACGATATTCATAGGGATAGGGATAGGGATAGGGATACGGCAACACGGTAATCTAGGACTTTTCCTTTAGGCTTTATAGGAATAAATTTTAGGCAGAACAACGTCTGGCGGGTCAGCTAGTATCATTATAAATTCTTGTTATATTTTTTTAATTAGACAAAGCAAAAGAAAACAAACGTTTGTTTCGAACTTCTCAAATGCGTATTTACAAAATGCGGCAGCTTTTTGAAAAGCTATCTTCGAAAATGCAAAATGTTGCATTTCAAATCCAGCATGAACATATTATTAGTCCGCAGGCGTAATTTTGAAATGTACAATAATTTTGTTCAAAATTCAATAATTTGACGGCTCTGGTACAATAATTTTTCTTCTCCGAGTTGCTAACCCTGGATAACCTACTTTTGATCAGCTTTTGGTTAGAGAAGAAAAATAGGGTAGGAAATACGCTCCAAAATATTCGCCTAAAGTTTGCATAATCTGCCCACCAACAAGGACGACTGTCTCAAATGAATGTGCTTGCTTATTTTTAAAGGAACTTTAGGCAAATTCTGCCAACTCAATGCCAAAATGCACCTTATGAACTGCAGCGTAATACCGGTTTATGTTTCCTAGCAAATTCCCTTTTAAAGGTTTTTGGCAACGAAGACACTTCGAGAAATTTAGTTCTTTATTATATTCAACATACATATTTTGATAACTACTTTATTATTGAGCTCTCAAGACCATTTTTTTTTTTTTTTTTTTTTTTTTTTTTTTTGTTTTTTTTTTTTTTTAAGGAAAAATTGGTATGAAAGATTAATACTTGTTTGGTAGAAGTTATAGATCCATTTCGGAGACCACCACATCTCTTCATCAGACTTCTTTTTTTTTAACATTTTTATTCATTGGCGTCCGCCGAGATCGAACCTCGGATTTTCCGGTTGGAAGTCTAATGGCATCACCACTAGGCTACCGCCGCCTTGCATTTTGCTTGTATTAATTTTTCTTTTCATTTTTTCCTTTTTACAACCTACCATCCAGCAACAGTGACCTTGCCGACGTTATCGGCATTTGTCACTTGTATGTTGGTGTGGTTGTGTGTTTGTTTGGTTGGTACAAATTCTATTTTAAGCACAAGCAATGCTTTGCACTAATTAGTAGAGTTTGTTTGTCGGCTGGCTCATCCGATTAAATTTTACTTTTGGTTTTTGGTCGTTTTTATTTTGATAACTACTTTATTATTGAGCTCTCAAGACCATTTTTTTTTTTTGTTTTTTTTTTTTTTTTTTTTTTTTTTTTTTTTTTTTTTTTTTTTTTTTTTTAAGGAAAAATTGGTATGAAAGATTAATACTTGTTTGGTAGAAGTTATAGATCCATTTCGGAGACCACCACATCTCTTCATCAGACTTCTTTTTTTTAACATTTTTATTCATTGGCGTCCGCCGAGATCGAACCTCGGATTTTCCGGTTGGAAGTCTAATGGCATCACCACTAGGCTACCGCCGCCTTGCATTTTGCTTGTATTAATTTTTCTTTTCATTTTTTCCTTTTTACAACCTACCATCCAGCAACAGTGACCTTGCCGACGTTATCGGCATTTGTCACTTGTATGTTGGTGTGGTTGTGTGTTTGTTTGGTTGGTACAAATTCTATTTTAAGCACAAGCAATGCTTTGCACTAATTAGTAGAGTTTGTTTGTCGGCTGGCTCATCCGATTAAATTTTACTTTTGGTTTTTGGTCGTTTTTATTTTGATAACTACTTTATTATTGAGCTCTCAAGACCATTTTTTTTTTTGTTTTTTTTTTTTTTAAGGAAAAATTGGTATGAAAGATTAATACTTGTTTGGTAGAAGTTATAGATCCATTTCGGAGACCACCACATCTCTTCATCAGACTTCTTTTTTTTTAACATTTTTATTCATTGGCGTCCGCCGAGATCGAACCTCGGATTTTCCGGTTGGAAGTCTAATGGCATCACCACTAGGCTACCGCCGCCTTGCATTTTGCTTGTATTAATTTTTCTTTTCATTTTTTCCTTTTTACAACCTACCATCCAGCAACAGTGACCTTGCCGACGTTATCGGCATTTGTCACTTGTATGTTGGTGTGGTTGTGTGTTTGTTTGGTTGGTACAAATTCTATTTTAAGCACAAGCAATGCTTTGCACTAATTAGTAGAGTTTGTTTGTCGGCTGGCTCATCCGATTAAATTTTACTTTTGGTTTTTGGTCGTTTTTATTTTGATAACTACTTTATTATTGAGCTCTCAAGACCATTTTTTTTTTTTGTTTTTTTTTTTTAAGGAAAAATTGGTATGAAAGATTAATACTTGTTTGGTAGAAGTTATAGATCCATTTCGGAGACCACCACATCTCTTCATCAGACTTCTTTTTTTTTAACATTTTTATTCATTGGCGTCCGCCGAGATCGAACCTCGGATTTTCCGGTTGGAAGTCTAATGGCATCACCACTAGGCTACCGCCGCCTTGCATTTTGCTTGTATTAATTTTTCTTTTCATTTTTTCCTTTTTACAACCTACCATCCAGCAACAGTGACCTTGCCGACGTTATCGGCATTTGTCACTTGTATGTTGGTGTGGTTGTGTGTTTGTTTGGTTGGTACAAATTCTATTTTAAGCACAAGCAATGCTTTGCACTAATTAGTAGAGTTTGTTTGTCGGCTGGCTCATCCGATTAAATTTTACTTTTGGTTTTTGGTCGTTTTTATTTTGATAACTACTTTATTATTGAGCTCTCAAGACCATTTTTTTTTTTTGTTTTTTTTTTTTAAGGAAAAATTGGTATGAAAGATTAATACTTGTTTGGTAGAAGTTATAGATCCATTTCGGAGACCACCACATCTCTTCATCAGACTTCTTTTTTTTAACATTTTTATTCATTGGCGTCCGCCGAGATCGAACCTCGGATTTTCCGGTTGGAAGTCTAATGGCATCACCACTAGGCTACCGCCGCCTTGCATTTTGCTTGTATTAATTTTTCTTTTCATTTTTTCCTTTTTACAACCTACCATCCAGCAACAGTGACCTTGCCGACGTTATCGGCATTTGTCACTTGTATGTTGGTGTGGTTGTGTGTTTGTTTGGTTGGTACAAATTCTATTTTAAGCACAAGCAATGCTTTGCACTAATTAGTAGAGTTTGTTTGTCGGCTGGCTCATCCGATTAAATTTTACTTTTGGTTTTTGGTCGTTTTTATTTTGATAACTACTTTATTATTGAGCTCTCAAGACCATTTTTTTTTTTGTTTTTTTTTTTTTTTTTAAGGAAAAATTGGTATGAAAGATTAATACTTGTTTGGTAGAAGTTATAGATCCATTTCGGAGACCACCACATCTCTTCATCAGACTTCTTTTTTTTAACATTTTTATTCATTGGCGTCCGCCGAGATCGAACCTCGGATTTTCCGGTTGGAAGTCTAATGGCATCACCACTAGGCTACCGCCGCCTTGCATTTTGCTTGTATTAATTTTTCTTTTCATTTTTTCCTTTTTACAACCTACCATCCAGCAACAGTGACCTTGCCGACGTTATCGGCATTTGTCACTTGTATGTTGGTGTGGTTGTGTGTTTGTTTGGTTGGTACAAATTCTATTTTAAGCACAAGCAATGCTTTGCACTAATTAGTAGAGTTTGTTTGTCGGCTGGCTCATCCGATTAAATTTTACTTTTGGTTTTTGGTCGTTTTTATTTTGATAACTACTTTATTATTGAGCTCTCAAGACCATTTTTTTTTTGTTTTTTTTTTTTTTTAAGGAAAAATTGGTATGAAAGATTAATACTTGTTTGGTAGAAGTTATAGATCCATTTCGGAGACCACCACATCTCTTCATCAGACTTCTTTTTTTTTAACATTTTTATTCATTGGCGTCCGCCGAGATCGAACCTCGGATTTTCCGGTTGGAAGTCTAATGGCATCACCACTAGGCTACCGCCGCCTTGCATTTTGCTTGTATTAATTTTTCTTTTCATTTTTTCCTTTTTACAACCTACCATCCAGCAACAGTGACCTTGCCGACGTTATCGGCATTTGTCACTTGTATGTTGGTGTGGTTGTGTGTTTGTTTGGTTGGTACAAATTCTATTTTAAGCACAAGCAATGCTTTGCACTAATTAGTAGAGTTTGTTTGTCGGCTGGCTCATCCGATTAAATTTTACTTTTGGTTTTTGGTCGTTTTTATTTTGATAACTACTTTATTATTGAGCTCTCAAGACCATTTTTTTTTTTGTTTTTTTTTTTTTTTTTAAGGAAAAATTGGTATGAAAGATTAATACTTGTTTGGTAGAAGTTATAGATCCATTTCGGAGACCACCACATCTCTTCATCAGACTTCTTTTTTTTAACATTTTTATTCATTGGCGTCCGCCGAGATCGAACCTCGGATTTTCCGGTTGGAAGTCTAATGGCATCACCACTAGGCTACCGCCGCCTTGCATTTTGCTTGTATTAATTTTTCTTTTCATTTTTTTCTTTTTTACAACCTACCATCCAGCAACAGTGACCTTGCCGACGTTATCGGCATTTGTCACTTGTATGTTGGTGTGGTTGTGTGTTTGTTTGGTTGGTACAAATTCTATTTTAAATTCTATTTGTTTTGTCGATACTTGAGACCCTACCCATTTTGAACACTAATTTTCGCAAATTCACAAAAACAAAGAAATGTTATAAGCACAATATGTACTATCTATATAATAATAATAATATAATAATACAATGGCGCTATTATAACCCTGACGAGTTTTATGGCCGAGCTTCTCTCCCAATTCGAGGTGTGCTCCTATTTGTTTTTCCTACTAATTGGGTGGACCTACAGTTTTATGCCGGCTCCGAACGGCGAATGCATTTTTTGTGAGAAGCTTTTTCATGGCAGAAATACTCTCGAAGGGGATGCCGCCCACTGCCGTGAGGTGACCGCTGCTCTTAAAAAACCCAATAATTGGATTTTTACAAATTAGAAAAATTTTTTTTGGTGTTTGCGCGGACTGGGGTTTGAACCCGAGACCTCTGGCATAGCAGGCGAGCACTCTACCCACTGCACCACAGCGGCCACACTACTACCTAGATTCAAAAAAATATTCTTGGAATGAAAAAGAACTTTTGTTTTTGAATATACCCGTATTGCGAATGAAACGAAAAACAAATGAATTTCAAATATTTGAAAATAAAATCTTTCCCAAAAATTGTATTCCAGGTGTTCAAATAATTCGAAAATGTATAATATTTTTCAAATGATAAGATAGATAAAATTCAAAACAAACAGTTTCGGCAAAGAATAATTTGTGAAAACAAATTATATTTCAAATATTTTCTGAACCCTGCTTTTTTTGAAAATATTTTAAATCAAGAATCAGAAAATATTTTTATTTCGTGATTCAGCCAAATCAAAATCACCCAACCCTGATACAAACATATATGTGAATAGTTAGTTTTTGCTCTGAGCTCGTCACATGAATGTATGTATATTAGAATGGCCTTTATTTTCGAAAGTCGGAAATTTGCAGTGTTACCCCCTGATATGTTTTTCTTTAATAAAAAAATAATACGCTGAAAATTTTGGCCGATTGAACAACCAAACCCCGTGCCACAACGAGTTGAAGATGAATAATAAGCACATCTCACACTGAAAAACTCTCATTCAGTGTATGAATATCCACGCTTTTGCGTTAACTTATGAAATGCAAAAAGGACTCGGCTACATAAATGCGTACAACCAAACATACAGTGAACTACACTGCGTATACGTAACTTGTTTACATACATACATAAATACATACATACAACTGATAAAAGCGTGTTAAAAACAGGCAGCATCACTTTTAGTAAGCGCTGCTTTGGGCTATGCCGCGATAAATATACATATGTATATGCGTAGGTATCTATACCCGAAAACCTAGCACCGAGATGTTTACAAGTTTAAACTTGCATAAAATTAATCAAAGTACTTTTATTATTTTACCGTTACAATTGCTTGAGGAGCAGGATTCGTAGGAGTTGCCTCCCTGCAAAATGTGATCCATTTGTGGTAGGTCGGAGTACTTTCAAAGTGACCACTAAGATAGCCCAAACTTCGTAGTTAGCCGAAGATAACAAAAACCAACTGTTTATCGCGACGACGACGATATGTGTATACATACATAACTACATACATACATATGTATGCAGACATGAAACAAAAAACACAAAAATTTTGGAAAATGGGCGTGGTACCGCCCCCTTTTAGACAAAGGAATCTACGAGATTTCGGAGCCCTAATGATTACTAATCGGATTAGAAACTTTTTTTTTTTAATCCTAATTGATTAATTAGGATTAGACGGCTATTCTAATCGATTGCTTTTTGATTAGATTAGAACTAATCAAAAATCTAATCACGATTAGTGACGATTGGCATATCTAATCAAAACTAAAAATCGATTAGATTTCTCGACTAGTCTTGATTAGACTTGATTAGATAAACTATTTTGAAAAATTTTTGTAAAAAAAAAATTTGTTATTTTTGTACGCTAAATCTATTTACATAATATAAATATTTTTTAATATTTCATAATATTGCATTAAGTCGTTGTTCATAGCTACACCACTGTACAATACCTCTGCCTGTTCTACCTTCGTTTTCTTTTACTGGCATAGTCAATAACCCAAGACGGAATTCATTGTCTGACTTTTCTTTTGAAAAGTTGTTACTAATGAAGTCAAATATAAACTTTTTGTGATACTTATGTATGTAATATAAATCAGCATTTTTTCAGAATTTGCCTTTAATTTTTATACTTCAACTACACCTTTTCCAGTTTATATTCAGAAAGTTGCAATTTATATTCAGAAAATTACAATTCATATTCAGAATTTTCATTTCATATTCAGAAATCAACAATTCATATTCAGAAAGTTGCAATTCATATTCAGAAAGTTGCAATTCATATTCAGAAAATTACAATTCATATTCAGAATTTCCATTCCATATTCAGAAACCTACAGTTCATATTCAGAAAGTTGCAATTCAGAAATTTCATTTCATATTCAGAAAAGTATAATTCATATTCAGAAAGTTGCAATTCATATTCAGAAAATTACACTTAATATTCAGAAAGTTACATTTCATATTCAGAAAGTTACAATTCATATTCAGAAAATTACAATTCAAATTCAGAAACATAGAACATAAGTTTCTGTGTAAATTTTTCAGGTAAAAAATTACATTGTTTTTTCAAAACTTTTTTGTGAAGAGTAGAGTTGGCTAGCGTAGAACTAAACTGGCCTATCTAACAAAATACAAAAGTGGAGAAAACAGCTGAAACGCGTTTTAATGCGGTGTGCGATTGTTGATGTATGTTAAGTGAATATTGTAAATTATTATGTTAGCTTAATAGTTAACTTAACATTATGCATTAAAAAAAAATTATTATAGAAACATTTTTTATATAATATTTGGTTGTAACAAGAAAACTTGTTACATAAACCACTTTAGAATTTTTAATTTTTAAGGAAGTTTGAACTACAAATTGGAAATTATATGAATAAAACAACAAAAACAAGTAAGAGCGCGGCTGTCTTCGGCCGTACAGAAGACTTCATACCTTTCATGAGTGGGGAAATGAAAAGCTACCTATGTATGTTGTACATTACCTGATTTAGTATAATTTATAATTTCAATTTTGTGGGTTATTTATGTAACGATTTACTAGAAAAAATGGTGTCTGGGCTATTTAAATGGGGAAGTTATACACCAAAATATGTATATCTGCACAATCGGTTGTATGGCAGCTATATGTTATAGTAGTCCGATCTTGACAATTTTCGGACCCCCCTTTTTGGGACGATATGGGTACAAGTACTTTAAAGTTTCATGTCACTATCTATTAAAAAGGAGAAGTTATATCCCAAAATGTACATATCTGAACAATCGGTTGTATGGGAGATATATGTTATAGTGCTTCGATCTGGACAATTTTCGCTTACCTTGTTTGGGCCAACTTCATTGGCTTAATAAATAATAAATAAATAAATAAATAAATAAATAAACATGGGTACAAATACTTCAAAATTTTACGCTTTTAGCTGTTAAAATGGAGGAGTTACACATCAAAATGTGTATATCTGAAAAATCGGTTGTATGGGAGATATATGTTATAGTGATCCGATCTTAACAATTTTCGGTAACCTTGTTTAGGCCAACATGTGTACAAATACTTGAAAATTTCATGTCCTTAATTGTTTAAATGGGGAAGTTATACACCAAAATGTGTATATCTGAACAATCGTTTGTATGGGAGCTATATGTTATAGTGGTCCGATTCGGCCAATTCCGACAAATGATCGATTGAGCATCAAAACTCACCCGTGTTCAAAATTTCAATCAAATATCTCAAAAACTGAGGGACTAGTTTGCGTTCACACAGACGGACGGACGGACGGACGGACAGACGGACATGGCTTAAACGACTCAGCTCATGATTCTGATTATATCGGTATATATATTGATGGGTCTGTCACGCCTCCTTCTAGTACTTTCAAGATTTGATTTTCGGCACAAAGTTATAATACCATTTCATTCTCATGAAAGGTATAAATATGTGAAAGGAAGTACTTTAATTGCAAAAATAACATACACATGTTCGTAAATGATCACCTCTGCATTAAAAGTAACAGTAACCTAGTTTTATCCACGGCAGGCTGGTACAAAATCTTCTAGATTGTTTTCTGTTTCATCTCTGCGGCTTACACGTGGAGAGACAGGTAAAAGGGATGATTAATCGGTGGTACAAATTTCAACATTTTTTTTTATGTCCAGCATTTTTTTGAATTTCAAAACGCGTATGTCGCTGCCCTGATCTGGTGTAAAATTCTGCAAGAACTCTATGAAATCATGTAGGTTAACGCTAGATTTCTTTATATTGACGGATTTATGTTTCAAAATAATCATCATTAAACTGCATCACAGATTCACCCTTGACAAATTTTGCCTTTCGCATTTGGGAAACTTTTGCGCCGTCGTCTACTATACTCTGGTAGTCCCAGAACATTGGTCGTCAAATGACATGAATTTCCCCACCATATTATTAACATCAAAAAAAGCATGCTTTCTACAATTTTTAACCAATTCCATCCACTCATCTGGTGTAAGATGATACTGGTGTATGGTAGTCTATGCTAGTTGGACCACTTTAGAATTTCTTGAAATGACAAGGGGATGTGAATTCTAAAGTGACATTTGTAGCGTTTGGACACTTTGGTGCAGAAATAAGACCTACATCAATTTTGCACGGATAAATTTATGATTTTCAAGTTCAAAAATGTACATAACTCGATTTCTGAAAAAATTTTAGATAGACCAGTTTAGTTCTATGCTAGCCAAATAATGTATAAAAAATAATGCATTGTATATAAAAAGACAATAATGATATATAAAATAAACTGTGATATTTTCCAACTTGATTAAACTTAAGGGTGAGTACATTAGTTGCATTTACTTTTTCCTTTTTTCGGTCTTATCTATTTTCCTAAATAAATACTCGTTGCTCAAAATTACGAAAGTATTTCGTAATATTTACGAAAGATTTCGTAATATTTGAAAGATTATTTTGAGTGTTCCAATCCGTAAACTGCAACAGCATTTAATTTTACAACACACAATTGTCTCCTCGAGGATCCTGTCGAACTTTTAATACTATACAACCGGCTGATTGGAATTCCAGTCCATTCTGAAGGCATAAACACATACTATAAATGAAAATGAAAAACATAAATACCGAATATAAAATGAGATTACGTACATACATACTATAAGCAAAGCCAAAAAATACTCACAAAAAATTGCTCTAAAAAATGCTTTTTTGGTGCAAAAAAAATTGCCGTTAAACTTAAAGAATTGTCACTTTTTAGCCTTAAAATTTTTTTTTTATTTCGGTTCATTTTCTTAAAACATAAAACAAAATAAAATAAGGGCCGATTTCATAATGAAACTCTAAGCGCCTTTTGTTAAAAGTTCATATTAGTTAAAGAGCAGTTTAATCGTACTTCAAAGTAGGAGTGATTTCATAATAATAAAATATTCAAAGGCTCCTTTAAGCGAAAATATTGCAAATGAGAATGTCGTCTTCGACAGTTTCACGTCAAATTATTGTCATAAATTTAAAAATATTGAAATTTATCATTTGTTTTTTTTCTGAAAATAAATAAATTTTTTGATTGTGGCTTTAATTTTTTTGAAAAAAAAGTAAAAAGAAGCATAATATGGAAACCCAGTGCAGAAAAATAGGAAGCGGTCATCCAACCTCACAAAAGAGAAAGAAGATGAATATTGCATTATAGGACTCAACAAACAAAACAACAAACTACATAAATCGGTTGAAACATTTTAATAAATTCTTGATATTTCATTTTGACAGACTGCAGAAATTAAATTTTTTCCGGCAAAAGGAAAATTTGTCTTGAAAAAGACTTTATGAAATCGATCAACAAATTAAGGGCTCCTTTAGATTTTAAATAAACTTTTAATTTGATTATGAAATCGGCCCTAAAGTAAACTAAAATAAAATAAAATAACAAAATGTAAACTCTTAGGTACATGTCTCAAAAGAGAAAGACAATATGCCGGAATCGTAATTTGGCGTTAGGTCGGTCGCGCGTTGATCGTACCTCAAAGTTGCTTTACTCTGACATTCGATATTACATGTTGAAGTGAAAAAATGCTAACTGTCACTAATATATTTTGTGGAATTAGCTTTTCACCAAAAGAGAACAATTTGAATTTATTTTTTCATCGATATTTACAAAAATTTTACGATCAACCGCTTGAGGTCAAAATGCGATTTGCTCCATATATTTTCATACATTTCTACTCACGGCGGCCGACCGAACGCCATATTTGGATTCCGGTATAAAAAATTTAATTCATATTGCCACATACGGCATCCCCGATCAAGACAACAACAAAATGGGAGCGAGAGCGGAGCTCGCAGCAAAAAAAATTGTGAGTTAGGAGCAGAGCCAGGGGAAAAATGGTTGAGAATGGAGCAGGAACGTAGCTAAAGGAAAAACAAACTTTTGCTCCGATGCCCTGGTTGTGTAGATTAAACGAAATATATCTGGAGCAATTCAATTGAAAAATTGAAGCGACTGGCCAATCAGAGAGCAGAAAATCCGTAACATATTTTTTCCGATTTTTTTTTGTAATTTTCATTTAATAGTGAAATCAGCATAAATTAGCATTTATTATGAATTTGGCAATTTTAGCTCTATCAAAAGTAGTTCAGAATGTATAATTTTTCTTAAAAACTACCCTAAATTAAGCATTATGTGATAGCCACCATAGAAAAAAACTTGCTTGTGCCAATTTTTGGTTGCCCTCGTCATCACAAGTATTTATTTTATATTAAATAACATTGCTTTTCATCCAAATGTTATTTGAAGCAGTGGCAACGAATAACGAGTTGTGTTCCAGATTAAGATTTTATAAAAATTGTTATATTCCCAAAGAACGATACAATAAAAAATATATCCGAAGAAAGAAAAAACATAAGTCCATCAAAAAGTTTTATTAGACATCGTGGCAATTTGACATCTAGGAAGATCTGGTAGAGGGAGCTTCAGCAAATATTTTTTGCCATCACACTCAAAAATTGGCCGAGTAGTTTGGTTACAACGGCAAAAAGAATGAAAACAAGTAAGGAAGCCTAAGTTCGAGTGGAATCGAACATTAGATACTCAGCTGTATGCTTTCATTGTTTGTTTGCGTTTGTTCGATATAGGGTGTATTTTATATGAAACGAGTGCTGCATAAACAGGGCGCAGCCACGCCCATTTTCAAAATTTATATCAATCATCCAAATAAGCATACAAATATTATTGTTAGTGCAAAATTTCATCCCTCTATGACTTTTAGTTACAAAGACTTCACGTTACAAATTCCAAAAGGGTGTTCCAGAAATATCTTTGTTAAAAAGTAGGCGTGGTCATAAACCGATTTCAATACATTTTTGCGTGTCTATTAACACATGTTATAAAAGTGTATAAACCAAGTTTCGTCATAATATCTCAATTATTTGTCGAGTTAAAGGCTAAGAAATCTCATATATCCCTTTGTCTAAAAAGAGGCGGTGCCACGCCCATTTTCCAAACTTTTTTATTTTTTGTTTCCGGTCTATTGTAAAACTCATGTCACAAAATTTCAATGAATTATCTTTATATTTCACATAGATATCGCTTAAAATGGTTTTATTAGGTCACTTTATAATACACATATATAAAAGTGGGCGCGGTCGTCAACCGATTTTGGTAATTTTTCGTCCACACATTTGGCTAAGTAAATATATCACGCGTACCAGATTTCATCGATATATCTTTAACGGTTTCTGAGTTATGGCTTATTAAACTTTCAATATTCGCTCCTTAATAAGTGGGCGTGGCACCGCCCATTTTCCAAAATTTTTGTAGTTTTTGTTTTATGTCCATAGTTGGACTCCTGCCACAAAATCTCAGTGATTGATCTTTATATTTGACAGAGATATCGCTTAAAATGTTTTTATTAGGCCCCCTTATATTTCCTATATATAAAAGTGGGCGTGGCCGTCAACCGATTTTGATAATTTTTCGCCAAAACATTTGACTAAGTAATTATATTACGCGTACCGAATTTCATCGATATATCTTCAACGGTTTCTGAGTTATGACTCATAAAACTTTCAATGTCTGCCCCTTAATAAGTGGGCGTGGCACCGCCCATATTCCAAAATTTTTGTGTTTTTTGTTTTATGTCCATAGTTGGACTCATGCGACAAAATTTCAATGATAGATCTTTATATTTGACAGAGATATCGCTTAAAATGGTTTTATTAGGTCACTTTATAATACACATATATAAAAGTGGGCGTGGCCGTAAACCGATTTTGATAATTTTTCGTCAAAACATTTGTCTATGTAAGCAAATTACGCGTACCAAATTTCATCGATATATCTTCAACGGTTTCTGAGTTATGACATATAAAACTTTCAATGTTTGACCCTTAATAAGTGGGCGTGGCACCGCCCATTTTCCAAAACTTCATCAAATTTCTTCATAAGGGCCCGAGCTCAATACGTGGGTAAAATTTTAAAACTCTAGCTATATTAGTGGCTGAGATACCAAATTTCCGATTTTTTCTATATAGGAAAAGTGGGCGTGGTCATGGTCCGATTTCGCCCATTTTCAATACCAACCGTCCCAGTCTCGATACCAACTTGCGTTCCAAATTTCATCAAAATATCTCAATTTTTGCGCGAGTTAGAGTGTTTACAGACGGACGGACGGACGGACGGACGGACAGACGGACGGACGGACGGACGGACGGACGGACGGACGGACGGACGGACATGGCTCAATCGATTTCTCTTTTCACCCTGATCATTTTGATATATATAAGTCTATATCTATCTCGATTATTTCATTCTGTTACAATCCACCGTTATGTGATTAAAACTATAATACTCTGTGTACTAGTACAGCTGAGTATAAAAATTAGAGAAAAAATCTAAATTTTTTAAAGAAATTACAGATTCGACTGTCCTAAAATCAGAAAAATTATATGGGTGACAAAAGCCTCTTATCCTCTAGAGAATTTAATTGTGAACATCGTAAGATTAATATTGCAATAATCGGATCTACCGTTATTTATATTTATCTATTTTTATTGCAATTTTCCGGAAGAGTAAGATTTCAACAACAAAAGTTGGGTTTATTCATAAAACTTCATTAAGGAGTAATACTTAACTTTATTTCATTGCATTTATTATGTGTTTTGAAGTGCACAATGTCTCTCAGAATAGCGATTAATAGGAAAAAAAATTAATTGAATAAAAGAATATATGTTTTTCGCGATTTTAAGGAGAGGACAAATAATGAGGGATGTGTGTAAGTACTTTTGACTACCCGTTTGTGATTTTCTGGAATTGTTACACGTATGATTGTCCAAAAAATAATCTCCCATCATACGCCCGTAGCAAGATCCTTGATATCGCCTTTCAAATACTATTAAGTCCTGATGAAATCTTTCGCCATGTTTCCTCTAGCAGATCTTCCTAGATGTCTAATAAAACTTACTGATGCACTTATGTCATGCAATATCTTGCATACATATATAGGTTTTCCCACATTTTTACCAATACCTCAAAAACTGGGTCTGCCACAAAAAAATGGAGATGATATTCGGAATCAGCGTAAAATTTCGCTTTAGAAAAGTATTATTTTATTCTTGGTGATTTTTTTATCGAGTAGTGTAATTCATTGCAATGTTGTGGCATGAATTCACCAACAGACCTGAAGCAAAAAACAGAAAAAATTTGGGAAAATGGGCGTGGAACCGCCTCTTTTTAGACAAATAACTCTACGAGATTTCAGAGCCCCTTACTCGGCAAATAATTGATATCTCATGACGAAACTTTGTGTGTAAACTTTTATGACAAATAATACATGTTCAAAAATCGATTTACGCCTACACGCCACGCCTACATTTTAACAAAGATATTTCTGGAACACCCTTTTAGAATTTGTAACGTGACATCTTTGTAACTAAAAGTCATAACGGGATGCAATTTTAGTGGATGATTGATACAAATTTTGAAAATGGGCGTGGCTGCGCCCACTTTATGCGGCGCTCGCTTCATATAAAACACACCGTATACCGAACAAACGCAAACAACCAACGAAAGCATATAGCTGAGTATCTAATGTTCGATTCCATTCGAACTTAGGCTTTCTTACTTGTTACACGTAATTTGCTTAAGTTAACAGCCTTTTAACAAAAGTGGAATATTTTAAATTCACTGAACCAGAAAAATAGTGCCAAAACATACATCAAACAACAAAACAGCTGAGTGAATAAAAAAATCCACAAGGGTTGAGTTCCTGGCGGATATTTAGGATCGAGGTGAATTTGTAAATTTTCTAAAACCCGACCTTGACCATAAAAATTAAATTGCGGAACATCAAAATTTATTTTAGACCCATGTCGTAAAAGAATTTTTTTTTTCAGTCAATTTGCCTAAATATTCAAGTTAATTAGGTAAGTAGATTGTCTGATCACTCGCTTTGACTTTACATAGGGTACTTATAAGTAAATAACATATATTCTGCATACAGACATACATACATACATATGAATATGTATATGAATATATATATATATATACGCATGCACGAAACAAAATATAAATTATAATAAAGACACTAAAGTTTTACTTTAATGAGGCAAGTTTATTTCAGCACGAGTTTTCGTGGCTAATGAGAGCTCACATCCATGCGTATATGGCAAATTTTGTTGTTTGTTCTTGCTTTTTGAACCGTCGCCATTCTAAATATTTTGTATCTTTCTCTTCTTCTCAGAAAGCCAAACGAGAAGAGTGCGCGAAGGACGTGCCTCGGCAAATTCATTGCACTAATTTGACAATGAATCAAATTTCAACAAAAGTGGTAAGTCTTGGATATTAATAAGCGAACTTGTTTAAAGTTGAAAGCAATGAAAGCGTGAAAGGGATAAAGTGGAGTTGCTGTGGTATTGTTACCAGTATTTCCTTTGTCATAAACTATTTTCCACTTCGAAAAAAAGGTGCAGCTCGTAGTGTGTTTTATTTTGTTTCGAATTTCACATGCCTCGTTTTCATCCTCGCGAATACATCACATTCCTACCACGTAGGAAAAATAACACTGGATCACAAAATGAAATTTGTTGTCTGTACTTTGGACGCAACTATCCTATCTATATGTAAAATCGGTTGCTGATTCCGAAAATCGGGGTCATTTTTAATTATATGGGAAGATTTTTGAGATATCGGCAATTTACTGTTATTTGGCCATGTCTCTTTAACACATTGAGCTATATACATACGTTGGAGTAACACTAAACGGAAGAAAATTTTCTATACATGGCTCCTATAACATTTTTCTCTAGGTCTTATAGTTTCTCAAATATAGATGAGTCAATTTGAAAATTTTCAATTTTTTACGAAAATTTGAAGAAAAAACTTACTTTGTCAGGCAAGATCTTTAAAACAAACGTTTTTACCTTTAGTTTTACTACTTTACGTAAAGCCCCGTTCTATTGGCAAAAAGATAAGATATCAACGAAGAAAATCTATCCCAGTTGGAAAAGGTAATGCATGGTCATATATAAATGGATATAAAGGCCATAAGATCTATACATTCCAGAATGCATGATTTCTTTCATTGTGATGTCCTAGGAAAGTCATGCATCCACTTTTTCCTGCTAAGGTAAGGCAAAAAGGAATGTTTGTATGAGAGTCGCCCTTGCCATGATCTCAGTCAGGGATGCCACTAAGAAAATTTGTTTCCTACCAAAAACCTAACAAAATGGCTTCGAGCCTACCAATTTTTTTTTAATGTGAGATTTAACCATATTCAACAAATTCATTTAGGGTAACTGTGCCAGTAACCGACCACCCTGCAGTAACCGGACACTTTTGTTTTTTTTACCGCTTAAAATAAAACTGTTGTTTTTTTTTTTGATTTTGAAAATTATTGTATTAAATTTACTATTATTTGTATAAATTTCAATTAATTTTAGAATAAGTGATAAAAATGTGAAGGAAGAGAAGGGGAAGCAGCAGTTGCCAGATAAACAAAAACTTGAGTTGGTGTTAAATGATATTCGGACAAGTTTGGATTGGGTATTGGTGGCTGCCACCGCTCGTCCTCGTCCACTGCGGAGGAAATCAGGGTTTACATTTTGTGGAATAACATTTGAGGAATAATGAGGGCGAGCAACTGATTCTGAAGGAAACGTAAGAAGATTTATCGAGGGAAATAGCGGACGTGGTTTCCACTTGGTACAACAAACACATTTACTACCTAGGCCTCATGGAGCTCTTTATTACACACCATGTAGACGAACAACCTTGTTTGCTTCATATAGCGTAAAATGTCAGATGCCTTTCTGTTTTCAAAATCCTCCAGTTGTGTCTGTGAAGAAAGAAAACGTTTCTATTTACCAGAGTTTTGTGACAAAACTCTACTGAGAAGACACGTTTTCTCACCAGTGCTGTGGCAAAGTGACCAAATGTACCAAATCAGTGATGTCAGCTGAACGAAGGCAAAAACCTACCAAAATTCAAATCGTCCTACCAACCTACCAAAAGGAATAAAACCTACCAGTTTTGGTAGGAAAAGTCGCAACCCTTATCTCAGTGTCGGTTTATTTTCTCAATTCAAAATAAAACATACTTTTTTTGCATTTTTCTCTTCATCCGGTTTCCAACTAGAAATATGTAACTTAACTCCAGCTTGTTCTCCTCTGCTCCTCTCATCCAAGCATGGGCATTTTTCAACTACCACTCATTTTCAACTACCACTTAAATTTAGTGGTAGTTAAATCTCGTATAGTCGTTACTTTTGAAATTGGCATAAGTCCATTTTTAGGTGTGTTGAGATATTGAAGGGTTCGCGTTTGGACTGATTCAAAAATATTGGTATACATTAATAAGTGCGAATTTTATTCTTGACACTTAAAATATACTAGACCTTCATCTTCTTCTTCTACAACTACTAATGTAATGCACATGTGTTTCTGCTGAATTTTGTATACTTAATTTATGTATAGCTATACGCATACATATAACATATAAGTTTTTCAATAAGCTTTTTTAGGGTTTGACAGACTTTTATGCACTTTTGCTACCAATACTAAACTTTAGTGGTAGTTAAATCTTGATGAATCAAATTTGTGTGGTAGTTAATTTCAACTCAATTTAAAAAAAAACTTCATACCTAGAATTTCCAATATAACCGCAAAATCTGGAGACAGGAGTCAAAACCCCCCTTTTCATAGGTTAAGTCATATATTCTACAATAATTTTTCTCTGTTTATCCCATACACATGATTTTGATGTCGATGATGACATTTCGCCACTTTAAACAGTAAAAAAATCGTTAATGTGTCTTGATAAATGCCGGAGAAGTTGTAAAAAAATCACAAATTAAGATTTTTTTTTCAATTGTTTGATTTTTAATCACTGATTTTTCGATTAGTTTGTTAACCAGTATGTAAAATTATTTTGAAACAATCTCACGTTAATTGTGTTTTCAACGACATATAACTTTTGCATATCCGCATAGGCGTTCCTAGGAAATTCTACTTTAATCAATTTCTACTGTGAAATTTTTCATACTAAAATTCAGAAGGAGTGAATTCAGTGACCATTATAAGACAGACTTTAATTTGTATGCAATTTCGAAGTGACAAAAATTCTATGAAAATTTTTCGTTTGTTCAATTGCCGTCGGCTTTGTATATTTCTGCAATTCTCAGATGTTTACTCTGAAAAAAAATACCCGTAGTTAAATCAACAACTTTCCGCTGTTGAATCTCCGTATTTGATTCAACAGCAAAAGTATTTGTTTTAACGGCGAAGTTTTTGGTTCAACAAATTTCCGTAGTTAATTCAAAGACGTGCGTTGTTGATTCAAAAACTCGCTTTCTGTTAAACTTTTTTAAGTAAAAAGAAAGAAGGATTTGAAAGAAAAAAATAAAAAAATAAACAAAATTTTTGAAATTCGTTCAATTCGTTTCAATTTTAAAATAAAATAAATTTCATAAGGAAGTAATATACATACAAAAACCAATATCTATTGATAAACTTAGCTTGTTTTTATGTCGTGAGAGTTGTCTGCAGATGTACTGATGCGTTTGGAAATGGTGAATGGATGAATGACTCGTTTGGTGACGGCGGGCCTTAATATTAATATTACTACATATCGAGCCCTAACCGCCAAAAAGTGTGTCCAACAAAAATTAAATTTTACAGGAGTTTTTTTTTATTTTCTTTTCATACTGTTGGTAATCAGCCTTGAAATTTATTTATGGCCGGTTTCACAATCTGCGGTTAATTTAATCGCTGGTTAGTTTGACGTAAATTGTATGGCGAGCTGTCAAATAAATTACTTAACCGGGCAAAAATCTCTGGTTAGGTAAGTGCTTAACCGGAGGTGGTGAAACCGGCCCTAAGTCTATGAAATTGTGGGAGTTGATGCGTACTATAATAAGTTATTGATTTCCTTAAAAACGCTAAAATCGATAATTTAGTTGGATACACTTTATGGCGGTTAGGGCTCGATATGTAAACATACTTACATCTATTATATGTATAAAAAAATAAAATAATATCTATTATATTAAAAAAAAAATACTATTTTTACAGTTTTCTTGAGGTTCCCTTCAAAGGTGCCCGTTTTTCGACCAAAAACTTTTGCGGTTAATTCAAAATCAAAAGTTGTTAACTTAAATACGAAAAGTATTTGAAACAAAAACGCTCGCATCTTTGAAACAACAACGGAGCGTTGTTGGGCACATTTCAACTGCGGAAAGTTGTTCATTTAACTGCAAAAGTCTTTGTATTTACAACGTTTTTTTTTCAGAGTAGTGAAGCGTTTTATATAAAGAGTTTTCTATTTGCATCTTGTATGAAATGAAATATTCCTCTAATTGTGCTTTTCCGATCCCTCAGGCTTATTTTTATTTTTTTGTATTATATTAATTTTTAAATATTATTGTAAATTTTGATTAAATAAATAAATAAAAAAATATTAGTTAAAAAAAAAAAAATTAAAAAAAAAGTATCATCCACCTTGACACCGACAGGATTCGAACCCGAGACCCTCAGATTGAAAGGCACATGCGTTAGCCAGTCGGCCATCGCGCCGCTTGCATGAAGTGTGTCGAAGGCTGCACTTAAGCGGCAGATGTAATGCCGTTTTCGTTTCTGGAAAAAATGTTGCCCTGCTTGATTTTCTTAGCCATCTTGTAAGCTTGTGTGGTAATTTCAGCGAATATTGACCTCTAGTTTAGTCAGAGGGCATAATTATTTACAAAACCAGATATTTAAAACGAAGACTGATTACGTAGTTTGAGAATTGAGATATTAAAGGGTAACATTTTATGCCAGAATCGAAAACGCCACAAAACTGTAGAATTTGTAGGTACATACTTGTAGCTAGTTCAGAATTTAGAACTAGTACTAGTTCGGAACTATCGAAAATGTAGTGCAGAGAGTGACAATTGACACCGCCTAGGACATCGCCGTATTAAATTCGCCAGTTGATAGCATGCAAAAGAGATTTGGCTAGCACTAGTAGCGTCGAAAATTGCACTAGAAGCGACCTAGTTCGGAAATAGAGATTTTCCCTACAGGGAACCGAGAACTCATACATTATACACACATACGTACTTTTTCATGCATACAGCATTCATACTTTTTGTGTAAATATAACTTTTTTTTCATTTCATAAATCGTGATCTGTACCTACTTTTTAAGCCTTAAAATTTAAGGCATACATATGTATGTATGTGTATCATGCATACTTCGTGTATGAATACATTTGATTTCAACTGGGTTTATACAACTCCGTCTATGCACATATGCTCATATATATATGTACATATGCACGTATCTTAAAGGACTCATAATAATTAATTTCATATCCGTGTACTTATACTCTCTAATCACCTTGCACGATGTTCGTGGCTGCCTCATAATTAAACATCACACATTCGTAATAACACAACATACCTACTCAGAATGTATGTACCTACATAAATATGTTTGGGGGCAGATTCACATTACAAACGGGAGCCATAGTTCCAACACGTTGATAAACCTTATAATTTGGCAGTAAGCATAGTTCTTTCAAAAAAATGATTCCTGAGAACCTGAATCTCAATTTACATAGCGCGGGAGGGTTACGTGGAAAAATGAAATCGCTATCCCAGCTGGATTAATTAGTGAATATCTATATATATGATGAATTTCATATCAAACCCAATATGCGTTGAACCCGACCCCCTCAGAATTTGATGAAATTTTGCACAGAGGTACATCTTACCCACTCAAACACAACCTCATTTTCAGAAATTGCATTTTCGAAAAATTTTGGGCGTGGCAAGGTATCGAAATATTCAAAAATATTCGAAAATACTCGAAAAATGACGATAATAGGTACTTTTAAAGTGTGATTACTGGGGAACGGCTTTACCGATTTCAAAGATCTTTACACCATTAGAAAGGTATTGCTTTCACAAAAATACACATAATTTTTTTTTTTTTCAAACTGAACTGAATTTTTTTTTCAGTGTAATATGTAATACAGAATTTTTACAGTGTATGTTTTCAAAAGGTGCTTTTAATACCTTTCTAATGGTATACAAATTTTTGAAATCGGTTGATTAGTTTACGCGTGATATCAAAATACAAGAAAGCCAAGAGATGCATTTACTTAAATAAATTTAAAAAAAAAAATAAAGAAAAAGGCCATATTAGTTTTCAGATATGTTATATATATTAAATAGACCTTTCTAAACAAAATTTGTATTTTTCAAAATCGCTTGATCTTTGAAGTGTTTTTTCAGTTTCAAATTTTATTTTGGAAAACATTTTTTTCAGTGTACTAAAACAATAAAAAATTTTTACAGTATATTTTTTTGAAAGCTAATTTCAATACCTTTCTAATGGTGTAAAGATCTTTGAAATCGGTAAAGCCATTCCCTAGTAATCACACTTTAAAAGTACCTATTATCGTCATTTTTCGATTATTTTCGGGTATTTTCGAATATTTCGATACCTTGCCACGCCCACAATATTTCGAAAACGCAATTTCTAAAAATGAGGTTGTGTTTGAGTGGGTAAGATGTACCTCTATGCAAAATTTCATCAAATTCTGAGGGGGTCGGGTTCAAAATATTCGTTTTTCAGCCTTTGATATGAAATTCATCATATAAGGATGAAAGTTTGTTCCTTATGAACACCGAAACTACCGGGCCAATCATATTTCAATTTTGACACTATTATCACTTGGTATTAGATTAAAATTATGACCATATTTAATTCTGGTATCTCAACACCTTTCCGAGATATAGGCCAATATACTGACCCAAATAGCTCCGAAATATTTTTGAGCATTATTGTTATCAAATTGAAGATGTTAATCAATAGAGAATTCATTTCATTCCAATTTTCCATTCCAGATAGAGATCAAAACCTGGATGGCCCCCAAATATTTTTGCGCAGTATTGGTATCAAATTAAAGGAGCTGCTCAGGGTTTCTATATATATTTTACACTATACGGATATCTCAATCGGTTCCCGGGATTGAGGCCTTAACATGGACCCAAATAGCTCCGAAATGTTTTTGAGCTTTACTGGTATCAAATTAAAGATGTTAATCAATAGAGAATTAATTTCATTCTAATTTTCTAAAACGTGGACCCGGATGACCCCAAATATCTTTGCGCAATATTGGCATCAAATTGAAAGTGCTGCTCAGGGTATCCATATATATTTAACGATATACGGATATTCCAAACGGTTCCCGAGATTGAAGCCCAAACATTAACCGGAATAGCTCGAAAAATTCGTGAGCAATATTTGTATCAAAATATAGTAGTAATCATGATATACACCGATTTGTGGGCCCGGATGCCCATGCAAAGTTGTTGACAGGAGAGGAGAGAGAGAGTAGTACAGGGGAGGAAGAGATAGAGAGAACGCGAAATGCAGAGTGGAAGGGAAACCAATAGGGAAGAGAGTGGCATAGTGTGATTTGTCGCAGCGAAGTGGGACGGTATCACAAAATGAAATTTTTTTTAATCCTACACTGAAAAAACAACTTACTCAGATTATGATTCGGCGCTAAGGACATATTTCCATATTTTGATGTACGATTTTCTTCAAATCAAGGAATAAAAACCACGTTTTAAAGAAAATTGTACATCAAAATATGGAAATATGTCTTTAGCGCCGAATCATTCCCATTTTTCGATAATCTGAGTAATTTTTTTTTTGAGTGTATGGGAAGGTTTTTGAGATATCGGCAATTCACCGTTATTTGGCCAATGGCTCCACTGAATACTGTATATCTCTTTAACGCAATGAGCTAATTTCCTTGGGATGACACAAAACGAAAGAAAATTAAATTTTGTTTTCATGGCTCTCTAACTCTCATAGTTTCTGAAATATTGACGATTTATTTTGAATTTTTTCGATTTTTTTTAAGAATAAATTGACTTTGTCAGGTAATATCTTTAAAACCAATGTTTTCACCTTCGGTTTTACTCCTTTACGTGAAGCTCCATTCCATCAGCAATCCATTTTACCATGGATTTTCTTCGTTGATAGTTTATTTTTTTGCTAATGGAAATTTAATTCCGTTTCGTTCTGTGTCATCCCAAGGAAGATAGATCACTGCGTTAAAGAGATATACAGGATTAAGTGGAGCCATTGGCCAAATAACGGTAAATTACCGATATCTCAAAAACCTTCCCATAGAATTAAAAATGAACCCGATTTTCGGATTCAGCGACCATGGAGTTGTAGTGTTAGAGAAGGAATAGTTGTGAACCAGAAATCTTAAAGCAAGGTTATTTGCAAAAAATTGTCTTTTATAACTTAAGTGCTTTTATTGGATGCAAGTTTTACGAAAAGCAGAATTAGCTCTAGTTAAGTTCTCTTATTGTGTCTAATTCTTCCCAATAAGGTTTTTATTTCCATTTAACTCGAGTTAAGTGTTTTTAAGCGTAGACCTACGTTCGGGTCGAAAACGTCCCGAAACGACCATTTAAGTGGATATAACTAACTAAGTAGTGGAATTAGAAGTTTTAGAGTTTTTGACTTTTAATTTTTGTTTGAAATGAATGAAATAAAATAAAAATCGTTTCGCTAATCATTGTTGTTTGGGCCTGAAAAAAATAATCCATAATCCTACGCCGCGGATCGTTTTCAACCCGAACTGAATTTGCATTTTATTTTACCGAATACTGAAAAAGGCATGGTACTAGGGAAATCACCACAAGAAGCTTGGTTTATCCGGAAATGATTAATGAAGACTCCCAAGCGAGAGGTTCAAAGCTATAACAGCTGGAACCACCGAAAAAAGGGCGCGGTAGCACTACTGTTTGATAGAAAACAGCTGGTATTTGTGTGTGGCCAGGACAGCAATCGCTATAAAAAACGAGGTACCCTGACATAATCCCAAGGGGCATAATCCCAAATTTTTTATTTGGGATTATGTCACTCCCCCTAGGGTGACATAATCCCAACTTTTTTACTTGGGCTTATGTCACTCCAGACGTAGTGACATAATCCCAATTGGGATAATTTCATTTTCAAGCCCAAAAAAACCTTTCAGATTTTTTCTTAGATTTTATTACATTAAGCAAAAAAATTAAAGCTGACAATAAAGTTAATGTTGTTATACAATAATACATTGAGTATATGTATGTACTTAAATACACATGTTCTCAAAAAATTACTTTAAAACTAAAAAATTACATTATAATTAAATATATTTACATATATACAGACTTTTTTCAACAAAACGATAGGTATATAAATATTTGTGTACATTGAATATATGTCTATAAAAAGATGAAAATTTGGAAGAAAAAATCGCGCGATTTTGATTCCATATTTTCGCCTGCGGCGCTTTTTTTTTAATATATATATCCTTGAAAAATCTCTTATCTCATTTTATCATATCCACTTGCTTCCAACAAAAAAAACTAACTGAAGATAATAACGCATGAAATGAGAAAAGTATTCTAACAAAAAAACCTAACTCGAGATAAATTGTGTAAAAATAAAAAAAAAATCACTTAAAATAACCTATTTCCACTTAGGCTATGAAAACAAAATTGACAAAAAAAAATTATAATTCCTAACTCAAGTTAGGTTTTTTTAATAAACTGAAAACGCAAATAAATACGTCCATGAAGTACCCACATAACTCTAGTTAGGATGTTTTAATAAAACGATTTTTCATACAATACTAGACTTAAGAGATTTGCTAGAAGATAAGTTGTTTTAACTGGTGCAAAATGTTTCTATCTGAGTTAGGATAATTTTTGTATCTTAATAACTTTTTAAATATTACTCCAATTTAAATGGGGATAAGACAGATCGATGGGTTTTCCTCCAATGATTAACACTATAACAATAACTCAATTTCGCATTATCTCGAATTAGGCTACTTTAATTTGCGGGCACAGAATTATTATACTTGATTTTTATTTTTTCCCTTAAGGCATAATGATTATGTGTAATTTTTAATTTTTTTACTCAAGAATAAAAATTATGGTCTGATTTTTATTTTATTATTCATAAAATAAAACTCAAAATGTCATACAGCCTGAACCAAGAGGACTTTTGGCTTAAAATTTTGCATGCACACACCTTCTACTCTGCTCTAACTACTTCCGAAGATAAATTGTTGGAAATTTTGTTATAAATTGTGGAGAAAAGGTGTTGAAGTATGCATGTAATTTGATTTAAAATTCATACAAAAATGTTACGTATACGCCACGGCAATACGCTCATATGTAAAACTAGTTTATATCCTTAGGTTTCACGCCCTTATGCACCCTTTCCAGCTGTATTTCAGAAAATTCTATTGTATTTCAATGTGTGTGTAAGTTGTATTTATCGGCCAATCCGTTTAGGACGCAACTTGATGCATATCTTCAGACATATGTACATTTGATGCGTGTTTTTAGATCCTCTCTCCTGCTCCGGAATATGAAAATAGGATAATTTAGAGTAAGTAAACTGAAAAAAAAAATATCACTTTTCCAAAAACTGGATGGAGCTACACCAAAAACCGCGCAAATTCCCGGAATTTCAAGGTATGTTTCGATTTATGTATGGAAAAGTTAGGATGTTGCACATGAAAAAAATTGATATCTACCCAAGGCGTGAAACCCAAGGATATAAGCTAGTTTTATATACGAGCATATTGCCGTGGCGTATACGTAACATTTTTGTATGAATTTTAAAGCAAATTACATGCATAGTACTTCAACACCTTTTCTCCACCATTTATAACAAAATTTCCAACAATTTATCTTCGGAAGTAGTTAGAGCAGAGTAGAAGATGTGTGCATGCAAAATTTTAAGCCAAAAATCCTAATGGTTTAGGCTGTATGACGTTTTGAGTTTTATTTTATGAATAATAAAATAAAAATCAGACCATAATTTTTATTCTTGAGTAAAAAAATTAAAAATTACACATAATCATTATGCCTTAAGGGAAAAAATGAAAATCAAGTATAATAATTATTTTTGATGCAAAAAGTAAAAATCAAGAAATGATAATTATGATTGAGTAAAAAAATTAAAATCCAAGTATAATACTTATTAGTAGGGCAACAGAAGATATGCAAATGCATATTTTTCTGTTGCAGTCCCATTTACGTATGATAAATATATATCGGCGTTTTAGCTCAAGACGAAGAGAATAAGCCTAACTTGTTAGGGCATATTTTCGCATATTTAGGTCAAAAGGCTTATTTTTGCATATCTTGACTTATTTGCATATTTTTGGCATATTTTGCTACAAATTCATATTTTAGCATAGTATTTCGTCGTATTTTTCCATCTCGCTCGTAAAATTGTTTTTATTTAAATTTTGTACTCTGGCAATTATTTTTTTTGTATATGCGCATACTATTTGCCATTCCTCTTTGTCTGACAAGTTCAAGGCGAATTTAATATTTTCGCAATGTTTCATTCAAATGTGCTACACGAATCAGCTGGGTATCTACATCGGCGATCGGCAGCTGGGCCATTTAGGGCCACTCGTTTCTCATGTATAGATCGTGTGTGCGCTGCTAGCAAGCTATCGCTGAGCTGGCCGCGAACCAGTTTGCACTTGTACGTTGAAAGGTGCGGGTGGTATGCGGATAAATGTTTTTTCAGTGCTCTGCTTTTGCACGCACACTACCACAAATATTTTGCGAGTGTGTTGGTTGCTCTGCCAGTGGTGCCGATCGCTGATCTACATACATAGCATACGTCAGACGGTCAATATATATTGATGAAATCCGTGGATCGTGATTCATATTGATAGTGTAGCATCGAGTATTGATGGCTCGCGATTCTGGATCGCAAAATTTTGAAATCCGTGATCCGGATCGCAATATTGGCAATAAACGAATTAAAAGTGAAAGTGCGAAAAGGACGCAAGTAAAATATCTTGAACCTCAGAGCGAGAAAAATATCGCAATATTCATATTGAACGTGTAGCACTACACGCTACACAGTGACTGAAATTCTTGCTTTTAAATACCCCCCGATATCTTCAGTTGACGTGGAAAGATCTTTTTCTACGTTTAAAAACTTACCGCGACAATCTACATATGTAGTTTTCTATTTGAAAATTTATCGCAAAATTTTGTAATTTACAGCAATAGAAATTTCAATAAATAAGTATGCAATTTGATTATTTTTTAGGGAAATACATTAATTTTCCAAACACCTTCTTTAGAATTTCTTCCAATTATTTTATGTTACAACAGGTATATCTTAAAAGTTTGAAATATCTAAGTGAAACGCCGAAACACGTCAACTTAATTTTTGCCTGTAGAATACAATGACGTATTCAGAATATCCGTAATAAATTTTGATTTCGAGATATTTAGGAAAGAAGTTTAAGATCTCTGATAGTGAATTATTCGTCGTTTGTAAACTTTACCCAAATTGATTAAATTTTGTGATAATGTGTCGGCCGACGGATGGGTTCAACTCAAATAAATCTCAAAATTTAATTTGAGTATCTTCAACTACATTTTTTTAACAAATGTAAAAAAAAATTTAGGGATGGCTATCTAAAATTAAAATTGCGGAGGGTCAAACTTCATTTTAGAACTATGCTCCTTTGGATTTTTTTGTTCAGAATTGACCAGAGAATGCAGCTGTGGCCGAAACAAAGTAGTAGGTTTTATTCCATCAGTACAAATTGACCCGCCCTAATATATATATGTAGATTTTCGTATGTAAAAATACTTGTTTTCTTTTGGTAACGAAGATGTGTTTCGCAAATGTGAATTTTTTATACCTTTCATGAGAATGAAATGGTATTATAACTTAGTGCCAAAAAATTTTTGTCGAAAGTACCAGAAGGAAGCGTGGGGGACCCACCAAAATATATACCGATATGATCAGAATCACGAGCTGAGTCGATTAAGCCATGTCCGTCTGTCCGTCTGTCCGTCCGTCCGTCTGTGTGAACGCAAACTAGTCCCTCAGTTTTTGAGATATCTGAATGAAATTCGGAATACAGGTATGTTGTTATATGCAGCTGATCATTTGTCGGAACCGGCCGAATCGGACCACTATAACATATAGAAAACAACCGATTATTCAGATATACATGAAATTTTTGGAAGTAATTTGTGCATAACTTCCCCATTTAAACAGCTAAGGACATGAAACTTTGAAGTAGACGTGCCCATTTTGGCCCAAACAAGGTAACCGAAAATTGTCTAGATCGGACCACTATAACATATAGTTCCACAACATCCGATTATTCAGATATACACATTTTGGTGTATAACTCCCCCATTTTAACAGCTAACGGCGTGAAATTTTGAAGTATTTGTACCCATATGGGCCCAAACAGGGTTACCGAAAATTGTCAAGATCGGACCACTATAACATATAGCTCCCATACAACCGATTGTTCAGATATGGACATTTTGGTGTATAACTCCTCCATTTTAACAGCTAACGGCGTGAAATTTTGAAGTATTTGTACCCATATGGGCCCAAACGGGATTACCGAAAATTGTCAAGATCGGACCACTATAACATATAGCTCCCATACAACCGATTGTTCAGATATGCACATTTTGGTGTATAACTCCTCCATTTTAACAGCTAACGGTGTGAAATTTTGAAGTATTTGTACACATATGGGCCCAAACGGGATTACCGAAAATTGTTAAGATCGGACCACTATAACATATAGCTTCCCTACAACCGATTGTTCAGATATGGACATTTTGGTGTATAACTCCTCCATTTTAACAGCTAACGGCGTGAAATTTTGAAGTATTTGTACCCATATGGGCCCAAACGGGATTACCGAAAATTGTCAAGATCGGACCACTATAACATATAGCTCCCATACAACCGATTGTTCAGATATGCACATTTTGGTGTATAACTCCTCCATTTAAATAGTAAAGACACCATTTTTTCTAATAAATCTTTCCATAAATAACCCACAGAATTAAAATTATAAATTAAACTTAATCCGGCTATGTACATACATAGGTAACTTTTCATTTCCCCACTCATGAAAGGTATGAAGTCTTCGGTACGGCCGAAGACAGCCGCGCTTTTACTTGTTTTTATTTCTCTTGCATGAGAGGGGAGCGCACAACCTACCATGCCGTATATATTTTTATTAAGTATATAAAAAAAAATTTAAGGGCATATTTTCAGTGCTTAAGCTAAGTTTTAAGGGCATATTTTTAGCGCTTAAACAATATTTTAAAGGACATATTTTTAGCGCTAAAAACGAATTTTTTAGGGCATATTTTCTGTTGCCCTACTTATTAGTGATCAAAAAGATTAAAATTACGTAATAATAATTACTTCCGATCGAAAAAATAAAACTCAGGCTGCAGGCCCGTAGCTAGGGGGGGCATTATGGGGCAATGCCCTACCTTAAAATTAGAATGCCCTACCTTAAAAAGGCCAACAAGTGAGATGAATTATTATAATTAAATTTTTTGTCATAGTTTGAGATAAAAAATTATTGCGGTTGCAATGTATGATATGGAGAATCCAACCTTCATCACATATATAATTAAATAAGACCATCGAATTTTTGTAGTTTGGTTAAAGGAATGGTTCATTCCGGCACTTTTCTGACAAAAACTAATCTCACTGTGAGTGAACAACACCAAAAGCGCGGAATTGATTACTAAGGCTGTGTGCTAATCTAAAACATTTTACTCGATGGAAAAATGGGGTGTCTAGATTTTCTATGGTTATCGTTTAATCATTTTCGAGAGTTTTTTTCTCACCTTGACTTGCGTGCATACCTATAGGCGACCCACATACCAAATTTAACGATCTCCGCATCTCCACATCTAAATCTGGAAGCTGAACCATCTTGTTGGCTTATTCTCAATGAGTATTGCTTATGTACTGTCACAATAATTATGTGTCAACAAATAGGTATTAAATGTACGGGGAAAATTTGCCAACAGTCTACCACGCGTTGAAAAAAAAAGTCATTGGGGGTTGTAGAGGAGGTCCTTCTGATTCTAAATCCAAAAGTCCCGTCGACCGGAGATGTTTGTAAGTTGTAAAATTTACCAAACAAACCCCCAAAAACTGCGTACGATTACCTAGGAAAGGCACTTATAAAAACATGCACATATGTATATATCGTCGCCTGGATAAATTAATGTTGTATGTTGCGTTTAAAGACTTTGGGGAAAACAGGTTTGAAGTTGGGAATTGTATTTCTCCAAAACGTCTCATTAGTTTTTCTCCAAAGTCTGACAGAACACTACTAGGCCACAAAATTCTTAAATTATTTAATTTTGTTATATATTGTTTATTATTTTGGAATTTATAAAGGATTTTCTTCAGTAAAATTTTGTCGTATGTTACCTTTAGCAACAGTTTTGCAGGAAATTTGTATGACGTACGACAAAATGTGCTCCCAATTTGAACTAAATTAAAGATTTTTTAAATTAGTTAAATATTGTATTTTATTTCTCATAAAAGTAATTCACAGCAATTAAAAACACATTGGAAATTAGACGAAATCGCTTGCGACCTTGCACAAGCGACAAAATTCTGCTAAATATCTCTTAAACTAAAAGGGATCAAACATAAGCTTCAAATTTCGGGGCGGACTTTTACAACTTTTTTTTCGATGTGTAATGTGTATGCGTATCCAAATTTCTTTACAACAATATTGAAAAATAATCAAACAAAATGAAAAAAAGAATCAAAAATAATCATAAATAATCAAAAACAATCAAAAAAAAAATTATTTTGATTATTTTTGATTTTTTTTTTTATTTTCTTCAACTGTAATCAATTAAAATTAGTTTTTTTAAATAATTATTACCAATTAAAAACCAAAACAATTTAATTGATTACTAATCCTAATCGGAATTTAATAGGTCTGCCTCCAGCTAGCGCAGCTTTAATACATCACCAACACCCTTTTTGTGAGAAGCTTTTTCAAGGCAGAAAACCCTCGGAGGGTATGCCGCCCACTGCCGCGGTGTGGCCGCTATTTCTAAAAACCCAATAATTTTTTTACGAAGCCACTTACATACGTCCATAATATAAGAAACTGCCTAAAAGCGTGCTTCAAAATTTTTAATTATTTTTGTATGGAGAAAATATTGCAAAACTAATCAAGCTTAATATGCAATATTGCAAGTTACAAGAAAGATATATGAAATATTAAAACGGTTTCTTCAAGAGAAATATCCGCGTTTTCAATAGCTTTAATCAATTTTTAAAATAAGTTAGAAATTTAAAAGATATTGAGGACTGAATATAGCCAAAAATCGCGTTTTGGCCTCTTTACACATGAATATCTCAAAAACTGTACGTATTAGCGAAAATCTGACTTCAGATTCGGATTCAGCGCACCGAAATCCTTTAGAAAAGTAGAATTTTATTTCTGTAACAAAAACTTGTCGACCAGTGTTATTTTTATTTTATTTATTCACGTTTAATTAGTCAACAAAAACAAAATGTCTTACATACTAATGGAGATAATAATAATTAATAAAAAGGCTTAAAATTATAAACTTAACAAAATATATAAATATATAAATCTATAAACTATGGATGTCATATCCATATAATGGGTGATATATCCAAAAAAAAGTGTAATATATACAAAAATATGGATATGACATCCATCATAGCAAAAACGGATAACGTCATTCGAAAGATCTTGATTAGTTTAGTATAACTCTCTTATTAACTCAATTCGGCCCAAATTTCACATACGACACTAATTTATCCGGGCGACGATATGTGTGTAGAACACCTTTTTGGCTTCGGCGGCCTTCGGCCGCGATTTAAAAAATAACCCACAACCGGCAGAATTCGCTTTCTGGGGTAATATCTATGGACCCATCCAACTACCAAAAAATTACCAACAAATATCTCGTGAACTATAAGCCTCCGGCAAGTTTTGATTCAAGTTTTAAGATCTGTGAAAGACCCTCTACACCCCTGAGAGTCATTTTTCTCGGACCGTGGCTCCTTAATGTAAAGCCGTCCCTTTCGGTAGACAGATGGAAATCTGAGCCAATGTAAGTCACTGACATAGAGAAAAGTGATATATATGCTGATTGATTTTGGAAGCCATGCCTCGATGTCAAATTAATTGTGATACATTATTTACTTCCGCCCTACCTTAAGCCATCGGTGCCCTACCTTAAATTTAAGTCTAGCTACGGCCCTGTCAGGCTGTAATTATTACTTTCGATTTTTATGGATAAAACTCTTAAAATAAAAATCATTGCAGATAGCCGCAGATTATACATAGATAAATATAGTGGTATATTCAAATTTATTTTGCGATAGTGGGAACATACTGATTTTTTTGGTCAAAATTTTAAAAATAATAATTAATTTCCATCCTTGCCGATAACACATATCGTATTAAATTAATTAGATGATCTTTATACCGGCTTACAGAGATCTAAAAGAACTATTACGCAGTTTTTAAATGAAGAAAATATATCGATGTGCTAGTGCACAAACCGGATAAGTGCAAGTTTTGGTGAAACTGAGTTAATTGCACTTTTGAAATCATCAACACTATACCTACCTCGTGTGCAATTTTTGTAAGCAAATCTTTAGATATATTACGCTAAGCGATTTTTTGTAAGCACCATAACTTTTACACAGTTATACCGATTTTCGAAAATGTGGTGTCAGATGAAAGGGATTGACCTGTAGATGTGCAGGAAGGTTTAATTTTTTTTAAAAGAGTTGCCAGATGTTTGAAAATTTAATTTTACTGTATAGTTTGTTTGATTTTAAAATTTTTGGCACCATATGAAGGGGCTTGACCTGACATTGAGCAATTTAATAGAAATTTTTCAAAAAGGGTTGCCACCTGTTCAAAAATTCAGTTTTACGCTATAGTTTGTTTGATTTTTAAATTTGAGGTGTCATATGAAAGGACTTGGCATGGAAATGGGTAATTTATTAAAATTTTAGCAAAAAGGGTGCCACCGTTCAATAATCCATTTTTACGCTACAGTTTATCTCATTTTTAAATTTGAAGTGTCATGCAAGGCCTAGCACTGAAGATGGGTAATAAAAGGAAAGGGAAGAGGAAAATGAAAGGGACGGATATATCGAAGGACAGGAAGCGAAAGAGGAAATATGAAAAATAAAATGGATAAAGGGAAAAGAAAGCTCTAATATAGGGGAAAGGGGAAGAGAAAGAGAACTAGAAAGAAAAGGAGGAGCGCGCCAAATGGCCTTTTGGAGGTCGCTTTAAGGTTACCATAGTCTAGAAAAATATTCGGCACAAAACTTCACTATGAGGCTCCTTGGTCAAAATCTTTGTATAAAAAATCTAGGTCCACAGAAAATAAAAATAACCAGTAGCTATGAAGGTATGTCAAAAAATTTCAAATGTGGCAATAAGTGGTCTTCCACCCTCAAATTGTCGCACAGTGGAATTGAAAGCCACAGCATCGCGTGGCCGGGTTTACTAGTTATCAATAATAGCGGAGATATGCGATGGCATAATCAGTTAAGTGCCTCGAAAATGAAACATTTGTTGTGCACGAACCGGATAAGCGCGCTAGAAATTCAAATTTTTTACAAACATAATCTTTCTTGTGCACAGAAATTCTAAGTGCCACAAAATTAAAAATTTATGCTCGGTATCCTATAGATTATTATATTTGTGTTAACTATGTTAGTATTTTAAATGAACGATAAAATATGTACTAACAGAAATAAATTGAATAAATTTTTCATGGAAAAGCTCTAACAAAAATATCTGAAATTAAAAAAAGTTAGCGCCAAATGGGTTAAGTGCCCAGCAAATTTTAATGAGTAAAAAAATAGTATAGGTACTGAAGCCATTAATATAATTTTAGTACATTTGGAATCTACATACTCCAATTACCTATTCGTAATCGTTATAACTGAAAAAACTGTGACAATTAACAAGTTATTGCTATTTAAACACAAAATTTGCTCTGCTGAACATTTTTCAAAATATTACTTATCCAGTTTGTGCACTAGCACATCGATATGCATGTTTAAGGATTTCATACGCATTTGAATAATTTTTATACTCAGCTGTACTAGTACATAGAGTATTATAGTTTTGATTTCCTAACGGTGGATTGTAACAGAACGAAATAATCGAGATAGATATAGACTTATATATATCAAAATGGTCAGGGTGAAAAGAGAAATCGATTGAGCCATGTCCGTCCGTCTGTACGCACGATAACTCGCGCAAAAATTGAAATATTTTGATGAAATTTGGAGTGCAAGTTGGTATCAAGACAGGAACGGATGGTATTGAAAATGGGCGAAATCGGACCATGACCACGCCCACCTCCCCTCTATAGTAAAAATCGGAAATTTGGTATCTCAGTCAGGGCCGCGGAGAGGGGGGGGGGGCAGCCAGGGCAATCGGCCTGGGGCCCGGAAGGTTTTTGGGGCCCGGAAAGCCAAAGCAGTATTGACAGTACTCGAACTAGGATTTCATAGATACATACATAGGTATTTTGTTGCTACAAGAAATTGTTTTAAAATTGAAGTGTTTAACTTAACCAAATCACCAAACTAAAATTATAAGCATCCAATCAAACCTTGTTTATACATGGGCAAATCCTAGAAAAGTGAGTTGAAATTGAGGAAAATCGACTTTGATTTAGAGTTTCCAAAGTACCGCGATTGGTAAGGTGGTGAACCAAGCTTCTCAGAATACATATTTACATTTTAAATGAAAAATGTTGGCAACCCTGTTTAAATTGATTTCAAAGAGTTAAGGTATAAAGAATTTAAAAAATTATTAAAAATAGAAAAATTTTTTATCTACTATTATTTCCATGATTTTATAGTTAGATACTGGAGTTATTACCAGGAACAAGTGCAAGAAGGATTAAATAAACTGTACCTAAGATTGGGTTACTGCTTAGCTGTAATACATATAATTTCTTGCTGAAAATCTAAGTAGGAAAATGAAACGTAAGTGACGCAAAAACCTAGAAAAGTTACCTTAATTTCAAAACCGATCTTTCAAATTTGCTCATATCTTGAAGTTTCTTTAAAATTTACATGTCAAACAAATCTGCATCATTTAAAACTTTATACTTAAGCCATTTTTTTAATTATTGCCATTTAAAAAGTGAAACGTAAGTGACGCCAGGTAAAAATAGTGTTATATTTACGTTTGTTAATTTTTTTGACGATCGAGTAGCCACATAAAGGGAAAGCATAATGTTGGACACCGAACGTGAGAGGATCTTCAAGCCAAAAACACACAAAACCCCAATATAACACAGAAGCAGTATAAAGAATAAGCCCTCTCTGGGTTAAGAGGTGGCAAAAGTGAAATACGTATTATATTTGTGCTTGAAAAGAGGAAGAGCTAAAAAGATATACACTTTTCATACAATATTCAAAAATATAAGTGTTTGCGTATGAAGATGCTGAATTTTTCAATATATGTAATAATATTAATGGATATTTGTTGGAAATTTTAACTGAAATACCATGTGGCTCATTGTAGACCTAATAAAACCTCATTTCTGTAACAAATTTACGGTGTTTGAAACGTAAGTAACGCCTTGATTAAACGTAAGTGACACTGATCATCTCCAATATGTTTATAAAAAACTAAAGTAGGCGAAAAAAAAAAATTTTTTTCAGTCATCATAATAGCTCTGTTCAATAACAAAAAAAATTTTACGAATTTTTCGTAAAAAATGACAGCTCTCTATATGAAAATAACAGTTTTTATGAAAAATTCGTAACAATTTTTTGTTATTGAAACAGGTATTTTCTTAAATGAATGTTATTTTTTTATTAGATTGAGTTTATTTTTTAGGGGGGCCCGTAAACGCGAACTGTCCCAGGGGCCCGGCTCGGCTCTCTGCGGGCCTGATCTCAGTCACTAATGGAGCTGCGATGACAAAATTTCACCCACGTGTAGAGCTCAGGCCCTTATGAAGAAATTTGGTGAAATTTTGAAAAATGGGCGGTGCCACGCCCACTTATTAAGGGCCAAACATTGAAAGTTGTATAAGCCATAACTCAGAGACCATTGAAGATATATCAATGAAATTTGGTACGCGTGATATACTTACTTAGGCAAATGTTTGGGCGAAAAATTTCCAAAATCGGTTGGCGACCACGCCCACTTTTATATATGGGTCTTATAAAGTGACCTAATAAAAACATTTTAAGCGATATCTATGTCAAATATAAAGATATATCATTAAAATTTTATGGCAGGAGTCTTACTACGAACATAAAACAAAATCCGTAAAAAGTTTGGAAAATGGGCGTGGCACCGCCTCTTTTTAGAAGCAGGAATATACGAGATTCCTTAGCCTATAACTCGACAAATAATTTATATATAATGAAGAAACTTGGTGTGTACACATGTTCAAAATTTTAGAGAAATTGGTTTGACGGCCAAGCCCTCTTTTATATATGGGTATTATAAAGTGACCTAATAAAAACATTTTAAGCGATATCTTTGTCAAATGTAAAGATAATTCATTGAAATTTTGTGGCATGATTTCTACAATAGACCGGAAACAAAAAATAGAAACATTTTGAAAAATGGGCGTGGCACCGCCTCCTTTTAGAAGCAGGAATATATGAGATTTCTTAGCCTATAACTCGACAAATAATTGATATATTATAACGAAACTTGGTGTATACACTTTCATTACTTGTAATAATACACGCTCAAAATTTTAGCGAAATCGGTTGACGACCACGCCCACTTTTATATATAATATAATATAATACAATGGCGCTATTATAACTCTGACGAGTTTTATGGCCGAGCTTCTCTCCCAATTCGAGGTGTGCTCCTTTTTGTTTTTCCTACTAATTGGGTGGACCTACAGTTTTATGCCGGCTCCGAACGGCGAATGCATTTTTTGTGAGAAGCTTTTTCATGGCAGAAATACTCTCGGAGGGTATGCCGCCCACTGCCGGGAGGTGACCGCTGCTCTTAAAAAACCCAATAATTGGATTTTTACTAATTAGAAAAATTTGTTTGGCTCGGACCGTGGTTTGAACCCGAGACCTCTGGCATAGCAGGCGAGCACTCTACCCACTGCACCACAGCGGCCACCGTTGTGGTGTATACACTTTCATTACTTGTAGTAATACACGCTCAAAATTTTAGCGAAATCGGTTGACGACCACGCCCACTTTTATATATGGGAACTATAAAGGGACCTAATAAAAACATTTTAAGCGATATCTTTGTCAAATATAAAGATAATTCATTGAAATTTTGTGGCATGAGTTCTACAATAGACCGGAAACAAAAAATAGAAAAATTTTGGAAAATGGGCGTGGCACCGCCCCTTTTTAGACAAAGGAATCTACGAGATTTCGGAGCCCATAACTCGACAAATAATTGAGATATTATGACGAAACTTGGTTTATACACTTTTATAACTTGTGTCAATAGACACGCAAAAATTTATTGAAATCGGTTATGAGCACCAAATGTTGAAAATAGGCGTGGCTACGCCCACTTTATGTAGCACTGGCTTTATATAAAATACACCGTGATTCTATCAGACGCAAACAAACAATGAAAACATACAGCTGAGTATCTAATGTTCGATTCCACTCGAACTTAGGCTTCCTTACTTGTTTTTGTTAATTATTCCCCAAATAATGCCTAAAAGTATGCTTCAATAGTTTTCTAACAATAGTTCTGTAGGAAAATTTTACTATAAATGCATATAAAATCCTTAAAAATGCATATATTTTCTTCATTTAAAAACTGCGTCATAGTTCTTTTAATTCTCTGTAAAACGATAAAAAGATCATCTAATTCATTTAATACGATATACGAGTTATTGGGCTTGAAAAAACGCTTATGGTGAAATTTTAACTTTGGTTGCACAAAAGTGCAATAACTGATGCAGATACGTGGAAATTGTATATGAAAAAATTGTTCACCTATTTATTTTGAATGAAAGACAGAATGACTATTTTCGGACTTATAAAAAACTAAAAGTGCAAAACCATATATCTGAACAATCAGCTGTATGGCAGCTATACGTTATAGTAAACACAATTTTCACGGAATATATTAAGATCAGCACGTGTACAAATGTTGCAAAGTTTGATGTCCTTAGCTGTTTAAATAGCGAAGCTCTGCTCCAAAATGTCCATATCTGAACAATCGGTTATATGACAGCTATATGTTATAGTCACCCGATTTCAATTATTTTCAGAAAAAATTAAGGTAATGCCAATTAAGTAAGAGCAACCGTCAAAATCTTTACTAGGGAAAAGAGTTCAAAACCTAAGTAAAGTTTATAGACGGAAAAAAATTACCATCGGAGCTCTGAAATTTCTTTCCTGAATTTCTCGAAAACGAGAGCTAACTTTGACTTTATGAAAACGTCATCGTATTCTATAGTCAAAAATTAAGTCGGGGTGCCTTGGTGTTTCGCTGTGATATTTTAACCTCCCTACAGTGTAATAAGAAAGTCTGAAAATTTTTAAAAGTTTAAAAATAAGAAATAAGGAATTCAACTTTGCCAGATTTAGAAAAAAAAACATGTGCTTCTCATTACTGCTCGACATCGCCGTGTAAACGGCATAACCGCATAAGTGAGAATTTCATAACCGCATTTTTGAAAGAAAAACAATGTGAGGTTCAGTATATTAATTAACCCTAACCATGTGTTCAATTTCATTTTAATATACCAATAAAAAGCAGTGAAAAAACAACAAAAAAAAAAAAACAAAATACTCCTGTAAAATTTGCTTTTGTTCTCTATGATAACTTCGCACAAAGGCACAGTGTGCCCCATGTCATGCATTTCCGTGGGAAATATATTGAATTTTATAAAATACCTCCTTCTATACGCAATAGACACTATTAAACGTTCCTCTGGCTCATTTAAAGTCAACACATTGGAAAAAAAAGCTCTATATTTCCTTCTAATGTCTTTTGACCTATGAAGTCGTTTTCACATAGTTGTCACCTAACCAAGTTTTTTGTCCAAAATATCCTTTTTGTTTCACAAGGAAAAAATCGCCAAAGATAAAGTATTTATCTGATCTCTCTGATATTACGCTTAAACTCTCTTGCAATTAAATGGGCAAATTTTTAAAGAATAAAACTTTCCTGATTTTTACAACTTTTTATAAAAAACTTAATTTGAAAATCAAAATTTTTTCAAAAATCGCAAAAAAATTCAAAAAATTTTGACTTTGACCAGCTATCGCCCAGCAAACTTTTATTAAACCACTACAAGGTTATGTCGTTTGAAGCGAGAAAGACACTGCTTGCGTTTATCGCATGTGTAACTCCACCGAAAATAATTTTTGGATGAAGTGATAACAGAAAACCTAACCATAATAAAAATTTCCAAAAAAAAAAAAAATAGTTCCAAGCTCAGCGGGTCAATTCTTATCCTCCCCCATTCCTGGTTTTCTTGGTAGTTTGGCTATAAACTAGTGTTAGTTGTGGGCGGGGATTACAACATACTATATGCTTTTAATTTTTCTGAAAGATGAGTCATATAGTGAGACACCAATGTGCAAAATTTGGTTTTGGTAGGTCCATCGGTTTCCAAGCAATTGAGTTTCGTACTACTCTCCATACAAATGCGACCAGTGTGCATCGCTGTATGAGGTAATCGTATTTTTCCGCTTATTCAAAATTATTAAGATTTTTTTTTTTAAAATGAACATTTTTCAAATAATAAAAATGTTCGATTTACATCATTTTTATATATGTTTTTACCCATTTTAAGCACGTTTTCATACGTTTTTCCCTGTGTGCAGGGACACCGATAGGGTAGGGAGTGGGTTAGTGTGATTTGTCGCAGCTCATCGTTGCTGTTCCACGATTGTAATTTATATGATCAGAGATTGCAAAGGATGACAGTCTGAATTTTAGCATAAAAAAATTGCCATTTAATTACTACAATGACACTATCTAAACGGTGCGATCTGCCGCTTTAGATGAATTGTGTTCAGCCTATGACGAGCAAATCATCCTTATGGAGGGACTCAAAAATATTTATGTATGTACAATCTATATATACATTTGTATGTATTAGGGATTCCAATCCCGGGATTCCGGGATCTCGCCCTTTTTGACTCCCCGAAAATCCCGGGATAGCTAGAATTTTATCCCGGGATTTTCGGGATAAGATAAAGAAAGAATATTCCGCTATTATAGCAAAGAAAAGTTATATCTATACTATCTATATCTATACTAATTATATAAAATTGATTGTATGGAAAATGTATGTAACGCGATAACTCAAAAAGTACTGGACCGATTTTAATAATTCTTTTTTTATAATGTCACAAATGGTAAATTCTCGAGAACCATGTACTTTTTTTTTGCGCATTTCTAAGACTTTAATACCTTTTTCCCGGTTTTAAATTTCGAAAAACTCAAAAAAGCGCAAGCATAGACAGATTCGTTTGGTCATTTGCCGTGTTCAGTGGAGGCGTCGCAGTCGTGCTAGGCAGCGCAGCGTAGGCGACTCATATGTTTGTTTTTGCACCGTTTGTTGTTTGTCTCCGTGGCAATCGAAAACCTGTTTACACATGCATACTATGCTATAACTCAAGAACGCCTGCACCTACACGTGTCAAATTGGTATCAAAAGAAAGGTGTTGAGCAGGACTTGCACATAGAGTTATTTTCATTGTGAAGCCTAGACATCCAGTCTGGGTAAGAATGTGGACCCAGATGACTCCGGAATGTTTTTGAACGATATTGGTATACAATTAAACGTATTGAGCAGGGCTTTAAAACAGACCTATTTTCATTGTGATTCCATGCCGGGTCTCCTGATATGGGTCAGAAGGTGGATCTTGATGACGTCGGGATGTGTCTGAGCCATATTGGTATCTAATGAAAGGTCTTGATCTGGACTTCAATATAGAGCTATTTTAATAGTGGTGCCAAGGCCGAGTCTCCAGATAAGGGTCAACAGGTGGACCGGATGACCCTCGAATATTTCTGAGCGATATTGCTACCAAATGAAAGGTCTTGACGAGGACTTCGACGTAGTATTATGTTATTTGTGATGCCTGGGCCGGGTTCCCAAATATGGGTCAAAATGTGACCCCCGATTAACCCGGAATGTTTCGGAGCAATATTGGTATGAAATGAAGGGTTTTGAATAAGGCTTTTACATGGAGTTCTATTCATAATGATTCCTAAACCAGATCCCCAGATATGCGTCAAAATGCGGACCCGGATGTTCTTGAGCGATATTGGTATCAAATAAAAGTGTTCCGAACGGCTTCGACATAGAGCTGTAGTGATGGCTAGACAAGGTCATCAAGTGGACCCAGATAACCCTGGAATAACTTAACTTAAATTAACTTGGCTTGAATTGGCTTGACTTGACTTGACTTGACTTGACTTGACTTGGCTTGACTTGACTTGACTTGACTTGACTTGACTTGACTTGACTAGACGTGAGTTGATTTGACTTGACTTGACTTGAATTGATTTGAATTGACTTGAGTTGACTTGACTTGACTTGACTTGACTTGACTTGAATTGACTTGACTTGAATTGACTTGAATTGACTTGAATTGACTTGACTTTACTTGAATTGACTTGAGTTGACTTGACTTGACTTGACTTGATTTAAGTTGAGTTGACTTGACTTGACTTTGGTTAACTATTATTCCTCATTGCGAAGCAACGGGTATTTGCTAGTATGTCATACCAATATTGTCATACCAATATTGCTCCGAAACATTCCGGGTTAATCGGGGGTCACATTTTGACCCATATTTGGGAACCCGGCCCAGGCATCACAAATAACATAATACTACGTCGAAGTCCTCGTCAAGACCTTTCATTTGGTAGCAATATCGCTCAGAAATATTCGAGGGTCATCCGGTCCACCTGTTGACCCTTATCTGGAGACTCGGCCTTGGCATCACTATTAAAATAGCTCTATATTGAAGTCCAGATCAAGACCTTTCATTAGATACCAATATGGCTCAGACACATCCCGACGTCATCAAGATCCACCTTCTGACCCATATCAGGAGACCCGGCATGGAATCACAATGAAAATAGGTCTGTGTTAAAGCCCTGCTCAATACGTTTAATTGTATACCAATATCGTTCAAAAACATTCCGGAGTCATCTGGGTCCACATTCTTACCCAGACTGGATGTCTAGGCTTCACAATGAAAATAACTCTATGTGCAAGTCCTGCTCAACACCTTTCTTTTGATACCAATTTGACACGTGTAGGTGCAGGCGTTCTTGAGTTATAGCATAGTATGCATGTGTAAACAGGTTTTCGATTGCCACGGAGACAAACAACAAACCGTGCAAAAACAAACATATGAGTCGCCTACGCTGCGCTGCCTAGCACGACTGCGACGCCTCCACTGAACACGGCAAATGACCAAACGAATCTGTCTATGCTTGCGCTTTTTTGAGTTTTTCGAAATTTAAAACCGGGAAAAAGGTATTAAAGTCTTAGAAATGCGCAAAAAAAAGTACATGGTTCTCGAGAATTTACCATTTTTGACATTTTAAAAAAAGAATTATTAAAATCGGTCCAGTACTTTTTGAGTTATCGCGTTACATACATTTTCCATACAATCAATTTTATATAATTAGTATAGATATAGATAAAACTTTCAATGTTTGACCCTTAATAAGTGGGCGTGGCACCGCCCATTTTCCAAAATTTCATCAAATTTCTTCATAAGGGCCTGAGCTCAATACGTGGGTGAAATTTCATCGCTCCAGCCATATTAGTGGCTGAGATACCAAATTTCCGATTTTTTCTATATAGGAAAAGTGGGCGTGGTCATGGTCCGATTTCGCCCAATTTCAATACCAACCGTCCCAGTCTCGATACCAACTTGCATTCCAAATTTCATCAAAATATCTCAATTTTTGCGCGAGTTATCGTGCGTACGGACGGACGGACGGACGGACATGGCTCAATCGATTTCTCTTTTCACCCTGATAATTTTGATATATATAAGTCAGGCGCGGATCCAGGATTTCGGCAAGGGGGGGGTTTTGAAAATTTCTTTTTTTGGAAGATGTTTTTTAAGGGCAGACGCTGCACATAGGTAGATTTTACGAATTAATGCGGCAAAAATTTAAAATTTTAAAATTGGTGCAAATACAAAATCCAAAATCGCTCTATGTTTATAATAGACCGGGCGATAATAAACCGGTCTTCTCGGCTTTTATAGACAACGGGGGTGTCCCTGCCGCTAGTCGAAACTTATTATTCTCTCACTTTTTCGATTTTTTTTTTACGTATTTTAAGTAACCCATTTTTAAACGTCAATATTTTCAGTTTTAAGTCAGTTATCAAAGTAAACATCATGGATTCGAGTGCTTCAGGTAAATATCATTATTTATTGAAGAAATCGTCAACCTAGCATGATAAAAGACCCATCATTTTGAAGCTTTTAAGCATATCGGCCTTTCTTGAAAAAATATTGTTAATTTTTTAATTCTAAAGTATTTTAGTTATATTACGCCTCCGATCGATTACCCGTCAATTTCTCTACGGAAAAATGCAAAGCCAGAAATTATCAACAATGGATTAAAAATTGGCCTATTTGGAAAATTACCTGCTTTCGTATTTTTAGTATTTCCAATTTTTCAAAGTCAAGGAAATACTTATCATAAAAAGGGGCTAAGAATCCTAAAGCTACATTTTTTAGAAGAGTTTTGAGTATGCAATTTTGCAGCTCATTCAATTTTAATATAACAATATGCAACATTCAACTTTTTGAAAATTTTCATTGGCTTTTCGGAAATTTTAATTGAAACGGTCTCACCCTACACCCTACAGAAAAAAACTTCTAAGTTGACGGAATTGTTCACAGCATTGAGAATTTCACTTTTTACAATAAAATGGGTTGGCTACATAACAGTACTCTTAGAAATCTCCTCAAAATCTTCTATAAATTATGGCCTTGCTTTGAAATTTTTAATCCACTTTCAGAAATTTCTACGATTTTTCAGATTTTTTCTATAATCTTAAAACGATTTTTATTGAAAAATTTTCTATATTTTTAAACTAAAATAAGAAAGTAAAATTTTCGACAGAACTCTTTGAAATAAATTTAAAAACTTTGGCGTATGATTTTCTTTTTTGAGTCACTGTATATATTTTTCAATAAAATCGACTTTTAACTCAAATTATTAAAATTTTGCATTAAACAAGCAATTTGGAATAGATGTAGACAATAAAATATTTTTGGCCGCATAAAACTTGAAAATCTACCTATGTGCGCTGCAGTGGCGTAGCTAGAGAATTTTTCGGGGGGGGGGTCACAGCCAATGTAAAAAATTTACCAAAATTAAAATTACCAAAAAAAAACTAAAATTTTTTTTACAAATGATAAAAATCGCTAGCTTAGAATGCAAATTATGTAAGTCCTTTTTTAAAACTTTGTAGGAGACACAAAAAACAAAAAAGAAAAAAAATTCCAAATGAAAAAAAATTTCTGTTCATATAAATATTTTGGACTTACACAATTTTTTCGCTTTTTGGACTTACACAATTTGCGTATCACTGAATAACAACGAGTAGAAATATGACAAGTATCTCAGACTTGTTTAGCGCGGTGCGTATTTGATTTTTCTAGCGTTCTACATAAAAATACACTTTTTCATAAAAGTGGACTTACACAGTTTGCACTCTAAGCTAGCGAAATGTAATTTTTTCAGACAATAATTTAACATTTTAGTACACAAATATCGCTTATAATACATATATCAAACTCTTAAGGCCCTTGGCCACTTAAAATCTGGAATGTTAAGCAGTGTATACATATGTGTGAGTGTCGGGTGATTTACGCAAATATCTAAAAGATTTGATTCTCATCAACGCGAGCCCTAACAAGAACGTGTAGCACTACGACTGCCGATTGCACTAACACACACAAAAAAACTCACACATACACACTGCTTGACATGCCAGATTGTCAGTTGCCAAGGGCCTTTAACTATACTTCAAAAGTAAGTCTCATATTCTCTTCTGGAAATCTACGCGCATAGGTAGATTTTCAAGTTTTATGCGCCCAAAATTGAATTTTGTAAAATTGTTACAATTACAGAAAAAAACATACCCACATATTGGAAATAGAATGGGGAACAATAAATCGTCGCTTTTTTCTCGACCCCATACTCTGCACTTGCCCCAGATGGTCGTAACTTAGCATATCTGAAGTTAATTTTTTTGTTTTTTTCTTACATATTTTTAAGTGCTAGTTTCAACTTGAATATTTATTATTTAAAGCATTTCATTTAAGTAATCGTGATGAATCCTAAAGGTTCAAGTAATTATTAACACTCTTCAATAATATCCTTGGTTTCCAATAATTCTAAGTTTATAGTTTTAAGCTTTTGAAGTTGGGATATTTATAAAAAAATTATCACTCTTTTTCATGTTAAAAATTGGGTTTGTTATGTTGCTCTGTCAGACTCAGTCAAATTAACCCTCGGACATGATATCTAGTACAATTAGTAGTTAGCTGACAAAAAATTACGTCGCACAAAGCCGCACTTCACTACTAGATACAGGGTTTTTCATATGTACCTACAATAATTTTCTTTTTGTGCTTTATATTTAATTTTAATGTTTATATTTCTAACGCATATCTTGGTTAATGTAGGTGATGCTCGAAAGTAACCCAGATATTTAGCAGCGATTATTGCTAACTTTTTAGGCAGTATTTTTAGTATTTCCAATTTTTCAAAGTTAAGGAAGTACTTATCATAAAAAGGGGCTAAGAATTATAAAGCTACATTTTTTAGAAGATTTTTGAGTATGCAATTTTGCAGCTCATTCAATTGTAATACAATAATATGCAACATTCAACTTTTTGAAAAATTTCATTGGCTTTTCGGAAATTTTAATTGGAACGGTCTCACGTACATATAACGCAAACACCCTACAGAAAAAAATTACTAAAATCGACGGAAATTTTTACAGCATTGAGAATAGCACTTTTTACACTAAAATTGGTTGGCTACATAACAGTACACTTAGAAATCTCCTCAAAATCTTCTATAAATTCTGGCCGCGTTTTGAAATTTTTAATCCACTTTTAGAAATTTCTACGATTTTTCGAATTTTTTCCATAAGCTTAGAAAACCTGCTTAAGGCGATTTTTATTGAAAAATTGTTTACATTTTTAAACGAAAATAAGAGAGTCAAATTTTCGACAGAATTGCTTGAAATAAATTTAAAAACTCTGGCGTATGATTTCTTTTTTTGAGTCACTGTATATATTTTTCAACAAAATCGACTTTTAACTAGAGCCCTAGATACCCGGGTATCGAGCAATTCGATCTGATCGTTTTTGTTTGAAGCCCGTTTGTTGTTCAAATGCCCGTACAAACATTCGAGCATTCGAGCTTACAAACAAAACAAATGTGTATCGGAAAAACAAAAATAAAAAAAACTACATATAAAGAAAAAAAAATAATAAACAAAAGAAAACAAGTAAGGAAGCCTAAGTTCGAGTGGAATCGAACATTAGATACTCAGCTGTATGCTTTCATTGTTTGTTTGCGTTTGATGGAAACACGGTGCACTTAATATAAAGCGAGTGCTGCATAAAATGGGCGTAGCCACGTCCATTTTCTAAATTTTTATCAGTCATCCAACTAAGCATATGAATATTATTCTTTGTGCAAAATTTCATTCCTTTATGACTTCTAGTTATAAAGATGTCACGTTAAAAATTCCCAAAGAGTGTTCCAGATATATCTTTCTTAAAAAGTAGGCGTGGTCATAAACCGATTTCAATAAATTTTAGCGTGGCTATTAACACATGTTATAAAAGTGTATAAACCAAGTTTCGTCATAATATCTCAATTATTTGTCGAGTTATAGGCTAAGAAATCTCGTATATCCCTTTGTGTAAAAAGAGACGGTGCCACGCCCATTTTCCAAAATTTTTCTATTTGTTGTTTCCGGTCTATTGTAGAAATCATACCACAAAATTTCAATGAATTATCTTTACATTTGACAAAGATATCGCTTAAAATGTTTTTATTAGGTCACTTTATAGTTCCCATATATAAAAGTGGGCGTGGTCGTCAACCGATTTCGCTAAAATTTTCAACATGTATTACCACAAGTAATAAAAGTGTACACACCAAGTTTAGTCATTATATATAAATCATTTGTCGAGTTATGGGCTCAGAAATCTCGTATATTCCTGTTTATAAAAAGAGGCGGTGCCACGCCCATTTTCCAAAATTTTTGTGTTTTTCGTTTTATGTCCGCAGTTGGACTCCTGCTATAAAATTTCAATGATATATCTTTATATTTGACAGAGATATCGCTTAAAATGTTTTTATTATGTCACTTTATAAGACCCATATATAAAAGTGGGCGTGGCCCTCAACCGATTTCGGAAATTTTTCGTCCAAATATTTTACTAAGTAAGTATATCACGCGTACCAAATTTTGTCGATATATCTTCAATGGTTTCTGAGTTATGACATATAAAACTTTCAAGGTTTGACCCTTAATAAGTGGGCGTGGCACCGCCCATTTTCCAAAATGTCATCAAATTTCTTCCTAGGGGCCTGAGCTCAACACGTGGGTAAAATTTCATAGCTCCATATTAGTGACTGAGATACCAAATTTCCGATATTTTCTATATAGGAAAAGTGGGCGTGGTCATGGTCCGATTTCGCCCATTTTCAATACCAACCGTCCCAGTGCCGGTACCAACTTTCATTTCAAATTCCATCAAAATATCTCAATTTTTGCGCGACGGACGGACGAACGGATGGACATGGCTCAATCGATTTCTCTTTTCACCCTGATCATTTTGATATATATAAGTCTATATCTATCTCGATTATTTCACTCTGTTACAATCCACCGTTATGTGATTAAAACTATAATACTCTGTGTACTAGTACAGCTGAGTATAAAAACAAACTTCAAAATACCCGAATTGTTCAAATGCCCGTACAAACATACGGGTAATAAACAAACAAACAACTCTTCGAGCATTTGAACAACAACTGTTCGGGCTACTCGAAAATGTTCAAAAAAAAATCGAGAGCTCTACTTTTAACACAAATTATTAAAATTTTGCATTAAACAAGCAATTTTGAATAGATCTACACAATAAAATATTTCTACCTACGTGCTACGGTTATAAATAATAATTTTCTTATATAATTTAGTTTTTTAATATTCCATTTTGACAGACATAAAGTAAAATCTCAAGTTCAGATACTCTTATACATTGCATATTTATTCCCATTGTAGTTTATACTAATATTATTTGATTAAGATGATAAGTAATTGAAAGAAAACTTGAAATTTAAATAATTGGCGTTACTTTTCTGTTATTAGCATGTTAATAACAGCAATACCGTATAATAATTGTAGCGTTTGTTGAGCCGTAGGGAAGTGCAGGAACCGTAGGAATTTTACCACAAAAGAGCGAATATAAGTACAAAGAATGTAAATTATGGTAAAATTCCTGCGGTTGTTGCACTTTCCTACGGCTCAACAAACGCTAGAATTATAAGTAATACTTCGTGAAAAAGCGCTAAATTTCGAATTACCAATTTCGAAAAATTACTATTCTCATTGATTTTTTCCTGAAAAAGAAATGTATGCTAATAAAGTCAACGATGGGGGGGGGGGTTTGTCCCCAAACCCCCCCCGTTACTACGCCACTGGTGCGCTGGTGAAAATATGGACTAATACCACCTACTATTATTATTCTATATACTAGTTGCGCCATTTCCCGCACCTTAAACACAACAAAATCAAAACCCTCCAAATTAATAATATGTATGTCATCACATAAAGTGCAGGAGGTTTCAATTGAAGTTCTAAATAACATGTATAACGTATGTATCTATATTTTTGCATTGGTACGTGCGAATGAGTATCGTATGGTATTGGTGGCAAATTGATCATCAATTTCACTTACCCTTGCTTTTAAAGCCAAAATAAATAAGAATATATGTATGTAGTACTTTTTGGTTATATTTATATTTTTAATAGAATTTTTCTTGTTCTTGTTTTTATATACTCAAATTTTTAAAAGATTAATTTAAACAAGAATTGCGAAATGCCTCTGAAAAAGGCAATTTCTCCAACGATTCAGACATTTCTGACCAAATTAATTCTGTACAATCCCGATAAAAATAGGGATAAGAAAAAAAAAGAAAATAAATTTGCGATTTGGCAATTTGCGAATAGCATTTGACAAATTTGATTTTATGCACGTGCGTCCAAAGGTACCTACATGAACTTTTTTCGCATGTAGGTACATATTTTGGATGTTATGTGGTCCAACCATTGCTTTTGGAATGATAGTTTTCCTTGATCTGTTTGGGAAATTTGGGCGCAGAATCTATAAGGGCATTAATTTGGGATCTATGATAAACCACAAGGGGGGGGGGGTTTGAACCCCCAAAACCCCCTCCCCCTGGATCCGCCACTGATATAAGTCCATACCTATCTCGATTATTTCATTCTGTTACAATCCAATGTTATGAAATCAAAACTATAATACTCTGTGTACTAGTACAGCTGAGTATAAAAAAGTGTTGAGTCTGTGTGGAAGAGAACAAAAAAATGTGACAGCCGGAAGAAAGTGCGACATTTTTGCTAGAATAAAAAAGTCCATTAGTCAAAGTAAGGATTACAATTTTTGACTTTTTTTTAATAATAATATTTTTGATTTTTTTTAATTATTAAATTTTTTTGTGTTGAAGTACGCGTTGTAAGGAAACGTACGTTAGATATTTTTAAAGCTTTTAGCTTGAGGCAAAATTCATGTGATAATTTCTATTTCCTGATTTTTGGTAATTTATTTCTCAAATGTTTTTTTGAATTTTCCCACATGGAAAGTAAATAATCGAAGAAAAAAAATTTTAATTAGACTTGATAGTCTTACAACACTGTACTAAAATTAAATACACAGCTGCATACTCGGAATTCATATCGAAATTTTGCCTCCGATATTTATCTATTCAGAAGTTGCATTAATTTTCTGAATTTTTCGGCAAGCTTGGAAATATTCGCTTAAACAAAGTGCGTCGTTAAATTCTAAAAAAAATTTTATTGGAAATTATCAAATGATTGCAAGCCTAAGAGTACCAACTGCATAGGCAAATGTTTTCTTCACCAAATGTATGTAATTTTCGTTGTTGGTTGTGCTTTTTAAAGTAACTTAATGTACTTAAGACTTGAAGTACTTGTTATTTACAATGTAGCATACATACGTTGTATTGTATAACTTGTCTAAATGTAATTTACTATTTTTTCATTCAATAAATTTGATTCACTACAATAGGTTATGGGCTCATGTCCGCCTAAGAGAAAGCTCAAGTTAAAATTTTTTTTTTTTAATTTTCAACTAAAATGTCTTTTGCAAATATTCCTCAAATCCAGCGATTAAAAGGACGAGAAAATTGGGATCAATGGCGTTTTGCAGTGGAATCTTATTTCCAGATGGAAGACTTGTGGAAATGCATAATTGGAACTGAGACAAATCCAAGGAAGAACGTTCTGGCAATATAAATCTATTTGTTCTTTGCATTTTAAAGTTGTAGCGTTTCTCTAAAAATGTATTTACATTTTTCAACCCCAAATGTGGGAAAATAATACTGGTCGAAAAATTTTTGTAACAGAAATAAAATTCTACGTTTCGAAAGGATTTCGGTGTAGTTTTTGAGATATTCATGTACAAAGAGGCAAAAAACGCAGGTTGTGACTATATTCACTCCTCAATATTTTTAAAATTACTCACTTTCATTAAAAACTGATTACATCTATTGAAAGCACAATCATTTCTTTTGAAGACAACGTAGATATCTGAATAAGATACCCGAAAAAGTAAAGCGCTATTTTTAAGAGAAATGATCGTTCTTTCAATAGCTACAATCATCTTTTAATGAAATTAAGTAATTTAACAGATTGAGCAGTGAATATAGCAAAAAATCACATTTTCTGTTTGGGCATGAATATCCCAAAACCTACACGTATTACCGAAAATCCGACTTCAGATTCAGAATCAGCGCACCGAAATCCTTTAGAAAAGTAGAATTTTATTTGAGTTAGAAAATTTTTTGGAAATTTTGTCGGCCTGTGTAATTAAAGTCCGAATCCCGGGATAAATCTCGGGATGCCGGGATTATAAAAAAAATCTCGACAATCCCGGGATCGTAAAAATCGGAAAAATTGGAATCCCTAGTATGTATACTAGCATACCAGACCAAGCTTCGCATTTGCTTTGTTATCAACAGCCATCATCATCTTATTTGTGATTTGATTCGACATTCTGATAAAACATACTTTTTATTATTGGAAAGTTTTCCATTTAAAAAAAAATTAAATACACGATATTCTTTGATTTGACTGAAAATCAAATCACAAAAAGTTTTCTGGATTTGGATGAAACGAAATCATATGTAAATAAAATTGATTCAAAAAGGATTTGACTCACGCAACGCTGAAACTCGTGAATTTACAGCGGTTTCGCTGTTGTTTTTTATTTCTATTTACAGCAAAATATCAATACATATTTGAAATATTCTAACGGCCTCATTCCGGTGAAGAACATAATTTACTTTACCGCTAAAGTGAAGAATCTTCACCTTTGAAGACCCTTCTCGTATTCTAGCAGCAGGAAAATTATGTTATGTTATTATGTTATGTTGTTATGTTATGTTATTATGTTATGTTATTATGTTATGTTAACTCAATAAATGGTAACAATTTGTTACCATTTTCAGTCCGATTCCATTCCGGTCGTATGGAATTGCTTTGACAGCGTTACCATTAGTGCAAGAATACCGATTGAAAAGATGGTAAACAAGTAAGGAAGCTTAAGTTCGAGTGGAATCGAACATTAGATACTCAGCTGTATGTTTTCATTGTTTGTTTGCGTTTGATGGATTTTATATAAAGCGAGTGCTGCATAAAGTGGGCGTAGCCACGCCCATTTTCAAAATTTTTATCAGTCATCCAATTAAGCATATGAATATTATTCTTTGTGCAAAATTTCATTCCTTTATGACTTCTAGTTACAAAGATGTCACGTTACAAATTCCCAAAGAGTTTTCCAGAAATATCTTTGTTAAAAAGTAGGCGTGGTCATAAACCGATTTCGCTAAATTTTTGAGCATGTATTAACACAAGTTATTAAAGTGTACAAACTGATTTTCGTCATAACATCTCAATTATTTGTAGTTATGGCTTCCGAAATCTCGTAGATTCCTTTGTCTGAAAAGAGGCAGTGCCACGCCCATTTTCAAAAATTTGATTATTGTAGAAATCATACCACAAAATTTCAATGAATTATCTTTACATTTGACAGAGATATCGCTTAAAATGTTTTTATTAGGTCACTTTATAAGACCCATATATAAAAGTGGGCGTGGCCGTCAACCGATTTTAACAATTTTTCGTCCAAACATTTGACTAAGTAAGTATATCACGCGTACCAAATTTCATCGTTATATCTTCAATGGTTTCTGAGTTATGGCTTATAAAACCCTCAATGTTTGACCCTTAATAAGGGGGGTGTAGCACCGCCCATTTTCCAAAATTTTTGTGATTTTTGTTTTATATCCGTAGTTGAACTCGAGCCATACAATTTTAATGATATATCTTTATATTTGACAGAGATATCTCTTAAAATGTTTTTATTAGGCCCCTTTATAGTTCCCATATATAAAAGTGGGCGTGGCCGTCAACCGATTTTGACAATTTTCCGTCAAAACATTTGTCTAAGTAGGTAAATCACGCATACCAAATTTTATCGATATATCTTCAACGGTTTCTGAGTTATGACATATAAAACTTTGAATGTTTGACCCTTAATAAGTGGGCGTGGCACCGCCCATTTTCTAAAATTTCATCAAATTTCTTCATAGGGCCTGAGCTCAACACGTGGGTAAAATTTCATCGCTCCAGCTATATTAGTGGCTGAGATACCAAATTTCCGATTTTTTCTATATAGGAAAAGTGGGCGTGGTCATGGTCCGATTTCGCCTATTTTCAATACCAACCGTCCCATACCAACTTGCATTCCAAATTTCATCCAAATATCTCAATTTTTGCGCTTTTCACCCTGATCATTTTTATTTATATAAGTCCATATCTATCTCGATTATTTCATTCTGTTACCCTCCACCGTTATGTGATTAAAATTATAATACTCTGTGTACTAGTACAGCTGAGTATAAAAAAATGGTTGCAACAACAACAACATGGTAAAAATTTTCAGCAAAGTAAATTACCAGTAAAGTAATATTGAAGTAACGCTCAGAATCGAGCTTTAAATGGTGTTTCTTATACAGATACACACTTATATACATATATCTTTCCTTTATATAAAAAATACATATATGGAGCATTCCATGGAAAATGGTAAATTTGTCCCGTACAAACATTTCGATTTCTCAAACATATCACAGTTTTTCAAATGCAAGCTTCTGGTTTTTGTTTAGAATTTAGCCACACAATATTGATGTACTAGAAATTTTGTTCGATAATCTTTTGGGTTGTCTGTGAATTGTAAACATTTATACCATTTGTCCCGTACAAACAATGTAAAAAATCACATTACAGCATTTTTAATTCTTTTGGAATAACCTTATTTCTAATATTTTTGTTGTTTGAGTAAACCTTGATATTAGTGCTACCACATTTACTTTTTTATTTTTTTCTAATACAATTAATTTGACTAAAAATGCACTTAGTTCACATAAACCAAGGATCATGGTAGACTAGCCCTGTCCCGTACAAACACATAACTTTTTTAAGATTTTTCACACATACACGAATATTTCAAAAGCAAGTTTCTGCTTTTAATAAGAGTTTTATCCAACAGTAATAATGCACCAGATATTCTGTTGGTTAACATTTTCGTGTGCCTTTAATTCAAAGCCAAAAGTGTAAAAATTCGTACAATTTGTCCCGTACAAACCATGGAATGCTCCATATACATACATGTGCCTGTAGAGGATATATATACCAGACCTGGGCATCCTCAAATACATTTTTGTTTTCAATTACAATTACATTAATTGGTAATTGAAATTTTTCAAAATCTCCAATTACAAGTAATTGTAATGGAATCACACCAATTACATTTTTCTTCGGTTTGAGAAAATTTTGTTATACAATTTGTTTTTGTTTCTATTCTTGTTCTTTTTGTTATTGTTTTTGCTTTTGTTTTTGTTTTTGTTTTCGTTTTGGTTTTTGTTTTTGCTTTCGTCTTTGTTTTTGTGTGAGGAAAAAAAACAAATGCAAAAACAAACGCAAAAGCAAAAACCAAAGCAAAAACAAAAACAAAAACAAAAACAAAAGCAGAAGAAAAAACAAAAACAAAAGCAAAAACAAAACAAAAGCAAAAAAAGCAAAAACAAAACCAAAAACAAAAGCAAAAACAAAAACAAAAGCAAAAACAAAACAAAAGCAAAAACAAAAGCCAAAGCAAAAACAAAAAAAAAAAACAAAAGCAAAAAAAAAAAACCAAAAGCGAAAACAAAAGCAAAATCAAAACCAAAAGCTAAAACAAGAACAACACAAAAGCAAAAATAATAACAATAACAAAAAACAAGAATAGAAATAAAAACAAATTGTATAACTACATTTTCTCAAACCCAAGAAAAATGTAATTGATGCCATTCCATTACAATTACTTGTAATTGGAAATTTTCAATTACATTTACAAGTAATTGTAATTGAAATTTTTCAATTACAATTACATGCAATTGTAATTGGTAATTGAAAAATGGCAATTACAATTACATGTAATTGTAATTGAAGGTGTAATCAATTACAAAATGTAATTGAGGGTGCCCAGGTCTGATATATACAGTGGCTCACAGAAGTATTTTGGATATTGCATTGGTTGAGAATACGTTGGAAACTCGCCTATTTTTAACACGCTTTTATTAGTTTCACCTGTATGTATGTATGTATGTATGTATATATGTATGCATGTATGTATGTATGTATGTATGTATGTAAACATAGCATACTTTTAGGCCAAAGCGTGTGTATTCATACACTGAAGTTTTTCAGTGTGAGATGTGCTTATTTCGAATTAATTGGAAAATTGTTTAATATGATATTATTGCTGAAGAAATTTTACGGCGAATAATTTTCTAGAACATTTTAACCCTCTATCTGCATTATTAATTGATATTTTCTACATGTGTTTCCAAACAAGGGTTAAAAACAGCCATTTTCGTGGTCGTTAGAGGGTTAAAGTCTACCGCAAAGAAATTCCTTATTAAATTCAGTAGAAGAACTTCATTTGAGGTAATTTTTTATAAGATATTTTCGGTGCAGTGAAATAACGTCCGTGGTCGTTATTTCACTGTACCGATATTTTCGGTAAAGAAATTGCACCTCCAGCTAAAACCATAAAATTTTAACCCCCTCTAAAAAAAACTCAGACCCTCTGGACTAGTACTCTGTTCGGCAAAGTTGGTCTGGGGGACATCCTCTTTCATAATTAATATCGTTTGTTCGTGTTGAGTAAAATTTTGGTAAATTTGTTGGACTGTGTTATTATCCAAAACTTTTATGATTCTGAAGAAAATTTGTAGGGCTTTTTATTTGAAAGTGAAATAATTGTTCTATATCTCTGCTTATTGGGAATACAATGAAGAGAATTGTATTGTGTTAAACCCCCCCCCCCCCCCCATGACCAAATCTAAGTTGCAATGATTTTGCAAAAATTTTCAATACACAGTTTATAGATTTTGCATTGAATCTTGACTCATAATTTTTGACAAAATTAGTACAATAATTCGTAAAAGTGCGAATAATATGCCACCATATCACAAATTCTCTATCAAATACAGAAAAATTTTTACAACCAAAAAAATTTCTTGGGTATAATTTTAAGCATCAGAGTATGCAGTTTCAGAAAAGTTAGAGAACATTTAAATTTATTATGTATGGGTCTGGATATCTGTTCCAGCAAATATGTTTATCTTAGCGAAAAATGTATGCGAATGCAAACCAAAATTAAACCCGCCCCCCCCTCCCCCCAGGGCTAATTCCTGCGCACGGCCCTGGCTGACGAAAACTATCAATTTAGTTTAAACAACAATAATTTTAATGTAAAATCAGTATATAAGTGCTGATACTTTTCGTCGGCCAAAAATCGAACTTGTTACTTTTCGTACAGAATTTTTTTATGATGTGGATACCCAGCTTAATAATAATAATACATATAATACATTTGCGCGTTTATAACTCTGACGAGTTTTGTGGCCGAGCTTATCTCCAAATTCGAGCTGCGCTCCATTTGCTTTTCCTACAAATTTGGTGGACCTACAGTTTTATGTCGTTTCCGAACGGCGAATTAATTTCTTGTGAAAAGCTTTTCCATGGCAGAAATACACTCGGAGGGTATGCCGTCCACTGCCCAGAGGTGACCGCTATATTTAAATAATTGGGTTTTAATTAATTAATTAGAAAACTTTTTTTTTGTGATTGTCCGGACTGGGGTTAAAACCCGAGACTTCTGGTATAGCAGGCGAGCACTCTACCCACTGCACCACAGTGGCCACAGTGCTCTCACAGTATGCTGTCAATCGATTGCCAATTCATTTTTCATTCACAGTTCACTGAGCTTTCATTGATGCGACTTTATTTAGCATTATATACCAATAAATGTTTGCAGATGTACTCGTGCATTTACATAAACTGCAGTTCCACTTTGGCTACCAACACATGACGGCAGAAAACGCGTAGAACTTGGGCAGAAAGCCATAAAAACGCGCATCTTCGTATGTGCGCATTGCCCGAAATACAAGGAAATCGAGGGTTTTTGTAAACCAACGTTTTGTGCCTGCCCGAGCTTCACTTGTGCAGGGAGCGCGCGTCAGTTTTTTGTGCAGGCCACCTATGACCAGAGTGTTGCTTTTTTTTTGTGCATAAAACGCGCCCTTGTTCAGTTCAGTGCTTTAATATTGTTTAAAATCATCAACAATCAATCGTTTATGTAGTAGAAATACATTTAAATTATAATTTATTTAGGGCCGATTTCATAATCAAATTAAAAGTTCCTTTAAATTCTAAAGGAGCCTTTAATTTGCTGATCGATTTCATAAAGTCTTTTAGAAGATAAAAGTTCCTTTAAAGTTAAATACCCAAAAACGGGCATTTAAGTTATTTAAAGGTTTCTTTTGCCAGAAAAGATTTCATTTCTGCAGTCTGTCAAAATCAAGTATCAAAAATTTATTAAAATTTTTGAACCGATTTTGTTTGTTGTTTTGTTTGTTGAGTCCTATAATGCCATATTCATCTTCTTCCTCTTTTGTGCTGTTGGATGACCGCTTCCTATTTTTTCTGCACTGGGTTTCCAAGTTATGCTTTTTTGTTCTTTTTTTTTTCAAATAAAATTAAAGCCACAATCAAAAAATTTATTTATTTTCAAAAAAAAAAATATCAAATTTCAATATTTTTAAATTTATGACAATCATTTGACGTTAAAGGAGCCTTTTAATATTATATTATTATGAAATCACTCCCACTTTAAAGAACATTTAAATGGCTCTTTAACTAAAAGGCTTCTTTAACAAAAGCAGCTTTAAGAATTTCATTATGAAATCGGCCCTTAGATTATAATTATATTCAATTTAATTTTATTTTACTTTATTACATTTTAACTCCTTTATTATACTTAGCTGTACTAGTAAATTATAATTTTAATTTCATAACGGTGGATTGTAACACGATGAAATAATCGAGACAGATATAGACTTATATATATCAAAATGATCAGGATGAAAAGAGAAATCGATTGAGCCGTGTCCGTCCGTCCGTCCGTAATGATCTCAGTCCCTTACGCAAAAGTTTTAACGAAAAATTACAAACTTAGGTTGGTCGTCAACGCCCAGTTTTATATGTGGATATTATATAGGGGCCTAATAAAAACATTTTGAGCGATATCTTTGTATAATATATAGATATAAAATTGAAAATTAATATATCATTTTACACTGAGCGAAAAAAAATATATGGAGGGGTCAAAGAAATTGTTTCCCTATTTTGAACACTACTTTCTTTGCTTTGAATAAATTTTCTCTAAAACATGTTAAAAGTATTATAAAATATTGTTGTTTACATGCGTTGCCATGGTTTCATATACTTTTTTAAAAAAATTCATACATGAAAATAAAGAAAACTTCTTTAATCGCCATTCCATTCCCAACTTGCACCTGTTTTGAAGACTTGATTTCTTTAATTTTGAGAAATTGAATTCCCATACAAATCCCCATGGGAAAGAATTTGTTTGAATGTTTCTTTATGTTTTCTCCACATTTTTGAGAAAATTTACTCAGAGTCCATCTTAATGACTGCGCATAATAAACAATTGTCTATTCTCTGAATAAAAGTTATGTAGTTATATTCGCCGCGACAAACTTACTTCCCCAGATCCCAATCTATATCTCAATCTCAATCTCAATCTCAATCTCAATTCCTTTACCTTTACCTTCACCTCTACCTTTACCTGATCGAGGGAAGTATGTTTGTCGCGGCGAGTATAACTGTATAACTTTTATTCAGAGAATAGACAATTTTTTATTATTCGCAGTCATTAAGATGGACTCTAAGATAATGCTGAGCAATACGGTAATCAAAGACTTTTCTTTTCACTTCATAGGAATAAATTTTAGCAGAACAACGTCTGCCGGGTCAGCTAATATTTTATAATTATGTTATCTTCCGAGAGGATCTTCTTTATTATTGATCTAAATTTGATTTGAAGATTACAACCATATATGCCAAAACAGTTTTGCCTGCCCTGAAAGCTCGGGAAATTTGAGATGTTTCATTTTATGCTTTAGGGTGCGATGAGATTTTATTATACTCAGCTGTACTAGTACACAGAGTATTATAGTTTTAATCACATAACGGTGGATTGTAACAGAATGAAATAATCGAGATAGATATAGACTTATATATATCAAAATGATCAGGGTGAAAAGAGAAATCGATTGAGCCATGTCCGTCCGTCCGTCCGTCCGTCCGTCCGTCTGTCCGTCTGTCCGTCCGTCCGTCTGTAAACACTCTAACTCGCGCAAAAATTGAGATATTTTGATGAAATTTGAAATGCAAGTTGGTATCGACACTGGGACGGTTGGTATTGAAAATGGGCGAAATCGGACCATGACCACGCCCACTTTTCCCATATAGAAAAAATCGGAAATTTGGTATCTCAGCCACTAATATAGCTAGAGTGATGAAATTTTACCCACATGTTAAGCTCAGGCCCCTAAGAAGAAATTTGATAGAATTTTGGAAAATGGGCGGTGCCACGCCCACTTATTAAGGAGCAAACATTGAAAGCTTTATGAGCCATAACTCAGAAACTGTATAAGATATATCGATGAAATTTGGTACGCGTGATATACTTACTTAGGCAAATATTTGGACGAAAAATTGTCAAAATCGGTTGACGGCCACGCCCACTTTTATATATGGGTATTATAAAGTGACCTAATAAAAACATTTTAAGCGATATCTCTGTCAAATATAAAGATATATCTATGTTTGTATTTATATGGCCGTTTTAATTCTAATAATTATTTTATGTGAATTTAGATATGAATAAAGATATATCATTGAAATTTTATATCAGGAATCCACCTGCGGACATACAACGAAAAACACAAAAATTTTGGAAAATGGGCGTGGCACCGCCTCTTTTAAGAAGCAGGAATATACGAGATTTCTGAGCCCATAACTCGACAAATAATTGAGATATAATGACGAAACTTGCTGTGTACACTTTTATTACTTGCGGTAATACATGTTGAAAATTTTAGCGAAATCGGTTGACGGCCACGCCCACTTTTATATATGGGTATTATAAAGTGACCTAATAAAAAAATAGGTAAAAAAAACTTTTTAAGTTAAACGGTTTTATGTTATACATACATTGCAATGTTTAAGATAAATGTACTAAAAACCAAAAAATAATAAAATAGATACAGTCGTGGGAATTATAAACATTTGCATAGACTAGACTAAAATAAAACCGTGGGGCACGTCAATTGTCTACAATCGTTGATTAAAATGTTTGTTTTGTAATGTTACACTATAATTAGGCAGTTGTTCAACCGAAAACGATGGACGTGTGATAAGTAGGGCTAGAATGTGGAAAAAAGCTAGCAAGCTCGATTATAAGCGAGTTTTAGGGTTTCATAGTGGTGAGCGAGTAGTACTTTTATCATATGTTTTGTCGATTAAAGACAAACTACGAGCAGTGAAACGATTCCTCGTGTGAATGTCCAACGATAAACTAGTTGAAACATCTCTTTTATTAACATGGAGTGTATAACTATTGGAATTTCCATGAGCAAGAAAATAGTAAGTATTTTCCTCACCGTCTGCGGGCCAACTGCCTAACGACGAATTAAACGATTCTTCTCGCACATCGCACATTAAGTCGATAATTTGTAGACAATTGACGTGCCCCCCGGTTTTATTTTAGTCTAGTCTATGCAAATGTTTATAATTCCCACGACTGTATCTATTTTATTATTTTTTGGTTTTTAGTACATTTATCTTAAACATTGCAATGTATGTATAACATAAAACCGTTTAACTTAAAAAGTTTTTTTTACCTATTTTTATTTTCTAGTTTTTAGTTTTTATTTCGCATTCTGTTTAATTCATTTAGTGCTTCATTATTGCAAGGTTTCTTGCCCGTTAGTTTATTGCAGTCCAACGCCTCTATAGCGACCCACGCGCCACCTATCGGAAGTTTTTTTTAGGAAAATATTTCCTTTCAAGGTAGTAATACATGTTCCGAATTTCAGCCAAATCGGACCATAAATGCGATTTTTGTAAATATAGCGACCCACGCGCCACCTAGCGGAATTTTTTTTTAAGAAAATATTTCTTTTCAAGGTAGTAATACATGTTCCGAATTTCAGCCAAATCGGACCATAAATGCGATTTTTGTAAATATAGCGACCCACGCGCCACCTAGCGGATTTTTTTTTTCATAATATTGCATTGTCATCGGGGTTATACATGCGTGCAAAATTTCAGATTAATCGGTTGACAGGAAGAGGGTGAAATTTGAATTACTAAATTTGACCCAAGAATAAAGAATAAATAATAAAAAAAACAAACGGGGTGAGCTAAATAAAACCGTTTAAAAACATTTTAAGCGATATCTTTGTCAAATATAAAGATATATAATTGAAATTTTATGGCAGGAGTCCAACTGCGGACATAAAACGAAAAGCATAAAAATTTTGGAAAATGGGTGTGGCACCGCCTCTTTTAAGAAGCAGGAATATACGAGATTTCTGAGCCCATAACTCGACAAATAATTTAGATATTATAACGAAACTTGGTTTATACACTCTTATAACTTGTGTTAATAGACACGCAAAAATTTATTGAAATCGGTTTATGACCACGCCTACTTTTTAACAAAGATATTTCTAGAACACCCTTTGGGAATTTGTAACGTGACATCTTTGTAACTAGCAGTCATAAAGGAATGAAATTTTGCACAAAGAATAATATTCATATGCTTAGTTGGATGACTGATAAAAATTTTGAAAATGGGCGCGGCTACGCCCACTTTATGCAGCACTTGCTTTATATAAAGTACCTACACCGTGTTTCCATCAAACGCAAACAAACAATGAAAGCATACAGCTGAGTATCTAATGTTCGATTCCACTCGAACTTAGGCTTCCTTACTTGTTTTTACTTTGATTTTATTGGCTTTTTTCAAAATTTCTTTTAATTTTTGAGCTCTCATGCCCAATTTTTTTTTGTTAAGAAAAAAATTGGTGTAAAAAATTAATATTTTTGGTAGAAGCTATAGATATATATTTCGGAGACCACCACCGAGATCGAGCCTCGGATTTTCTGGTTGGTAAGCTAATGGCATGACCACTAGGCTACCACCGAGATCCGAGACTCGTATATGTGGCGAACTCTCAACGTAAGAGAAACTATCGTAAATCTCGCATGTTCGCCAAATGTACATTTCTTGGTCGGGTAGGGCTCTCAGATTGAATGTTTGTTTAAAAACTTTCGAGGTGCTTAGCAGGAAACGGGTTCCAAACAAACATCGATCTACTCGAATTGCTGGATGCCCAAGAATTTACACCTTTTCCAGTTTAAGTTCAGAAAGTTACAATTAAAGTTCGGAAAATTACAATTGAACTTCAGTTGTAATTTTCAAATTGTAATTTTCTGAACTTCAATTTGAAATTCTGAACTTCAATTGTCATTATCTGAACTTCAATTCTAACCTTCTGAACTTTATATGTCATAGTACCCTATTTCGATTATTTTTAGAAATAGTTAAGGTAATAGTACGATACAGTCACGTGCAAAATTTTGATATATTAGCTCAAAAAATAATAATCAAACTGATTAAAATTTGGGATGGGTTCAGCTCAAATAAATACCAAAATTTAATTTAAGTATATCTAAGTATTTTGAAAACAGAGCTTTTTGGCGGATTAAATTTAAAGGCAACTTAATATTTCCTTTGTCCTCCTACGCGTTTCGACGGTAAAATTGACCCGCCCTAAATGTATATCAATAAGTATGTACGTATTCAGTTTCTGTACGCGTGCCTCGATAGGAAAATTTTTAGCATATTCTTAAGTTTGTATACTGAAATAAACAACCACCTTTCCTGCCTACACGGATAAAAATAGTTCATTAATTACACTATGCACGAAATATGCCAGCTATAATGTTATAGTGGTCCGATTTTGAAAATTTTCGTTAATATTATTTATCAATATGAGTACAAATACTAAAAAGTTTCATGTTTGAATAGAGAAGTTATGCCCCAAAATATCTATATCTGAACAATCGGTTGTATGTGAGCTATATGTTATAGAGGTTCGATTCGACCGAGATTTTTAATTAATTTTATTTGGCGAAAAGCTACCAAAAGTTCAACTGCGTACCAGGCTGTTTATGTGACTTGGTTAGCGCATCGCTAACATTAACACCTTCTCACGGTGGGTCTAAGTTCGATTCCCGGCTTGACCCCGAAAAGAAGTCTGACGATGAGGAATTGGCTTTCTTCTAAATAGCTATCACTTCTACATCGCTGGTAATACGTATGTAGTCTGAACTTGTTCGCTTTTCGCCAAATAAAATTATTTAAAAATCTTCTGTGTACCTACACGATAATTCAACAATTAAAATTATATAACAAATAAGTTCATAAAATCAATGAAAAAATCCATAACATTTTTTTAACTCATTCAAACAATCTTTATGCACACGTTCATTATTTCGTTCATATTTACAATCCTCTTTCATTAAAATTCGAGCTTATAAACGCCGTTCATTAAATTTCAACGAAACGTTAGTTGGTACAGAATCAACTATTACTTTCATTAATATTAATGGCCAAATACATTAATAACTACTTCATTATTGAGCTCTAAAGACCATTTTTTTTATTAGGGAAAAATTGGTGTGAAAAATTAATACTTTTTTGGTAGAAGTTATAGATCCATTTCGGAGAAGTTATAGATCCATTTCCGACTTCTTTTTTTTTTGTTGCTGGATGATAGGTTGTAAAAATGTTAAAATGGGGAAAAAATTAAAAGAAAAATTAATACAAGCAAAATGCAAGGCGGCGGTAGCTAAGTGGTGATGCCATTAGACTTCCAACCGGAAAATCCGAGGATCGATCTCGGCGGACGCCAAAGAATAAAAATGTTAAAAAAAAGAAGTCTGATGAAGAGATGTGGTGGTCTCCGAAATGGATCTATAACTTCTAAAAAAAGTATTAATTTTTCACACCAATTTTTCCTTAACAAAAAAAAATGGTCTTGAGAGCGCAATAATGAAGTAGTTATGAAAATAAAAACGAGCAAAAACCAAAGAGCAAATACATTAATTTTATGTACGTTTTCCGTTCCGTGTAATCATATCACCCACCCGTAAACGGGGTGGTAGCTCCCATCAACAGCAGCGTTAGGTAATTTACGATATCATTCATCATTTTTATCATGGAAATACATTTTCCTGACTCTTTAGTTGTCTAGTCCTCCACTTTTAATGACTAAGAATCTTCTCGTTTTCTTGTTGATGTTGCAGTTTTTATCTTTCAACTTTTTATATATGTACATATGTATGTACATGCAGACACCCAGCAAACAGCTTAGGCTGATAGCTGAAGCCTAAGCTATAAAACAAAATACGCTGGCAGCGCTGCTTGCTGTTATGCACTCATTCTCTCTACTCCAAACGTTTTAATACTTAATTCTCTCTCATGCACTCATACATATCAAATAGAGAGCGAAACTTGAGTTTTATGAGTAAAGAAAGTACAGTGTGTGGCTAGCGTAAAAATTGTGTATTGTTGAAGGAAATATTGTTGCTTCAGTTTATTTCAACTGACATGCAACCAAGTGTTTGGCTAAGTACGCACTAGGGATTCCAATCCCGGGATCCCGGAATCCCGTCCTTTTTGACACCCCGAAAATCCCGGAATAGCTAGAATTTTATCCCGGGATTTTCGGGATAAAATAAAGAGAGAATATTCCGCTATTATAGCAAAGAAAATTTATATTTTATATAATTTTTATTGGTCTCGGATCTGTATACTAATAGCATTTCCTATTCTGAATGAAAATGTTGCATTATTACATTGCAGCATTATCAACATGTGTCCTATTAAAGTGTTGCATTTTTCATGTGGTGAATGAAACAAAAATAATGCAACCTTTTACTTGTACTAAGTGCAGAAAATGTTGGCCGTAGTCGGGCCAGTTTTGACCTTAATCTATTCCCTGAAAATCGTCAAGATGGGGTCACTATAACATATAGCTCCCATACAACTTATTATTCAAATATATGGTTTTGCACTTTTATGTCTTTGTAACTCCGAAAATAGTCATTCTGTGTGAAAAAGTAACATAAACACTTTCATTCAAAATAAATAGGCGAACAATTTTCAACATCAGTTTGCGCTTTTGTGCAACCAAAGTTGAGATTTCAGCATAAGTTTTCATAAAATTTTTCTCCAAATAATGCCTAATACTCGCCTGCTATATCAGAGGTCTCGAGTTCAAACCCCAGTACGGACAAACACTAAAAACATTTTTCTAATTAATTCAAACTCAATTATTGGGTATTTCAGAAACAGCGGTCACCTCTCGGCAGGGGGCGGCATACCCTCCGAAAGTATTTCTGCCATGAAAAATCTTCCCACAAACAATGCCTTCGCCGTTCTCCGAACGGCCGGCATAAAACTGTAGGTCCACCCAATTGGTAGGAAAAACAAAAGGAGCACACCTCGAATTGGGAGAGAAGCTCGGCCATAAAACTCATCAGAGTTATAATTGTATTATTATTATTATGTTGTAACCAAACTGCTTGACAAATAATAACACTGGATCACAAAATGAAATTTTTTGTCTGTACTTTGGACGTGACTATCCTACCTATATGTAAAATCGGTCGCTGATTCCGAAAATGGGGTACAGGATTAAGTGGAGCCATTGGCCAAATAACGGTAAATTTCCGATATCTCAAAAACCTTCCCGTAAAACTAAATATGAACCCGATTTTCGGAATCAGCGGCCGATTTGACATATAGATAGGACGGTCGCGTTTAGAGTATTTTTTGGCTGTAGAGCAGTGTAATTATTATTAATGTCTAAAATATGCTTCAATGGTTTTCAACCAATAGTTTTGTTAGAAAATTTTATTATATTTTTTTTAGCATCCAATATATTTTGCCAACTGTATAAATAAAATACATCTAACAATTGTGGTGGTTCGTTAAAACTTTTTTTTTTTTAACTTAAAAGTAATTAATAATTAATAATGACTTAATGAACATGGTGGGCATGTATGGATTGCTCACAGTTGCGCATCCATTTATTGTAGTGCATCAATAAAGATCTGTAAATGATTTTCTTTTCAGGCGTAGTTGGTCTTTCCGTCAGGGCTAGAACGAGCTAATAATCTCATTTTGTATGATGCAGCATACTTTCTGATTTCTTCGCCGATAGTAGGTATCTTTACGATGTAGTTGGTCGTTCGTGACGTAGTAGGGCGCATTTACAATCATTCTAATGGTTTTCGATTGGAATCTTTGGAGAATCTCTATATTTGAGTTTGCTGCGGTTCCCCACAGCTGTATGCCATAGGTCCAAATGGGTTTTAAGATAGCTGAGTAGATAGGAGAATTGGAGAGAATCGGCTTTTTTAGCGTACTAGCAGCTTTACAAAGGGAGTTGTTGCATCTATATTACTGAGATATTGTTGAACTTGCCACTCGGCTCTCACTCCTGCTCTCTGAGAGCAATCCTTCACCAAACGATGTATCTGAGGAATGAGAACACATCGCTCGTTCACTTCGTATCGCCGCTAAGGAGTCTAGAGGATACAAGCGAGCCAGCAAAAATACCTGGTACGATAAGGAATGTCGCGATGCCTCGGAAAGAAAGAACGCCGCCTACAGAGCTACATTATGTGCGGACGCAACGCGAGGCGTATGGGAGCGTTATCGAACGCCGAGGAAGGCAGAGAGGTGCCTTTTTCGAAAAAAGAAACGGGAGGCTGAAAAGCGCGAGTGTGAAGAGCTTGAGATGCTGGCGGGTAGGAACGATGCTCGAAAATTTGATCAAAAAATCAGGTGGATGACTGAAGGTTTCAAGACCGGTGCAAATTCCTGCCGGAATGATAACGGCGATCTAGTAACTGATGTCCAGAGCATACTTAAGTGGTGGAGGGATCACTTCTCCTTCTTGCTAGATAATGGCAACAGTGAAATTGCTGAAGGAGAAGATGTACGACCCGAATCCCCAATAGCAGATGATGGTAGGCATGTTCCACCACCCGACCATGACGAAGTGCGAATAGCAGTATCTCGGCTTAAGAATAATAAAACGCCGGGCACTGACGGCTTGCCAGCCGAGCTATTCAAACATGGTGGCGAAGAGTTGATAAGGAGCATGCATCAACTCCTATGCAGAATATGGTCGGACGAGCGCATGCCCGACGATTGGAACTTAAGTATGCTCTGCCCAATTCATAAAAAAGGAGACTCCACAGTACGCGCCAATTATCGTGGGATAAGCCTCCTGAATATCGCATGTAAGGTCTTAGCAAGTGTATTGTGCGAAAGACTGAAGCCCATCGTCAACAATCTGATTGGACCTTATCAGTGTGGCTTCAGACCTGGTAAATTTTCCATCGACCAGATCTTCACAATACGCCAAATACTGGAAAAAACCCATGAAAGAGGAACCGACACACACCATCTCTTTGTCGATTTTAAATCTGCTTTTCATAGCACGAATAGAAATTGCCTATATGCCGCAATGTCTGAATTTAGTTTCCCTGCAAAACTTACACGGCTATGCCAAATGACGTTGAGTAACACCACCAGCTCCGTCAGAATTGGGAAGGACCTCTCCGAACCGTTCGAGACCAAACGAGATTTCAGACAAGGTGACTCCCTTTCGTGTGACTTCTTCAATTTGATGCTGGAAAAGATAATACGAGCTGCAGAACTTAACCATACAGGAAGCATTTTATACCACAAGAGTGTACAACTGCTAGCGTACGCCGCTGATATCGACATCATTGGCACTAACACTCGCGCCATATGTTCTGCCTTCTCCAAGCTGGATAAAGAGGCCAAGAAAATTGGTTTGGTGGTTAACGAGGACAAGACGAATTACCTCCTATCATCACACAAAGAAACAGCACGCCTTGGCAGCCACATCACTGTTGACAACTACAAATTCGAAACTGTTAAGGACTTCGTCTATTTGGGAACCAGCATTAACACCAAGAATGATGTCAGTAGGCAACTGAAAAGTAAAGTCCTCTCTCGAAAAACAAAAATCACACTCTACAAGACGCTCATCGTTCCAGTCCTCATGTACGGCGCAGAAGCATGGACAATTTCAAAATCAGATGAGATGGCACTTGGAGTATTCGAGAGAAAAGTTCTTCGGAAGATTTATGGACCTTTGCGCGTTGGCGTGGGTGAGTATCGACGGAGATTTGACGATGAGCTGTACGAGCTTTACACAGACATCGACATTGTTCAGCGAATAAAGAGCCAGCGGCTGCGTTGTCGTGAGAATGGATGACGGCGCTACGGCCAAGAAAGTATTTCTATCGAAACCCGCTGAACGCAAAACAAAAGGGAGATCTCCACTGCGTTGGGAAAATCAGGTGGACAGCGATGCTGCCTCCCTAGGTGTTCCCAAGTGGGGCCATGCTGCACGAAACAGAAGCAATTGGCGCGCTCTGTTGGACTCCGCCAGAATCGTCTAGACGGTTAAGCGCCAATCAAGAAGAAGAAGATATAACTTTGAATGGTCCTTCATAAGGTGGTAAATTAGATTTGTGAATAACTTTAAGAAAAACACATTCACAATAATCTAAATTTTTGGGAATGAAAGAATATTCTTTATTCCCAGCAAGCAAAATTAGCTTAAATAAAGTTTTTTTTAAGCTTATAATAATAAACATTAGGCTTATAAAATGTTGATTTTTTATTTACAAAAGACTGTGTTATAAATGAAATTAGACCTTGGTCGTAAATGTTCGAATATATAAATTTATAAAAAATATTTAAGGGGAAGTTTTTTATAAGCATAAGAATATAAACTAATTGTAAATGTTTGAATGAAACCATTTATAAGCTTTCGAATGTAAGCTTTTTGTAAATGTTCTAAAAAAGGCTTTTAATAAGCTTTTGAATGTAAGCTTACTGTAAACGTTCCAAATAAAGCTTTTTTGAGCTTACCAATCTAAACCTTTTCCAAATTAGAACAAAGCACGTCATAAACAGTTTTTTAATAATTTATTTTGACGATATTTTGAACTCGTGGTAGCACATATGTACATTTGTACATACATACATAAACGAATAAAAACATATGTACATACATAGATATTAAAAATAGTACAACAATAAAATCATAAATGTATTAGCCAAATTAAATATGAAACACAAAAGACGTGCATCAGATTTTAACTTCATACGATTGTTGGCAAATTGGAAAAATGCTTTTGAAGCAGCTACATAATCTGTTTCATTCCCACCGTTCTCATGTACAAACGTTTCTGAAAAGAATTTAAGAAAAATTTGAATTGCGTGTGTATGTACATATCGCACCCTAAATCAAAAAGTGGCACAACTCAAAATTCAAAAATTTTCAGGAGAGCCAAAAAACTTTTTTTCACTACAAGCAATTGTATGGCAAAGGGCCAGGTATAATGGTTATTTTTCGGTCGAAAGAGACAGTTATTCAAAAGTTTTTTTTGGCAATCGCTAGAGATATGTTCCGTATACCCGTTTATGAAAAAAACCCGATTTCGAAAAATTTTGAGTTGTGCCGCTTTTTGATTTAGGGTGCGATATGTTCTAATAAAAATAGTCATCTAGACATGCCTCTAAAATCAATTTCGAGCATGCTCCAGACAACTTTTTTTTCATAGAATTTAATGCAGAATCCGAATTTGCTAGCAACACTATGGCTTAGAAACAGCCTAGTATATATACATATGTATATATCTTTTACTTATAAAACTTACCAGCTGACGAAACTTTTCCTCGTCCTGCTGAATTTCTTTTTCATATGAAAGTAAATTTTCTAGGCTGCTAAATGGTTCCTTGGGCAAAACGATTGGATAACCTCCTGGCATGACTTTCCTAAGCTCCCCTACTTCTCTCCTTAGCGCTGCTACTTCTTCTAATATCCATAAAAGGAGGGCTTTGTTTTTTTTTTCCTCAACTTTTGCTACAGCAGAGTCAATGAGAGATTGGGATGCTATAAAAAAAGAGATTAATAGAAGGTACAAATTCATTAGCAATTAAACTGAATACTCATCTAATGAGTTTTCGCGCGGTATATTGAACTCTCCGCTATTAACTATTGAGCATCCACACGTATTTTATTTAATTTTTATTAAGAGAAAATTTTTCTTACGTCAACTATTCAACACATACAATAGGTTTATTTAAAAAAGCTTAAAATAAACTTAATATTGTAAAAGCTTATTTAACTCTTCTTTTAGTAAACTTACTTCAAGCTATTTTTCAAACACTTGCAATTCACTTTTAAAATTAACGGTTTTATAAACATGCGCTCTCAATGTTTACAAAAGATTTATTTGAAAACATATGAAGTAAGCTTAAGAATGTAAATGCTTACAAAACACTTATTGTACCAAGCTTACTTTAAGTTATTTTCAAAAACGCTTACAGGAATGCTTGTTGGGTTGTGATGTAAAACTTTCGATCTGATATTTGAAATATTTCTCTTAATTTAGTAATCATCTCAATTGAATTATCATTACCATTGTTATTATTATTATTTCACCTGGTAATCCAAGAGTTTGACCATATACTAATTCTGCAGGACAGCATTTCAAATCTTCCTTAATAGAAGTTCGAAGTCCTAGAAGGTTCCAAGGAATATCAGACCAGTGTACGGAATATCCTGAAGCTGTGTTAGCAATTTTCAAATTTCTGTGAAACCTTTCAATCATTCAATTTGATTTAGGATGATAAGGAGACGTATGAAGATTATGTAATCCTATCAATTTAGTAAATTCGGTGAATAATTTTGATGTAAATTGAGATCCTTGTTCTACAGATATTTTAAGTGGAATGCCAAAACGATGAATATAATTTTGAACAAAAGTTGTTGCAATTCTATAATCAGAAATATCTTTAATTGGATAAGCTTCTGGCCAGCGTGTATTTCTATCAATTATAGTTAAAATGAAACGATGTTCTCTTGACATAGGTAATGGACAAACAAGGTACATATGTATATGTTCAAATCGCCCATTAGGTATATTAATTTTTTGTACAGTAGATTTTGTAGGTTTCGAAATTTTAGATTTTTGACAACTGATACAAGTTGAAGTCCAATTGCTAATTTCTTTACGGATATTAGGCCAATAATTCGCATTTGGCAATGGGACAGGAAAGGAAGAGAGCTGATAACACTGGATCAGAAAATGAAATTTGTTGTCTGTACTTTGGACGCAACTATCCTATCTATATGTAAAATCGGTTGCTGATTCCGAAAATCGTTCATTTTTAATTCTATGGGAAGGTTTTTGATACATCGGCAATTTTCCGTTATTTGGCCAATGGCTTCACTTAATCCAGTATGCCTCTTTAACGCATTGTTCGATTGTAACACCATTAAATAATCGAGAGAGTTATGGACTTATGTATGTGTATCAAAAGGATCAGTGTGAAAAAAGTAATCGAATGAGCCATGTTCATCCGTCTGTCCGTCTTTGCCCTCAAAATTTAAATATTTTTATGAAATTTCGTATACAGGTTCCTATCCAGACTGCGACGGTTGAAAATGGGCGAAATCGGACCATTACCACGCCCACTTTTATATATGGGTATTACAAAGGAGCGCAATAAAACATTTTGAGCGATATCTTCGTCAATTATAAAGATAATTCAATGAAATTTTGTGGCATAAGTACCGCGATAGATAGGAAATCAAAAACAGAAATATTTTGGAAAATGGGCGTAGCACCGCCTCTTATTAGACAAAGGAATCTGCGAGATTTCGGAGCCCATAACTCGACAAATAATTGAGATATTATGACGAAAATTGGTGGACTTATTGCTAGCACTTGCGGTAGTATATGTGCAAAATTTTAGCGAAAGCGGTTTATAACCACTCCTACTTTTTAATAAATATATTTCTCGAATGCCCTTCAGAAATTTGTAACGTGACATCTCTGTAACTAAACGTCATAAAGGGATGCAATTTTATACTAGCAAGAATATTTATACGTTAAGTGGGATTGATACGAATTTTGAAAATGGGCGTGGCTGCGCCCACTTTATGCGGCACGGGCTTTATATGAATTGCACCGTGTTTCCACCAAACGTAAAAAAAAACTATGAAGGCATACAATATTTGGCTCCACTCGAACTGAGGCTTCCTTTCTTGTTTTGTTTTTTAATTTTTGATACCTTTAGTAATAATTTGGTTCGGAAAATTATAAAGATTGTAGCAATGAAACGTAGTCTCAGAGCTTACAAATTAGCAACTTTATTTAATTTGTTTAAAATAATATCTTTTTGCTCTTTACCTGACATTATTCTCTTACGAGAAAATGCACTTAAAACGACGATATAACGACGATATTTTTATACTCAGCTGTACTAGTACACAGAGTATTAAAGTTTTAATCACATAACGGTGGATTGTAACAGAATGAAATAATCGAGATAGATATAGACTTATATATATCAAAATGATCAGGGTGAAAAGAGAAATCTATTGAGCCATGTCCGTCTGTCCGTCCGTCTGTCCTTCCGTCTGTAAACACGTGTTGAGCTCAGGCCCCTATGAAGAAATTTGATGAAATTTTGGAAAATGGGCGGTGCCACGCCCACTTATTAAGGGTCAAACATTGAAAGTTTTATATGTCATAACTCAGAAACCGCTGAAGATATATCAATGAAATTTGGTACGCGTGATTTACATACTTACGCAAACGTTTGGACGGAAAATTTTTAAAAATTGTTGTTGACGGCTACGCCCACTTTTATATATGTGTATTATAAAGGGACCTAATAGAAACATTTTAAGCGACATCTCTGTCAAATATAGAGATATATCATTAAAATTTTATGGCAGGAGTCTAACTACGAACATAAAACAAAAACTGTAAAAATTTTGGAAAATGGGCGAGGCACCGCCTCTTTTTAGAAGCAGGAATATACGAGATTCCTCAGCCTATAACTCGACAAATAATTTATACTAGTATCGCCGGTGGTCGAAATTCGACCACGCAATTTATTTTTTCAACTCTGTATTTGTACAAAAATTATTCCTTTTCGCGGAGATAAGCAACACTTTCCAAATTCCAGTTGTACCGCAATACTGATTTGCCCTTTTGATCACGGTCCGACGGGAAATCATGGTCAAAATCAAGGCAGATCTACGAAGGTGGGCCCGGTGGTGAGCGCTTTTAAATTAAAGCGACTCTTCAACTGTGTTTACGATATTTTTAAACACGTTTACGATATCTATTTCTCTTATCTAAAAATTTTATTTATTAATTATAAACAAATTAAATAATTTATAGAAAAAATTATATGCCTATGCACTGCTCCTCACTCATACGAACACATCCATATCAATTTTATGTGGATATGAGTATGTTAAATGTGCAAAACAGCCTGGAAATTGTTTGTGTGGGAAAAATGTTAGCCTATTAATATATAGATAGTGTGTACATTTGCCAACGAAGCAAAGACGAAGTAAATCAAAAATGGTACAAAATTATAAATTTTATTTATTAATTACTAGCTGGCCCGGCAGACGTTGTTCTGCCTAAAATTTATTCCTATAAAGTTATAAAACTGTCAATTGTCTGAACAAAAGAGATATATGTACATATATTCGCCGCAACAAACCTAATTTCCCCTATCCCTATCTCTATCTCTATCTCTATCTATATTTCTATCTCTATCTCTATCTCTATCTCTATCTCTATCTCTTTCTCTATCTCTATTCCTATCCCTATCCCTATCCCCATTCCTATCCCTATCTCAAAATGTATGGGAAAATATTTTTTTTTTTGCATTTTTCGGAAATTTTATTGGATATTCTCCTATTCTGGCCAGAGAACAATCTGAATTTGTCTCAATCATCCAAATCGGTGCAGGCGTTCTTGAGTTATACGCGTTTGTACTAACGCCACTTCCTTTTATATATATAGATATACAAAATATATGGGAAAATATTTTTTTTTTGCATTTTTCGGGAATTTTATTGGATATTCTCCTATTCTGGCCAGAGAACAATCTGAATTTGTCTCAATCATCCAAATCGGTGCAGGCGTTCTTGAGTTATACGCGTTTGTACTAACGCCACTTCCTTTTATATATATAGATATACAAAATATATGGGAAAATATTTTTTTTTACATTTTTCGGGAATTTTATTGGATATTCTCCTATTCTGGCCAGAGAACAATCTGAATTTGTCTCAATCATCCAAATCGGTGCAGGCGTTCTTGAGTTATACGCGTTTGTACTAACGCCACTTCCTTTTATATATATAGATATACAATATATATGGGAAAATATTTTTTTTTTTTGCATTTTTCGGGAATTTTATTGGATATTCTCCTATTCTAGCCAGAGAACAATCTGAATTTGTCTCAATCATCCAAATCGGTGCAGGCGTTCTTGAGTTATACGCGTTTGTACTAACGCCACTTCCTTTTATATATATAGATATACAAAATATATGGGAAAATATTTTTTTTTTTTGCATTTTTCGGGAATTTTATTGGATATTCTCCTATTCTGGCCAGAGAACAATCTGAATTTGTCTCAATCATCCAAATCGGTGCAGGCGTTCTTGAGTTATACGCGTTTGTACTAACGCCACTTCCTTTTATATATATAGATATACAAAATATATGGGAAAATATTTTTTTTTTGCATTTTTCGGGAATTTTATTGGATATTCTCCTATTCTGGCCAGAGAACAATCTGAATTTGTCTCAATCATCCAAATCGGTGCAGGCGTTCTTGAGTTATACGCGTTTGTACTAACGCCACTTCCTTTTATATATATAGATATACAAAATATATGGGAAAATATTTTTTTTTTTGCATTTTTCGGGAATTTTATTGGATATTCTCCTATTCTGGCCAGAGAACAATCTGAATTTGTCTCAATCATCCAAATCGGTGCAGGCGTTCTTGAGTTATACGCGTTTGTACTAACGCCACTTCCTTTTATATATATAGATATACAAAATATAAGGGAAAATATTTTTTTTTTGCATTTTTCGGGAATTTTATTGGATATTCTCCTATTCTGGCCAGAGAACAATCTGAATTTGTCTCAATCATCCAAATCGGTGCAGGCGTTCTTGAGTTATACGCGTTTGTACTAACGCCACTTCCTTTTATATATATAGATATACAAAATATATGGGAAATTATTTTATTTTTGCATTTTTCGGGAATTTTATTGGATATTCTCCTATTCTGGCCAGAGAACAATCTGAATTTGTCTCAATCATCCAAATCGGTGCAGGCGTTCTTGAGTTATACGCGTTTGTACTAACGCCACTTCCTTTTATATATATAGATAAAGAAATTAAATAATTTATAGAAAACAAGTAAGGAAGCCTAAGTTCGAGTGGAATCGAACATTAGATACTCAGCTGCATGCTTTCATTGTTTGTTTGCGTTTGATGGAAACACGGTGTAGGTACTTTCTATAAAGCAAGTGCTGCATAAAGTGGGCGTAGCCACGTACATTTTCAACATTTTTATCAGTCATCCAACTAAGCATATGAATATTATTCTTTGTGCAAAATTTCACTCCTTTATGACTTCTAGTTACGAAGATGTCACGTTACAAATTTCCAAAGGGTGTTCCAGAAATATCTTTGTTAAAAAGTAGGCGTGGTCATAAACCGATTTCAATAAATTTTTGCGTGTCTATTAACACAAGATATAAAAGTGTATAAACCAAGTTTCGTCATAATATCTCAATTATTTGTCGAGTTATAGGCTAAGAAATCTCGTATATTCCTGTTTCTAAGAGGCGGTGCCACGCCCATTTTCCAAAATTTTTGTGGTTTTCGTTTTATGTCCGCAGTTGGACTCCTGCTATAAAATTTCAATGATATATCTTTATATTTGACAGAGATATCGCTTAAAATGTTTTTATTAGGCCACTTTATAATACCCATATTTAAAAGTGGGCGTGGTCGTCAACCGATTTCGCTAAAATTTTTAACATGTATTACCACAAGTAATAAAAGTGTACACACCAAGTTTCGTCATTATATATCAATTATTTGTCGAGTTATGGGCTCAGAAATCTCGTATATTCCAGCTTCTAAAAAGAGGCGGTGCCACGCCCATTTTCCAAAATTTTTACGGTTTTTGTCTTATGTTCGTAGTTAGACTCCTTCCATAAAATTTTAATGATATATCTTTATATTTGACAGAGATATCGCTTAAAATGTTTTTATTAGGTCACTTTATAAGACCCATATATAAAAGTGGGCGTGGTCGTCAACCGATTTTGGAAATTTTTCGTCCAAACATTTGCCTAAGTACATATATCACGCGTACTAAATTTCATTGATATATCTTCAATGGTTTCTGAGTTATGACTCATAAAACTTTCAATATTTGCCCCTTAATAAGTGGGCGTGGCACCGCCCATTTTTCTAAGTTTTTGTGCTTTTTGTTTTATGTACATAGCTGGACTCATGCCACAAAATTTCAGTGATAGATCTTTATATTTGACAGAGATATCGCTTAAAATGTTTTTATTAGGCCCCTTTATAGTTCCCATATATAAAAGTGGGCGTGGCCGTCAACCGATTTTGGCAATTTTCCGTCAAAACATTTGTTTAAGTAAGTAAATCACGCATACCAAATTTCATCGATATATCTTGAACAGTTTTTGAGTTATGACTCATAAAGCTTTCAATGTTTGCTCCTTAATAAGTGGGCGTGGCACCGCCCATTTTCCAAAATTCCATCAAATTTCTTCTTAGGGGCCTGAGCTCAACACGTGGATAAAATTTCATCACTCTAGCTATATTAGTGGCTGAGATACCAGATTTCCGATTTTTTCTATATAGCAAAAGTGGGCGTGGTCATGGTCCGATTTCGCCCATTTTCAATACCAACCGTCCCAGTGTCGATACCAACTTGCATTTCAAATTTCATCAAAATATCTCAATTTTTGCGCGAGTTAGAGTGTTTACAGACGGACGGACGGACGGACGGACGGACATGGCTCAATCGATTTCTCTTTTCACCCTGATCATTTTGATATATATAAGTCTATATCTATCTCGATTATTTCATTCTGTTACAATCCACCGTTATGTGATTAAAACTATAATACTCTGTGTACTAGTACAGCTGAGTATAAAAATATATGCCTATGCACTGCTCCTCACTCATACGAACACATCCATATCAATTTTATGTGGGTATGAGCAAGGCCGTAGCCAGGATTTCATTTTGGGGGGGATTAACTAAAAAAAAAAACATTTCAAATTCAAATTACATACATATCTGCCCCGTTTGCTATGCTATGTGCATGAATAATTAGGTTTCGCTTATCACCCATATTTAATTGTTATTGCAAAATCCAATTAATTTCACCAAATTTATCTGTCAAATAAAATTTTCGTCAGCTGATTTTCAGTGCAACCAGCTACCCTGTCAAAGCTTCAGAGGGTATAAAGTGTGAGTTTTTTACACCACTGAAGTGTACATTTTTAGGAAACGAAAACAGGGTAGCAAGTGAAAAACTTATGTAGTTTTTTTACACTAAATTACCACTAGATCCACTAGCCTAATAAAACCACTAAAAAAAGAAGACATATTCTGTTTGACGTTTTACCTTCATTTTGCAAACGAAAACGGAAAATTGAAGAGTGTAACAAAAATGCGCATTTTTTTGATGAAACGAAATCACCATTAATTTCAATGGTAAAATTTTAAATAAAGCTCTTACCCAATTAAGTTAATTATAAGTTTATGATTTTGTTAAACAATTATTAGACATGCCAAAAGCAAAACCGCAGTTATCTATATCTTCTGGAAACAGGCGCAAAATTAGGTTCAGAAGAAACGGGACAGTCGCTGAACATGCAAATCGTTTAGAGAACTCACGGTTGCGAGGAATGCAGAGGAGACATGTGGAGATTCATACGAAATCAGCATTTAACTACAGACCGGATTTAAACTATATGGAACATTCTTCCCTTTTCATGGGTCGTATGAGTGAAATTTGCGTTTTTTTGTAAGTCCCAAGGGCAAACATTTAGCTATATTGGGGTAGACCTTCGCAACGAGGTGTTTTCTCACGGTCAAATGTATGTCGCTCTGTCGCGAACTGGTTCACCACAAAACCAGAGTTTTCTTATACCTGGAAATTAGAGCTGCAAAACTATCGATGGCACTATCGATAGTATCGATAATTTTTATTTCGTGTCACCATCGATAGTTTTTTTCCACTATCGATGGTTATCCCTATTCATTCTTGTAGTTTTGTCCCAAGAGAAGAATACTGAATGTTAGGGAGGAGTTGGATTTCGATATCAAATTGGTCAAATTAATACCCCAGCGGGTTAGGGGGCTTAGAATATACCCGTGGGAAGGAATGTCTGTCGTAAGAGGCGACTAAAATCCACGCTTCTAACGATATACAACTTGTAGTAATTGAACCACACCTCGCTAAATGACATCTGTTCAATGTCAAATTTTTTATTTTTTTCCGATTTTTGAAAGTTTTGATTTTCAAATTAAGTTTTTTATAAAAACTTGTAAAAATCAGAAAAAAATTATTTTTTAAAAATTAGCCCGTTTAATTGGTAACGTAATATCAAAGATATCTGATAAGAACATTATTTTTAGCGATTTCTTTCATGTGAAACAAAAAAGATTTTTTTTGGACTAAAAACTCGGTTATATGACTCATCCGTGTATAGGGCGTCGTTTTACAACTTTTTATACTCAGCTGTACTAGTACACAGAGTATTATAGTTTTAATCACATAACGGTGGATTGTAACAGAATGAAATAATCGAGATAGATATAGACTTATATATACCAAAATGATCAGGGTGAAAAGAGAAATCGATTGAGCCATGTCCGTCCGTCCGTCCGTCCGTCCGTCCGTCCGTCTGTAAACACTCTAACTCGCGCAAAAATTGAGATATTTTGATGGAATTTGAAATGCAAGTTGGTATCGAGACTGGGACGGTTGGTATTGAAAATGGGCGAAATCGGACCATGACCACGCCCACTTTTCCTATATAGAAAAAATCGGATATCTGGTATCTCAGTCACTAATATAGCTGGAGCGGTGAAATTTTACCCACGTATTGAGCTCAGGCCCCTAGGAAGAAATTTGATGAAATTTTGGAAAATGGGCGGTGCCACGCCCACTTATTAAGGGTCAAACATTGAAAGTTTTATATGTCATAACTCAGAAACCATTGAAGAGATATCAATGAAATTTAGCACGCGTGATATACGTACTTAGGCAAATGTTTGGACGAAAAATTTCCAAAATCGGTTGACGACCACGCCCACTTTTATATATGGGTCTTATAAAGTGACCTAATAAAAACATTTTAAGCGATATCTCTGTCAAATATAAAGATATATCATTAAAATTTTATGGCAGGAGTCTAACTACGAACATAAGACAAAAACCGTAAAAATTTTGGAAAATGGGCGTGGCACCGCCTCTTTTTAGAAGCAGGAATATACGAGATTTCTTAGCCTATAACTCGACAAAGACAAATAATTTATATATAATGACTACACTTGGTGTGTACACTTTTATTACATGTGGTAATACATGTTCAAAATTTTAGAGAAACCGGTTGACGGCCACGCCCTCTTTTATATATGGGTATTATAAAGTGACCTAATAAAAACATTTTAAGCGATATCCTTGTCAAATGTAAAGATAATTGATTGAAATTTTGTGGCATGATTTCTACAATAGAGCGGAAACAATAAATAGAAAAATTTTGGAAAACGGGCGTGGCACCGCCTCCTTTTAGACAAAGGAATCTACGAGATTTCGGAGCCCATAACTCGACAAATAATTGAGATATTATGATGAAACTTGGTTTATACACTTTTATAACTTGTATTCATAGACACGCACAAATTTATTGAAATCGGTTTATGACCACGCCAACTTTTTAGCAAAGATATTTCTGGAACACGCTTTGGAAATTTGTAACGTGACATCTTTGTAACTGGAAGTCATAAAGGAATGAAATTTTGCACAAAGTATAATATTCATATGCTTAGTTGGAAGACTTATAAAAATTTTGAAAATGGGCGTGGCTACGCCCACTTTATGCAGCACTAACTTTATATAAAATCCATCAAACACAAACAAACAATGCAAACATACAGCTGAGTATCTAATGTTCGATTCCACTCGAACTTAGGCTTCCTTACTTGTTGGTAGTTGTTTCATCGTCGGTTCCTTGTGAAAGGTTATTTTCTAAACAGGAACCACAATAAATAAAACAAAGTAAAAAAAATTTTTTAAAAAGCTTTTATTTAATTTATTATATAAAAATGAATGTGTATGTGTGTGTGTGTGTGTGTGTGTGTGTGTGTGTGTGTGTGTGTGTTATTTATGGACTCCCAAAGTAATCAACCGATCTTTATGAAATTTTCACAGTAGATTCATATGGTATATGCGCTGGTGATAGGGTATACAGACTTTCCGAAAAGTGGGAACTTCCCGGAATATAAGCCCAAATGTGGACCCAGAGTGACCCAGCAAGTCCTTGAGCAATATTGGTATCAAATGAAAGGTGCTGAGCAGGCCTTCAACATAGAGTTATTTTCATTGCGATGCCTAGGCCGGGTCCCGAGATATGGGTCAAAACGTGGACCCGGATGACCCCTGAATATTCCCGAGCAATATTGGTATCAAATGAAAGGTGCTGAGCAGGCCTCCAACATAGAGTTATTGTCATTGTGATGCCGAGGCCGGGTCCCGAGTTATGGGTCAAAACGTGGACCCGGATGACCCCTGAATATTTCCGAGCGAAATTTTTTAGCAAATGAAAGGTGTCGAGCAGGGCTTCAACATACAGATATTTTCATTGTTATTTTTTAAGTCGGTTTCTCAGAGATGGTTCAAGTAGTGAGCCCGGAAGGTGATGGATGGTCCCGGTAAAGGTGAAGGTAAAGGTAAAGGTAAAGGTAAAGGTAAAGGTAAAGGTAAAGGTAAAGGTAAAGGTAAAGGTAAAGGTAAAGGTAAAGGTAAAGGTAAAGGTAAAGGTAAAGGTAAAGGTAAAGGTAAAGGTAAAGGTAAAGGTAAAGGTAAAGGTAAAGGTAAAGGTAAAGGTAAAGGTAAAGGTAAAGGTAAAGGTAAAGGTAAAGGTAAAGGTAAAGGTAAAGGTAAAGGTAAAGGTAAAGGTAAAGGTAAAGGTAAAGGTAAAGGTAAAGGTAAAGGTAAAGGTAAAGGTAAAGGTAAAGGTAAAGGTAAAGGTAAAGGTAAAGGTAAAGGTAAAGGTAAAGGTAAAGGTAAAGGTAAAGGTAAAGGTAAAGGTAAAGGTAAAGGTAAAGGTAAAGGTAAAGGTAAAGGTAAAGGTAAAGGTAAAGGTAAAGGTAAAGGTAAAGGTAAAGGTAAAGGTAAAGGTAAAGGTAAAGGTAAAGGTAAAGGTAAAGGTAAAGGTAAAGGTAAAGGTAAAGGTAAAGGTAAAGGTAAAGGTAAAGGTAAAGGTAAAGGTAAAGGTAAAGGTAAAGGTAAAGGTAAAGGTAAAGGTAAAGGTAAAGGTAAAGGTAAAGGTAAAGGTAAAGGTAAAGGTAAAGGTAAAGGTAAAGGTAAAGGTAAAGGTAAAGGTAAAGGTAAAGGTAAAGGTAAAGGTAAAGGTGAAGGTGAAGGTGAAGGTGAAGGTGAAGGTGAAGGTGAAGGTAAAGGTAAAGGTAAAGGTAAAGGTAAAGGTAAAGGTAAAGGTAAAGGTAAAGGTAAAGGTAAAGGTAAAGGTAAAGGTAAAGGTAAAGGTAAAGGTAAAGGTAAAGGTAAAGGTAAAGGTAAAGGTAAAGGTAAAGGTAAAGGTAAAGGTAAAGGTAAAGGTAAAGGTAAAGGTAAAGGTAGAGGTAAAGGTAAAGGTAAAGGTAAAGGTAAAGGTAAAGGTAAAGGTAAAGGTAAAGGTAAAGGTAAAGGTAAAGGTAAAGGTAAAGGTAAAGGTAAAGGTAAAGGTAAAGGTAAAGGTAAAGGTAAAGGTAAAGGTAAAGGTAAAGGTAAAGGTAAAGGTAAAGGTAAAGGTAAAGGAAAAAGAAAGAGAAAGAGAAAGGGAAATGTAGATGGAAACCCTCATTATAACATAAAAACATTTTTCGTCGCTGCGAAGCGGGACGGGTATTTGCTAGTATTAATATAAAAATTTACTAAAAAGGAAAAAAAAAATTTTTTTATATTTTTGAACAAGATTTATATTAGTCCTTAGTTCATTTGGAGCTTAATTTCAATCGAAGAATACATTTAACGTATTTCTTCACAGCATTTCTGTATATGTATCAACATAAATAAAAGCGCGGGTCCTCTTTCCGTAATGCATATCTCACGTAATTGGAATTTAAAGTTTTTATCGCTTCCTTCCATTTCACCAATATTGTTTTATAACATGAATATCTAATAAGTACCCGCGCTTTTATTTATGTTGATACATATACAGAAATGCTTTGAAGAAATACGTTAAATGTATGCTTAGATTGAAATTAAGATCCAAATTAACTAAGGACTAATATAAATCTTGTTCAAAAATATAAAAAAAATTTTTTTTTTCCTTTTTAGTAAATTTTTATATTAATATTAAATAAAAGCTTTTTAAAAAATTTTTTTTACTTTGTTTTATTTTTGCCTTTTTAGTTTTACAAAGCATATTACATCTAATATTTGTCAACACTCCCACTATCAATATAGTCCAAACGGTTTTTAATATGAAGTGCACTATGTTTAACATTTTGATGGTTTCTGCTCAGCCAGTTTTTTTATTATCCTATTCCTGTGGAGTCTTTTAAGCGGTTTTACTATACTCTTTTGTGAATAGATTACTTCGTACTACGTGTTCAAAATAGGAACAAAATTGATTCATAAATACTAATTTTCTAAATATCTTGACACTAGCGCCACCTAGCGGCGATTTATTTCCACGGATATATTTACTTTCTCATAAGCAATATATATACCGAATATGAACAAATTCGGTCGGTAAATACGAATTTTACAAATAACTTGACACCAGCACCACCTAGCGGCGATTTTTTTCCACAGATGTATTTACTTTCACATAGGCAATATATATACCGAATATGAACAAATTCGGTCGGTAAATACGAATTTTACAAATATCTCGACACCAGCGCCATCTATCGGATTTTTTTTTATTTCACATTGCATTGTCTTCGGGTCCTGAACTATGTTCCAAATTTCAAGTACCTGGCTCAACTAGAAGTATCTTAAATGTTCGTTGCAAAATTCCACGACATACATACACCCATCCATACATACATACATACATACAAAAAGTGAAGTTAAATAAAAGCTTGTAAAAAAAGATCGAAACCGTCTGTCCGCCGACATACTTGAAAAGCTTTTATTTTTAGGCAGTGTGCCAAGAAAGGTGTGTTTTAAGTAATGTTCTCTATTAATTTAAGAAATAAAAATTTCGTACCTGATCTCGTTTATTTGTACCAAAAGATTCGAAAATCAAATTTAATTGACCTTAAATTAAATATTTTTAAGAACTATTTATATGTACTAAAAGAGACTGAAATAAAACTTACTATACTGATACTCTTTAAATAAATGAATTAAAAGAAAGGTATGTTTTTTAATTAGTGCATGTATGTATATTAGATGAGTTTTTTTTTGTATGGGATTCTTTAAAGTTTAAACCTTCTCAGATCCTCCCTCCGGCACCGGAATATGAAAATAGCGGTTTTTAGAGTAAGTAAACTGAAAGAAAAATTTCACTTTTCCAAAACCTAGATGGAGCTACACCAAAAACCGCGCAAATTCACAGAATTTCAAGGTATGCTTAGATTTATGCATGAAGAAAGTTGGACTTTTCCACAAGAAAAAAAATTTATTTGTGTCCAAACGTAGAATTAACCGCTAAATCGAATGGCGTTTTCAGTTTTTTGGTGCACTACCCAGGGAAGGTAATATCGCGGCCTAAAGTGATAATTTTCTTTTTTTTCTCATGAATCTCCAACTTCTTGCCCTATACTCTTCCCGAAAGCGTCATTTCACTGCAGCATAATAACCATCAGTCGGCAGAAGTCCCTTACGGGAGCTATATGGCTCAATCCATAGTATATTTACGTAGTTGGAAATGGTAAAATTAATGGGATTAATATCACAGAACACATCATATTTCTTGAAGGTTTCATTGAAAAATTCTTAGTGGCTTGAAAACCGGCTTGCTACCGGGTGCACTACAAATTAATTCGTCACTTATCTGTAAATATGTAGGTATATAAAAATAGGTAAAAAAACTTTTTAAGTTAAACAGTTTTATGTTATACATACATTGCAATGCTTAAGATAAATGTACTAAAAACCAAAAAATAATAAAATAGATACAGTCGTGGGAATTATAAACATTTGCATAGACTAGACTAAAATAAAATCGTGGGGCACGTTAATTGTCTACAAATTATCGACTTAATGTGCGATAGAAGAATCGTTTAATTCGTCGTTAGGCAGTTGGCCCGCAGACGGTGAGGAAATTACATACTATTTTCTTGCTCATGGAAATTCCAATAGTTATACACTCCATGTTAATAAAAGAGATGTTTCAACTAGTTTATCGTTGGACATTCACACGAGGAATCGTTTCACTGCTCGTAGTTTGTCTTTAATCGACAAAACATGTGATAAAAGTACTACTCGCTCACCACTATGAAACCCTAAAACTCGCTTATAATCGAGCTTGCTCGCTTTTTTCCACATTCTAGCCCTACTTATCACACGTCCATCGTTGTCGGTTGAACAACTGCCTAATTATAGTGTAACATTACAAAACAAACATTTTAATCAACGATTGTAGACAATTGACGTGCCCCACGGTTTTATTTTAGTCTAGTCTATGCAAATGTTTATAATTCCCACGACTGTATCTATTTTATTATTTTTTGGTTTTTAGTACATTTATCTTAAGCATTGCAATGTATGTATAACATAAAACTGTTTAACCTAAAAAGTTTTTTTACCTATTTTTATTTTCTAGTTTTTAGTTTTTATTTCGCATTCTGTTTAATTCATTTAGTGCTTCTTTATTGCAAGGTTTCTTGCCCGTTAGTTTATTGCAGTCCAACGCCTCTATACGTAGTCCCTGCAAATAGGATTTTCAGTTTTAATTACCCCGATCTCAGCTCCACCTGGCGGAATTTTTTTTGAAGAAAATATTTCTTTTCAAGGTAGTAATACATGTTCCGAATTTCAGCCAAATCGGACCATAAATGCGATTTTTCTAAATATAGCGACCCACGCGCCACCTATCGGAAGTTTTTTTTAGGAAAATATTTCCTTTCAAGGTAGTAATACATGTTCCGAATTTCAGCCAAATCGGACCATAATTGCGATTTTTGTAAATATAGCGACCCACGCGCCACCTAGCGGAATTTTTTTTGAAGAAAATATTTCTTTTCAAGGTAGTAATACATGTTCCGAATTTCAGCCAAATCGGACCATAAATGCGATTTTTGTAAATATAGCGACCCACGCGCCACCTAGCGGAATTTTTTTTTAAAGAAAATATTTCTTTTCAAGGTAGTAATACATGTTCCGAATTTCAGCCAAATCGGACCATAAATGCGATTTTTGTAAATATAGCGACCCACGCGCCACCTATCGGAATTTTTTTTTCATAATATTGCATTGTCATCGGGGTTATACATGCGTACAAAATTTCAGATTAATCGGTTGACAGGAAGAGGGTGAAATTTGAATTACTAAATTTGACCCAACAATAAAACAAACGGGGTGAGCTAAATAAAACCGTTTAATAAAATTGTATGGATGCACAAAACATATTACACAAACATAATCACAGTATACACTTAATAGTTATATTAGTTATTTTGTTTGCCGTTTTCCAACTTGAATTCAATAATTTAAAAATCCTTCTGTTTTTCTTTATTCTATAATTACGTTCTTTATTCTACAATTACGTTCTCTTCTGATTTTCTCACATTCTAGGCAACTACCCACACAAATTCTATGTGCGGATTCCTACAAACAGCTAGAAGTGAGAGTGACATTTTGATCTCTCACATCTACTCATATCCTTTCTTTTGTGGTAAGATTCCTACGGTTCCTGCACTTTCCTAGACTCAACGAACACTATAAATGTTATTAATAATGTACTTTTGACCTCATATTTTAACTTACATATATTTATGGATTTAAAAAAATGGGAACCAGTCTAATGTACATACATATATGTATGTATGGCACGAACGATTATTGCACAATTGCGCCGCGTTCATGCTTTTGATTTTACTGATCCTGCGGTTGATGTGGTCCTTGCGGTTGGTGTGGCTTTAGTTTGGGTGTAATGGGTGTTCGTTTCCTGGAAGTACACATCGTCGAGTGCAAATTGTTCAAGACCGCATATGTTTTTGTTTTAATATTATAATGGAACCATTACAATAAATATGAAAAAGTTCAAATACGTCATTAATTTTTGGAGCGGCATACATAGACGCTTCCGTGCATGACTGTACCAAGTCTGAAAACTGTGTTTTCTATGCTAAGTATATCTTTACTTGCAACTTCTATTTGGATTGATTGGTCAATATCAATATCATCTAAGGTTACGCTGTATATAAATCACAAGAAGAAGTAAAAGTTAGCTAAGTAATTTTTCATTTGAAGCTCTCTCAAAGGGGCAAAAATAACCCTTTATTGGCGGTGCTAGAGGGTTAAAATGTTCCAGAGAATTATTCGCCATAAAATTTCATTAGGGGTCTCCTCAGAAGGAATCTTTGTAAAATGAACCTAAAAGACCAAAAGAAGCGAAAAACATATATTCCTCGGAATGTTGAACGTGTATTATTTCGGGTTCTACTGAAGCGATCGAAATACTTCTTTTGCAAAAGATTAATGATTGTAGACTATGTTTAACATGCAGGCATAAAAAATTGCATTAGGGTGGTATAAACTAAGTACTGGGTGGTAGTGACCCCAATGACGCACATAGGGTTAATAATATTTTATAGTATAAGGCGTCCTTTCAAGCCAAAGACACTGGTGTATTAAACTTAGAGGTCGGACTATAAATACCGAAGATATAAGAAAAAAAAGTTAGCGACATCTAGCGGCGCCCAAAAAAAAATTAAACAAGTAAAAGCGCGGCTGTCTTCGGCCGTACCGAAGACTTCATACCTTTCATGAGTGGGGAAATGAAAAGTTACCTATGTATGTACATAGCCTGATTAAGTTTAATTTATAATTTTAATTCTGTGGGTTATTTATGGAAAGATTTATTAGAAAAAATGGTGTCTTGGCTATTTAAATGGAGGAGCTACACACCAAAATGTCCATATCTGAACAATCGGTTGTATGGGAGTTATATGTTATAATGGTCCGATCTTGACAATTTTCGGTAATCCCGTTTGGGTCCATATGGGTACAAATACTTCAAAATTTCAGGCCGTTAGCTGTTAAAATGGAGGAGTTATACACCAAAATGTGTATATCTGAATAATCGGATGTTGTGGAACTATATGTTATAGTGGTCCGATCTTGACAATTTTCGGTAACCTTGTTTGGGCCAAAATGGGCACGTCTACTTCAAAGTTTCATGTCCTTAGCTGTTTAAATGGGGAAGTTATGCACAAATTACATTCAAAAATTTGATGTATATCTGAATAATCGGTTGTTTTCTATATGTTATAGTGGTCCGATTCGGCCGGTTCCGACAAATGATCAGTTGCATATAACAACATACTTGTATTCCGAATTTCATTCAGATATCTCAAAAACTGAGGGACTAGTTTGCGTTCACACAGACGGACGGACGGACAGACGGACATGGCTTAATCGACTCAGCTCGTGATGCTGATCATATCGGTATATATTTTGGTGGGTCCCCCACGCTTCCTTCTGGTACTTTCGACAAAAATTTTTTGGCACTAAGTTATAATACCATTTCATTCTCATGAAAGGTATAAAAATCATATACGCTATCAATTTGTTTACAAGTAAGCCAGATCTTGGTTCTCTAAGGTAGATTGGTGACTAGTGTTCATACGGCTTTGAATAAAACGAAATAAAATTTATACAAAATATCAATGTACACAAAAAAACTTTTCAAAATGCCTGACAAAATTCGTTAGGCGCCTGATTGCCTGACAAAGTATGTAATGCCTGACAATCAGGCCAAATGCCTGACGTATGGCAAGCCTACTTGTAGTGCATCTTTTGGTGGTTCTTTCACCGTGGAATTTTTTAAAACTTTATTAGGTTTACCTCTTTTTTCCGGGGACCGCCTTCTTTTAACTAATATATAGCGGTCGATTCCGGTCTGAACCTTTTCGCCTACTTTTTGCATTTCCCTACTTGTTAGATATACCTGTTGTGTTATTTGGATTCCCTAAGGATTGGTATGGAGGAAAAGGCGGAATATTTCTTGGAATAGCGGGAGAGCAGGATCGTGTTCTTTGTTCGTCTGTTTTATCTGTAGGTACCTTTAGGTTGGCTTCATTGGTACTGCACCTCAGTATGAAATACCCATTGTTCCTCAATCTGTTAATGATAGAGTGAGTGCCTGTATCACTCATGTATTTTATTTTAATTTATCTTATTTTGGTTTGTTTTGTATTTTTATTTTATGTTATTTTTATTTTATTTTATTTTATTTTATTATGTATGTTAGTGTCTAGCACGAAATTATTATTTTTAATTTTTATACTTTAGGATAAGTGGAAAAATCCAATTAGCTCATACAGCGATGGTAGATGTGATAGCTATTTGGAAGAAAAACCACTTTCTTCATCATCAGACATCCTACGCACCAAACACCAGTAGTTGAATATTAGCGAAACGCGGCTACCGATGGTCCTGTTGGATTTTTCACTTATATATTAGCCATGGGTAATGGCGCAATTTTTTTGGCGCTGATACCATAACACCAGCGCCAACCGTGGCGCCAGCGCACGGTTCTGGCGCAATAACACATTTAGCGCAATTGCCATAGAATAATCAATAAATAACACTTGTTCGCTTCTTACTGTCTACTATCCCCGTTTTATCTCTTTTGGCGCAATTCTGCTTACATACACGCGAGCACAATAATTGTGCCACAATTAAATTTAATTTTAAAAATCATTTGCATATATTTGTGAAAATATGCTGGCATCTCGTTTTGTTGCATCTTCATTATGGAATACGAGGGTCGGCTCCGGTGACAGGTAACAAGGTCAACGAAAATAATGTCAATTGACCTTATTTCAGACCCGGTTGGGAAATAAGGTCAATTGACATTATTGCGTTTTTTGGATATAAGGATAATAAGGTCAACGAAAATTTGGAAATAAAATAATTGACCTTATTTCCCAATCCAAATGGAAATAATGTCAACTATGCTTAAAACTTGTCATTCATGAAAATATTTGCTGAGTTCTTCTGCAAACCCGTTATGAGTACCGTTTGTTAATGAATGAAAATACAATTTTACTCGCTCTTATGTTACTACAAATTAGTTGATAAGTGAATTTAGTGAAGTGTGGTCGTCGAAAAAGAAAACAATTGCGAAATGTCTTTACATTATTCATATGTGGAGGGGCTTAGAAAAAATTCACAATCGCGCGATTTTTTATTCCAAATTTTCGCCTGCGGCGCTTTTCTTTTCTCATAAAAAGCAGTTTAGGAAAATGAAAATTTGGAATTAAAAATCGCGCGATTTTTTATTCCAAATTTTCGTCTGCGGCGCATTTCTTTTCTCATAAAAAGCAGTTTAGGAAAATGAAAATTTAGAATTAAAAATCGCGCGATTATTTCCCTGCGGCGCTTATCTTTTCTCATAAAAAGCAGTTTAGAAAAATGAAAATTTGGAATTAAAAATCGCGCGAATTGACATTATTGCGGTTTTTGGAAATAAGGTCAATTGACCTTATTTCCATTGACCTTGTTACCTGTCACCGTCGGCTCCACCCTATTAAAAAGAAAGATTCCGGGTCCGGGCGCATTATATCGAAATTTCCCCTTACCATTTACTATGCGTAACAAAAATATACTATATGCTAATAAATATTTTATTTAATTTATTTTGTATTATATTTTTCTCTCCTATTCACCTTTTCGTATTAAGCCGGAATTACAATAGCGCTGTGGCAGTAGCAGCGATCGTTTTTCGAAATCAGCTGATTTTTAGAAACTACGGTTTGCAATGAAGCGGCACATAATACAGCAGAGGCAGCTGGCAGCACCGCTCCGTTTAGCCCAAATTCTAAATTCGCTGCCGCTGCCTTGAATCGCAGCCAACTTCAAAGTGTTGATGTCAACTTATGTTTGTTTCCGTACTATCCAATGTAATAAATTTTTACTAATTTTGTGTTTCCGTACTTTGATGCCAGCAAGCGGGAGAGAATTTAAATTTTACTTAATTGATTTCCACTAGCAAATATTGCTGGCGGGATGCAAAAGCAAAAAAAAAAGAAAGAGCAGAGGAAAAAATTAAACAAGATTGATTATTTTAATTTAAAAAAGTGGACATGAAAATGGTAAGTAAATTTATGTCACCACGTGCCCAAGGTAAAAGGAAACAGACCTAATATATAAAGAAGTCACTGCCAAATACTGCGATCGCTCTATTGTGTTTGGTCTGGCAGTCACTGCGGCGGGGTGTAATAAGGCCTTTTGAAATAAGGCCTTAAAGGCCTTATTTCGCTATCGATTGAGAAATAAAGCCTTTATTAAGAATAAGGTCTTATTTCACTTCAAATGTGAAATAAGGTTCTAAAGGTCTTATTTCACTTTGTGGCCTACGCTGAAGGGTGTACTATGCAGAAGGACCTCACCCTGGGCTACGCCATCCGTCCGGACGTGTACCCTAACCGTGGCTACCGCCACGGTGATGTCCCTCTGCGTAGTACACCCTTCAACGTAGGCGGCCTTCGGCCGCGCTTATAAAAAATAACTCTGGGCTACGCTATCCAAGTCCGGTCGTGTGTCACAGCCGTTATGTCCTTCTGTTATTTATATAACAGTTATTTGCTCATTGGAATTCTCATAAGTTCTCGCGTAAATAAATAAAGGGGTTATTCCACATTTCAAAAAAGGCCTAATTGCGCTTTAAATGTGAAATAAGACTTTTTTTTGAAAGTGACAAAATAAAGGCTTTATTTCACTTTGGTTGCGAAATAAGGCCTTAAAGGCCTTATTTCAAAAGGCCTTATTACACCCCGCCGTCACTGCTCATATTAGACGCATCAGCTGATTTCGAAAACCGTCGCTGCCCGCTGCCACATCGCTGATGTAATTTGGGCTTTAGCGATGGTTCGGTATTGGCGTTAGCATACATAATTGTGACGGTGTCATATACGCTGTGCTGTTATTGGCTTTGTGGTGGTGCCATTTTACACTAGCGCTATATTGGTGCTGGTGTTAGCGCACGAAATTGAGTCAGTGTTATATTGCAATAGCGCAACATTGAGTTGGCGCTACATTGAGTTGGAGTTAGCGCAATAACACCAGGGTTGGCGCTGGCGCCATTGCGCGGCGCAGCGTAGTGTTACCCATGCCTGTTATATATGCCATTGATCTATTTAATCGAACCTCACTTCGTGTATTATTTTCATACATCCGGTAAGCAAGTGTTGAATAAGCTTTTTGGCAGCTGACAGATAGCGGGCGCTGTGTACAGTAGTTGTATGTACAACAGCACAATTTTTAATTTAACATTACATATTATGTATGTTAGTGTCTAGTAGTGCTGGAAAACCATCGATTGAACTATCGATACTATCGATGGGGCCGATGCCATAGCGATAATCGATGGTTTTTTTTAACCATCGATAGTATTTTACTTGGTACATAACTACAACCTCTGTTAAAAAATTAATCAAAAAAACTGAGATTTATAATTTTAAGGTACTTCATTGGAATATGTGGGCTGTGAGTATATAAATAAAAGACTAGTGAATAATTTTATGAAAAAAAACTTTGGTTTTCTATTAATTTTATAATATGTTTCTAATAAAAATTTATATTTTTCTTTTAAATATGAGAACGTAAGTACATACATGCATACATATGTATGTATGTATATGTATATGCATGAAATATTTGAGTACCACATTTCCCTTTAACTCAAAAAAAATTTTTTTTGGGAAAACTCAATCAAACTTTTATAATTTCAAATAGTTTCGTTCTACGGCTAACTGCAAAATCACTTTTATTTCCGCCATTTTTATCTTTTTGGGTATTTTATAAGACTAGACTCAACGGCATGACCCAGTTATTGAAATATATGGCAAAATCCTAGAAATCGAAAATTTCGAGTTAAATCCCTATTGCATAAAACGTGCGATATATTAAACCATCGATACTATCGATGGTTGCCTTTAAAACTATCGATGGTCCATCGATGGGCCCACTATCGATGGTTTTCCAGCACTAGTGTCTAGCACGAAATTATTATTTTTAATTTTTATACTTTAGGATAAGTGGAAAAATCCAATTAGCTGATACAGCGATGGTAGATGTGATAGCTATTTCGAAGAAAAACCACTTTCTTCATCATCAGACATCTTCTCGGGAGCACACCAGGCATTGAACCTACGCTCCAACCATCAGTAGTCGAATATTAAATTTTATTTTATTACTTTATTTTATTTTATTTCATTTTATTTTATTTCCTTTTAATTAAAATCTATTGTTTATACGTATGTATAACTACAGTTGGAAAAGTGCAGATCTCTGCACTCTGGACAGCACAGCAGATACTGGTGCAGCGCCACCTACCGGCCAATAGTAGAAACTCAGTATCGGCAGTACGAAAGGTGACAGCGGCCACCTGATCTGCACAGCTGATATTGAGAAAATCTGTGCAAATGAAAGGATGAAAAAACAAATGTTGTTTCCTAGTACATGCACTTAATTATGTACATTTATATGTACATGTGTATGTAAATACATACACATGTACAAATGTAATTTTACAAGTATGTTTTAAGTAAGTATATTTCGATACTTAGCTTTTCAATATTGAATTTCTCCACACAGGGAAGCACAATCACTACCTACATATGTGTTTTTGTAAAACCCAACTTTTTACAATCTCTTTCAACAATTAAAAACACGAATTCTATAGCACCGAATGAAAAATCACTTCTGCACACTACGAGTAACAGAGAAGAAAGTTAGAAAGAAAATATAAAACAAGGCCTTTACCTTCGTTTCCCTACCTGAAACCGCCAATAATATAAATAGGTAAATAGATAGTGGAGGGCTTTGTGGTGCAGGCGGTAGAGTGCTCGCCTTCTATGCCAGAGGTCTCGGGTTCAAACCCCAGTCCGGACAAACACCAAAAAAAATTTTAATTAATTAAAACCCAATTATTGGGTCTTTTAAGAGCAGCGGTCACCCCTCGGCAGTGGGCGGCATACCCTTCCGGAATAAAATTGCTCATTAAATTCTGTAGAAGAAGTCCGAGCTCAAAAACTACATTTGAGGTAATTTTTTGTAAGATATTTTCAATAAAGTATTTGCACCCCCAGCTAAAACCATAAAACTTTAACCCCCTCTAAAAAAAAACTCAGACCCTGTGGACTAGTACTCTGTTCGGGAAAGTTGGTCTGGGAGACATCCTCTTTCATAATTATTAGCGTTTGTTCGTGTTGAGAAATCATTGTTGGACAGTGTTTATATCTCGCTTAAAAAATAAAAGTTGTTTTTTAGCTTTTTCTTCTCTCAGAAAATAAGTTATTTTTAGAGTTTTATTTTTCGATCAGTAAATAAGTTATTTTTTGAGTTTTATTTCCCCCTCAGAAAATAAAAGTTATTTTTAGAGTTTTATTTTTCGATCAGTAAATAAGTTATTTTTTGAGTTTTATTTCTCCCTCAGAAAATAAAAGTTATTTTTTGAGTTTTATTTTTCGCTTAGAAAATAAAACTTATGTTTTGAATTTTGTTTTTCCCTCAGAAAAATAAAAGTTATTATTTATACATATGGCGAAATCTACAATTGCAGCCAAAACTAAACAGAAAATCTTTTATTCTCTGAGCAAAAATAAAACTCAGAAAATAACTTTTATTTTCTAAGCGAAAATTAAACTCATAAATTACCTTTTAGTTTCCGATCGAAAAAATAAAACTCAAAAAATAACTTACATATTTTCTGAGGGAAAAATAAAACTCAAAAAATAACTTTTATTTTCTAAGCAGAAAATAAAACTCAGAAGATAGTGATTAAAAATCAACTTTTTGGATATAACTATTTTTTTATTAAACATGAAATCAACCAGAATTTTGGTTAAAACAAAATTTTTGATTTTATGCAATATTTCGCTTTAATATAATAATATAATAATAATACGATGGCGCTTTTTTAACTCTGACGAGTTTTATGACCGAGCTTCTCTCCCAATTCGAGGTGTGCTCCTTTTTGTTTTTCCTACTAATTGGGTGGACCTTCAGTTTTATGCCGGCTCCGAACGGCGAATGCATTTTTTGTGAGAAGCTTTTTCATGGCAGAAATACTCTCGGAGGGTATGCCGCCCACTGCCGAGAGGTGACCGCTGCTCTTAAAAAACCAATAATTGGATTTTTACTAATTAGAAAAATTGTTTTGGTGTTTGGCTCGGACCGTGGTTTGAACCCGAGACCCCTGGCATAGCAGGCGAGCACTCTACCCACTGCACCACAGCGGCCACTATTTCGCTTTAGAAACAAAAAAATAACCCAAAATTGGTTCATATGGAATAAGTTTGAGTTCAGTTAAATATTTTATAGCTCATTTTTTCAATATTTTGATTTTAATATAAACAAGTAAGGAAGCCTAAGTTCGAGTGGAATCGAACATTAGATACTCAGCTGTATACTTTCATTGTTTGTTTGCGTTTGTTCGATATAGGGTGTATTTTATATAAAGCGAGTGCCGCATAAAGTGGGCGTAGCCACGCCCGTTTTCAACATTTTTATCAGTCATCCCACTACGCATATGAATATTATTCTTTGAGCTAAATTTCATTCCTTTATGACTTCTAGTTACAAAGAAGTCTTGTTACAAATTCCCAAAGGGTGTTCCAGAAATATCTTTGTTAAAAAGTAGGCGTGGTCATAAACCGATTTCAATAAATTTTTGCGTGTCTATTAACACAAGTTATAAAAGTGTATAAACCAAGTTTCGTCATAATATCTCAATTATTTGTCGAGTTATGGGCTCCGAAATCTCCTTGATTCCTTTGTCTGAAAAGAGGCGGTGCCACGCCCATTTTCCGAAATTTTTCTATTTTTTGTTTCCGATCTATTGTAGAACTCATGCCACAAAATTTCAATGAATTATCTTTATATTTGACAAAGATATCGCTTAAAATGTTTTTATTAGTCCACTTTATGATACACATATATAAAAGTGGGCGCGGTCGTCAACCGATTTTGGTAAAATTTTGAACATGTATTACTACAAGTAGTGAAAGTGTATAGACCAAGTTTCGTCATAATATATCGATTATTTGTCGAGTTATGGGCTCAGAAATCTCGTATATTCCTGCTTCTAAAAGGAGGCGGTGCCACGCCCATTTTCCAACATTTTTGTATTTTTTGTTTTATGTCCATAGTTGGACACCTTCCATAAAATTTCAATTATATATCTTTATATTTGACAGAGATATCGCTTAAAATGCTTTTATTAGGTCACTTTATAATACCCATATATAAAAGTGGGCGTGGTCGTCAACCGATTTTGGCAATTTTTCGTCCAAACATTTGCCTAGGTAAGTACATCACGCCTACCAAATTTCATCGATATATCTTCAACGGTTTCTGAGTTATGACTCATAAAACTTTCAATGTTTGCCCCTTAATAAGTGGGCGTGGCACCGCCCATTTTCCAAAATTTCACCATATTTCTTCATAAGGGCCTGAGCTCAATACGTGTGTGAAATTTTATCACTCTAGCTCTATTAGTGACTGAGATACAAAATTTCCGATTTTTACTATATAGGGGAGGTGGGCGTGGTCATGGTCCGATTTCGCCCATTTTCAATACCATCCGTTCCTGTCTTGATACCAACTTACATTTCAAATTTCATCAAAATATCTCAATTTTTGCGCGAGTTATCGTGCTCACAGACGGACGGACGGACAGACGGACAGACGGACGGACATGGCTCAATCGATTTCGCTTTTCACCCTGATCATTTTGATATACATAAGTCTATATCTATCTCGATTATTTCATTCTGTTACAATCCACCGTTAGGAAATCAAAACTATAATACTCTGTGTACTAGTACAGCTGAATATAAAAAAATCAGCATTGTAATATTTACCAAAAATCTGGTTGATTCTTTTCACATGTGAAAATAGTACTTTTTCTCTGTGTAGGTATATTATTAATAGATAGTGGAGGGTTGCGAGTTATGCTGGTAGAATTGCAACGCTTCGCAAGTGCATTGCATGTAAATTTGCTCATAACTTTTAATAGCAAATTATGATGTAGTTGTCGATTACATTGCTTTTGCTTTTTGTCTCTGTGCCTATTTTGCTCAAAATTTATTACCAAGTTGGATGACTTGTTTCCAAATATGCATTCGTAAGTAAGCATGTAAACACATAATAAATATATGTGTGTATGCTTTCCATGCAAATAAATGCCCGATTAATCCCGAAATTGATTTGTCCCGGATTGATTTCCTTCGAACGGGTGTAAATGTAGACTAATTGTAGACCAATCCCGAACGGGTATAAAGGTAGACTAATTCGACTCCTGAGTAAAATATCACCTTATTTCAAACATTTTTTCAAAAACGCCCTATTTCATAATTTATTTTAATAACGCCCTATTTCAAAATTATATTCAAAATAATCCCATTTCAGAGAAAACAACCCATTTCATACATATTTTTCTGAGATAGGGAGTTTTGGATTAATTTCTGAATTAGGATATTATTGAAACAAATTCTGAACTTTGAACAATCTACATGTGTATCCGTTCGGGTTGAAATCGATTAACCTATGTATATTTGTACCCGTTCGGAATATTGCCGATTAGACTACATTTGTACAGGTTCGGGTAGACAAATTGAACAATTAGTATCTTCATAGGACATGCTCGAACAAATGCTCCCATATAAAGGGATGTAATGTTGTATTAGTCGTAGCTCCCTTGCGATTGATCTCGGACACGTCCCGGATTAATCTCATATGTTGCAGGATTGCTTTTTCTATTTTATTTAATATTCTGTGTTAACCGAACATTATTGCGCACATTTGCTTTGTCTGTCGACAACAGGGCTGCAAACCGGTTCGAACCGAACCGGTTCAAAAACCGAACCACGGCGTTTTTTCAGTCTTTGAAATTAAAAAACCGAACCGGAAACCATTCAAAAAAACATGGTTCGGTTCAAGCTTCATAAATTATAATACACATACTAAAACTGTACATGACCGCCTATAACGGTGCAGTGAAATAAGATCCGCGGGCGTTATTTCCAAAAAAGGAATAACGCCAACGAATAAAATGCAATTAAATTTGTGGGCTTTATTTCCATTCAGAAAGGGAAAGAACGCCCGCGCGCCTTATTCGGCGATATGGGCTTTATTTCCCTTTCGGAAAGGCAATTAAGCCCGCAGTCGGGATTTTAAATATGGTGTATTATTATTAGAAAAAGCGCGTCAGGCGAAAATTTGGAAAAGCTTTGTTTATTTTGATTGTGTATTTTAATACTTACTTACTTGACCCAACTCGGTTGTAGTCGAGTTGGGCTATTTGCCTATATACGGTAAAATTTATTGTACAACCTTGTTGTACAATCTCATTTTGTGAAATATTATTTTGAGTGAAGATAGAGTCGCATATTATTGCGATTTTAATAAGAAGAAGAACGTTATGCAATAGCACGAATAATTAAAATAAAAAAAATAGCAAAATAAGTTGGTCATGCGAGCTTTCCATTTTGCATTATTTATTCTACAAATATGTACATACATATGTGTTCAATTCGTTATTTGTTATTTCTGTATATTGATTTGTTTGATTTGAAGTGTTCACTTCAAAAATTCTCATAAAATGAAATGTTGAACAACTTGACAAAAAATCAAAACTTTTTGATTTTTCATACAACCGAGACACAACTTCATACAACAGCCCAAAAAATGTTGTGATTTCGACCGCAACTTGCACAAGTTGTATAAAAAATTGCTAGCTGTGTGGCTAGCACTAGAGGGGGATTTAAAAAAAATTGAAAGAATCGAAAAATTGGAATAAAAATCGCGCGATTTTTTATTCCAATTTTTCTCATGCGGCGCTTTTTCCAATAATAATACGACATATTTAAAAAAAACGAAAAATTGGAATTAAAAATCGTGCGCCCGCGGGCGTTATTTCCGCGGCCCTTATTTCACTGCACCGCCTATCACTTTTCCATTTCATCTTGGATTTCCTTCGCGGATAGTTTTTTTTTTGCCAGTAGAATAGGGCTTAACGTAAAGGAGTAAAATTAAATGAAAACACTTTTATCTTAAAGATTTTCCCTGACAAAGTAATTTTTTTTTTTTTTCAATTTTTCATAAAAAATTTATAAAATTCAAATTGACTCATTAATATTTCAGAAATTACAAGACCTAGAGATGAATGTTATAGGAGCCATGTATATGAAATTTAATTTTTTGTCACTGCAACGTAGTAATTTCAATTCGTTTAAGAGATATACATGATCAAGTGGAGCCATTGGCCACATAACGGTAAATTGGCGATATCTCACAAATCTTCCCATAGAATTAAAAATGAACTCGACTTTCGGAATCAGCGGCCGACTTTATATATCGATAAGCTAGTGGCGTCCAGAGTAGAGAAAAAAAATTTATTTTGTAATCGAGTGTAATTATTATAGATGAATTTCATCTCAATAAAAGTACGTATCGTCCCTTCGAATACAAATTTGATTTCATTTTTTACCAACCCTATTCATTTCTGCATTTGCAGTTTTTTCTTATGTCATTTGATTTATTTGGCTATGTGCGTGAGGTACTCAGAGAAAAGGAATCAAAAATAAAATTTTTATTTTTATAATGCACGTTTTAATGTTTTTAAACGTTTTTGTATTTAAAAGTTATTTAAATACGAATATTTTTATTTTAAAAATGTCCATTGTAAAATTGTAAAATCAGGAAAAAACATTTTAAATTTAAAAATATTTATTTTCGTTTTAAGCACTATCAGGTTTTGAACCAAAAACTTTCGTTTTTATTCCATTCATTTTCCTTTTTAATTTAAACGTATGTATTTCTTTTTAAATCTCGAATACATTTTAATTTCAAAAATTTCATCGGTAACATTTTCCTCTATACAAAAATGAGGTAGATAAATTCCACGTTGAGAAAAAAAACTAAATTTTTCTATGCTAAACGGAAGAGAAAATTTTGACAGTTACAAAGATAAACTTTTGGGCGACAACGGGAAATGATACAATTTGAAAACGTAAAATGCATATACATACATATGTATTTGTTGATGGCAGTATTAATGGAAACAGAAGAAATGTATTCATGTAATGGTCTGATATTACTTTGTGTTTAAATTTTTGTGTTACTTGTATATATCGTGTCAAAATTTTACTCCCTTAAGTCAAAATTTAATTTTTTCTACCGATTGGCACACGGACTAATTTAAAAATTTTCGTTTTAAAATAAAAATGACTTGGTTTAAAACGTGCATTATAAAAATAAAAGTTATATTTTTTATTCCTTTTCTCTGAGTGTAGTTAGCACTATAACAGTTCTGAAGAAAGGTATGGACTTACAGGCATATGCACACCAAAATGGCAATGGTCAGTTAATGAGTTCAATACTCAACTTTTCCACATACAAACTAGGTATAACGGCGTATTTTGTACAGGTTGCTTACGTTTATATACACTCAGAGAAAAAATGCATTGTAAAATCAAGTACGATCATACTTAATCTTACAATGCTAAATTTTTATTAAAACAATCTTGTTTTAACTATGAACAACTTTGAATTAAAATTGGCAATTTTGATTTAAAAATTCATTTTTAATTCAAGATTGTAGCCATCTTAAATTAAGGTTGAGCTATTTTGATTCAAAATTGCGCAATCTTAGATCAAGTAGAATGTGATTGATTTAAAATTGCCATGCTTAAACGCGCTGTGTTTTGGATATTCTGTGCAATTTTCATTCACTAAAAAGCAAGCAAATCCTACGGATTCAAATATTTTGATTATTTAATATTTTCATATCAAAATGGTAGAAATACAATATATTGATGGTATTGTATACACAAGTGAATTAGGGGAAATGGACCCCGAAATTTTGGTAGCTGAATTCCGTGAAAAATTGTTTACTTGGAGGAAAACGGAGGTGGGTATTGATGATATGGATTATTAAGTATTACCCTAAAGATATTTTCTTTTTTTCTCAGTAACTATGGAATTGACGATGAAACTATGTCTTTGTCCAGTAAGGTAACCGAGTGGCTTACGCATAATTAATCTTTTTCATAAAAGAAAAGTGTTATAAATGTGTGTACATATGTAAATATTTAAAAGTTTATCAAATAAATTCGCAAGTTCACATGCAAGTAATAATAAGGATCTTTTTGGGTAGGTTTCGTGGTGAAAAATAAATTGGTTGTGGGGAATATGAAAAATAAAATGGTTCAATGTTAAATTAAGAACATTCTACCTTAAATTAAGATTGGACGTTTTTATTTTAAGATTGCACGATTTTATTTTAAGATTGCATACTTTTAAATAAATACGAATCAATGTAAAATGAAGCATAAACCACGTTAAATTAAAAATGTTAAATGTTATAATTCCATTATAAAATCAACATTGTCCATACTTGGATTAAGAATTTTCCATTTTAACTGGAAATCATGACGGTTTATACTTGATTTAACATTGTTCATGCTTGATTTTAAAATTTTTTCCCCTGAGTGTACCATCAAAATTAAATTTAAGTGGTGTAAGAAAAGAGATATGTGCGTTAAAACGATATGTGCATAGAATGTACCCGCGCAGAGGCATTGCGCGACCTGGCTGTATTTACATGATCGCCTATAACTTCTCCCTTTTACCATGGCTTTTCTTCGTTGATAGCTTATCTATTTGCCAATGCGGCTTCGCGTAAAGGAGTAAAACTAAAGGTAAAAACTTATGTTTTAAAGATCTTGCCTGACAAAATCAATCTTTTCTTCAAATTTTCGTAAATAATTTAAAATTTTCAAATTGACTCATCTATATTTTAGAAACTATAAGACCTAGAGAAAAATGTTATAGCAGCCGTGTATAGGAAATTTTCTTCCGTTTGGTGTTACTCCAACGTATATAGCTCAATGTGTTAAAGAGACATACTGGATTAAGTGGAGCCATTGGCCAAATAACGGTAAATTGCCGATATCTCACAAACCTTCCCATAGAATTAAAAATGAACCAGATTTTCAGAATCAGCGACCGATTTGACATATAGATAGGATAGTGGCGTTCAGAGTATTTTTTGTCTGTAGAGCAGTGTAACCAACGAAACGAAATTCTTTTTGATAATTATCAAAAGAGTATTTTTGTTAAATATTTAACATTAAAATATTTAAAAGTTGAATTGAAAAGAAAATTTTTTTTTCGGTTATTGATAAAAATGAACGTTAAAGTTCAGCCCTGAATTTTTGTAATTAACAAAGGAAAGTTTGGAAAATATTACAAATCATCTTGAACCATTTTGAACCGAACCGAACCAGTGATTCAGAGGTACCATGAACCGGTTCTTGTACCGGTATAGATTTTTTCTAAGTGGTTCGAACCACTGAACCGAACCAGATCGATTTTTGGAGTGGTTTGCAGCCCTGGTCGACAACAGCTATTTGAAATGAATGCGATTTGCAGTCGATCTGCATCCGAACAATAAATTTTTTGTATGTATGTACATATGTAGGTATTACATACCTACAACAGTTGCAACGACACGTCGCCGCTTTAGGGAAATGCAAATGCGAATACACTGATCGGTGGTACGATTGTCATGTCGAATTAAAGTGCAGCACATAGAGGAGAACTACGAAATATCCATTTTTATGTAAATACATACATATGTATGCATATGCATACATACATACATATGTCCAAAATGTACCAAATTTCATCGATATATCTTTAACGGTTTCTGAGTTATGGCTTATAAAACTTTCAATATTTGCTCCTTAATAAGTGGGCGTGGCACCGCCCATTTTCCCAAAATTTTTGTATTTTTTGTTTTATGGCCGTAGTTGGACTCCTGCCACAAAATCTCAGTGATAGATCTTTATATTTGACAGAGATATCGCTTAAAATGTTTTTATTAGGCCCCTTTATAGTTCCCATATATAAAAGTGGGCGTGGACGTCAACCGATTTCGATAATTTTTCGCCAAAACATTTGCCTATGTAAGCAAATTACGCGTACCAAATTTCATCGATATATCTTCAACGGTTTCTGAGTTATGATATATAAAACTTTCAATGTTTGCCCCTTAATAAGTGGGCGTGACACCGCCCATTTTCCAAAATTTCACCAAATTTCTTCATAAGAGCCTGAGCTCAATACGTGGGTGGAATTTTATCACTCATGCTATATTAGTGACTGAGATACCAAATTTCCGATTTTTTTCTATATTGAAAAAGTGGGCGTGGCCTTGTCCCAGTCTCGATACCAACTTGCATTTCAAATTTCATCAAAATATCTCAATTTTTGCGCGAGTTAGAGTGCGTACGGACGGACGGACGGACAGACGGACGGACGGACAGACGGACGGACGGACGGACGGACATGGCTCAATCGATTTCTCTTTTCACCCTGATCATTTTGATATATATAAGTCCATATCTATCTCGATTATTTCATTATGTTACAATCCACCGTTATGAAATCAAAATTATAATACTCTGTGTACTAGTACAGCTGAGTATAAAAAAGTTGGACTTTTCCACAAGAAAAAAATTTATATGTATCCATACCAGGGCCGTAGCCAGGATTTTATTTCGTGTGGGGTTTCATCGTTGTGGATTTTTTTTTTTGCACTAAATAAAAATAATAAAAAAAATTCTGGTTTCTAAAGTGCTATTTCGAAGAAAATTTTTTTTACAAAACTTTTGATTTTCAAATTAGGGTTTTTATAATGAGTTTTAAAAATCAGGAAACTTTTATTCATTTAAAAATTATTCTATTGCAAACACGTTGAATACTTTATCTTTGGTGATTTTATCCAAGTGAAAAAAAAATAATATTTTATGGACGAAAAACTCGGTTTTCAGCTGTAAAAGTCTGCCCCAAGAGTTTTTACAGCACTGTTGTTATTGTTTTTTTTTTAACACGCAAACTTTTAGGCGAAAGTGTGTGTATGCATACACTGAAGTTTTTCAGTGTGAGATGTGCTTATTAATTTATGGGAACACAATCGAAATTGTAATGCCCTAATCGCAATTTGGCGTTCGGTCGGTCGCGCTTCTGACAAGTGAGTAGAAATGTATTGAAATATATGGAGCAAATCGCATTGTGACCTCAAGCGTTTGATCGTAAAATTTTGTAATATCGTATGTTCATTGCAACCCTGTATAACGCCTGAGTTGAACATTTCTCTACTAAGTCGGGTGTTTGACATTAAGTAAATTCAAAGTTTTTTTTTCGATGAAAAATTGTGAAATTTATGAAAAAATTCAACAAAATATTTTAGTGGCAGGGAACATGTTTACAATCCATATCTAATATCGAATGTCAGTGTGAAGCGGCTTTGAGGTACGATCAACGCGCGACCGACCTAATGCCAAATTGCGATTCCGGCATATTGTCCAAAAAAAACAATTTTAAAAAGCCGCACTTAAAACTAAAATTCTGTTTGTCCGTGCTTTGCTGTCGACTGATCTGTTTGAAATTACACAGAAAATCAACAGCACAAATTAACAAACAAATATATTCGACTGTTCTGTGCTTCGACTTTAGATATTTTCAAAGGAAATCGAAATTCAAAAGGTCTCAAAAAATTCTGATAACATTCGCAGAATAGCAACATCTTATTTTTTGAGACTGTTGGTGTTATGCTGGCAAACAGTGCTTGGGAAGCTTTATATTTCCTTCTAATGTCCTTTCATCTGTGAAGTCGTTTTCATATATGTAGTTGGGTCACCTAGCCGAGTTTTTGGACCATAAAACATCCCTTTTGTTTCACTTGGAAAAAATCGCCAAAAATAAAGTATTCATCGAATCTTTTTAATATTACGCTTAAAATGTTTGCAATAAAACAGAATAATTTTAAAAAGAATAAAACTTTCCTGATTTTTACAACTTCTTATAAAAACCCCAATAAAAAAGAAATTTTTTCAATAATCGGAAAAAATCAATAAAATGTTGACTTTGAAAAGTTAGTATTGAAAATAGGTGAAACGGACTATAACAACTCACACATCCCACTCTGAAAAAAATACCCGTAGTTAAACCAACAACTTTCGGCTGTTGAATCTCCGTCTTTGATTCAACAGCAGAAGTATTTGTTTTTACAGCAAAGTTTTTGATCCAACAATTTATTCAAAAACGGGCGTTGTTGATTCAAAAACTTGCTTGCCTTTAAAAAACTTTTTGTGAGAAAATATTTTTTTGTGAGAAAACCAACAAAAAAATAATGATGGAGAGAAGATGAAGAGAAAAATCCAAAAAAAAAGTTTATTTTTCGCAACAATTTTCTCCCCGTTTTTGATTTAAAGGCAAAAGTGTTTGATCCAACAGTTTCCGTTGTAAACAAAACTAATGAGAACAAATTTTTTTAAATTTTGTTTTTTACAATGATTCAAATAATTCATGGATTCCTTTTTAGGAAATGGAAGTATAAATAGGTTACTACATTACAATATAATGTTGAATGTTCCACTGTGTGATGATTGGATAGAATTTCAGGTTGATGTCATGGTTCGAATCCGGAGGAGAATATAAAATAAAAAAGAAAAATCAGAATAAGAAATAAAGATAGCAACCAGTGAATGATAAGAAGGAGGAGAGAAGAATAGGATAACAAGCGGAGGCTAAATATTTGCAGTTGGGACCCGGGCGGAGAGAAGATGAAGAGTAAAATGCAAACAAAAATTTATTTTTAGGTGAAAATTTTTTCCAACAATCTCCATTATTGACTTAAATCAACAACGCTCCCACCTTTGAAACAACAACGGAACGTTGTTGGGCACATTTCAACTGCGGAAAGTAGTTGATTTAACAGCGAAAGTCTTTAGATTTACAACGTTTTTTTTTCAGAGCATATATGGGATAATTGAGACACTAATATAACCCGAGTAATGAATTTTCAGCCATGTAATGACTTTATGCAGTTATAAAGAAATATGCTAAAATTTTAGAAAATGTATGTAAAATAATTTAATTTATAAGTGGTATGTCGTTAGAAGCGTACTTTAATTATCTTTCTAACGGAGTAGATACGGTTTGCGGGTATTTGTAACTTCAGCGAAAAGAATTTTTGATTGAAGTTGTAACCAATAAAAACCCAAAATTACCCTTATCTCAAAACCCTATAGGGTTTTGACTTCGGCAGGTTCATGCCAGCCCTCCCCTATTCCTGAAATTATTAATTTTTGTAAACTAGTGTTTTCAACATATAGCTTTGAATATGATAGAAGTAAAATTTATCTACCAGAATTTCGTGGGGGGTTCAAACACCCAAACCCCCCCTAAATACGGCCTTGATCCATACGTAGAATTAACCGCTAAAGCGAATGGCGTATTCAGTTTTTTGGAGCACTTCCCAGGTAAGGTAATATCGAGGCCAAAAGTGATAATTTTCTTGTTTTTTTAATTATAATATAAAACAAACAATAAACTAGGCTTATATTTAATATATATACTGAACTGTGGTTATAGTTTATTAAGTCTTGATTTGAATTTTCTTAAATAAATTAATTGAATATCGGTAACAATTTCGATACTCTTGGCATTTAAAGTTTCAGTTTTTTAAGACATCTACTTCTAACATTCACTATTTTGTTGCACATTTTTTAAGTTAGCATTTACGTATTGAACTACGTCCATTTTAAAATCTAGACGACTCTCTTCGCGAACTTTTTCGAACACCTCTCCAATAGCACCCAAGAAACTGTCATTAGTGATTGACTTTTGGCTTCCCAAAAAATGACTTATGTCGCTGACCAGTTCGTCAAAAGCAATGTCCTCATCCTACTTTTTCTTTTTCCGCTTACCCTGCGTTGATAAAGTAGTTTCCGGCTGATGCATTATAATTTGTTCTGTCGCACCTATTTCGAAATCAAAGGAAGCCTCCTTATCATCTGACTCTTGGGCACCTGGTATTTGTGTGACGATATTTGTGCTTGTCCTAAGAAAATGGAAGTACATACATATCTCTACTTCTCTACTTATCTCTACTTCTATACTAATTATATAAAATTGATTGTATGGAAAATGTATGTAACGCGATAACTCAAAAAGTACTGGACCGCTTTTAATAATTCTTTTTTTTAAAATGTCATAAATTTTGAATTCTCGACAGCCATGTACTTTTTTTTGCGCATTTCTGAGACTTTAATACCTTTTTCCCGGTTTAAAATTTCGAAAAACTCAAAAAAGCGCGAGCATAGACAGATTCGTTTGGTCATTTGCCGTGTTCAGTGTCGCAGTCGCAGTCGTGCCAGGCAGCGCAGCGCAGGCGACCCACATGTTTGTTTTTGCACGGTTTGTTATCTGGCTCGGTGGCAATTAAAAACCTGTTTACACATCAGTGTTGCCAGAATATTTTGAAGCTTATAGCTAAATTAAAAAAAAAAAATTGCTAAAAATAGCTAAATAATTTTTTTCATAGCTAAAATAAATAGCCAAATTTTTTTTTTTCAAAAATAGCCAAATAATCATTTATTTAAAAAGGCGGGACATAAAACAACTTCACATATATGAATATTTATATATACATATATTATATCGAGCCATAACCGCCAAATTGACGTAACCAGCATATAAAAATTTTTAGAGGAGAACGTTTTCTTTTGCAAATATCTACGTAAGTGAGCAACGCATTCCAGTGAAATTTTGTATGATGATTTTGTCCACTTTTGGTACATAACGCAGCAGAACTTCGTTGGAATGTGTGGCTTTTTTGCGTAGATATTTACAAAAGAAAACGTTCTCCTCTAAAAATTTGTATATGGTGGTTACGTTAATCCGGCGGTTATGGCTCGATATATTGTAGCCACATACATATATTTGTTTGTATGTACTTATATATGTACGTCGCATAATAAGATTATTACAATGAAAAAAAAAAAATAAATTCATTACATATGTATGTACATTCAATTGCAGTATTAAAATAAATTATAATAGCGACTAGTTAATATTTAAACTTTAGTTAAAAATTTGATTCAATAACATTTCAAAAATCATATATTCTTCATTTAATTCACAGGTTGAATCATATATATTAATTGAAGCCATTGCTTTGTTAATATCGTTAGGAATTTTAAAGTTATTACAACATTTTTCAAGCCTTTTTAGACCATACCTAACAGTCAATAGAGAGTTCAACATAAATAATTGCATTCTATTTCTTTGCTTTGTTTTTATTACGTTCATAACAGAAAAGCTACGTTCTATTTCTGCATTACTAAGCGGTAGGATTCGAAAATTAAACACAAAAGATTGTAGTTCTTCAAACGGATTTTCGTTAAGAGCATTTCTAAACTTTCTTACGTCTACCCAAAACTTTATTGTAGAGGTAGTTGCCTTCCATGGGTATACATGTAGTTTTTTCCATTGCATTTCTAAAATAGTGATTTCCTCCGTGTTAAAGTGGTCCTTTTCATCCTTGAAAGTGTCAAATATTTTTGGCTTATTTACAGAAAAAAATTCAATATTTTTTAAAGATTGAATATTCTGCGGTAAGCGTTGGCGGAGTTGCTCAATTAACTTGATAATAAAGTTCTGAAAAATTTTACGAATACACCGTGAAAAGGACGGAAGTAAAATATTGTGAATCTCAGAGCGAGAAAAATGTCGCAATATTCATATTGAACGTACAGCACTAGTTTGCGATTCATCAAACCGATTCAAATATCGCGATACATATTGACAGTGTAGCGTATGCCAATGGTCATTTGCGAATTCAGATAGCAAAATGGGCAATAAACAAAATGTATGGCAGAGTTGCTTTTGCGCACTGCGAAAACCTTATTGATCAACCTTGCATATGAATGCATCAATAAAACTGCTCTACAGCCAAAAAATACTCTGAACGCAACCATCCTTTCTATATGTAAAATCGGTCGCTGATTCCGAAAATCGGGTTCATTTTTAATTCTATGGGAAGGTTTTTGAGATATCGGCAATTTACCGTTATTTGGCCAATGTGTCCACTTAATCCTGTATATCTCTTTAACACAGTGAGTTATATTCCTTAGGGTGACACCAAACGAAATAAAATTAAATTTCCTTTTCACGGCTCCTATAACATTTTTCTCTAACTCTTATAGTTTCTGAAATATTGACGATTAAATTTTAATTTTTTCGATTTTTTACGATTTTTTGAAGAAAAAATTGACTTTGTCAGGCAATATCTTTAAAACCAATATTTTTACCTTCGGTTTTACTCCTTTTCATGAAGCTCCATTCTATTACCAAAAAAATAAGCTATCAACGATGAAAATCCATTGTAAAATGGAAAAGTTATAGGCGATCAAGTAAATACAGCCAGGTCGCGCAATGCCTCTGCACGCGTACATTCTATGCATATTGTACCAATACCTACACATCTGCAGTAGCAGCACATTGGCAGCGCGGTAGATACAAGCCCATTTACGGGTATAACATGCATAAAATATACCCGTGTAGAGGCATTGTGCGACTTGGCTGTATTTACTTGATCGCCTATAACTTTTCCATTTTACCATGGATTTTCTTCGTTGATAGCTTATTTTTTTGCTAATGGAATGGAGCTTCATGAAAAGGAGTAAAACCGAAGGTAAAAATATTGGTTTTAAAGATATTGCCTGACAAAGTCAATTTTTTCTTCAAAAAATCGTAAAAAATCGAAAAAATTAAAATTTAATCGTCAATATTTCAGAAACTATAAGAGTTAGAGAAAAATGTTATAGGAGCCGTGAAAAGGAAATTTAATTTTCTTTCGTATGGTGTCATCCCAAAGAAGATAACTCACTGTGTTAAAGAGCTATACTGGATTAAGTGTACCCATTGGCCAAATAACGGTAAATTGCCGATATCTCAAAAACCTTCCCATAGAATTAAAAATGAACCCGATTTTCGGAATCAGCGACCGATTTTACATATAGATAGGATAGTCACGTCCAAAGTACAGACAAAAAATTTCATTTTGTGATCCAGTGTAATCAATAAAATAAAGAAGGCATGCCAGACTTTCAACTTTTGTATAGTTTGATAGTCATAAGGATCAGATACACTTTCAAGTTTTCATAAACTCACAGATGACTCATTAGCTTAAAATGATAAACTGATGTGCAAAATAAAGAAATTAAGAAAAATAGCTAAAAATGGCTAAGCTATTAAAAAAAAAGCTAACAAAAAAAGCTAATAGCTAAACGCGAATATCTGTAGCTAAACGCCAAAAGTTATAGCTAAATCTAGCTACAAAATAGCTAAAGTGGCAACACTGTTACATATGCATACTATGCTATAACTCAAGAACGCCTGCACCTACACCTGTGATTTTGGCATCAAATGAAAGGTGTTGAGCAGGACTTCAACATAACTTAACTTAACTTAACTTAAATTAACTTAACTTAGCTTAACTTGACTTAACTTAGATTAACTATTGTTCGTCATTGCGAAGCAACGGGTATTTGCTAGTATATATGTATATATGTATATAAGAATTTCTCGTTTAAAGGTATTAGATATGAAAACGCACAACGCCAGCAGCATCTGCAGAAGAAATCGATAGAATATAGAACTCTTTTCATATCCTAAGCAAATAAAAACAAATAATAACACTGGTCTACAAGTTTTTGTTACAGAAATAAAATTCTACTTTTCTAAAGGATTTCGGTGCGCTGAATCCGAATCTGAACTCATCTATATATAATTGCCCCTCAGCATTCCAACTCAATTAGCTTCGAAAATAAATGCAAATGTACCTCGTTCAAAAGGTAATTAAAATACGCTTTTGACGACATAGTACTTGCGGCGGTGGAATAAAAACTCACTGAGTGATAGCTGGTCAAAGTCAAAATTTTGTGGATTTTTTGCAATTTTTTTTTTAATTTCGATTTTGAAAATAGTTATTTTATAAGAACAGTGGCGTAGTAATGGGGGGGTTTTGGGGACAAACGCAATCCCCCCCCCCCCCCGAAAGATTCGTTTTGACCATAAAACCATCTTTGACTTTATTAGCATGCATTTCTTTTTCAGGAAAAAATCAATGAGAATAGTAATTTTTCGAAATTGGTAATTCGAAATTTAGCGCTTTTTCACGAAGTATTACTTATAAGTCTAGCGTTTGTTGAGCCGTAGGAAAGTGCAAGAACCGCAGGAATTTTACCACAATTTACATTCTTTGTACTTATATTCGCTCTTTTGTGGTAAAATTCCTACGGTTCCTGCACTTCCCTACGGCTCAACAAACGCTACAATTATTATACGGTATTGCTGTTATTAACATGCTAATAACAGAAAAGTAACGCCAATTATTTAAATTTCAAGTTTTCTTTCAATTACTTATCATCTTAATCAAATAATATTAGTATAAACTACAATGGGAATAAATATGCAATGTATAAGAGTATCTGAACTTGAGATTTTACTTAATGTCTGTCAAAATGGAATATTAAAAAACTAAATTATATAAGAAAATTATTATTTATAACCGTAGCACATAGGTAGATTTTCAAGTTTTATGCGGCCAAAAATATTTTATTGTGTACATCTATTCCAAATTGCTTGTTTAATGCAAAATTTTAATAATTTGTGTTAAAAGCAGGGACCGATTTTAATCGTTATTTTCATTTCTTCGGATGAAAAATAATTATTAAGAAAACTTCGTTAACAATAAAATGCAAGTATGCCGATACAATGATTTTAGCACATTCTATCCAAATATGAGCTCATCTTTATTCTAAAGATTTCTATTTTTTAAATTTTTAAATAACCATTATTTACGATTTTTTATTTTTTCGATCAAAAATAATTTTTATTATTGAATTTACCGATCAACTTTAATCAATATTTTTTTATTTTTTCTCCGATCATAGTAAACTTTTTCAAACGTTAGTGAATCCTATATTTGATGGCCTGAAGTTGACGATTGTGCCAACATTGGCGCAGTTCTATTTGAGAACAAAATTTGAAAAAAAAAACAAGTTTTTAGATGTTATTATAATCGGAAAAATTTAAATCCAATAATAAAAATTATTTTTGATCGAAAAAATAAAAATCATAAAATATCGATCAAGTTTCATAGGAAAAATTTAAATCCAGTAATAACAATTATTTTTGATCGAAAAAATAAAAATCATAAAATATCGATCAAATTTCATCGAAAAAATAAAAATCAAATTATAACGATTAAAAATGATTTTTTTTATAAAAATGATAATCGTTACGGTCCCTGGTTAAAAGTAGAGCTCTCGATTTTTTTTGAACATTTTCGAGTAGCCCGAACAGTTGTTGTTCAAATGCTCGAAGAGTTGTTTGTTTGTTTATTACCCGTATGTTTGTACGGGCATTTGAACAATTCGGGTATTTTGAAGTTTGTTTTTTTCTTTTATTTATTATTATTATTTCTTCTTTATATGTAGTTTTTTTTATTTTTGTTTTTCCGATACACATTTTTTTTGTTTGTAAGCTCGAATGCTCGAATGTTTGTACGGGCATTTGAACAACAAACGGGTTTCAAACAAAAACGATCAGATCGAATTGCTCGATACCCGGGTATCTAGGGCTCTAGTTAAAAGTCGATTTTATTGAAAAATATATACAGTGACTCAAAAAAAAATCATACGCCAGAGTTTTTAAATTTATTTCAAACAGTTCTGTCGAAAATTTGACTCTCTTATTTTCGTTTAAAAATGTAAACAATTTTTCAATAAAAATCGTCTTAAGCAGGATTTCTAAGCTTATGGAAAAATCCGAAAAATCGTAGAAATTTCTAAAAGTGGATTAAAAATTTCAAAGCGCGGCCAGAATTTATAGAAGATTTTGAGGAGATTTCTAAGTGTACTGTTATGTAGCCAACCAATTTTAGTGTAAAAAGTAATAGCAAATGCTGTAAAAATTTCCGTCGATTTTAGTAATTTTTTTCTGTAGGGTGTTTGCGTTATATGTACGTGAGACCGTTCTAGTTTGCGGTACTTTTTACATTTTTATTATACATTTTTACATTTTATTGTATTTTCTATAGAGAGGGTACAGCATAATGTGGGCGTGACCACACCCATTATCAACAGTGTTATCTCTCATCAGACCAAGCCTAAAATATTCTCGTTAGTGCAAAATTTCATCCCTTTATAAGATGCCACGTTACACGTCACAAGTTTCCAAAGGGAGTTTTACAATTTTTTTTTAAGTATGCGTGGTTACAAACCGATTTTGGTAAAATTTTACTACAAGTAATAAAATTACATATGTACCTACACCAAGTTCTGCCGTAATATATCAATTATTTGTCGAGTTATGGGCTCCGAAATCTCTTAGATTCACGATGCCACGCCCATTTTAAAAAAAATGTATGGTTTCCCTTTTTGTCCATAGTTGGACTCATGCCGCAAACTTTCAATGAATTATCTTCATATTTGACAAAGTAGTCGCTTAAAATGTTCTTATTAGGCCACTTTATAGTTCCCATATATAAAAGTGGGCGTGGTCGTCCACCGATTTGGACAATTTTTCGTCCAATCGTGTGCTTTAGCAAGTAAATCACGCTTTCCAAATTTCAGCTTATATATCTACTACCGTTTCTGAGTTATTGATGACTTATAAAACTTTTAGAATTTATCCTGTCATAAGTGGGTGTGGCACCGCCCATTTTCGAGAATTTTAATTTATTTCTTTATAAAGCGTAAGCTCATTGCATGGATGGAATTTCATCCATTATCACTTTTTGCGTGTTTTTCGATATATACTATATAGGGAAAGTGGGCGTGGTCATAATCCAATTTCGCCCATTTTCAATACCAACCTTTCCTGTCTAGTTAGGAGCCTCTGTACCAAATTTCATCAAAATATTTAAATTTTACTACGTACAGTTGAGTATAATAATTTGTGAGAAAATGTGCCAAGTCCACCTAAAAAAAACAAAATCATATAAAGCAAATGTGCTAAGTCCTAAAGAAGCTCATAACTTTGTACAAGCCTTATATTAAAATGTGCCGATAACTGGTATTTTAGCACCACCATCTGAGGAAGAAAACTGCATTTTCAGACTTCTAAAATAGTCACAACAAAAAAAGTTAGGAGGTTTTTTGTCTCTCCTGAAAAGTTACCAGAAATGGACTTAGCACATTTGCTCACGAAGCCAACGATATGTATTTTAAGCGATATTTGTGTACTAAAATGTTAAATTATAGTCTGAAAAAATTACATTTCGCTAGCTTAGAGTGCAAACTGTGCAAGTCCACTTTTATGAAAAAGTGTATTTTTATGCAGAACGCTAGAAAAATCAAATACGCACCGCGCTAAACCAGTCTGAGATACTTGTCATATTTCTACCCGTTGTTATTCAGTGATACGCAAATTGTGTAAGTCCAAAAAGCGATAAAAATTGTGTAAGTCCAAAATATTTATATGAACAGAAATATTTTTTTATTTCGAATTTTTTTCTTTTTTGTTTTTTGTCTCTCCTACAAAGTTTTAAAAAAGGACTTACACAATTTGCATTCTAAGCTAGCGATTTTTATCATTTGTAAAAAAAAGTGTAGTTTTTTTTTGGTAATTTTAATTTTGGTAAATTTTTTACATTGGCTGTAACCCCCCCTCCCCCCCCCCAAAAATTCTCTAGCTACGCCACTGTATAAGAAGTTGGGAAACTCAACAAAAGATTTATTTTAAAAAATTAGCCTATTAAATTGCAAACACTTTAAGCGTAATTTTACCAAGATTCCATTATTGCTTTATTTTTAGCGATTTTTTTCGGTTGAAACGAAAACGATATTCTATAGACGAAAAACTTTATTAGGTGACCCAACTATGTGAAAACGACTTCATAGCTCAAAAATTCATTAGAGCGATATATAGAGCTCCACCAGACTAAAATAATGACATATCAATTTTTCAAATCGTGTGTCAAATAAAAAAGTAGCAAAAAAAAATATTCCGCGGTATTTCGCGGTATAAAAAAAAAGAAAAAATTGTCCCGAAACCCTCTCAACATAAGCTTCATATCGACGGGCTAGTGCACAAACCGGATAAATGCAGGTTTTGGCGAAACTGAGTTAATTGCATTTTTGGAATCATCAACACTATACCTACCTCGTGTGTAATTTTTGTAAGCAGATTATCAATAATGGCGGAGATATGCGGCGGCATAATCAGTTAAGTGCTTTGAAAATGAAATATTTGTTGTGCACAAACCGGATAAACGAGCTTAGAAATTCAAATTTTCTATAAACATAATTTTTCTTGTGCACAGAAATTCCAAGTGCCACAAAATAAAAATTTATGCTCGGTATCCTATAGATCAGGGCTGCTCACCTCATAGGCACTCAAAGCACAATTGTTTTTGTTTTGTACCGAATCATAGGCACAGATACATATTTTCACTTCAAATATGAAAATAAAATTTTCTTTGCACTGCCATAAGCACTGAGATATAAAAAAATTTTATATGTATGTGCCTATGATTCATATTGAATGTGCAGAGCAAAGGCACTTTGTATAGGAGCTCGAGCACTGCCGTAAGAAATCGAAATTTACAATAACAAATGTGTAATGAAAAAAAATTAAAAAAATGAAAGCACTGTAAAAAATTAGTATTCAAAAAATTTTCATATAAAAAATAAAAAAATTTGTATGTATGTGATACAACCATTTGAAAATAAATTCTAAAATAATATTTTATTGGAATTCTTAAAAAAATTTAAATGAGGAAAAAAAATTTTTCAGTGCATATACAAAATTTGTAGATGTATTGAGCTTTGTACTTTCAATACAAGAGCGTTGAGCAGCCCTGCTATAGATTATTATAGATTTATATAGTGATATTTACACAAATAGTTGTGTTTTAATGGCTAGTCTATATCTATATATTTATATGTACCTACATATGTATGTATGTATATTAGATAGGGTCGAAAAAATTAGTAGTAGTATGTTGAGAGGGTTAAGGGGCACAAAAATAAAATTTTTTTTGAACCCGCGAAATACCGCCGAAATTGTTTTTTTCTTGTAACTTTGTTATTTAACATTTCCCATTTTTAAAATTGATACGTCATTAGTTTCGTATTTTGAAGCTCTAGACTTCCTTCTGATGTCCTTTTGAGCCCTGAAGTCGTTTTCACATAGTTGGGTCAGCTAACTTATTTGTATGTCCATGAATTATCCTCTTTGTTTTGTCAAATGAAAGTGCTTCAAAATTCATGTCAGTGTTACCTTGAAACGGTTTTACTAAATTGATAAACAAAGAAGTTACGTCACGACGAATATTTAACGTAGCAATTATTTAACTAATTTTTTTTAAGCAATTCAGTATATGTAATAACAATGTTACAATAAAAAAAATATTTCGGCGGTATTTCGCGGGATCAAAAAAAAAAGAATAAAAAGTTTGTCTTTAATCCTCTCAATATAAGCTTCAAACTTAGGGTCGGACTTTTACAACTTATTTTAATTTTGATGATTTCTACGACTTTAGTATGTTGCAGCAACAAGTGTTATATAACACAACTTTAAATACACAAAAAGAGGGCGTTAAATGGTTGAAAATTAAATGGTTAAGATTTCAAAAATCTGAACCATTATTAATAAAATATAAATACGGTTTATCGGATGACGGGTTCATGGAGATAAAAATAAATCAGCCAACAAGAAAGAGAAGAGGAGTTAATGAAGATCCATATTTTGAATGGAACACTATAAATTTAAAACCAAACAAGTAAGGAAGCCTAAGTTCGAGTGGAATCGAACATTAGATACTCAGCTGTATGCTTTCATTGTTTGTTTGCGTTTGTTCGATATAGGGTGTATTTTATATGAAACGAGTGCTGCATATACAGGGCGCAGCCACGCCCATTTTCAAAATTTGTATCAATCATCCAAATAAGCATATAAATATTATTGTTAGTGCAAAATTGCATCCCTCTATGACTTTTAGTTACAAAGACTTCACGTTACAAATTCCAAAAGGGTGTTCCAGAAATATCTTTGTTAAAAAGTAGGCGTGGTCATAAACCGATTTCAATACATTTTTGCGTGTCTATTAACACAAGTTATAAAAGTGAATAAACCAAGTTTCGTCATAATATCTCAGTTATTTGTCGAGTAATAGGCTCGTAGATTTCTTTGCATAAAAAGAGGCGGTGCCACGCCCATTTTATAAACTTTTTTTATTTTTTGTTTCCGGTCTATTGTAGAACTCATATCACAAAATTTCAATGAATTATCTTTATATTTCACAGAGATATCGCTAAAAATGATTTCATTAGGTCACTTTATAATACCCATATATAAAAGTGGGCGTGGTCGTCAACAGATTTTGGTAATTTTTCGTCCACACATTTGGCTAAGTAAATATATTACGCGTACCAAATTTCATCGATATATCTTTAACGGTTTCTGAGTTATGACATATAAAACTTTCAATGTTTGACCCTTAATAAGTGGGCGTGGCACCGCCCATTTTCAAAAATTTTTGTATTTTTTGTTTTATGTCCGTAGTTGGACTCCTGCCACAAAATTTCAGTGATAGATCTTTATATTTGACAGAGATATCGCTTAAAATGTTTTTATTAGGCCCCTTTATAGTTCCCATATATAAAAGTGGGCGTGGCCGTCAACCGATTTTGATAATTTTTCGTCAAAACATTTGCCTAAGTAAGCATATTACGCATACCAAATTTCATCGATATATCTTCAACGGTTTCTGAGTTATGACATATAAAACTTTCAATGTTTGACCCTTAATAAGTGGGCGTGGCACCGCCCATTTTCCAGAACTTCATCAAATTTCTTCATAAGGGCCTGAGCTCAATACGTGGGTAAAATTTTATCACTCTAGCTATATTAGTGGCTGAGATACCAAATATCCGATTTTTTCTATATAGGAAAAGTGGGCGTGGTCATGGTCCGATTTCGCCCATTTTCAATACCAACCGTCCCAGTCTCGATACCAACTTGCATTTCAAATTTCATCAAAATATCTCAATTTTTACGCGAGTTATCGTGCGTACGGACGGACGGACGGACGGACGGACGGACGGACGGACGGACGGACGGACGGACGGACGGACGGACATGGCTCAATCGATTTCTCTTTTCACCCTGATCATTTTGATATATATAAGTCCATATCTATCTCGATTATTTCATTATGTTACAATCCACCGTTATGAAATCAAAATTATAATACTCTGTGTACTAGTACAGCTGAGTATAAAAATTCGAGCCCCCTCCCTATTTCAAGGGAAAAAAAGAGAGACCTAATTTTTTTACTATCAAAGGGCGTAATTCCTGAAATTTATGAAAACTTTTTCGCCAATTTACCGACAAGTAATAATTTTTCAAATGATGAGAATTGATTTTTTTTTAGTTTAACTATGTTAGCATGGTAAATAACCCATAAAAATGTACTATTTGAATTTAATAACTATATTAGTGTTTTAAATGAACAATAAAATATGTACTAACAGAAATAAATTGAATACATTTTTCATAGAAGTGCTCTAACAAAATATTTGAAATTAAAAAAAGTTAGCGCCAAATCGGCTAAGTGCCCAACAAATTTTAATCACTACAAAAATAGTATAGGTACTGAAGCCATCAACATAATTTTAGCACATTTGGATTCTACATACTCCAATTAACTATTCGTAATCGTGATAACTGAAAAAATGTGACAGTTAACAAGTTATTGCTATTTAAACACAAAATTTGCTCTCCTGAACATTTTTCAAAATATCACTTATCCGGTTTGTGCACTAGCACATCGATATATAAGTGATGACTATTACAACGGTGAGCGTTATCCCGGAGAAATAAAAAAAATATGGGATTGCGATACCAAAGCCATTGGAATGTCAGGGACATTGAATGATGAGCCATTTCTGCTGGTTCCCTCTTCGAGAAGAACAAAATGTACCAAAACGGCGAAAACTATCAACATTTAAAAACTTTTAATATACATAAAAATAAAAAAAAATGGAGGTTAAGTACAATATTGTGATAAAAAATAAACATAGGTTTGTTCATTAAATCGCTTATAGGCTGTTGACCAGTGTTGCCGCAGCCTCATAAATTTGGTATCAAAAATTGATACTTTCATGGTTTTTTTCGTATCATCGAAATTTTTTTTGGAAAAAGAACTTAAATTAATCAAAAAAGCTGTTTTCGGGCTTTTAACCCGTATAACAAATTGATACGGCAATTTTTTTTTTCGTTTCACAGAAAATTTTTCAAAAAAAAATTAAAATTAATAAATTAAGCTGCTTTCGTGTTTTTAACGTGACATCGTTTTTTTATTACATTTACCAATATAAAAATATAAAGATAATGAATAGTATCATTTTAGATTTTTCGAATTCAATTTAATTCAAGATAATCATAAAGGCTATTAAAATAATTGTTAATATAAAACATAACGCTCTTTGCTCATGCCTGCCATGGGTAGTGATGCCTACTATACAGTTTGATAAAATGTTGCCCATTTTTGGTATTTTCAAGACTTTCACAATACATATTTTTCGCGGCAAACACAGGTTGTTACAATTTTTAGAAAATCTTAAAAATGAAAAAGAATAGGTTAATATTCTTTGATTTTGATTAAATCGTATCAAAATTATTTGATGTTGATTAAAAAGGTATCAAATTTGTTCTACGTCAAAATAAAAAGTAGGTATCTACGTATCTTGGGCTTAAAAAATTATCACATTTGATACGATTGTATCAAAACAGCATCACTGCTGTTGACTCAAAGTGTGAAACCAGGAGGATATTTAATATTTCTTTAAAAATTACAAAAAAGTATATAAATGTCGGGAAAAAACTGAAAATTTTCATTTAAAAAAATATTTTGATCGCTATAACTCCACCAAATTAACGTCGATTTAATCATTTTGGCTTTGTTGGAAAGGGTATTTCAACCTCTCAAAACAAAATTAAATAACGTAAAAATCGAGACGGTAATGGCGGAGATATTGACTAATTAGTAATCCTACTATTTTTTCTTATCTCAAAAACTGAAATTTCAAAATATCTCGAAAACTGTTCTACTTTTGAACCATCTGACTACATATTTGGAATCAGCAGAAAATTCTACATACGAATCATGTCGAGGATATGAAAATTTTTGAAATTTTGTCGGGTAGTGTAATTGCAAACTTTTAAGGTATACACAAATATTTCTGCTATAAAATATTTTTAGAGGCAAACTATTACATACATACTTTAATATGTGTACAAAAAACTTTTAAGTTCAAATAGATTTTATTTTAAGAAAATTATAGTTCAGAATGTAAAAGGGAAAAGGATGTATGAGAAAACTCAGACATGAAAACGATACTTTGGTAAATGTCAAAAGTGAACACAAGTATTTTGCCATATTTAATAAGAAAGTGATTTCTCAACAAAAACTATTGTACAAAATTGTTTATGTCTCTCTGAACAAATATACATACATAAGTAGCACATACCGTTTTTTTTTTTTTTTTTTGTTTTACGAGGAGGAAGCATCTAAAGTGTGGGACTTTAACCGCACTAAACCTCCTGTGATCGTACTGAACTCCCCGGTACTATCATCAAGTTACCGTCGGGAGATTCGTTGAGCACCAGGCTTTAAGTCCGTAATAGTTGCGTTATTGCCCTCAGTATGCCTTAAAAGGCTACATACATACCTGCATACGTACAAATGTGCATCTTTCTTTACAACGATATTTATAAAAATCAAAAAAAAACATAAAAATTCAAAAAAATCGAAAAAAATTAAAAATAATCAAAAACAATCAAAATATTTTTTTTATTTTTTTTGATTTTTAATTATTTTTTTTTTTTATTTTTTTTTATTTTTTATGATTTTTTTTAATGGTAATAGCAAAATAATCATTAAAATTTGAAAACAATGGGTAATCAATCGTTAAATAGATACCTGAAAAAATAATCAATCAACCGGTAATCATTATGATTAATAATCATTATTTAACAGGTCTGCCTAGGAGTTATTCAGACAAAGGACAAAATTTCATTTCATATAAGTGAAGATGCAAATAATAAACTCTTTATACTAAGCGATTCACTAATTGTCTGAGAATTGCACACTCAAAAAAAAATTTCTCTCGATCAAAGACATAATTTTCCTTATTTTGAACACGCGTCCCAATACAAAATTTTCTTTGTTTTGTGTAAATTTTCTCAAAAATGTGGAAAAACATAAAAAAATCATTCAAACAAATTCGTTGCCATGGGAATTTGTATGGGAATTTAATTTCTCAAAATTAAAGAAATCAAGTCTTCAAAACAAGGAAAGTTGGTAATGGAATGGCGCTTAAAGAATTTTTCATTATTTTAATGTATGAATTTTTTCAAAACAAGTATATGAAACCATGGTAACGCATGTAACAACAATATTTTATAAACCTTTTAACATGTTTTAAGGAAAATTTACTCAAAACAAAGAAAGTAGTGTTCAAAATAGGTAAACAATTTCTTTGACCCCTCCATATATTTTTTTTCTCTCAGTGCAGAAATATACAAATACGTCGGCAAATTAACGAACGAAGGGAACACATTGAATTTGTCTTTTACATACTACCCCGTTTCTAAATTTAAATCAGAAAAAAAAAATTGCATTTCAGAAAACGTTAAAACGTTAATTGAATTTCAGAATTGATAATTGGATTTCAGAAATTGCCATTTGGATTTCAGAAATTGTTATTTGGATTTCAGAAAAGGTTATTGGATTTCAGATTGTGTGAATTGGATTTAAGAATAAGCAATAATGCAACATTTTCGTTCAGAATTGGAAAAGCTATTAGTATACAGATCTGAGACCAATAAAAATTTTATAAAACATAATTTTTCTTTGCTATAATAGGGGAATATTCTCTCTTTTTAATTTATCCCGAAAAATTCCCGATGAAATTCTAGCAATCCCGGGATTTCCGGGGTGTTAAAAAGGGCGGGATCCCGGGATTAGTATCCCTAGTACATATGTACGTACTTTCATTAATCGAGGCTCACTTTCCGGTGCAATAGAAAAAGAACTTCGTGCGAAAGATTTCTCTTTACTCAGCATTTTTATTCATTGTCTGAAATTACTTCTTTTTTTTTGGTTTCGTAGGCTAGCATAGTATGTACACTAGGGTGGCCCAAATGTGTGGAGACAAATTGTATATGATATTTCGTGAATCTCACCCGATATGTCAATGCTAATAAAGTTGAAGATATCATATAAACAATTTTTGTCTCGATCGGAGACGGCATGTCGCACAGGGGTCAAAGTTCAGAAAACTCTATGGAGACTGTAAAAATTTAAATTTAATTTTTTATACATCTAAAGACCAAAATCGATAGTCCTGCACTAAATATGAATTTTGTCCCGATTGGAGACGGTTAAGGGATGTCGCACCGGTAACCCGAAAAAATCAGTACATTGCCTTCCAAAAAAAAAAAAAAACAAAACAAGCAACATATGCGGAGAAAATCGTTTTTATTACTGGCATTTTGTTTTTGTTTCCGTATCGTTAACTGTCAATTATGTTTCTATGACATTTAATGTTCGCGTTGCTTCGTCCTTCCTAATTGTTTCATGGTTATGCCGTGGTTACGCTTAAATCGATGGTTAGAGCGCACATACAAAAGATAACACATTATTACGCCGAAACCTCGGCGTGCTGGGTGCTTGTTTCACCCAGCAAATTTGATCGATGTGAGAGTAGGAAAATTCTCTCACTCGTCGGAGTAAACAACAACAATTAAGCTGGAGTTATAGGTACTTAACGTAGCATAACCGTAGCGTAACATAGAAGTCTGATTCCTTTAGATTTTTACGGAGCGCGGATAAAGCTGCCCCTTTCTCAACTTGTTCCGTGCTACGTTAAGTATCTATAACCCCAGCTTTACACGTTGCTCGTCGAGTATTGTCATAAGCATAACCACCGCATTACAAACGTTAAATGAAAACAGTTGGAAAATTAAAAACAGTTCAGGGTGATAAAAATGATTTTTTTTAGTGTCGGCTAAAAATCAGTACAAATCAGTACAAAATACAAAAATCAGTATTTCTTAAGGTTTTTAAAACCATCAGTACGAAGCAAGAAAAATCAGTATTGTACTGATCAAATCAGTACGTCTGGCAACCCTACTCTTATGCGACACCCCTTAACCGTTTCCAATCGGGACCAAAATTTATATTTGGTACCCTCGAGTACAAGGCTATCGACTTTGGGAATTAGATATAAAAAAATTGTTATGAAATTGTTTGGTCTTTAAACTGATCTGAACTTTGACTCCTGTGCGACACCCCTTAACCGTATCCTTGAGTTCAGGACTATATATTTCGGCCATTAGATATAAAAAAAAATTAATTTAATTTTTTTAATCTCCATAGACTTTTCTGAAATTTGACCCATCTGCGACACCCCTCAACCACCTCCGATCGGAACCAAATTTTTTATGTGATATCTTTGACTGTGCTGTTACCGATCTACGAGGTGAGACCGAAGAAATTAGCTAACTAACACGCTTTTTTGATTTTAGGGACAGTCCTAATGTGCATACATGTATACATAAAACAAGTAAGGAAGCCTAAGTTCGAGTGGAATCGAACATTAGATACTCAGCTGTATGTTTTCATTGTTTGTTTGCGTTTGATGGAAACACGGCGTATTTTATATAAAGCGAGTGCCGCATAAAGTGGGCGTAGCCACGCCCATTTTCAAAATTTTTATCAGTCATCCAACTAAGCATATGAATATTATTCTTTGTGCTAAATTTCATTCCTTTTTGACTTCTAGTTACAAAGATGTCACGTTACAAATTCCCAAAGGGTGTTCCAGAAATATCTTTGTTAAAAAGTAGGCGTGGTCATAACCGATTTCAATAAATTTTGCGTGTCTATTAACACAAGTTATAAAAGTGCCTAAACCAAGTTTCGTTATAATATCTCAATTATTTGTCGAGTTATGGGCTCAGAAATCTCGTATATTCCTGTTTCTAAAAAGAGGCGGTGCCACGCCCATTTTCCAAAGTTTTTGTGTTTTTCGTTTTATGTCCGCAGTTGCACTTCTGATATAAAATTTCAATGACATATCTTTATATTTGACAGAGATATCGCTTAAAATGTTTTTATTAGGCCACTTTATAATACACATATATAAAAGTGGCGTGGCCGCCAACCGATTTTGGAAATTTTTTGTCCAAACATTTGCCTAAGTAAGTATATCACGCGTACCGAATTTCATCGATATATCGTTAACGGTTTATGAGTTATGACTCATAAAATTTCAATGTTTGCCCATTAATAAGTGGGCGTGGCACCGCCCATTTTCCAAAATTTTTGTGTTTTTTATTTTATGTCCATAGTTGGACTCATGCGACAAAATTTCAATGATATATCTTTATATTTGACAGAGATATGGCTTAAAATGTTTTTATTAGGTCACTTTATAATACACATATATAAAAGTGGGTGTGGCCGTCAACCGATTTTAACTATTTTCCGTCCAAACGTTTGCCTAAGTAAGTAAATCACGCGTACCAAATTTCATCGATATATCTTCAATGGTGTCTGAGTTATGACATATAAAACTTACAAGGTTTGACCCCTAATAAGTGGGAGTGGCACCGCCCATTTTCCAAAATTTCATCAAATTTCTTCCGAGGGGCCTGAGCTCAACACGTGGGTATAATTTCATCGCTCCAGCTGTGTTAGTGACTGAGATACCAAATTTCCGATTTTTTCTATATAGGAAAAGGGGGCGTGGTCATGGTCCGATTTCGCCCATTTTCAATACCAACCGTCCCAGTCTCGATACCAACATGCATTTCAAATTTCATCGAAATATCTCAATTTTTGCACGAGTTAGAGTGTTTAGAGACGGACGGACAGACGGACGGACGCACGGACGGACGGACATGGCTCAATCGATTTCTCTTTTCACCCTGATCATTTTGATATATATAAGTCTATATCTATCTCGATTATTTCATCCTGTTACAATCCACCGTTATGTTATTAAAACTATAATACTCTGTGTACTAGTACAGCTGAGTATAAAAAGAGATGTGTACATACGTACATACATACATATATACATATTTTTATGGGATATAGAACTGTCGGGTAGAGCCAAATGTGTTTTGTTTCCAAACGCGTATATTATAATAATGCGGATAAAGAGATACAATTTCATTGATATTGCCAAAAGTCCAATATAAAAAGATTTATGACACCGCCAGTCAAAAAGATGAAGATGCTTTTGGATTCGCGACTTCAACCATAACTATCGCACCACGACTAACACTAACCCACATATGTACATATGTACATATGTATCTCCAACAAGCAACATAGAGCAGGGTAGGTGCTTTTGATGGTAAACAGCTCGCTGTCAATGCTTATGAGTTCCGTCTTTAGGCTTTATGATCCGCTCGCATATCGCAAAGAAACGGGTCGGGCACTCGTTGGTCGTGGGCCATGTGGCCATCAGATGGTCATTTGAATTGTTGGCCAATATCTATGAGGGGCGAAAAAGCGCGCAGTGGATAATGAAGAATTTGGTATGAGGTTATATTATAATGGACGCATTTCTGACCATGGTTTATATTGCTGACTGTCTGTTTGCTTAAGTTAAGCATTATCAGTTTCGTTTACTTTTTCTTCTTCTTCTTTTGTTTGTAGGGTAGATGTGCCAGACCACTTAACTCATTTCTTGTTTTCAAATCTTCTGAATTACAGTCTACTAATAATATTGACTACCGTAAATTAATAAATAAGTATTGACTAATTCTGGGTTTAATAAATCCAACCATTTACATAGAAAGCTATCAGTTTTTTTTTACAATAATCATTATTGTAATACAAATCGAAATATTCCAGTAATAGGACACTTATTTCTTTCATTATAAAAACCATAGTTTTATAATGTTACTTGTACTTTTATTTAAATAAAATTTAGAAAGGACATTAGAAAAATATTTAAATATAAATATAAAATAAATAAATAAATAAAATGTACAAAAAACTTATTTAATCCAGTTTAAGAGAAAATATATACATATTTACATATATTTATTACTGTGATGTAGTAGTAGAGGGCTCGCCGTTTCACTCTATATAGGGTTGTTGACCTGGGAGTGCCATAAAGGCCTGCTGCTCTCAGTTGTCCCCACATCAGCCCTCGGGTTGGCATAATTACGGGCCACTAGGGATAGCAAAAAAATTAAAATTTCTAGTTCCGAACTAGCGAAAAGGTGTCAAAAAGGAACTTGCTCAATTGTAGATAGACCCTCACCAGTTCATAAGGTGTGAATTGAGACAACCTTTGATTTGTATAGTACAATTTGGAAGTAACAAAAACTATATGTACTTTTTTTTTGTTCATTCATTTGCCGTCGGCTTTGCAAATTTCTACAATTCTCATATTGTTAGTCAAGCATATTACACAATATGCATCTTGACTCAATGCAATGAAATGTTGCCCTAATTATGCTTTTTCGATCCCTCGGGCTTATTTTTAATTTTTTTCTGTTTTATTACTTTTTAAATAATTTCTGTGGCAATTTGCAATAATCGCTTAAGTCGAAAAATATGATTTCGAGATAAATTTATTTTTATATTCGAAGGCGCTTCTTAACAAATCATAAAAGTCGATTAAAAATTATGGACGCAAAATCAGATAGCCATCCACAATCTTACGATCAATTTTTTTTTAATAAAACAAAATGTCATGATGAAATTTGATTAGGTATATATATTAGATGCGTTTTTTTCGGCAAAGTTTCTCAGATCTTCCCTCCGGACACAGAGTATGAAAATAGAATGTTGTAGGATAACTAAGCTGATTTTTATTTTTTTTTAGAAAAAAAACTGAGTGGGCTACTCCAAAAACAGCGATTTTTTTAAAAATTCCATTCATTCAGATTCATATATGAAAAAACCACAGAATTAAAAATAAAAAAACAAAAGGTACATATTCCCATGTAAAATTAACGGCTTAATCGAATGGTGTACTCAGTTTTTTAGTGCGAGCCATAGGGAAGGTACCAAGACCGCCTAAATTGGATTTTTTTTTAGTCACGGATGTTCAAGTTTGGACCAGGGAATTTTCAAGATAACTTAAATGCTTTTTAATCAAAATATACAGGAATCTGCGCAAATTAATGCAGCTTTCAGAAAATTATTTGATCGAAATCGAGCTTTTTTTATCCAAGCTACTTTGGTTTATATGAAACATGCCAAAATCCTTTTCATACTGAACAACATTTTTTTTTACATATATGTAAATAATAAATATTCTTGGTACCTTCCCTATGGATCGCACCAAAAAACTGAGTACACCATTCGATTAAGCCGTTAATTTTACATGAAAGTATGTATCTTTTGTTTTTTTATTTTTAACTCTGTGTTTTTTTTTTTCATAAAAAAAATAAAAATCAGCTTAGTTATCCTACAACATCCTGTTTTCATATTCTGTGGCCGGAGGGGTATGTTAGATCAAAAAAACGCATCTAATATACATCTACTTTGGCTGTTATAGCAAGTTTAATATACCTCTATTGTAAGTTAAGCCTTAATGTTTTTATTTACATATATCGTTTGATTGAATTAAATTATAAACATGGAGATATAGAGTTATAAGGAGAATAACGTGGTATATATTTTATTTTTTTTGTTCTTGTTCTTATTCTTTTTCTTTGTTTTTGTTTTTGTTTTTGCTTTTGCTTTTGTTTTTGCTTCTGCTTTTGCTTTTGCATTTGCTTTTGATTTTGCTTTTGTTTTTGCTTTTGTTTTTGTTTTTGTTTTGGCATCTACCTCTTCATATTCTTCTCCCTTTCTTCTACGTCTTAGTCTGTCGCTCCTTTCCCTTTCCCCTTTACCTTTCCCTTTCTTTTCCGGTTTCTCTTTCAGTTTCGTTTCCTTTTTCCTTTTTATTTCCCCTTACCCGCCACATTTCCTCTTCTGTTTTCCATTACCTATCACTCTCACTTACAGCTCCTGTTTATCTCACCCGCATCTGCGTTCTTCTTTTCCCTCCCGTACTCTCCTGCTTTTTCTCTTTCTTCTTACCCCTCGTATTCCTTTTTCTTTTCCTTTTCATTTCCCATTCCATTAAATTCTTTTCTTTTTTCCTTACCATTATCTTTACCTAGGAAACCGGGTTGAGCACAACATCGAAGAGAGCTCTATATTCGAGCCTTGATTTCCGCCTTTTATTTCTATGTGAAAGCCCTGCTAAGCACCTTTCATTTGATACCAATATTGCTGCAGACCCGGCCTAGGGATCACAACTAAAAGTGCTTCATATCGAAGTCCTGCTCAAAACCTTTCATTTGGTACCAATATTGCTCAGAAAATTAGATAGATAGATGTTGGTATGCATATCCATACATTTGCATACATGTTCAAACATGTTGGTCCTTTTTATTTTGTCTATTTGTCGCTTTATTGCAAATATCAACAACAACAGCAACAATGCATTTCTGCGTCTAAGCATTTGTAAGTACATGCCTACCTACCCACCTACCGCTGGCGTGTGAATACACGTACACAGCAGCGCACTAACCCAAAGTCGTTTACGGTAAACTTTACGCGTTTTTCGAAATTACTCGTAGCTACAGCAAAGATGTTTACACATCAAAAACAAAAAGGTGCACACCCAGTGGCGCAGTAAGAGATTTTTTGGGGGGGGGGGAGTTCACAGCCAATGTAAAAAATTTACCAAAATTAAAATAAAAATTACCAAATAACTACAATTTTTTTACAAATGATAAAAATGTAATTTTTTTAGACTATAATTTAACATTTTAGTACACAAATATCGCTTATTATACATATATCAAACTCTTAAGGCCATTGGCCACTTAAAATCTGGAATGTTAAGCAGTGTATATGTGTGTGTCGGGTGATTGACGCAAATATCTAAAAGTTTTGATTATCATCAACGCGAGCCCGACAACAAGAACGTGTAGCACGACGACTGCCGATTGCATTAACCCTGCAAAAAAGTGTGCGACGACTCTCTAAAAAGATTTGTCCGGGAGCGCTCTCTTTCGGGTACAATTAGTCTACAATTGTTCCCTATTGTACCCGAACGGGTACATATGTATACTAATTGTAGACGAATTGTACCCGAAAGGGTATCAAACGGGTACAATTAGTCGCACAAATGGATGTGTCGCACTTGCTACCCGTTCGGGTACAAACTGGGTACAATTAGTCTCTTCATAGGACATGCTCAAACAAAAGAGAACACTTCAACCCATATAAAGAGATACAAATGGGTAGTAATCGCATGCTCCCTTGCGAGTTGTCTCGGATGTATCCCGGAGTGATCGCATTTTTTGCAGGGAACACCCAAAAAACAAAAACTTACACATACACACTGCTTGACATGCCAGATTGTCAGTTGCCAAGAGCCTTAACTATACTTCAAAAGTAAGTCACATATTCTCTTCTGGAAATCTACTTTCACATAGCAAATTTGATCGATGTGAGAGTCTGAAAATTCTCTCACTCGTCGGAGTGCACAACAACAATTACACGTTGCTCGTCGAGTATTGTCGTAAGCATAACCACGGCATGTCAAATGAAAACAGTTGGAAAATTAAAAACAGTGCAGGATGATAAAAATGAATTTTTTTTAGTGTCGGCTGAAAATCAGTATAAATCAGTACAAAATCCAAAAAATCAGTATTTCTTAAGGTTTTTAACACCATCAGTACGGAGCACGAAAAATCAATATTGTACTGATCAAATCAGTACGTCTGGCAACCCTACTTAAAAATGATATTTTCCCAATTGGGATTATGTCGCCCCCCAGGGGACAAATAAAAAATTGCGTTCAAATATACCCAATAAATACAACGGATTCGCCTGGAATTCACGTTGAATTCGCTTTCTCTGATTATATTATCGCGGCAATAGTTCGCAGGCATGTCATCTATTACTAGCGATTCGAGAATTTGTTCATTCTCGGATCGCTGGCGATTCGAAAATTTGTTCATTTGCGATTCGAAATTTTTTTATAAATAGCGTTCCGAAAAATTAAAAGTTCAGAGTTTGGTTTACTGGCAATGGGTTAAATCCGTATAAAATAATACAAAGCACTTAAAATAATTTTATAAAGTAAGTTGAACTTTCATGAAATAACAAAAGCTTTTCAAATAAATTTAAGCAGCAAATAAAGTCCTCTTATTTAAACTATTTTGAATTGGTTTTTCTATATACTCTATCTATTTGATTATAAACTGATTTGATCTACATTCGCGAACTCGCCTAGAATTCGCCACGATACCATATGCGGAACTGTGATATTCGAGTTCAGGTATAAATGTAAAATTTCAGAACTATAATGAGTTTTTAGTGCAAAACTACTTAAAAAAAATAGAAAAAAAAATGATATCGCGAAAATAGATTTTCTCGAACTTGCCGCGAACTCGAGGCGAGTCCGAGAAATTACATTCGCGAAAATCTGCTTTCGCGAACCATCCTCGAATTCGCCGTGATATCATCCTCGCGTCTGTGTTTATTGGGTATCCGAGTTGTCCATTCACTTCCATTCATACATGTATGTATTTGTAAACTGAACGCGGACTTGCATCTAGTAAATAAATAGGCCAGATTAGTCTTAAATTCCAGCAAATCGCAGTGCATTGTTATCTACAAGAAGTTTTTTAATCTTGATAACTACCCTCCTGTAACATTACATAAAACAGTGACACCATTCGTTAATAACGTCAAAACACTTGGTGTTATTTTCAATAGAACTCTGACGTGGAACAATCATATTTTTACGGCAATAGGCAAAGTATATGGGATGTTAAGGACCCTATGGACTACACAACACTTCATACCAATTGGAACAAGATTGCTCCTGGCAAAGTCTTACTTGATTCCGAAATTGCTTTATGCGTGCGCAGGATTTTGTTAAATAAGGAACCCTTAAATCTCAATGAACGACTGAAACCTACACGAACAGTACGCTCTACGCAAATATTGCATATTAAATATAACTCACGACTATCCGATCGTCAATTTTTTGTTTCCACTGTTCGTCTACGGAACGTCATGCCTATGGAGATCAGGAACATCAAGATCATAACGCACTTCAAAAGAGACCTAATGCATCACTTTGCTAAATAAGTTTCAAAATGTCAAATTGTACTTCTTATTTCGTCTAGCAGAGAAGTGCCCAATAAAACACTCCTAATGACATGTGTTAATATTTGTCCAGTTGGATTAATATTTACTAGTCAACTCAAAGTTTTTCATATTCAGGTTGAATATCTTTCATACTTGAACGGTTGAAGTAATACGTTTATATTCAGTTCAAGTTGTTTCATAGTCATATTTCCGTGTTTTCATAGTAAAAAAGCGAATAGTAAAGCAGAATATTCTCATAGTCATTTTTACGATACGGGTTTTCTCTGGGTGTATGTGATTGAATCGATAATGTGGATATTACGCGCAGCTGAGTATAAAAAGAGTACTTTCATTTTATTTGAGCAATGAGTACAATTTATTCATCAGTATTTACCTTCCTCCTCCACCTCCTTATTTATTTAGTTGTTTTTTCGGCTCTTATGTTGCAACGTTGTTCGATCGGTGTCTTTCTTAATCGTGCATGTTTAATAGCAATCAGTCAGTTTGATCAGGCGAGTCAATAAATAAGACAAGCAACTGCATTATTGCTTTGTTTATTTTATTGGCGCTTACCATTGTTGTTGGGTAGTCGGGTGAATTGTACGTATCACGGTAGCACCTACAAACTTATGTACATACATATGTTCTAGGTATATGCATATACATATGTATATATCGAGCCCTAACCGCCATAAAAGTGTATCCAACAAAATGTAAATTTTACAGGAGAAGGTTTTTTTAATTTTCTTTGCATACAGTTCGCATGCAGCCTTGAAATTTATTTAGTCTCTATTTAAGATGTCTCCACATGACCTGCTTCGCTCTTTTTATCTGCATTCGCTCTCTCAATCGTCGATCCGCCTCGAATCCAGTTCCGAAACCCTCTAATTTACATACAAAATTCTGAGAGCGAATAACGAATAAACACGTCGTTCGTTCTCAACACCAATGTTGCCAGAACTTTTCCAGAGTTGCAGCTAGATTCTCAAAAAAAAAAAAGATAGAAAAAGCTATAAAAAATTGTTTCACACATCAAAAAAAAAAAAAAACTAAAGCTAAAAAAATTACGAAATTACGCAGTAGAACTTGGAGCGAAATCTCCCAAAGCGAGAAGAAGAGTACTCTATTTGATATCCTTTCCGAGCAACAACAAAATTTTTTCAGTTTTGTTTGTGTTTAATACTTCCCTTCCTAGGACATACAATGTTAAAAGCGAGTATACAGAATTGTATGCTTATACACGAGGTATAGAGAGTAATAGAGTATCTATTGACAAGTACTCCCGGATTAATAAAACGATGATTCCAAGTCCTACTGCGTATTTCAAGGCTTTATTAATACGTGACTTCCCGTGGCAGTGATCCGGACAAAAAATTTGCAAGCAACTGCAACAACAATTTTTTGATCCTGATGGTTATCTGGATGAAAAAACTATACAGTCTATACGGACCCGAAATGGATCCAGATAAACATAGGGATCACAAAATTGTTGTGCCATTTGTATGGAAAAATTTTATTCGCATCTGGATCACAGCCAGGGGAACTCGCCTAATGTTTTTTCAAAACACACATAAATTCAAAGTCAATTTGACATGTCGGTTCAAGATACATACACACATACACGCCGTGAGCTTAATGTCGAACTCTCGTGACCGAGATGTCAAAACGGTAAGGAAGACAAAATAGTTTAACATTAAGCCCACGGGCGAATGCTGGACAAACTCAGAGAATGAAGAATTTCACGAATTGTAAACACGAATACATGTATAGAATGTTCCTTATTAGTGTTATATTAGTGTCCGAATTATAACATTTTGTGTATTTTTCGAAAGATCCCATATATGAGTGTGTGCGTTGTTATAGTCCGATCTCACCTATTTTCAATACCAACTTGTCAAAGTCAAAATTTCATTAATTTTTTGCGATTTTTGGAAAATTTTTATTTTTATTAGGTTTTTTATAAGAAGTTGTAAAACTTAGGAAAGTTTTATTCTCTTAAAAATTATTCGTGTCTATTGCAAACAGTTTAAGCATAATATTAACAAGTAAGGAAGCCTAAGTTCGAGTGCAATCGAACATTAGATACTCAGCTGTATGCTTTCATTGTTTGTTTGCGTTTGTTCGATATAGGGTGTATTTTATATGAAACGAGTGCTGCATAAACAGGGCGCAGCCACGCCCATTTTCAAAATTTATATCAATCATCCAAATAAGCATACAAATATTATTGTTAGTGCAAAATTTCATCCCTCTATGACTTTTAGTTACAAAGACTTCACGTTACAAATTCCAAAAGGGTGTTCCAGAAATATCTTTGTTAAAAAGTAGGCGTGGTCATAAACCGATTTCAATACATTTTTGCGTGTCTATTAACACATGTTATAAAAGTGTATAAACCAAGTTTCGTCATAATATCTCAATTATTTGTCGAGTTAAAGGCTAAGAAATCTCATATATCCCTTTGTCTAAAAAGAGGCGGTGCCACGCCCATTTTCCAAACTTTTTTATTTTTTGTTTCCGGTCTATTGTAAAACTCATGTCACAAAATTTCAATGAATTATCTTTATATTTCACATAGATATCGCTTAAAATGGTTTTATTAGGTCACTTTATAATACACATATATAAAAGTGGGCGCGGTCGTCAACCGATTTTGGTAATTTTTCGTCCACACATTTGGCTAAGTAAATATATCACGCGTACCAGATTTCATCGATATATCTTTAACGGTTTCTGAGTTATGGCTTATTAAACTTTCAATATTCGCTCCTTAATAAGTGGGCGTGGCACCGCCCATTTTCCAAAATTTTTGTAGTTTTTGTTTTATGTCCATAGTTGGACTCCTGCCACAAAATCTCAGTGATTGATCTTTATATTTGACAGAGATATCGCTTAAAATGTTTTTATTAGGCCCCCTTATATTTCCTATATATAAAAGTGGGCGTGGCCGTCAACCGATTTTGATAATTTTTCGCCAAAACATTTGACTAAGTAATTATATTACGCGTACCGAATTTCATCGATATATCTTCAACGGTTTCTGAGTTATGACTCATAAAACTTTCAATGTCTGCCCCTTAATAAGTGGGCGTGGCACCGCCCATATTCCAAAATTTTTGTGTTTTTTGTTTTATGTCCATAGTTGGACTCATGCGACAAAATTTCAATGATAGATCTTTATATTTGACAGAGATATCGCTTAAAATGGTTTTATTAGGTCACTTTATAATACACATATATAAAAGTGGGCGTGGCCGTAAACCGATTTTGATAATTTTTCGTCAAAACATTTGTCTATGTAAGCAAATTACGCGTACCAAATTTCATCGATATATCTTCAACGGTTTCTGAGTTATGACATATAAAACTTTCAATGTTTGACCCTTAATAAGTGGGCGTGGCACCGCCCATTTTCCAAAAATTCATCAAATTTCTTCATAAGGGCCCGAGCTCAATACGTGGGTAAAATTTTAAAACTCTAGCTATATTAGTGGCTGAGATACCAAATTTCCGATTTTTTCTATATAGGAAAAGTGGGCGTGGTCATGGTCCGATTTCGCCCATTTTCAATACCAACCGTCCCAGTCTCGATACCAACTTGCGTTCCAAATTTCATCAAAATATCTCAATTTTTGCGCGAGTTAGAGTGTTTACAGACGGACGGACGGACGGACGGACGGACAGACGGACGGACGGACGGACGGACGGACGGACGGACGGACGGACATGGCTCAATCGATTTCTCTTTTCACCCTGATCATTTTGATATATATAAGTCTATATCTATCTCGATTATTTCATTCTGTTACAATCCACCGTTATGTGATTAAAACTATAATACTCTGTGTACTAGTACAGCTGAGTATAAAAAGATTCGATGAATTTAAAACTCATTAATTTGCCTTCACTTTCTAGTCGTAGGGAGATGCTTGGTATAGTTTTTATGGTTAAATTAATCACTGGACTTATAAATAGCCCATGCCTTCTAAGTGAGTTATATTTTGACGTTCCATGTAGAGTATCGAGGCATTACTATTTGTGAAACCTTGCAAAACAAATTTCGAATTAAATGAACCATTCCGCCGCTTATGCAATGACTTTAATAATCATTACAGCACGTTTGACACTTCAGACTCGCTTTTTATTATAAAAAAAAATAGTTCTAGCCTCACTTAATAAATGATATACAATCAGCTGATGAATTTTGTTCTGTAGCTGAATAGTTTTAGATCTCGACACCTAACAAACCCCTTCCTGTACGACTCGGCACAAAAAAAAAAACCTATCCGTGCGTCATGCGGATTGGCGCCCCTCGCGTCGGTCGGGCGCGATATGGAGGGTAAACCGTTGGGTATTATTATTAAAAAAAATACTTTATTTTTGGCGATTTTTTTCAAGTGTAACAAAAATGATGTTTTATGGTCGAAAAACTCGGTTAGGTGACTCGACTATATGAAAACGACTTCATATATCAAAGGAAATGAGAGGGAAAAATATAGATTCCCAACATGGGAATCCCTAGACTAAAATAATGACATATCTATCAATTTAAAAAATCGGATGTCAAATAACAAAGTTACTAAAAAAAATTACCCCCAAACCCTTTCAACCAGAGATCGAATATTTCAGTCAATACTTCCAACAGGTTTTTAAAATAACAATTATTTAGAAATAACAAGTAAGAGCGCGGCTGTCTTCGGCCGTACCGAAGACTTCATACCTTTCATGAGTGGGAAAATGAAAAGTTACCTATGCATGTATGTATGTACATAGCCTGATTTAGTATAATTTATAATTTCAATTCTGTGGGTTATTTATGGAAGGATTTATTAGAAACAAGTAAGGAAGCCTAAGTTCGAGTGGAATCGAACATTAGATACTCAGCTGTATGCTTATTGTTTGTTTGCCTTTGATGGAAACACGGTGTACTTTATATAAAGCGAGTGCTGCATGAAGTGGGCGTATCCACGCCCATTTTCCAAAATTTTTCTATTTTTTGTTTCCAGTCTATTGTAGAACTCATGCCACAAAATTTCAATGAATTATCTTTATATTTGACAAAGATATCGCTTAAAATGTTTTTATTGGGCCACTTTATAATACCCATATATAAAAGTGGGCGTGGTCGTCAACCGATTTCGCTAAAATTTTCAACATGTATTGCTACAAGTAATAAAAGTGTATACACCAAGTTTCGTCATAATATATCAATTATTTGTCGAGATATGGGCTCCAAAATCTCGTATATTCCTGCTCCTAAAAGGAGGCGGTGCCACGCCCATTTTCCAAAATTTTTGTGTTTTTTGTTTTATGTCCTTAGTTGGAATCTTGCCATAAAATTTCATTGATATATCTTTATATTTGACAGAGATATCGCTTCAAATGTTTTTATTAGGTCACTTTATAATACCCATATATAAAAGTGGGCGTGGTCGTTAACCGATTTTGGCAATTTTTCGTCAAAACATTTGCGTAAGCAAATATATCACGCGTACCAAATTTCATCTATATATCTTCAATAGTTTCTGAGTTATGACTCATAAAACTTTCAATGTTTGCCCCTTAATAAGTGGGCGTGGCACCGCCCATTTTCCAAAATTTCATCAAATTTCTTCATAGGGGCCTGAGCTCAACACGTGGGTAAAATTTCATCGCTCCAGCTATATTAGTGACTGAGATACCAAATTTCCGATTTTTACTATATAGGGGAGGTGGGCGTGGTCATGGTCCGATTTCGCCCATTTTCAATACCATCCGTTCTCGTCTTGATACCAACTTGCATTCCAAATTTCATCAAAATATTTCGATTTTTGCGTGAGTTATCGTGCGTACAGACGGACAGACGGACGGACGGACGGACGGACGGACGGACGGACATGGCTCAATCGATTTCTCTTTTCACGCTGATCATTTTGATATATATAAGTCTATATCTATCTCGATTATTTCGTTCTGTTACAATCCACCGTTAGGAAATCAAAATTATAATACTCTGTGTACTAGTACAGCTGAGTATAAAAATCCAAACATTCACTGAAAGATTGATATCAAAAGGCAAAAGTAATAGGTTTGTTTACTGAGCTCCTGTGGGTTACCCTAGATTGAACTAGATCACAAAATTTTGTTTCATGACAATTTTTCGTACTCTAACTTGCTCTGATTTACTCTACATTTTGTTTCATGAGCCTGTTCTAAACAGATCTAGAGCACAATTTTTTGCTCTAGCTTTTTTTTTGTGGAGTAAGTTAGAGCACTGGTCGCTGTGGTGCAGTAGGTAGAGTGCTCGCCTGCTATGCCAGAGGTCTCGGGTTCAAACCACGGTCCGAGCAAAACACCAAAACAATTTTTTCTAATTAGTAAAAATCCAATTATTGGCTTTTTAAGAGCAGCGGTCACCTCTCGGCAGTGGGCGGCATACTCTCCGAGAGTATTTCTGCCATGAAAAAGCTTCTCACAAAAAATGCATTCGCCGTTCGGAGCCGGCATAAAATTGTAGGTCCACCCAATTAGTAGGAAAAAACAAAAAGGAGCACACCTGGAATTGGGAGAGAAGCTCGGCCATAAAACTCGTCAGAGTTATAATAGCGCCATTGTAATATTATTATATTATAAGTTAGAGCAGTATATATTTTTTTTTTCTGACAACTGTCACCAAAATAAATGATTGGAATTTGGAAAAAAACAAACAAAAAAATGGAAAATCTGAGTATTCAAAATGAAAAAGGGAAATTTGTGGACTTTAGAGTGTTGTTGTTTTCTAAATTATTTGTTGCATTTATGTAAAGTCGTATTGAAATGTTAATCAGTCAAATGTTTTTATAATTTCTGCCTAAAAAGTGTTTCATCAGACGTTTGCTCTGAGTTGCTCTAACTTGCTCTATTGGTTTTTTGACAGCTGCTCTATTTTGATCTAATTTGAGCTGCTCTACTCTACTTGCAGTCTCATTGAACAAACCTAATATTTTTTTATATAATAAGCTGACCAAATTTAACAATTTTATACAATCTTTAGATAGGCTTTTTTGGTGTAATGTGTGCCAGTTCTAATGAAAAAAAAAAAAATTAAAGCGTGAATAACGGGAATTCATGAACATTGATGTGTAAACTATTTCGAAATCGGATATTTATTCCCTTTTCCTTATTCCTTTTTTCCTGGTTTTATATGGATTAAAAGGCGACTATCGTTTTTGTAATTTTTTGTTGTCATTGTGACTGCTACTATTTTGTTCTTTTTGTTTGTTTTGGTTTTTAAATTTTGATTTTTTATGTTGTGTTGTTTTGTATTGCTCAGAAACATGCAAGATCATCCGAGTCCACGTTTGACCCATATCTGGAGACCCGGCCTGGGAATCATAAAGAGTAAAGCTCCGTGTAGAAGGGCTGCTCAACACCTTTCATTTGATACCAATATTGCTCAGAAACATTCCTGGTTAATCCGGGGTCACATTTTGACCCATATTTGGGGACCCGACCTCGGACTCATAATGAATAGGGCTCTATGTGAAAGCCCTGCTCAACACCTTTCATTTGATACCAATATTGCTCAGAAACATTCAAGGATCATCCAGTCCTCATTTTGGCCCATATCTCGGGACCCGACATAGACATCATAAAGAATAGAGCTCCATGTAGAAGCCCTGTTGAACACCTTTGATACCAATATTGCTCAGAAACATTCAAGGATCATCCGGGTCCTCGTTTTGACCCACATCTCGGGACCCGACCTAGGAATCATAAAGAATAGGGCTCCGTGTAGAATCCCCGCTCAGAACCTTTTATTTGATACCAATATTGCTCAGAAACATGCAAGATCATCCGGGTCCTCGTTTTGACCCATATCTTGAGACATGGCCTAGGGGTCACAATGAAAAGAACTTCATATCGAAGTCCTGCTCAAAACCTTTCATTTGATACCAATATTGCACAGAAAATTAGATATCCATACATTTGCATACATGTTGATATTTGCATTTGCACGACTATGCATGCAAGCATTTGTAAGTACATGTGTACGTACCTACCACTGACAATGCCAAGCGATTCACACGGACGCAGCAGTGCACTAACACAAAGGTCATTTACGTTTACGCGTAAACTTTACCTGTTTTTCGAAATCACTCGTAGCTACAGCAAAGATGTTTACACATCAAAACACTTTTCTCATCCACTTTATGCCCGACGTTTCGGTAAACTCCTTACCATCTTCAGGGGCGTTCCTTTATTTCTATACAACATAAAAAGAAAAAATTATAACACACAAAAATTAGCTACATACTACATATATATACATATATAGGTTACAAAGAAACGATAAAAAACCATAAAAACCACAAAAATTATATCACAACGCGACTTACCCTTGAGCAAAAAAAAATTACAATATTTTTTGTCAGTGAGTAATTTTGATTTTTTCTCTCTTCTACTGAGTTTTATTTGTGACAAAAAAAAATTGGTGATAGAACAAAATATTCAGAAACAATTTCCGCTATTGAGCTCTATTTGTATGAAATAAAAATCTTTTAAAAAATCCTCCGGATTCGAACCATTACATCAACTTAGTATTTATTTTAGAATTCGAAATTTTTTGTCCCAAAAGACAGAAATAAATGATTTCATAAGTATTTATCGCAAACAAAAATTTTAGTTTCTAAATATTTCTGTTTGTGTCTGTGAAAAACCCAAAGGATTTTTAAGGTTGACAATAATTTTCAATCTCTGCTCTCAACATAAGCTAAAAGCTTGTGGCGGGCTTTTACAGCTTTTTCGTTTCCACGTGGTTGAAAAAAAAACCAAAAATAAACAGTTCATCAAATCTCTTTAATATTACGCTTAAAGTGTTTGCAATAGAACAGGCTATTTTTTAAATGGATAAAACTTTCTTGATTTTTATACTCAGCTGTACTAGTACACAGAGTATTATAGTTTTAATCACATAACGGTGGATTGTAACAGAATGAAATTATCGAGATAGATATGGACTTATATATATCAAAATGATCAGGGTGAAAAGAGAAATCGATTGAGCCATGTCCGTCCGTCCGTCCGTCTGTCCGTCCGTCTGTCCGTCTGTCCGTTTGTAAATACTCTAACTCGCGCAAAAATTAAGATATTTTGATGAAATTTGAAATACGAGTTGGTACCGACACTGGGACGGTTGGTATTGAAAATGGGCGAAATCGGGCCATGACCACGCCCACTTTTCCTATATAGAAAAAATCCGAAATTTGGTATCTCAGTCACTAATATAGCTGGAGCGATGAAATTTTACCCACGTGTTGAGCTCAGGCCCCTAGGAAGAAATTTGATGAAATTTTGGAAAATGGGCGGTGCCACGCCCACTTATTAAGGGCCAAACCTTGAAAGTTTTATATGTCATAACTCAGAAACTATTGAAGATAAAGCGATGAAATTTGGTACGCGTGATATACTTAATTAGGCAAATGTTTGGACGAAAAATTTCCAAAATCGGTTAACGGCCACGCCCACTTTTATATATGTGTGTTATAAAGTGGCCTAATAAAAACATTTTAAACGATATCTCTGTCAAATATAAAGATATATCATTAAAATATACGAATATACGAGATTCCTTAGCCTATAACTCGACAAATAATTTATATATAATGACGAAACTTGGTGTGTACACTTTTATTACTTGTGGTAATACATGTTCAAAATTTTAAAGAAATCGGTTGACGACCACGCCCACTTTTATATATGGGTATCATAAAGTGGCCCAATAAAAACATTTTAAGCGATATCTTTGTCAAATGTAAAGATAATTCATTGAAATTTTGTGACATGAGTTCCACAATAGACCGGAAACATAAAATAGACAAATTTTGGGAAAATGGGCGTGGCACCGCCTCCTTTTGGACAAAGGGATATACGAGATTTCTTAGCGTTTAACTCGACAAATAATTGAGATATTATGACGAAACTTGGTTTATATACTTTTATAACTTGTGTTAATAGACACGCAAAAATTTATTGAAATCGGTTTATGACCACGCCTACTTTTTAACAAAGATATTTCTGGAACACCCTTTGGGAATTTGTAACAAGACTTCTTTGTAACTAGAAGTCAAAAAGGAATGAAATTTTGCACAAAGAATAATATTCATATGCTTAGTTGGATGACTGATAAAAATGTTGAAAATGGGCGTGGCTACGCCCACTGTATGCGGCACTCGCTTTATATAAAGTACACCGTGTTTCTATCAAACGCAAACAAACAATGAAAGCATACAGCTGAGTATCTAATGTTCGATTCCACTCGAACTTAGGCTTCCTTACTTGTTAATAATAATATAATAATACAATGGCGCTGTTATAACTCTGACGAGTTTTATGGCCGAGCTTCTCTCCCAATTCGAGGTGTACTCCTTTTTTTTGCTTTTCCTACTAACTGGGTGGGCCTACAGTTTTATGCCGGCTCCGAACGGCGAATGCATTTTTTGTGAGAAGCTTTTTCATGGCAGAAATACACTCGGAGGGTATGCCGCCCACTGCCGAGAGGTGACCGCTGCTCTTAAAAAACCCAATAATTGGATTTTTATTAATTAGAACAAGTAAGGAAACCTAAGTTCGAGTGGAATCGAACATTAGATACTCAGCTGTATACTTTCATTGTTTGTTTGCGTTTGTTCGATATAGGGTGTATTTTATATAAAGCGAGTGCCGCATAAAGTGGGCGTAGCCACGCCCGTTTTCAACATTTTTATCAGTCATCCAACTACGCATATGAATATTATTCTTTGTGCAAAATTTCATTCCTTTATGACTTCTAGTTACAAAGAAGTCTTGTTACAAATACCCAAAGGGTGTTCCAGAAATATCTTTGTTGAAAAGTAGGCGTGGTCATAAACCGATTTCAATAAATTTTTGCGTGTCTATTAACACAAGTTATAAAAGTGTATAAACCAAGTTTCGTCATAATATCTCAATTATTTGTCGAGTTATGGGCTCCGAAATCTCGTTGATTCCTTTGTCTGAAAAGAGGCGGTGCCACGCCCATTTTCCGAAATTTTTCTATTTTTTGTTTCCGATCTATTGTAGAACTCATGCCACGAAATTTCAATGAATTATCTTTATATTTGACAAAGATATCGCTTAAAATGTTTTTATTAGTCCACTTTATGATACACATATATAAAAGTGGGCGCGGTCGTCAACCGATTTTGGTAAAATTTTGAACATGTATTACTACAAGTAGTGAAAGTGTATAGACCAAGTTTCGTCATAATATATCGATTATTTGTCGAGTTATGGGCTCAGAAATCTCGTATATTCCTGCTTCTAAAAGGAGGCGGTGCCACGCCCATTTTCCAACATTTTTGTATTTTTTGTTTTATGTCCATAGTTGGACACCTTCCATTAAATTTCAATGATATATCTTTATATTTGACAGAGATATCGCTTAAAATGCTTTTATTAGGTCACTTTATAATACCCATATATAAAAGTGGGCGTGGTCGTCAACCGATTTTGGCAATTTTTCGTCCAAACATTTGTCTAGGTAAGTACATCACGCCTACCAAATTTCATCGATATATCTTCAACGGTTGCTGAGTTATGACTCATAAAACTTTCAATGTTTGCCCCTTAATAAGTGGGCGTGGCACCGCCCATTTTCCAAAATTTCACCATATTTCTTCATAAGGGCCTGAGCTCAATACGTGTGTGAAATTTTATCACTCTAGCTCTATTAGTGACTGAGATACAAAATTTCCGATTTTTACTATATAGGGGAGGTGGGCGTGGTCATGGTCCGATTTCGCCCATTTTCAATACCATCCGTTCCTGTCTTGATACCAACTCACATTTCAAATTTCATCAAAATATCTCAATTTTTGCGCGAGTTATCGTGCTCACAGACGGACGGACGGACAGACGGACGGACATGGCTCAATCGATTTCTCTTTTCACCCTGATCATTTTGATATATATAAGTCTATATCTATCTCGATTATTTCATTCTGTTACAATCCACCGTTAGGAAGTCAAAACTATAATACTCTGTGTACTAGTACAGCTGAGTATAAAAATTGTTTTGGTGTTTGGCTCGGACCGTGGTTTTAACCCGAGACCTCTGGCATAGCAGGCGAGCACTCTACCCACTGCACAAGAGCGGCCACCTGATTTTTACAACTTATTTAAAATCTAATGTTAAGATCAAAATTTTTGTAAAAAAAAATCCTTCTAAATAGCACTTTAGAGACCAAATTTTTTTTTTATTATTTTTACTTGGTGCCACGCCCATTTTAAAAAATTTTTGTGTGTTTTACGAATTTTTTTTTTTATGTGTTTTTAGTTTTATGTGTATAGTTGGACTCGTGGTACAAAATTTCAATGAATCTTATATTATAAATGTGAAATGGAAATTGTGTTTAAACTCAATTGGCGCGAAAACCGCTGAACGGATCCTCACGAAACTTTGCACACCTAGGTATTTTCACCCGGTAATTGCTATAGGCATATTTTTAATCTGATTAAAAGTCAGGGATGGGCAATACAAAATTTTCCTTTTTTTTGTAATATCTCTTGAAATATTTGTACTAGAATAATGAAAATTTGTGTGAAGGAAGAATACATAATTTAGTGATGGGCGAGTCCGAGATGTTTAGACAATCGAGAGAATCGCCATCGTTGCAAAATCACAATCAAGTCAAAAGTTGACTCGCTCCTCGACTACACAATCGAGATGTTTTTGCGATTGTTCCGAGTCAGCGAGTCGGAGGTTGCTTCGATGACATCTCGACTACACAACCGAGATGTTTTTGCGATTGTTCCGAGTCGGCGAGTCGGAGGTTGTTTCGATGACATCTCGACTACACAAGCGAGATGTTTTTGCGACTATTCCGAGTCGGCTGGCCGGCTGTTGTTTTGATGATTTGTTTTAGTTGATAAAATAAACTGAATGAGTGTTGTTGATGAAGAAAGTAGGATTGTTAATGGAAGGGAGGCAAATACATATGTAAATAAATGAACCAAATTGAAAAATATGCTATATATAGACGCTGCATTTTTGCAATCACAATTAAAGAGTGTCGTGCTTAATAAATACAATTAATTATTTAAACATTAATACATTAATAAATTTTCTGAAGTGAGACGCTTACGAAACAAATTAATTTTGCGAGCAGTAACAACGGCAATAGATTTGTACCACTGTATACTTTTTTAAGCAATTTTGATATTCAAGCGGCAACAACAAATGTTATGTATTTTTTGCAGCGAGTCTGAAATGTAGGGTTGCTTTGAAAACGAGAGGAATCAGTGGTGAGTCCGAGATGTTTTAGCGATTGTTTCGACTGACGGCCATTTACGACTTGACTCGAATACGAATGAAAACCATCGAGAGCATTCGAGATGTTTCAACAATCGAGAGAATCGAATAAAACATCTCGGACTCACCCATCACTAACATAATTACTCAACGGATAAAAAATCTAAATCTTGGTAAAGCAGGGATGGGCACTTTCCTCCCATATAAACTGGAACTTTCACAGCGAATATCTCTTGAAATATTTGTAGTAGGGTATTGAAAATTGGTTTGAGGGCATATGAGATAATTACGTACTCAACGGGTAAAAACACTAGGTCTTGGTAAAGCCGGGATGGGCACCTCCCATACAAACTGAAACTTTCACATCGAAATTCTCTTGAAATATTTATAGTAGGGTACCGAAAATTGGTGTGGGCGCATATGAGATATTTACGAACTCTAAGGATGAAATCGATAGGTCTTGGTAAAGCAGGGATGGGCACCTCCCATACAAACTGAAACTTTCACAGCGAATATCTCTTGAAATATTTATAGTAGGGTCCGAAAATTGGTGTGGGCGCATATGAGATATTTACGTACTCAAAGGATGAAAGTGATAGGTCTTGATAAAGCAGGGATGGGCAACTCCCATACAAACTAAAACTTTCAAAGCGAAAATCTCTGGAAATATTTGTAGTAAGGTACTAAAAATTGGTGGGGGGGGCATGTGAGATAATTACGTACTCAAAGGATGAAAACGATGGGTCTTGGCGAAGCAGGGATGGGCACCTCCCATACAAACTGAAACTTGCAAAGCGAAAATCTCTGGAAATATTTGTAGTAGAGTACTGAAAATTGGTTTGGGGCATGTGAGATAATTACGTACTCAACGGATGAGAGCGATAGGTCTTGGTAAAGCAGGGATGGGCACCTCCCATACAAACTGAAAGTTTAACAGCGAATGTCTCTGGAAATATTTTAGTAGGGTACTGAAACTGGTGTGAGGGCATGTGAGATAATTAAGTACTCCGCGGATAAAAACGCTCAGGGATGGGCAGCTCCCATACACACTGAAAATTTCACAGCGAATATCTGTTGACTTATTTTTGTAGTAGAGTACTGAAAATCCGTATGAGGGCATATGAGATAATTATGTATTAAACGGATAAAAACGCTAGATCTTGGTAAAGAAGGGATGGGCACCTCCCAAACTGAAACTTTCACAGCGAATATCTCTTGAAATATTTGTAGTAGGGAACTGAAAATTGGTGTGAGGGCATATGAGATAATTAACTATATACCCAACGGACAAAAAAAAATAAGAAAACTATCTTTGACGTCAATAATGATATATTTTCTGTGTAACTTTTCAGAACAAACTCAATATGCTAATATTTTTGAAAGCACGTGGTGTGAAACCCGCGGGTAACCTCTAGTTATCTTTATATTTGACAAGGATATCGGTTAAAATGTTTTAGTTACACCCCTTTATTATACCCATTTATAAAAGTGAGGGTAGTCCTCAACCGATTTTGGCAATTTTTCGTCCAAATATTCGCCTTAGTAATTAAATCAATCATACCAAATCTCATCGATATATCTGTTATAGTTTCTGAATTATGACATATAAAACTTTAAAATATTGTCCTTTAATAAGTGGGCGTGGTGCCGCCTATTTTCGAAAATTTTAGAATATTTCTTTATAACGGCCCGATCTCATTAAGTGGATGAAATTTCATCATTCGTGCTATATTAGTGACTGAGATATCCATATCTGTACCTGCCCAGACGCGTATTTGATGTAAAAAGTAAAATCGCGACGCAGGTAGACTTTATGAATTCTGGTAAAGTAATATTCAACAAATAAACACTGTTAATTTCCCAAATACCTATTTTGACCTTTTTTTAATTTTCCATCAAAGTTTGAAAAGGGCCTAAAGATATATATATAATATATCCGACAAGTTTTACTAGAGAACAAGAAATTTTATTTTTTGTTTAAACTTAGAATTGAATTACCTTTGATAAAAATACAAAGAAGTAGCAACCGACCGCTTTACCTACAGGCAAACCAATTTTAAATGCAACAGAAAAAGAACAAATTTTTTTCTGTGTTGAAAATTTGTTAACTTTGAGCGGCTCTACCACCCAAACTATTTAATAAAGGTTACATATTCGTGTTCGCTGGAAAATTCTCTATTAGATACATGTATCCGATTTACGGAACACTATCATGAAATTTTTGATTTTTGCCACGCTTTTTCGGCAGAGGCGCCATAGTGCGTCGCTCATCACAATCATCAAAAAAATATATACTGCCGCTTTTGCGTTTTATGCTGTGTTTCTGAACATAACCTTTCATACGTCCGCTTTTTTCGAAAAAGAATCTGTGAATTGTTGTCGTTATTGTAAAAAGCAAAACTAAAGAATTTGAATTATGTTAATTTAATTTGAATTTTAAGTATTTTTTTTTTGCAAAAAAAAATAATAAATTATTTCGTGCTCTGATAATAATACTTTTTTTTTTTAATTTTTAAAGTATTATTTAGACGGAAAATGGTAATTTTTTTAATACAGCAGTGCGCACTCACCAGAAAATATTTGTATAAATTGAGGTGGTAACTTAATTTTCCTGCTGCTCAAAGGGTATTCAAAGATCCAGATTCTTCATTTTACCAATAAAGTAAATTATGTTACCGCGCTGGAATAGGGGCAGTTAGTTTCCTCATAAAGACATGGGGCATTGTATGAATGAAATTTTATTACTCGGGTTATATTAGTGGTTGAATTGTAACATATTAGATACATAGGCGTTTTTCGAAATATCCCATTTATGGAATGTGTATAGTCCGATTTCGCTGATTTTCAATACCAACCTGTTCGTTTCTAATAGCAACAAGTGTACCAACAGACGGACAGATATATCTATCTCAATTAATTTCTTTTTACATCTTAGGTATTTTTATATACATATGTATGTATGTATGTATGTATGTATGTATGAATAGATATATAGTAATAATTAGAAGTACGCACGTTTAATTTAGAAAATTGTTCTAGTGTTATCTAATTACACTGTGCACGAGCCAAAATTTAACAGAGATGAGACATACATACCTAGCAAAGATAATTCGACCATTGAATGAAAATCGTTAAAAGCTTTTACCTATTTTAGGCACTCTGAAGGACATAGACTTCTTAATACATCGGTGTTTTCCAATAATTTCTTACAACTATTCCCTGTGCATGCTGTCGAATGTTGCTTCACTATTGATTTGAAAAGTAATTATATTTCCGAAAGAGTTACAACTAGAGATGAGCGAAACTGCGATTTTTCGATATCTGTGATTTCAGTGATTGCTATTTTTATATCACTGCGATTTTAAACTGCTATTGCGATTGCATGGACTGCTATAAAATCATCAGTTACCGGTAGAGATTAATTTTGCGTTTTCTGAGCGATATAACCTGTCAACATTTTATGTTAACAAAATGATAGCAACAACAACGTATTCCACAGTAATTTCGCTGTTTGTCAACATTTTTCAAAGACAATTTTAAATTCAATAACTTTTTTTTCTTAATTTCTATACGTATGTGGTCTGTTCAAAAGTGTAAGCAAAAAGAAATGTATAATGCTTTTGCGATTGCGATTCACATAGGTGAACTACTTACTTGCTACATCGATAGCAGTTCCCAATAAGTAGTGAACTGCTATTTTGCAAAAGTGATCGCAATTGCGATTTGCGATTTTTTATTCACAGTGAAAAAATCACCGTTTGTGATATATCGCTCATCACTAGTTACAACGATCTTTCTATACCCATAACCCCAAAAGTGCATACAGTTTTTTTTTCATATAGAAGATTTTTGTTCAAGGCAGAGAATAGGATTAGGGTGTTATTTAGAGCAAGCCATGGAGGCTATGCATTATGATTACAAAAAAACATGGGATAATAACTATCGAACTAAACCAAATAACCCAAATTATTTGGAGAATTTGAAGAAAACTGTATGTGAATATAATAGTCTTAATATTAAAAAATAACTGTAAACCTTTTTATGTTTATATTAAAATATGATAAAAAATAAAAATAAACGTCTTAAAATGTATTTTTACTGTAATGAATTTTACTATACACTTATATACTAAAAGAACAGAACAGTCATTTTACCGGGGGAGCCATAAAAAGAACAGGGGCACCCATGAAAAGAAAAAGTGGACCAATTTTTAAAAAAACATGGAATATCTTAAAATGTGTCCCATGCATGATTTCAATTTTGGCTCAGAGCATCTTCTAATATGTCCAAGAATACAACCATGAAATAATATCTTGGTTACTTTGACTTTTCATAATAAGTTGTTTAAGCTCACCGTGTATATGCTTCATTTTATATTTTATTAATAAGATTCTATGGGCATACATCCCATTCATATTCTGCCAATTTCCAGGGGTAGTAAAATTTAAAATGACAATCAAAAAATTTTCAAATGTGGCACTATGTGGTCTTCCACCCTCAAATTGTCTCACAGTGTAATCGAAAGCCACAGCATCGCGTGGCAGGGTTTACTAGTTATATTTATTGTGCTAGTCACATATGGTTACATCCACTGTGGACACTAAATACGGCTTTGATGTACATTATTCTTATTTTAGATACCTTGCGTCTTAATTTTTAAAAACAAGAACGGAAAAATCTTGTTCTTCGGATATTTAGGAACGAAATATTCTTCAAATTTTAAGAACGAAAAAGATGAATCTATTACCAGTCGGACTTAATTTTGGAACTTCATTTTTCTCTGAGTGTATGAATTCTTTTCCTCATTGTAAAAAACAAATTTAAAAAATGATTATCATAATTGCTTTTGTTGCTAGATTCAATTTTTGTATTGTTGTTTTATTTTTCAAGTTACCTATAGCTGAGAGTCGATAGCTGAACTGAATTTTCAACCGTGTACCTATCCGATAAAGAGCAGATATGTCACTTAAAAAATTTTCACTATTAGGAGACCAACGACATAATATAAATGGAATTGCACTAGTATTTTTAGGTACCTACATATACATACATACATAGGTATATACTAGTAGTGGGACTTTTTTCGAATAATATTCGAATAAATATTATTCGAATAAACGAATAATAATATTCGTGGGAAAAAAATCGAATGACACTATTCGAATAGTTGTATGTAACTATGTACATGCATAGTTTGGGAATTCCACTTGCCAGAGTACGTATATATACATACATATATATATATATATATATATGTACATACATATTAGACATATACGCCGACAGTGATTCCGGCAGCGGCGGCGCCATTCCAAAAAAATTTCGGCGGCGGCGGCGACGCCGGCGTGCTTTTTCGCGCCGGCGCGCCTGCCCCAAATCTACAAATCACAATCCTTATTCAAATTTTAATTTTATTTAGTTACCTTAATAGCGCTGGCTGAATGGAATAAATAAACTAATTTCCACCTTAAATTGTTGAAACTTTTTTATTAACAGCAAAAAACAATAGTTACATAAACTAAAATATAAAATAAAGAAAATACTAAATATTAAAAAATATACACAAATCCATATGTAAGGGTAAATTTAAATTCATTTGCTTATTTTGTATGATAATAAACATGCATACATATATTTACATACATATTTATATATACATAAGGAACTTTAAAATAAATATATGTATATACAGTGTTGGAAAAAATAATAGGGACAAAATTTTGCAATTCTCCATTTATTTCATTTTAAGAGCAAATAATAATTACCATATATTGATGCTTAATTTTTATGAATAAAAATAATGAAATGTATAATTTAAGTTGGAAATAATAATAGGGACAAACTTTAAATTCGATTGTTTTTTCAAATAATCTACAATATTACTGCTGCAGATAGATTTAAACTAATGTTTAGTTGAAGCTCCTTTATTTTTTATAACTTCCTTACTTCTTCGTGGCATAGGGTTGACCAAATCAGCGCAATTTGCAACTGGTATTAAGTACCAAACTTCTTTAATTTTTTTTCCATAACTCTTGCTTATTTTTCAATTTTTGATCCCCCATCGTCTTCTTTAATATTCCCTATAGGGCTGAGGTTCGACGACTGTGAGGGCTACACAAAACAGCAAATTTCTTACGTTCAAACCATGAGGTTTCGATTCTGGAGGCATGTTTGGGATCATTTTCATGCATAAATAGCCATCCAATGATATCAAGGAGGGTTTAAATTATTCAATTTTGAGTATAACAATTAGCAACAGACCTCGAGAAGCAGAACTAAATGGAAGAAATCCCAGAAAACTTCCGTATCTGAGAAAAAATTATGTAAGCCAACGAACTTAATTCGTTCAGAGCACGCCACCGTGCTTGATAGTCTTTCTGGTGTATCTGGTGTGAAATTCTGGGGTGGCTTTCCGTAATTCGATATCGAGCGAAATTCGATATCGAAGCATCGTTTTTGCTTTCCGTAAACACAAATATCGTCAGAAACAATTCGACACCACCTTAGCTATCGTTTTGCCTTATCGAATATGTCAATCGCAGAAAAATATAACTTCAAAGTTTTAATATTTTTGTGGGTTTAAATCATTTCTTATTTGTTTACAAGTGAGAACACAACTTTTTAAAGATAATAAAGGCCTCTGATGCACTTTTTAAAATATTATAAGAAAAGTTTTCCTATCGAAATAGAGGAAGCAAAACGGTATCGTCGCTCGTTCGATATCGAATTGAAATATCGAGCAGACGAGAGTCGAATATCGAATTACGGAAAGCCACCCCTGCATTCTGCGGGCGTTGAACGAACATTATGCCATCCGAGCCGAATAAATTTACTTTTGTGTCATCAGACTAAAGAACGTTATTCAAGTTTTCGGGCAACCTGTTCCTCTCAGCCTCAGGAACACGAACCTGAATGCGGAAGTGTTTTATTTTTTGCCCGTTAAAAGTTATTAAATTCTTTAGGACTGAGGCTAGTAAAGTAGGGAACAGCCAAAGTTTTTGTTAATAACTTTTAACCGGCAAAAAATAAAACATTTCCGCATTCAGCTTCGTGTTCCTGAGGTCAAAACACGTCTATTGGTTCCTTTTTTTTTAATTTTGAAGAACTTTAGCTGTTAGAAAAACTAGGAAAATATGTCAACATCTCACTCCATACGGGTATGGCGCGCCAGCGCACGCCGCCGCGCCGATACGCCGATTTCACGGATTATGGCGGCGGCGGCCGATTATGAAGGTAATCGGCGCGGCGGCGGCGGCGTCAATCGGCGGCGTATATGTCTAATACATATGTATGGACTTACAAAAGCAAAAGCATACATATATACATTCAATAGCTATTCGCGAACAGTGGTATTCGAATAGTGATATTGGAATAATACTATTCGAGTACAGTATTTATTCGAATATACGAATAAATTATTCGGATAAATATTATTCGAATTACGAATACCTTTCGAATAAAAGGATTTTTTATTCGAATAATTTTATTCGAATAGCCCCATCCTTAGTATATACATACACATTAAGGTGGAGTGAAAACATATGGAGATTTTTTGTTTGTTTTTTTTTTGAACGTACCAGCAATGAAAAGTTGCCTTTATACGAGTCAATGAACACGATCTGGTAGAAATATGAAATTTTGAAAACTATCAAGTCAAAAAACGAAGTATGAGGATTGATAAACGTGGCTAAACTGAGTATTAAAGTGAATTTTTTTTTTGGAAACAAGAACAACAAAAAGTATTAAAGGTTAAAGTTTATGTTATGCATTACTTAAAAACTACTGAACCGATTTCCATTCGATAGGTATTTTGATTCCCTTTAATTTCATATACATTTTATATATGAAAAGTAAGGGTGGTAAAAGGGGGGTTGACCCCCGTAGGGGGATGTTATGGAACCCACTGGAAGATTGCATATCAAATTAAAGGGAATCAAAATACCTAGGGAATGGTATAAAAATCTTCGAAATCGGTTGAGCAGTTTTTAAGTAATTGCAATTTAAAAAAATGTATAATATAAATTTTGACCTTTAATAACGTTTGTTGTTGTTTCCAAAAAAACAAATTTCTCTTTAATACTCACACGGTGAGCTTAAACAACTTATTATGAAAAGTCAAAGTAACCAAGATATTATTTCATGGTTGTATTCTTGGACATATTAGAAGATGTTCTGAGCCAAAATTGAAATCATTCATCGGACACATTTTGAGAAATTCCATGTTTTTTTTAAAATGGTCAATTTTTTCTTTTCATGCGAGCCCCTGTTCTTTTTATGGCACCCACGGTAAAATGACTGTTCTGTTCTTCTAGTATATAAGTGTATAGTAAAATTCATTACAGTAAAAATACATTTTAAGACGTTTATTATTTATTATTTATAATAGCTTTGTTCGTTTACGGATATTTTTTGATGTTTTTCGAAAACTTTTAAAAACAAACACTTTGTCGCCGTTTTTTTACGCCAAATCTCCAACAGAAGAGAACCAACTGAGAGAGAAAACTGACATTTCATTTTGTGAGAAGCTGTTGAATTTTGTTGGACAAATTTTTGCCAACAGCACTTTTCCAACAGGAAAACAGCTGATCAAACAACAGCTGACTTGAATTTTTGCAAGTAACAAGATTTGCAAAATATACAAATCAATTATAAAATTGGAAAAATACACTAAATTGGCAACAAATATGGATAAATTAAATATGCAAAATAAGTTACATACTTTTTGCGAAGTATTTATATGCATATTATGTACCTTAGTAAATTGTAATCTCCTTTGCGGGAATATATATTAACGGGGCCGCTGTGGTGCAGTGGGGAGTGTTGTGGCCACTGTGGTGTGGCGGACAGTGGCTAGTCTGCCATACCAGAGGTCATGGGTTGGATCCCCAGCCTGGATAGAGGGAAAATTTGTATATAATGATCCACGATCCGATAACAATTAATTTTCCAGAGGGTAGGGGTGGTCTCGCAGATCACAAAAAACAAAGTACTACCCCCCGGACGCTTATAGTTCAGGAGACATTCCTTGTTAAATTAATGTATGTATGTGTAGAACATCTTTCTGCGTTGGCGGCTTTTGGCCGCGCTTCCATAAAATTACCCTCAGCCGGCAGAATTCTCTTTTTGGATTAATATCCATGGAGCATAGACATCTTAATACATCGGTGTTTTCCAATAATTTCTTACAACTATTGCGTTAATGTGGGCTGAGAAGTTCTATGTCCAATAAAAGATTTTTCGTGGTTGCTCAGGTTTTGATGAGAATAGTTGTAAGAAATTATTGGAAAACACCGATGTATTAAGAAGTATATTTCCTTTAGAGCGCCTAAAATACGTAAAAGCTTTTAACGATTTTCATTCAGTGGTCGAATCTTGCTTCACTATTGATTTGAAAAGTAATTATATTAACTGTATTTCTAATTTCCGAAAGAGTTACAACGATCTTTCTATACCCATAACCCCAAAAGTGCATACAGTTTTTTTTTTTCATATAGAAGATTTTTGTTCAAGGCAGGGAATAGGATTAGGGTATCATTCAGAGCAAGCCATGGAGGCTGTGCATTATGATTTCAAAAAAACATGGGATTATAAGTATCGAACTAGACCAAATAACCCAAATTATATGGAGAATTTGAAGAAAACTGTATGTGAATATAATATTCTTCATATTTAAAAAAAACTGTCAACCTTTTTATGTTTATATTAAAATATTATAAATAATAAATAATAAACGTCTTAAAATGTATTTTTACTGTAATGAATTTTAATATACACTTATATACCAGAAGAACAGAACAGTTATTTTACCGTGGGTGCCATAAAAATAACAGGGGCTCGCATGAAAAGAAAAAATTTACCATTTTAAAAAAAACATGGAATTTCTCAAAATGTGTCCGATGAATGATTTCAATTTTGGCTCAGAACATCTTCTAATATGTCCAAGAATACAACCATGAAATAATATCTTGGTTACTTTGACTTTTCATAATAAGTTGTTTAAACTCACCGTGCTCAGCTTAGCCATGTTTATCAATCTTCATACTTCGTTTTTTTATTTTATAATTTTAGAAATTTCACATTTGTACCAGATCATGCTATTTTTTCAATTTTGTGGGGCTGGGGGCACCTCTAAAAATGCGAATAGGTCAATAAAATTTTACAGACTTATTTCTGGGCTCGAAGGGTGCCGTTCTGGCTTTGGAACAAATTGAATTTCCAAAAAAAATTTCACTCCACCTTAATACACATTAGACATATACGCCGACAGTGATTCCGGCGGCGGCGACGCCGGCGTGCTTTTTCGCGCCGGCGCGCCTGCCCCTAATCTACAAATCACAATCCTTATTCAAATATTAATTTTATTTAGTTACCTTAATATCGCTGGCTGAATGGAATAAATAAACTAATTTCCACCTTAAATTGTTGAAACTTTTTTTTTAACAGCAAAAAACAATTGTTACATAAACTAAAATATAAAATAAAGAAAATAAATATTAAAGAATATACCTACACAAATCCATATGTAAGGGTAAATTTAAATTCATTTGCTTATTTTGTATGATAATAAACATGCATACATATATTTACATATGTACATATATATATATATATAAGGCACTTTAAAATAAATATATATATATATACAGTGTTGGAAAAAATAATAGGGACAAAATTTTGCAATTCTCCATTTATTTCATTTTAAGACCAAATAATAATTACCATATATTGATGCTTACACGGAGAGGACATGCTTCAATGACTCTGTGGTGGTTTTTGTATAATAATTTAATTTTTATGAATAATTTTAAATTTTATGAATATAATGAAATGTATAATTTACGTTGGAAATAATAATAGGGACAAACTTTAAATTCGATTGTTTTTTCAAATAAACTACAATATTACTGCTGCAGCTAGATTTAAACTAATGTTTAGTTGAAGCTCCTTTATTTTTTATAACTTCCTTACTTCTTCGTGGCATAGGGTTGACCAAATCAGCGCAATTTGCAACTGGTATTAAGTACCAAGCTTCTTTAATTTTTTTTTTTCCATAACTCTTGCTTATTTTTCCATTTTTGATCCTCCATCGTCTTCTTTAATATTCCCTATAGGGCTGAGGTTCGACAACTGTGAGGGCTACTCAAAAACAGCAACTTTCTTACGTTCAAACTATGGGTTGAAATGGTGCAGTTTTGAGTAGAACAATTAGCAACAGACGTCGATAAGTAGGACTAAATGGAAGAGATCCCAGAAAAGTTCCGTATCTGAGAAAAAATTAGGTAAGCCAACGAACTGAAATTCTCCAGTAGCTTAAATTCTTTAGGACTGAGGCTAGTAAAGTAGGGAACAGCCAAAGTTTTTGTTAATAACTTTTAACCGGCAAAAAATAAAACATTTCCGCATTCAGCTTCGTGTTCCTGAGGTCAGAACACGTCTATTGGTTCCTTTTTTTTTAATTTTGAAGAACTTTAGCTGTTAGCAAAACTAGGAAAATATGTCAACATCTCACTCCATACGGGTATGGCGCGCCAGCGCACGCCGCCGCGCCGATTTCACGGATTATGGCGGCGGCTTCCGATTATGAAGGTAATCGGCGCGGCGGCGGCGGCGTCAATCGGCGGCGTATATGTCTAATACACATGTAGGTACATATGTATTTTTTCATGCTTTTTTAAGTTCAAAAATAATTTCAATAATAGAAATAAATTTTCGAAGTTATTCTATAAGCAATGTAAACATACATATAATGTACATATGCACATATACATACATACATATGTATGTATGTATCAAAGAAAATTATTTATTAATTTGCAATTGGGTAGTTATGTATGTAGGTACCTAGGTAGCTAACCTTCGAAGATGTATTCAATGTACGGTATATAGCCAATGTCCAAATACCGTCGGGATTTCTGCTTTATGTGCATACATACATAGGTATCTATATATATACATATATATATATATATATATATGTACATTAATAAAGCAATAACATAATCCGTCGAATTTTTCTAATTTCTTCAATGTACATACATATATGTATGTATATGTATGTATATGTATTATCGTTTCTCTTTCAATCCCATATCTCATATGTAGGAACATACATATATATGGACGTATGTATGTATGTGTGTACATACAACGTCAAATCAAACTCTCTTCGAAGACAGACATTGAACAATTTTAGCGACAGGGCATACAGTCATTCCGCTGCATTTTCACTGCATGAGCATTTGTCATCGGCCGTAGGTCGCATCACTTCCAATCCGCTACAAAATTTATGAGCGAAATAAAAGCACTTTAAAGAAAAAGTGGCTGCCGCAGCCAAGCCACTGGCGGCGTACTATTGGCGTAATATTGTTGTTTTTGGTGCTATTTTTGCCAATGGCTCACAAAAAGAAAAATAATACGCAATTCGTCACACTTAACACAGCCCATTGTTGTATATATGTCAACCATCTCGCTCGTTCCCAACCACCGACACCATATATTGCCGTCGCATTCGCACAGTCATTCATCTTTCGAACTATTTTCTCGCGTGCTGTTTGGAACGGCAGGCAGCGATAACACTTTATTCTGACAGCTGCCGCAAAGTGAAAATGCTTTACGAGCTCGGCTCCTCCCTCAGCAATCCAGTCCATACACATGTTGATAGCAGTGTATGTATGTATGTAATACATATGTATACATATATGTATGTCAATTTAATTTTGCCGAGAACGCTACAATACAAACACTGCTGGTTGTATACTTTTTGTTTTTGTAATAGCAGGATTACACTGAATTACTTTTCCTCTCCTTATAAATGACGCACTCTCTTTACAAACACGAGTTGATAACGTTTGAAAAAATGTTCTCAATTTTTATGCTCGCATTACTCTTACTTTATGGCTTCTTTCGAGTGAATAAAATTTAAATGAGCGATTGACCATCTACTTTATTTCGTACGCATTTCTGTTTATGGGCGTGTGCGTGTGGATGAGAGTTATCAGTTTCTCAATATTTTGCTTAGAGTTGTTGCATAACGGAGTATTCAGATCAGCTGCCATGATTATTTCACCGACGGCAAATATGGAAGTTCTAAGTAATAACGGACATCAATTAGAACAGGGATGGCCGCCATAATTTAATTTGTTTGTGTGGTATTTGTAATCCACACATGCATTTGTGTTTACGTGCATTATGATGTAAATAGAAACTATTTGAGTTTGTTTTGTTTTGCTTTTTTATTGTTTAGAGAGATTTTCAGGAGGTTCATATTTACATACATACACATACATATGTATGGAATATGTATGTATGCTCGGACGCATATTGCCGCTCAAAAGTCAGATAGCTACATACATAGGTAATGAAACATTTTTTTCAAATGTAACCGACGTTTTTTTTTTCAAAGTTCGGATCGTTATTTGTTGACGCAAAAAAACTATTAATTAGTTGAAGTTTATTTTCTCCCATTACATTAAGTTGTTTATAAATATTTACATACGCACATATCGATAGCTTAAAGTGCAAATTGTGTAAGTCCTTTTTTCTACATAAAAATACTTTTTTATAAAAGTGGACTTACACAGTTTGCACTCTAAGCTAGCGATATATGTACATTAAGCCGTATCACGAAAATAAAGTTTGCGTGTGTCAGTTTTATTTGAACACTTACGTCGAATAAATATTTATGGTGAAAAAATTTTTTTTTAGGCCCGCGTTAAAAACAGCTAAATCGCGTTTTTTGTAATAACTTCCTTATTTAATGTCCGATCTCTATGATCTTAATGTCGCAGAGAAGGTCTCGCTCAGCACTATATTTGGCCCATATAAAGTTTCGACCTCAAAGGTTGTTCTGAGTTTTACCTTTAAAAATTTTGGAGTTACTATCCCTAGATTTTTTTATTTTTATCACTAATACAAAGCTCTCAAAAAACCATGAGGACTCCGCTAAAAAAGTTGTAGCCTTTACTCACAAACAAAAAAATTATACCGTTTTAAAATCAGAGAACCTGTTTTTTGAAAAATTATTCCAAGTTCTTATTTATATGAGGCAGTAACGCCATATAGTATGAGTTTTTGATTAAAAAGTATTCTAAGTCCTCGCTTGACTTGAGAATCTTGTACCGCGATGGAACAGCTACCAATACTGGATACATGATATGCCAAAAATTATTGATGATTGGACTATTCGTGCTGATCAACGTTATTTATATTGAATGATAATGGCTGTAGTGAAGATTTGGTAAGTATTCAAGTGGGATCTCTAAGCACAACGCGCTGGCTTACAACGGCTTCACGATTTCTGCATCCGTGCGTATCGTAAAATCATCCAAGTTATTTAGAAAAACTGCTATAGTTCGTTGTAAAATTATACGCGCCTAAGAAGAGACAACGGAAGTCTAAATGTATTATCAATACTTGCGCTGGATGCGTCGTCTGCCCCTAGAAATGCAGTTAATTATTCAGCCTACAATTGAAAACAACGCAGTTAATTTAATCCCCAAAACATCTTCTTATCTATGATAACCGAGACCAAAAATGACGATGTCCTCCAAATTTAGAGATATTTATGAAAGCAGTTTCAGAGCTCTGAAAGTGAATTCTTCGTCGCTTATATTACTTTGCTCACACTCAAAAAAAAATTACTCAGATTATGGAAAAATGAGAATGATTCGCCGCTAATGACATATTTTCATTGTTTTGAATAAAATTTTCTTTCAAAACGTTGTTTTTATTCCTTGATTTAAAGAAAGTTGTACATCAAAACAATGAAAATGTGTCTTAAGCGCCGAAACATTCCCATTTTTCCATAATCTGGGTAAGTTGTTTTTTCAGTGCAGGTTTCGAACGTTTAAAACAAATTGGAATTTATGTGCAGGGAATTCTCTTCCTTCTCATATGCATTTTATATACATATATGTACGTATAGTTTTTTCCCCTTTTCTTTATTTTTAAACGGTTTTATTTAGCTCACCCCGTTTGTTTTATTATTTATTCTTTATTCTTGGGTCAAATTTAGTAATTCAAATTTCACCCTCTTCCTGTCAACCGATTAATCTGAAATTTTGCACGCATGTATAACCCCGATGACAATGCAATATTATGAAAAAAAAATTCCGATAGGTGGCGCGTGGGTCGCTATATTTACAAAAATCGCATTTATGGTCCTATTTGGCTGAAATTCGGAACATGTATTACTACCTTGAAAAGAAATATTTTCTTAAAAAAAAATTCCGCTAGGTGGCGCGTGGGTCGCTATATTTACAAAAATCGCATTTATGGTCCGATTTGGCTGAAATTCGGAACATGTATTACTACCTTGAAAAGAAATATTTTCTTAAAAAAAAAATTCCGCTAGGTGGCGCGTGGGTCGCTATATTTACAAAAATCGCATTTATGGTCCGATTTGGCTGAAATTCGGAACATGTATTACTACCTTGAAAAGAAATATTTTCTTAAAAAAAAATTCCGCTAGGTGGAGCGTGGGTCGCTATATTTACAAAAATCGCATTTATGGTCCGATTTGGCTGAAATTCGGAACATGTATTACTACCTTGAAAAGAAATATTTTCTTAAAAAAAAATTCCGCTAGGTGGCGCATGGGTCGCTATATTTACAAAAATCGCATTTATGGTCCGATTTGGCTGAAATTCGGAACATGTATTACTACCTTGAAAGGAAATATTTTCCTAAAAAAACTTCCGATAGGTGGCGCGGGGGTCGCAATAGAGGCGTTGGACTGCAATAAACTAACGGGCAAGAAACCTTGCAATAATGAAGCACTAAATGAATTAAACAGAATGCGAAATAAAAACTAAAAACTAGAAAATAAAAATAGGTAAAAAAACTTTTTAAGTTAAACGGTTTTATGTTATACATACATTGCAATGTTTAAGATAAATGTACTAAAAACCAAAAAATAATAAAATAGATACAGTCGTGGGAATTATAAACATTTGCATAGACTAGACTAAAATAAAACCGGGGGGCACGTCAATTGTCTACAAATTATCGACTTAATGTGCGATAGAAGAATCGTTTAATTCGTCGTTAGGCAGTTGGCCCGCAGACGGTGAGGAAAATACTTACTATTTTCTTGCTCATGGAAATTCCAATAGTTATACACTCCATGTTAATAAAAGAGATGTTTCAACTAGTTTATCGTTGGACATTCACACGAGGAATCGTTTCACTGCTCGTAGTTTGTCTTTAATCGACAAAACATATGATAAAAGTACTACTCGCTCACCACTATGAAACCCTAAAACTCGCTTATAATCGAGCTTGCTAGCTTTTTTCCACATTCTAGCCCTACTTATCACACGTCCATCGTTGTCGGTTGAACAACTGCCTAATTATAGTGTAACATTACAAAACAAACATTTTAATCAACGATTATAGACAATTGACGTGCCCCACGGTTTTATTTTAGTCTAGTCTATGCAAATGTTTATAATTCCCACGACTGTATCTATTTTATTATTTTTTGGTTTTTAGTACATTTATCTTAAACATTGCAATGTATGTATAACATAAAACCGTTTAACTTAAAAAGTTTTTTTACCTATTTTTATTATTACCTCAACAATAGTTACTCATACGCCCCCACATCGGATCGCTTTGTATGTGAAAACTGAAAATGTTTTCTTAAATATCTCGAAAATGGGAGTGCATACACTGCACTTCTAAAAACGCCATCGTAATCTGGAGCAAAAAATTAAGTTGACGTGTTTCGCCGTTTCTCTGTGGTAATTTTTTATAAAAAAAACAAGTGTTTCACTTTACAACGTTATAACTTTTTTGTTTGTGAATAAAGGCTAGAATTTCTTTGGGGGATTCCTCATGGTTTTTTGAGAGCTTTGTATTAGTGATAAAAATAAAAAAATCTAGGGATAGCAACTCCAAAATTTTTAAAGGTAAAACTCAGGACAACCTTTGAGGTCGAAACTTTATATGGGCCAAATATAGTGCTGAGCGAGACCTTTTCTGCGACATTAAGATCATAGAGATCCGACATCAAATAAGGAAGTTATTACAAAAAACGCGATTTAGCTGTTTTTAACGAGGGCCTAAAAAAAAATTTTTACACCAAAAATATTTTTTCGACATAAGTGTTCAAATAAAACTGACACACACTAAACTTTTTTTTTGTCCATATAACGTGATACGGCTTAATGTACATATGTATGTATATGTCTGTATGCTTTTCTGATTAAATTTTCTTAAATGTAAGGAAGTGTAAAAATTTTCACAATGTAGTCATCGACAAAACCGGCATTATTTAAGTAGGGTACGTAAGTTGCCGACAACGCGCTTTCACGTCGCGCAGTCGCCTAAATACCTACATACGTGTATGACCCCACAAGAACGTGCATGTTTTAATTGTGATATATGTATGTACATATGCGGCTTGTCGTCTATTTTCAACTTAAATCTTCACAATTAAAACTCAGTCTCAATTGAGTTCCAAGTATATATACTATGTACCTATGTATAATAATTCATTTAAAATTAGTTTGAGCATGTGTTAATTTTGGCTTTGGTCATAAAAAAAAATGATCTGCGATATATACATATATATGTGTGTACAAACAGCTGTAAACACATAAATGGCACACTATATGACAAATATTTTGTTACGCTGAAAAACCGTGAACAATTTTAGCAACTACCACATATTTGGCGTTTCTTAAAACCTCTATTCCTTACATTTAGTAATATTCAGAGACGGAAAATAATTGTCAACCATAAAATTCCTTTGGGTTTCGCTCAGACAAAAAGCCCAAATCTTTAAAAATTAAAATTTTTGTCTGTGATTAATATTTTTGAAATTTTTTTATTTCAGTCTTTTGGTGACAAAAAAAATTATATTTTTTTTAGAATAAAACTCACTTGCTGTATCTTATAAAAGATTTTTATTTCATGTATTGTATACAGCAGTGTAAGAATATTTCAGCTAAAACAAAATGTTACAGTGGCCATTTTGGCTTATTATTTCTATTTCCAAAAAATTATGTATTAAGTTTTACAAGAAGTAAATTTTCCATATTTTTTTCATTCAGATTATATCTTCTTTCACTCAAAACAAAATTCAGCGAGGAAAAGGCTCTCTCAACAGATACTTGCGTTGCAGGTGTTCCTAATAAAACTAATGCTAGTTCAAACAATTCGGGAGATTTAAACCTAATATTCTCGTAAAATGAAAAAATATCTTTATGCAAGGGTAATCGTTTATATAGATTTGCGATTGTCGATTTCCGTGTAAATTTTCGTTAAATCCTCCACTTGCTCATCAACTATTATCGGTGGAACGTCAGCTATATCATCTAGATATGAGCTCAGAAACGAATTTTCATATTCGTTTGACTGACCACACTGTCTTGTGCTCCCTTCTCGAAAACTGAACTGCCTGCTGGAATCGATTTAATCTGAAAATATAATAAGGATCTTATATGGCGTTACAATACTAATTTCTTTAACTTACTTTTTTTATATTAAAGATTTGCTTAGCCGTATTTTTCAGGTTATTTGACTTTTGAGATTCCGTCAACAGTATATTTATACAGGGGTCCAAATATACCGCGCTCAGTAATGCAACGTTGCCAAGTAGTAAATGTTCGCGGTTTAAAAAAGATGTAAATAATTTTTGTTTGATGTCGCAACCGCATATATCTCTTAAATTCAATTTAATTTCCATCCATATTTTAAATAATTCGCAGAGTGGAAGTTGTGCTTCTTGAAGCTTTACAGTAGCTATCCAAAAAGGTTCCATCTCGTATGTTATTTTAGTTTTCTTCTTTAGAGGTTCTTTAGTTACGTCTTTAAGTTCCGCATCTATTATGCTTCGCTACAACATGCCGCTTCATATTCGTGAAATGGTCGCCTGCAAACTTTATGCTGCAAATTTTGCATTGCGACTTAATTTCTTCGGTGTCAAAAATAAACAGTTCGCGAACTTGTTCATTGAAAGCACTTCTGTTTCTGCCCATTCTTTTGTTGTTTTTCCAATCACGAATATTGATAAAATGTATTTGAATCAGCAGAAATTGCTATTAAATATGTTTTTCATACGCCTCAATTTTTTCTACTGAAAATAAAACTCAGTGAGTAACTGAAAAAAAAAAATTAAGGTTACTCACAGACAAAAATAAAAATTATTTTTGTCTTTTGATTTGAATCTATCAGTGAGTTTTAAAATTTTTGTCTTCAAATAATTGTTATTTTAAAGACCTTTTGAAAGTGTTGACTGAAATTTTCGATCTCTGGTAATATTACAAAATTTAATTACAATTCATATCTACATACATACATATTAAGGTGGAGTGAAACTTTTTTTTTGGAAATTCAATTTGTTCCAAAGCCAGAACGGAAATTTTGAAAATTATAAAATAAAAAAACGAATTATGGGGATTGATAAGGATGATTAAGCTGAGTATTAAAGTGAACTTATTTTTTTTGGAAACAACAACAACAAAAGTTATTAAAGGTCAAAGTTTATATTGTGCATTTTTAAATTGCAATTACTTAAAAACTACTTAACCGATTTCGAATATTTTTATACCATTCGATAGGTATGTTGATTCCCTTTAATTTGGTATACTTTTTATGTGGGTTCCATAACACCCCCCTGCGGGGGTCAACCCCCCTTTTACCCTCCTTACTTTTCATATACAAAATGTATATCAAATTAAAGGGAATCAAAATACCTATCGAATGGTATAAAAATATTCGAAATCGGTTCAGTATTTTTTAAGTAATTGCAATTTAAAAAATGCATAATATAAATTTTGACCTTTAATAACTTTCGTTGTTGTTGTTTCCAAAAAAAAAAAAAAATTCACTTTAATACTCAGCTTAGCCATCTTTATCAACCCTCATACTTAGTTTTTTGATTTTATAATTTTCAAAATTTCATATTTGTACCAGATCGTGCTTATTGCTTTCAACTTTGCGGGGCTGGGGGCAGTTCAAAACGTCATCCTATCGCGATAAAATTTTGTGGGGTTCATTAACTCGTATAAAGGCAACTTTTCATTGCTGGTACGTTCAAAAAAAGAACAAACAAAAAATCTCCATATGATTTCACTCCACCTTAATACATATGTTTTTAAAAGAAAAATTATGAAATTCTGAGCAAGGTCAAAAATGAACTGGACACATAAATGACACATTAGGAAAATAAGATATGTAAATAATTCGAGTAAAAACCGTTTTTTGTTTTAGTTTTTGCTTTAGATACATTTTAATTGCTAATGTTTTGTGCTGTAATCCTTATTACTGATGACTGCTTCGGACCTGAGGCCCATAGCCTCCACGAGTTTTGGCATACCAAGCTTCTTGAACGGCCAACGAAAGTTCGTCTAAATTTTTATAATTTTGCATCGCTATTGAAACCTTGACATCATACATAGGTTTTCTATCAAATTTATGTCATGTCTTTGGGCTGGATAATCAGCACATCAATCTTCTCCGTACTGAACCAACTTTTGACTAGCTTAGAGGAATGCTTGGGGTCGTTGCTTTGCATAAACATCCACTTCCAATTTGCTTCTTTTAGACGCCTACTGGATATTTCTGAGCTACATTTTTGATTGATACTACTTGATATCTCTCGTAATGACATAAAAGGAACACTTTTCACCATTTCTACAATAGAAACATCGGCACGTTCAACTCAATGGCTTTCGAGTTTTTCCTCTAATTAACACATCAGGATTCCCCATATATGAAATAATGGGATTGTATGCATTTTTTCAGAAATCTTAAAAAAAAATTCAATTTATGCAAATAATTTTTTTTTATTCACCTTTGTTTTTACATGGCCGTTTAATTCTAATAATTATTTTTATGTGAATTTTATATGAGCTATTGGCCAGTTTTTAATTAAGAAAAATATAAAAAAAAAATTTTTTTGGTAGAAGTTATGGATCCATTTCGGAGACCACCACATTTCCTCATCAGACTTCTTCAGGCGGCCTCAACCGAGGATCGAACATACATACTAGGTAGCAGAGACGGAGAGTCATTAAGCTACTGTTGTTGGTATGTAGATTGTAATAAAAAAAAGGAAGATTGAGGTTTAAGCGAAACAAAGCTGACGGCGGGGGTAGCTCAATGGGATGTCATTGGATTACCAATCGAAGAGACTTAAGTTTTTCAAACTGAGTTATCTTATTCCCTCCATACAATTTGTTTGGACAACTACTTGTCAAAAAGCTCTAACAAATTACACGGCAATTTTTGGTGACATTATGCTACGACCGGTATAGTTGGGTCATGCTAGTGATCAAGAATTGTATCGATATCATAACATCTTCGTCTTTGGGATACCTATCGCGTGTTGGCGATGTAATTAATCAACATCATTACTGCTAATTTAGTGGACAAACAAAAATAAAATATCTATAGAAAATAAAAATTAAAAATAGATGGAAATAAATAAACATTGTTTTCTCTAACCGTTGCTTTTAAGAAAAAAGTATCAAAATCAAAAGCAACGTACCAAATCATTTTCAAAGTACCAGTTTTGGTACGAAAGCACCAAAAGTGGCAACGCTGGTGAGTATGTAGGTAATTGTTCTCAAAATAGAATAATATTACACCGAGAGACTTATCAAAATAAAAATTCACTCTGAAACGTGACAACAAATGAACATTACAGCCTTCTAACTCCTCTGGAGTATGCTTTCCAAAAGAGCGTTGGTGCCTTTCGTGGTTCGGTTCGTAGATATATATCGCTCACTTACTCCAATAGTTTCTAACTCAAAAAACAGAAATTTTTAGAAGAGCTTTTTAAATTTTTTAATTGACATATACATACCTACTTCCACAGAAAACCACTTCTATTTTATATAACGTCCGCACCGCAATTTCAGTGGCTAAAACAGTCGACATCATATTTTTATCATTAGTTGTGGCCTAAAGCTTTCCCTATATAATAAAACGATACAATATTTCCCGATATTTCTGCCTGAAAAATTCAAAAAAATCGTGAGAAGGCAACTTCCGCACGCTAGGAAAAGCTCAATAAGTGATAGTGAAATACTACATATACATAGGTCATGAGATTATCATATTTCGTCATATTTAACTAAAAATTTATGTTTCAGAGTTATGCCACTATTGAAGTAAGTGAGGAATATGTATGTAGGTATGAAAATTCTAATCAAATGTGCTCGGAACTCAACGGTGTAAGCAATAAAGCTCAAATCAAAATACGTAACTTTGCAATAATTTGTGAATGGCGCTCGGCACAGTGTGGCCAGGTGATGATAAAAAATGAGGCTAAATTGGCAAAAAAAAAGTTAGAAAAGGCTGAAACAAAAAAGCCTTCATTTTTTATAAAATCCATTTATTTTTTTTTTATCTGAGTTTTGTTCATTTGCATATAAAAATTATTAGCATAACTTATAGGAACTATCCTTGTTTGTACACATATCAGGCACATTTTCTCGACTAGTCCAGGACTTTTTTTTTTAATAAATACCCATTTTTTGTTGTTGTGGTGATCACTGGTCAGGGATTCCGTTTGCCGGTATAGGAAGTAAGTACATACTAAATGTATGTATGTATAAAAACTGTCAGTATCGGAAATGTTAATGTGGTAACATTTTAATGTAATGGAAATTCAAAAATAGGTTTGTTCGAATTTCGACCACTTGGCGATTATTATTACCCAATTAAATGCGATCAAAATAAACTGTTCATTGTCAAGATGTATCAATAAATGATGAGTCCACGTGGAATTTCTCTTCCTCTTTGTCTTCGTTGCAACATAAGATATTTCAATAGCAACGTCAACATCAATACGTTTGAAAGTTTAAAACACTACGGGGTGCCTCGCGAAGCCGACCATATGTATATGTGTGGATGCATCTGGTCACTATATTGTGTGTGTATCTTTCAATAGCAAGGAACTGAAAATAACTTAAACGAAAATAAATAGGTTAAATGTCGCGTTTAAGAAAAAAAGTGATAAGCTGAAAGCTATTTTAGTAGGTTTTTCGGTAGGAAAAGTTTCCTTAGTGGCGAAGTATGTATAACGAATCGCTAAACAACGGAAATAAGGTGCCGCAGAGACAAACTTTTTGCCAATACCTTTTAATCGGATGACAAATATTAATTTCTCTTTTCGGATTTGTTTTATAGGGGTCAAGACGTGTCGATGGCACCTCTTTTTTGAATTTTTTATGAATTTTTGCAGTTGACTTCGCATTGTATTTATATGTACATATAAAGGTACGGTAATATAAGTTTAGCAGCTGATTAATTTTCATATTGGCAAAATGGTCAAATCATATTGCTTTTATTTTATTTTTTCCCCGCCTTGTTTCCATTTTCATACATGCTTTTGACGTTTTAGACGAGAGATTTTCAGCATGACCGCCGTGTTTTACCTTCCTAGATCTGCCTAAGTACATATATTCAAATACATATGTTGCTAAGGCACTAGTGATTTTTAGCTCCAGCTCCGCTTCGGCGAAAGTTTTAGCTTATTTGCTCTAAGCTCCGTAGCTCTGCCCACTCCAGGGCCCTGGGGGAAAGAAACAAATTTTTCACAAATAGCTTACGGCTAGATCTCATAACGGCGTTGCATATGTACAAAGGTGTTCACATGAATTACTGCAAATTTGTGTAAATATTAGTAAAATTAACATTTGAGTAAGAAAAGGATAGAAAAAAGCCACAAAGCTAAAACGAAAATTATGAGGCTAAACGACACAAAGAAAGGACAGATCTAGCCTCGAAAAGGCCAACTGGCCACACAGGCTCGGCAGAAGCAGTTAGGTATCATAAAAGCTCTATAAAAAAGAGAGTGAGAAAGTATAAGGCACTAATGAGAGGAGCGTTCTGTATGCCATTATAATATAAATGATTATAGTACGAAATGGAAAGCACCGAAGTGTTGTCAAAATTGGCGATAATATACATATGTATGTATATATATATATGTATATTGAGACCCAGCAGCGCCTGACTCAACTGCCATACGACCGACCATTCCCCCATTACCAACAAAAAACTCTCACATAAATTTCAGTACACAGCTAATAGTATGTTGCCACATAACGTGTTTCGCTCTTTTTATCTGTATTCGCTCTCCCAATCGTCGTTCGGCCTCGAAACCAGTACCGAAACCCGCTAAAAGCCACCGGCATTGCCATTCTACCTTTTTTCAAGCTAGATTTAGCTTTTTTTCTTGTCTTTTAGCTGCAAAAATTCTGATTTAGCTTTGGCTTTTTTAGCTTTTTTATTTGCTAAAACTCCCCAAAAAATGAGCGCTGCTCACTGCTCATAGTTACCATCATTTGAATGTGAAACATTTTTTTTAACTTTTCGTTACGTTTATTGACACTGAAGTCCAAATTTACATATAGTATATGAAAATAAATAACTTATGCAGGCTCCACTAAACAGGTCGGTTCTTCAGATCACCTGACTTCTTGTTCTTCTTCGACAGCTATCTAATTTGTTTACTTTTGCATATTCTATACATGAATTTGTGTTCACAATTCGTGAAATTCTTCATTCTCTGAGTTTATCCATCAATCGCCCGTGAGCTGAATGTCCAATTATGTAGTCTTCCTTACAGTTTTGACATCTCGGTCACGAAAGTTCGACATTAAGCTCGCGGCGTGTATGTGTGTATGTATCTTGAAGCGACATGTCAAATTGACCTTGAATTTATGTGTGTTTTGAAAAACCATTAGGCGAGTTCCCCTGGCTGTGATCCAGATGCGCATAAAATTTTTCCATACAAATGGCACAACAATTTTGTGATGCTGATGTTTATCTGGATCCATTTCGGGTCCGTATGGATTGTAATAGATTTCTTTGGTCCAGATAAACATCAGGATCAAACAATTTTTGTTGCAATTGCTTGCAAATTTTTTGTCCGGATCACTGCCACGGGAAGTCACGTATTAATAAAGCCTTGAAATACGCAGTAGGACTTGGAATCATCGTTTTATTAATCCGGGAGTACTTGTCAATAGATACTCTATTACTCCCTATACTTCGTGTATAAGCACACAATTTTGTATACTCGCTTTTAACATTGTATGTCCTAGGAAGGGAAATAATAAACACAAACAAAATAAAACAAAACTGAAAAAATTTTGATATTGCTCGGAAAGGATATCAAATGAAGTACTCTTCTGCTCTCGCTTGGGGAGATTTCGCTCCAAGTTTTACTGGGTAATTTCGCATTTTTTTAGCTTCTTTTTTTAGCTCTAATTTTTTTTTTTTTTTGATGTGTGAAACAAATTTTTTAAGCTTTTTCTAGCTTTTTTTGAGAATCTAGCTGGAACTCTGGAAAAGTTCTGGTAACACTGTTGGCCACTTACAATCTGGATTGTTAAGCGGTGTATATGTGTGAGTGTCGGGTTATTGACGCATATATCAAAAAGTTTTGATGTTTTTTTTTTTTCTGAAACACGTAATTCGTTCTCAACACACTCACCAAACCCGACAATATCGATGCCTTCTATAATTTTGTATCGCAAATCTATCGGAATCTGACACAGGCCAAAACAAAAACGAAAAAATAAGCAAACATAAAAACATTTAAGAAGAACAAGAATGAGAACTTTCAAAGTGAACGACGCTCAACTACGCGGAGACGGGTTATTTTACGAAATGTTTCGCTACCTTATTCGTTGGCGAATTAAGTTATGTGGAGACGGGCTTTAAACAAATACCACTCAATTGCTCACTTACTCATTTCTGTAGTTATTGTACTCGCGCTCACGGCTATACAAAAAAAAAACAACCAAGAAATTCACACGATAAATTTCGCCAATCTTCTCGGAGTACAATTTTAGGTATCTAGCAGATACTTTATTGCTTCGGCGCGCTGCAATCGACGCTGAATACATAAACAAAGGCGCACCAATTTGGGCCAAAACTGGAAGCAGAGCAGTTGGGCTGAAAAGCGACATAAATTAACGGCAACACGAGCAGAGCAACCAACTGCGAACAACAACGGCAATGTCAGAAAAAGTTACTGGTGAGTATTGCTCGGCCAAACAGACGGACAGTGTATTGCGGTAGCAGAGAGTTTTTATTGTTGGGTTTCTTATAAGAATACATTCTACATGGATGCACAAAGGTATGAATATGTATATGTAGATAAATACCCAGCAAAAACGTTTTACTTATATTTGACAAATCAGGTCACTAAAAGGAGATGCTGATAGCGCTGCTTCTGTTATACACTCACTCTGTCTGCTCCTAACTCTCTAATACTTATCTAGGCATTATTTCGCATGGAGTACCTATAAGCCTTTGGAATAAGGTGTGCTCTCAGAGAGAGAATAATCCTTATGGCCTGATAACCTCAACACAGGAAAATCAGCCTTATTTTAACCCTGCATAACCGACGTTATTTCTTATACGTTACACCTAATATTTGTCTCTTCGGCTACCAAAACTTTAAAACTAATTTTCAAAAATACTCTGCCACTAAAAGCTGTGGATAATTAAAATCTATCCTTATTTTATTTAAATTTAAATGAAACAAAACAGTCAGATTATTTTTTGTTTTAAGTATTTATATAAATATTGTTTTAGTAATTATTTTATGAGGTTCTGTGATATTACTTTAACTATTAAACCAAAAATCAAACTTGGTTTCGTAAAAAAAATTCACTTCTGATATTAAAAAATAAAAGTTTTACTTTGTTTAAAAAAGTTGACAAATATGCTTAAATCACCATAAATACTTATTTCACATGTCGTGCGTACAGATTTTGACATTCGGTATTTTAATATGGACAGAATTCACAAACCTTACATTTGTTTTAACCTTAACCTTAACTTTAACTTAAAGTTTTTAAGCGATCTTCCATGAACGGTTTCGTTAATAATATATATAATTGCTTCATAAAAGCTCGGCGCGACAGGAGCTCTTTCTTTTCAGCTACCATGCTTTGAGAGTAAATAACGTAACTGTTTACAAATGCAATATTAAGGATTCCATAAAACAAACACATTGGCCATCTCTTTGTTTTTCGAGAGCGGGACATGACGCTACACATCTGGTCAAGTGTATCGACACCGCCTTTTGTTTTATGTATTATAGAACTCAACCAGATTCGGCTTCTTACTACATGCATCTTCCACGAAATCCCAAAAGTAGCTCCTCAATAGTGAGATATAATCCAGGGTTGTAATTTTCGCGACACCTGTCAATAAAGATTTCCCAAATATCTCTAATAGCAGCCAGCCTTTCGTTGATTCGTTAAATTCTCTGCGACTTATCGTGAAAGCGCCGGTGAAGTTAGCTCATACTCGCTTTCATCGTCACTAAATCCATATCTTCATTCTCTTCGTCACATAAAGCTAAAAGCCTTTCAATTTAACCTTCTATCAAACATTTCGATGCAGACATGATGGGGTTGTAACAAAACCAATGTTAGTCGTTTCGACTAAGACTGTTATTATATTTACGTACGCACCACTAATTTAAAAGTGCGTAAATGTATGTTTTCAAGGCTGGCAGCTAGGCACGATCGACGAAGCGAAGTAAAAATAGCGAGTAAAATAACGAACCATAGTAGTCGAAACGACTAACATTGGATATGCAGGGCTTTGTCTTACGCCTTACAAATTTGCTACTCTTATAATTTTTAGTCCTTAAACAGCTATGAAGTTTTAATTCTTAAATAAGGCTTAGATTTTTTGGATGTATGTATTTATTTCTCATGCGTTGCCTCTGCCGGTCGCTCTCATTGCCGTAGCAGCTTTAGCTATCGTTAACGCCGTGAGTAAGTATTTGTCGAGTCGTGAATTTATTTCTGTTTTTTAATACATATGCAGGTATGTTTTTATACATACGGATACATTCAGGCGTATCCCCGAACATAATATATTATGTACATACATACGTATCTACATATGTACCCAGCAAACAGACTAGTAAGCCTAAGCACTTTGTAAGTTGTTAAACTCGAATCCGCTGGAGGTGCTTCTGCCGCTCGCACTCATTATCTCTGCTCAAAATGTTTTAATACTACCCAAAGAGAAAGAAAGGAAATGGAGTTTTTATGAGCAAAGTATAATGTGTGGCTAACGTAAAAATTGCTTATTGGCGTCTTGGTCCATGTTCAACTGACATGTATTGAAGTGTTAAGTAGTTAAGTGCGCGCGCTTATATTATTCCGACATATACATTTAAGTACATGTACATTAGGGTTATGATTTTTTTAGATTTAAAACCCTGTGGTGGCAAACGATAAGCTTTTGTATGAAAACTACAAAAATTACTACAATTTTGGTAAGGAATAAAAAAACCTTCCCCGTAAAACAGTTTTTAGTTTGAGGGAATTTGCATATTTTTATATTGTAATGGTTAAGGAATACAAAGTATGTATATATATTAGGCTGGGTCAATTTTCTAAGCCATAGTGTTCCTAGCAAATTCGGATTCTGCATTAAATTCTATGAAAAAAGTCTTCTAGAGCATGCCTCTAAAATCAATTTTGAGCTTGCTCATTTTCGATTGAAGTTTATGTAGAATTGTTTTAAGTTAGCAACCCATAGTGGTTTAGTGCCTTGGCGCAATTCAGTTCAGCGATATAATGCTGATTTGAAAACCTTGCTTTGCCCATTCAGCTGCAAGTAAATTTGAGCTGAGTTCTCCAATTAGATAAGAGAAAGAGTGAAGCAAAGCGAAATAGTTGAAAATAGTTTTCTTTATTTAAATTATTAAATTATTCCATTTAAAGAGTTATATTTACTAATAGAATTCCTTTGTCTCTTCTATATCCTTTTTGATTCCCATATGAATTTCACAAATTTTGTGCCAAATGTAGGTACATATCGTGTAACCCTTATTAATAATATTCAAAATTTTACTAAATTAAAATGAATTTATTACACATACAGAACGTTTTCCGGTTGAAATTGGTAGGAAAGGAGCGATTTCGGTTAGCTTTGGCACATTTTGAGTTTTGCCCTGCAATAAAGACTCTCTAAAAGGAATTCGATTTTGCGGCGGATGTTTTTTTTTTAAACGAAAAAAATATTAGAAAAGTAATAAGTAGCCAAAAGCTCATCGTTTACCACCACTGGAAAATTAAAATTCAAAAAAGTATAAAAGAATCATAACCCTAATGTACATATTAATGTATGAATAACTAGCTGTACCTAGCCAAGCGTTGTTTTGACCCATTTCCTATTATAGATATTAGAAGCGAAAATGGCACACTTTAAAATGAGTTGGAAGCACTAAAACCGAACTTTCCTCGGGCTGCAGACCTCAGCATAAGTCAGATAAGTTAAAAAAAGTTTAGGTAAAAATTGATATTTTCAAAAGTTTGCCCTCTTCATGTCCTTATCCCGTTTTAGTTCATATTAATCTCCACTCCCTTTCCCTCTAATATTCCCTTTCTCTTTCCCTTCCGGGATAATTCGGGTCCACGTTTTGACCCATAACTGAGGGCACGCCCTAGGAATCATAATGAGTTCATCTCTACGCAAAAGCTCTGATCAACCCCTTTCATTTGATACCAGTCCACGGGGTACACGTTTTGGGGATCTGACCTAGGAAGAAGAATGAGTTCATCTCTACGTAAAAGCCCTGCTCATCACCTTTCATTTGATACTAATATCACTGAGAAATTTGCCTGGGCCATACGGGTCCACGTTTTGACCCATATCTGGGGAACCGGCCTAAGCATCACAATTAAGACCAAGCTTATCGTCGGCTGCCTGTTTCATCCCTAACAGAATATACTTTTTGTTACTAAATTGCCGAAACACTTAAATTGCGCAAGATTTATGAATTATGAAACTAAACGAAAAACACATTATTAAAACATCTATAAGGTATTCATACACCACGTAAGGCCTGAATATCAGGTAATAGTAAGGCTTTATATAAGCCTTATTTTCATGGCGAATAAGCCTCAGAAGTAAGGTGTGCTCTCAGAGAGAGAGAGAGAGAGAGAGTATCGTTGTTTCATAATTTCGCAAAGCGTACGGAGCATGACCGTGCTCGCTCAACATATACATCACTGTAGACATGTAGGCAAGGTTAGGTGAAAAAGAAAAAATGACTGTGTTTCTGGAGGTGAATATAGCGGACATTAGCAGCACACCACACATCAGAGTTGCGTATCAGTTGCTCTAAAAAACTTTAGAACTTGGAAACAAAAAAAAACAAGAAAACTGTAGTATTTGTAATAAAGTAGTCAGGTCAAAGAGCGTTTTCTAATTATGCAAATGAATACACATATGATTTTTTCTATATTATTAAAATCTAACACCATTCTACCACGATCTTAAACTGTTTATTTCACATATTTTTGCTGTGCTGGCAACCCTCTTCTGTCGACTTTGGTTTGGGATGTGAATTTCCCAAAATCCCATCTCAAAGCTTGCCTACGATCCTATAGTGATATACATGCAGACTTATTGTAACTATTGTTACTCTGCAGACAACGGAACTAATCCATACACGCATGTATAAACCGGCCGCTTGTGGCAGTAAAGTAGTCCCTAAACTGCCACATTTCATATAACAAAATTGGTCCAATTAACATTGTTTGAACGAAACAATATACTGAATACCATGTCTCCACATAACGTGTTTCGCTCTTTTTTTCTGCATTTTCTCTCTCAATCTTGTTTCGACACGGAAACCAGTGCCGAAACTCGCCAATTTCCATACAAAATTTCTGAGAGCGAGTGAAGATTGAAACACTGTTTCATTCTGAATCATCTTGCCAACCTCGATGATATCGATGTCTTCTCTAATTTTGTATCGAAAATCTATCGAAATCTCACACAGACCAAAACAAAGACGCAAAAATAAGCAAACATACAAACATTTAAGAAGAACAAGAAGGAGAAATGTCAAACTGAATCACGATTAGCCACGCAAGCAAACATACAAACATTTAAGAAGAACAAGAAGGAGAAATGTCAAACTGAATCACGATTAGCCACGTGGAGACGGGTTATTGAGCGAGATGTTTTGCTATATGTTTCTCTGGTGAATCAAGTTATGTGGAGACGGGCTTGAAGATGGCACATAGCCGAAACCGGTGTATAACCAAATCAAACTAGACAAGGGTTGACTTTGGCATAAATGTGCCAAGTAGTCCAATAATTTTTGCAAGTTATGGTTTAAATTTTCTGTATGTAGTAATTCTTAACTAAGGCGTAGATGTTTTGCTGGGTATGTGTTTATACATACATATGTATATATTTGTATACATATATGTATCTATGTATGGATGTACATACATACATATGTGTAATTTGTAGTTGGCATTTGTAATTTTTTTTTTCTTCTTAAAGCTTACCAAATGTTTCTGGGTTTTAGCACAGGCGATATACTACATACATATGATGAGATTTCTCACTGTCTATTGTTTCCTCACTGAGCTTTGTTTATGTTGTTATTATTTGTGGGATTGCGTTGTGCGTTAACTGTTTCTGTTGTTGATAATATCTTATAATATATTTGTTGTTTCTTTGTTTATATATATGTACATATAAACAGCGCGTCTTTTGGTTTCGCTCGCTCGCTCATTTCGCTGCCTCTGTCTCTGCTGCTGCTGACTGCTTGTACGCTTTTGATTACTCGTGCAGCCTTGCGCTTGGACGGACGGAACTTCACATGTAGCCGCCAGAGTCATTGATATGTGGAGTATATGCATTGAATTGAATGCTTTATGGGTTTAGTTTGATAGAAGTCGTAAAGATATCAACATCACCAAAATATAAATATACAAAGAAATATTACCTTCTAACAATATTAATAATTATAATTATACATTCTCGTAAGACGCAATTAATTTCAACGCGCTACCGTGTGAACCATTGAACAATTATGTAATATACCTATATACATACATATGTATGTATGATCTAATTTAAAGTAAACATACATACCTACCAACATACAAACACACATACCCATATACATATGTACATATGCATGTATGTAAATATGTTTGTAGGAACATAAGACCAACATGAATATGTTACAAAACCAAACAATATAGAATCTAAATGGCTTGCAGCTGCTGCTAATAAACGAGGGATAATAGAGCGCTCAGGTAGATTTGTGTTATTAAACTAAGCCAATAATACGTCATTGCACTACCCAGCGAGCCTGATTGGCTCTAATATTGTACATTAGCGGCTATCCTAAGAAAATTATTAAGAAAAAGTGACCCAAAGGAACAATATACACTTTCGAAATGTTCGGAACGGTTACCTATACTATGCCACATACATAACTCGATTAAACGTTTAAGTGATGCATGCAACGGATCTAAGCAAGTTTTTTGTCAAGAATGAGCATATTAAAATGCGCGTTTACATACATACATGTGTATACGAATGAAATAGTGCGGGAATATTATTCATACGAAAATTGAATAAATTCACGTCCAAATGTAAAAAGTTCTATAAATTACTTACTTGCATTAGTGCTAGTCGTGAAAATATACATACATACATATATGTACATATTTATTAAAATTGTGCAATATAGGTATTAAGAAAAAATTAAGAGTACAAAAGCATTTTAAAAAATATGTGAATTAGAAATAATGAAATAGAAAAGCACTTTTAAACCGTGCCAATAAAAATGAAATGTTAGTTGCGCATACATGTACATGTATAGATTCAAAATCAAAAGAACCCAAAGTGTAAACTTAATGCCAAATCTTATTGCTGGATCAATCTGTGTATAAAAATATTATATATAAATATTTAGCCTCTGCTGCATTATCTCCAAAAATCTAGTCTTTATAATTAGCAATATTTTATAAATAATTAATAATAAAATAACCGTTTAAGACATGCAAATCTATTTTGTATATACTTCTGTGTTAAGTAAATTGAAATAAATCACAAATGCAAATTAAATAATATCCAATAACAATTCATTTGGGAGCACTATCTCAATAAAAAATAAAAATTGTATTAGTAGAGCTTTTTTCCGGAAACAAATAAAATCAATGCAATCACAGCTCCAAAAACCGAGTTTTCTCTCTCTCATGCATGTAGCTACATATGTAAAACTATTAAAAAGTTCTGTGTGCTGTTAAGGTAATAGTCACAATAGTTAAAAAATCAAGTGACGAGAAGTTGTCAATGTGTGTTATTTGTGTTTTTTGAAAGTAAAACTGTCAACTAGATCTAGAAGCGCAAGCAGAGGAGGAGTTACTCAGCGTGGTACACCTATAGACCTACAAAGGTGAGCAAAAGTAATAATAATGAATATGCATTAACCATAGGCTGAAATCATATATGTATGTATGTACATATCGTCGGTGATACTGCAATACGTTCCATGTCACTTTTAACTTCTTCCTGAATACACCTAAATAACCTTTTTACACTTTTGTCAATCACATAGATTTTGCTTTTATATATAACTTCGCTTTTATAAATACTATAAAAATGTAAAAAACACCGCGAAAAGTGAAAATATATATAGTTTTTTCTCCTTCTTCAAAAATTTATTCACGGCGACATAGAACGTCTTGCAGTATCACCGACGATATCTGTAATACTTCGATATTGCTAACAAAAGCTAACACCAGTCTAACAGTACAGAAATATTGCTTTTTCTCGCTCTAGTACACTAGGTAAATGATATTAAATGTTTTTATTTACAAATACATATACCAGCAAAAAAGCGTAGTAATAAAAGAGTCAGAGAGGAGCGTTCACACTCATTATGAGCTCATTTTGGAGTACAAAATTTACGTTTCTGTTCTTAAGCTTAATATCATACATAATATTAGCCTGAATAAGAGTCATAAAAGACTCCTACTCCTTATCCTCCTCTTATTTCTGCTCTTATTAAACTTATTAGATTCCAAAAAGACTCTTATTTGACTATTATCGGAGTCATATATGAACCTTTTTTACTTTTTTATAAGTAGTAAAAGCATTTCCCGTCCCCTGACCCAGTGTTCTTCATCCTCTCCCCATGGTTTCCAAGTATAAATAACACCACTCGTTTTCCTCTTTCGGCTCCATACATTTTTTTGAAAAAAATAGAAGGAAATTTTTCACACACGTTATACACAAACTTTAAAAATAGTTTTCCAATTTTCATTGCTATTTTGTAAAATAAAAGTAAATTTGAGGTTTCTTAGCTATTAAATGTTGCAAACTTGGGAGATATTTTGGTTTTAGCAGTAGTGCCCTGAGCTTGATGCAAACCTATCTAATAGGGCAGTGCCAACGTGTACGAATTGGCTGCGTGGTATCTCAGTTGAAAACGGTCTCAAGGGGGTGCCCCAGGGGTCCATTTTGGGTTCTCTGCTGTTTAGCTTATTTATAAATGATATTTTTCGCGTGTTCCAGTTTTCTCTAATGCATGTGTATGCGGATGACCTACAAGTATATTCTTGTGGCCCCTTCAATCGATCTGATATAGTAAATATCTGATAATCTAAATATTGACCTTTTGGCTATCTCTTAAATAGCAAAAAGTCTTATATTTTACCTATAGCCAAAAAGCGTATGAAGTCCTTTGACTTTATTCCGCCGAACAAATTGGGGTTGAGCCGTTAAAAGTAGTTAACAAAACAGTGAATCTGGGTTTTGTAATCAACTCAAGTCTCACCTGCGGTGACCATGTCAACTCGGTTGTTCGCAAGGTTTATGCCACCTTAAGAAGCCTATGGCAATCGGGATTTTACACACCCGTAGATACTAGACGCCAGTTTGCTTTGCAATTGATTATGCCCATTATCACATATGAGGAAGTGGTCTACAGCAACTTAGACAGTATCTCGGCTCGCAAGATCAACATATTGTTTAATAATGTGACGCGTCACGTTTATGGCCTGTCCAAGTTTGTGTTTAAAAATCGGCTATTGGGCTGTGATATTATAAATTATCTCAAAGCCAGAAACTGTATATTTTTATATAAAATAATCTCGTCGAAAGCTCCTAACTACCTTTATTCGAAATTAACTCCAACAAAGTCAGCCCGATTAACGGACCTGATTGTCCCGCAATATTCTTCGTTGACTTCAGCACGACTAGCCTTAACAGAACTAATTTTAAAACATCTATTTATTCTTATTTCAGTAAATAATTCATTGACCATCTATAGCAGCGGTCTTCAATGCCTACGCGCTTCCCCGAATTCTATCCCCTCGCCCACAAACGAAGTTTAATGCTATACCCATTAGGAACAGCAGAGCAAAATTACTATTAATACATGTAAAATTAACTATAAAGGAATAATTTTGGAATTGTTTTTGGTTCTAACAATTTTTTCACTATCAGACCTGGAAGACAAAATTAGGTATTAGTTTATTTTATTATATTGAACACTTTTAAAAGTATACAATGAAACCTGAAGCAACCAATTCCGACTGGGTTTGTGTATACGCCATTTTTGGCTTCCATTTTTCTTTTTTTTTTTTCTGCAGAAGCTTGCGACAGTGAGTTGACGCCCACGCACTGAGAGAAATTTATTACATCTTTTATTTGAAATTTAAGATTTGATACGGAATTCAATAGTGAGATATGTATGTGCGTATGTACCTGTATAGATTTTTTTTAACCAGGGACCGCAAATAACTGTTATCGATCAAAACTTTGATGCAAAACTTTAATATGAAGTAAATGTGCTACAGTCATATAAAATACACCAAACGTTTTGTTTCATCGAAGATTTGATGCTGACAATAAACGTTTTTTGGGACTTTTATCGAAAAAATTAAAAAAAAAAACACTTATTTTTGAGTATTATTATAAAACTCTATAAATAACAGTCATTGAGGGCTTTTATAATAAAAGTCTATAAATAGCTGTTATAATTGAGTTTTATCATATCACTCCTGAATAAAACTCTTTTGGTGAGTTTTATTTTTAAAGTCCATCAATAACTGTTACGAAAGACTTTTATTCATAAAACTCATCTATAACAGTTATTTACTGAGTTTTATTTTTTACGTCCCAAAATAAAACTCATTTGCTAGTATTGTATGTATGTATGGAGCTACCTAAACAAAAGTATGTTATATACATATATATGACCGCAGACAAAAAAATGCATATGGAAATTTTCATTTATATACATACCTTGGTACATACTTTGGTACATATGTACATACATCCTATTAATATTATATGTAAATGAGAAAAGTATGCGCTATCGTCGTCATAACTCAGATAATATTTGATCCAGATAAATCATATTTGGTATATGGGTCATACAGACGAAGATATATCGCACACTAAATCAAAAAGCGTCACAACTCAAAATTTTTCGAAATCGGGTTTCTTCCATAAATTGGTACACAGAATATATCTCTAGCGGCTGCCAAAAAATCTTTTCCATCAGAGTCTCTTTTAACTGAGAAATAACTATTATACGTAGCCTTTTCCCATATCATTGCCTATAAAAATTAAAAAGTTTTTTGCCTCTCCTGAAAATTTTTGAATTTTGAGTTGTAACGCTTTTTGATTTAGTGTGCGATATGTAGATACAATTGCAAAAATAGGGTGTGTCACACCCTCCACTCCCCCCTTGGGAACAATTTTTGAAAATCGCTATAACTCGGATAATATTTGATCCAGATCAATCATATTTGGTATATGGATCATACAAATGAAGATGTAGATACTTTTGGAAAAGTAGGGGGTGTCGCCCCTCCACTCCCCCTTGGGAACAATTTTTAAAAATCGCTATAACTCGGATAATGTTTGATCCAGATCAATTATATTTGGTATATGGGTCATACAGATGAAGATGTAGATACTTTTGGAAAAGTAGGGGGTGTCACCCCCTCCTCTTCCCATAGGGAACAATTTTTAAAAATCGCTATAACTCGTATAATGTTTGATCCAGATCAATCATATTTTGTATATGGGTCATACAGATGAAGATGTAGATAATTTTGGGTCAATTTTTGTTTTTGTTTTTTTTTCTCATTTCGTTTTTAGAAGAGATAATATAGTAATAGTTTTCTTGTAAAAAGATTTTGTATGAGGCGACCCCTAGTGAAATTTTATGGCGAATAATTTTCTAGAACATATTACCCCTCTAGCGACCTTCGAAGTACCATTTTTTTGGAATGTCTAAAAGAGGGGTCAAAACGACCTCTTCGTGGGGCTAAAGTATTAGCTAGAGCAGCCCATAAACAGGTCTTAAAAACACGCTTTATCGGCGTGTGCATAAAAAAAACCCAACAATGTTCATAGTCCGTTATACCTTATTTTTATTTTTATTTGTTTTCTGATTTGAAGTTAAAATCAGGGACAGATAATAACGGTTATTTTTTGTAGTGTGGTGAAAAGGTTACGCAAAAATAACCTTTATCTTCATTTGGTCCTTAATAACCATTATAAAAACAAAAAAAACCGATTTGGGCCTGAATAACCGTTATGGCAACCAAGAAACTGTTTTGGGCTTGAATAACCGTTATTCAGATTTTTATTTTTTTAGTTAGCTATAAAAATCAAACCTATTTATTTGTCAATATTTCTGGACGATATTGGTATCAAATGAAAGGTGTTTAGCAGGGCTTTTACATAGAGGTGTATTTGTTAAGATTCGTAGGTCGGCCTCTCAGTGATGGGTAAAAAGTGGACCCGGATGTTTTAAGCAATATTAGTATCAAATGAAAAGAGGTAATCAGAGCTACAATCGCTGCTCAACACCTTTCATTTAATAACAATATCGTCCAGAAATATTGACAAATAAATAGGCTTGATTTTTATAACTGATCAAAAAAAAAATAAAAATCTGAATAACGGTTATTCAGGCCCAAAACAGTTTTTTGGTTGCCATAACGGCTATTCAAGCTCAAAACATTTTTTTGATTGCCATAACGGTTATTCAGGCCCAAAACGGTTTTTTGGTTTTTATAATGGTTATTAAGGGCCAAAAATTTTTTTTCTCATGATAATGGTTAAATATGACTTTTACCCCATTTCTCTTATAACCGTTACGTCCCTGGTTAAAATACATAATATTTAAAGAATGAAAACAAAACCAAAATGTGCATACATGGGTTGTCTAAGCAATCGCTCACCCAACGTTCCGCTGGTACCCTTTACCTAAAATATAATGAAATATTCAAGGAAGAATGTACATTAGATGAGTTTTTTTTTTAGATATTCTCTCCGGCACCGAAAATGAAAATAGGATGTTTTAGAGTGAGTAAACTGAAAAAAAATTTCACTTTTCCAAAAACTGGATGGAGCTACACCGAAAACCGCGAAAATTCCCAGAATTTCAAGGTATGTTTAGATTTATGTCTGAAAAAAGTTAGGATTTTGCACAAGAAAAAAATTGATACCCACCCATACGAAGAATTAACTGCTAAATCGAATGGCATATTCAGTTTTTTGGTACACTACCCAGGGAAGGTAATAACGCGGCCTAAAGTGACCATTTTCTTTTTTTCTCATGAATCTTCAACTTCTTGCCCTATACTCTTCCCGAAAGCGAACGTTATTTTTTAACTAAATCACACGGTAGGCTGCGTTATTTAATGCGCTTTCCAGAAATGTATAGCTATTAAAAATTGAATAAAATTTGGATGAGTTCATCAAGTTTAAATGAAGTAAAGTCGGGTATAAAAGGGTAACATATCTTAAAATTTCTTAAATTTTTTAACAATTTTGCTCATGAAGGCGGTTTTTTGGGTTTTAAGTGATAGTTTTATTTTGTTTGATAACTCCACAAATGTAAAAAAATGCAGGTCTGTTTTAGATATTTAAAATTTTTTTTAAGTTCTTTATTTTGTTTTTTATTTTTATTTTCTTTTTGGTTTTGAAAAAAAAAAAAACGAATGAATTTCACATATTAATTTATAGCTAAAATAGCGGAATCTGATTGAATAAATCTTATTAGGAAATGTTCCGTAATTTTAGGCACAAACAAATTACCTATGTATGTATATGCATACAGGTAAAGCTAATGAAAGGCTGTTAAAAATAGGGACCGTAACTGTTATAACGTTTATAATAAAAGTCCGCAAATAATAGTTATTTGAAGACTTTTATTTTAAAAGTCAGCATATAAAACTTATTTTTTAGTTTTATTATAAAACTCTATAAATAACAGTCATTGAGGGCTTTTATAATAAAAGTCTATAAATAACTGTTATAATTGAGTTTTATCTTATCACTCCTGAATAAAACTCTTTTAGTGAGTTTTATTTTTAAAGTCCATCAATAACTGTTACGAAAGACTTTTATTCATAAAACTCATCTATAACAGTTATTTACTGAGTTTTATTTTTTACGTCCCAAAATAAAACTCATTTGCTAGTATTGTATGTATGTATGGAGCTACCTAATAAAAGTATGTTGTATACATATATATAACCGCAGACAAAAAAAAAGCATATGGAAATTTTCATTTATATACATACCTTGGTACATACTTTGGTACATATGTACATACATCCTATTAATATTATATGTAAATGACAAAATTATGCGTTATGGTCGTCATAACTCAGATAATATTTGATCCAGATCAATCATATTTGGTATATGTGTCATACAGATGAAAATGTAGATACTTTTGGAAAAGTAAGGTGTGTCACCCCCACCACTCCCCCCTTGGGATCAATGTGAAACACTACTAAAACGTCATCAATCGGGACCAATACTTATATTTGGTATCCTGGGATATACCTAGTAGTCAGGGATGGGCGGTTTTGAATAAATTTTTATTCAAATAAAAAATAAATTTTTATTCTTCATTCTCATATCCTTGAATAAAGAATAAATTTTTATTCTTCATTCCGGCGCGCTTGAATAAAGAATAATTTTTTATTCTTTATTCTGATACCCTTGAATAAAGAATAAAAATTTATTCTTCATTCTGATACCCTTGAATAAAAAATAAATTTTTATTCTTCATTTTGGTGCCCTTGAATAAAGAATAATTTTTTATTCTTCATTTTGATACCCTTGAATAAAGAATAAAAATTTATTCTTCATTCTGATACCCTTGAATAAAAAATAAATTTTTATTCTTCATTCTGATGCCCTTGAATAAAAAATAATTTTTTATTCTTCATCCGAAATTGGTTGAATAAAAAATAAAATTTTATTTTTCATTCAGATAATTTTGAATAAAGAATAAATTTTTATTCACGTTATTCAAATTATTCTTGCAGGTCACACAAGTAAATGATTTTGCGAATATTTTTCTGAATACGAACCAAGTATTTTCCCGAGCCCCAACCGAATATTTTTCCGAATACTTTCCCGAATCCGAACCCAAATACTCAACCGAATATTTTTCTGAATCCGAACCGAATATTTTACCGAATACTTTCCCGAATCCGACCCGAATATTCTCCCAAATCCGAATCCGAATACTTTCCCGATTCCGAACCGAATACTTTCCCGAGTCTGAACCGAATACTTTTCCGGGTTCGAACCGAATACTTTTTCCGAGTTCGAACCGAATACTTTTCCGGGTCCGAACCGAATACTTTTCAGGGTTCGAACCGAATACTTTTCCGGGTTCGAACCGAATACTTTTCCGGGTCCGAACCGATTACCAGCTGTAATTAACGAAGTTATGGTAAAAATTAAAATGCAAACGAATATGCATACAGTACATACATATTTACATATGTACATTGTATGTATAAGCAAAAGAAGTATGTAGTTTCTTGTTGTCATGTTCTGGTCATCGGTTTTTAATGAAATTTGGCGCCGTTCTATTCAAATACAAGGACATTTTCATTTTTACCATAACTTCGTTAATTACAGAGCCAGCGGGTCCCGGACTCGGTACAGTAATCGGTTCGGACTCATAAAAGTATTCGGTTCGAACTCGGAAAAGTATTCGGTTCGGACCCGGAAAAGTATTCGGTTCGAACTCAGAAAGGTATTCGGTTCGAACCCGGAAAAGTATTCGGTTCGAACCCGGAAAAGTATTCGGTTCGAACCCGGAAAAGTATTCGGTTCGAACCCGGAAAAAGTATTCGGTTCGAACCCGGAAAAGTATTCGGTTCAGACTCGGGAAAGTATTCGGTTCGGAATCGGGAAAGTATTCGGATTCGGATTTGGGAGAATATTCGGGTCGGATTCGGGAAAGTATTCGGTAAAATATTCGGTTCGGATTCAGAAAAATATTCGGTTGAGTATTTGGGTTCGGATTCGGGAAAGTATTCGGAAAAATATTCGGTTGGGGCTCGGGAAAATACTTGGTTCGTATTCAGAAAAATATTCGCAAAATCATTTACTTGTGTGACCTGCAAGAATAATTTGAATAACGTGAATAAAAATTTATTCTTTATTCAAAATTATCTGAATGAAAAATAAAACTTTATTTTTTATTCAACCAATTTCGGATGAAGAATAAAAAATTATTCTTTATTCAAGGGCATCAGAATGAAGAATAAAAATTTATTTTTTATTCAAGGGTATCAGAATGAAGAATAAATTTTTATTCTTTATTCAAGGGTATCAAAATGAAGAATAAAAAATTATTCTTTATTCAAGGGCACCAAAATGAAGAATAAAAATTTATTTTTTATTCAAGGGTATCAGAATGAAGAATAAATTTTTATTCTTTATTCAAGGGTATCAGAATAAGGAATAAAAAATTATTCTTTATTCAAGCGCGCCGGAATGAAGAATAAAAATTTATTCTTTATTCAAGGATATGAGAATGAAGAATAAAAATTTATTTTTATTTTTTCGTTATTGAATTATTCAAATTTTGAATAATGCCCATCCCTGCTAGTAGTATTAGATAATTAAAAGGAATATTTTGATTTTTTTACTCTTTATAGAGTTTTCTGAACATTGACCTCAATGCACCACGCCTTAACCCCCACTAATCGGTACCAAAATTTATGTGTGATATCTTTGACCGTGTTACTACCTATTGAGGGGGCGATACAGGAAAATATCGTTAATTTGAATTTTAAACGCACTCTAATGTACATATGTACATGTATGTACATACGTAGGTACATAAATATGTATATTCTTCTTAATTGGTTACTAAAACAAGAGTCTATTATAAATCCAAATTCTATAAATGAACCATATTTATATTTGAAGACAGAATATCTCCACTTTAAGAGTAGATTGTTCCGATTCTGTTGATATTCTGTCAGGCTAAAAAGGAAGAGGAAAAGCCACATTAACTTATGACAATTTTTATACCACATACCGTATACTGTGCATAATGCCAACTATAATTTCTTAAATTCGTTTATATTCTATCTAGAAAAGCGAAGTCCTGTAAATTTCAAAATGGAAAACATTGGAAGTATACCTTAGTCATAAATAGTTAATATCTAAGCATATTTCAATACTTACTTACGTACAGAGAATTATACGAAAAAAATATTGTGTGTATAGTATGCAGGCATATTTATGTATGTGTATACCCTGTAGGTAAAATCTCTAGTTCCGAAGTAGGTAGCTTATAGTGAATTTTTGCGAAACTACTAGTGCGAGCTAAATGTCTTTTACATGTTATCAACTGGCAAATTTAACACGACGATATCCTAGGTGGTGCCAATTGTGCCCCTCCGCACTACATTTTCGATAGTTCCGAACAGGGACTGCAAATAATCGTTATTTTTCAAATTTTTAATAAAAAAATGATGCTAAAATAGAAATGCTATATTCGAAAGAAGTACACAGATATAATCACCATAACGTAGACTACCTCTAGCTACACTAACTTTTATTTATTCAATTTTTATAAAAAAAAAGATGATTTTTAAACGGTTTTATTTAGCTCACCCCGTTTGTTTTATTCTTTATTCTTGGGTCAAATTTAGTAATTCAAATTTCACCCTCTTCCTGTCAACCGATTAATCTGAAATTTTGCACGCATGTATAACCCCGATGACAATGCAATATTATGAAAAAAAAATTCCGCTAGGTGGCGCGTGGGTCGCTATATTTACAAAAATCGCATTTATGGTCCGATTTGGCTGAAATTCGGAACATGTATTACTACCTTGAAAAGAAATATTTTCTTAAAAAAAAAATTCCGCTAGGTGGCGCGTGGGTCGCTATATTTACAAAAATCGCATTTATGGTCCGATTTGGCTGAAATTCGGAACATGTATTACTATCTTGAAAAGAAATATTTTCTTAAAAAAAAATTCCGCTAGGTGGCGCGTGGGTCGCTATATTTACAAAAATCGCATTTATGGTCCGATTTGGCTGAAATTCGGAACATGTATTACTACCTTGAAAAGAAATATTTTCTTAGAAAAAAAATTCCGCTAGGTGGCGCGTGGGTCGCTATATTTACAAAAATCGCATTTATGGTCCGATTTGGCTGAAATTCGGAACATGTATTACTACTTTGAAAGGAAATATTTTCCTAAAAAAAACTTCCGATAGGTGGCGCGTGGGTCGCTATAGAGGCGTTGGACTGCAATAAACTAACGGGCAAGAAACCTTGCAATAATGAAGCACTAAATGAATTAAACAGAATGCGAAATAAAAACTAAAAACTAGAAAATAAAAATAGGTAAAAAAACTTTTTAAGTTAAACGGTTTTATGTTATACATACATTGCAATGTTTAAGATAAATGTACTAAAAACCAAAAAATAATAAAATAGATACAGTCGTGGGAATTATAAACATTTGCATAGACTAAAATAAAACCGGGGGGCACGTCAATTGTCTACAAATTATCGACTTAATGTGCGATAGAAGAATCGTTTAATTCGTCGTTAGGCAGTTGGCCCGCAGACGGTGAGGAAAATACTTACTATTTTCTTGCTCATGGAAATTCCAATAGTTATACACTCCATGTTAATAAAAGAGATGTTTCAACTAGTTTATCGTTGGACATTCACACGAGGAATCGTTTCACTGCTCGTAGTTTGTCTTTAATCGACAAAACATATGATAAAAGTACTACTCGCTCACCACTATGAAACCCTAAAACTCGCTTATAATCGAGCTTGCTAGCTTTTTTCCACATTCTAGCCCTACTTATCACACGTCCATCGTTGTCGGTTGAACAACTGCCTAATTATAGTGTAACATTACAAAACAAACATTTTAATCAACGATTGTAGACAATTGACGTGCCCCACGGTTTTATTTTAGTCTAGTCTATGCAAATGTTTATAATTCCCACGACTGTATCTATTTTATTATTTTTTGGTTTTTAGTACATTTATCTTAAACATTGCAATGTATGTATAACATAAAACCGTTTAACTTAAAAAGTTTTTTTACCTATTTTTTTACAAGCTTTTATTTAACTTCACTTTTTGTATGTATGTCGTGGAATTTTGCAACGAACATTTAAGATACTTCTAGTTGAGCTAGGTACTTGAAATTTGGAACATAGTTCAGGACCCGAAGACAATGCAATGTGAAATAAAAAAAAATCCGATAGATGGCGCTGGTGTCGAGATATTTGTAAAATTCGTATTTACCGACCGAATTTGTTCATATTCGGTATATATATTGCCTATGAGAAAGTAAATACATCCGAGGAAAAAAATCGCCGCTAGGTGGCGCTGGTGTCAAGATATTTGTAAAATTCGTATTTACCGACCGAATTTGTTCATATTCGGTATATATATTGCCTATGAGAAAGTAAATACATCTGTGGAAAAAAATCGCCGCTAGGTGGCGCTGGTGTCAAGATATTTGTAAAATTCGTATTTACCGACCGAATTTGTTCATATTCGGTATATATATTGCCTATGAGAAAGTAAATACATCCGAGGAAAAAAATCGCCGCTAGGTGGCGCTGGTGTCAAGATATTTGTAAAATTCGTATTTACCGACCGAATTTGTTCATATTCGGTATATATATTGCCTATGAGAAAGTAAATATATCCGTGGAAATAAATCGCCGCTAGGTGGCGCTAGTGTCAAGATATTTAGAAAATTAGTATTTATGAACCAGATTTGTTCCTATTTTGAACACGTATTACGAAGTAATCTATTCACAAAAGAGTATAGTAAAACCAGATATTAGATGTAATATGCATTGTAAAACTAAAAAGGCAAAAATAAAACAAAGTAAAAAAATTTTTTTAAAAAAGCTTTTATTTAATATTAATATAACAATTTACTAAAAAGGAAAAAAATAATTTTTTTATATTTTTGAACAAGATTTATATTAGTCCTTAGTTCATTTGGATCTTAATTTCAATCTAAACATACATTTAACGTATTTCTTCAAAGCATTTCTGTATATGTATCAACATAAATAAAAGCGCGGGTACTCATTACATATTCATGTTATAAAACCGTATTGGCGAAATGGAAGGAAGCGATAAAAACTTTAAATTCCAATTACGTAAGATATGCATTACGTAAAGAGCACCCGCGCTTTTATTTATGTTGATACATATACAGAAATGCTTTGAAGAAATACGTTAAATGTATGTTTAGATTGAAATTAAGATCCAAATGAACTAAGGACTAATATAAATCTTGTTCAAAAATATAAAAAAATTATTTTTTTCCTTTTTAGTAAATTGTTATATTAATATTAAATAAAAGCTTTTTTAAAAAAATTTTTTTACTTTGTTTTATTATTAATTATTTTCGCAGTTTTATTTTTTGCTCAGAAAATAAAAGTTAATTTTTGAATTTTATGTTTCGCTTAGAAAATAACAGTTATTTTTTGAGTTTTATTTTTCGATCACGATCGCGTCTGAGTTTGAATCGGGGGACCCCGGTTCAATTCTTGTCGGTGTCAATAATTTGTTTTAAATTGTTTTTTTTTTTTGTTTTATTGAATAAAAATATAAAAAATATTTAAAAATTAAACAAACTAGTATTTTCCCAGGACTTGCTCAAGCAAAGGGCAACATTTCATTTCATACAAGTGAAGATCCAAATAGAATACTTTTTATATAAAATGCACCTGAGAATTGCAGAAATATACAAATCCGATGGCAGTTGAACGAACGAAAAATTTTCATAGAATTTTTGTCACTTCGTAATTGCATACACATCAAAGTGTGTCTTATAATGGTCACTCAATTCACTCCTGAACTGGTGAGGGTCTAACTACAATTGAGCTAGTTCCTTTTTGACACATTTTCGCTAGTTCGGAACTAGATATTAGTTCCCTGCAGGGTATGTACATGTACATAAACATACATACATATTACAAAGTGAAATAAGCAAAATCAGCAAGTAAACTGAGTCCTATGTATGTATATCTGTTTGATTGCAGTGAAACATTCACCTTCATAAAAATGTATACGTAATTAGAACATAAGTGCAAATAAATTATTTAAAATAAAAGAAAATAAAAATTAAAGTTACTAACAAACAAAATACGAGGAATTACTATACTGTAAACACAAATACGTAATAATTACTTGAATAAACTTGTGAAAATATACAAATAGATACATATGTATATACATTTAAGTTTATATTTTTATTTATATACACAAATATGTATATGTATATAGTATATATATACACACATATGTGTATACTAATTTATATTTATAGTGTAGCATGTGAAATTGAGTAAGTTTGATGTGCAGTTAAATATTTATTGTATGTATTTTATAAATGACAAATGAAGAAATTACAAAAAATAATAGTACTAGTAACAAATATACGTACATAAATGATTGTGAGGCATAAGAATATAAAATATATTTATGAAATACATAGGTATATACTATATAGATTTATAAGGGATCTCTTTAAAAATAACATTAAAATACAATTCTGTACATACATACCTACTGAAACACAGGCATAAGTACATATATACATACATACATATGTATATGTATATGCATTCTGTAATCGCATTATAATAAAAGTACATACAGCTTCCGTTTTAAGAAAATACAAATATATGTATGTATGCATGTACGCATATGCAAACATAATGTGTCCATACTTCGCTTTTTACCTAGCAGTTGTACACTGAAAATACAACTTACTCAGATTATGGAAAAGTGGGAATGATTCGGCGCTAAAGACATACATATTTTCATTTTTTATTTCCATTTTTCCATAATCTGAGTATTTTTTTAGTGTATGTACATCTATTACAAACAGATTTTACCTACATAGGTATATACATACCTACTTATTTAAAAAAATTGGAAAAATACCTACCCACATTCATAATTAATAAGTATTTACTTGTAAACAATTTAATATTATCTACTCATAAACATACAAACATACTTACATACATACATACATATGCATAGCAGTGGCGTAGTAACGGGGGGGGTTTTGGGGACAAAACCCCCCCCGAAAGATTCGTTTTGTATAAAATTGATCTGACCATAAAACCATATTTAACTAAGAGATGCTTTATTAGCATACATTTCTTTTTCAGGAAAAAATCAATGAGAATAGAAATTTTCCAAATTGGTAATTCGAAATTTAGCGCTTTTTCACGAAGTATTATTTATAATTGTAGCATTTGTTGAGCCGTAGGAAAGTGCAAGAACCGTAAGAATTTCAACACAATTTACATTCTTTGTACTCATATTCGCTCTTTTGTGGTAAAATTCATACGATTCCTGCACCTTCCTACGGCTCAACAAACTCTACAATTATTATACGGTATTATTAACATGCTAATTACTCGACAAATTTTGATCAACTTTAACCACCAAAAATGAAATAATACTTTTCTAAAGCGAAATTTTACGCTGATTCCGAATATCATCTCCATTTTTTTGTGGCAGACCCATTTTTTCAGATATCGAAAAAAATTTAGAAAAAGCCATATATGCAAGACATTTTGGTAGTCATCGTGGCAATTTGACATCTAGGAAGATCTGGTAGAGGGAGCTCCAACAAACATTTTTAGCCATCACACTCAAAAATTGGTCAAGTAGTTTGGTTACAATGGCAAACAGAATGAAAAAAATTGGAAAAAAAAAATAATTTTTTTAAAGAAATTTCAGATTTGACTGTCCTAAAATTAGAAAAATTTTATGGGGGACAAAAAGTTAGCCCCCTTATCCTATTTAATTGTGAACATTTTAAGACTAATATTGCAATAACCGGATGTACAGTTATTTATATTTATTTATTTTTATTGAAAGTCCTTAACCAAAACCGGAGGGTACTTAGTTAACAAAAAGTTACTTTATTACAAGACTATAGACCAAAAAAAGTAATATGCTGCCTAAAATTCGTTTCTTGTATACACATCTGGATAATTTCCCTACAAGCTTAGCTGCTGAAAGTAATGAACATGGTGAAAGATTTCATCAGGACTTAATAGTATTTGAAAGGCGATATCAAGGATCTTGGTACAAGCGTATGAGGGGAGATTATTTTTTGGACAATCATACGTGTAACAAATCCAGAAAATCACAAAAGAGTAGTCAAAAGTACTTACTCACATCCCTCATTATTTATCCTCTCCTTAAAATCGCGAAAAACAGATTAATTAATTTTTTTTCCTATTAATCGCTGTTCTGAGACACATTTTGTACTTCAAAACACATAATAAATGGAATGAAATAATGTTAAGTATTACTACTCAATGAAGTTCTATGAATAAACCCAATTTTTGTTGTTGAAATCTTACTCTTCCGAAAAATTTTTCGTTAAGGACTTTCAATAAAAATAGATAAATATAAATAACGGTACATCCGATTATTGCAATATTAGTCCCAAAGTGTTCACAATTAAATTCTCTATAGGATAGGGGGGCTAACTTTTTGCCCACCACATAATTTTTCTGATTTTGGGACAGTTGAATCTGAAATTTCTTTAAAAAAGTTCGATTTTTTTCAATTTTTTTCATTCTTTTTGCATTGTAACCAAACTACTTGACCAATTTTTTGGTGTGATGGCAAAAAATGTTTGTTGGAGCTCCCTCTACCAGATCTTCCTTGGCACGATGTCTAATAAAACTTTTTGATGCACTTATGTGATACAATGTCTTGCATATATGGCCTTTTCTACATTTTTACCGATATCTCAAAAACTGGGTCTGCCACAAAAAAACGGAGGTGATATTCGGAATCAGCGTAAAATTTCGCTTTAGAAATATATTATTTTATTCTTGGTGATTTTTTTTGTCCAGTAGTGTTACAGAAAAGTAACGCCAAAAATTTCAATAAAAAATTGGATAAGAAATTCAACTGGTGAAGATAGGCTGAACGGACTTGCCCTAATGAGTATTAACAGAAATATCGATATCACAGTGGAAAAAGTTATTCACAGATTGGCACAAATACATAAGAAAATCAATCTGCGATTTCAATAAATTGAATTATATTAATTAAAAGAATTTAATGTAATTATTTTTTCCAACATACATTTATTAAAATTTCAAGTTTTCCGATATTTGTGTACTAAAATGTTAAATTCTAGTCTGAAAAAATTACATTTTTATCATTTTTAAAAAAAATTGTAGTTTTTTGGTAATTTTAATTTTGGTAATTTTTTACATTGTCTGTAACCCCCCCCGAAAAATTCTCTTACTACGCCACTGATGCATAGGTATATAAAAACATACACATGCTATCAAAGATTTATGTACACATGTATGTATGTGTATATACATATGTATGTACATATGTACATATGTAGGTAACGAAATATTTTCCTGCCAAGCTGTAGAAGTACATAAGTATTACTGTTAATGAAATCAGTACCTACAGAGTATGCAAAAAAAGAAAGTGAGTGCGAGTCATTTATGCATGAATAGACCATCCCTGAAAAAATTCCGATTACTCCATTTGCCCATCCATGGAGTGCTCGCTATGAACCACCCGAGTACTCCATAACCTGCCACATTTCATACAAAAAATATGGTCCAATTAACATTGCATGTCATTGCAATGGAGTATATACCTACTCCAGTCCCGCATAGCATCAAATTGATGGAGTACCTAACACAAATACATAAATATGTACAATAGATGAGTTTTTTTTTAGATATTCTCTCCGGCACCGGAATATGAAAATAGGATGTTTTAGAGTGAGTAAACTGAAAAAAAAATTTCACTTTTCCAAAAACTGGATGGCGCTACACCGAAAGCCGCGCAAATTCCCAGAATTTCAAGGTATGTTTAGATTTATGTCTGAAAAAAGTTGGGATTTTGCACAAGAAAAAAAATTGATACCCACCCCTACGAAGAATTAACCGCTAAATCGAATGGCATATTCAGTTTTTTGGTACACTACCCAGGGAAGGTAATAACGCGGCCTAAAGTGACCATTATCTTTTTTTTCTCATGAATCTTCAAATTCTTGCCCTATACTCTTCCCGAAAGCGGACGTTATTTTTTAACTAAATCACACGGTAGGCTGCGTTATTTAATGCGCTTTCCAGAAATGTATAGCTATTAAAAATCGAATAATATTTGGATGAGTTCATCAAGTTTAAGTGAAGTAAAGTCGGGTATAAAAGGGTAACATACCTTAAAATTTCTCAATTTTTTTTTTAAATTTTGCTCTTGAAGACGGTTTTTTGGGTTATTAGTGATTGTTTTATTTTGTTTGATAACTCCACAAATGTAAAAAAAAATTTGGAAGATCGAGACCGTGGATAGCGGAAAAAACCGTGGCCCCGGATGGCGCCAAAATATTATTGGGCAATATTGGTATCAAATAACTATTATTTGCGGACTTTTATTATAAACGTTATAACAGTTACGGTCCCTGTTTTTAACAGCCTTTCATTAGCTTTACCTGTATGCATATACATACATAGGTAATTTGTTTGTGCCTAAAATTACGGAACATTTCCTAATAAGATTTATTCAATCAGATTCCGCTATTTTAGCTATAAATTAATATGTGAAATTCATTCGTTTTTTTTTTTTCAAAACCAAAAAGAAAATAAAAATAAAAAACAAAATAAAGAACTTAAAAAAAATTTTAAATATCTAAAACAGACCTGCATTTTTTTACATTTGTGGAGTTATCAAACAAAATAAAACTATCACTTAAAACCCAAAAAACCGCCTTCATGAGCAAAATTGTTAAAAAATTTAAGAAATTTTAAGATATGTTACCCTTTTATACCCGACTTTACTTCATTTAAACTTGATGAACTCATCCAAATTTTATTCGATTTTTAATAGCTATACATTTCTGGAAAGCGCATTAAATAACGCAGCCTACCGTGTGATTTAGTTAAAAAATAACGTTCGCTTTCGGGAAGAGTATAGGGCAAGAAGTTGAAGATTCATGAGAAAAAAAAGAAAATGGTCAGTTTAGGCCGCGTTATTACCTTCCCTGGGTAGTGTACCAAAAAACTGAATATGCCATTCGATTTAGCAGTTAATTCTTCGTATGGGTGGGTATCAATTTTTTTCTTGTGCAAAATCCTAACTTTTTTCAGACATAAATCTAAACATACCTTGAAATTCTGGGAATTTTCGCGGTTTTCGGTGTAGCTCCATCCAGTTTTTGGAAAAGTGAAATTTTTTTTCAGTTTACTTACTCTAAAACATCCTATTTTCATATTCCGGTGCCGGAGGGAGGATCTGAGAAGGTTTAAAGAATCCCATACAAAAAAAAACTCATCTAATGTATATATGTACTACTAACATATGTACATATGTACATAAATGTAAACAATTTTTTATGGAGCAAAAATATAAGAAAATGTGAAATGCAAATCAGATACAGTTTTGGTATAGTTAAATAGTCTCAGAGTTATAGCGATTTTTAAAAATTGTTCCCAAGGGGGAGTAGAGGGGGTGACACACCCTACTTTTCCAAAAGTATCTACATCTTCATCTGTATGACCCATATACCAAATATGATTGATCTGGATCAAATATTAACCGAGTTACAGCGATTTTTAAAAATTGATCCCAAGGGGGAGGGGAGGGGGCGACACCCCCTACTTTTCCAAAAGTATCTACATCTTCATCTGTATGACCCATATACCAAATATGATTGATCTGGATCAAATATTATCTGAGTTATGACGACGATAGCGCATACTTTTCTCATTTACATATAATATTAATAGGATGTATGTACATATGTACCAAAGTATGTACCAAGGTATGTATATAAATGAAAATTTCCATATGCTTTTTTTTTGTCTGCGGTTATATATATGTATACAACATACTTTTATTAGGTAGCTCCATACATACATACAATACTAGCAAATGAGTTTTATTTTGGGACGTAAAAAATAAAACTCAGTAAATAACTGTTATAGATGAGTTTTATGAATAAAAGTCTTTCGTAACAGTTATTGATGGACTTTAAAAATAAAACTCACTAAAAGAGTTTTATTCAGGAGTGATAAGATAAAACTCAATTATAACAGTTATTTATAGACTTTTATTATAAAAGCCCTCAATGACTGTTATTTATAGAGTTTTATAATAAAACTAAAAAATAAGTTTTATATGCTGACTTTTAAAATAAAAGTCTTCAAATAACTATTATTTGCGGACTTTTATTATAAACGTTATAACAGTTACGGTCCCTATTTTTAACAGCCTTTCATTAGCTTTACCTGTATGCATATACATACATAGGTAATTTGTTTGTGCCTAACACATTTCCTAATAAGATTTATTCAATCAGATTCCGCTATTTTAGCTATAAATTAATATGTGAAATTCATTCGTTTTTTTTTTTTTTTTTTCAAAACCAAAAAGAAAATAAAAATAAAAAACAAAATAAAGAACTTAAAAAAAATTTTAAATATCTAAAACAGACCTGCTCAACGCTCTCGTATTGAAAGTACAAAACTCAATACATCAACAAATTTTTTATATGCACTGAAAAATTTTTTGCTCATTTAAATTTTTTTTATGAATTCCAATAAAATGTTATTTTCGAATTTATTTTCAAATGGTAGTATCAAATATGTATATACAAATTTTTTTTATTATTTATATGAAAATATTTTGAATTTTTTACAGCGCTTTCATTTTTTGATTTTTTTTTTCATTACACATTTGTTAGTGTAAATTTCGATTTCTTACGGCAGTGCTCGAGCTTCTATACAAAGTGTCTTTGCTTTGCACATTCAGTATGAATCATAGGCACATACACATAAAATTTTTTTATATCTGAGTGTTTATGGCAGTGCAAAGAAAATTTTATTTTTATATTTGAAGTGAAAATATGTATCTGTGCCTATGATTCGGAACAAAACAAAAAACAATTGTGCTTTGAGTGCCTATGAGGTGAGCAGCCCTGATCTAAAATATAAAAAAAAAAACAGAAATAAACTTATTCTCTTTATCTACCCCTCTCAAAAAATTATCAATTTATAAATTTTCGAAATTTTTCGGATGTACTTTTGATACTGGAGGAAGTAGGCGGTCGCAATTTTATTGCTCTTATTGTCAGCTATGATTTTTATTTCAATGTACCGTTTCCCGCGCTTCCATAAGAGCTTTTTGAAGATCCCTGATCTATAGATTTAAACCACTATGTATTCTTTGCAGAGCTGTGAAGTACTGAATATACTTGGTAATTGTACTTGGTCCAAGTACCATTACTTGATAATTAAAAAATTCAAATACCAAGTACAATTACATTGTACTGGTAATTGGTAATTAAGTACAACTTTTTCAATTCTTTTACCAATTATTTTCAATTACCACCAATTCTTTTCAATTACATGGAGTTAATCAGTGAATTTATTTTAACTATTGTATTTTCTTCAATCCTCTACATAAGATATATCGGATACTAAATATTACAACCACTAAAAGCAGGAAAATTCCCTTATTAGAACTCTTTTTTAAATATACATACGTACATTAAGGTGGGTTTTTTTTTAATATGGTATTTTTTTTTATTTTCAAATGTTCTCCCTTTGTACATATGTACATGTTGTGGGTACATTTTGAAAGCTTATATCGTGTGTATATTGTTACAAAAACTTTTTTTTTAACTGAATACCCCTATTAATTCCTTAAAGGTTTGTGTTGGCAAAATATCAATTATTTTTATTAGCTTTGCTCCTGAAGTCAATATTTTATTATTTGTAATCTGGAATATAGCCTAATAAAATAAAAATAAAAAATGAGTTCACCGCCTGTAGACTTCGATTCAGATGAAGCTGATGCCACATAGAACTTTATGTTGCGCTACGTGACACTTTCTGCGTGACAGCTGAGATTAAAATACATGTATCTATATGAGGTTTCCTACATAACAAAAAGTAACGCAACGCTGAAGTTACGTAAAGCACAAAGTTGCCCAAATCTCAACTTTTGGGGGCGTTGAAATTTTTTTTCAGTTTCACTTTAATTCAAATGTAAATAAACAAATTTAAATTTCACACAATTGAAAAATAATTTAATAGATTTTTATTTTCTTATTTACTTTTTTGTAAATAAAACAGAGAATGAGAGATTTTTCAGAAAATAAATATTTTTTGAGTGACATTGCAGCGTTCATTGTGGCATAGTTTTTCAGTTTTGCGTTGTTTGACATAGAAAGCGGCGTAACGCAAAGCGGAAAAAGTTTTATGTGGAATCAGCTTCAAGATCCTGATTACAACATACCGACATCGTCAAAAAAAAAAGAAAATTGTTCAGAAAGAAAATGTTATTAATGATAAAGAAAACAATTTTCGGTCATGTAACGTATTATTTAAAAACGGATTCTTCGAAGAAATTGAAGATTCTACAAATAATAAGGTGCGTATAACCGGACGTGTTGAATAATATGAAGAGGCTATTCCTTGAAAGAATGATTTAATTTCTGAGCTAATTAAGCTTTAATATATTTATGTGTAAGTTTCAATACTCTAAAAAATTCCCCTAATTGTTTTTAATTTTTTCCGGAAGGCTGTTTGGTTTTTAGCGAATTGTCATGTGCGAGTAGGACGTGTTATGCTGTGCTCCCGAGTTTTTCACAAGTAATACACGATTACCTCAACCTAAAATTGCCCAAAAAGTTTTAAAACTTACTAATGAAAGCTAACTCATCATTTTAGTGGAGTTGCATGCGAAAAATTTGCAAATGTATACACTCCTTTTAATATTTTATTGTTATTAAACTATGGATGTTATTTTATATTTATAATATAATATAATACAATGGCGCTATTATAACTCTGACGAGTTTTATGGCCGAGCTTCTCTCCCAATTCGAGGTGTGCTCCTTTTTGGTTTTCCTACTAATTGGGTGGACCTACAGTTTTATGCCGGCTCCGAACGGCGAATGCATTTTTTGTGAGAAGCTTTTTCATGGCAGAAATACTCTCGGAGGGTATGCCGCCCACTGCCGAGAGGTGACCGCTGCTCTTAAAAAACCCAATAATTGGATTTTTACTAATTAGAAAAATTTGTTTGGCTCGGACCGTGGTTTGAACCCGAGACCTCTGGCATAGCAGGCGAGCACTCTACCCACTGCACCACAGCGGCCATTTTATATTTACAATGATATAAAAAAATTAAAGAATTGAAGGTATTTGAAAAACAATTGAAAGTAATTGAAAAAGAATTGCGAAAGAATTGAAAAGTGTACGTACTGAGTATCAAGTACCAGTATATTATACTTATACTTGGTAATTGAGCTTTTCAATTACTGAGTACTGGTAATGGTAATTGTACTGGTACTTGGTTTTTTCCAGCTCTGATTCTTTGTTACTTGTATGTATATGTATTTATATTTATATATGTATTTGTTTATTTTTAAATATAATAATGGTGTGATCATTGCGTTTTAGAATGTAAGAATCTCTTTTTTATACTCAGCTGTACTAGTACACAGAGTATTATAATTTTGATTTCATATCGGTGGATTGTAACAGAATGAAATAAGCGAGATAGGTATAGACTTATATATATCAAAATGATCAAGGTGAAAAGAGAAAGCGATTGAGCCATGTCCGTCCGTCCGTCTCTAAACATGGTATCTCAGTGACTAATATAGCTGGAGCGATGAAATTTTACCCACGTGTTGAGCTCAGACCCCTATGAAGAAATTTGGTGAAATTTTGGAAAATGGGCGGTGCCACGCCCGCTTATTAAGGGTCAAACATGGAAAGTGTTATATGTCATAACTCAGCAACCGTTGAAGGTATATCGATAAAATTTGGTACGCATGATATATGTACATACTTGGACGAAAAATTTTAAGCGATATCTTTGTCAAATATAAAGATAATTCATTGAAATTTTGTGGCATGAGTCCCAAGTAGACCGAAATATTATGACGAAACTTGGTTTATGCACTTTTATAACTTGTGTTAATATACACGCAAAAATTTATTGAAATCGGTTTATGACCACGCCTAATTTTTAACAAAGAATTTGTAACGTGACATCTTTGTAACTAGAAGTCATAAAGGAATGAAATTTTGCACAAAAAATAATATTCAAATGCTTAGTTGGCTGACTGATAAAAATGTTGAAAATGGGCGTGGCTACGCCTACTTTATGCAGCACTCGCTTTATATAAAGTACACCGTGTTTCCATCAAACGCAAAAAAACTACTAAAGCACAAAGCTGAGTATCCAATGTTCGATTCCACTCGAACTTAGGCTTCCTTACTTGTTTAAAATAAAAATGGTCATATTTCACAGCTTTCGCCCATTGTTCATATTTTAGAGTAGCCAATTGGTCACCCAAAATGTGTTCATATTTAGGAGTGTTCATATATTAGGGTGTTAATATTATCGCGAGTTCACTTTATTTCCGTTAAATTTTTTTATAAGTACTTTCCCTAGTGTTTTGAATTTACCCTGATATTGGGGTAAAATTTTGATATATACATACATATATATATATATATATGTACATATAGGTATTTTTAAATCAGAAATTAAAGGCTGTTTTTCCATATTTTTTCTGCTGAAAACACTATAATGATACCCTAGAATGGATATCATGCACTATAATTTGGTTTGTATTTCTTTTCAATGTGCGTAATGAAATTTTATCAAGAATTCAAAAAGCGAAATATTATAGTTTGCTTTTTGATTGCACTTTTGGCGAAGGCATACCTCAAGTTGTAGGTCTAGTCATGTATATAAAAACTGCATCCTTAGAATTTCCAATACAATCCCAAAATCTGGAGTTAGGGGCCAAAACCCCATTTTCATAGGTTATGCCATATATTGTAACATAATTTTTTCTCTGTTTATCGCATCAACATGATTTTCATGAAAAGGTGACATTTCGACGCTTTTAACAGTGTAAGAACTATTAATGTATCTTAATAAATGCTAGAGGAACTGTAAAAAATATATCACAAATTAAATTTTTTGTTCAATTTATTCATTTTTAATCACGGATTTCTTGATGAATTTGTTAACCAGTGTACATGTAAATTTATTTACTACCTCAACCCGGGTAACAACCGGTTTAAAAATTTTAGTATGAAAAAACACTGGTTAACAAATCCATCGAAAAATCCGTGATTAAAAATGAAAAAATTGAACAAAAAAATGATCCGATGATAACAGAAAAACGTGGGAATCGTAAAAACAGTGCAAAAATTATTGGGCTACTTGGTAAATTTGTGCCAAAGTCAACTAGCTACAAGCCACATGTATTTAATCATTGGGCTAGTGCTATGCAGGTACACTATCGTATTTTGCTACGACCATCGCTCGATTTTTCACGATTATTGCTCGGTTTGACAATCGCCCTACAGTGTCACACGAAACTAGCCCAAAACCAGAAACATTTCATATAAAAAAATAGGTCCAATTAACACGGCGATATCCTATGAGAGAACCAGTCACGCCATGCCCGTATAACAGCTAAGAATTGCCATTTGATTTTAAATAAATAGCAGTTTGGTAGTGCTCCTATCCTAGGACATCGCAATGTTAATTGGACCTATTTTTATACTCAGCTGTACTAGTACACAGAGTATTATAATTTTGATTTCATAACGGTGGATTGTGACATAATGAAATAATCGAGATAGATATGGACTTATATATATCAAAATGATCAGGGTGAAAAGAGAAATCGATTGAGCCATGTCCGTCCGTCCGTCAGTCCGTCCGTCCGTCCGTCCGTACGCAGGATAACTCGCGTAAAAATTGAGATATTTTGATGAAATTTGAAATGCAAGTTGGTATCGAGACTGGGACGGTTGGTATTGAAAATGGGCGAAATCGGACCATGACCACGCCCACTTTTCCTATATAGAAAAAATCGGAAATTTGGTATCTCAGCCACTAATATAGCTAGAGTGATAAAATTTTACCCACGTATTGAGCTCAGGCCCTTATGAAGAAATTTGATGAAGTTTTGGAAAATAGGCGGTGCCACGCCCACTTATTAAGGGTCAAACATTGAAAGTTTTATATGTCATAACTCAGAAACCGTTGAATATGTATCGATGAAATTTGGTACGCGTAATTTGCTTACACAGACAAATGTTTTGGCGAAAAATTATCAAAATCGGTTGACGGCCACGCCCACTTTTATATATGGGAACTATAAAGGGGCCTAATAAAAACATTTTAAGCGATATCTCTGTCAAATATAAAGATCTATCACTGAATTTTTGTGGCAGGAGTCCAACTACGGACATAAAACAAAAAGTACAAAAATTTTGGAAAATGGGCGGTGCCACGCCCACTTATTAACGGGCAAACATTGAAAGTTTTATATGTCATAACTCAGAAACCGTTGAAGATATATCGATGAAATTTGTTTTGCGTAATTTGCTTGCTTAGACAAATGTTTTGGCGAAAAATTATAAAAATCGGTTGACGGCCACGCCCACTTTTATATATGGGAACTATAAAGGGGCCTAATAAAAACATTTTAAGCGATATCTCTGTCAAATATAAAGATCTATCACTGAAATTTTGTGGCATGAGACCAACTAGGGAAATAAAACAAAAATTATAAAAATTTTGGAAAATGGGCGGTGCCACGCCCACTTATTAAGGGGCAAATATTGAAAGTTTTATAAGCCATAACTCAGAAACCGTTAAAGATATATCGATGAAATTTGGTACGCGTGATATATTTACTTAGCCAAATGTGTGGCCGAAAGATTACCAAAATCGGTTGACGACCACGCCCACTTTTATATATGGGTATTATAAAGTGACCTAATAAAAACATTTTAAGCGATATCTCTGTCAAATATAAAGATCTATCACTGAAATTTTGTGACATGAGTTCTACAATAGACCGGAAACAAAAAATAAAAAAGTTTGGAAAATGGGCGTGGCACCGCCTCTTTTTATACAAAGGAATCTACGTGCCTATTACTCGACAAATAACTGAGATATTATGACGAAACTTGGTTTATACACTTTTATAACATGTGTTAATAGACACGCAAAAATGTATTGAAATCGGTTTATGACCACGCCTACTTTTTAACAAAGATATTTCTGGAAAACCCTTTTGGAATTTGTAACGTGAAGTCTTTGTAACTAAAAGTCATATAGGGATGCAATTTTGCACTAACAATAATATTTATATGCTTATTTGGATGATTGATACAAATTTTGAAAATGGGCGTGGCTGCGCCCTGTTTATGCAGCACTCGTGTCATATAAAATACACCCTATATCGAACAAACGCAAACAAACAATGAAAGCATACAGCTGAGTATCTAATGTTCGATTCCACTCGAACTTAGGCTTCCTTACTTGTTTTATATGAAATGTGTCAGCTTTAGGACTACTTTATTGCCTCAAGTGAATGGTTTATACATGCGTGTATGGACTAGTTTCGTTTTCTGTAGGTAAATTGTGCCAAATATACTCGTATGTATGTATGTACATAAGCGCAACGATAAGCAGTAACGCTGAAAAAAAAACAATTCAAGCGTATATAATAAAAGGAATTGTCCTACCCAATTTTAGTACATCGACGATACATCGTCGCCTGAGAAAACGAAAGTCGTATGTGAAAATCGACGATTTCTAGTTTTTCATGCAGATTAACTATATCGAACCTGATCTTTTAATTTTTCCAATCATTTTTTTCCTATCTCTTTTAGTTTTTGAGGTATTTAGTGTACATTAGTCGTATGTAGAAGCATTGCGCGACTTGGCTATATTTACATGATCGCCTATAACTTTTCCATTTTACCATGGATTTTCTTCGTTGGTAGCTTATCTTTTTACCAATACAATGAAGATTCACGTAAAAGAGTAAAGTTTAAGGAAACAACATCTGTTTTAAAGATATTCCCTGACAAATTCAATTTTTTCTTCAAATTGTCTTAAAAAATTTAAAATTTTTAAATTTATTCATCTATATTTCAGAAACTATAAGACCTAGAGAAATATGTTATAGAAGCCATGTTTTGTGTCACTCCATCGTGTTAAGGAGATATACAGGATTATATGGAGCCATTGCCCAAATAATGATAAATTGCCGATATGTCAAAAACCTTCCCATAGAATTAAAAATGATCTCGATTTTCGGATTCCGCGACCGATTTTACATATAGATAGGATAGTGGCGTTCAAAGTATTTTTTGGCTGTTGAGCAGTGTAATCAAAATACCATCAAAATATATTCAACTGCCGAATTTCAAGTCGATATCTCAAAAAATGTGAGTCTCATGGCCATTCCGGTTTGGAAAATGAGAAGAGTTTTTGTCGTATGTGCTATTATAAGCAGGTATTGGTTCTCAGACGCCACATACGACATATGCATACTGAAAAAAATTTTAAAGATATTCAACTTTTGCTCATACTCAGTTTTTTGGTAAAATGGGGATTTTATATGCATAAAAATGATTAAAATTGCTTGATTTTGCCAAACAAATTAGGTTTATCTCATAGAAAAATTATAAAATAATAAAACCCTTTCAATAAATTTAAGATTTGGTTATTTCTCGAGATTAAGTTTGAGTTGTGTCTTGAGAAAGAGCTCAATTTTAAGCATAAGGGCCATTGTTTTGTAACATACGACTTTCGTTCTCTCAGGCGACGACATGTTCCTTTGTTGTTATTTTGGTTATTGTTTGTTATTTCGTTTTATGACAAATGCCAGACGCGCCAAAACGTCGAAAAACAAGGCGACAATTGATACAAATAACCATGGTATCAAAGTTAAAGCCAGACTAGATGGGTTGCAATTCATTTTCGTTGGGTGCCATAACAGAAAAACAAATTTGACATTTAACCTTTATTGTATATGTACATACATACCCCTCAGGAAGTGCATCTAACTTAAAACTGACTTTAAACTGTTTACAAAGATACTAGTGGTCACTTTTAATTGTACATATATTTTCTTTGAAAAAGGCTAACTACTTTTGTTTGGGATTGGCGATAAAAAAGTCAGTCCTGTGTACTTCTGCATTACTTGGAGGGTAACTATAAACTAACTTTTTTTGGGTGAAAAATAATTGATCCCAAAATATAACATCATAAAACGCTTCCTTGTGGAACTCCTGCAGATATGGAGTAACTTCCTGTGGTATAGCTTTTGTGCCTTACTCGGAATCTTCTTCCAGTTAGAAATGATTCTAGAGTCTCGCAAATATTATTGGGAAGTGTGCTTCTTAGTTTGTAGAATGGCCCTTCCAGCCGTACTTTGTCGAAGGCCTGTGCCACATCTAACAACACTGCAGTGCATTACCGTTTGGTTTCAAAAACTGACCGTATTTGAGAAATTATCCTGTGCAATTGCTCTATTGTACCATGTTTCTCTCTAAGACCAAACTGGCGACTTGGTATGGTCTCATGCAATTCTAAGATGGGCTGCATTTTTTCAGCAACAGTTTTTCAGATTTTTTGGAAAATATTGAGATTAAGCTTATTGGCATATAAGAGCTTACGACTGCCGGGTCCTTGCCTGGTTTGGGAATCATTATTATTTCGGATAATTTCCAAGATTCAGGAAAGTGGCATAGGTTTAGAAGGCTGTTGAAAATATATAGTAATAACTTAGTACCAATTGGAGGCAACTGTTTTATCATTTCACCCGCTATTCTGTATATACCCAGTGCCTTGTTTTTCTGAATGTCATTAGACACGGCCGCTGTGGTGCAGTGGGTAGAGTGCTCGCCTGCTATGCCAGAGGTCTCGGGTTCAAACCACGGTCCGGGCCAAACACCAAAACAATTTTTCTAATTAGTAAAAATCCAATTATTGGGTTTTTTAAGAGCAGCGGTCACCTCTCGGCAGTGGGCGGCATACCCTCCGAGTGTATTTCTGCCATGAAAAAGCTTCTCACAAAAAATGCATTCGCCGTTCGGAGCCGGCATAAAACTGTAGGTCCACCCAGGGTGTGTAACGAAATCCCGAAAAACAAAATCCAGAAACACATAATCCAGAAATACACAATCCAGATTCGACCAAATCCCGACCAATCAAAATCCAGACACGACCAAATCCAGACCAATCAAAATCCAGACATGACCAAATCCAGACTAATCATAATCCAGACACTACACAATCCAAACAAAAAAATCCCGACAAATATAAAAATAGTTTAAAAAAAATCGCGCGATTTTTTTTAAACTATTTTTATATTTGTCGGGATTTTTTCACGTTTAATAAGCATCATAACAGTGTTATTCAGCCTTATCGTGAACTTCATGTGAACAAATGTTCCCAAAAATTACAAAGCAAAAAAAAAACAAAATGTGAAAAATTTTTATTGTTTTGCTTTATATTTTTCGAGGGAAATTTTTCACATGAAGTTCATGATAGGGCTGATTGTTTTTGATTTTATTGTTGTTGTTGTTGTTGGTGTTGGTAAGGATCTGGTTGTTGTTTCTTTCATCTTCTTCATTTTCTTCTTCTTCTTCTTCTTCTTCTTATTTTTATTCTTCTTCATCATCATCATCATCATCACCGTCATCATCATCATTCTTCTTCTTCTTCTTTTTATTCTTCATCATCATCATCATCATCCTCATTCTTCTTCTTCTTATTTTTATTCTTCTTCATCATCATCATCATCATCACCGTCATCATCCTCATTCTTCTTCTTCTTCTTTTTATTCTTCTTCATCATCATCATCATCATTCTTCTTCTTCTTCTTATTTTTATTCTTCTTCATCATCATCATCATCATCATCATCATCATCACCGTCATTATCCTCATTCTTCTTCTTCTTCTTCTTATTTTTATTCTTCTTCATCGTCATCATCCACATTCTTCCTTCTTCTTCTTCTTCTTCATTTTCTTCTTCTTCTTCATCATCATCATCATCATCGTCATTCTTCTTCCTCTTCTTTTTCTTATTTTTATTCTTCTTCTTCTTCTTATCTTTATTCTTCTTCATCATCGTCATCATCATCATCATCATCCTCATTCTTCTTCTTCTTTTTCTTATTTTTATTCTTCTTCTTCTTCTTCTTATTTTTATTCTTCTTCATCATCGTCATCATCCTCATTCTTCTTCTTCTTCTTCTTCTTCTTCTTCTTCTTATTTTTATTCTACTTTTTCTGCTACTTCTTCTTCCTCATCTTCTTTTTCTTCCTCCTGATATTATTTTTACGCTTGTGCTTTCGAATTGAATTTCGCTTTCAAATAGAGCTACAGAGTGATAGCCCTGTCTGGATTTTGGCTTGTCGGGATTATGATCTGTCTGGATTTTTTTTGTCTGGATTATGATTTGTCGGGATTTTGTCCTGTCTGGATTTTAAACTGTCTGGATTTTGTAGTTTCTGGATTTTTAAAATTGTCTGGATTATGTCCTGTCTGGATTTTAAAAATTCGGGATTACGGTGCGCACCCGTCCACCCAATTAGTAGGAAAAACAAAAAGGAGCACACCTCGAATTGGGAGAGAAGCTCGGCCATAAAACTCGTCAGAGTTATAATAGCGCCATTGTATTATTATTATATTATCATTAGAACAAGTCATTAATGTGGAATCGAAGGGTGACTGCTGGTAAGGGCGAAGCAGTTTCAAGGATGATGTTGTCAGGATTAGTGGTGAATAAACTGGAAAGATGGGCTGCAAATGCTATACCTTTCTCTTGGTCACTTCGGGCAAAGTCACCATTATGCAATCGTATTATATCGACGATTCCAAACAATACTGTACTAAGTTGACTTAGTACGATTTCCCGTTTTTGGCGTTTTCAAGTATTGCGTGTCTTAATATGGATGCTGTCAAATTTTGTTATTAATCGGACAATCCAATCAAAAGTTATAAGCCAAAGTGTGCATATAATACAACTCGAGATTTTTACAGAATAAAAACTTTGAGAGCGTGCCATCAAAAACAACGTAGCAAGTTTTAATTTTTTCTTACGGTTTTATATAAAGCGTACCCTAACTTTGATATTGTGGAGTTTTGGTATTGATCGTTCCATCCAAACATAAGTTACAAGTGAAAATATACTTAGTATACAACTGAAGTTTCATATGGAGTTTAAACTTTGAGAGCTTCTCCTGCAAAACACAGTTTTCAGACTAAGTACAGTATTGTTTGGAAGCATCGGTATGGTATTGCAGGACTGGCCTTTTAAATTTTTGAAGGCGCGCCACAGGGAGTATTCTCTTGCGGGTGTGCCTGATAAAGACATTATTCTATTTTGAAAATTTGCTTCCCTACTATTCTCCAATAGTTCCTGAAGTTCTTGCGTGCATTTGTTTAACTCGTATTTCAGAGATGGAGAACGGATCCTTTGCCAGTCTTTCCAATGTAAGTTTTCTTTTCTTCGAAACTAAGCTCGTGATAGCTTCCTACCTCAGATAACTAAGGTTTTGGCCACGGGTTATATTAACCCATGGGATCGTTGCAACTCTTGCTGCTATTTGGAGAGCTTTAGTGAAGCCTACAATCGCGCAATCCACCTATCAGGTGGTGTGAGGTTTTGCATTTAAGTTAATATGGTTCGTTTAACATGCTGTTTTCGTGGGCTATACGAAAATATACATACATATCGCCCGTTTTATACAATAGGGATTTAACTCGAAATTTTCGATTTCTGGGATTTCGCAATATTGTTCAATAACTGGGTCGTGCCTTTGAGTCCAGCCATATAAAATACTCAAAAGGATAAAAATGACGGAAATAAAAGTAATTTTGTAGTTAGCCGTAGAAGGAAACTATTTGAAATTATAAAAGTTTATTTGCGTTTTCCCAAAAAAAATTATTATGTTCTATTTACGTATTTTATCCAAAATTTATTAATCTATTTATTTATTTTTCTCGTTCACAACATTTAATTTTGATAGCTGACACCAGGGTGCAAATTAGCAAGCAAGTAGCTATTTAGCAAGTTGAGGCTTTTTCAAGCAAAATAAAACCACTAACAAATACCTACATACATACATATGTACATATCTTAAAATAATGTTCTGTTCGTGAAAAGCACCCTATTTTCAAACCGCTGTTTTCTCTATTTTCACATACTTAGTATCTCCCGAAGTACATAAATACCTACATTTTTAAAATCCTAAAGTACTTTCCATTTCAGGTTGCAGTTATTTATCCAAGGACAACCTTGGAATAAAAAATAACACGGTTTATATGCGCACACTTTGCCAAACTTCTCACCTGCCGCTAGACCTTTACCTGTTTCATGCGCTCAGAAATTATTTCATTGTTTTTTGCGTTAACGGTTATGTAAGAGTAATTTTCTTTGGCTACAAAATTTAATATTCGACCTTCAAAAAGGCAATTAACTTTCCATTTCAAATGAAAATTATGAATACGCCGTAACAAATGCTGTTAATCTAAGATGACACTACATTATTTAGGATAATCGAAAGCCATTTAATGAGTCACAACACCAAAATATTGTTTTTAGAAACATTGCCCTCTGGTTGGGTTTTTGTTGTTGGTCTTTTCTCTCACTTATATTTTCTTCGTCATTTTTTAATTTTCTTTTCAATTTTCAAGATTTTCTTAAATATTTTAATAACCTGTGAATTCCACGAATAATATGTTTTGTGAAAGTCTTTGAAAATACCAAAAAAAGGTAGATATATGTACATATTGGGCAATATTTTATCAAACTTTTGAAAGGATGACTGCCCATAGCAGGCATTTTGACTTAAATGAGGGCAGCGCGACAAATGTTTGACCCCTTGAATTTTATAGAACTTTTATATTACTCTGCACAATACCTAATATGCAAGGCCTTAGCCAGGATTTAATTTTGGGGGGGGATTAACTAAAAAAAAAAATTTCAAATTCAAATTACATACATATCTGCCCCGTTTGCTATGCTATGTGCATGAATAATTAGGTTTCGCTTATCACCCATATTTAATTGTTATTGCAAAATCCAATTAATTTCACCAAATTTATCTGTCAAATAAAATTTTCGTCAGCTGATTTTCAGTGCAACCAGCTACCCTGTCAAAGCTTCAGAGGGTAAAAAGTGTGAGTTTTTTACACCACTGAAGTGTACATTTTTAGGAAACGAAAACAGGGTAGCAAGTGAAAAACTTATGTAGTTTTTTTTACACTAAATTACCACTATATCCACTAGCCTAATAAAACCACTAAAAAAAGAAGACATATTCTGTTTGACGTTTTACCTTCATTTTGCAAACGAAAACGGAAAATTGAAGAGTGTAACAAAAATGCGCATTTTTTTTGATGAAACGAAATCACCATTAATTTCAATGGTAAAATTTTAAATTAAGCTCTAACCCAATTAAGTTAATTATAAGTTTATGATTTTGTTAAACAATTTCTTAGACATGCCAAAAGCAAAACCGCAGTTATCTATATCTTCTGGAAACAGGCGCCAAATTAGGTTCAGAAGAAACAGTCGCTGAACATGCAAATCGTTTAGAGAACTCACGGTTGCGTGGAATGCAGAGGAGACATGTGGCGATTCATACGAAATCAGCATTTAACTACAGACCGGCTTTAAACTATATGGAACATTCTTCCCTTTTCATGGGTCGTATGAGTGAAATTTGCGTTTTTTTGTAAGTCTCACGGTCAAATGTATGTCGCTCTGTCGCGAACTGGTTCACCACAAAACCAAGGTTAGGTTAGATTAGGTTGAGGTGGCTGTCTCCACAATTCATGAAAGCGGGGACACACTTAGGCCGAGGTGGCCCATTGTGATACCACACGGGAGCCCTAGCTTCCTTATCCCTGTTTACAAACCTTTCCGGAAAAATTAGATTCAAATGTATGATAAGATTAGATGCCCGTGAAGCTAAACCAGCGCGTTTGTTTCATGAAGCGCAGAAAATCTACTGTCTTTGCATTTTCCATCTACGCCAGGCACTCGAAAAAGTGTTTATGGAGGAAGCGGTACCTGGATAGCGACAGTGCGGGGCAGTGGCATAGATAGTGCTCAACACTCTCTATTTCCTCCACGTCCCTACAGCTGCGGCAGAAGTCGTTTTTATATAGGCCCATGCGAGAGGCGTGAGTGCCCATAAGACAATGGCCTGTTAGAAGTCCCACCAGCGGACCTATAGAGAGCCGATTCAGATGCAGCACCGATACAGACCTAGCCTCATCCAGTCTAGGCCAGATTTGCCTAGAAATCACACAAGTTGACTCCTTGGCCCATCTAGCGTTAGCCTGTTCAATGGAGCGAGATCTCAACCAATGCTTGCATGAGTTAAGCGGGGGGCCAAACCATGTCGCAGATGTGATATCCTGCAAGCTTGTGCCTTCCCTTGCCAACTCATCTGCAATGCAGTTGCCCCGAACGTTGCTATGGCCTGGAACCCAAATGACGTTCAGGTCGCACCTTTCGGCTAGTTTGTTCAAAGACTCCCTACATTTCATTGCAACTATAGATGTAGCATTGTTACTCTGTAAGGATTTTATGGCAGCTTGGCTGTCATAGAAGATTTTGATAGAATTTATGTCTGGCAGATCTGTCAGGCGACGAGCTGCTTCCCATATGGCTATGAGCTCAGCCTGATAGACGCTGCAGTGATCAGGTAGGCGCAAACTTACTTTCAGATGAAGCTTTTCGCAGAAAAACCCACTTCCAACTCTATTGTTCAATTTAGAGCCGTCCGTGTAAATGTGCAGTGTATTAGGGTCGGGATCCCCTAAGTTCTTCCACTCGCTCCTCTCCGGGATTCTTGTGGAGAATTTGTTATCCCAACAAAAGGCTGGTATTGCATAGTCCAGCTTTAGAAAATTGGCAGGGACGTTACTAAGAATTTGAGCGTGCCCGAATCTGGTGTCCCTCCAGGGTTCGGTTGCATTGAGCCTTGCCGCGTTGCAGCTGGCAATGAGTTTCCCCTGTATATCCGTGGGGAGAAGAAATAGGATGGTTTCGAGAGCTTTAGTTGGGGTGGAGGGAAGGGCTCCGCTAATAAGCATGGAAGCCATTCGCTGCACTCTAGTTAATTTGCTCTTATTGGTTTCGAGTTCCAGTGCTGGCCACCATATGGTGACTGCATAGAAGAGAATAGGTCGCACTACCGCTGTGTACAGCCAATGGACGATTTGGGGGTTAAGTCCCCATCTCTTGCCTATCGCTGATTTACATGCGTAAAGTGCTAACATTGCTTTTTGGGATCGTACTTCTACGTTCCGTTTCCAGTTTAGTTTTCTGTCTAGAATAACACCAAGGTATTTAACCTCGGTAGAGAGTTTAATCTCCTTCCCATTTATGGACGGAGGTTTGAATTCAGGTATCTTATGTTTGCGGGTAAACAGAACCATTTCCGTTTTCTCAGAGCTGACACTGAGCCCGCATTTCAGAGACACCACAAAACCAAAGTTTTCTTATACCTGGAAATGGCAACAGAACAAAGAATGTTTTGTTCACGGAAGTTTTTAATTAATGAACAAGATGTACCTTATTTTATGAACTAATTTGCCTACTAATGTACACAGAGCCAAATAATCCTCATAAAAATAAGAAGATTGTCTCTTTGAACAGCCCAAGAGAGGACAGAAGTCAGAGACGAAGATATTTCCATAGAGATTTCTTCTTATTTTTGGGAGGTAAATCTTTTTAATTTTATTTAAAAGTATACCTTCTTACAATAAATAGAAAACTTCTTACTCAATTTTTCGAAGATATTTCCATAGAGATTTCTTTTTAATTTTATTTAAAAGTACCTATACCTTCTCACAATAAATAGAAAACTTCTTACTCAATTTTTCGAAGATATTTCCATAGAGATTTCTTTTTAATTTTATTTAAAAGTATACCTTCTCACAATAAATAGAAAACTTCTTACTCAATTTTTCAAAGATATTTCCATAGAGATTTCTTCTTATTTTTGGGAGGTAAATCTTTTTAATTTTATTTAAAAGTATACCTTCTTACAATAAATAGAAAACTTCTTACTCAATTTTTCGAAGATATTTCCATAGATTTCTTCTTATTTTTGGGAGGTAAATCTTTTTAATTTTATTTAAAAGTATACCTTCTTACAATAAATAGAAAACTTCTTACTCAATTTTTCGAAGATATTTCCATAGAGATTTCTTTTTAATTTTATTTAAAAGTACCTATACCTTCTCACAATAAATAGAAAACTTCTTACTCAATTTTTCGAAGATATTTCCATAGAGATTTCTTTTTAATTTTATTTAAAAGTATACCTTCTCACAATAAATAGAAAACTTCTTACTCAATTTTTCAAAGATATTTCCATAGAGATTTCTTCTTATTTTTGGGAGGTAAATCTTTTTAATTTTATTTAAAAGTATACCTTCTTACAATAAATAGAAAACTTCTTACTCAATTTTTCGAAGATATTTCCATAGAGATTTCTTCTTACTTTTGGGAGGTAAATCTATTTAATTTTATTTAAAAGTATACCTTCTTACAATAAATACAAAACTTTCTACTCAGCTTTTCTTTACGCATTATTGTTTTCGACTGTGAACCGCTAACTCAGTTTACATATGTATGTATATAAGACTAACTTTATAATAAATTTAATTAGATAACCTAATAAAAATAAGAAGAACACCCTCTTTATTAATTCAAGGAGATATCCACATATATATTCGAAGATTTCTTCTTGATTTTATTAAAAAGACTATCCCATTAAAAGTAAGTAGGGATTCTTCTTAAAGAAAAACTATAGAGATATCTTTTTACTTTTGTTCTATTTTATTAGGTGGTTTTCGCTCTGTGTAGGTACCAAACGTTGTTTGAATTATTATAACTTTGAGTTTTTTGTTGTTAATAAATGTATTGTTTATAACGTTGTTTAATTTTAAAGTGTTTGCATTTCATCTAAAGGATGGTGGTATATTACATTCCTTGCAGAAAACAAGCACAAAATATGAATGTGTAACCCATTTTTACACTCTACTCAAAGCTAAACATCAGTATATTTAATTTTTGCGGCGCAATGAAGTAAGCCGGGTACTTGCTAGTACATACATAGATACAAATAATAATTGAGACTAACTTTTTACATGATTTCTATGCTTCTAAAAAATACAATAAAGCATATTTATATTATAAAAAAAATTTAATCGCATTAATTTTCGGTGATACACAAAAACCATGAAAACGTGTTAGAAACTCGAAAGCAGCATATTTCAAGTCATGGGCAACCAAAAAAAATTAAAATTATATTAGAAAAAATTTTCTGGTCCCATAATGGTTATTCTTGACCAAAAATTTTTTGGTCATTAATATAATGGTTATTCTTAACCAAAAATAAATATACCTCAATATAATGGTTAAAAGTTCCCAAAAAAAATATATATCGGGTATTTTCGCTGACCTTTTCTCCTACGTTAAAAAAATAACAGTTATTTTCCGTTCCTGATTAAAATTTATAAAATTTTGTTAGTTAATAAATGTATGTGTTATTACGGTGACGATACCTTTATAATGAAAAAACAGAGCAATTTTTTTTATACTCAGCTGTACAAGTACATAGAGTAGTATAGCTTTAATCACATAACGGTAGTACGTAACGCCATGAAGTAATAGGGATAGATATAGACTAGTTATCAAAATTATCTGGGTGAAAAAATAAATCGATTGAGCCAGGTCGGCCCGTCCGTCAGTCTGTCTGTAAACACTCTAACTTGCGCAAAAATTGAAGTATTTTGATGAAAAGTTTCTAGCCAGACTGGGACGGTTGGTATTGAAAATAAACGAAATCGGCCCGTGACCACGCCCAATTGCGAGAATTTGTACTCAGTCACTAATATAGCTGGAGTGATAAAATTTCACCCACGTGATGAGCTTATGAAGAAATATAGTGACATTTTTGAAAATGGGTGCTGCCACGCCCACTTTAAGAAACTTATTACAGTTTTATATATATAAGTATAATTCAGAAACCGTAACTGACATATTGATGAAATCTGGTACGCTTGATGTACTTTCTAAGACGAATGGTTGGAAGTAAACTTGTTCAAATCGGTTGACAACCACGCCCACTTCTATGTATCCTCTTATATTATAAATCTGAAATGGAAATTGTGTTTAAATTCAATTGGCGAAAAAACCACGGAACGGATCCTATCGAAACTTTGCACACCTAAGTATTTTAATCGGGTGAATACTATAGGCATATTTTTAATCTTATTGAAAAGCAGGGATGGGCACCTCCCATACAAAATTTTCCTGTTTTTCGTAATATCTCTTGAAATTGTTGTACTAGAATAATGAAAATTTGTGTGAGGGAATAATGCGTAATAAATAATCTAGGCCTTAGTAAAGCAGGGATGGGCACCTCCCATGCAACCTGAAACTTTCACAGCGAATATCTCTTGAAATATTTGTAGTAGTGAACTGAAAATTGGTGTGAGGGCATACGAGATAATTATATACTCAACGGACAAAAAAATAAGAAAACTATCTTTGACGTCAATAATGATATCTTTTCTGTGTAACTTTTTAGAGCAAACTCAATATGCTAATATTTTTAAATGCACGTGTTGTGCAACCCGCGGATAACCTCTAGTAATAAATAAATGCTAATAAATAGGGCAACAGGAAATATGCAATTCATATTATTCTGTTGCAGTCCTATTTACATATGATGAAAATATATTGGCGTTTTAGCTTCCTATAAATTGGGTTTTATGCCGACTCCGAGCAGCGAATTCATTGTGAAAAGCGTTTTCATGGCAGAAATACACTCGGAGGATATGCCGCCCTCTGCCGAGAGGTGACCGCTGTTTTGGAAAACCCAAACGTGTTTGCCAGGTCTGGGGTTTGAACCCGAGACCTCTCGTATGGTAGGCGAGCACTCTATCCACTACACTAAAGCGGCATATAGCATATTTTAGCATATTATTTCGTCAAATTTTTGCGCTCGTGAAATAGTTTTTTTATTTATGTAAGTAATTTCTTCAGTAGAGCTTTATATGTCACGTTACGAACGTTACGTTACGTACCTTATAATATTACTAGTAAACCCTGCCACGCGATGCTGTGGCTTTCAATTACACTGTGCGACGATTTGAGGGTGGAAGACCACTTATTGCCACATTTGACAGTTTTTTTGTATTGCCATTTTAAATTTGACTTCCCTTAAAAATTACAGAATATACATTGGTTTAAGTCCATAGATTCTTATTAATAGAATATAAAATGAAGCATATAGTTACATTCATAGTTACTGATTATTTTTATTTTCTATGGACCTAGATTTTTTATACAAATATTTTGTCCTCCAAAAGGCTATTTATCGCACTCCTCTTTCTCTTTCTGGTTTCCTTTCTACTCCTCTTTATCTTTCCTTTAATATGACACCTCAAACCGACCATAGCGTAAAAATTAAATTTTGAACAGAAGGCAAACCCTTTTTGTAAAAATTTTAGTAAATTACTCATTTTCACGCAAAGCCCTTTGATATGACACCTCAAATTTAAAAATTCAAACAAACTATAGCGTAAAAGTGAATTTCCTATTGCCCTACTAGTAAATATGTCTAAAATCACGTGTTATGAAACGCGCGGATAACTTCTAGTGGGTATTATAAAGGGGCCTACACTCAGAGAAAAAGCATGCAAAATTTAAGTATAACGGGATTGAATCAAGCCGAAAACGCCATGAAAGTATGATAAGCTTGAAAATGCTAATATCAAGAATATTAGAATGGTATTGTGGCGAATATAATCGGTTCTCCACTTACATCACTAAAATGATTGAACACATCTCTAGGGAAAGTGCCAGAACTAGAAGAAGATACCAGATAATTTCCAGTGTTGCCAGAATTTTCCAGATTGCGTTTGACAGACTATATAAGGCGGCGAGCAGGCGCTCCAGAGTCAGTCGTAATTTAACCGTAGAAGTGTTAACATCAAGTCAAGTAAAACAAGTGTAGACTTTTTAGTCGTGAAATAAAGCAGTGTGAATTAAGAAGTAAATAAAGACTTTTATTTAACAATTCAGCGATACGAACCCTATAGAAATAATCGAGCTATCGACAAATACGTAACAAATGGTGTCTGAATTGGAATTGTTAAATAAATTCCAGGACCAAGGATAACGAAGCAAGGATAACGAATCAAGGATAACGAATCAATGATAAGGAAACAAGGATAACGAGACAAGGATAACGAAATAAGAATAATGGCAAAGTTAAATGATCTGAAAATCCAAGAACTTAAAAGGGAGTTAGAAAAGAGAAACCTGAGTACCACCGGCAATAAAATTGAACTACAGGCAAGGTTAAGAGTAGCTATGGAAGCATATAACATTAATGTAGATGAGTTTGATTTCAACGATGATGTGGAAGAGGTGCAAAAGGAAGAAACCCAGAAGGAAGAGGCTCCACAGTCAGTAGCAAACGTAGACATGAACTCGATATTGGCTGTGCTGACACAAATGTCGAAAAAAAATGGAAGAACAACAGGCACAGATATCGGCAAAAATGGAAGATCAACAGGCACAGATGTCGACAAAAATCGAAGAACAACAGGCACAGATATCGGCAAAAATGGAAGATCAACAGGCACAGATGTCGACAAAAATCGAAGAACAACAGGCACAGATAACGTCAAAAATGGAATTGCAACAGTCAGTACTTTCATCACAGGTGTCCGGCATTGCGGCTCAGTTGGAGGCACAAGAAGAACGCATGTCCTTACAATTCAAGGCACAGGATGCAAAAATTATACAAGTTAAGGAGGTCCTTGAAGAAAGACAAGAAAAATTAGAGGACGATGTAAAAGCATTGAAAGCCCGTCTCCAGGATATTCAACTAAGTCGTCCAGTCGCTTCAACTGCTACACAGAAGATAAAACCTCCGTCGTTTGATGGAAGTGGTCCATTTCAAGTATTCAAGCTACAATTTGAGAAAACGGCAGTTGTAAATAATTGGAGTGCGGAGGACAAAGTCGCTGCCCTGTTCGTAGCATTGAAAGGACCTGCAGCAGAAATATTACAGACTGTTAGCGAGGGCGAAAGGAACAGCTATGACGCAATTATGGGTGCCATTGAAAGACGTTATGGTAGCGAACACAGGAAGCAGACATACCAAATGGAGTTGCAGAATCGCTTCCAGAAACCAAATGAGACATTACAAGAATTTTCTTCTGAGATTGAGAGGCTAGCTCATTTGGCAAACGCAGGAGCACCTCAAGAATTCATCGAAAGAATGAAAATTCAAAGCTTCATCAATGGAATACGAGATATTGAAACGAAGCGGGCTACCTATGCAAATCCAAAAGGGACTTTTGCCGAAACGGTCTCATATGCCTTGATGCAGGAAACAGCATCTTTGTTGAGTAAGCCCACTTACAAAGCTCATCGGGTGGAAGTGGATGCGCAAGACTTGCTAACTAAGATATTGGAGGTGTTGAATGAATTGCAGAAAAAGAGGAATAGAGCTGTGAAATGCTTCAGGTGCAGGAAAACAGAACACATAGCACGTCATTGTAGCAAGGGCTCCAGTAATTTCAGCACTGTGGACAAGCGAAAGCGCAAGGTTGACGGGCATGAGCAAATGTCCAAATTAATAGATCGCCAGAAAGGAACCATACAAGGAAATACTGATGCCGTATTGCGAAAACCATGTAACCTCGAACGAAAGAATTCCTCCAGAGCTGAGCGGAAGGGAGTCGTCGTAAATGTTCGGCGAATGACAATAACATCCACAGACGAATGGGATGCGGAACAATTAAGGAAGTGTCAGCTAGAAGATCCAGACCTGGCACGTGTAATGATCGGTTTGGAACAAAATGAACGACCATCAAAAGAAGAGATGTCAGCAGAGAGTCCTGTTGCCAAATCATATTGGGCACAGTGGAATAGTTTGCAATTGGTAAATGGTTGCCTACATCGTGTTTGGGAGAGTGAAGATGGTCAAAGTTCTAAAACATTGATAGTTGTTCCAAGGAAAAGAATACCGGATGTGTTAAATGAACTACACAATGGTCCAAGTGGAGGTCATCTTGGAGTAACAAAGACGGTAGAGAAAATCAAGAAGAGGTTTTATTGGGTCGGCTGCCGTCAGACAGTTGTTGAGTGGATTGCGAACTGCGACGTGTGCATAAAGGCTAAGGGTCCCAAATCCAGGAGTCATGGGCTGATGAAACAATACAACTCAGGAGCACCATTTGAGAGAATTGCCATGGATGTAGCTGGGCCATTTCCTACTAGCAAACTTGGAAACAAATATGTACTGGTAGTCATGGATTACTTCAGCAAATGGCCGGAGGTGTACCCGATTCCAAATCAAGAAGCAGAAACTATAGCCGAAGTATTCACCAACAATTGGGTGGCGAGATATGGTGCACCTATAGAGCTACATTCTGACCAAGGAAGGAACTTCGAATCAGTTGTGTTTCAGGAGCTGTGCAAAACACTGGGTATCAGGAAAACCCGAACAACTGCGTTGCATCCACAATCAGACGGCATGGTAGAAAGATTTAACAGAACATTAGAGGAACATTTACGAAAGGTGGTGGATAAGTTCCAGAGAGATTGGGACACTCATATTCCTCTGTTCCTGATGGCATATCGATCGGCCGTACACGATACAACAGGTCAGACTCCTGCAAAAGTAATCTTTGGTAGTGATCTTCGACTGCCAGCTGACTTGAAATTTGGGATAAGTGCTGATGCGGGAATAAATGCCAGACAATCTAACAACGTTCTGGAAGAGGAAATGAGAGAAATACATGAACTTGTAAGACAGCGAACAAAGATCATGAGTGACAAGATGAAGGCCAGATACGACAAGGCAATGAACTCAGAAGGTTTTGTTGAGGGAGATCTAGTTTTGCTATACAACCCGCAGCGAAAGAAAGGTTTGTCCCCGAAATTGCAGTGTACTTGGGAAGGGCCCTACAAAGTGATTAAACGGCTCAACGATGTTGTGTATCGCATACAAACGATTGGAAGACCAAGGAATAAAATGAAAGTGGTTCATCTGGAAAGGCTAGCAGCATTTGGGACAAGTAATGTGTCAGATCGGGACGATCAGACTTAGGTGGAGGGCAGTGTGGCGAATATAATCGGTTCTCCACTTACATCACTAAAATGATTGAACACATCTCTAGGGAAAGTGCCAGAACTAGAAGAAGATACCAGATAATTTCCAGTGTTGCCAGAATTTTCCAGATTGCGTTTGACAGACTATATAAGGCGGCGAGCAGGCGCTCCAGAGTCAGTCGTAATTTAACCGTAGAAGTGTTAACATCAAGTCAAGTAAAACAAGTGTAGACTTTTTAGTCGTGAAATAAAGCAGTGTGAATTAAGAAGTAAATAAAGACTTTTATTTAACAATTCAGCGATACGAACCCTATAGAAATAATCGAGCTATCGACAAATACGTAACAGTATTTTTGAGAACAAAAAGCTTACATTCAGAATATTTAGTTTAGAAAAAAGCTTGAATAAATTAATTTTAAGCTTAGCCCATGATTGATTTAAGAATGTACATTCTTATTTTAAGAATGCTCAACTTTGTTTTAAGAACACTTATTCTTCTTTTCGAAATTCGAAATAATTTAACCCACCTAACAAAAATAAAAAAGAAACATGGTTATTTCTTTGCATTGTGTTTTATTATTTTTGTTATTTTAATGGATGGATTGTATGTACATATACATATATGGAAATGCAATTCTTATTATCACTACCCTGCAAAAAATTGTGCGATTAGTCTGGCTACAATTACTCCCAATTGTACACGGAACGGTAAAAATGTAGAGTAATTGTTGACAATTTTACTCAAAATGTTATAAAAGAATTTTGAAATATGCCTTTGTAATTGCAGTTTTTTTTTTTGCAATTAAATATGTATATGTATGTACATACACTATAAAAGGGCTTGTTTTTTCTACATTCGTACACGTTCAGGTATAAAAGGTTATTTGCAGGGTATAGATACCGAACTCAATTTAGAATAGTAATATTTTATACGGTTAAAAAACTCACTCAATACTACCACCACCGACATAAATTTGCACCACCCTTTTGAACCGTTTCGTATCAACTCCGATGGTCTGGAATCCGACAATTTTGGCCACAATTTAAATAAATAATAGCTTAAAACAAGTAAGAGCGCGGCTGTCTTCGGCCGTACCGAAGACTTCATACCTTTCATGAATGGAGAAATGAAAAATTGCATAGTCGGAAATTGTTTAATGTATACTTTCAATTCTGTGAGTTATTTATGCAAAGATTCAGTAGAAAAAAGTTTCATGATTTCAATGGAGAATTTATAACCCAAAATGTCCGTATCTGAACAATCGGTTGTATGGGAGCTATATGTTGTATTGGTCCGATCTCGACGAAATTCGGTGACATTATTTAGGTCCATATGTGTAAAAATACTTCAAAGTTTCATTCTCTCAGCTGTTAAAATGGAGAAGTTATACCCCAAAATGTCCATATCTGAACAATCGGTTTTATGGGAGCTATGTATATATTATAGTGGTCCTATCTTGACAATTCTCGGTAACATTATTAACGTCAATATGAGTACAAATACTACAAAGTTTCATGTCCTTAGCTCTTTAAATGGATAAACTATACCCCAAAATGTCCATATCTGAACAATCGGTTGTATGGGAGCTATATGTTATAGTCGCCCGATCTTGACAATTTTCTGTAAAATTATTAAAGTCAATATCAGTACAAATACTACAAAGTTTCATGTCCTTAGCTCTTTAAATGGAGAAAATATACCCGAAGTGTCCATATCTGAACCATCGGTTGTATGGCAGCTATATGTTATAGTGGTCCGATCTTGACAAATTTCGGTAACATTATTTAGGTCCATATGCGTACAAATAATTCAAAGTTTCATTCTCGCAGCTGTTCAAATGGAGAAGTTATACCCCAAAATGTCCATATCTGAACAATCGGTTGTATGGCAGCTATGTGTTATAGTGGTCCGATTCGGCCGATTCCGACAAATGATCAGCTTCTCCTAAATATACATTCACATTCCGAATTTCAAGCAGATATCTAAAAAACTGAGGGACTAGTTTGCGATCAAACAGACAGACAGACGGACAGACAAACAGACTGACAGACAGGCGGACATGGTTTAATCGACTCAGCTCATGATCCTGATCATATTGGTATATACTTTGGTAGGTCTGCCACGCCTCCTTCTGGTACTTTCACCATTCGTGTTTCGGCACAAAGTTATAATACCATTTCATTCCCATGAAAGGTATAAAAACTAAAAAACACGCTTTAGTCTTAAAAATCGTAATATAGCCATGGGTAATGGCGCATTTTTTTTGGCGCTGATACAATAATACCAGCGCCAACCGTGGAACCGCGCACGGTTCTGGCGCAATAACACCTTTAGCGCAATTGCCATGGAATAATCGATAAATAACACTTGTTCGCTTCTTACTGTCTACTATACCCCTTATTACATTGGTCATAAGAGCTCAAAAATGAAGCCTAAAGGAAAAAATGTCAACTAATATGTACTAGGTGTATCGAAGCAAAACTACCCTGCAAAAAAAATGTGGGATTAATACCGAAAGATATTTGTCCCGGATTGATCTCTTTCGAGAACAATCGGTCCACAATTAGTCCCCGATTGTTCCCGTATGGGTATAAATCAGGGTACAGAAAAACTCACTCATGAACGCTCAAAAACACATTCTTCTCAAATCATAAACAAATATTCAAAGAAAAACGTATAACCACTCAAATAGTGAGCGAACTAACGCACAACAGCAATCGATCGCTCATAGCGGTGGCAATAAACTCAATGCATAAATTCACTCAAAAATGAATTATCGTACAATTTCTCTGGTAAATTCATTCTATGAGTTTATTTTATAATTTTTTGCGCTAGCGATCATTTTTGATCGCTCTTTGAGTTATCATTTTATGCGTTCACAATGGTTTTTTGTGAGGTTTAAGCAGCTAATGGCATCGTGAAGGCGCAGTTTTTGGATGATGGCGTGCGTTTATTAGATGATAAATATGATATATGTATGTATGTACATACATATGAATGCATTTGTGTACGTATATATGTATGTATGTACATATGTATGTATACCCTCACGGAAAAAAAAAGTTAGTTGCAAAAATAAATATATTAAAAAGTGATTTATATTCAACTAATTTTAAAGTAGCTTTAAACAAATGCAGCGCGGGACAGTTTCTTGTATATGTACATATTTATATGTAAACACATGTTTTCAGATCTAAGTATGCCAAGATTGTTTTTTCCTTTTTTTGGTCACCGTTTTTCAGCTTCACTTCCCATTAAACACTGAAAACGAAATTCTCAAACGGAGAAAATATTATTTCATATTTATCATTTGAAAATTAACATAAATTCAATTGTTTCTCAAATATTGTTTATCAACTTGAGAACAATTTGCGAAATTTGAGGAAAATTTGTTTCGCATTTTTACCATTTCTTGAATTTCTACATCAAATGCAGGATTAAGTTATTTATCTTAAACTACAAGTAAAGTAGTTGAAAAGAAACTCAAGATAAAGTTATTTATTTTAAACTACTAGTAAAGTAGTTGAAAACAAATGCAGGATAGGGCAATTGACTGCTTGCTATGACATCGCCGTGTTAAAAAAGTCAGTTCATTGCAAAGGAAAAAGTCACATTTTCAATTAGTTGTTATTGAAAATAAAGTAGTTTATAAAGTGATTTAAAATTAATTAAATTTCCTACAGGGTATATTTATAATATTTTAAAAAGCCTTAGGTATTATAGCGATATATATGTACATATGTATATTGAAGTTGCACTTTAACAATTTTATTATGTATTTATTCAATCTAATAAAAAGTTTATATATGTATGAGTTTACATACATATGTATTTGTATTCATTCGACACATAGGTACATACATATGTATGTATATGCATATGAAATAGGACGTTATTGAAAAAAATTCTGAAATAACACGTTTTTCAAACAATTTTTGAAATAGCCGTCGATATGTAGTCTAGGTATATAAATATTTTATTTAACATAGGTACCTACATCTTTAGATTTTACTTTAAAACTGGAATTGAACAACTGAGCGTACGTTCAAAATACAAGTTCGGATTTTATTAAATTGTACATATGTATGTATGTATGTATGTATATAATATTAATGCATGCACATATGTATGTCTATTCAATAATGGAATGCGGGTAATGATATTTTCCATTTCGAATATATATACGATGAATTTCATATCAAACCCAATACGCGTTGAACCCGACCCCCTCAGAATTTGATGAAATTTTGCACAGAGGTACATCTTACCTACCCAAATACAACCTCATTTTCAGAAATTGCATTTTCGAAAAATTGTGGGCGTGGCAAGGTATCGAAATATTCAAAAATATTCGAAAATATTCGAAAAATGACGATAATAGGTACTTTTAAAGTGTGATTACTAGGGAACGGCTTTACCGATTTCAAAGATCTTCACACCATTAGAAAGGTATTGAAATTAGCTTTCAAAAAAATACACTGTAAAAATTTTTTTTGTTTTAGTACACTGAAAAAAAAATGTTTTCCAAAATAAAATTTGAAACTGAAAAAACACTTCAAAGATCAAGCGATTTTGAAAAATACACATTTTTTTTAGAAAGGTCTATTTAATATATATAACATATCTGAAAACTAAAATGGCCTTTTTCTTTATTTTTTTTTTAAATTTATTTAAGTAAATGCATCTCTTGGCTTTCTTATATTTTGATATCACGCGTAAACTAATCAACCGATTTCAAAAATTTGTATACCGTTAGAAAGGTATTAAAATCACCTTTTGAAAACATACACTGTAAAAATTCTATATTACATATTACACCTAAAAAAAAATTTTCAACATTTTTTTTTCAAACTGAACTGAATTTTTTTTTTCAGTGTAATATGTAATACAGAATTTTTACAGTGTATGTTTTCAAAAGGTGATTTTAATACCTTTCTAACAGTTTCTAATTTTTGAAATCGGTTGATTAGTTTACGCGTGATATCAAAATACAATAAAGCCAAGAGATGCATTTACTTAAATAAATTTAAAAAAGAAATAAAGAAAAAGGCCATTTTAGTTTTCAGATATGTTATATATATTAAATAGACCTTTCTAAAAAACATTCTTATTTTTCAAAATCGCTTGGTCTTTGAAGTGTTCTCCCAGTTTGAAAAAAAAAAATTTTGAAAATTTTTTTTCAGTGTAATATGTAATATAGAATTTTTACAGTGTGTGTTTTCGAAAGGTGATTTTAATACCTTTCTAATGGTATAAAAATTTTTGAAATCGGTTGATTAGTTTACGCGTGATATCAAAATATAAGAAAGCCAAGAGATGCATTTACTTAAATAAATTTAAAAAAAAAATAAAGAAAAAGGCCATTTTAGTTTTCAGATATGTTATATATATTAAATAGACCTTTCTAAAAAAAATGTGTATTTTTCAAAATCGCTTGATCTTTGAAGTGTTTTTTCAGTTTCAAATTTTATTTTGGAAAACATTTTTTTTTCAGTGTACTAAAACAAAAAAATTTTTACAGTGTATTTTTTTGAAAGCTAATTTCAATACCTTTCTAATGGTAATCACACTTTAAAAGTACATATTATCGTCATTTTTCGATTATTTTCGGATATTTTCGAATATTTCGATACCTTGCCACGCCCACAATTTTTCGAAAATGCAATTTCTAAAAATGAGGTTGTGTTTGAGTAGGTAAGATGTACCTCTATGCAAAATTTCATCAAATTCTGAGGGGGTCGGGTTCAAAATGTTCGTTTTTTTCAGCCTTTGATATGAAATTCATCATACATAGTACATGTGTACAAATAAATAAAATGCGAACTTATTTTTTTAACGCTCAATTGTTGTATTCTAGTTTTCAAGTAAGAACTAAATACATACATATATATGTAGGTACCCTGTAGGATGTCGGAGTAGACTTAGTATACTCCTTAAACTAGACTGTAAGTGATTGTAACTGGTTAGAAATTTGGTCCAATCCCATGTAAAATTCTATTTACATTTAACATTGCATGTCCTAGGACGAAGTCAATTGTCCTTATCTGCATTACATTCGGACCAGCTTTAGGTCGATTGGATATTTATGCATTACAGTCGGAATATACTTTTTCTATATACATTGGTCATGACCTTTTCTCATTACAATCGGAGAATACTTATGCTATATAGATTGGAACCATTTCTCATCTCAATTTTTTTCTATTTATTTATTTTATTGATTTTATTTTATTAAACAATTGAACATTATATCTAAAAGTTAATTGAATAAATTCATATTGCAAGGAAGTAAATAAATACATAATGCAGAAAGTAAATAAAAAAAAAAAAAAAAATAAAATATTTTCCGCGATGTCCTTTAATGATTAGACTTGGTCAACCGCCGCTATAATAATAAAGGCGTTAGTTTCAATAGAAAAAGTGTTTTAAAATATAGCTACATTGATTTCACAATACCTTATTCCAACGGTTAAAATATTGTAATACATAACTAAATAATTTTCAATATCCTGCAAATTCCTCAGAAATAATGGGAAAATTTATTTTTAATAATCAACAATTTTCAGTAAGAACAGTTACCATGGTTAAAAATATTTCAAAATACAAATTACGTATAACAAACCATGCACAATGTGCATTACATTCGGACCAATTTAAGTCCAATTGACCTACCCAGCATTACATTTGGACTATTTTCGAGGCAATTGACCTGCTTAGCAATACATTGCATTAATTTTTTGAACTCTCTTTGGTCTATTTACAATGCAACTATACCTAGGACTATAATTTTAAGACAATTGTCCCCATCGTTCCTTCAGGGATATTATAAATATGTACATACATATGTATGTACATCCATATATACGTACACACATGCATGAATATGTATGTACATACATACATACATCATATTTATGGTCTAATAAACGCACGCCATCATCCAAAAATTGCGCCTTCACAATGCCATTAGCTGCTGCACAACAAACCCTTGTGAACGCATAAAATGATAAACTCAAAGAGCAATCAAAAAATGATAAACTCAAAAAATGATCGCTAGCGCAAAAAATTATAAAATAAACTCATAGAATGAATTTGCAAAAAATGAATTTTCAAACGATCTCTCATATTAAAATGAATTTATGTAAGAGTTTATCGCCACTGCAGAGACCCATCGATCGCTGTTGACGTTCGTTCATTTGCGTTCGTTGTCACTGTGTATTTGCGCTCATGAGAACGTGGCATAGCTCAGAATTATAGAGTGATAATTCGTTTGAGTGAGTTTATTTTGAGCGTTCTTCGCACCCTGGTATAAATGTAGACTAATTGTAGACCAATTGTTCCCGAACGGGTATAAATGTAGACTAATTGGAGACCAATTGTTCTCTAACGGGTATAAATGTATATTAATCGCTTTCATTCCGAACGGGTACAAATCTAGATTCCTTAAATGTAGAAATTTTACAAAAATATGCAATGTATTTAAAAAATTGTAGAGCAACCGGTAAAACGAATTGAACTCCCTTTCTTTTAATAACTATGATGAATAATTATTTTAACAAAATGTTGCCTAAAATATTCTATGAAAAAATCCTTTACATTACGCTCATATAATTCACTAGCAAATACCCGTTGCTTCGCAATGACGAATAATAGTTAATCTAAGTTAAGTCAAGTCAAGTCAAATCAAGTCAAGTCAATTCAAGTCAATTCAAGTCAGTTCAAGTCAATTCAAGTCAAATCAAGTCAAGTCAAGTCAATTCAAGTCAAGTCAAGTCAAGTCAAGTCAAGTCAAGTCAAGTCAAATCAAGTCAAGTCAAGTCAAGTCAAGTCAAGTCAAGTCAAGTCAAATCAAGCCAACTCAAGCCAACTCAAGTCAAGTCACGTCAAGTCAAGTCAAGTCAAGTCAAGTCAAGTCAAGTCAAGTCAAGTCAAGTCAAGTCAAGTCAAGTCAAGTCAAGTCAAGTCAAGTCAAGTCAAATCAAGTCAAGTCAAGTCAAGTCAATTCAAGTCAAGTAAAGTCAAGTCAAGTCAATTCAATTCAATTCAATTCAATTCAATTCAATTCAATTCAATTCAATTCAATTCAATTCAATTCAATTCAAGGCAAGTCAAGTCAAGTCAAGTCAAGTCAAGTCAAGTCAATTCAAGTCAAGTCAAGTCAAGTCAAATCAAGTCAAGTCAATTCAAGTTAAGTTAAGTTAAGTTATTACGGGGTTATATGGGTCCACTCGATAACCCGGCCAAGGCATCACAATGAAAATAGCTCTATGTTGAAGCCGTTGCCTTTCATTTGGTACCAATATCTGAAAAACATCCAGTTCCGCATTTTGGCCCATTGCTCAGAAACATTCCGGGCCACCCGGTTCCACGTTTTGACCCATATGTGGGGACCCGGCCTACGCATCGCTATAAAAAGAATTCTGCGCTGAATTACTGATCAAGATCTTTCATTTAATACCCACATCGCTAAGAAACATTCGATGGTCAGCCGGGTATACGTTTTGATCTATATCTGGGGACTCGGCCTGCGAATCACTATTAAAACACCTCTATGTTGAAGTGCAGATCAAGACCTTCCATTCGATACCAATATCCCTCAGACACATTCCGGGCCATTCGGTTCCACGTTTTGACCCATATCAGAAGACCTGTCATGGAAATCACAATGAAAATAGGTCTGTATTAAGGCCCTGCTCAATACCTTTGATTTCATACCAGTATCGTTCAACCACATTCCGGAGTAATCCGGGTCCACATTTTAGCCCATACCTGGGGAGGATGTCTAGGCATCACAATGAAAAGAACTTTATGTTGAAGTCCTGTTCAACACCTTTCATTTGATGCCAATATCGCAGGTGTAGGTGCAGGCGTTCTTTGGTTATAGCATAGTATGCATGCATAAACAGGTTTTTCATTGCCACCGAGATAAACAACAAACCGTGCAAAAACAAACATATGAGTCGCCTGCGCTGCTCTCTCTGGCACGACTGCGACGCGTCCACTGAACACGGCAAATGACGAATCTGTCTATGCTTGCGCTTTTTTGAGTTTTTCTAAATTTAAAACCGGGAAAAAGGTATTAAAGTCTCAGAAATGCGCAAAAAAGGTACATGGTTGTCGAGAATTTACCATTTCTGACATTTTAAAAAAAGAATTATTAAAATCGGTCTAGTACTTTTTGAGTTATCGCGTTACATAGGTTAGGTTAGGTTAGAGTGGCTGCCCTAGGGGCACACTTAGGCCAGTGCAGAGGCCCATTGTGATACCACAAGAAGAAAACCAGGTTACTCCTCCCTTTTGAACCAGTTTGATAACCTGATGAAATTCATCAGGTCCTTTATTTCGACATCCGCGACTTTAGATAGGCTATCCAGGAAAGGTGCCCCAAGAAATCGTTGTCTGGCGTTGTTAAGAGCCGGCCAGTGGCAAATGAGGTGTTCGACTGTCTCCACTTCCTCATCATCTTTGCAGCTTCTGCAGCATCTACGGTAGGGTGCACCTAGCCTCTCTGCGTGTTTCCCGATAAGGCAGTGTCCTGTAAGCACTCCCACAAGGTTCGAGATTTCCTCTCTCCTTAGAGAACATGTTTGACGAGATCGCTTGTGATCCCATTTCGGCCAGGTTAGTTTTGATATTCGACATACTGGGTTTTGTTGCCATCTATCACTTGCCAGTTTATAGATGTGCTGTTTAAGCATTAGCTTGCATGTGGCAAAAGGCATACCTATGTGTTCTTTGTCAGGAAGAACCTGCTCGGTAGTGCCTTGCCTCGCAAGTTCATCTGCCCTACAATTTCCATCGATATCCCTATGTCCCGGGACCCACACGAGGTGTAGACGGGTCTGTTTGGCCATCTCCTGTAGAGATCGGCGACAGTCTAGTGTTAGTTTAGAATTGAAGGAGTGGGAGCCAAGAGACTTAATTGCTGCTTGGCTGTCACTGAAGATGAATAAATCCCTGTGAATAGGTTCATGTCCTATGAGGTTAACAGCTTCCATTATAGCTGATATCTCAGCCTGGTAAAATCTGCAGTGGTCCGGTAGCCTAAAAGCTAGCTGTAGATTCAAGTCCTTTGAAAAGACTCCACCTCCAACTTTGTTGTTCAGCTTAGAGCCATCGGTGTAGATGGAAACGCCACCTGGGATTGGGTAACACCGATTTGGCTCTCCCCAATCATCCCTATTTGGAATCCTTGTTTCGAAGTTGCTCTCTGCAACCATTGTAGTGGTACAGCGGTCCGTACTACCAGGTAGAAAACTTAATTTGCTGAGAATGCTAGAGTGCCCTGTGGCTTTGGTGTGCCAACCGGACGACTCTCTTAGACGTAGGGCTGAAGTAGCCGCCACTTGAAAACCTGCTAAATCTAATGGCAGGATATCTAGAATGGCCTGCAGAGCTTCGCTGGGCGTCGTTCTGAGTGCACCACTTATGCTGATCATGCTAGATCTGTGGACCCGGCTCAGAGCCTTAAGGTTAGACGCCTTACTCAGCGCAGGCCACCATACTACAACTCCATACAGCAGAATTGGTCGAATGATCGCAGTATAAATCCATCTGCAAATGCCGGGACTGAGTCCCCACTTTTTGCCAATGGCTCTTTTGCATGTATATAAAGCAATATATGCTTTGTTTTGGCGCTGAATAAGGTTATCCTTCCAATTCAGCTTTTTGTCCAGAACTACCCCTAGGAACTTGGCCCTGTCGGCTAGGCTCAAACGAACTCCGTTTAGTTCTGGTAGATTTAACGGTGGTATTTTATACCGTCTAGTGAAGAGGACCAGTTCCACTTTATTTGAATTGACACTGAGCCCACTGCGGGAGGACCACGCTGAGACCTCTCGCAGTGCTACCTGCATCAGATCACACAAGGTCTGTGGAAACTTCCCTCTGTATGCTATAGCAAGGTCATCCGCATATGCCACGACCTTTCCGCCACCCCACACTGAGTTTCTTAGAAGTGAATTGACAGTGAGGTTCCATAACAGCGGGGAGAGGACACCGCCCTGGGGTGTACCTCTGGTGACATAGCGTATATTTTCGACCTCACCCATTGATGAGAGTACAATTCTTCCCCTGAAAAGTTGATCTATCAACCCAATCAGAGAGACGTCAACCCCTAAATGGTTTAGGGCATTGCTGATAGCCTCTGGGATGACATTGTTAAAAGCTCCTTCTATGTCCAGAAAGGCCACAAGCCAGAACTCCTTATCGGTTAAGGATGATTCAATGGTAGAAACCAGGCTGTGAAGTGCCGTTTCAGTAGATTTCCCTTTGAGATATGCATGTTGACAGCTAGAGATGAGTTCGCTATCTATTGATATAGAGAGAAAGTTACTTATTATTCTCTCCAAAGTCTTGAGCAAGAAGGAAGAAAGACTTATTGGCCTATAATCCTTTGGCTCATAATGCGAGGCTTTCCCGGCCTTAGGAATGAATATAACCGAGACGCGTCTCCACGTGCTCGGAATATAATTAAACGCAAGACAAGCAAGAAAGATGCGATGAAGCCAGCTTGTTGATGTCTCGAGGGTATACAAGAGTTGTGCAGGAATGATCCCATCTGGTCCAGCAGCTTTGTAAGGTTTAAAGCTTCTAATTGCCCACCTAACCCGTTCCTCCGTAACAGGTATATTAACCGCGATGTTCGTTGATGATATCGCCGGCACGTTTCGCGAGCTACCAGGAAAGTGTGTATCCAACAGTAGCTCCAGGGTTTCCTTTTCCGAGTCGGTCCAGGATCCGTCAGGCCTCCGAAGATAGCCCAAGGACGTATGTGTTTTAGAGAGCACACATCTTAGTCTTGCCGTCTCATCGACGCTGTCGACTCCAGTACAGAAGTTCCTCCAGGAGGTTCTCTTCGCTAGTCTTAGGGCTTTTTTATAAGTCCTTAAGTATTCCTTATATTGCAGCCATTGGGACTTGCTATCGAGTCGTTTGGCTTTATTAAATTGCTTTCTGCAAGATTTACGAAGTGAGTCCAGATCGCTGGACCACCAATGAGGTTTCCGCTTACCCCGAGGTTTTGGCTCCACCAGCTCCTCCAACTCTCCAGTCGATGAGGGGTTATGAGTTGGAAGTTCTGGTAGGCCTCTGAGAAATAGCTCGTTGTGAAGACCCCAGTTGGTGTTACGTGGGTTTCTCCTCAAAACGGGTTTTTGAATAGAGAAATTTAAGATCGTTTCTATATACCGGTGTTCAGAGAAGGAGTGTTCATCAAGTACACGCCAGCTTTTGACCACCGCAGAGGTACTTTCGCTACATAAAGTGAGGTCCAGGACCTCTCTACGATTTCTAGTAATAAACGTTGGTTCATTACCTATGTTACAAACTACCAAGTTAGTTGTTAAAAGGTAATCAAAAAGTGACTCACCCCGATTGTTGATGTCGGAACTCCCCCATTGTATATGATGGGCATTGGAATCTGCCCCGACTAGCAAGTGGCCCGAGCTGTATTTGGCCACCAGGTCTTTCACTCTCTCATGCGGTGGAGGTTCCATAGCGTCGAAGGGCATATATACCGATGCCAGAATTAACGGCTTGCCCCTGATGTTCAAACTGGCCGCAGTTATGTCGCCATCGCTAAAGTTAGGTAAGAGAAACATTGTTAGCTCGAACTTAACCAAAATACAGGTTCTAATATTACCTTGTTTTCCAGCCCAAATGAGCTTGTATCCAATGATCCCCAAACCGCAAATCCTCGAGTTATTTACCCAAGGTTCTTGGATGAGGACCACATCGACATCGCCTTTAGAAAGGCGACATGTTAAAGCAGCCGAAGCCGCCTTAGATTTGTGAAGGTTTATCTGCAGTACCCTCATGTGAAACCGCAGGGACCTCCACCTCGACTACCGTGACGTCGGCAGCCTCCCCTTCGCTGTCCAGCATGCCATCCTCCATTGACAAACTGAGCAGGGCCTCTGCACAGTTCGACATGGCAGATACCATGCTGTCCGCATCGGAGAGTTCCGCCTCCGATTCGGGCGCCTCGATGTCCGTGTCCACCGAGGTTTCCGGAGCGGTGGCGCGCTGGGCGTCGCCACGGTACACATGAATCACGACATCGCCGATGCCGTAATTCACCCGTCCCTGGCTCCTCTTAAGTGGCTCGAGAGCCTCCTTATTGAGAGCCAGGACCACCTCCCTTCTCGGGCCTACAGCCTCCTCGACCCGAATGACACTCCAGTCCTGCGTCGGGAGAGATGGGTTCATAATTGCAGCATCCTGAGAATTCTCTCAGGAGCTGCCGGGGTTACGGGAACCCACACTCTGGCCCGAGGCCGGACTGGAATGTCACTCCAGTCGACGATCTCAATACGCGCACCGGGGTAGACCTCGCCGATCCTCGCGACTGCAGCCTTGTAACTGCTCACAGTCCTTGCGTCATCGCAAGCGAGTACCTTGATCTGACCCTGGTACCAACCCGCATCTCCTCCTCGTGGAGGTGGTCCTGGAGCCTCCAGCACGACGTCCAGAAGAGCGTCTGTGATGGCTGCTTGGACCCACAACCACTTATCCCTCGGGATGGCCCCACGGCCATTTCCGCGATCCAGGACCCCTACCAGGATCCTGTCTCTGGCAACCTCGGCGAAGCTAGGCCTGACCACCTCGGCGCGCCTCTGAGCCCTTTTCGGAGCAGGTTTTAAGTCATCCTCCGACCGTTGGCGTTTGTAGGTAGTGCCTCCATCCACATTGCTTTCCACAGTGCTCTGTCCACTAAGTAGCAGGGCTTTCGCCCTAACCACCGCGTCCTTTGCACTTTGGGGCAACGTGTCTAGTGACACCCCCTCATACTTTTTCAGGACCTTATTGGCCTTTCTTTTTTCCCCATAACTGGGGTTCTTGTCCTGGGGGAGACGGCTCGTAGTTTCCCTCGCTGCCGCTCCCCCGGTTGTGTTTTCGTTTTGGGCTACCTTCCCCCTAGGGTCAGCTAAGCCAGGTCGTGAGACCAATGCCGCTGCCGTAGGAGGAAGAGTAGCATTACCAACGCCTGTTGAGTTTCCAGGATCAGCAGGAGCTGGACGGTTCGCCGTTTCCAGCGTTTCCGATCCAGCTACCTTGCCAGTGCCGGGACCCAACAGGTGCTGGTCATTCGTGCAAATAGCCAACCTCCCCCTAGGGTCAGCTAAGCCAGGTCGTGGGACCAATGCCGCTGCCGTAGGGGGAAGTATAGCATTACCAACCCCTGCTGGGTTTCCTGCATCAGAAGGAGCTGGGCGGTTCGCCGTTTCCAGCGCTACCGATCCAGCTACTGTGCTGGTGCAGGGACCCACCAGGTGCTGGTCATCCCTCCTTCCGGCTACCTTCTCCTTTGGCTTCGTGTGACCAGGTTGTGAGACCATTGTCACAGCTGTGGGGAGAAAGGTCGCCGATTTCGAACTAGGCGGGCGTCCAGCATCAGTAGGGGCTGGGTGGTTCGCCGTTTCCAGCGCTACCAGTCCAGCAGCCCTACTGGTGCTGGGACCCACCAAGTCGATCATCGATGTTGTAGTTGCAGGGTGAGAGGCAAGCCCCCCGCCCTGCTCTTTAGCGCTTTGTGGGCGCGAAATCGCCGTTGGCGCTTGCGCCGGCGCAGTCCTCCTCCGAGAGGAAGAGGACGAAGTACTTTTATTTTTGTTTTTATTGTTATTGGTTAAAGTTTGTTTTAAAAAATTGTTCATGCTAAAAAGGGCCCCAACTCGAAGCCGCTATCCTTCCCCGTTTCGTGCAGTCACTAAGGATCCCAGGTTATGTATGAAATCAGGGACAGCCTGGGGAGGTTGGAACCCCCACCGTCATGTGGGGGGGCCCAGAGCCATCCATGCAAAGACAGGAGTAATCTCAACTGCACCTGCACCGCCAACTTAACGGCGACGGCTGGGAACGTACTCCGAGACTTGCCAAGTTTTAACGGGGCGGAAGACGGTTGCGACATTAGCCTGACAGCCATTTTTGTGGGGTGTCACCCCCCCCATACTCAGGTGTCAGATTGCCACGCCCGCCAGCCCGAAGCAAACTAATCCGAATAGAAGAGCCAGAGAGAGTCAATGGACAAAGCAAGGTCAAAATGGAGGTATGGTCCTCACCTACTTTATCTGTTCCCCGTCCTAGATGGTTGGGGTTAACAGTGCCACCAAACGTGAAGGAAAAGTAGGAGATTGAGAGTGAGAGGTGAGAGGCTTCATTTCCGAGGATCGGCCATCGAGTTAACACATCACTAACCTTTTTGGCACCTATCGCGTTACATACATTTTACATACAATCAATTTTATATAATTAGTATAGATACACAAAACTTACAATTTTTTTATTTATTTATTGAGATTTTTTTTCAAAAGTAAAACATTATATAATCTTTATTTATATATGCATTAACATTTACAATTTTTTAAAGATTGTTATTAAAAATTTCCTTGGCGAGCAACTTGGAAAAATCTTCATTTGTACCCGTTCGTGCTGGAAGCGATTGATCTACATTTGTACCCGTTCGCGATGTAAGCGATTGATCTACATTTGTAGTGATTAATCTACATTGGTACACGTTCGGGTATACAAGTTGAACAATTAGTCTCTTCATAGGACATGCTCGAACAAATGCTATCAATTCACTCCATATAAAGGGATGTAAAATTGTATTAGTCGCATGCTCCCTTGCGATTGATCCCGGACACGTCCCGGATTAATCGCATTTTTTGCAGGGTATTTCGGTTTTTAATATATACATACATACATACAAATGTACATAAATACAGATTTCCTAATGTACTTTCTACTGCGAAAATGCGCTTTTGAGTTACTTTAGGCGTCGGAGTAGATAATTTGTGTACCTACCTACCTACAAACTTTATAGTATTAAGTTACCAGGGAAGATATTCGACCATCACTGAAACTGCTTAGGTATATACAATAGGGTGGTCCCCAAATGTATGGGGACACATTTTATAGCATATCACAAATTTTTGTCCCGATCGGAAACGGTTAAGGGGTGTCGCACAGGTATCAAAGTTCAGATAACCCTATGGAGACTAAAAAATGTAAGTTTAATGTTTTGTATATCTAATGCCCAAAATCAATTGTCCTGAACTCCAACATACCAAATGAAAATTTTGTTCACGGTTGGAGACGATTATGGAGTGTCGCAGAGGGATCAGGATTCGGATTAAAATATAAAGCCCAAAAAAATTAAATTAATTTTTTATATCTAATAGCCAAAACCGATAGTCCTGTACTCAAGGATACCAAATATAAATTTTGGTTCTGATCAGAGTCGGTTAAGGGGTGTCGCACAGGAGTCCCATATGGTTATCTGAACTTTGAACCCTTTTCGATACCCGTTAACAGTCTCCGATCGGGACGAAAATTTATATGCGTATCCTTGAGTACATCAGTATTGATTTTGGGTATTAGGGTGCAGCCATAAGGTGCAAGAAAGTACTTTCAGAAAATGAAAAATTCAAATCTTTGTTTTTGTTTCTTTTATAAAAACAAGTACAAAAGTTTGAATTTTTCACTTTCTGAAAGCACTCTCAAAACCCCCTTGAGTGCGCCCATATTGTAGGGTATAGACATATACACCGACAGTGATTCCGGCGGCGGCGGCGCTATTCCAAAAACATTTCGGCGGCGGCGGCGACGCCGGCGTGCTTTTTCGCGCCGGCGCGCCTTCCCCAAATCTACAAATCACAATCCTTATTCAAATATTAATTTTATTTAGTTACCTTAATAGCGCTGGCTGAATGGAATAAATAAACTAATTTCCACCTTAAATTGTTGAAACTTTTTTATTAACAGCGAAAAACAATTGTTACATAAACTAAAATATAAAATAAAGAAAATAAATATTAAAGAATATACACAAATCCATATGTAAGGGTAAATTTAAATTCATTTGCTTATTTTGTATGATAATAAACATGCATACATATATTTACATATGTACATATTTATATATATATAAGGCACTTTAAAATAAATATATGTATATACAGTGTTGGAAAAAATAATAGGGACAAAATTTTGCAATTCTCCATTTATTTAATTTTAAGACCAAATAATAATTACCATATATTGATGCTTACACGGAGAGGACATGCTTCAATGACTCTGGGGTGGTTTTTGTATAATAATTTAATTTTTATGAATAAAAATAATGAAATGTATAATTTAAGTTGGAAATAATAATAGGGACAAACTTTAAATTCGATTGTTTTTTCAAATAAACTACAATATTACTGCTGCAGCTAGATTTAAACTAATGTTTAGTTGAAGCTCCTTTATTTTTTATAACTTCCTTACTTCTTCGTGGCATAGGGTTGACCAAATCAGCGCAATTTGCAACTGGTATTAAGTACCAAGCTTCTTTAATTTTTTTTTCCATAACTCTTGCTTATTTTTCCATTTTTGATCCCCCATCATCTTCTTTAATATTCCCAATAGGGCTGAGGTTCGACAACTGTGAGGGCTACTCAAAAACAGCAACTTTCTTACGTTCAAACTATAGCATGTTTGGGATCATTTTCGGCATCTAATGATATCAAGGAGGGTTGAAATGGTGCAGTTTTGAGTACAACAATTAGCAACAGACCTCGAGAAGTAGCACTAAATGGAAGAGATCCCAGAAAATTTCCGTATCTGAGAAAAAATTATGTAAGCCAACGATCTGAAATTTTCCAGTAGCTTAAATTCTTTAGGACTGAGGCTAGTAAAGTAGGGAACAGCCAAAGTTTTTGTTATTAACTTTTAACCGGCAAAAAACAAAACATTTCCGCATCCAGGTTCGTGTTCCTGAGGTCAAAACACGTCGATTGGTTCCTTTTTTTAATTTTGAAGAACTTTAGCAGTTAGCAAAACTAGGAAAATATGTACACATCTCGCTCCATACGGGTATGACGCGCCAGCGCACGCCGCCGCGCCGATACGCCGATTTCACGGATTATGGCGGCGGCGGCCGATTATGAAGGTAATCGGCGCGGCGGCGGCGGCGTATATGTCTAGTAGGGTAATATTAAGGTTTTTGTGCAATCGCATTTGGACCGATAACTCAGTTAACGATAAATTTATCGAAATATATCGAAGTTCAAATGAATCCTGGGGCCATCCCCTTTCGTTTGATACCCATATTGTAAGGAAATATTAAGGTTTTTGTGCAATCGCATTTTGACCGATAACTCAGTTAACGATAAATTTATCGAAGTTCAAATGAAACCTGGGGCCATCCCCTTTCGTTTGATACCCATATTGTAAGGAAATATTAAGGTTTTTGTGCAATCGCATTTTGACCGATAACTCAGTTATCGATAAATTTATCGAAATATATCGAAGTTCAAATGACACCTGGGGCCATCTCCTTTCGTTTGATACCCATATTGTAAGGAAATATTAAGGTTTTTGTGCAATCGCATTTTGACCGATAACTCAGTTAACGATAAATTTATCGAAGTTCAAATGAAACCTGGGGCCATCCCCTTTCGTTTGATACCCATATTGTAAGGTAATGTTAAGGTTTTTGTACAATCATATTATGACCGATAACTCAGTTATCGATAAATTTATCGAAATATATCGAAGTTCAAATGAATCCTGGGGCCATCCCCTTTCGTTTGATACCCATATTGTAGGGTAATATGAAGGTTCCTAGCATGGTCGGAAGCCCTCCAATTAAAAAAAAATAGTCTATATTTCCTTCCGGGCATTACTCTGGTACCCGGGTATATGTATACACATTTTCATAGTTGTTTATTGAGAAAATAACTGCGACTAAAAACTACAAGTTGCGCGCCGTCGCATTTGCTGCCACAGTTACAAGCTGTTTGTTGGCCAACGACTATCTCATTTTCTAGTCAAGTTGTTTACTTTTGCTAGTCGTAGTCTAGTCAAGGTACCAAAAAAAAAAAAAACGACTAGCAACCGAATGAGCTAGTTTTTATTTCTGTTAAACGACTATGCGACTAGAATGGAAAGTCGTATTTATGTTGCTTTGACTACTTGCTAGTCAGCAATTCAAACCCTGGGTAAATATGCCCTTTGCCAGCTTTTATCCGAATGCACAAAAACTCAATGGATTCCCCTGCAGTTACATTAATTTCTTCAGATGGAATTGAGGAATGCACCGCAATTAGTACCCCTCCACCGACCCTGTTCAAGCGATCATTTCTGTATACTTGGCGTTCTTTACTAAATATTTCCGAATTAAAAATATTAGGTTTAAGCCATGTTTCGGTAAAAGAAATTATTTGAAAGTTACAATTAAAAGTTTTTAGATAAAAGTCTGTTAGTTTAGTATTTAAGCCCCGAACATTTTGATAGTAAATGTTTAGGGCAGATTTATTTATTAGTTTTTTGAGCTATTGCTAGGCAGGACGAGTTTTGGTAAGTTGTTATTAACGGATCTAGGCCTTTCTTCAAATTCGCGGACAAAGGTCCCGGCTGGCCAAAATGTTTTCTTTAAAACAGTGTCATAATCTTTAGGCGAGACGTCAATTTTGAAAGAAGCTATATTTCTCTCATAATTAAAATTGAATTTTTTAACGAAAAGTTTTTCGGGAGCAATTTTGGATGATATGAAAGCCCTCAGGTCCTCAACGGTTGTATCTTTATGAAATCTAGATACAAAAACTGATTTATCTCGCGGAACGATAATCAATTCTTTGGCCTTCGGAACAGCCTCCTTGGCTTTTTTGAAGTTAAATTTCTTTTGTTTTTCCTTTCCTTTTTGCTAATTAGTTAGTGTTTGAGGACTTTTAAGGGTAAATCAAAACATATTTTCAACTAAGGAGACACAATTTGACTTAATACCATAAACCCAACGAAAATATTTCAACTAAAGAGTCACAACTCTAAATTGGCTCGTATTGTCAAAACTACCAAACAAAACTAAAAAAAACTGTTTGTAAATCAGCTTTATACAGGCTTTAATACCATTTGCAACTTCATTTGATTAAAAAATTGAAACCATGTCAGCAAAAAACAGTTTTTTGCCTCTCCTGAATATTTCAAATTTTTTGAGTTGTGACGCTTTTTGATTTAGTGTGCGATATGTATATCTATGCAATTTATTTTGTTTCACTTATTTATTTTTATTTATTTATTTTATTATTTTTTATTTTTATTTATTTTTTTGGCTTTATTTTATTTTTAATTGTTGAATTATTGTGTGGACACAGAAGATTTTTAATTAATTTTTATTTGGCGAAAAGCGAACAAGTTCAAAGCTACGTATTACCAGCGATGGTAGAAATGATAGCTATTTCGAAGAAAACCAATTCTTCTTCATCAGATTTCTTTTCGGGATCAAGCCGGGAATCGAACTTAGACCCACCGTGAGAAGGTGTAAATGTTAGCGACGCGCTAACCCACTCACCCAAACACGGCCTGGTACGCAGTTGAACTTTTTGTTGCTTTTCTTTTGCCACCTTTACTCGCCCAACATTATTGTTGTATTTTTATGTACTCATGATTTTCATGAGATAACACAAATTTGTTGAGTAATTTTTAGACGGTCTATGGGTGAGTGGGTTAGCGCGTCGCTAACATTTACACCTTCTCACGGTGGGTCTAAGTTCGATTCCCGGCTTGATCCCGAAAAGAAATCTGATGAAGAAGAATTGGTTTTCTTCGAAATAGCTATCATTTCTACCATCGCTGGTAATACGTAGCTTTGAACAGGTTTTATTTTATTTTATTTTGTTTTTATTTTATTTTATTTTATTTTATCTTATCTTATTTTAGTTATTTTTATACTCAGCTGTACTAATACACAGAGTATTATAGTTTTGATTTCATAACGGTGGATTGTAACAGAATGAAATAATCGAGGTAGATATGGACTTATATATATCAAAATGATCAGGGTGAAAAGAGAAATCGATTGAGCCATGTCCGTCCGTCCGTCCGTCCGTCCGTCTGTCCGTCCGTCCGTCTGTCCGTCCGTCCGTCCGTACGCACTCTAACTCGCGCAAAAATTGAGATATTTTGATGAAATTTGAAATGCAAGTTGGTATCGAGACTGGGACAAGGCCACGTCCACTTTTTCAATATAGAACAAGTAAGGAAGCCTAAGTTCGAGTGGAATCGAACATTAGATACTCAGCTGTATGCTTTCATTGTTTGTTTGCGTTTGATGGAAACACGGTGTAGGTACTTTATATAAAGCGAGTGCTGCATAAAGTGGGCGTAGCCACGCCCATTTTCAAAATTTTTATCAGCCATCCAACTAAGCATATAAATATTATTCTTTGTGCAAAATTTCATTCCTTTTTGACTTCTAGTTACAAAGATGTCACGTTAAAAATTCCCAAAGGGTGTTCCAGAAATATCTTTGTTAAAAAGTAGACGTCATAAACCGATTTCAGTAAATTTTTGCGTGTCTATTAGCACAAGTTATAAAAGTGTATAAACCAAGTTTCGTCATAATATCTCAATTATTTGTCGAGTTATAGGCTAAGAAATCTCGTATATTCCTTTGTCTAAAAAGAGGCGGTGCCACGCCCATTTTCCAAAATTTTTCTATTTTTTGTTTCCGGTCTATTGTGGAACTCATGCCACAAAATTTCAATGATATATCTTTATATTTGACAGAGATATCGCTTAAAATGTTTTTATTAGGTCACTTTATAATACCCATATATAAAAGTGGGCGTGGTCGTCAACCGATTTTAGTAATCTTTCGTCCACACATTTGGCTAAGTAAGTATATCACGCGTACCAAATTTCATCGATATATCTTTAACGGTTTCTGAGTTATGGCTTATAAAACTTTCAATGTTTGCCCCTTAATAAGTGGGCGTGGCACCGCCCATTTTCCAAAATTTTTGTACTTTTTGTTTTATGTCCGTAGTTGGACTCCTGCCACAAAATTTCAGTGATAGATCTTTATATTTGACAGAGATATCGCTTAAAATGTTTTTATTAGGCCCCTTTATAGTTCCCATATATAAAAGTGGGCGTGGCCGTCAACCGATTTTGATAATTTTTCGCCAAAACATTTGTCTAAGTAAGCAAATTACGCATACCAAATTTCATCGATATATCTTCAACGGTTTCTGAGTTATGACATATAAAACTTTCAATGTTTGCCCCTTAATAAGTGGGCGTGGCACCGCCCATTTTCCAAAACTTCATCAAATTTCTTCATAAGGGCCTGAGCTCAATACGTGGGTAAAATTTTATCACTCTAGCTATATTAGTGGCTGAGATTCCAAATTTCCGATTTTTTCTATATAGGAAAAGTGGGCGTGGTCATGGTCCGATTTCGCCCATTTTCAATACCAACCGTCCCAGTCTCGATACCAACTTGCATTTCAAATTTCATCAAAATATCTCAATTTTTACGCGAGTTATCCTGCGTACGGACGGACGGACGGACGGACGGACGGACGGACGGACGGACGGACGGACGGACGGACGGACGGACGGACGGACGGACATGGCTCAATCGATTTCTCTTTTCACCCTGATCATTTTGATATATATAAGTCCATATCTATCTCGATTATTTCATTATGTTACAATCCACCGTTATGAAATCAAAATTATAATACTCTGTGTACTAGTACAGCTGAGTATAAAAAAATCGGAAATTTGGTATCTCAGTCACTAATATAGCATGAGTGATAAAATTCCACCCACGTATTGAGCTCAGGCTCTTATGAAGAAATTTGGTGAAATTTTGGAAAATGGGCTGTGCCACGCCCACTTATTAAGGGTCAAACATTGAAAGTTTTATATGTCATAACTCAGAAACCCGTTGAAGATATATCGATAAAATTTGGTATGTGTGATTTACTTACTTAAGCAAATGTTTTGACGGAAAATTGTCAAAATCGGTTGACGGCCACGCCCACTTTTATATATGGGCGCTATAAAGGGGCCTAATTAAAACATTTTAAGCGATATCTCTGTCAAATATAAAGATATATCACTGAAATTTTGTAGCAGGAGTCCACCTACGGACATAAAATAAAAAACACAAATATTTTGGAAAATGGGCGGTGCCACGCCCACTTATTAAGGGGCAAATATTGAAAGTTTTATAAGCCATAACTCAGAAACCGATAAAGATATATCGATGGAATTTGGTATGTGTGATATACTTACTTAGGCAAATGTGTGGACTAAAAATTACCAAAATCGGTTGACGACCACGCCCACTTTTATAAAAGTGTATTATAAAGTGACCTAATAAAAATTTTTAAGCGATATCTTTGTTAAATATAAAGCTAATTCGTTGAAATTTTGTGACATGAGTTCCACAATAGACCGGAAACAAAAACTAAAAAAATTTTGGAAAATGGGCGTGGCACCGCCTCTTTTTATACAAAGGAATCTACGCTGTGGTGCAGTGGGTAGAGTGCTCGCCTGCTATGCCAGAGGTCTCGGGTTCAAACAACGGTCCGAGCAAAACACCAAAACAATTTTTCTAATTAGTAAAAATTCAATTGTTGGGTTTTTTAAGAGCAGCGGTCACCTCTCGGCAGTGGGCGGCATACCCTCCGAGAGTATTTCTGCCATGAAAAAGCTTCTCAAAAAGAATGCATTCGCCGTTCGGAGCCGGCATAAAACTGTAGGTCCACCCAATTAGTAGGAAAAAACAAAAAGGAGCACACCTCGAATTGGGTGAGAAGCTCGGCCATAAAACTCGTCAGAGTTATAATAGCGCCATTGTATTATATTATATTATTATAATCTACGAAATTTCGGAGCCCATAACTCGACAAATAATTGAGATATTATGACGAAACTTGGTTTATACACTTTTATAACTTGTGTTAATAGACACGCAAAAATTTATTGAAATCGGTTTATGACCACGCCTACTTTTTAACAAAGATATTTCTGGAACACCGTTTGGGAATTTTTAACGTGATATCTTTGTAACTAGAAGTCATAAAGGAATGAAATGTTGCACAAAGAATAATATTCATATGCTTAGTTGGATGACTGATAAAAAGTTTGAAAATGGGCGTGGCTACGAACTTAGGCTTCCCTACTTGTTTTTATATAATTTTTATTCTTTTAATTTTCTTATACATATATATTTTTATACTCAGCTGTACTAGTACACAGAGTATTATAGTTTTAATCACATAACGGTGGATTGTAACAGAATGAAATAATCGAGATAGATATAGACTTATATATATATAAATGATCAGGGTGAAAAGAGAAATCGATTGAGCCATGTCCGTCTGTAAACACTCTAACTCGCGCAAAAATTGAGATATTTTGATGAAATTTTAAATGCAAATTGGTATAGGAATGGGACGGTTGGTATTGAAAATGGGCGAAATCGGACCATGACCACGCCCACTTTTCCTATATAGAAAAAATCGGAAATTTGGTATCTCAGTCACTAATATAGCTGGAGCGATGAAATTTTACCCACATGTAGACCTCAGGCCCCTATGAAGAAATTTGATAAAATTTTGGAAAATGGGCGGTGCCACGCCCACTTATTAAGGGTCAAACATTGAAAGTTTTATATGTCATAACTCAGAAACCCTTGAAGATATATCAATGAAATTTGGTACGCGTGATTTACTTATTTAGGCAAACGTTTGGACGGAAAATAGTTAAAATCGGTTGACGGCCACGCCCACTTTTATATATATGTATTATAAAGTGACCTAATAAAAACATTTTAAGCGATATCTTTGTCAAATATAGAGATAATTCATTCAAATTTTGTGGCATGAGTTCCACAATAGACCGGAATCAAAAAATAGAAAAATTTTGGAAAATGGGCGTGGCACCGCCTCTTTGTAGACAAAGGAATCTACGAGATTTCGGAGCCCATAACTCGACAAATAATTGAGATATTATGACGAAACTTGGTTTATACAATTTTATATCTTGTGTTAATAGACACGCAAAAACTTATTGAAATCGGTTTATGACCACGCCTACTTTTTAACAAAGATATTTCTGGAACACCCTTTGGGAATTTGTAACGCGACATCTTTGTAACTAGAAGTCGAAAAGGAATGAAATTTTGCACTAACAATAATATTTATATGCTTAGTTGGATGACTGATAAAAATGTTGAAAATGGGCGTGGCTACGCCCACTTTATGCGGCACTCGCTTTATATAAAATACACCCTATATCGAACAAATGCAAACAAACAATGAAAGCATACAGCTGAGTTTCGATTCCACCCGAACATAGGCTTCCTTACTTGTTATATTATAAAAACGTAAATTTGGAGCAGTGCAGTGCTCTAACTGTCGGCAAAACAGTTCGGCGGAAATGTAAGGTGCAGTGAAATAACGCCTGTGAAAAAATAACGCCCGCTGTCGTTATCTCCCAAAAAAAAAGGAAACAACGCCCGCGGGCGTTATTTCACTGCACTTTCCCGATATCTTGATTTTATCTTTCGTCTTGTTTGTACTATTTAACTGTTTTGGCATTCGCAAGTTAGTTTGTATACCCCTCGTTTATCAAATGGGTCTTCTTCGTTGACGTTGAGTGCGTTTGAGTCCACGGGCGTTATTTCACTGCAACGAAATGTAACACCAGCTGATCCGAACTTCGATCGAAGTTGACAGCGCAGGCCCGACGAGAGGGGGGGCTGAGGGGGTCAATTGCCCCGGGCCCGGGCTTTAGAGGGCCCGGGAATCTCAAAATGATATCCAAGTTTTTGCTTACAGAAAATAAACGAACAACACCTTTAATCACCTTTCGTAGATAGCAATCATTTTAAATTTCAACAAATTTTATAAATCTCTTAAAGTTTCTGCACCCCCCTTAAGGAATTGTTGGTTTTTGGCGTCGACTTTGCAGCATAAATTTGAATTCGTTTTCTGTTGCAACAGAAAAATTCGGTATGATGCAAATTCTTATACAGCGATATGGGTATATCCTGGGCGTTTCGGACGGTATGTTCGCACGATTTTTTGAACTTTTGAGGCAGAAATATCGCGAAATATTGTATTGTTTTATGATAAAAGGAAAGATTTAGGCCACAGCTAATGATTAAAGTATGTTAGCGACAGAAATTTAGTTTAATGCCTCTGTTTTAGCCACTTAAACTGCGTTCCGGACGCTACAAAAACACGTCCATTTTTTTTTTTTTTTGAGTGGCTAAAGCAGAAGCCTGGCATAGCAGGCGAGCACTCTACCCACTGCACCACAGCGGCCATGTATAGATAAATTAAAGTTCGTAACTATATATTCATTGAATTTTGATTTTGAGAATTTGTTCATTTGGTATGGGGGCCCTTAGTTATTTTGACCCCGGGCCCGGATTTTCTCTCGGCGGCCCTGTGACAGCGCCACCTACCGGTACAGCACATCAGATACAACTCTGCACGGGACAAAATGTTGCTTAGTATGTATGTATGTATGTATGTATGTACATATGTACGTACATATATATTTATTTATGTGTTTATGTATATACATACATACATATGTATGAAAAGTATTTATTAAAACTAAATAGTTTTTAAATACTCATCTTTTGGAGTTTTTTTTTCATAATCCCGTCGGAGGGAAATCGCTTCCCAAGTCTCTCGGGGCGTAGCTACGCACATTTTCAAAATTTGCATCAATTACCCAAATAAGCATATGAATATTATAGTTAGTGTAAATTTCATTCCTTTGTGACTTCTAGTTACAAAGAAGTCACGTTACAAATTCCCAAAGAGTTTTCAAAAAATATCTGTTAATAAGTATAACACTAAATTTTTTCGTGTCTTTTACCACAAGTTATAAAAGTTTATACAGAAAGTTTCGTCATTATATGTCATTTACTTGTAGAGGTATGGGCTCCTAAATCTCGTACATTCCTTTGTCTAAAAGGAGGCGGTGTCAGTCCCATTTTCCAAAATATTTCTGTTTTTGCTTTAGGTCTGTATTTGGACTCAGGCTAAAATTTCAATGATATATCTGTATATTTGACAAAGATATAGCTCCAAATATTTTTATTAGGCCACTTTATAGATGCCATATGTAAAATAGGGCGTGGTCGTCAACCGATTTTGGCACCTTTCCGTCCATACACTTGCCTAAGTACATCACGCGTACCAAATTTCATCGATATATCTTCAAGGGTTTCTGAGTTATGACATATAAAACTTCCAATATTTGCCCCTTAATAAGTGGGCGTGGCACCGCCCGTTTTCCAAAATTTCACCAAATTTCTTCATAAGGGCCTGAGCTCAATACGTGGGTGGAATTTTATCACTCATGCTATATTAGTGACTGAGATACCGATTTCCGATTTTTTTCTATATTGAAAAAGTGGGCGTGGCCTTGGTCAGATTTCGCCCATTTTCAATACCAACCGTCCTAGTCTGGATAGCAACTTGCATTCCAAATTTCATCAAAATATTTTGCGTGAGTTAGAGTGTTTACAGACGGACGGACGGACATGGCTCAATCAATTTCTCTTTCCAAGCGATTTCTCTTTTCACCCTGATCATTTTGATAATAAGTCTATATCTATCTCGATTATTTCATTCTGTTACAATCCACCGTTATGAAATCAAAATTATAATACTCTGTGTGTTAGTACATCTGAGTATAAAAATTAACAATAGTTTTGCCAAAAATCTAAAAAAGAATGCAAATCTTGGTGGGGGCTCCTGTGCGCAGCGCGCTAAAGATGGGGCACCACAAAGAATCGCTCACAAGATTTCACAAACACAATAAAAACACAGTGTATTATATTTTTTTCATATTATATTGATAAATCTATGGCGAAGTTAGAAAATGAATGTATCTCCACTATAATGATAAAACAAAGTCACTTATTACCTCGCGACATCGTAAATTTTAAGAAATAGCGAACTGTTCAGACGAAAACTGGGGTTATGTTGAAAACAAAACACGTTTTAGCGTTGCTACTAGAGGTTTTACTAATAACAAGCAACTACGCTTTTAGATAATTAACAATTAGTAGGTGTTTTAAAAATGGGGCGCTGGGCATATATGGTTTAATATATAGAATGAAGAACGTAACTTCCTACAACTCACGAAAACTAGTGCTTTCCAAATTTATCCGGAGTGATTAGCTTACGGTGAATTCATGCCCAGTTTTATCCGCTGCAGTGTTGGCCAGTATGTCTCTCTTAGGGGAGGTCTCACAATTTTTTGCTTGGGATAGGTGATTTATACATTAGACCGGGTCGGTGCCCATACAAAAAAAAAAGTTTGCAATTACCCCCCCTAGGATGAAAGATGCCCCTGCGGTGAATTTGGGATGATAAAAATTTTCGTCCTGTGAGAGTCCTAAAAACAGCCAAAATCGATTTTTATTCACAACTTTTTTATTTATAATCCGATTGCAAAGTTTGATATATCGTTGAATAGGTATTTTTTAGTACTACATATCTCCTGAATGTCCTTTTACTCAAAACAGACGCCAAACCGAGTTAGACCGCGTAACTCGATTTCTACCCCCTATATAAAAAAATCGGGTTACGCGATCTAAGTCGGGTTAGGGTCTGTTTTGAGTGAAAGGACATTCGGGAGATATGTAGTACTAAAAAATACCTATTCAAAGATATATCAAACTTTGCAATCGGATTATAAATAAAAAAGTTGTGAATAAAAATCGATTTTGGCTGTTTTTAGGACTCTCGCAGGACGAAAATTTTTATCATCCCAAATTCACCGCAGGGTCATCTTTCATCCTAGGGGGGGTAATTGCAAACTTTTTTTTTCGACCCGGTCTAGTATACATATACATATGCTTATGCACACAGGCATGTGCAATGCATACGCTAATGCAGCACTATTTAGAATTTTTACTACTTGAGCAGCACTAATAATCTTTCGCGCTTCTAATTTGCGCATTTTCATATGAAAAATATTTTTATAATTTCAATTGTTTTGCATTTTGCACGCTCACCAGTTTTCTTCTTCAAAAATTTCCCAAAACCAAGATTATAAATGTTCGAATCTGTCCCATTGTTTCTTATGCAAGATCCTAGCGTGCACATTTGTATTTTTCATCAGTCCCGGGTTCGTTTGCATGTACATACAAATGTACAAACCTAAAATATGCAAATGCATTTTATTTTTTACTTATTTTCATAGTAGTACATATATTTAATAAGCATCCATATACATATGAATTTAGATACATAAACACACACACATATATTTATGCATTCATGACCTGATCTGCTCAGAGAGGTATACACAGGCTTTCTTTTTTGCCACCTAAGGCAACTGACCATTGAGTTATTAACTCCTAGTTTAACATAGATACTAAATCAAAAATTTCCGCTATTGTTTGATGCGTATGTAAAAATATTAGAAATTTTTTTGATTTATTGCTCTTGATCTACCGCTTGCTGACTTCAGTGACATATGTAGGCATGTACATTAGACCGTATCGCAAAAAATAAAGTGCGCCATACGACCCTTGGCCATATGATGTCTTTTTGGAAAACATTTCCGGAAAATTTTTATTTTTTATTTTGGACGCCGCTAGATGTCGCCCAAATTTTTTTTCATATCTTCGGTGTTTATAGTCCGATCTCAAAGTTTAACACGTTGGCTGCCAGTGTATCACCGGTGATCACAAAAAAAAACCACTCACAGGTGCCAGGAACAAAATTACTTTTGCTTTTTTGTATTATAACGGGATTTTTTACCTAGAGTAAAAGCCATGCTGGCGACGCATCTGAACATGCTTCTAAGCTGTGATGACCCCGCGAACATCTGCTTTTTTATTTTAAAATGTTGTTTAAATTTTAAGCGCCTAGGCGTGTATCACCGGTGATACACTGGCACCTGGGGGTGGTTTTCTGATGTGATCACCGGTGATACACTGGCAGCCAACGTGTTAATATACCAAATTCTTTGGATTGATTTTATACTATGTAATATTACTCTACTAGACAAATTTTGATCAACTTTAACCTCCAAAAATTAAATAATACTTTTCTAAAGCGAAATTTTACTCTGATTCCGAATAGCATGCCCTTTTTTTTGTAGCAGACCCAGTTTTTGAGATATTAATAAAAATGTGGAAAAAGTCATGAACGTGGAAATGAAAAGTTGCATAGTCTGAAATTGTTTAATTTATACTTTCAATTCTGTGAGTTATTTATGCAAAGATTCACTAGAAAAAAAAGTTTCATGATTTAAATGGAGAAATTATACCCGAAGTGTCTATATCTGAACAATCGGTTGTATGGCAGCTATACGTTATAATGGTCCGATCTTGACAAATTTTTGGTGACATTATTTAGGTCCATATGTGTACAAATACCCCAAAGTTTCATTCCCTCATCTGTTTAAGTGGAGAAGTTATACCCCAAATTATCCATATCTGAACAATCGGTCTGCCACGCCTCCTTCTGGTACTTTCACCATTCGTGTTTCGGCACAAAGTTATAATACTATTTCATTCCCATGAAAGGTATAAATATCTGTATTTCGTGATTTTAAGGAGAGGATAAATAATGAGCGATGTGAGCAGTGGTGCACACAGAAAAATATTTTGGGGGGCATTTCCAATATCCAACGGAAAATTAAAAAAAATATACTTAAAACTCGTCCAGACAATTTTTACTTAACTTTATGTTTGGGGAGTGGGCCTACGTATGCACACATTAAACAAAGGCACCTCTTAAATCTCAATTCATTGTACTTTCAATTTATGGGCGCAGCCACGCCCATTTTAAAAATTTGTATCAATCATCCAACTAAGCATATAAATATTATTGTTAGTGCAAATTTGCAACCCTTTATACCTACTTACTTAATTGGCACGTAACCGTCTAAACTCTAGACGATTTTGGCCGAATCCAACATAGCGCGCCAACTATTTATGTTTCGTGCAGCGTGGCGCCATTTGGGAATACCTAGGGAGCCAGCATCACTGTCCACCTGATTTTCCCAACGCAGTGGAGGTCCCCCTTTCTTCTGCGATCAGCGGGTTTCGACAGAAATACTTTCTTGGCCGGAGCACCTTCGTCCATTCTCACGACATGACCTGCCCACCGCAGCCGCTGGATCTTTATTCGCTGAACAATATCGATGTCTGCGTACAGCTCGTACAGCTCATTGATAAATCTCCGTCGATACTCGAAAGTCCATAAATCCTACGAAGAACTTTCCTCTCTAATACTCCAAGCGCAACCCTTTATGACTTCTAATTACAAAGTGGCACGTTACAAATTCCCAAAGGGTTTTCCAGAAATATCTTTGCTAAAAAGTAGGCGTGGTCATAAACCGAATTCTCTAAATATTTGAGCATGTATTACCACAAGTTATTAAAGCGTACAAACTGATTTTCGTCATAACATCTCAATTATTTGTAGAGTTATGGGATCCGAAATCTCGTAGATTCCTTTGTCTGATAAGAGACGGTGCCACGCCCATTTTCCAACATTTTTCTATTTTTTGTTTTATGTCTATAGGTGGACTTATGACACAAAATTTCAATGACATATCTTTATATTTGACAAATATATCGCTTAAAATGTTTTTATTAGACCCCTTAGTAGTTCCCATATATAAATTTGTCGTGGTCGTCAACCGATTTTTGAAACTTTTCGCCCAAACATTTTCCTAAGTAAATAAATTACGCCCATTTCAATACCAACCATCCCAGTCTCGATACCAACTTGCATTCCAAATTTCATCAAAATATCTCAATTTTTGCGCGAGTTAGAGTGTTTACAGACGGACGGACGGACGGACGGACGGACATGGCTCAATCGATTTCTCTTTTCACCCTGATCATTTTAATATATATAAGTCTATATCTATGTCAATTATTTCGTTCTGTTACAATCCACCGTTATATGATTAAAACTATAATACTCTGTGTACTAGTACAGCTGAGTATAACAAACCTCAGCTAATATCCACAGCATACTTTTAGGGAAATGTCTCCACACTGCTTGTTTATAAACATAATCAGTAGTTGTTGACAAACATTGACAATGTACATCCACGAATATTCATAGATTTTACAACATGTATTTACACAAATATTCGTGCATGTACCATCTTTAATAATTTTTTTATACTCAGCTGTACTAGTACACAGAGTATTATAGTTTTGATTTCCTAACGGTGGATTGTAACAGAATGAAATAATCGAGATAGATATAGACTTATATATATCAAAATGATCAGGGTGAAAAGAGAAATCGATTGAGCCATGTCCGTCCGTCCGTCCGTCTGTCCGTCCGTCCGTCTGTCCGTCTGTCCGTCTGTACGCACGATAACTCGCGCAAAAATTGAGATATTTTGATGAAATTTGGAATGCAAGTTGGTATCAAGACAGGAACGGACGGTATTGAAAATGGGCGAAATCGGACCATGACCACGCCCACCTCCCCTATATAGTAAAAATCGGAAATTTTGTATCTCAGTAACTAATAGAGCTGGAGTGATAAAATTTCACCCACGTATTGACCTCAGGCCCTTATGAAGAAATGTGGTGAAATTTTGGAAAATGGGCGGTGCCACGCCCACTTATTAAGGGGCAAACATTGAAAGTTTTATGAGTCATAACTCAGAAACCGTTGAAGGTATATCGATGAAATTTGGTAGGCGTGATATACTTACTTAGACAAATGTTTGGACGAAAAATTGCCAAAATCGGTTGACGACCACGCCCACTTTTATATATGGGTATTATAAAGTGGCCTAATAAAAACATTTTAAGCCATATCTCTGTCAAATATAAAGATATATCATTGAAATTTTATGGAAGGAGTCCAACTATGGACATAAAACAAAAAACACAAAAATTTTGGAAAATGGGCGTGGCACCGCCTCTTTTTAGAAACAGGAATATACGAGATTTCTTAGCCCATAACTCGACAAATAATTTATATATAATGACGAAACTTGGTGTGTACACTTTTATTACTTGTAGTAATACATGTTCAAAATTTTAGCGAAATCGGTTGACGACCACGGCCACTTTTATATATGGGAACTATAAAGGGGCCTAATGAAAACATTTTAAGCGATATTTTTGTCAAATATAAAGATAATTCATTGAAATTGTGTGGCATGAGTTCTACAGTACACCGGAAACAAAAAGTATAAAAATTTTGGAAAATGGGCATGGCACCGCCTCTTTTTAGACAACGGAATCTACGAGATTTCGGAGCCCATACCTCGACAACTAATTGAGATATTATGACGAAACTTGGTTTATACACTTTTATAACTTGTGTTAATAGACACGGAAAAATTTATTGAAATCGGTTTATGACCACGCCTACTTTTTAACAAAGATATTTCTGGAACACCCTTTGGAAATTTGTAACGTGACATCTTTGTAACTAGAAGTCATAAATGAATTAAATTTTGCACAAAGAATATTCATATGCTTAGTTGGATGACTTTATGCAGCACTCGCTTATATAAAATACACCGTGTTTCCATCAAACGTAAACAACAATGAAAGCATACAGCTGAGTATCTAATGTTCGATTCCACTCGAACTTAGGCTTCCTTACTTGTTTTTTATGGTGTTGTCAAATTTGGGGGGGGGGGGGGGGGGGTTTCGTATTTAAGTTAACAACGGAAACTGTTGAATGAAAAATTTCAAGGCTGATTACCAACTGTATGAAAAGAAAATAAAAAAAAATCCTATAAAATTTAATTTTTGTTGGATACACTTTTTGGCGGTTAGGGCTCGATATGTAGTAATATTAATACTAAGGCCCGCCGTCACCAAACGAACTTTAGTCATTCAACCATTCACCATTTCCAAACGCATCAGTACATCTGCAGACAACTCTCACGACATCAAAAAAAGCTGAGTTTATCAATAGATACTATTAGTTTTTGTTTAATTATTTTTTTTTTTATTTATGTATGTATGTATGTATATTACTTTCTTCATTTTATTTTAAAATTGAAACGAATTGAATAATAATAATACAATAGCGCTATTATAACTCTGACGAGTTTTATGGCCGAGCTTCTCTCCCAATTCGAGGTGTGCTCCTATTTGTTTTTCCTACTAATTGGGTGGACCTACAGTTTTATGCCGGCTCCGAACGGCGAATGCATTTTTTGTGAGAAGCTTTTTCATGGCAGTAATTCACTCGGAGGGGATGCCGCCCACTGCCGAGAGGTGACCGCTGCTCTTAAAAAACCCAATAATTGGATTTTTACTAATTAGAAAAATTGTTTTGGTGTTTGGCTCGGACCGTGGTTTGAACCCGAGACTTCTGGCATAGCAGGGAGCACTCTACCCACTGCACCACAGCGGCCACAAACGAATTGAACGAATTTGAAAAATTTTGTTTATTTTTTTTGATTTTTTCTTTCAAATCCTTTTTTTTACTTAAAAAATGTTTAACAGCAAGCAAGTTTTTGAATCAACAACGCACGTCTTTGAATTAACTACGGAATTTTGTTGAATCAAAAACTTTGCCGTTAAAACAAATACTTTTGCTGTTGAATCAAATACGGAGATTCAACAGCGGAAAGTTTTTGATTTAACTACGGGTATTTTTTTCAGAGTACGTACTCAAAAGATGAAAGCGATGGGTGTTGGTAAAGCAGGGATGGGCACCTCCCATACAAACTGAAACTTTCACAGCGAAAATTTCTTGAAATATTCGTAGTAGGGTGCTTGAAAATGTGAGATAATCACGTACCTACGGAGAAAAAAATAAGGAAACTATCTTCGCCGTCAAGAATGATATTTTTCTATGTAGCATTTTTGGGCTAGCTCAATATACAAATATTTTTAAAAGCACGTGTTGTGGAACCCGCGGGTAACCTCTAGTAACTATAGTAAAAATAATAATGATTACAAATCATCTGTATGCACTTAATTTTATAATAATTAGCACGCACATCCATCCAATCTTTTCCAAACAACATGATATGTCCACCCAGCCTTGCCGTTTGGGCCACTAAAGTGGCAATTTGAACCTCTTTTAAAGCCAGGCCACCTGAACCCAACTTTTTGAAAATATGCAATATTTGAACCTTTTTAAAAATTTGGGCTACTTTTGGTCCTTTTTTACTTTCGAAACTATAATTACACTGGTCGACAAAATTTCAACAAATTTTTGTTACAGAAATAAAATTCTACTTTTCTAAAGGCTTTCGGTGCGCTGAATCCGAATCTGAAGTCAGATTTTCTGTAGTACGTAGAGATTTTTAGATATTCATGCCCAAATGGGCGAAAAACACGTTTTTTGCCTATTTTCACTCCTAAATATCTTTTAAATTACTTACTTATTTTAAAAATTGATTAAAGCTATTGAAAGCTCGGCCATTGCCCTTGAAGACAACGTTTTAGTTTTTCGGATATCTAATTTAGGTATGTAGTAATATATGTTTTTGTACAATAAGGTATTTGTTGTCGAAAACAACGGCAGCATTTGTAGCATTTTATAGGCGCAATCAAATTTTATAGTTGCTCAGCAGAACAATTTTTTTACGAAGCTACTTACATACGTCCATAATATAATAAACTGCCTAAAAGCGTGCTTCAAAATTTTTAATTATTTTTGTATGGAGAAAATATTGCAAAACTAATGAAGCTTAATATGCAATATTGTAAGTTACAAGAAAGTTATCTGAAATATTAAAACGGTTTCTTCAAGAGAAATGTCCGCGTTTTCAATAGCTTTAATCAATTTTTAAAATAAGTAAGAAATTTAGAAGATATTGAGGAGTGAATATAGCCAAAAATCGCGTTTTTGGCCTCTTTACACATGAATATCTCAAAAACTGTACGTATTAGCGAAAATTCAGCGCACCGAAATCCTTTAGAACAGTAGAATTTTATTTCTGTAACAAAAACTTGTCGACCAGTGTTATTAAATAATTTTTAGTTTTTTCTTAAATATAAGAACAAAAAATCTCTTTCTTACTATTTTACTTTGCATTGGCAATTCTCCGTTTAGAAAGGTTCTTTATTTAATTTGTTTGCCAACACTACTCTTGAATACTTTGAAATTTGGGCTGTTCGTTATGATAATGAAAACGCACGGAGCAGCCCAGACACATACAAACACATATAGCGTTCGTTGATCCGTAGGAAAATGCAAGAAATGTAGGAATTTTACCACAATTTATATTCTTTGCACTTATATTTGCTCTTTATTGGTAAAATTCCAACGGTTCTTGCACTTTCCTACGGCTCAACGAACGCTATAAAAGTTTTTTTTTAATTCCTTGCTTATCTCAGGTTATTCCGTCTGCTCAACGAACGATCATATTAACGCTGCGTTAGTGTAGAGAATATTTTAAATTCCATTTTCTTTAAGCATTAAATAAACCACAAAAAGGTGTGAAAATGTGTTTTAGTTAAAAAAAAAAAAAATTGGTGCCATTTTTTTAATTTTTTGGGCCACCTTTTGAAATTTTTGAGCGGCAACACTGTGTCCACCTACTTATTATAGAGAAAACGCTGTGTGCCCTTCTTCCACTTCTTACGGAATTTTTTTGTTTGTACACCTTTTTACAGATTTTTTTATAAGTCTCCCTTTTATAAACCCAAAAAATATGTACACTTTTTACTGCCGGCCTTTCATATGTGTACATATTAAGACGTTAATGGATAAGAAGTTATCTCCAGTGTTTAAAAAACTGGCATAAGTTTCATTTCTGTTGATTTTGATTTTGATTCCGCTTTTAAAAAATCAGAAGTCGCAGTTAATCAATATGAAACAAGTAAGGAAGCCTAAGTTCGAGTGCAATCGAACATTAGATACTCAGCTGTATGCTTTCATTGTTTGTTTGCGTTTGTTCGATATAGGGTGTATTTTATATGAAACGAGTGCTGCATAAACAGGGCGCAGCCACGCCCATTTTCAAAATTTATATCAATCATCCAAATAAGCATACAAATATTATTGTTAGTGCAAAATTTCATCCCTCTATGACTTTTAGTTACAAAGACTTCACGTTACAAATTCCAAAAGGGTGTTCCAGAAATATCTTTGTTAAAAAGTAGGCGTGGTCATAAACCGATTTCAATACATTTTTGCGTGTCTATTAACACATGTTATAAAAGTGTATAAACCAAGTTTCGTCATAATATCTCAATTATTTGTCGAGTTAAAGGCTAAGAAATCTCATATATCCCTTTGTCTAAAAAGAGGCGGTGCCACGCCCATTTTCCAAACTTTTTTATTTTTTGTTTCCGGTCTATTGTAAAACTCATGTCACAAAATTTCAATGAATTATCTTTATATTTCACATAGATATCGCTTAAAATGGTTTTATTAGGTCACTTTATAATACACATATATAAAAGTGGGCGCGGTCGTCAACCGATTTTGGTAATTTTTCGTCCACACATTTGGCTAAGTAAATATATCACGCGTACCAGATTTCATCGATATATCTTTAACGGTTTCTGAGTTATGGCTTATTAAACTTTCAATATTCGCTCCTTAATAAGTGGGCGTGGCACCGCCCATTTTCCAAAATTTTTGTAGTTTTTGTTTTATGTCCATAGTTGGACTCCTGCCACAAAATCTCAGTGATTGATCTTTATATTTGACAGAGATATCGCTTAAAATGTTTTTATTAGGCCCCCTTATATTTCCTATATATAAAAGTGGGCGTGGCCGTCAACCGATTTTGATAATTTTTCGCCAAAACATTTGACTAAGTAATTATATTACGCGTACCGAATTTCATCGATATATCTTCAACGGTTTCTGAGTTATGACTCATAAAACTTTCAATGTCTGCCCCTTAATAAGTGGGCGTGGCACCGCCCATATTCCAAAATTTTTGTGTTTTTTGTTTTATGTCCATAGTTGGACTCATGCGACAAAATTTCAATGATAGATCTTTATATTTGACAGAGATATCGCTTAAAATGGTTTTATTAGGTCACTTTATAATACACATATATAAAAGTGGGCGTGGCCGTAAACCGATTTTGATAATTTTTCGTCAAAACATTTGTCTATGTAAGCAAATTACGCGTACCAAATTTCATCGATATATCTTCAACGGTTTCTGAGTTATGACATATAAAACTTTCAATGTTTGACCCTTAATAAGTGGGCGTGGCACCGCCCATTTTCCAAAACTTCATCAAATTTCTTCATAAGGGCCCGAGCTCAATACGTGGGTAAAATTTTAAAACTCTAGCTATATTAGTGGCTGAGATACCAAATTTCCGATTTTTTCTATATAGGAAAAGTGGGCGTGGTCATGGTCCGATTTCGCCCATTTTCAATACCAACCGTCCCAGTCTCGATACCAACTTGCGTTCCAAATTTCATCAAAATATCTCAATTTTTGCGCGAGTTAGAGTGTTTACAGACGGACGGACGGACGGACGGACGGACAGACGGACGGACGGACGGACGGACGGACGGACGGACGGACGGACGGACATGGCTCAATCGATTTCTCTTTTCACCCTGATCATTTTGATATATATAAGTCTATATCTATCTCGATTATTTCATTCTGTTACAATCCACCGTTATGTGATTAAAACTATAATACTCTGTGTACTAGTACAGCTGAGTATAAAAATATGAAAATGAACGATTTTGCCTGATTTTGATTTTGCGCTGATTTCATATTGCTCAAAATGAAAAGCAGCCAAATATCAAAATTAGCGATTTTGCCTGATTTTCATTTTCTGCTAATTTTGATTTTGTGATAATTTCATATTGCTACAATCAAAAGCAGCCAAATATCAAAATCAATGCTTTCACAGTTTTGCTATTTACGCTTACATGCGCATGCATACATATGTATGTATACAAACTAGGGATTCCAATTTTTCCGATTTTTACGATCCCGGGATTTTCGAAATTTTTTTTTATAATCCCGGGATCCCGGGATTTATCCCGGGATTTGGACATTAATTATTTTTCCACATTTTGGGGTTGAAAAAAGTAAATATATATTTCGAGGAACGCTACAACTTTAAAGTAAACAGAAAAAATTGATTTTTATTGCCATTTCTATTATTTCATTAGTAACAAAATAAAATAGGAACGTAAAATCATGCGTATTATTTAATAATAAGAGTTACTTTAAAAAACCAACCAACAAAGAAAATTACATACATTTGGTGAACAAAGCATTTGCCTTTATAGTTGGTACTTTTAAGATATTAATAATAAAGCTTGTGATCATTTGATAATCTCCAATAAAAATTTGTAGAATTTAACGACGTACTTCGTTTAAGCAAATATTTCCAAGCTTGCGAAAAATACTGAAAATTAATGCAAAATTCGGAAAAAATTAAAAATCGGATGCACAAATTTTGAGATGAATTCCGAGTATACAGCTGCGTATTTTATTTTAGTACGTAATGCGAAATTCTCAAATAAAATTGAACTTTTTCCTGGTTTTTGCTTATTTTATTTTCTGAATATTGTTTGCATTTTCTTCCATTATTTACTTTTCATGGGAGGAAATTGCAAAAACCTTTGAAAAATAAATGACCAAAAATCAGGAAATAGAAATTATCAAATGAATTTTACCACAAGAATTCTAAAGATTTTAAAAATGCCTAACGTACGTTTCCTTACAACGCGTACTTCACAAAAAGAAAAATTTAATTACACTGGGTTACAGCCAAAAAATATCAGGTATGGGGGAGGATAGGATAGGAATGCTGAGCTCGGAACTATTTTTTTAATGTGTTGTATTGTTAGGTTTTTGAAATAACCGTAATTTGGTATTTTTTTGGTTATCACTTCACTCAAAAATTATTTTCGGAAATCACAAATGCGATAACTGCGACAATTAAGCAGGCTAATTTTTAAAAGAATAAAACTTTCCTGAATTTTACAACTTCCTACAAAAACCTTAATTTTAAAATTTTTTCAAAAATCGCAAGTAACACTGTAGGGAGGTCAAAATATCACAGCGAAACGCCGAGACACCCCAACTTAATTTTTGGCTGTAGAATACGATGGCATTAACAAAAAAGTCCAAATTGATGGTAATTTTTAAATACCGTTATCTCAAAAACTGGAGCCAATTTTGGAAAACTAAAGGTGGCATTGAATTTAGAATATCCCAATTACGTAAGAACAACTGTCAGAATTTTTATGCGGGAAAAGGGTTCCAAGCATGAGGAAAGTTTTTAGACGGAAAAAAAATTACCTTCAGAGCTCTGAAACTTTTTTCCTAAATATCTCGAAAACGCGAGCTAACTTTGACTTTCTGTAAATGCCATCGTATTCTAGAGCCAAAAATTAAGTTGACGTGTTTCGGCGTTTCTCTGTGATATTTCAAAAGTTAAAAATTTACCTACAGTGTAATTGAGATATTATGAAGAAACTTTGTCTATAAACTTCCACCACCTGTAGTAATACATGTTTAATACAAGTTTATTAAGTTCTTGAAAACATTTTTTACAAACCAACAGCTTTTACAAAACAACAGGTGTATTTATTGCAATCACAGTTGTAAAAAGATATTTGCAAAATATTTAGTATTTTAAAAAATAAATATCTTAAATAACATTAACAATTCATTGAGATTATATGTATCCATCATTGAATTTTTTGAAAATTTCAATTTAAATTATCGAAACAAAAAAATGATGAAACTCAAGTGGCAGAATAGCTGTGCATTCCATGTTATAAAGAGAAGCCATTGCTCAGTATGATTTTTCTACCGGACTTCTTTCCCCTTACGGCCAAAGCAGAAGCTTACAAGAGGCAAATTTAAAATTTGTATTTGTATTTGTATTTGTATTTGTATTTGTATTTGTATTTGTATTTGTATTTGTATTTGTATTTGTATTTGTATTTGTATTTGTATTTGTATTTATTAATTCTAACAAATTAGTACAGTAAGATTACATCTTTTATTGTACAACATATTGGATAAATATCAGAAAAAATAGTCCATTGATTGATAAAAGAGGTTTTCTTAAATTAATTACATTTAATAGTATATACGCAGTTACATATGTAGATGGATCATTAATTTACTTGGAAGAAAAATAGGTATATAAAACATTCCTGAATTTACCCTTGCTCAATTTGCTCTTAATGCTAATAGGAATAAGATTCCAAATTCTTATAGCATTGATGAAAAACAGCTGTGTTGAGTTTTTAAAATTGAAGTGAGGGACAATTAAACTACAGGAGCGCTCAGATTTTGCAAATACAAGTTTTTCATAGAGATAATATGGAGTTCTTGTGCTTATTATTTGGTAAAGAAATATGCAGTTCCTGGCTTTAAGATAATCATGTATCTCACAGCCCAGCAACGATGATCGCCATAATGATATATGGTCAAACTTACGAATTCCATAAACATATCGAGTGATGTGATTGAAGATAACATTAACTTTTTGAGCAGACCTTGAGTCCAGTTTGCTGTAAACAACCTCCGAGTAAGTGATAATAGGCAAGATTACCTGAAGAGCAAGCTTTATTCTTATATGGATCGGCGTAAACTGCGCAGACAACTTCAAACACCTAAGAGTGCCATATACTTTACATGCGACTAAATTAATGTGATCTACACAGCTCAGGCTTGAGTTAATAACAAAGCCTAAATTAGTTATTTTTTCAACTACCTCCAGAGAATGACCATTCAAATATAAGTTAGGAATACTACTAAGATTGATTTTCCTTTTCGAAACAGGTAAGACGTAGGACTTACTTGGGTTGAGTTGAAGGCTATTTTTTATTCTTTTGCAATTTTTTAATGGCATTTGCATGAGATATGTCAAATAATACGTCCAGAGAGTCAGTAAAATGTTTTTTTACCTTACCACATTTCAATTTAATAATTTTGATGTATTGATTTAAACGCCTTTTAATCAATTTCTCTATTCCATCTTTTCTTTTGGTCGGAATTCCGAATTTCGTATAGACCTCAATCAATCTATTGGACAAAATAGGAATGCTTTCCTTTGCCGTTTAATGTTCATCACGAATCAAATAAAATAAATAGCTTAACACATTTCTTCTGCTTGGAAGCATATTTCCATTCAATGTTTTTTTTTCAAGCCTGTGTTTAAAACAGATACTCTTACATTATACAATAGAAAAGCCTTACATAGCACTTAGCTCGTAAGATGTTATTAAATAATTACCAATTAAGGGAATGCATCTGGATCTTAATGCCATTACAATAATAGTTTTAAAAAATTTGAAAAAAACTTTTTTGGACTGAATATAACACACCTATGAGCACTACCGCTACAAGTTCACTTTAAAGAAAGTTCAACAAACTATTGAATGAGCTGAAATATGAAACTATACCACATTTTTTTTTTATTGCAAAGCCTACTACGATATTTTCAGTATAGTAAAAAAAAAAAGTTTGAAAAAAATGCGACTTGCTTATTTTAAATCATTTTCTTGACTAATAGTGCATGTAAATAAAAAAAAATTTATGATGTGTAAAACTACTTAATATAACCTATTAAATTATGTATAGTTTATACAATTATCTATTTTTAAATATTTATTTTTGCGTTTTTAACAAACAAAAAAATGTAAATTTCAATTTAAGGACTCAATATGTCCTGAAAGGATAACGGTAGGTATAACTATCATACTGTTCCCAGTTTCATTTAGTATAAAAATGATTATTACATTATTTCTCCAAAAATCATTGTTTAAAGAGATATTGGTCTCTAAAGCAATGCATAATTTTTAGGTCAATTTTTGAACTTTAGTTCAAATGCGCGAGGCTATTTCCCACTACCGATGGTCAGATTTTTATGCAGATCTTATTTTCTATTGTCAAGCTATCAGAAAATGCGCGGGGAGCGAAAAAATTCAATACTTTTGCAAATCCCATATGTTTTGTAGTCAGTCTACTATATATTCGCTTAAATAAAAACAGGGATAATAATAATAACATAATAATATAATAGCGCTGATAGAACTCTCACGAGTTTTAAGGCCGAGCTCTCTTTCCAATTGGAGGCGTGCTCCTTAATTTTTGTTTTTCCTACTAATTGGGTGGACAGTTTTATGCCGGCTACGAATGGCGAATGCATTTATTGTAACTTTTCATGGCAGAAATTCACTCGGAGGGTATGCCACCCACTGCCGAGAGGTGACCGCTATTTCTAAAAACCTAATAATTGGGTTCCAATTAATTAGAAAAACTTGTTTGGTGCTTGTCCGGACTGGGGTTAAAACCCAAGACCTCTAGTATGGCAGGCGAGCACTCTACCGCTACCACACATGCAATAAGGGCAATTTAAGCAATAACGAAAGTTTAACATGGGCTGGAGTCCTATTATACTCGCTTTTTATTTTTGATCGGGGCTTTTTATATGAAAACTTTTTCATATATGTACATACATTTGTATGTACATATTTATATTGTACACTCGAAGTAAAAGCTATTTTCGGACCCTATGTCACAATAATTCTACCATAGAAATTAATTTATTGGCCGGCCATATTTTTCAAGTGATAAATATAAAACAGTGGAGCATTTGCTAGAAAGGGACAGTATACACTTTGGCATTCATTAATATAAATTGTTTTTGTATTTTAAGAGAATGCTTAATGATGCTGCCATCTGTCTACGGATGCAGAATTAGCTCCATTAAAACAAGAACCCAGCAAACAGACTCGTAAGCATAAGCTGTATCTACGTTGTTAAACTGCAATACGCTGGGCCCACTGCTGCTGCTTGCACTAATTCTTTCTGCGCCAGATGTTTTCCTACTTCGTTTTAACACATCCCAAAGAGGGAAAAAGGGAATTGAGTTTTTATGAGCAAAGTACAATGTGTGGCGAGCGTTAAAATTGCGTATTGTCGCCTCACTCCATTTTCAACTTACATACAATGAAGAGATAGTGCTCGCGCTTATCTCTTTCCGATATACATGTACATATCTATATATATAAAAAATGAGTCGTGGTTTTTTCGGTCCCTTAAAACTTAAAAACCACTAGACTAAACTCAATACTTCCTTCTGCAAGTTTGTTCGTAAATACCTAGAACCGGTTTCAGACTAAACAAGTAAGGAAACCTAAATTCGAGTGGAATCGAACATTAGATACTCAGCTGTATGCGTTCATTATTTGTTTGCATTTGTTCAATATAGGGTGTATTTTATATAAAGCGAGTGCCGCATAAAGTTGGGGTAACCACGCTCATTTACAACATTTTTATCAGTAATCCAACTAAGCATATGAATATTATTCTTTGTGCAAAATTTCATTCCTATATGACTTGTAGTTACACAGATGGCGCGTTACAAATTCCCAAAGGGCCAGAGGGGGTTCCAGAAACATCTTTGTTAAAAAGTATTCGTGGTCATAAACCAATGTCAATAAATTTTTGCGTGTCTATTAACACAAGTTATAAAAGTATATAAACCAAGTTTCGTTATAATATCTCAATTATTTGTCGAGTTATGGGCTCGGAAATCTCGTAGATTCGTTTGTCTAAAAAGAGGCGGTGCCATGCCCATTTTCCAAACGTTTTTTTTTTTGTTTCCGGTACCAAATTTCATCGATATATCTTTAACGGTTTCTGACTTATGGCTTATAAAACTTTCAATATTTGCTTCTTAATAAGTGGGCGTGGCACCGCCCATTTTCCAAAATTTTTATGTTTTTTGTTTTATGTCCGTAGTTGGACTCATGCCAAAAAATTTCAATGAATTATCTTTATATTTGACAAAGATATCGCTTAAAATGTTTTTATTAGGTCACTTTATAATACACATATATAAAAGTGGGCGTGGTCGTCAACCGATTTTGGCAATTTTTGGTCCAAACATTTTCCTAAGTAAGTATATAACGCGTACCGAATTTTATCGATATATCTTCAACGGTTTCTGAGTTATGACTCATAAAACTTTCAATGTTTGCCCCTTAATAAGTGGGCGTGGCACAGCCCATTTTCCAAAATTTCAACAAATTTCTTCATAAGAGCCTGAGCTCAATACGTGTGTGAAATTTCATGGCTCCAGCTATATTAGTTTCTGATTTACCAAATTTCCGATTTTTTCTATATAAGGGAAGTGGGCGTGTTCATGGTCCGATTTCGCCCATTTTCATTACCACCCACCCCAGTCTTGGTACCAATTTGTATTCCAAATTTTATCAAAATGTCTCAATTTTTGCGCGAGTTATCGTGCGTACGGACGGACATGGCTCAATTGATTTCTCTTTTCACCCTGATCATTTTGATATATACATATAAGTCCATAATATTATCTATCTCGATTATTTAATTCTGTTACAATCCACCGTTATGAAATCAAAACTATAATACTCTGTGTACTAGTACAGCTGAGTATAAAAATAGAGGGACAGGGATGGGGATGGGGATAGGGATAGAGGTAGAGATAGAGATAGAGATAGAGATAGAGATAGAGATAGAGATAGAGATAGAGATAGAGAGAGATAGAGATAGAGATAGAGATAGAGATAGAGATAGAGATAGAGATAGAGATAGAGATAGAGATAGAGATAGAGATAGAGATAGAGATAGAGATAGAGATAGAGATAGAGATAGAGATAGAGATAAAGATAGAGATAGAGATAGAGATAGAGATAGAGATAGAGATAGAGATAGAGATAGAGATAGAGATAGAGATAGAGATAGAGATAGAGATAGAGATAGAGATAGAGATAGAGATAGAGATAGGGTAGAGATAGAGATAGAGTTAGAGATAGAGATAAAGATAGAGATAGAGATAGAGATAGAGATAGAGATAGGGTAGAGATAGAGATAGAGATAGAGATAGAGATAGAGATAGAGATAGAGATAGAGATAGAGATAGAGATAGAGTTAGAGATAAAGATAGAGATAGAGATAGAGATAGAGATAAAGATAGAGATAGAGATAGAGATAGAGATAGATATAGAGATAGAGATAGAGATAGAGATAGAGATAGAGATAGAGATAGAGATAGAGATAGAGACAGAGATAGAGATAGAGATAAAGATAGAGATAGAGATAGAGATAGAGATAGAGATAGAGATAGAGATAGAGATAGAGATAGAGATAGAGATAGAGATAGAGATAGAGATAGAGATAGAGATAGAGATAGAGATAGAGATAGAGATAGAGATAGAGATAGAGATAGAGATAGAGATAGAGATAGAGATAGAGATAGAGATAGAGATAGAGATAGAGATAGAGATAGAGATAGAGATAGAGATAGAGATAGAGATAGAGATAGAGATAGAGATAGAGATAGAGATAGAGATAGAGATAGAGATAGAGATAGAGATAGAGATAGAGATAGAGATGGAGATAGAGATAGAGATAGAGATAGATATAGAGATAGAGATAGAGATAGAGATAGAGATAGAGATAGAGATAGAGATAGAGATGGAGATAGAGATAGAGATAGAGATAGAGATAGAGATAGAGATAGAGATAGAGATAGAGATAGAGATAGAGATAGAGATAGAGATAGAGGTATAGATAGAGATAGAGATAGAGATAGGGACAGGAATAGGGATAGAGATGGAGTTGGAGATAGAGCTAGAGATAGAGGTATAGATAGAGATAGAGATAGGGACAGGAATAGGGATAGAGATAGAGATGGGAGAGTCTTTCGCGGCGAATATATGCATGTAGGTACATATATAACTTTTATTCACAAAATTGACAATTATTTAGCATTCGCAGTCATTACTATGAATTTTAAGATACTTATTTGGTCGTTGTGCCCTATACCTAGGCTGAACATAAATATGAATCGAAAATGAGGGACAAAATTTCAAATGATATAAATACGAACATATATTTATGAAACTTGAAATCGTAAAAAATATTTTTTCATCAAATAATAGGCTTACAAACATATGTAATTCACATTCTCTTCAGACTTTTTCTTTTAACAAAAATAAAAAAATTTGCAAGTTTAATTCAAGGCTGCACAACGATATCAACAAAAATATTTTGTTTTGTTGAATATCAAATAAAAATTAACACAAAAATTTTGTTTTGTTGAATATCAAATAAAAATTATTGAAATTATTTCGTTTCGTTGATTATCAAAAAAAAATTATCAAAATTATTTTGTTTCGTTGATTATCAAAAACAAAATAATAATAAAATTTTGTTTCGGGCTTACGGCTTCAATTTACTTTGAATTTTTATTAACGTTATTTTTTTTGATAATTTTTTTTGTTGGCTACCGAAACAAAATTTTTTCAATATTTGTTTTTTGATAATCAACAAAACGAAATTTTTTTTCATAATTTTTTTTGATAATTATCAAAACAGTATTTTTTTGTTCAGCACTTAACGTTACAATTTTTCAAAGTTGAATTGAAAACAAAATATTTTTTCGGTTATTGATAAAAAATAACGTTAATGTGCAGCCATGGTTTAATTATAGGTATCTACAATAAAGCAAGCATAATGCTGCCATTAAAAAGAATTTGGTAACTTAGTTTAATGTCCACAAATCAATTTTAATACGATTTACCAATTTCTTTCAAATTAATTTGCCACACAGCAGCCACAAAAATTTCATTCCAACAAACATATAGTCAATGAGGATGGTAGTTATTATCGATAACTACTTAAATTCTGATGAGAAAAAGGGCTGCCACCTCAACCTTTTTAATATAAAACAGATTTTAGACAAAAAAGGGGAATATTCATAGTCAAAATAAAATATTGATTTTAACTAACTTAAAATCAGCTTTTATCAAGACTATGAATATGCCCTAAAATAAATAAATGAGGGACAAATGAGGGACACTAGGAAAAAAACAGAACATTTTGAGGTGTTCCGAAAAAACAAAAATACGAGGGACAGACTTCTGAAAAACAGAACGGTCCCTCAAAAAACAGAACGGATGGTCAGCCTACCTATACCAGGCACTTGCCACAAAGTGAAATAAAACCTTTAGAACCTTATTTCACATTTCAAGTGAAATAAGACCGTGTTATTAATAAAGGCTTTATTTTTTAATCGATAGCGATATAAGGCCTTAAGGCCTTTTTTCAAAAGGTCTTATTTCACCCCGCCCATTTGTCAAAAATAACCAAAACTTTTTTGCAGGGTATATAAATATGTATGTATGTTTCTATGCATGTGCATATATGTACCTTTACATGTATGAATGTGATGATAAATTGAGGGTGAGAAGGTGCAAAATAGCAGTGATTACTCAATGGTAAAACAACTACATATTCATACATACAAAAACAGCCATTCCAACTCCCTTCGCCATCATTCTCGATATTTATGTACACACATCCATATCTATGTATACATACCCTGCAAAATTCCGCGTACTCCATTCGCTAATCCATGGAGTGCTCGCTATGGACCAACCAAGTACTCCATAACTTTCCACATTTCATACAGAAAATATGGTCCAATTAACATTGCATGTCATTGCAATGGAGTAGGTATCAGGGTGCGAAGATCTCTCAAAATAAACTCACTCAAACGAATTATCACTCTATAATTCTGAGCTATGCCACGCTCTCATGAGCGCAAATACACAGTGACAACGAACGCAAATGAACGCACGTCAACAGCGATCGATGGATCTCTGCAGTGGCGATAAACTCTTACATAAATTCATTTTAAAATGAGAGATCGTTTGAACATTAATTTTTAAAAATTCATTCTATGAGTTTATTTTATAATTTTTTGCGCTAGCGATCATTTTTTGAGTTTATCATTTTTTGATTGCTCTTTGAGTTTATCATTTTATGCGTTCACAAGGGTTTGTTGTGCAGCAGCTAATGGCATTGTGAAGGCGCAATTTTTGGATGATGGCGTGCGTTTATTAGACCATAAATATGATGTATGTATGTATGTACATACATATTCATGCATGTGTGTACGTATATATGGATATACATACATATGTATGTACATATTTATAATATTTTAAAAAGCCTTAGCTCCCATAGCGATACGTATGTATATGTATGTAGGTATATCGAGTTTAAATTTTATTAAGTATGTATTTATTCAAACTAATTAAATTATTCAATTTATTTAAATTAATACTATTTATAAAAATTTATATTTACATACCGATGTACCTACATATATATTTATGTACATTTGTAGTCTATATGTATGAGTTAAGGGTTGTTAAATATTTTTTTTAACATAAATACCTACATATACATATATGTATGTATTTAGTTCTTACTTGAAAACTAGAATACAACAATTGAGCGTTAAAAAAATAAGTTCGCATTTTATTGATTTGTACACATATACTATGTATATATATACATATGTACATACATACATATATACGTACACAAATGCATTCATATGTATGTACATACATACATATATCATATTTATCATCTAATAAACGCACGCCATCATCCAAAAACTGCGCCTTCACGATGCCATTAGCTGCTTAAACCTCACAAAAAACCCTTGTGAACGCATAAAATGATAACTCAAAGAGCGATCAAAAATGATAAACTCAAAAAATGATCGCTAGCGCAAAAAATTATAAAATAAACTCATAGAATGAATTTACCAGAGAAATTGTACGATAATTCATTTTTGAGTGAATTTATGGTGCAGTGAAATAACGCCCGTGGGCGTTATTTCCCAAAAAAAGGAAATAACGCCCGTGGTCGTTTCTTCTTTTCTTGAAAAAGAAATAATTCCCGCGGGCGTTATTTCGTTTGATCCATGGGCTTTATTTCTCTTTCGGAAGGGCAATTAAGCCCGCAGACGGGTTTTTTTTAAATATGGTGTATTAGGGAAAAAAGCGCCGCAGGCGAAAAATTGGAATAAAAAATCGCGCGATTTTTAATTCCAATTTTTCGTTTTTTCTGAGTATGGTGTATTATAATTGGAAAACGCGCCGCAGGCGAAAAATTGGAATAAAAAATCGCGCGATTTTTAATTCCAATTTTTCGTTTTTTCTGAGTATGGTGTATTATAATTGGAAAACGCGCCGCAGGCGAAAAATTGGAATAAAAAATCGCGCGATTTTTAATTCCAATTTTTCGATTCTTTAAATTTTTTTAAATCCCTTCTAAATATTCAAATATTATGTACATATGTGTCAACTCCGAAATAATACCTACGAGTAATTACTGAGACAGAGAGGCTTAGGGTTATTACTGAGAGAGGCTTAGTTAAATGGATATTATTTAAAATAAGTATATCTGCGGCGCTTTTCCCAATAATAATACACCACATTTTAAAAAAACAAAACGAAAAATTGGAATTAAAAATCGCGCGATTTTTAATTCCAATTTTTCGCCTGCGGCGCTTTTTCCAATAAAACAAACACCATATTTAAAAAAACGAAAAATTGGAATAAAAAATCGCGCGATTTCATTAAAATAGTTGTCCTTGTAGGCAATAATAACATACAATTACAATTTATAGTTAAATAGAAAATACCCGAAATTTAGAGGAATTAAATCTAATACAATAAGCGCGTACTATATTGTCGATTCTGTCAAACTTTCAATCATGTTTAAATTTTCGAGGCTTTTTGAAAAATTCTTGAAGGACAAGAACTTCAATAAAGTAAAAATTCTATTAAAAATATAAATATAACCAAAAAGTACTACATACATATATTCTTATTTATTTTGGCTTTAAATGCAAGGGTAAGTGAAATTGATGATCAATTTGCCACCAATACCATACGATACTCATTCGCACGTACCAATGCAAAAATATACATACATACGTATGTATAAGCACAATCCAATCAACCACCAAAAACAAGGATTAAAACGAGTACGAGAATACTACAAGCGATTCATTCATAAAATTGAAATGTTTCAACAAAGGATAAAAAAAGTTTCAACAGAGCTTTTCATCAGATCAAGGTTTTTATAAAATTCTAAAATTTGCAGCCCGGCTCATTTTCAACCATCTTTGCATCTTTGCAGTGGCGGTAGACTATGAATAGAAATAATAACTAAATGTCAAGCATAAGAAATGTCAAAATGAATTTATTTTTCGCCGCGAAAAAACAAACGAATTCGAGCTTGAAGAATGATGGGAGGCAACTCGCGAAGTCATCATCTTTTTTTGACTAAACGATTTCCACCTCACTCGTCCAAAATACCGATTTTTCCCTTCTTATACAATATACGTTCTTTGGTTGCACGTTTGAAAATTTGGAACACGCAGTAGCGACCTCGCGCTTCAAATTATATCATATAATAACTGCTACCCTTCACTAGGTGTCGCGCAGTGGTCAAGTTTATAATAAAGTAGCTTCAGAGCCATCTGAAGGCGTAACACCCGCATATGCCGCATATGATTTTTTAATTTATGAATTTATTAAATACATGTACATTATACATATTATTTAGAACTTCAATTGAAATCTCCTGCACTTTATGTGATGACATACATATTGTTAATTTGGAGGGTTTTGTGTTTGGTGTTTTTAAGGTGCGGGAAATGGCGCAACTAGTATATAGAATAATAATAGTAGGTGGTATTAGTCCATATTTTCACCAGCGTCTGCCCTTAAAAAACATCTTCCAAAAAAATAAATTTTCAAAACCCCTCCCCCCCTTGCCGAAATCCTGGATCCGCGCCTGGGACATATGTATGTATACGAATACACGTGATTCGTCATCATCGCAATAAACATTTGGTTTTCGTTGTTAGGTTCGGCTAATTACTAGCCGATGCAGATGCATGAAGCTGTAGTTTGGACTATTTTAATGGTCACTTTGAAAGTACTCCAACCTACCACAAATGGACCATATACTTCAATGATTTTTGCAGTGTATACATACACACACATATACATGTGTATTAATCTGGTCGCAGCTTGTATGGAAAGAATAAATATTGAAAATATGTATGTTTCTTAAAATATGAGGTAATTTAGCAGTAGTGCCCAGCCGAGCCTAGTTGAGGCTAATGTTTGGAAAATATGGAAAAAATCTCAATTATTTTCAAAAATTATTAGCATGAAAAATTTTACACCTGTTCTTGTAATTTATTTTTACGAAGAACCTGTATAAAGTTATCTTCGAAATCAGCCTATACAGTCTGGAATCGGTTGAAAAATACAAAAATGCAGTTCAACTTAAATAACTTCGTATAAAATACACAATAACTGCGGCGTTATTTCATCCTATACATTGTTTTATTCAGGGACCGTAACTGTTATAACGTTTGTAATAAAAGTCCGCAAATAATAGTTATTTGAAGACTTTTATTTTAAAAGTCAGCATATAACACTTATTTTTGAGTTTTATTATAAAACTCTATAAATAACACTTATTGAGGGCTTTTATAATAAAAGTCTATAAATAACTGTTATAATTGAGTTTTATCATATCACTCCTGAATAAAACTCTTTTGGTGAGTTTTATTTTTACGGCCTTATTCGGGTGTGGTAACATAATTTACTTTACTGGTGAAATAAAGAATCTGGTACTTTAAACATTCTTTTCGTATTCTGGCAGCAGAAAATTAAGTAACCACCTCAATACGTGGTAACAATTTGTTACCATTTCAGCCCGATTCCATTCCGTTCGTATGGAAATGCTTTGACAGCGTTACCATTTGTGCCAGAATACCAATTGAAAAGATGGTAACAATTTTCAGCAACATAAATTACCAGTAAAGTAATTTTCCGGTAACGCTCGGAATAGCAGTGTTAAAGTCCATCAATAACTGTTACGAAAGACTTTTATTCATAAAACTCATCTATAACAGTTATTTACTGAGTTTTATTTTTTACGTCCCAAAATAAAACTCATTTGCTAGTATTGTATGTATGTATGGAGCTACCTAAAAAAAGTATGTTATATACATATATATGACCGCAGACAAAAAAATGCATATGGAAATTTTCATTTATATACATACCTTGGTACATACTTTGGTACATATGTACATACATCCTATTAATATTATATGTAAATGACAAAAGTATGCGTTATGGTCGTCATAACTCAGATAATATTTGATCCCGATCAATCATATTTGGTATATGGGTTATACAGATGAAGATGTAGATAATTTTGGAAAAGTAGGGTGTGTCACCCCCACCACTCCCCCCTTGGGAACAATTTTTAAAAAATTCGTTTTTCGCGCTAAAAATATGTCCTTAAAAATATGATTTAAGCGCTAAAAATATGCTCTTAAAACTTGGTTTAATCACTGAAAATATGTCCTTAAATTTTTTTTATATACTTAATAAAAAGATATACGGCATGGAAGGTTGTGTGCTCACTTTTCATGCAAGTGGTTCCAGGTTCAAACCGTGGCCCGGACAAATATCAAAAATTAGTTTTAAATAAAATTAGATTGTAATAAAAAAAAATTATTTTTATTAAAGGTACATATTTATGTTTTTATAGGTACAATAGCGAAATAAAAAATTCACATTTTATTAAATTATAATACTTTTTGTAACAAAAAATTATTTTTATTAAAGGTACATTTTATAGGTACAAAAGCGAAATAAAAAATTCACATTTGCGAAACACATCTTCGTTACCAAAAGAAAACAAGTATTTTTACATAATTATTTATTCAAATTGCTATTGCTGTAAACTACAAAATTTTGCGATAAATTTTCAAATAGAAAACTATGTCGATTGTCGGGGTAAGTTTTTAAACGTAGAAAAAGATCCTTCCACGTTAAGTGAAGTTATCGGGCGTATTTAAAAGCAAGAATTTCAGTCACTGTGTTGCGTGTAGTGCTACACGTTCAATATGAATATTGCGATATTTTTCTCGCTCTGAGGTTCAAGATATTTTACTTCCGTCCTTTTCGAACTTTCACTTTCAATTCGTTTATTGCCAATATTGTGATCCGGATCGCGGATTTCAAAATTTCTAAACATTTTACGATCCAGAATCGCGATCCATTAATACTCGATGCTACACTGTCAATATGAATCGCGATCCACGGATTTCATCAATATATATTGACCGCCTGACGTATGCCTATGCACATATGTAGATACACAGCTGATTCGTGTAGCACATTTGAATGAAGCATTGAAAAAATTATTAAATTCGCCTTGAACTTGTCAGACAAAGAGGAATGACAAATAGTATGCGCATATACAAAACAAAGTTGCCAGAGTAAAAAATGTAAATAAAAACAATTTTAAGAGCGAGATGGAAAAATATGAGGAAATACTATGCTAAAATAAGAATTTATAGCAAAATATGCCAAAAATATGCAAATAAGTCAAAATATGCAAAAATAAGCCTTTTGACCTAAATATGCGAGAATATGCCCTAACAAGTTAGGCTTATTCTCTTCGTCTTGAGCTAAAACGCCGATATATTTATCATATGTAAATAGGACTGCAACAGAAAAATATGCATTTGCATATCTTCTGCTGCCCTTCTCATAACATAAAGGCTCAGCCGATGGCTCCAATGGCACAGTTTGGCTCACAGCAACATCGCTGTGGCTCAGCGTCGTTCCCAACAACAAGGAAATCGATTTCGGTAGAATAACGCATATTTCTTTTTAACAATTAATGTGTACACTAAAAATAAAATTTCGTAAAAAACTACGAAAGACTTTCGTTGTCTAGAGTTTCGTAAAATGTATGAAAGTTTCGTATATATTACGAAAGCATTTTTCTCAACAAAATCTAATTTTACGAATCTTTCGTAATATTACCAAAGGGCTTTCGTAAACCATTTCCTAATATTTTTTTAGTATATATTACGAAATATTTCGGAAATATTACGAAACACTTTCATAAATTTTCTTAAAATTGTCTTTACGAATAATTTCGAATTGTACGAAAGTTTTCGTAACATTATCTAAGAATTAAAAGATTTACGAAATACTTTCGTACAACAATATTTTACCGTACAAGTCTTATTTCATTGTAAAGTGTTGAGTCGGTGCAATAATATCAAAAATTATTTAAGTAGTAAGTGCGTAATGAAATAATGTATAAAAAAATAATGCATTGTATATAAAAATACAACATTGATATATAAAATAAACTCTGATATTTTGCAACTTGATTAAACTTAAGGGTGAGTACATTAGTTGCATTTACTTTTTCCTTTTTTTCGGTCTTATCTATTTTCCCAAATAAATACTTAATAAAATAATAATAGATAGAGATATCTCTACACTCACAGAAAAACATTTTAAAAGCATACGAAAACGTGCTTAAAATGAGCAAAAACGTATTTAAAAGTGATGTAGATACGACCATTTTTATTTTAAAAATGTTCATTGTAAAATTGCAAAATCAAGAAAAAAACATTTAAATTTAAAAATGTTTATTTTTAATTGGGAATAATGGCTTCAATATAGAGATCTGTTCTATGTAATGCTCAAACTGGTTACCTAAGTAAAGGGAACATGAAAAGGAAAAAGAAAGTCAAATGAATGGAATTGGAAAGACTGGGAAAGGGAGAAGGGAGAGGAACCCAAAATATGTAGAATGGAAGAAGGAAGGGGTGAGAGAGAGATTGGGAGAGGGGAAAGGAGAATGAATAGGATGGTGAGAGAAAAGGAGGGGTTACGGAGACCGATAGGGAAAGGAAAGGGAAAAGGAAAAGGAAAGGAAAAAGGAAAGGGAGATGAAAGAGAAAGAGAAAAGAAAAAGAAATGTAGAGGGAGAAGGACATGAAGAGGTAGAGGTATCACGTCCAAGCGAGGCGGATTTAATTTAGTTATGGATCCCACAAATGGCTTCAACATTTTTGATGAAATTTAGTATTCAAACTTCTAAAAAGTTTCATTTTTCCACTAATTTTACTAGACTCAATGCCGAGACAAGAAAGATTAGACTTGATTTTGAACTTAGGAAATAATTTCTTAATATCAAGAAAATCCAAGAAAAATGGATTTAAATAAATAAGAAAACATTTTTTGCTTCAAGCAAAATTGGATTTTAAATAAATAAGAAAAGAGGTTTTAATTAAGAAAAATTGAAAAAAATTTTTTTGGTAGAAGTTATGGATCTATTTCGGAGACCTAATGTTTGTTATTGTTTTCAGATTTTGTTGTTTTTCTGCAGGCTCTTCGATTTACACATTTACGTTTGTTTTCACATGGCCGTTTAATTCTAATAATTATTTTTATGTTAATTTTATATGAGTTATTGGCCAGTTTTTAATTAAGAAAAATTGCAAAAAAAAATCGAAACGACTTACGTTCGATCCTTGAATCTATCTATCTATCTATCTATATATATAAGGATGATAGTTTGTTTGTTTGTTTGTATGTTTGTTCCCTATGGACGCCGAAACTACCGGACACAATGATCACCTGGTATTAGATTGAAACTACGACCACATTTAATTCTGGTATCTCAACCCCTTCCCGAGATATAGGCCAAAATATGGACCCAGATTCCTCCGAAATATTTTCTGCATTATTGGTATCAAATTAAAGATATCAATCAGAGCTTCAATAGAGAGTTCATTCCGTTCCAATTTTCCAGTCGGTTCTCCAGATAGAGACCAAAACGTGGACCCGGATGGCCCCAAATATTTTTTCTAATATCGGTATCAAATTAAAGGTGCTGATCAGGGTATCCATATATATTTTACACTATACGGATATCTCAATCGTTTCCCGGGATTGAGGCCGAAACATGAACCTAAATAGCCCCCGAAATATTTTTGGCCATTATTGGTATCAAATTAAAGGTATCAATAAGAGCTTCAATAGAGAGTTCATTCCATTCCAATTTTCCAGTTGGTGCTCCAAATAGAGACCAAAACGTGGACCCGGATGGCCCCAAATATTTTTTCGCAATATTGGTATCAAATTAAAGGTATCAATCACAGCTTCAATAGGGAGTTCATTCCATTCCAATTTTCCAGTCGGTTCTCTAGATAGAGACCAAAACGTGGACCCGGATGACCCCAAATATTTTTTCGTAATATTTGTGTCAAATTAAAGGTACTGATCAGGGTATCCACATATATTTTACACTATACGGATACCTCAATCGGTTCTCGGGATTGAGGCCGAAACATGGGCCTAAATAGCCCCCGAAATATTTTTGGGCATTGTTGGTATCAAATTAAAGGTATCAATCAGAGCTTCAATAGAGATTTCTTTCCATTCCAATTTTCCAGTCGGTTATCCAAAATATATTAGTAATCATGATGTACACCGATATGTGCAACGGATGGCTATGGAAAGTTGTTGATAAGGAACGTGAGACGGGGAGAGAGAGATAGGGGGAACGGGAAATGCTGACTGGTGGGGAGACAGATAGGGAAGGGAGTGGCATAGTGTGATTTGTCGCAGCGAAGTGTGACGGGTATTTGCTAGTCTATATATATAAGGATGAAAGTTTGTTTGTTTGTTCCTTATGGACGCCGAAACTACCGGGCCGATTACATTCAAATTTTGAGACTATGATTACCTGGTATTAGATTAAAATTATGACCACATTTAATTCCGGTATCACAACCCCTTCCCGAGATATAGGCCAAAACATGGACCTAAAGAGCCCCGAAATATTTTTGAGCATTATTGGTATCAAATTAAAGGTATCAATCAGAGCTTCAATAGTGAGTTCATTCTATTCCAATTTTCCAGTCGGTTCTCCAGATAGAGGCCAAAACGTGGACGCGGATGACCCCAAATATTTTTTTGCAATATTGGTATCAAATTAAAGGTGCTGATCATGGTATCCATATATATCTTGCACTATATGGATATCTCAATCGGTTCCCGGGATTAAGGCCGAAAGATGGACCTAAATAGCCCCCGAAATATTTTTGAGCATTATTGGTATCAAATTAAAGGTATCAATCAGAGCTTCAACAGAGAGTTCATTTCATTCCAATTTTCCAGTCGGTTCTCCGACGTGGACCCGGATGACCAAAAATATTTTTTCGTAATATTGGTATCAAATTAATACCCTGATCAGGGTATCCATATATATTTTACACTATGCGGATACCTCAATCGGTTCCCGGGATTGAAGCCGAAACATGGATTTAAATAGCCCCCGAAATATTTTTGATCATTATTGGTATCAAATTAAAGGTATCAATCAGAGCTTCAACAGACAGTTCATTCCATTCCAATTTTCCAGTCGGTTCTCTAGATAGAGGCCAGTGATCTGCACAAGCAGCTTGTTTGCCCTTTCAAGCGCTTGAAATTTTTTCCAATCTCTCCCTTGCTTGGTTTGCTTTTAAACAAACAAGCAATAGCTTGTTTACAATTTTTTCAATCTGCTTAAAAGCGAAACAAGCTGATTGAAAAATTTCCAAGCAAGCTCTTGCTTGTTTGTTTAAAAGCAAACCAAGCTAGCGGTTGCTTGAAAAAAAAATTCAATCATTTTCAAGCAAATTTCAATCAAAAGCAAGCAGGCTGGAGGAGATTTTCAATCAGCGTTCATTTCGCTTTTTCAAAAGCAGATTTTTAAGAAGATCTTTCAATCATTGGATGTGAACGAATAGGCGCACAGAAATGGAAGATGAACTCAAATCTGATCTAGTATTTTTCTGCAGATAATTGTAAGAAAATGAAGGACAAAGCCTTTTGTACATATTTAAGCATGCATATACCCTGCAAAAATTCCTGGTTGTTGACAAATCAGGTCTAAAAAAGGTGTATGCTGGCAGGACTGCTTCTGTTATGCACTCACTCTGTCTACTGCTAACTTTCTAATACATGACATCAACAAAAGAAAATCAGCCTTGTTTCAAGCCTTACGCCATACAAATTTGCTATCCTTAAAATTTTCTAGCCTTATTTCGTTATTGGTGGGTATCAGTGATCTGCACAAGCAGCTTGTTTGCCCTTTCAAGCGCTTGAAATTTTTTCCAATCTCTCCCTTGCTTGGTTTGCTTTTAAACAAACAAGCAATAGCTTGTTTACAATTTTTTCAATCTGCTTAAAAGCGAAACAAGCTGATTGAAAAATTTCCAAGCAAGCTCTTGCTTGTTTGTTTAAAAGCAAACCAAGCTAGCGGTTGCTTGAAAAAAAAAATTCAATCATTTCCAAGCAAATTTCAATCAAAAGCAAGCAGGCTGGAGGAGATTTTCAATCAGCGTTCATTTCGCTTTTTCAAAAGCAGATTTTTAAGAAGATCTTTCAATCATTGGATGTGAACGAATAGGCGCACAGAAATGGAAGATGAACTCAAATCTGATCTAGTATTTTTCTGCAGATAATTGTAAGAAAATGAAGGACAAAGCCTTTTGTACATATTTAAGCATGCATATACCCTGCAAAAATTCCTGGTTGTTGACAAATCAGGTCTAAAAAAGGTGTATGCTGGCAGGACTGCTTCTGTTATGCACTCACTCTGTCTACTGCTAACTTTCTAATACATGACATCAACAAAAGAAAATCAGCCTTGTTTCAAGCCTTACGCCATACAAATTTGCTATCCTTAAAATTTTCTGGCCTTATTTCGTTATTGGTGGGTATCAGTGATCTGCACAAGCAGCTTGTTTGCCCTTTCAAGCGCTTGAAATTTTTTCCAATCTCTCCCTTGCTTGGTTTGCTTTTAAACAAACAAGCAATAGCTTGTTTACAATTTTTTCAATCTGCTTAAAAGCGAAACAAGCTGATTGAAAAATTTCCAAGCAAGCTCTTGCTTGTTTGTTTAAAAGCAAACCAAGCTAGCGGTTGCTTGAAAAAAAAAATTCAATCATTTCCAAGCAAATTTCAATCAAAAGCAAGCAGGCTGGAGGAGATTTTCAATCAGCGTTCATTTCGCTTTTTCAAAAGCAGATTTTTAAGAAGATCTTTCAATCATTGGATGTGAACGAATAGGCGCACAGAAATGGAAGATGAACTCAAATCTGATCTAGTATTTTTCTGCAGATAATTGTAAGAAAATGAAGGACAAAGCCTTTTGTACATATTTAAGCATGCATATACCCTGCAAAAATTCCTGGTTGTTGACAAATCAGGTCTAAAAAAGGTGTATGCTGGCAGGACTGCTTCTGTTATGCACTCACTCTGTCTACTGCTAACTTTCTAATACATGACATCAACAAAAGAAAATCAGCCTTGTTTCAAGCCTTACGCCATACAAATTTGCTATCCTTAAAATTTTCTGGCCTTATTTCGTTATTGGTGGGTATCAGTGATCTGCACAAGCAGCTTGTTTGCCCTTTCAAGCGCTTGAAATTTTTTCCAATCTCTCCCTTGCTTGGTTTGCTTTTAAACAAACAAGCAATAGCTTGTTTACAATTTTTTCAATCTGCTTAAAAGCGAAACAAGCTGATTGAAAAATTTCCAAGCAAGCTCTTGCTTGTTTGTTTAAAAGCAAACCAAGCTAGCGGTTGCTTGAAAAAAAAAATTCAATCATTTCCAAGCAAATTTCAATCAAAAGCAAGCAGGCTGGAGGAGATTTTCAATCAGCGTTCATTTCGCTTTTTCAAAAGCAGATTTTTAAGAAGATCTTTCAATCATTGGATGTGAACGAATAGGCGCACAGAAATGGAAGATGAACTCAAATCTGATCTAGTATTTTTCTGCAGATAATTGTAAGAAAATGAAGGACAAAGCCTTTTGTACATATTTAAGCATGCATATACCCTGCAAAAATTCCTGGTTGTTGACAAATCAGGTCTAAAAAAAGTGTATGCTGGCAGGACTGCTTCTGTTATGCACTCACTCTGTCTACTGCTAACTTTCTAATACATGACATCAACAAAAGAAAATCAGCCTTGTTTCAAGCCTTACGCCATACAAATTTGCTATCCTTAAAATTTTCTGGCCTTATTTCGTTATTGGTGGGTATCAGTGATCTGCACAAGCAGCTTGTTTGCCCTTTCAAGCGCTTGAAATTTTTTCCAATCTCTCCCTTGCTTGGTTTGCTTTTAAACAAATAAGCAATAGCTTGTTTACAATTATTTCAATCTGCTTAAAAGCGAAACAAGCTGATTGAAAAATTTCTAAGCAAGCTCTTGCTTGTTTGTTTAAAAGCAAACCAAGCTAGCGGTTGCTTGAAAAAAAAAATTCAATCATTTTCAAGCAAATTTCATTTCAATCATTGGATGTGAACGAATAGGCGCACAGAAATGGAAGATGAACTCAAATCTGATCTAGTATTTTTCTGCAGATAATTGTAAGAAAATGAAGGACAAAGCCTTTTGTACATATTTAAGCATGCATATACCCTGCAAAAATTCCTGGTTGTTGACAAATCAGGTCTAAAAAAGGTGTATGCTGGCAGGACTGCTTCTGTTATGCACTCACTCTGTCTACTGCTAACTTTCTAATACATGACATCAACAAAAGAAAATCAGCCTTGTTTCAAGCCTTACGCCATACAAATTTGCTATCCTTAAAATTTTCTGGCCTTATTTCGTTATTGGTGGGTATATCCGCAAATTTTGCAACCAATACTTTTTATATATAAATGGTCTTGTCGTCGAAACATTCAACAATCCACCCTTTTGTCTCCAAATAAAAGAAAATTTGTATGTATGCACACTCAGAGAAAAAGCAAGCTAAATTTCAGTATAGCGGGCTTAAATCAAGCCGAAAACGTTATGAAAGTCTGTTAAGCTCGAAAATGCTAAAATCAAGAATATATTCTTATTTTTAGGATGATATTTTTTGAGAATAACAAGCTTATATAAACTTATTTTCAGCATTGCCCATGATTGGTTTGAGAATGTAAAATCTTATTTGAAGAATGTTCAACTTTGTTTTAAGAATATTTTTTCTTGATTTTCCACTTTTTCGAAATTCAAAATTCAAAATCATTTAACCCACCTCACAAAATAAAAAAACGAAAATGGTTATTTCAATGAATTGTATTTTAATTAGTTTTAGTTTCAGAAATGTACATACGTATATGCATATATAGTAATATATATAATATACAATTCATTTTTTACATACATATACATACTTTATATGCATATATAAATGTATATATTCCGCACACATCGTATATTATAAAACTATAAATATTTACATATTTATGCAAGAATAATTGATGTCCAATGCGCATGATACGTAGGCCTGTGTGAAATCGGCTCCAAATAAATGCCATCCATGCTAATGAAAACCATAATGGTGCAATTTTTTTTGGATTTCTTCATTTGATGGAAAGTGGCCGATAATAGTTCCATGCCCGACAGTTCTTGCGCCGATTGTGAACCTTTAAGGGGATCCAAGAAGATGGAAATAATGGCAATGCGCAGTAATACAAGATACATAGATAAACCATTGATACATACTTTGAAATTTTCATTGTCTGGTGCACGATTCAAGCTGCCATGATCATTGGAGCCATGCACACAAAAGTTGCCGCAAAACTGCAAATCCTCTTAGGAGATGATGGTATTGGAGTCCCCGCCACTACAATGAGCGCCACTTCAAAGCAGTGCAAATTCATTTTTTTTATTTTCCATTTCGTGCATTGTATGTATGAACGTATATTTTCTTTTTTTTTGTTAAAAAAAAAAGTTTTCGTTTGAACAAAAAAAGCTACGACTATTGAAAATTATGTACATACAAACATATGTATGCATGTATGTATCCTTTCAGAGAAAACTTTACACTACATAGTATTCTTAAACTAAGAATTTCATTCTTAAATCGAAAATGTTATTCTTAAAAAAGATTTTTATATTGCTTCAAGAATGCAATTCCGGTTTCAAGATTGGAGAAACTAAAATTTTACATATTTTTCCTTAATTTGAGTAGTTCTTAAAACAAGTACGGCATAGCTTGATTTTAGCCCGCAACTTTTCTCTGAGTGCACATATGTACATATGTATGAGTGTGTTTTTATGAGTTTTTATGAGCAAAGTGGAATGTCCGGCGAACGTAAATATACCTGCAAAAAATGCGATTTCTCCGGGACGTATCCGGGATCAATCGCAAGGGAGCATGCGACTAATACAAGTTTACATCCCTTTATATGGAGCGAATTGATCGTATTTATTCGAGCATATCCTTTGAAGAGACTAATTGTTCAATTTGTATACCCGAACAGGTACAAATGTAGATTAATCGCTTTCATCCAAAGTAGTAAGCCAAGGCTATTTTTTATGAAAATGTCTAAAATTTTAAATTGTTATATATGTATATTAGAAGAAAGTTTATTCAATTAGCTTTTATCGTGTAGTGAAATCTTTTCAAAAAATTAAGTATTTTCTGAAAATATTTTAAGTTTTGAGAATGCATTATGCGAGTGTAAAAGACATGTGAAGAATTTGTTGTTGTTTGAGTTGTTAGCCAAGGCTTTCTTTAAAAATTATAAATGTTCATGCCTATTTAAATATTTTACAATAAGTTTTACTTTTGTAAAAAAATCTATTCAATAAATTAAAAATTTTGTAAATAGTCAGTATTGAGTGTATAATTGTAATTGATTTTTCCCGTTCGGTATGAAAGGGATTAATTTACATTTATACCCGTTCGGGAAAAATCGAGGCCTAATTGTGGACTCATTGTTCCCGAAAGAGATCAATCCGGGATAAATCTCTATCGGGATTATTCGCACATTTTTTTTCGGGATATGTATTTTGGTCTGTTACAAAAGTAGGTAGAATGCCATACATGTATATACATATATATGTATATTTTGGTTTTTTAACAAAGTAGGTATAGAATACAAAAAGGTTAGAATATTGACGCCTTTGCAAATAGAGGATAGGTAATTACACAAGGCCATTCATATGTACATATTTACATACAAAAATATTTTCCTTTGTTGACAAAAGGATAAAATACTGATGCGTATAGAAAACAGAATGTATATACATACATACATGTGGTATGTACATACATACAAATTTTCTTTTTTTTGGGTCGAATGTGGAACATTTCGACGACAAGACCATTTACATATAAAAACTGCTGGTCGCAAAATTTTCTGACATACCCACTAAAATATTTTAGCCTTATTTAAGAATTAAACAGCACATTTAAAGGCTTCGAAATAAGGCCAGAAAATTATAAAGGTAGCAAATTTGTTTGGCGTAAGGCTTAAAATAAGGCTGCTGTTCTTTTGTTGATGTCATGTATTAGAAAGTTAGGAGTAGACAGTGTGAGTGCATAGCAGAAGCAGTGCTGCCAGCATACTCCTTTTTTAGACCTGATTTGTCAACAACAAGCATTTTTGCAGGGTATATGCATGCTTAAATATGTACAAAAGGCTTTGTCCTTTACAATTATCTGCAGAAAAATACTAGATCAGTAGTGAGTTTCTGTAACTCATATCGATCAATGTTCTCTACTGAAATAGTCGATTTGACGTCATCATGACGTCATTCTCGATGCATGCGTTTCTGTATGAAAATGAGTCGAATGGATCGATAGAACTGACAAATCAGCTGATATGTTCCATTCCAATTCAGTAGGAATGATCGATTAAAGGTGTTTCTGTAAGCAAAATAGTCGATATATTATCTATCAATATACTCGCCAACTTTTTTAACGGTGAGAAAGCTTTCACCGGTCGAAAAAATGGACAAAACAGCCGAATTCAGCCAGAATGTAAGTATATTTTAATTAAAACAAATTATTTATGTATATATGTACATACTATATATTAATGAATATACATTTAAATATATTTAATATATATTTAAAGGATTTGTAGAGTCTCTTAAGGAGCGTCTTTGTACTCCCAAAATGCACACATACACACGTTTCTGCCTGTACATGCGCATTGTCGCTTGTCAAATTAGAAATAGGTCTATATTTGCGGCAGCGACAAATGCAACCCTTCTGCCGTGAAGTCGTGCTGGCGTTAAAATGTGTGCGCCCATAAGAACGTGTGCATTTTACTTTTGACAGCTGACTGCTTTTCGCTCGCCGGTTCGAATGTGCTTAGAGCATTACATTTATTTTGGCGTTTAAGTTCTCGATTGGCGTTTCATTTCCATCACTGTTCCGAATTTTATCGATTATTGCTTGTAGAAACACTCGCTATCGATCAATAGAGTAGTTTTGATAGAATCGACGTGACGTCATCAAAATAGACAAATCCACTCGATTTCTTACAGAAACTCACTACAGATTTGAGTTAATCTTCCATTTCTGTGCGCCTACTCTTTCACGTACAATGATGGCAGATTTTCTTTAAATTCCATGTTTCAAAAGTTAATTTGCTTATAATAATACTACATACAGCAGTAGTTTCATTGGAATGATTACTCAATTGACCACTTACAAGCTGGTGAGAATCTAATGACAATTAAGCTACTTGCATTTTTGTCACATTCCCGCTAGTTATTTGTTTCCACAATTTCTTAGTTTTTTTTTGGGAATTTCAATGTCCTACTCATAAACATACATTTATGTGCATACATACAAATTTTTTTTTTGGTCGAATGTTGAACATTTCGACGACAAGACTATTTACATATAAAAACTGCTGTCGCAAAAGTTGCGGACATACCCACCAAATTATTTTAGCCTTATTTAAGAATTAAACAGCACATTTAAAGGCTTACGAAATAAGGCCAGAAAATTATAAAGGTAGCAAATTTGTTTGGCGCAAGGCTTGAAATAAGGCTGATTTTCTTTTGTTGATGTCATGTATTAGAAAGTTAGGAGTAGACAGAGTGAGTGCATAACAGAAGCAGTCCTGCCAGCATACACCTTTTTTAGACCTGATTTGTCAACAACCAGGAATTTTTGCAGGGTATATGCATGCTTAAATATGTACAAAAGGCTTTGTCCTTCATTTTCTTACAATTATCTGCAGAAAAATACTAGATCAGATTTGAGTTCATCTTCCATTTCTGTGCGCCTATTCGTTCACATCCAATGATTGAAAGATCTTCTTAAAAATCTGCTTTTGAAAAAGCGAAATGAACGCTGATTGAAAATCTCCTCCAGCCTGCTTGCTTTTGATTGAAATTTGCTTGAAAATGATTGAATTTTTTTTTTCAAGCAACCGCTAGCTTGGTTTGCTTTTAAACAAACAAGCAAGAGCTTGTTTGCTTTTAAACAAACTAATCAGCGCTTAGATTGAAAAAATGCAAACAATCCCAAGCGCGCTTGTGATTGTTAGGTTACAAGCGGCGCTTAGATTGTTTGTTTTCGTTGCTTGCTTGTACAAAACAATCTGTTTGAAAATTCAATCTGCTTGTGCAGTTCACTGATAGAGACCAAAACGTGGGCCCGGATGACCCCAAATATTTTTGTGCAATATTGGCATCAAATCAAAGGTGCTGCTCAGGGTTTGCATATATATTTAACGCTATATGGATATCTAAATCGGTTCCCGAGATTGAGGCCCAGGCATGAACCGGAATAGGCCGAAACATTTTGAGCAATATTTGTATCAAAATGTAGTAGTAATCATGATGTACACCGATATGTGGACCCGGATGGCCATGGAAAGTTGTTTATAGGGAACGCGAGAGGGAACGGGAAATGCAGAGTGGTAGGCAGACCGCTATTGAAGGGAGTGGCATAGTGTGATTTGTCACAGCGAAGTGGGACGGGTATTTGCTAGTATATATATATATATAAGTCCATAGCTATCTCGATTATTTCATGGCGTTACAATCCACCGTTATGTGATTAAAAATATAATGCCCTGTGTACTAGTTTAGCTATGTATAAAAAAGACCAAGGTTAACTTAGTCATATCAGCACCTTTATTGGTAGCCAAAGTGCTTGGTAATAAATCAACAAGCTTTGTATTCCAAGGCCGGGTATAAATTGTGTAAGTACTTTGGTGAGTTTTACAAGTTTCTTGGGCCCCATACAAATTTTTTAACTAAGTCTACTTTGTTGGTTTTTGTAGTTTTTTCTCTGTGTGTAGCAACAATAGTCGTAACGCTATCGGTATCAACCAAATTAATTTTGATATTTCGCTGATCCATTCTTGTTTAATTTTTTCGCTCTCGATATTAAATATATGCTGTTACTGCTACGACACCATTAAGTGACGATACTGTTATAATTATGGAAATCCAATGCCGGATAACTAATTCCAGCTTAAGCCACGCAAAGAAACGAAAAAGTGTTTCACAATTTGCTGTGATGCTATCGAAAGAAAAGGATAAAAAATTCATTTAAATTGCACGGGGAAATTTGAAAAGATGTCTTATATATTAACACACCTCGTGTTAAACATACGACATTTATTTAATAAACATATTACAAGAAATCAAGTTCAAAGCTGTTTAAGCAAAATGCAATGTTGCAATGAAATAAATAAAATTAATGTGTAACGTAAATGCAAGAAAGGTGATAAATCAGGTGACAGAAATTAATTGAGTTATTCAACCAGCATTTAAGATGATTTTTAAAATACGGTCGCTTATACGAACAATCACGAAAGCGGAACACACCTTGCAAATATGCATACACATATACATATATATGTACGTATTGCACCCTAATCTATCGCACTAAATTGTAAAGTGACACAACTCAAATTTCAAAAATTTTCAGAAGACCCAAAAAACCTTTTTTGTTTACAAGCAATATATAATATCGTCGGTCTTCTGCCAGAAACACGAATGTGAAATTTTTTCTAAGTGCGATGTCTGCTCTTTATCGGGTATATATTGATGTAATAACAATTAATATTGGTATAAATTCTTGTGTAAACATACATACATAATATATACTTGTATGTACATAAGCATATATACAAATATTAATTGTTATTATATCAATATATACTCGATAAAGAGCAGACATCGCACTTAGAAAAAATTTCACATTCGTGTTTCTGGCAGAAGACCGACGATATAATACACTGCACAATGGTTCAAAATTCAGTTTTTGAGAAATAAAATAGTTAGAGTAAAGATATCGAACTAAAACTTTTCGTAGCGTATTTAAAAGTAAAAACAATGTCTCATGACGAAAATGAACGAGCCACGGCCATTTTTCGCTTTTGCTGCCATATATATATACATATATAATAAAAACTCTAAATTTAGGTTGAATTTCAAATAGAAATAAAACTTTACTTTTCTCAAGTCAGATTTTCGATGCTACGTGTAGTTTTTGAGATATTGTTATTTTAAGTTCATTAACTTCGCGATAGGAAACTTTAGTTTTTTTATTTTTTTTTTCGCAAGTTAATTAAATTAAAATAACAATATCTCAGGTACTAAAGAAGACATACGAAAAACTAGAACTATATTTTCAAGGGAAATTATTGGGCTTGTAGATCCTATATATAAAAGTGAGTTTTATATTTTTATTATTATCAATATAAAATTGTAAATTATCGCCATTGTCGAAGTTTACTTTGCTCTGAAAAAACTCGCAGAGCATTGTTCCAGCTTTATCCACATATATGATTAGCGTGGGATACTTTTACTCTACTAAACACAAAAGAAGCTTTTCGTGGCAGAAATACACTTGGAGGGTATGCCGCCCGCTGCCGAGAAGTGACCGCTATTTCTAAAAACCCAATAATTGGGTTTTAATTAATTAGAAACATTTTTTGGGATTTGTCCGGGCTTGGGTTAGAACCCGAGACCTCTGGTATTAGAGGCGAGCACTCTACCAACTGCACCACAGCGGCACAAGCCATGGCATGGGAAAAGGCCACGTACAATGGATATTTTTCAATTAAAAGATACACTGATTGAAATGTTTTTTTTTTTTTTTTGTTGTAGTCGCTAGAGATGTGTTCTGTATACTGGATTATGAACGGAAACCGATTTAAAAAAAATTTGAGTTGTGCACTTTATCATTTATGGTGTCAAACACTCGTTCCTTCCAATAAATGTTCAAAATCACTTTTTCTCTTAACTTTGGTCACCGTTTCCTGTCCTGGAACATCACATTTCCATCTTAATTTTCGGCCGTTGGTAAAGTTTGCGCTGCGTTTTATTTTACTTTTATTTTGAAAGCATGTGGGCCTTGTGGAATTGAGCTGCAATATCGTCGTTGTCATCATCCAATTGAAGTTGCCAGCAACCAGTTAGCAAATCCAAGACATATAGACATACATTAAGGTGGTCCAAAAAAATTAAAACCCAACAAATCATTGCAGAACAAGGCAATTTTTATTATATTACTCTTAAAACAATTATGGGATTCACAAAGTGTCATAGAGTCATATGTCATATTAAAACATTGTACGAAAATAATTATAAAAAACTTTTCCGAAGCCCTGTGAAGAAGTAAACAAAAACAGCGGATTAAATACCACGACCTAAAAGCATATCGGTCACAGTTGTATTTATTTAGTACTTTTACAGCCTAGAATGCAACAACAAAATATTATGACTAATGATGATATGACGTAATATGCCAGAATGTGAATCCCCTATATACATATCGTCGCCTGAGAAAACGAATGTCGTATGTAGCAAAACATAGTTTCGAGAAAATCGACTTTGAAGTTTAAATTGGAAATTCTCAAAAACTGTACAACAGATTTTTCTGTTATTTGGACGAACTGTAGAGAGTATTATATATTTTGACTTGCAATTTGCAAAAGTTGGATATCTTTAAAATTATGGGAGATAAACGACTTTTCATTCAGTATGCATTTGTCGTATGTGACGTCTGAGCACCAATACCTGTTTATGAAAGCACATACGACAAAAATTCTTCTCTTTTTTCAAATCGGAATGGTTATGAGGCGCACATTTTTTGAGATATCGACTTGAAATTTGTCAGTTGCATATATTTTGATGATACTTTGATCATTTGTCGGAATCCACCACATCGGACTAATATAAGATATAGCTCCCATACAACTGATTGTTCAGATATAGCTGTTTTCGGGTATAACTTCTTTATTTGAGAAGATAAGGATATGAAACTTTGAAGTAGTTGTACCCATATGGACCTAATAAATGTCACTAAAATTTGTTAAGATCGGACCACTATAGCATATAGCTCCCATACAACTGATTGTTCAGATATGGACATTTTGGGATATAACTTCTCCATGTAAAGAGATAAGGGCATGAAACTTTGAAGTATTTTTACCCACATGGACATAATAATAGTCACCGAAATTTGTCAAGATCGGACCACTATAACATATAGCTCCCATACAACTGATTGTTCAGATATGGAAATTTTGGGATATAACTTCTCCATGTAAACAGATAAGGCCATGAAACTTTGAGGTATTTGTACCCATATGGACCTAATAAATGTCACCGAAATTTGTCAAGATCGGACCACTATAGAATATAGCTCCCATACAACCGATTGTTCAGATATAGCTGTTTTCGGGTATAACTTCCATATTTAAGGATCGAATTATACTAAAATTTCCAGTAATTGGTATTATACTACAATAAAATATGTCAGTGAAAATCATTCAGATCGGATCACTATAACCTATATCTCCGATACAATATTTTGGTTTATTCTCAGTAGCTCAGCGGCACATACGACATTTGCTTAAAATAAACAAACACGAATTTATATGGAAATTTGTCGTATGTGTGTTACATACGACAAAAGCTTACCCAAATGGAAGTAATTTTGTAACATACGACAAATGCATACTAAATAACTCAAAAACTAAAAGAGATAGAAAAAAATGGATTGGAAAAATTAAAAGATTAGGTCCGATTTAGTTAATTTGCATCAAAAACTAGAAATTGTCGATTTTATATTTATTTATTTATTTATTTATTTATTTATTTAGGTTTTCATTAGCCAACAAAAACAAAATGTCTTACAGACTAATGGATATAATTAATATAATTAATAGAAAGGCTTAAAAATTATAAACTTAATAAAAATATGTAGGTATGAATTAACATTACTTAATAGCAAGATTAAGCATACTAATGAACGAAAGCCTGCGGAAGAAAAATCAATCTCCCATTTTCTAGAGATCGTATTGAATTCAGTAAGAGCTCGATTTATGGGTGCATTAATCACGTACAGCTTTCTTATAATAGCAATATGAAACAAGTCAAAATTACGCAACGCTCTGACTGGAGTGTTAAAATCAATCCGTTCAAGAAGCAGGGGGCAATCAACATCACCACATATGTATAATGTCAAATACAAAAGATAGAGATAAAATTGTTCTTCTAGATTCCAGGGATTTTAAATTTATAAGAGGGCAACGTGAGTAGTAGGACGGAACTGGATCATGAAATCGAAGGGCATTCAGAGCAAACGAAATGAAGATTTTTTGAATGCGCTCAATTCTAATAATATGGCAGGCATGATAAGGCCTCCAAATGAAAGATGCATATTCTAGCTTTGACCGAACAAATGATGTATAGAGTAATTTACGTGTGTAAGGACATGAAAAATCTTTACAATTACGTCTGACGAATGCTAACATAGCGTAAGATTTAGGAATTATATAATTAATGTGGTTAATGAAAGTGAACTTTGCATCAAATACAACACCCAGATCCAAGGTTTCACTAACAGTTTGCAAACGACAATTCGATAAAAAATAACAACTCCGCAGGGGGGAAAGGCATTTCGCAAAAGTGATATGAAAACACTTCTTAACGTTCAGGGGCAAACAATTATTACTACACCATAAAATCAACCGATCAAGATCAGCTTGAAATGCCAGCGTGTGTGATATATTCTTCACAATCGAGTAAATTTTCAAGTCATCTGCGTAGAGCAAAAAATTAGTGTTTGAAAAACATCTACTAATGTCATTAATAAAAATTACAAATAATAGTGGGCCCAAAATACTACCTTGGGGTACTCCAGATGATGCAAGGAAAGAATAAGATTTTGAATTGTCAACGACAACCACACAACGTCTATTTAACAGATAGGACCTCAACCATGAAAGGAATGTGGAGTGAAAACCTAAGCATGCCAATTTTTTTATTAAAATTGTATGCGAGACTTTATCGAAAGCTTTCGAGAAGTCCGTGTAAACCACGTCCATCTGATTTCCCATATGAAAGGCTGAAATACAATCTTCCGAGAAGACCGCCAAATTTGAGACCGTAGACCTACCCGGTATAAACCCATGCTGGTTTGGGCTGATAACGCTTTTAACAGCAAAGTACATTTTATCTTTGATTACACACTCAAAAAGTTTCGAAGTAGAGGAGAGCTTGGCAATAGGTCGATAATTACTCACATCACTTCTATTGCCACTTTTAAAAATTGGAGTAATAAAAGACAATTTCCAATCATCAATGAAAACCCCCATAGAAAGAGATCTGTTAAAAATTACTTTTATTGGATAAGCAAGCGAAGAGCAGATCTTGAACAAAGCCACCGAAAGTCCATCAACATCTGTTTTCAGGGAATTCTTAAGTTTGGTAATACCATTAAAAATTTCATCCAAAGATAATATTATTGAGCCAAAATTAGTCGACGATTCCAGGTCACACTCAGAATCCAGTTCACTAACAGATGGTGAAGTAAAATTGGATTTAAAAAAATCTGCGAACAGATCAGCAGATGCATTCATCGATGTAGATGATATATCATTAAAATATAAGTTGGAAGGAATACTAGAAGTCGATTTCCTAGATTTAATAAAAGTCCAAAAAGCTTTTGGATTTGACTTAATAGTGGCTTCATAATTTTGAATATAATTATTATATAAAAAATTTTCTAAACAATTATATTTTTTCTGATATTCTTTAAACTTTAAAAGATGTGCTGAATTTTTGGTTTTTTTGAATTTACCAAACCATTTATTTCTCAAGTTCTTCAATTTCTTTAAGTTTTTAGTATGCCATGGAATTTTGTATTGCCTCTGTTTATTCAACGGGATATTGGCAATGGCAATTTCATTCACTATTGACTTAAAACGTTTAAAACTATCCGATACATTCAAACCAGACAATATCGAGTCCCAATCAACATCCGCAAGTAAATTGTTGACATGCTCAAAATCACACAATTTAAAATTAAAAGAAGTAATATTATTTTCATAATTAATAGGAGCAAACTCATAGAATTCAATATTAAGAGAAATGGGAGAATGATGACAACTTGCCACAGAATCAGAATAATGACATTCATGAAGTTTGTAGTTCATATTGCTACTAATAAATACAAGATCTAAAATTCTATTTAGCTTATTTACAATATTGTTAACCTGCTTAAGATTAATATTCAAAAGCTATCAATAAGATACAACTCATTACTATTATTAACATTGTTAGGAATGAGAGCTGTATCATCAAAAGCTGTTGACAAGTTAATATTCCCCAAATTAAAGTCCCCTAGAACTATCAAATTATCATCACCACCTAAACTAGTGACTAACGATGTAACATTATCTGCATGAGCCTTGTAAAGGCTCTCAGAACTACTTGGAGGAACGTATGAAACGCATACAAACAAGTAGCCAAAAGAACCACGAATGCCGACACATAACTGATCCAAAAGAGAATCTTGATTAATTAGTAACTTAGTTGCAGCATGGAATTTACAATTGACAGCAATAAGCACACCACCTCCCCTCGTACAACCAGTTTTGATGGTGTCCCTATCTTTTCTAAAAACGGCATACAGGTTTGGATCAAAAAATTCTTGATCATAAAAATCAGCGTTAAGCCAAGTCTCCACAAAAACAAAAATATCATAATCTTGCTGCGCACTTAACTCACGTACCAATTTAGCTTTGGTTCTAATGCCGGAAAAATTATGATAAAAAACTCTAAGTTGATGCGATTCATTAAAAAGATTTAAAGTACGAAAGATTGTCATACGACATTCGTTTTCTCAGGCGACGATATGTGTTCCCTTTTTAATGATAAAAAGTTCTATTTAGAGGTCGCTTAAAGTATTTGAATTTTTGTATCCGTAAGGTGGTCCATAAAATTGAAACCGGAAAATTTACTGCGAGACAAGGCTATTTTATTCCATTATTCCTAAAACAATATGTGCCCCTTGTTTTAAGATAAAAAGAATTGTTCATTTACGTTTGTTTTTACATGGCCGTTTAATTCTAATAATTATTGTTCATGTTCATTAAAGACTTCCCACAAAACTATGTAACATCCCTGAAAAAAGGGAATGAAATTTGGAGGCATTTACGCGAACTCTAATTTAATATATTAAAGCAACATTTTCGGTATAGATTCCCGTACAACAGTCGCATGAACTGTGGGCTATTCCGCGAATTTCGGTAGAACTTTATTTTCTTCATATAATTTTGGACCACCCTAATGTACATATTTATGTAGTATCACACATGCAGTTGTCTTCATCCTTGGCGTGGTGCTGTCTTGTTCTTCGCTGGTTTTGGATTAATTTGTATCGCGTATCAGCAACAAATAAAAAAAGAATAATATCGAAAACGTTTCGTCTTAAGCGTCTTTGCAGTAATAACTCTAAAATACAACACCGCGGTGCACCGGTTCTTTGTTGCAAATATGTAAGTGAGGCCACAAGTGGAACGTAGCGCACTTTTACGTATGATTTTTATACTCATATGTAGTATAAACAGTGTTGTATTTGATGTTGTGCGTAACACCTGACAGGAAATGAGATAGATATGAATTTCTATGTATCAAAATTGTCAGGGTGAAAATGGATCATCTGCCCATCCAAATTTGACTACGAAAAAACAAAAATACACTCTTTGTAATGTTATTGAAGGATTGCGGCTAATTTCAGTGCATTTATTGCAACTTATTATCTTTAAAAACTATCTTAGCGAAAAAAAGATATTTGAGCAAGCTCAACGCCATTCGTAAGAGAAAGACTTCTTCTTTAAGATGCTATGTGTCCTTTTTTTTTTAAATAATCTGTCGTTTATATATAACCTCAAAAATTTGCAAAAACGGTGTTTTTTGCACATTTAGGTTAGGCTATCTCAAAATCCTGACGTGATAGAGCAATTCTGCGTCCAGATTTGAATTCAGCGCATCGAAAACCTTTAGGAAAGTATGGTCTGGTTTGTGGTCAAAAAAATCGCTCTCATTTTATCGGCCTGTGTAATCAACCGTAAACAACTAAGTATTTTATGTACGGTTTCGACCGAAAATGGTTTTCCCTACTTTTTTATAACTTTGCCATTCCGAATGTTGTTTCTTTTAACTATACTGGCGAAATGATAAATTAAGTATTCTTCAGTATGACACTAACAACAACCAAGACATGTCGCACGCTCCCGCCAAGCTTTGCTTGGCCAACTCTATTTCCCGTACACACAAGCCACCGCGACGATTATTTATTGAGTTCTTTGGTATTTTGATAGTATTAAAGCCGGAATTACAATAGCGCTGTGGCTGTGGCAGCGACTGTTTTTCGAAATCAGCTGATTTTTAGAAACTACGGTTTGTAATGAAGCGGCACATAATACAGCAGAGGCAGCTGGCAGCACCGCTCCGTTTAGCCCAAATTCTAAATTCGCAGCCGCTACCTTGAATCGCAGCCAACTTCAAAGTGTTGATGTGAACTTATGTCTGTTTCCGTACTATCCAATGTAATATATTTTTTACTAATTTTGTGTTTCCGTACTTTGATGCCAGCAAGCGGGAGAGAATTTAATTTTTACTTAATTAATTTCCACTAGCAAATATTGCTGGCGGGATGCAAAAGCAAAGAAGAAGAAAGAGCAGAGGAAAAAATGAAACAAGATTGATTATTTTAATTGAAAAAAGTAGACATGAAAATGGTAAGTAAATTTATGTCACCACGTGTCCAAGGTAAAAGGAAACAGACCTAATATATAAAGAAGTCACTGCCAAATACTGCGAACGCTCTATTGTGTTTGGTCTGGCAGTCACTGCTCATATTAGACGCATCAGCTGATTCCGAAAACCGTCGCTGCCCGCTGCCACATCGCTGATGTAATTTGGGCTTAACATTGAAACAAATTATTATGATTGCGAGATTTATTGAAGTGTTTCAGGGAATGTAACGATTTTAATAGTAAAGAAAACAGCCAAAAATATGCATATGTACATTAATTCAAAACCGAACAAATCATTGCATAACAAAGCTATTTTATGCTATTATTCATAAAACAAAATGTGTTCCCTCTTGTATTGATAAAAAATGCATTTCTTGTTCATTAAGGACTCCAAAATATTATGTATCTTTACACTCAGGTGAAAAAGAAAAATAAAAACATACACTGAGAGAAAAAAAATATATGGAGGGGTCAAAGAAATTGTTTACCTATTTTGAACACTACTTTCTTTGTTTTGCGTAAATTTTCCTTAAAACATGTTAAAAGGTTTATAAAATATTGTTGTTACATGCGTTACCATGGTTTCATATACTTGTTTTGAAAAAATTCATACATTAAAATAATGAAAAATTCTTTAAGCGCCATTCCATTCCCAACTTTCCTTATTTTGAAGACTTGATTTCTTTAATTTTGAGAAATTAAATTCCCATACAAATTCCCATGGCAACGAATTTGTTTGAATGTTTTTTTATGTTTTTCCACATTTTTGAGAAAATTTACACAAAACAAAGAAAATTTTGTATTGGGACGCGTGTTCAAAATAAGGAAAATTATGTCTTTGATCGAGAGAAATTTTTTTTTTGAGTGTATCGACGCTTCCAAACAATACTGTACTAAGTCTGAAAACTGTGTTTTGCAGGGGAAGCTCTCAAAGTTTAAATTCGATATTGTATGCTTAGAATGTCTTCGCTTGTAACTTCTATTTGGATTGAAAGGTTATTACCCAAACTCGATACCATCTAAGTTAGGGTTCGCTTTATATAAAACCATAAAAATAAATATAATAATAGTGGCCGCTGTGGTGCAGTGATTAGTAAAAATCCAATTATTGGGTTTTTTAAGAGCAGCGGTCACCTCTCGGCATAGGCGGCATACCCTCCGAGTGTATTTCTGCCACGAAAAAGCTTCTCACAAAAAATGCATTCGCCGTTCGGAGCCGGTATAAAACTGTATTTCCACCCAATTAACAGGAAAAACAAAAGGAGCACCCCTCGAATTGGGAGAGAAGCTCGGCCATAAAACTCGTCAGAGTTATAATAGCGCCATTGTATTACATTATTATAATTCACCTGATAATCTAAGAGTTTGACCATATACTAATTCTGCAGGACAGCATTTCAAATCTTCCTTAATAGAAGTACGAAGTCTTAGTAGAATCCAAGGAAGAATATCAGAACAGTGTACGTAATCTCCTGAAGCTGTGTTAGCAGTTTTCAAATTTCTGTGAAACCTTTCAATCATTCCATTTGATGTAAATTGAGATCCTTGATCTACAGTTATTTTAAGTGGAATGCCAAAACGATGAATATAATTTTGAACCAAAGTAGTTGCAATTGTAGAAGCAGAAATATCTTTAATTGGGTAAGCTTCTGGCCAGGGTGTATTTCTATCAATTATAGTTAAAATGAAACGATTTTCTCTTGACAGAGGTAATGGACCAACAAGGTCCAATGTATATTTTCAAATCGCCCATAAATTATATTAGTCTTTAGTATAATAATAATAATAATTCCCAACGGTTTACCCTCCATTTCCCGCCCGACCGCCGCGAGGGGCGCAATCCGCATGACGCACGGATATATTTTTTAATTTTGCCAAGGTGTTGAGTGGCTTGGAGTTTGTTAAACGTCGAGTTCTTATGCTGCTCAGCTACAGAATAGAAATTCATCAGCTGATTACACATACATAAGTTTATATATACACTTAGAAGCAATTACTTAGTTAACAATAAAATACATATTATACTAAATTAGTAGAAGGAAACTAGATTTTATATGTTTTGAAATTTTTGATTTTTGATAGTTAATTTCTTTACGAATATTAGGACAATAATATTTTGACTGTATTAAACGTCTAGTTGTTCGAAAACTTGGATGTGATAATGAATGAATTTTATCAAAAATAATTTTTCTCATTGAATTTGGAACAAATGGTCTAAAAGGTTGTTGAGTAATGTCACACCAAATGTTAAGATTAAGGACTGGTATATTTATTTGTTTCAAATTATTTTTAGAATTTTTGTTAGAAATAATTTCATATAAAATTTTATCTTTTTTTTGTTATTCATATAATGTTTGTAAATGTATGTATATCTTGAGAAAAAATTGTGCTTATATCTGGAATTCGTGAAAGAGTATCAGCAACTATATTATCTTTTCCAGAAATGTATTGAATATCACTTGTGAATTGTGCAATGTATTCGAGATGTCTAATTTGTCGAGGTGATTTGTCTGTTTTTGAATTAAGAATGTGTGTTAAAGGTTTATGATCTGTGAATACAGTAAATTTTCGGACTTTAAAAAAATGTTTGAAATGTTTAATTGAATTGTAAATTGCCAAAAGTTCTCTGTCAAAAGTAGAATATTTGCTTTCTGTAGTAGATAATTTGCGTGCAAAATATGCAAGTGGTTCTAAAGTGTTATTACTAATTTGTTGTAAACCTGCACCAATTGCAATATTTGATGCATCTACGGCAAGTGATAATTGAACATGTTTATCAAAATGTAGTATTAGTAGTAGTAGTTTTATTTATTTATATATATGTTTCTTACATGAAATCAAAAAATAACAATATTTTGAACAATAAGGCTCAAAAATAAATAAACAAATAAAGAATCATAGACAAGCCAATGAAATGAACGGTGTCTTCCTCAGTACATAAGTTGCAAATAGAACAGTTTACAGGGGAGCAATTTTTAAAGGCGTTTGCATTAAGGTTTAGCAGACCTCCTCTAGCGCGAAATAAATCTAGTTACAAAATATTAAAAATTTATTTTTCCTTTTTAGTACATTTTTAAATTAATATTAAATAAAAGCTTTTTAAATATTTTTTTTACTTTGTATTAGTATGTACAATATATATTATATACGTAGATTATATGTGTTATTTGGAAACGGATATTATTGCGCTTTCTATAACACATTCTTCGAGCAGGAAGAAGAAGAACGTAAAACAAAGACTAGAAAAAATAAAAGGAAAAAATTAAAAAAGCTGCGTTGGTTGTATAAAAAATCGCAAGGTGTGTGGCATAGGTTGGTTCAATTAGCTGTTTTATAAGGTTAGAGATACAGCCATTAGCAAAGTTCATGCAGCATTAATGCAATCGCTTGGAGATGGCTCTTCAAAATACGGGCTATCAATTACCCAATATGGGTTCCTAAAAAATAAGTCGACAAACGAAAGTGTTTGAAATTTAGAAAATAGCTTCGAACGGCAAAAGTGGAAAATGGGGACTAAAAAGTACTGCGCCCAAACATCACCAAATCCTTGCACCACTTTCGTGGTACTCAAAAATGTATCTTACAGGGTACTAGTCGCTGAATCAAATGAAGAAATCAAGAGATACAAAATAACTAGTTGTGTCTCTAAAAGATGATGACCAACAAGTGATGTTTGACTTCGAATCGGCGAATCTGATGGCGAGAGAAACAAATTCAGCGATGCTATATGCCGCACCAATCTGGGTAGACGCCCTGAAATGGAAGGCGTACGCAAAGCAGTCTTAGGCTAGTAAGCGTGTTCCGCACCGTCGATGCAGCAAAGGAATTGGCAAATATGACACCGATAGGAACCATGAGCATTTACCAAACCAGAAACTAAATAGGTCGGACGAAAAAATGCAAAGCCACTTACTCAATTATGGGGTTTTTATAAATAGCGGTCACCTTTCGGTAGTGAGCGGCTTATCCTCCGAATGTGTTTCTGCCACGAAAAAGTGGGCATAGGTCCAAATTTGTAGAAAAAATGATAAGGAGCACGCCTCGAATTGGGAGAGAAGGTCGGCCACATCTCTTCAGAGTTATAAACGTGTCAGTGTATTATATTATATCATTAATGAATCTCGGAGAGTTCACCAGCTACATCCTCAATAATTTCACTCAAAAATCTTGTAAGGGGAACTGCTAGAAAATTACACAAGTTTACGAATATCTTGAAAGTTTGCCTTTCGACATAAGCTACTGTTCGATATAAACATAAATATAAATTACCAGAAAGAAAGAAGAATTTAGAGGTATCTGAATTTAAATTGTTATGTTAATTCCTACGAAGTAATTGAAGTACAAATCATTTTTTTGCTTTTTTTTTTAAATTATAAATATGAATTTCTTTAAATTAAATGGAATAAACTCTTTAAAAATGTGTTTCTATTTTAGGTGCGTTGGGAACATTTTAGGTACGTGCTCGTTTAAGTACAATACTTTTTTTTCTGAATATCAACACTGTTCCGTAGTAGTGGCTTCGGGGGTTCGCAGTTAGGTTTAGCATGTTAAAGTGTCGCACTTTGGCTTTGGAGGATAAAAAAATGGTAATATATTTGGAAATAAACCAAAAAAGAAATATATATGTGCCTCTATCTCAGGATATCGAGAGCAAAATAGCATAACGATTTACTATCCTTTTAGCACAATAGATCTCATTGTAGGTCGCGGTGCAGTATTGCCCTATAATAATACTATCCTTTCGGTGTCACTTGCAAAAATCGATTACAACCTTCTTTTCTTAATTAATCAACGCGTATTTAGCATAAATAATTAAATAGCGGAAAAGAATACCATAAACTACGAAATGGGATAAACAAAACCCATTTTAGTCACTTATTTTCAAGCCAGGCATCCGGGACACATAGGTCGCATTCGGATGGAAAGGGTTAATTTAATCGTGGCACCGCTAATTTCAAGTTGTCCATGTCGCAATTACGCATCAATCCGCGTCAATAGGTATGAATTTACATATGTATTAGGGATTCCAATTTTCACGATCACGGCATTTTCGAGATTTTTTTTATAATCCCGGGTTCTCGGGATTTGGACATTAATTATTTCCCGACATTTTGGGTTGAGAAAAGGAAATATATTTTTCGTTTAACGCTACAACTTTCAAATGTAAAAAAAAATATTGATTCAATGCCATTTTTTATTTAAAGCATAAATTATTTCATTAGCATCAAAATAAAAAAAGGAACGTAAATTCAGGCGTATTATTTAATAAAACTTAATTGTTTATTCTAGTTACTTAAAAAAAAAAAACGAACAACCAACAGCAAAATGACATATCTGCATTTGGTGAACTAAACATTTGCCTGTACAGTTGGTACTTCTAAGATATTAAAAAGAAGGCTTGCGATCATTTGATAATTTCTCATAAAATTTTTTATAATTCAACGAATGTGTCGTTTAAATTCATATTTTCAAGCTTGTTGAAAAATTCTGAAAATTAATGCAACTTCCGAATATACAGCTGCGGAGCTTAGTATGGTAATGTGCAACTATCAAGTCTATTTAAAATTCCAAAAACCCTTTAGAAAAAAATGGCAAAAAATCAGGAATAGAAGTTATGAAATGAGTTTTACCACAATAATTCTAAAGATTTTAAAAATACTTAACGTACGTTTCCTTTCAACAAAAAAAATCGAAAATATTAATCTTACTTTGACTAATGGACTTTTCTATTTTGGCAAAAATGTCGCACTTAATCTGCATTTTCTTCGGGCTGTAAATTGTTTTTGTTTTATACACCGCAGATTCAACACATTTTTTAGGACTGCTTGTTCTACTAAGAAAATGTAAAACTGGCCCGACTACGGGGCAACATTTTCTACTCTTAATCATTCATCACATGAAAAATGCAACATGTTGATAATGCTGCCAAATAATAATGCAATATTTTCGTTCAGAATAGTTTCGGGATCAATACAAATTATATATAAAATTTATCTTTTCTTTGCTATAATAGGGGAGTATTCCGTCCTTATTTTATCTCGAAAATCCCGGGATGAAATTTTAGCAATCCCGGGATTTTTCGGGCGTCAAAAAGGCTGAAATCCCTAATATGTACATATGTATGTACATAGCATGATTCGTAATCGAGGCGAGACACAACAAGCTTCTGCGACCGTGCTCTGCATACGCAATTCTAATAATTTAATTGCGGATGCAGTTTACTTTAACTTTACATTGCATTTGATTTACAGAATTTTTATTTTGCCTTATTGGACACTTTTTCGCATTCTTTATTGCCTTCCAAGATATTTTTATATACCAAAACGTGCATATGCGATAAAAAGATAGTGTTTAAAAAATGTGTGACCACCTGTCAGCGATGATAATGTGTCGAGCATATGCATGAACTCCATTAGTATCATAGCCAACATATCTAGCTCCGTCTCGTGTAGGTGTGTAAATGCAGATGTATGTACCCACCAAAAATCTAAGCCTTATTTAAGAATTAAAACAGCAGATTTAAAGGCATGCGAAATAAGGCCTGAAAATTATAAGGGAAGCAAGTTTGTATGTCGTAAGGCTTAAAATAAGGCTGATTTTCCTGTGTTGATGTCATCAGGCCATAAGGAGTACTCTCTCTCTCTCTCTCTGAGAGCACACCTTATTCCAAAGGCGAAATAAGGCCTAGATAAGTATTAGAGAGTTAGGAGCAGACAGAGTGAGTGCATAACAGAAGCAGAGTTGCCTGTGTACTCCTTTTTTTGACCTGATTTGTCAACCATAAGCAAAACTTTTTTGCCGGATATGTATGTACGTATGTATGTATGTCTGTGTTTTATATTTGTGCAGACGCCTCCAATCTTTTATTAGTTCCATAATTGAAATTCGATACAAACTTTTTAATGTTCAGCTAAATACTGTGTATACTCGTATGTATGTGTATTACACGGTAAATAATTCCAGTGTGTTGACCTAATAAAATTCTGACCATAACCTTAAAGTACTGAAGGCTATAAAGTAATATTTGCTATTCTGTGAAACAGAAATATAATTTAATGATTCAAAATTACATTGGTACATATTTATGTATATACATATATCAAAATTGAGTTTCTCGTGCGTCAAAAAGTGATATCTGATACGCCTAGGCTTTTCAGATTCAAGTCATAGTCTATACATCCGCCTTGATACAGTGTGCTAGGATTTTCTTCTTTGAAAGAAAAATGCAGCAAATACAAAACAACCAATACTGCTGTGCATGCAGATGAAATTAAAATTCGATTACCACTTTTATTCGTTAATAAATTAAAGTGGCAATGTGGCAGCACAGATGGCAATGACCAGTGTGGCCAGGTGATGATAAAAAGTGAGGCTAGATTGAAAAAAAAAGTTAGAAAAGGCTGAAATTAAAAAGAAAACAAGCTAAAAAATCAGCAATTTTTTTTAAAGAAATCCATTGAAATTTATTTTATTTGGTTTTGTTCATTTCCATATAAAAATTATAAACGTAACTTAAAGGGACTATTCTTGTTTGAACACATATCAGGCACATTTTCTCGACTAGTAAATGACTTTTTTTTTAAATAAATACGTATATGTAAATAGTATAAAAGTTCCCAAAGACTAATAAATTAAATAATATCTTCTTTGTCTGATGAATCAGAAGAAGCTCTTCGTATAAATTATGCATATTTACCATAGAGGTGACATCATCAGTAATTTCAAAATCATCACAACATTTGGATACACGTTTTAATGAACATCTAATATTAAGCAGTGAATTAAGCATTTTAATTTTTAATCTATTCCTTAGCTTAGTTTTTAAAATGTGCATGGCACTAAAAATTCTTTCAACATCTGCATTACTAAGTGGTAGTTGTAAGTCTCATAAATTAAAAAATCTTTATCATGAGGGATGTACGTTCATATGAATTACTGAAAGTTCTTGTTGTACAAAACGGCCACACTGGCAATGACAGCAATAAGCTGTTTGATGAAGCCAAACAAAATTTAATTTTCAACCGGCCGCGTGAAAAGCTAAATTGTGTGTTGAATTGTAAACCTTTTTTTCTTATTTCTAAGTAATGTCAAACTAACTAGCTACTATCTGGTTTAGATGTAGTCAGAAAATAGCCATTGACTTTTTTGTGTTCGAAAAGTAGCTACATTATAGTTGGTTGACATCTCATACAGAAGTAACCATAGTTGACCGGATTGTGGCCATCGCCAAACAAAAATAGTTAGTCCGAGTATATGAAAATTTACAGTAAATAGTCAATACCAGTTGATTTTTAAGCAATTTAAAGTTACTTTAACGTTAGATTCATTTCCTGCAGGGATGGCACTAGTGGATTTCAACTACCACTACATGTAGTGGGATAAATTTTTTTTCCACTACCATTAACAGCGTTTAGTGGTAATGGAAAAATTTCCAACCCAAAAAAAAACAATTTCGTGGTAGTGGAAATGTTTTTAACTAAATCTTCTGGAAATGAGTGGTTGAAATCAAAATGAGTGGGAGTAAATTATTTCCACTAAACCATACTAACATATGAGTCATTCTTTTACAAATCGCACTGATGTCGGGAAAAAAATAACACTCTCCGATTTGCTTGAAACTCGGTTTATGGGTTATCCACCTAAAATAAGCTTACACGTATCCGGGGACTTAATTTTGAAATTTTTTTTTCGGAGATATGATCTGTCAATGTTATGATTTTTTCATGAATTAGGTAATTCACGTACATACTCAAACCCCAATATCTCGGCTTGTAGTCATCGTCGAGACTTCATCTTGGCACCGTTTGAAAGCTGAAGAAACGGGCTATTGTTTGTTTTATATAAGATTATTTTCATTGTCTTAAAGTTTAATTAATTGCAAGCAGGTATATTTTTTGGGCCCGATTTACCTCGTAAATACCAGTAAATTAAGGGTGTAAATTATTAAATGCATGTTGCTGGCGAAATTTCACGGCTGCGAACTCAGTACTAGGCTTTATCTCAAAATCCTAACCATACAAAAATTTAAAAATAATAGTTCCGAGCTCAGCAGACCCATACCTGAATTTCGTGGTATTTTTTTTTTAAATTATTTGTAGCCTAGTGTTATTTTAAAAGTTTCCTACTTTAAAACCTATTTATTTTTATTTTCAGGTAAGATTGCATCACACAACCTAATTCTCTAAGTAACAGTGAGGCTAATTGGTAGGTACAGTAGGTACTAAATGTCGATCCGCCAGCTTGGTAGCTAATTTTATTTCTATCATGTTCCAAGTCATGGGTTGAATATCTTTCAAAGCAAAGTCAATTCAATCCACATGGTCAAAAAACCAAACATACATACATACCTATTATCCAAACTTATCAAAACTGTAAACTTTTAAAAGTGCTTTCGTTAACGTTGTTTTAGAAACTTATTATGTCAAAACATACCACAATTCATTTCATAAGTATATTAAGTATAGTACCGCGTATGTATCAGCGCATTCGTGTAAGTGAAGTGAATAATAGGTGTTAGTGCTTTATAACTCTATGTACTAAAGTTTGTTATACCTTTCATGAACACGAAATAGATTATAACTTTATTCTATTGAAAAATAGTTGGGCAATTCACTGGCTATTGTAAAGTTGTATGTTGTAAAGGAAAATGTGCATAAGAACGCAGTACCTGTGAACAGACTCTCGTATGTGTTTTGTTGTATTTCGTTATTGTTTGCAGTTTGTTGTTTACAAAAATTTGAATAAAAAAAATGCCAGGCGAAAAACAGTTATTAGATTTGTTAGCGGCGGATTCAATTCCTATTTGATATATGATACACACGATGCAATTAATTTGTTTTTTTTTTTTTGTCTCACCGCTTCCATATTTTTGTTTAAATTTTTTTTAACAAACTGTCAGAATAAAAAACAAATCAAATAGCACACTCAATAAACATAGGCTGCCCAGTTGTATTGGTTGTATTGAAATTTGTATGAGAAAAATCAACCCTACTGATACACCTATTGTCAACCTTTACCAGTATACAACATTACAATACTTTACAACAGCTTGTGAATTGCCCAAGTGTTTTCACTTACACCTGTAAAACCGCGTATACGTCACTATTGAACAAAATAAATTATGCAAAACCGCTTATACATTCATATGTACGCCAATAACCCCACATTTAACTGTTTTCGCCAAAATTAAGAATATAATCCAAAAATTTACCTTGGTTTGAATTTGGGTTGCAAAATTGCGAACCGTTTTGAATTAAAACAGCTCTTACTCTCTCCTGTAGAATTTTGTGGCAGCAGATACGCGGTATTGTATTTGTACGATACGCGGTTTTGCACTTTAAACGTGGATATGTATGTATTACTCCTAAAAGGTCAAGGGGATGCAAAGTTGTAGTAGTTGCTGTTCTCTTCCGGATGCTCCTGGTCATACATACCGGATTAGTTAAATTTTTGCATGTGGCCGCTGTGGTGCAGTGGGGAGGGTGCTCGCCTGCTATGCCAGAGGTCTCGGGTTCAAACCCCAGTCCGAGTAAACACCAAAAAAATTTTTCTAATTAGTAAAAATCCAATCATTGGATTTTTAAGAGCAGCGGTCACCTCTCGGCAATGGGCGGCATACCCTCCGAGAATGCATTCGCCGTTCGGAGCCGGCATAAAACTGTAGGTCCACCCAATTAGTAGGAAAACCCCAAAGTTAAGGAGCACACCTCGAATTGGGAGAGAAGCTCGGCCATAAAACTCGTCAGAGTTATAATAGCGCCATTGTATTATTATTATATTATATTATAGATATGTATATGCATACGTAAAAGTAATATTTTATTATGCTGCAATTCACAGTAATAAATCGTAGAATACATTTTGTGGAACTCATTACTTTTATTCAACGGCGTAAATTATAGATTGGAGCTGTGTGATACGATGCAACTTTTACAAGCAATAAACACTTAATTAACGTTTTAAAAATTACTTTCCGATAAATTTACATGCATATCCTCTCATTTCCAGCGAAATGACGATTGTGTTGTTGGTGCCCAGTGATCGGCTTGCGTAACTCAAAACCACTTTGCTCACAGATGTTAAATTCCAATTTGATATGAAATTCAATATATTTTCTATTTGAATTAAAATTATTAAATGCAGAAGACAACAAACCTACATTCAGTTACACACAGAGAAAAAATCATAGTAAATCCACCAAAGTTGGCTAAGTTGAAAAATTTTGCATGGGGCCCAAGGAACTTGTACAACTCACCAAAGTACTTGCGCAATTTATACCCTGCCATGGAAAACAAAGGTTTGGTGATTTATTACCCAAGCACTTTCGCTACCAAATAAGGGGAAGTTCTAACTTATGGCGTTTTCGTTTCTGGCAAAAATGTAGCACTAATTCTGCATTTTTATCGGGCTGTCAATTTTTTTTGTTCTACTCCACATAGATTCCACACATTTTTTCAGGGTTGATTGTTCTATTGCCAAAAATGTCGAACTCTCCCCGACCACAGGGCAGAATTTTCTGCCCTTAATATAATCAAGGGGTTGCATTATTTTTGTTTTATACATCACATGAAAAGTGCAATATTTTCTTAGGGCACAGGGCGCATGTTGATAATGTTGCCCTGTAATAATGCAGCATTTTGGTTCAGAATCGAAAACGCTATAAGTTAGCCTTGAAAATCAACAAAGAGTTTGGGAAGCTTACATACGATCTGGAGAAAAAAACAAAGAAAGCGTGAGTAACGAGTACTCATGAACATTGATGTGTAAACAGTTTCGAAATCGAATTTTTATTCCCTTTCCCTTGTTCCTTTAATTAAAATGCGACTATCGTTTTTAAAATTTTTTGTTGTCATTGTCACTGCTACATTTTGTTGTTTTTCTTTGTTTTGTTGTTTGGTTTTTGATTTTTAATTTTTGATTTCTAATTTTGATTTGTTTTGCTAAGAAACATGCAAACTCATTCGGGTCCACGTTTGACCCATATCTCGGGACTCTGTGTTGAAGTCCTGCTCAAAACCTTTCATTTGATACCAATAAAGAATAGAGCTCTATATGAAAGCCCCACTCAACACCTTTTATTTGATACCAATATTGCTCAGAAACATTCAAGGATCATTCGGGTCCTCGTTGTGAGCCATATCTGGAAACTCGGCCTAGGGGTCACAATTAAAAGAGCTTCATATCGAAGTCCTTCTCAAAACCTTTAATTTGATGCCAGTATTGCTCAGAAACATGCAAAATCATCCAAGTCCTCGTTTTGACCCATATCTCGGGACCCGACCTAGGAACCATAAATAATAAAGCTCCCTGTAGAAGGTTTGCTCGAAACCTTTCAATAGATACCAATATTGCTCAAAAACATGCAAGATCATCCGGGTCCTCGTTTGACCCATATCTGGAGACCCGGTCTAGGGGTCACAATGAAAAGAGCTTCATATCGAAGTCCTGCTCAAAAACTTTCATTTGATCCCAATATTGCTCAGAAACATTCAAGGATCATCCGGGTCCTCGTTTTGACCTATGTATATCTCGGGACCCGACCTAGGAATCATAAAGAGTAGAGCTCTCTGTAGAAGCCTTCCTCAAAACCTTTCATTTGAGAACAATTTTGCTCAGAAACATTCAATGATCATCCGGGTCCTCGTTTTGACGCATATCTGGAGACCCGGTCTAGGGTTCACAATGAAAAGAGCTTCATATCGAAGTCCTGCTCAAAACCTTTCATTTGATGCCAATATTGCTCAGAAAAATGCATATCCATACATTTGCATACATGTTCAAACAGGTTGGTCCTTCGCTTCGCTTCGTTGCTGTTGTTGCTGATAGTTGCATTTGCACGACTATGCATGCAAGCATTTGTAAGTACATGCCTAGCATCTACCTACCACCGACAATGCCAAGGTCATTTACGGTTTACGCATTTACGCATTTACATATTTACGCATTTGCATTTTTACGCGTAAACTTTACCTGTTTTTCGAAATCACTCGTAGCTACAGCAAAGATGTTTACACATCAACAAAGCTTGGGAAATATATAAAAGTTTTCTTGTGTAATACGCGCTATTAGATGACATAGTGTTATTCAACAAAGTGTTCTTGGGTAATTTGTGTTAGCAGACCAGTACTTAGGTAATTTTTAAGAGCCACTTTTTATACTCAGCTGTACTAGTACACAGAGTATTATAGTTTTAATCACATAACGGTGGATTGGTGCAGAATGAAATAATCGAGATAGATATAGACTTATATATATCAAAATGATCAGGGTGAAAAGAGAAATCGATTAAGCCATGTCCGTCCGTCTGTCTGTCCGTCCGTCTGCCCGTCCGTCTGTAAACACTCTAACTCACGCAAAAATTGAGATATTTTGATGAAATTTTAAATGCGAGTTGGTATCGAGACTGGGACGGTTGGTATTGAAAATGGGCGAAATCGGACCATGACCACGCCCACTTTTCCTGTATAGAAAAAATCGGAGATTTGGTATCTCAGTCACTAATATAGCTGGAGCGATGAAATTTTACCCAAGTGTTGAGCTCAGGCCCTTAGGAAGAAATTTGATGAAATTTTGGAAAATGGGCAATGCCACGCCCACTTATTAAGGGTCAAACATTGAAAGTTTTATATGTCATAACTCAGAAACTATTGAAGATATATCGATGAAATTTGGTACCCGTGATATATTTACTTACGCAAATGGTTGGACGAAAAATTGCCAAAATCGGTTGACGACCACGCCCACTTTTATAAAGTGGCCTAATAAAAACATTTTAAGCCATATCTCTGTCAAATATAAAGATATATCATTTTATGGCAGAAGTTCAACTGCGGGCATAAAACGAAAAACACAAAAATTATGGAAAATGGGCGTGGCACCGCCTCTTTTTAGAAGCAGGAATATACGAGATTTCTGAGCCTATAACTCGACAAATAATTAATATATGATGACGAAACTTGGTGTGTACACTTTTAATACTTGTGGTAATACATGTTCAAAATTTTAGCGAAATCGGTTGACGACCATGCCCACTTTTATATATGTGTATTATAAAGTGGCCTAATAAAAAGATTTTAAGCGATATCTTTGTCAAATATAAAGATAATTCATTGAAATTTTGTGGCATGAGTTCCACAATAGACCGAAAACAAAAAATATAAAAATTTTGGAAAATGGGCGTGGCACCGCCTCTTTTTACACAAAGGAATATACGAGATTTCTTAGCCTATAACTCGAAAAATAATTGAGATTTTATGACGAAACTTGGTTTATACACTTTTATAACTTGTGTTAATAGACACGCAGAAATTTATTGAAATCGGTTTATGACCATGCCTACTTTTTAACAAAGATATTTCTGGAACACCCTTTGGGAATTTGTAACGTGACATCTTTGTAACTAGAAGTCATAAAGGAATGAAATTTTGCACAAAGAATAATATCCATATGCTTAGTTGGATTACTGATAAATATTTTGAAAATGGGCGTGGCTACGCCCACTTTATGCAACACTTGGTTTTTGTCTTACTGCTCATTTTGATATATATAAGTATATATCTATCTCGATTATTTCATTCTGTTACAATCCACCGTTATGTGATTAAAACTATAATACTCTGTGTACGAGTACAGCGGAGTATAAAAATATGGACAGCCTTAACATAGACTGGACTGACGTCATACAAATTGGCCAAAGTACTTAAAATATACAACATCAACGCTGCATTTAAAACCAAAAGCAACACAAGAAAACTACTACGACACAACGTTAATGAAGAAGCCTTATTTGATAAACAAGGGGTGTACAAACTAATTTGCGAATGCCAAAACAGTTACATAGGACAAACAGGACGAAAGATAAAAACAAGATATCGGGAACACATAGACTACAATAAGAAAATAAAGAAATCATCAACCATTGTCAACCCTTGTGGAATCAAATTTGGCCAACCACATTGCACAAAACAAATGTGTTCCAACGAAGATAGGAAAAGCAGTCAAATTCCTCCACGTCGAATACAAAGGAAAACGACTAAACATACTAGAGAACATGGAAATATACGAACAGAAAACGTTCATGGGGGAAATTATCAACGAACAAATAAACACAGCTTCGGACACATTGTTTGAACCACTCAGGCTAATATACCAAAAAAAGGACAGCAAATATACTAATGAGAGCAACAAAGCTTCACAGAAGAAAACATAACATACTTTTACCTACCTGAATTAAGGCAAAGCACTTTGCATGCATACATACGATAATAAAGGAACCACAGGTAACAAAACTAACATACCGCGTACAAAAAGCTCTAGAGTCTAGACAATGGGCCTAATGGATAAAAATCGAGCTTTAGCTCATACTCAGTTTTTACGTAAAATGTGGATTTTGTATGCATAAAGATTATTAAAATTGCTTGATTTTACCAAAAAAATTAGATTTATCTTATATAAAAATTAAAAAATAATAAAATCCCATGATTCCCATCCAATAAATTTAAATTAATTGGTTATTTCTCGAGATTAAGTTTCAGTTGAATCTCTTGGGAAAGAGTTCAGTTTTTATGCATAAGGGCCAATATCTAGAGTTGCCGGAGGGCTAAACCCATAACTAGAGCTAAAAAATAAGTGAAATCAAGCGCCTCAAAATATGCTACATTTTGTAAATTTTGCTTGTTTTCAGTGACAGGATTGCAAAGATTTTGTCTCAAATTTAAGCGAATCACTACAAATTTTTAATTTTTTTCTTTATTCTTTATAATTATATATTTATTTGATTTGGGTAAGTGGAAAATTAGCTGAAAACTATTAACTGGGGTATATAGCTATTTCGAAAAGGGCTTAAACTTTTCTCATCAGTACCCCTTTCGGGAGTGGAAGTTTGAACCAAGCGTGATTTGAACTTGGGACCTCACAACTCCCACCCTTATGATCGAGTGATTTACACACTCGGCCACAAGAGTGCTGTATCAGTTGACAGCCAATTTCCACTTTTGTCTTTACACACGTATCTACATACATATGTATGTATGTATGTACATATCTACCTTCAATTAGATCGTTTTGTGTACACATGCTTTGCACATGACAACAACACAAACGTATTGAATTTATTTTTAGACAGTTTGCAATGAACGGAGTTGTTGTTTTACCAACATTATATACATTCGTATAAATGCAATTTTTAGTGGCTAGCACGACATTTATTTTTTATCAATTTTTAATTTGATTTGGGTACGTATATATTTATTTATTATACTTTATTTATTATTATTCTTTATTATTATATTTATTTATTGTAGCTTTCTTTGCAATTTTTCGCGTACAACCCATAAAAAACCTTAATAATTTATTTTCTGGCATCCTAGTAAGCAAAAAATCCAATTGCATTCACGGGGGGCTTAGACCCGAATGCACCCACCCTTAAACTTGCCACTGGATGCGCTCACAAACATTACATAGTGAATCTTCCCGGGTGCAGCGGCACTCAAAAACAATAAAGTTCAAAAATTTTATTTTTTGGAATTTTTAAACGGCCTTGAGCTCAACAATAAATAAATGATATTTTCGAATATTTAATTACAATGATAGTTTTTCACAATTAAATATGTCTATTGGTTAGTGGGGTTACAAAGAGGCAAGGAAATATGGATATGCAAATTTGTAAGAACTAAGAACTTACCGCCGTGGCTGGATAGAAAATCGCAAGTGAAAGTTAAGAACAAAGGGAAAAGCGCACTGGCCGGTAGAAAATCAATTTTCGTCCAGTCAACGGCATTGTACACATGTTTATGTGTACCTACATGTGCATACATGTGTAGTTGCATATGCATATAGATTTACATAGGTATTAGGGTGCGACGAAATTTTTAGACTGCCGGTCTAAACACGTAGCATAATTTTAGGCGTTTGATTTTCACCTATTATCCGAGCTCTACCCATAACATAAGATAAATACCCATTTATAGTTCACATTAATGCCAAAAAAGAAAAAACAAAGTAAAAAGAATATAATATGCCTCTTAGTCACACTCTTCCTAAAGGAGGAGGTTCCCAACAACTGCAGCCAGTCCACATGCAGTAATCCCAGGTGCAGCAAACCCCAAAATCCCAAGGATCAACCCAATAAATAGCCCAACCATTAAATCAATCCCACACGACTAGTGTCAACGTACCAAACGTACAACAGCAAATTGAAATCCTCCAAAGGCAACTAAAAATGCAGAAAGTTCTAAATCTCCCACCCCAACTAGCGAATGGAAGATCGCTAATAATCCCAAACCACAACGCGAAAGCCCAGATAAGAGTACTGACTCTAAAAAGGCTATACTTGATAAATATTGGCTTGGAACCCGCCGACCAAATGAAAATAGATTTGCTCTCCTGGAAATTGAGGAAACAAGCCAATATAACGAAAAAGGGAACAGAGTTCTACACCTACAAGACAAAACAAGAACGTAACTTCAAAGTACCTAGTTCTTAGATCCGAAAGAAATTGTGGAATCTCTAAAAGATCTCGGCCACTCAGTCACAAACAGCTGGAATATAAAACACAGAGTTACAAAAAGCCTCAAACCCGACCCCCACAAAAAGGATTAAAAGCCTCCTGCATTGTTTTCGAGCCCCAACACCCAAAGCGTGAAATACCGCAATGCACCAACTGTCAGCAGTACGGCCATACAAAGTCCTACTGCCGTCGGAAAGCAGTACTATGCATTAAATGTGCTGCAAATCACTTATTCGCTGACTGCAAACACAAGATCTGACGATGTAAAACGCGCTCCATGCGGACTCTTACAATTTTTTTTCGACCCTATCTAATGTGCATACATACGTATTTATTCGCAGGTGTCGGAATGAAACTGATATAAATTTATGCCACACATACGCACATCTTCACAAAAAGCCATAATTTTCAAATTAAGCGAAAATGAACGATTTATTTTCCATGAAATCAGTGAGAATCAGCGATAAAAATCACTTCATGCGCGCCACGTAGCCCTGTTCATATACCTACATACATACATACATATGTATGCACATGTACCCTGCAGAAAACGGAATTAATTCATACCCGCATGTATAAACCAGTCGCTTGTGGCAATAAAGTATTAGGGACTACTTAAAGTATTAGTTACACTTCATATAACAGGAACCGTTGAAGATAAATCGATGAAATTTGGTAATATAATTACTTAGGAAAATGTTTGGACGAAAAATTGCCAAAATCGGTTTACGACCACGCCTACTTTTATATATGGGTATTATAAAGTGACCTAATAAAACAATTTTAAGCGATATCTTTGTCAAATATAAAGATAATTCATTGAAATTTTATGGTAGGAGTCCAACTATGGACGTAAAACAAAATCCACAAAAATTTTGGAAAATGGGCGTGGCACCGCCTCTTTTTAGACAAAGGAATCTACGAGATTTCGGAGCCCATAACTCGAAAAATAATTGAGATATTATGACGAAACTTGGTTTATATACTTTTATAACTTGTGTTAATAGACACGCAAAAATTTATTGAAATCGGTTTATGACCACGCCTACTACTCATAAAGTAATGAAATTTTGCACAAAGAATAATATTCATATGCTTAGTTGGATGACTAATAAAAATATTGAAAATGGGCGTGGTTAGGGATAAGGATAGGGATAGGGATATAACGGTGAGCAACACGGTAATCTAGGACTTTTTCTTTAGGCTTTATAGGCATAAATTTTAGGCAGAACAACGTCTGGCGTGTCAGCTAGTATGAAATAGTATAGTATAGTATGAATAAAACTGAACTGAAAAATTTTTGTATGTTATTTTTTTACCAGATTGAGTTTATTTTTTATGGGGACCCGGCTCGGCTCTCTGCGGACCTGACGCAGATAAAACATCAATCATAAAAATTCTTATGGCACATAGGAAAATCTTCATTTTGAAGATTTTTTCAGTACAAATTTTGAAGATTTTTTCAGTACAAATTTTTAAAAATTTTAGAGATCTTCATTTGAAGATATCGTATGAAAAATAGCTGAAAAAATCTTCATTTTGAGGATAAACTGTAACCAATCTTGCCATTTTTACAGATGACTGTATTCAGGCCCGCAGAGAGCCGAGCCGGGCCCCTGGGACAGTTCGCGTTTACGGGCCCCCCTAAAAAATAAACTCAATCTAGTAAAAAAATAACATACAAAAATCTTTCAATTCACATTGTCAGTTTTATTTCATATAAAATAAGATTTACTAGAGTACTTACATATAGGGTCTATGCACGATGCGTCTGATTCAAGAGTCAGTTTAGGTGTATTAGTGAAAATTCGCATGTAGTAGTTACACCGACATGATTCTGGCATGACTCAAGAAAATCAAAATTGATTTGAATTGATTTGATATTTTGCTGTGACTCGCCTGTCAAATTTTGTCAGTTAATTTTCAAACCGTTTAAAAATAAATAACGAAAAGAAAAAATATATTTTATTTTCAAAAATGTTTGCCAATAAGTTCGATATTGATGAAGATAAAATTTTATTTACTTGAATTTATCGAAGTATACAGGTCGTCTGAGATATTCATTTCGAACCTTCTGCAATGAAAACTATTCACAAATGAATGACGCAAGTGAGCCCAGAATGACAGCGAGTCAACACGTACACAGATGACTCGCGAGTCAGACGCACTGTGTATAGACCCCAATACATACATAAATGAAATGTTAGATCTCATTGTTTGATTTGCTTACATTAACTTTTTTAAATACATTTTAAGAGCTTGAATCATCCAAGGAAAACCTTCCGTGCTTTTTGGTCTGCGAATATGGAAATTACTGAGTCAAAACTAATGCTGCGAGCAAAGCTGGACGCCAATGCCAATGTTGCAAGGCTTGTCAAGCTATTTTGGCCCATAGTAGAACGCAAAAAATTTTTCACGTGAGACAATAGACTGAAAGAACGCTCCTCTTCAGCCACACTGACTGGAAGTGTGCAAAATATTCTTAATGCTATGCAGATGTTAGGAAATAATACTTCCATCTTCAAGTTATGAAGTTTGTTCAGAAGTTGTAATGGTGGCAGCGAATCACATCCCAAATTTGTTAAGTGGATGGCTTTGAGATAAATAAATCATCTATTACATCCGTAGAAATATCTATGCCATAAATCGTGCAGAATGCCGTTGCCTTTTCTCTGAGCTCTTCTTCCGACAGATCCTGGTACTTCCACAAAAAACTAAATTTAATCGCAATGTCAGTTTATTTATTTAATCCTTCTTGCACTTGTTCCTGGTAATAACTCTAGTATCTAACTATAAAATCATGGAAATAATAGTAGATAGATAATGGTATTGTTTTTAATAATTTTTTAAATTTTGTATACCTTAACTCTTTGAAATAAATTTAAACAGGGTTACCAACATTTTTCATTTATAAAGTAAATATTTCTGAGAAGCTTGGTTCACCACCTTACCAATTGCGGTACTTTGGAAACTCTAAATCAGTGTTGAACGAAAGAGCAATACAGAGCAAAACGGAGCTGCTCGGCTACACATACGAGTCGTGTGTGTGCTGCTAGCAAGCAATTGCGACGCCTACAACCAATTAGTGTGCGCTTGAATTTCATGCTGTGTACATCGATTGCGCAAAGAATTTTTTTCTTTTTTCTGAGCAATAGGTATGCGACATCTGCTTATACGCGCACACTAATGCAAAAATATGTTGCGCTTGTGTAAGTAGCGCAGTCGGCGGTGTGCATCACTGCTCTAAATCAAAGTCGATTTTCCTCAATTTCAACTCACTTTTCTAGGATTTGCCCATGTATAAACAAGGTAAATATTTGATTGGATGCTTATAATTTTAGTTTGGCGATTTGGTTAAGTTAAACACTTCAATTTTAAAACAATTTTTTGTAGCAACAAAATACCTACATATGTATGTATCTATGAAATCCTAGTTCGAGTACTGTCAATACTGCTTTGCCTTTCCGGGCCCCCAAAAACCTTCCGGGCCCCAGGGCGATTGCCCTGGCTGCCCCCCACCCCCTCTCCACGGCCCTGACTGTATTAAAGGTTTTCAAGAAGGGTACCAAGTTGATACAATATATACTGATTTCACTAAGGCTATTGACAGAATATCGCATAAAATTTGAATAAATAAACTTTGCTGATTGGGGTTTCATTCAATTCAATTTCCTTAGTTGGATAAACTATTATTTGTCGGGTAGAACTGGTGCTGTTATGCTAGATGGTGTGCTCTCAAAAACATTCTCTCTAACTTCTGGAGTTCCACAAGGGAGTGTCCTAGGTCCACTGCTCTTCTTATTTTTTATTGATGACATTGGGTCTTGTTTTGCTACAGCGAAATATCTAATGTATTTATGCAGATGACCTGAAGATCTACTCTACCTGAAGATATACTCATGGTGTAATAACAATCGTCTGTTTCTTAATATGAAAAAATGCGGTAAAATAAAATTTTCAAAGCAAACCTCTCCGCTTCCAACGACATACCACATTTCTACAACCCCTCTGGTGTCATTAGATGAAATTAAAGATCTTGGTGTATTTTTCGATTCGAAATTCACATTTGTCGTGCATATTAATCACATGGTGGCTAAGTCATTTTCTATGCTAGCATTCGTGAGACGCAATAGTTTTGAATTCTCAAATCCCTACACTCACAAGGTCCTTTACGCGGCTTTCGTCCGGTCAAGGTTAGAATACGCTGCATTTATTTGGAGGCCTTATTATCAAACTCACATACACATATTAGAGTCGGTCCAAAAGACGTTAATTCGATTTGCCCTAAGATCTTTAACATTTTCTGAGCCTCTCTCTCTTATAAGTTTAGATATACTTTATGAATTGTAGTCTGTAAGAATATATTTGTTCATAGACTTCATAAATAAATAAATAAAATCTTCACTTATGGCAATGCTGGGTACTAGCCCAATGACTAAATACATGTGACAAGCTTGTCGTCAGTTCACTGTGGCACAAATGTACCAAGTAGTCCAATAATTTTTGCAGGGTAATTGCTGTCGGTCAATTATGTATGCGAATACATGCTAAAGCCCAAATTACATTAGCGATGTGGCAGTGGGCAGTGACGGTTTTCTAAATCTGCTGATGCGTCTAATATGAGCAGTGACTGCCAGACCAAACACAATAGAGCGTTCGCAGTATTTGGCAGTGATTTTTTTTATATATTAGGTCTCTTTCCTTTTACCTTGGACACGTGGTGACATAAATTTACTTACCATTTTCATGTCCACTTTTTTCAATTAAAATAATCAATCTTGTTTCATTTTTTCCTCTGCTCTTTCTTCTTCTTTGCTTTTTCATCCTGCCAGCAATATTTGCTAGTGGAAATCAATTAAGTAAAAATTAAATTGGAGCGATTAGTGTACACTATTCGCCACGATAGAATAGAACATAATAATAACCATGTTATGAAGTATTCACAAAACCTTGTTGCTTCTTTGGTTTGTTTGTTTATTTAATTTGCATATGGCATTAAGGTGGACCAAAAAATAAAAACCCCACAAAAAACATATGTCCCATTTTTTAATGATAAGAAATGTTTTTATTGTTCATTAAGGACTTTGAAAAAAATTACGTATCATCACTGATATAAAAGGAGAAAGAAATTTGGAGGCATTTGCACGACCTCTAAATCTTAATATATTAAGGAAAAATTTTAGGTATAGATTTCCGTATTATATTCCAAATCGGGTTGTTCCGCGAATTTCGGGAGAAATTTATTTCCTTCATAAAACCACCTTAATATGCCAAATAAACTTCCTAACTAATGCCGAAAAAATCAAAAGAATCGAAGTATTGGTTACCGAGTTATTTTAAAATATATAGAACAGTTGGAAATATGTAGATCGTAAAAAGCTCTGGTTCGAAATTTATTTTAGACATATGGTTTCTTGGGCAAAAAAGCTTGAAATTACCCAAATTTTTATAATTGCGATGTGTCCCTGTTAATTTTTTTTTGGCCCCTACCAATCGAGCCGCCCTAGTGTGTATGCATATGCACATACACACACTCACACTAGCAGCGTAATTTTGCTGAACACAACGTCTGGATGTGTGTTTATGAAAATATGTATGTACATACATATATTTCGATTATATTCGAAGTATTCGCAAATAGTGTACACTATTTGCAGAACCTTTTTAAGGTCATGTAATTGTCGCTACGAATAAGTAATTGTATTGGTTCTGTTTATGGTTGTGCTCTACTTGCGTTTATTCTAAAACGACAGAAACAAGTAGGTACTGTAATTGGACGGCCGCGAATATTTTGTTGGCCGTTTCGAATCCATTCGTGCAGCCTTCTAGTACGTAAACACAAAATTAGTGAAAACAAGTAAGGAAGCCTAAGTTCGAGTGGAATCGAACATTAGATACTCAGCTGTATGCTTTCATTGTTTGTTTGCGTTTGATGGAAACACGGTGTACTTTATATAAAGCGAGTGCTGCATAAAGTGGGCGTAGCCACGCCCATTTTCTAAATTTTTATCAGTCATCCAACTAAGCATATCAATATTATTCTTTGTGCAAAAATTAATTCCTTTATGACTTCTAGTTACAAAGATGTCACGTTACAAACTCCCAAAGGGTATTCCAGAAATATCTGTTAAAAAGTAGGCGTGGTCATAAACCGATTTCAATTAATTTTTGCGTGTCTATTAACACAAGTTATAAAAGTGTATAAACCAAGTTTCGTCATAATATCTCAATTATTTGTCGAGTTAAAGGCTAATAAATCTCGTATATCCCTTTGTCCAAAAGGAGGCGGTGCCACGCCCATTTTCCAAAATTTGTCTATTTTATGTTTCCGGTCTATTGTGGAACTCATGTCACAAAATTTCAATGAATTATCTTTATATTTGACAAAGATATCGCTTACAATGTTTTTATTAGGCCACTTTATAATACACATATATAAAAGTGGGCGTGGTCGTCAACCGATTTTGGTAATTTTTCGTCCACACATTTGCCTAAGTAAATATATCATGCGTACCAAATTTCATCGATATATCTTCAACGGTTTCTGAGTTATGACTCATAAAACTTTCAATGTTTGCCCCTTAATAAGTGGGCGTGGCTCCGCCCATTTTCCAAAATTTTTGTGGTTTTCGTTTTATGTTCATAGTTGGAATCATGCCACAAAATTTCAGTGATAGATCTTTATATTTGACAGAGATATCGCTTAAAATGTTTTTATTAGGTCACTTTATAATACACATATATAAAAGTGGGCGTGGCCGTCAACCGATTTTGACAATTTTCCGTCAAAACATTTGCCTAAGTAAGTAAATCACGCGTACCAAATTTCATCGACATATCTTCAACGGTTTCTGAGTTATAACTCATAAAACTTTCAATGTTTGACCCTTAATAAGTGGGCGTGGCACCGCCCATTTTCCAAAATTTCATAAAATTTCTTCATAGGGGCCTGAGCTCAACATGTGGGTAAAATTTTATCGCTCCAGCTATATTAGGGACTGAGATACCAAATTTCCGATTTTTTCTATATAGGAAAAGTGGGCGTGGTCATGGTCGGATTTCGCCCATTTTCAATACCAACCGTCCCAGTCTCGATACCAACTTGCATTCCAAATTTCATTAAAATATCTCAATTTTTGCGCGAGTTAGAGTGTTTAGAGACGGACGGACGGACAGACGGACGGACGGACGGACGGACGGACATGGCTCAATCGATTTCTCTTTTCACCCTGATCATTTTGATATATATAAGTCTATATCTATCTCGGTTATTTCATTCTGTTACAATCCACCGTTATGTGATTAAAACTATAATACTCTGTGTACTAGTACAGCTGAGTATAAATATATTACATTGGATAGTACGGAAACAGACATAAGTTCACATCAACACTTAGAAGTTGGCTGCGATTCAAGGCAGCGGCAGCGAATTTAGAATTTGGGCTAAACGGAGCGGTGCTGCCAGCTGCCTCTGCTGTATTATGTGCCGCTTCATTACAAACCGTAGTTTCTAAAAATCAGCTGATTTCGAAAAACAGTCGCTGCCACAGCCACAGCGCTATTGAAATTCCGGCTTAACTTTGTTTATGTTATTATTTTTAATGAGAGCGCACAACCGGCTATAGACTCACTAGGTGGAAAGCACTCTCGTTTTGTCAGTTGTAATTTTTGTTGTATTTATTTATGTATGTATGTGTGTATGCATGTATGTCTTTCGAATATTTTCATTGCGAGAAAATTTTTGTTGTTGGCCATTTCGACTATGGGGGCGTTGGGAAGTTCATTGACGTCGACCTCAGTTCGGCTACTGTTCTGTTTTATTACATTTTGCTTTTGGCGAAGTATGTAGTTGTGGTTAACTACTGATGATGTCGCCTGTTTAACTACAAGCCACGGCAAATCTAACAAGGTAGGCTCAGCAGCGAATTGAAAAATATCCCATATATTTTGTTATTGTAATTGCTCGCCTGCTATGCCAGAGGTCTCGGGTTCAAACCACGATCCGAGCAAAACACCAAAACAAGTGGCCGCTGTGGTGCAGTGGGTAGAGTGCTCGCCTGCTATGCCAGAGGTCTCGGGTTCAAACCACGGTCCGAGCAAAACACCAAAACAATTTTTCTAATTAGTAAAAATCCAATTATTGGGTTTTTTAAGAGCAGCGGTCACCTCTCGGCAGTGGGCGGCATACCCTCCGAGAGTATTTCTGCCATGAAAAAGCTTCTCACAAAAAATGCATTCGCCGTTCGGAGTCGGCATAAAACTGTAGGTCCACCCAATTAGTAGGAAAAACCAAAAGGAGCACACCTCGAATTGGGAGAGAAGCTCGGCCATAAAACTCGTCAGAGTTATAATAGCGCCATTATATTATTATATTATTATATTATTATATTATTATATATTATTATAATTGGTAGAGTGTAATGTCAAAATGGTATTTCGCCATATATGTAGATTTTATAACACCCTTTTATTGGCTTCACCTGTATGCATATGGGTAATTTCTTTGTGCCTAAAATACGCAACATATTTACTAATGCGATTAATTCAATCAGATGGCGCTGTTTTAGCCATAAATTAAACTTTAATTATTAAAGCTTGCGCTAATAATGAAAAATATAAAAACGCACAACACCAGCACGATCTGCAGAAGAAATCGATAGAATATTAAAAATTAAAAAATGCGCTGCTATGATAAAAATCGAAGGAAAAATTGAGTAATAATTGTTTGAACATTTTCGATTTCGATCACTATTACCAGTCCCTGAATTATGTGAAATTTATTCGTTTATTTTAATAGGGTCTATACTCGTACACGATGCTTATGATTCAAGAATCAGTTTAGGTGGATTAGTGAAACTGTGAATGTAGTAGTTTACACCGAAATGACTCTGGCATGACTCAACAAAATCAAAACTAGTTTGTTATTTTGCTGTTACGCGGCGAGTCAACACGTACACAGATGACTCGCGAGTCAGACGCACTGTGTATAGACCCTATAAGACCGAGAAGAAAGTAAAAAAAATTAAAGAAAATAAAAAATAAAAAATTTAAAAAAAAATTAAAAAATATATAAAATATTTCAAAAAATACACAGAAATATATTTATTCTCTTTATCTAACAAACAATTATCAATTTATAAATTTTCGAAATTTTTCGGGTGTAATTGTAATAATGGAGGAAGTGGGCGGCCGCAATTTTTTGCTCTCATTGTCGGCCATGATTTTTATTTCAAAGTACCGGTGGCGCCCGCGCTTCCATAAGGGCTTTGTGGAGATCACTGGCGTAAAATTTCGTTTTTCGGCGCGCTTGCCTATGTTGAAGCGCTCACCAGCGATGCCGTTCCAAATTATATGAGCGGACAAATAGCGGAGTGTTTCGGAATGACGGACAAAAGAGAGGAGTGATATTGCGGAGTGATGTCAAAAATAAGCAAATCAACAAAGAAATGTGAATATGGGAATATGGGAAAGCAAACGCAAAATTTTGTTTTCGAATTAAGGATCATATTTATTAGAAATAAATAAATTAAATTAAAGTATGTGTTTTTATTCATAACGCATTTGTTTATAAACTTTTGTATACATAAATTATTCCATGTTATGCATTAGATATCATGCCTTGGATATAAAGGTACAAGTTTATGTACATAAGCACCTTTTTTTTGCATTTGGTCCAGGGCAAACTTTCCTGATGAAAACAAAAAAATGTAAAAACCAGCTAATGAGTTTTTATAATTTTAACTCACCTATTGCTTTTAGCGAAGTTGGTTTGCAATTTTCCATGGAATCGCGCACAAAACAAAGATCAAAATGTGAAAAGTTGCCAATGCTTGCTTAGATAGTTGATAAGTATTGCCACTGTGGCAGAATTATAAGGCGTAAACAATAACGATGCCAGATTGTAATTTTATGCATACAAAATTGAAAGTAGCACTTTCTGCATATACTACACAGTTGATTCAAAATTTCTGAATTATTTCATATGTGAAAAAGTGGAGTGATTTACTCAAATAAGAAGTGACGGAGTTGATGAGGTCAAAATTGGAGTGAAATCTTCCAATTGGAGTGACAGCGGCATCGCTGGCGCTCACAAAAACAAAATACGCGGAAGCGCATAAGGCCTGCTTAACGCTGCTATAGAGAATGCATTTTCCGAAGGAAGTAACAACAAATTTATGTGTGTAAATTTATGCAAAAGTATTAATCATAGTAGCACATACACTGTTGAGAGAAAGGGAAAACTAAGAGTAGAATAATTTACATAAACTTAAAGGCATTTCAATTGAATACTTTTTTCTTGTATCTGTATGAATCACGTGCAAGCCAGTGACGGAATTCCTTTAGAATCTGGTTATTTTACGGTTGAAATGTGTTAACTACTTAAGTTTTTTGCACGTAAGCCCACCAACAACATTCGCGTGTATTTTGTTTTAAAACTTAGAAAAAAATATGTATATGTATATATATGTATATATGTATGTATATAAAGGGGTTAAAGAAACTGCTTCCCCATCTTGAACACTAGGTATTTTCTTTATTTTGAAAAAATTTTCCCTAAAACACATTTATACTATGTTCATGCTGGATTTGAAATGTAACATTTTGCATTTTCGAAGATAGCTTTGCGAAAAGTGTTCATGCTGCCGCATTTTGTAAATGCGCATTTGAGAAGTTCGAAACAAACGGATCTAATATCCCAGATTACGCAATCAGGTGTAGAGATTTATTTTTTTGTTTTGATTAATTAAAAAAATAGACCAAGAATATGCAAAATCTATATATATAAAAATGATTTGGTATTTAATTGTAACGCTAAAGCTTGAAAACGGTTGAACCAAATCAAATACTTCCTTAGGGGGGTTTGTTTGTTGTTACCCCGCGAAGGTTTAGTCGAAGAAAAAATAAAAAAAATTAAAGCGTGAATAACGGGTATTCATGAATATTGATGTGTAAACTGTTTCGAAATCGGATATTTATTCCCTTTTCCTTATTCCTTTTTTTCCTGGTTTTCTATGGATTAAAAGGCGACTTATCGTTTTTGTAATTTTTTGTAGTCATTGTGACTGCTACTATTTTGTTGTTTTTGTTTGTTTTGGTTTTTGGTTTTTGACTTTTGATTTTTTATGTTGTTTTGTTTTGTATTGCTCAGAAACATGCAAGATCATCCGAGTCCACGTTTGACCCATGTCTGCAGACCCGGCCTAGGGGTCACAATGACAAGAGCTTCATATCGAAGTCCTGCTGAAAACCTTTCATTTGATACCAATATTGCATAGAAAATTAGATAGGTAGATGTAGGTGTGCATATAATCAAGTATTGAAGATAAACCTTCTCCGTTCATGTGACTTCAATAACTAAAACTTTATTATTGTAACTTTTACAATGGCACTTACAACTGGAGCTTACTCAATAACTTTACTAAAGCTTATTCTCTATAGCTTAAAGCTTAAAGCTTATTCTCTATATTCTTATTTCTTAAAGCTTATTCTCTAAATGCTTAATATATAAATAGGCTAAGCCTCTGTTCACAACATAATTATTTAATTGACTTATACTAACATAGTTTAAGGTGATTACGTCACTATATCCATACATTTGCATACATGTTCAAACAGGTTGGTCCTTTTTATTTTGCCTATTTGTCGCATTGTTGCAGAAAACAACAACAACAACAACTTCACTTCGCTTCGTTGCTGTTGTTGATATTTGCATTTGCACGGCTATGCATGCAAGCATTTGTAAGTACATGCCATAGATGGGCACTTTTAAGTACCAGTAGTAATTCATTATTTTTACCCTTTTTACTGCTTACTTAAATTTTTTTACAGTAATAAGTAACGCGTTACTTATTACTTAAAATTTTTTACAGTATTAAGTATCGCTTTACTTATTACACTCAAATAAATTGTGGTATGAATTTTAAACTTTTTTGGTCGATATATAGGACACGACCGAAAAATTATTAAAATTTAAACTTTGAAAAGTTTAAAAGATTTTTAAACTTTTAAGGTTTCGATTTCATTCCAAATTAAAATTTATTTTAAGACTTTCAAAAGTTTAAAATTTAAACCTTTAAAAATGTCTGCTCCCAAATCCTCTTCATGCTTTTCCCTATTGTATCTTCTTTCCTATCCTTTTTTCTCCCTTTCTCCCATATTGTTCTCCTCCCCAACATCCCCTTAATCCTTTTCCATATAGTGTCTTTTTCCTATCCTCTTCTTCTCCTTTTCTTCCTTCTTCATTTTATCTGCTTCCACAATAATTTTGTGTTTGTTTGTTTCTCCATTCATTCATTCAAATTGTCTAATAACTATAAAAGAGCTTTTTATATTGTTAATTTCCCGAAAAAGCAAGCTGGAATTTCAAATCCAAAATTAAAAGTTTTTTGTTGAAACCAAATTTTACGACCAATAAAAGTTTAAAACTTATACCTTAAAAGTTTCAATGAGAAAAAGTGTAAGATTTAAACCAAAAAAGTATGAAATTTATTCCAAAAAATACTTTGAAATATTTGAACTTTTGTAAGTTTGAATTTTAAACCAACAAGGAATAAGAAACTTTTAAACTTTCGAATGTTCAAAATTTAACCCAAAAAAGTTTTAAATTTCTTTCAAACCAAATCAAAGTTTAAAAAATATTCCAATATTTATAACAGTGTACTTAAAATTTTCTACAGTATTAAGTACCGCGTTACTTATTACTGTAAAAATTTTACAGTAATAAGTAGTCTTTACTTACTACTGTAAAAAGTTTACAGTATTTCAGTATTATTTACTGTTTACTGTAAGACTACTGAAGTAGCGAGGATACAGTAGTCTAGGAATTGGCATACACACACACGCACATTGATGAGCACAAAAGCATGGGTTAAACCGTTTCCCGACGTTTTACCGAGCATTGTGGTAAAAATATAGTGTTTATTTTTATATCCTTAATTTATACATACCTGGGTACTTATGTACCTTGGTATATTTGAGAAAAAATTGAGAATGGGTACGTTTAATTGTGAATTTCAAAATGCCCTGGAATTAGAAATGCGTATAAACGTTTTTTCAACGTTCGAGATTTTTTTCTATTATGTTTATTGGGCATCATCTATACTATATATACTAATTATATAAAATTGATTGTATGGAAAATGTATGTAACGCGATAACTAGGCATGGGTAACACTGCGCTGCGCGGCGCAATTGCGCTAACACCAACCCTGGCGTTATTGCGCTAACTCCGATTTGGGAAATGCGCCAACTCAATATAGCGCCAACTCAATATTGCGCCAACTCAATTTTGTAATATAAAACCGACTCAATTTCGTGCGCTAACACCAGCACCAATATAGCGCTAGTGCAAAATGGCGCAATCACAACGCCAATAACAGCACCATAGTATATGTATACGTATGACACCGTCACAATTATGAATGCTTGATAATGATCTAAGTGACTAATTTCCAGCATGTTTTCACAAATATACGGAATATGTTTCCAAATGATTATGAAAATTTAAATTAATTGTGCCCTCGTAAATGTAAGCAGAATTGCGCCAAAAGAAATAAAACGGGGATGGTGAACAGTAACAAGCGAAAAAATGTTATTTATCGATTATTCCATGACAATTGCGCTAAAGGTGTTATTGCGCCAGTACCGTGGGTTGGCGCCACGAGTGGCGCTGGAGTTATTGTATCAGCGCCAAAAAAATTGCGCCATTACCCATGGTTAGCGATAACTCAAAAAGTACTGCACCGATTTTAATAATTCTTTTTATAAAATGTCAGAAATGGCTAATTCTAGACAACCATGTACTTTTTTTTGCGCATTTCTGAGACTTTAATACCTTTTTCCCGGTTTTAAATTTCGAAAAACTCAAAAAAGCGCAAGCATAGACAGATTCGTTTGGTCATTTGCCGTGTTCAGTGGAGGCGTCGCAGTCGTGCCAAGCAGCGCAGCGTAGGCGACTCATATGTTTGTTTTTGCACGGTTTGTTGTTTGTCTCGGTGGCCATCAAAAACCTGTTTGCACATGTATACTATGCTATAACTCAAGAACGCCTGCACCTACACCTGCGATATTGGTATCAAATGAAAGGTGTTGAGCAGGACTTCAACATAGAGTTCTTTTCATTGTGATGCCTAGACATCCTCCCCAGGTATGGGCTAACATGTGGACCCGGATTACTCCGGAATATGGTTGAACGATATTGGTATGAAATTAAAGGTATTGAGCAGGGCTTTAATACAGACCTATTTTCATTGTGATTTCCATGACGGGTCTTCTGATATGGGTCAAAACGTGGAACCGGATGGCCCGGAATGTTTCTGAGCAATATTGGTATCGAATGAAAGGCCTTGATCAGGACTTCAACATAAAACTTTTTTAATTGTGGTTCCTACGCCGGGTCCCCAGATATGGGTCAAAATGCGGAACTGGATGTTTTTCAGATATTGGTATCAAATGAAAGGAAACGGCTTCAAAGCTATTTTCATTGTGACGCCTAGGCCGGGTCATCGAGTGGACCCAGATAACCCCGTAATAACTTAACTTAACTTAACTTAACTTAACTTAACTTAACTTAACTTAACTTAACTTAACTTAACTTAACTTAGGCAAATGAACTTGGCTTGACTTGGTTTGACTTGACTTGACTTGACTTGACTTGACTTGACTTGACTTGACTTGACTGGACTTGACTTGACTTGACTTGACTTGACTTGACTTGACTTGACTTGACTTGACTTGACTTGACTTGACTTGACTTGACTTGACTTGACTTGACTTGACTTGACTTGACTTGACTTGACTTGACTTGACTTGACTTGACTTGACTTGACTTGACTTGACTTGACTTGACTTGACTTGACTTGACTTGACTTGACTAGACTAGACTTGAATTGACTTCACTTGACTTGACTTGAATTGACTTGACTTGACTTGACTTAACTTAGATTAATTATTATTCGTCATTGCGAAGCAACGGGTATTTGCTAGTACCTCATATGCTCGTTAACGCTTGCGCTTGTGCTCATCAATGTGCGTGTGTGTGTATGCCAATTCTTAGACTACTGTATCCTCGCTACTTCAGTAGTCTTACAGTAAACAGTAAATAATACTGAAATACTGTAAACTTTTTACAGTAGTAAGTAAAGACTACTTATTACTGTAAAATTTTTACAGTAATAAGTAACGCGGTATTTAATACTGTAGAAAATTTTAAGTAATAAGTAAAGCGATACTTAATACTGTAAAAAATCTATATATATAAAAATGGTGTAAAAAATGTTACTAACCTCATCAGATGAGAACGGCTGGGCCGATTTCTGTAAAATTTTTTGTCAGTTGTTCGTATTCTCGAGGAGATGGTTCGTACGCAAGAAAATTTTGGAAAATCCCTCCGGAAAAGTCCGAAAATTGGAAAAATCGGTGTGTATGTGTGTATGTGTGCATCTGTGGATGTGTGTCCTTTATAAACTCCCAAAGTAACCAACCGTTCTTTATGAAATTTTCACAGTAGATTCATGTGGTGTTAGTGCACATAGTAGGGTATATAGAATTTCGAAAAAAGGAAGCTTCCCGGAATACAGGCCTAAATGAGGACCCAGATCGATCCAGCAAGTCTTCGAGCAATATTGGTATCAAATGAAAGAAGTTGAACAGGCCTTCAACATAAAGTTATTTTCATTGCGATACCTAGGCCGGGTTCCCAGATATGGGTTAAAACGTGGGACCGAGTGACCCTGGAAAGTTTCTGAGCGATATTGGTATCAAATGAAAGCTGTTGAGGAGGACTTCAACAAAGAGCTTTTTAAATAGTGATTCCTAGGCCGGGTTCCAAGATTTGGGTCAAAGCGTGGACTCGGATAACCCCTGAATGTTTTCGAGCAATATTGGTAGCAAATGAAAAGCGTTGAGCAGGCTTCCACATACATACAGTTATTGTCATTGTGATTTCTAAGGCTGTTTCCCAGAGATGGCTAAAGTAGTGGGCCCGGATGGTGATGGACGGTCCCAGTAAGGTAAAGGTAGGTAGCTATAGGGATAGGGATAGGGGTAGGGATAGGGATAGGGATAGGGATAAGGATAGAGATAGGGATAGTGATAGGGATAGATATAGGGATAGGGATAGGGATAGAGATAGAGATAGAGATAGAGATAGAGATAGAGATAGAGATAGAGATAGAGATAGAGATAGAGATAGAGATAGAGATAGAGATAGAGATAGAGATAGAGATAGAGATAGAGATAGAGATAGAGATAGGGATAAGGATAGGGATAGCGATAGGGATAGGGATAGGGATAGGGATAGGGATAGAGATAGGGATAGGGATAGGAATAGAGATAGGGATAGGGATAGGGATAGGGATAGTGATAGGGATAGGGATAGGGATAGGTATAGGTATAGGGATAGGGATAGAGATAGGGGTAGGGATGGGGATAGGGATAGGGATAGAGATAGTGATAGGGATAGGGATAGGGATAGGGATAGGGATAGGGATAGGGATAGGGATAGGGATAGGGATAGGGATAGAGATAGGGATAGGGATAGGGATAAGGATAGAGATAGAGATAGAGATATAGATAGAGATAGGGATAGGGATAGAGATGGGGATAAGGATAAGGATAGTGATAGGGATAGAGATAGAGATAGAGATAGAGATAGAGATAGAGATAGGGATAGCGATAAGGATATGGATAGGGATAGGGATAGGGATAGATATAGGGATAGAGATAGGGATAAGGATAAGGATAAGGATAGGGATAGGGATAGAGATAGAGATAGAGATAGAGATAGAGATAGAGATAGAGATAGAGATAGAGATAGAGATAGAGATAGAGATAGAGATAGAGCTAAAGATAGAGATAGAGATAGAGATAGAAATAGAGATAGAGATAGAGATAGACATAGGGATAGGGATAAGGATAGGGATAGGGATAGGGATAGGGATAGAGATAGGGATAAGGATAAGGATAAGGATAGAGATAGAGATAGGGATAAGGATAGGGATAGGGATAGGGATAGGGATAGGGATAGGGATAGGGATAGGGATAGGGATAGGGATAGGGATAGGGATAGGGATAGGGATAGGGATAGGGATAGGGATAGGGATAGGGATAGGGATAGGGATAGGGATAGGGATAGGGATAGGGATAGAGATAGGGATAGAGATAGAGATAGAGATAGAGATAGGGATAGTGATAGGGATGGGGTATTGGGATAGGGATAGGGATAGGGATGGTGATAGGGATAAAGATTGAGATTGAGATTAAGATTGAGATTGAGACCGAAATAGAGATAGGGATTGAGATAGGGATCGGGGGAAGTAGGTTTGTCTCGGCGAATATAACTATAACTTTTATTCAGAGAATAGACAAGATAATGGTTAGCAATACGGTAATCAAAGACTTTTCTTTAGGCTTCATAGGAATAAATTTTAGCAGAACAACGTCTGCCGGGTCAGCTAGTTTTAAGTAATAAGTAAAGCGATACTTATTACTAGACTGCGGATCTTTATGCAATTGCATATTTTTAAGGAGAAGAGATAGCGATATGGTTCAAAAGAGAAAAATGAATGTTATTAATTAAATATTCTAAATTTACATATTTATTTCTGCATATTTTGCATATTGCATATAACTTGCATATTTGCATATAACTTGCATATTTGCATATAACTTGCATATTTGCATATAACTTGCATATTTACATAAAAATTGAAAATTTGCATATACATATATTTTATCGTGAGACAGACACTAGCGTTTTCATACTCCAATAATTTGTTTCAAATTGAAGAATTTTATGGAAAATATTTTGCAATGAGTCATTTCTAATGGCTTAATTTTTAATAATAATTTGTCATTCAGCGTTTAACAAGCTTATCATTTTATTTTTCTGTATTTGCAATGGGAAAAGCAATGAAGAGAAAGTGTTTGAAGCTTCGAAATTGGGTTGACAATATTAAAGACCCAAATTTGAGCGTTCATTTTCAGCATATAAACTGATATTAACCGATAAGCGTCACAATTTCGGCATTCAGAATCTGGATAAAACAATTGTAGTATATTGTGGTCTTAACTACAACTAAAATTATCTCTTTACATTAAAAATTATTATAGTAAAAATTAGTTACCATTTACAGTTTTGTTTTGGGTGTTAATGGGTTATTTATTTGCATGGAACAAATGTTCCAGCATACAACAAATGATTTTTGCATTCAACTGTATTTACTTATTGTGTATATCACTTAAAATTCTATATTTTATATGAAAAAGGTGTATTTCTAATTTGCATATAACTTGCATATAACTTGCATATAAGTTGCATATATTTTGCATATTCAAAACAGAGCAAGAAAATTCGTTTTGGAATGCGAATATATAGTTTTGAATCAATATAACACTTAACAAAGCATTTTGAATTTTTTGCATAAAGATCCGCAGTCTACTTATTACTGTAAAAAATTTTAAGTAAGCAATATTCTTTTACTGCTTACTGTTTGCTTTACTGAATTACAATTTTACTTCAGATGCCCATCTATGTACATGCTCATCATCATCATATGGTACATGCCTAGCACCTACCTACCACCGACAATGCCAAGGTCATTTACGGTTTACGCATTTACGCATTTACATGTTTACGCGTAAACTTTACCTGTTTTTCGAAATCACTCGTAGCTACAGCAAAGATGTTTACACATCAAAAATGTTAGGGGGGCGTGGCACCTCCCATACAACCTTAATTTTTAAAGCTGATTATCTCTAAAACAGTTCAAGGTATGGAGCTGAAAATTGGTATAGAAGTAGGTGATATCAAAACCCTTCTCACTCAGAAAAGTGGGGGTTATCAGAAAAGGGGGCGTGGCACCTCCCATACAACCTTAATTTTGAAAGCTGATTATCTCTAAAACAGTTCAAGGTAGGGAGCTGAAAATTGGTATAGAGCTAAATGATATCAAAACCATTACCACGCAAAAAAGTGGGGGTTATCGGAAAAAGGGGCGTGGCACCTCACATACAAACTTAATTTTTCATGCTGAATATCTCTAAAATTGTTTACGCTAGGGACTTGGAAATTGGTGTGGAGATAAACCACAAAAATTCCATATTAACGCAAAATAATAGGAGTTATACGAAAAGGGGGCGTGGCTCCTCCCAACAACGCTTAATTTTTTTAGCTGAATATCTTTAAAAGGATTTAAGTCAGGGACCTAGAAATTGGTACAGAGCTATATGATATCAAAACAATTTTTGCGCATAAATGTGTAGGTTATCGAAAAAGGGGGCGTGGCACCTCCCATACAAACTTAATTTTTCAAGCTGAATATCTATAAAAGCGTTTAAGGTTGGGACCTGAAAATTGATCAGGAGATTAACGATATCAATAGCATGCTTATGAAAAAAACAGTAGTTTTGGGAAAAGGGGGCGTGGCATCTCCCATGCGTTCTTAAGTTTTAAGGCTAAATATCCCTAAAAGCGTTCATGGCATGTTGATAGAAATCACTATGCAGATATACGATATCAATACCATGTTCACCCAAAAAAAAAAAAGATTTATCGAAAAATGGGGCATTGCACCGCCCATACGTACTAAACTTTTGAGGCTGAATATATCTAAAAGGGTTGGAGGAGGGGCCTGAAAACCATTATGGCGGTATACTATATCAATACTCTTACTTACTTAGTTAAAATAGCCAATACTCAGTGAAAATAAATATCCGGAACAGAAAACTAAAAATTTTGTGTATCGTGCAGCCTTAAACTGAATACTAAAATTATATATTTTTGAAGTTGTATACACAATGAAGTAGTAAAAATCGTTAATTTTCTATTAAAAATAATACCGGTGTAATAACAATTTCTGAAATGAAATTAATAAAAAAAATCTATTTTGGGCAGAACGAAGTTTGCCGGGTCAGCTAGTATAATAATAATGATACATTAATTTTACAAACTGAACGTACCAACCGCTTTGTTATCAATTTTGATCTCTTTGTTTTGTTTACTTTCGTTCCTTACACATAGAGTGACGTCATCATGGAGCTCGTGGGAACATGGCTGCTCTAAATGTCTTTGGGTCTTGTATTGCCAGAGTGTTGCCACTCTTTTCCATTCGAATGACGAATTTTTTTGAAGAATTCAGGGTTGTTTTAAGCATTTACATTCAAACTGCAGAAATGAAGTTGCATTTTGTTGCATTTCGGTAGAGAATTTTGATGGATAAATGTAACATTTAATGTTGCATTTTGGGCTAAATGCGAAAATGTCTCCGAAATGCTAAATGCAGGCCCAGCATGAACATAGTATTAAGGGATTATAAAATAAAGTTGTTTACATTTGTAATCATGGTTTCATATAGGTACTTGTTTTAAAGAAATGCATACATAAAAACAAGGAAACATTTCTTAAACCTCATTCCATTCCCAACTGGCTCTTGTTTTGTAGATTTGATTTCTTTAATTTTGATAAATTGAATTCCCATACAAATCAACATGGCGACGAATTTGCTTGAATGTTTTTTCCACATTTTTGAGAAAATTTACTCAAAACAAAGACAATTTTGTATTTGTATTTTGTATTGTAAGTGTACATCCAATCAGAGCACAACCTGGGACAGTGAGCATGCTTTAACAGTTCCACCCAGGGATTGGGATTTTTACTCCCATTAAAATAAAAATGGATGGAAATAATCGTTAAAATTTGATTTTCTCAGGATTTTATTTATATTCTGATTTAAAAAAAAAAATCGGAAAAATATACCCTATCTGGGGTAAAGAAAAATTGGATTATTTTCATCGGGGAAACTATTTAAGCTATGATTTTTATAACTTAGAAGAAGAAAATGATTTTTATTTTCTGTCCCTGTTTCCACACATTGGCTTTTATGAGGGTTTCAAAACAGAATAACATAGCTGTATTTTTCAGATAAACGGCACATTTTTTATGCGTAAATAATCTTAGTTCTCCACCTGAGAAACTCTTTGATAGCAATTTGATCTCAAACATCAATCTCCAATTATATTCAAATGGAAAAAAATTACTTATTAACAGGCCAATTTAAAATATGCACTGACCAACATTGCCATCCATATTAAAATGATTAACAGCGTTATCATATGAAATTTTTTTTAAATAATACCTCAAACTGACCTCCAATGGCACTTGAATCGAAAACGAACTTTGGCTCTCCAAATGATATACATACATACATATATGTAATTTGGATATCCATTTGAGAACCAAACTTTTCAAAAAAGTTTTACTCGTGCATATTGGGAGAAAACTACAAAAACACAAAATGCATGATGGTAGCCCGTAAGAAATATTTGGGTATCTCTGTTTTATATCTTCAAAGACTTTTGGAAATTTTGCTTGAAATTTGAAACACTTATATGAAAGTTACTCTTACTTAGTTACTTACTAGTTAGTATGAAAGGAAAATAATACTGAAAGACTTTTTTGAAATTCGCTTCCATACAATCCATATTTAATAATAATAATAATAATAATAATAATACAATGGCGCTATTATAACTCTGACGAATTTTATGGCCGAGCTTCTCTCCCAATTCGAGGTGTGCTCCTTTTGTTTTTCATGCTAATTGGGTGGATCTACAGTTTTATGCCGGCTCCGAACGGCGAATGTATTTTTTGTGAGAAGCTTTTTCATGGCAGAAATACACTCGGAGGGTATGCCGCCCACTGCCGAAAGGTGACCGCTGTTTCTAAAAACCCAATAATTGGGTTTTAATTAATTAGAAAACATTTTTTGGTGTTTGTCCGGACTGGGGTTTGAACCCGAGACTTCTGGCATAGCAGGCGAGCACTCTACCCACTGCACCACAGCGGCCACACTGCACCAGTCTCCTATAGACTCCCAAATTACCTAACCGATTTTTATGTAATTTTGACAGTCTATTCATGTGGTCTCTTCGCAACAAGTACATTATCTATATACATATATATAAAAATCAAGCCTATTTCTTTGAAGCCGACTTTCGCCCAAAACGCGTGGAGGGATTTTGACCAAATTTACACACCAGCGGATAACCTCGCCCTAGATGGTTTATATGCATATTTTTTTCAAATCCGGAAGTCGGTTCCCTAGATATAGGTCAAAAGGTCAAAACGTGGACCCGGTTTTCCCCTCAATATTTTTGGACGATATTGCTATCAAATGAAATGAGCAGGGAATTTACATAGAATAGCACTCATTGTGATTCCTAGGTCGGTAATACAGATATGGGTCAAAACGTGGCCCTGGAGGATCCTCGAATGCTTCTGAGCGATATTGGTACCAAATGAAAGGTCTTGACGAGGACTTCGTCACAGAACTATTATAATTGTGATATATAAGCCAGGTCCCCAGATATGGGTCAGCGCGTGGACCCGGAGGACCCTCGAATACTTCTGAGCGATATTGGTACCAAATGAAAGGTATTGATGAGGAAATCGACATAGAACCCTTTTACTTGTGATGCCTACGCCGGGTCCCCAAATATGGGTGAAAACGTGGACCCGGATGACCTTCTAATGTTTCTGAGGGATATTGGTGAGAAAGAGAGGGGAAAGAAACGAAAATGGAATGGGAGAGTGAAGGGGACAGAGACAGAGATTGGGAGAGCGAAAGGGGGAACGAATAGGAGGGGTAGAGAAAAGGAGGAGTAATGGAAAGGAAAAAAGCAAGTATAGGGAAAGGGAGTGGAAGTCTAAGAGAGGTCAGGCCCCCAAATGTCGGTCAAAACCTGGACCCGAATGACGCCGGAATCTTTTTCAAATATTGGTATCAAATGAAGATTGTTGAAAAGGAGTTTTACATAGAGATGAACCCATTGTGATTCCAAGGTCAAGTCCATATATTTGGACCCCTATGATACCGGGATATTTCTCACTGATATATCAAATGAGCAGGGCTTTTATATCGAGCCGTACCCAATATAATTCCTAGCTGAAGTCCCCAGATATGGGTCAAAACGTGGACGCATGACGACGAAATATTTCCCAGCGATGTTGGTATCAAATGAAGGGTGTTGAGCTGGGATATAGGTGTGAACTCATTATTTCTGGGTCGGGTACCCAGATGTGTGTCAATACGTGGACCCGGAGGATTCCGGTATACTGCTGAGCAATACTGATAAAACTGAAAGGTGTTGACCAGGGCTGGCACATAGAGCTGCGATTCTTAGGCCCGGTACTCAATTATGGGTAAAAGATTGGACCCGGAATATTTTTAAGCAACGTTGTATCAAATCAGAAGCGGAATTCAGGGCTAAGTGTGTTATGCTAAGCCCGGTTCCCTAGGAAAAGGGGAAGGTTAATTAGAATGGGAAAGTCAATGGAAAAGGGATGGAAGAGGAGAGGGAGAATATAATGAAAATGTAATGAAGAGGATGGGGGAATACAGTAAGTCAGGGAATGAGAGAAAGGATAAGAGGGGGAAAGGGAATGGGAAAGGGAAAGGGAAGCGGAAATGTGAAGGGAAAGGAAAACGGATTAGGAAATGAAAGGAAAAAATGGAAAGTGAAGGAGAAAGGGAATAGTAAAGGGAAAGGGTGCGGGAGACTAACACGAAGAAAAAAGGATAATGACATTTTTCCCTTCACTTTCTTCCCTTTCTTCCCTTCCATTCTTCGCTTCTAATGCCTGTAATAGCAAGTGGGCCAAAGCAAAGCTGGATACAGCTAATTTATATACATAAAAATCAGTCGCAGTTTGTCCGGTGGCTCTGCTGGACTAATTAAATACTGCCTTCCCCAAGGTTCTTCATAATTACCTCAAATAAGTTTAGGAAAAAGTCGAAAATATTGAGTCGACGTGGCATTCCCATACATAAAATAGGGTAATTGTATAGTTTAGGAAAACTGGATGCTTGCCGGAATACAGGGCCAATTATGGAGCCGGCTGTTCGCGGACGTCACAGATTTTATGAATTTATTTGTTATAGTTGAAGAAAATACAGTTTAAATGTAGTATTTGACATGCTCAATACAAGTACTGTGATAGCAGAGTGCCAAGTCCTCTGATTTGGAATCGAGAGCGTTGGTTCGAATCTCGTCGATGACAAGGCGACTTTTTTTTATAATTTAATATTTTTAAATAAAAACTAAAAAGTACTTAAAATGTAAAGTAAATAAAAAAAGGAAACAGGTCGGGGGGATCTGAAATATATAATTAGTCAACTAGTACTTTCCTAGTAGTTATGCAGACAAAGAGCAACATTTCATTTCAGTAAGTGAAGATGCAAATAATAAAATCTTTATACTAACTGCTCCACTAAACGTCTGAGAATTGCAGCAATATGTAAGACGGTCGGCAAATTAACGATCGAAGGAAACACATCAAATGTGTCATTTGCATACTAATTGAACAACAATGAATTCTTTGAATGTCATTCATATATATTGTCCATAAGCCATAAAAACTTTTAAAATTTTGAATTTGGTTCTACGCCAAGTTTATCAATTTTCATTAATTAACTTTATGAACGCCTTCATTAAATTTTGTGAAATTCTTGACTAAATTTATTAAAAACTCATTAAAATGAATGAATTTTTTCATAAAACTCAATACAGAAAATTTATGAACTATGTATGTTCATTAAAAATTAATGAGCTATTTTGATCCGTGTTAAGTAATTTTCATTGTTATGTCTAAGTCTGTTCCTTAGATATACGTCAAAACGTGAACTCGGATAATATAATAATATAATATAATACAATGGTGCTATTATAACTCTGACGAGTTTTATGGCCGAGCTTCTCTCCCAATTCGAGGTGTGCTCCTTTTTGTTTTTCCTACTAATTGGGTGGACCTACAGTTTTATGCCGGCTCCGAACGGCGAATGCATTTTTTGCGAGAAGCTTTTTCATGGCAGAAATACTCTCGGAGGGTATGCCGCCCACTGCCGATAGGTGACCCCTGCTCTTAAAAAACCCAATAATTGGATTTTTACTAATTAGAAAAATTGTTTAGGTGTTTGGCTCGGACCGTCGTTTGAACCCGAGACCTCTGGCATAGCAGGCGAGCACTCTACCCACTGCACCACAGCGGATAGTCCCGGAAATAAAGATAGGGATACGAATAGGAATAGGGAAAGCGATAGAGGTAGATAGGGGATATGGATAGGTATAGGCAAGGCAGATCTAGGAAGGTAGGCCCGGTGACGAATTCAGAAATTTCCCATGTATTTTGTTATTGTAATTGGTAGAGTGTAATGTCAAAATGATATTTCGCCGCGGTTAAAATCTGAATTCGTTTGGGGCTCGTCCATTCCTATTGGCCATGATGTGAATTCGCTTTGATTTTGACATTACACTCTACCTTTGCATATAAAAAAAGTAGTTTCTGAATTCGCCACCGGGCCTACCTTCCTAGATCTGCCTTGGGTATAGGTATATATTTTGGCACAACATAAATTGTCAATGCAAGTTAATTCGAAAAGTATAATATCAAACTATATATGTATACATAACGCCTATTTAGAGGCAATTTGCCCTGTATTACTTTTTGGTTGCTTGCTTTGCCGTCAGGAATATGATTAATTGTGGAACGATTTTCCGTTATCCCTAGTAGTCCTTGGTTTGGAGATAGACCGGATTCGGCTAATATGCGGATTGTCTCCGAACCAAACATGGCAAAGGATGACGGACAATCGTTCTACAATTCATCAATTTCCCTGTATATAATCATAACAAATATTTTCTTAGCAAAATGTATTTTTTATTTGCACTCGTACTAAGAAATATGTGAGTGGTAAATATTGTGATTTAAAAATTGATGTCACAACTGTCTACATATAGCGACATCGCCCTAATACATATGTATGTACATATGCGTGTGCATATATGTATCTATGTCAGGCGCGGATCCAGGATTTCGGCAAGGGGGGGTTTTGAAAATTTGTTTTTTTGGGAGATGTTTTTTAAGGGCAGACGCTGCACATAGGTAGATTTTACGAATTTATGCGGCCAAAATTGAAAATTTTAAAATTGGTGCAAATACAAAATCCAAAATCGATCTACGTTTATAATAGACCGGGCGATAATAAACCGGTTTTCTCGGCTTTTATAGACAACGGGGGTGTCCCTGCCGCTAGTCGAAACTTATTATTCTCCCACTTTTCGACTTTTTATTTTTTACGTATTTTAAGTAACCCATTTTTAAACGTCAATATTTTCAGTTTTAAGACAGTTATCAAAGTAAATATCATGGATTCGAGTGCTTCAGGTAAATATCATTATTTATTGAAGAAATCGTCAACCTAGCATAATAAAAGACCCACCATTTTTAAGCTTTTAAGCATATTGGCCTTTCTTGAAAAAATATTGTTAATTTTTTAATTCAAAAGCATTTTAGTTATATTATCGCCTCCGATCGATTACCCGTCAATTTTTATACGGAAAAATGCAAAGCCAGAAATTATCAACAATGGATTAAAAATTGGCCTATTTGGAAAATTACCTGCTTTCGTATTTTTAGTATTTCCGATTTTTCAAAGTCAAGGAAATACTTATCATAAAAAGGGGCTAAGAATCCTAAAGCTACATTTTTTAGAAGAGTTTTGAGTATGCAATTTTGCAGCTCATTCAATTTTAATATAACAATATGCAACATTCAACTTTTTGAAAATTTTCATTGGCTTTTCGGAAATTTTAATTGGAACGGTCTCACCCTACACCCTACAGAAAAAAACTTCTAAAATTGACGGAATTTTTCACAGCATTGAGAATTTCACTTTTTACACTAAAATTGGTTGGCTACATAACATTATACTTAGAAATCTCCTCAAAATCTTCTATAAATTATGGCCTTGCTTTGAAATTTTTAATCCACTTTCAGAAATTTCTACGATTTTTCAGATTTTTTCCATAAGCTCAGAAATCCTGCGATTTTTATTGAAAAATTTTCTATATTTTTAAACTAAAATAAGAGAGTAAAATTTTCGACAGAACTCTTTGAAATAAATTTAAAAACTTTGGCGTATGATTTTTTTTTTGAGTCACTATATATATTTTTCAATAAAATCGACTTTTAACTCAAAATATTAAAATTTTGCATTAAACAAGCAATTTGGAATAGATGTAGACCAGGGCTGCTCAACGCTCTCGTATTGAAAGTACAAAACTCAATATATCTACAAATTTTGTATATGCACTGAAAAATATTTTTGCTCATTTAAATTTTTTTATGAATTCCAATAAAATATTATTTTAGAATTTATTTTCAAATGGTAGTATCACATACATACAAATTTTTTTTGTTTTTTATATGAAAATTTTTTGAATACAAATTTTTTACAGTGCTTTCATTTTTTGAATTTTTTTTTTTTTCATTACACATTTGTTATTGTAAATTTCGATTTCTTACGGCAGTGCTCGAGCTCCTATACAAAGTGCCTTTGCTCTGCTCATTCAATATGAATCATAGGCACATACATACAAATTTTTTAATATCTAAGTGCTTATGGGAGTGCAAAGAAAATTTTATTTTCATATTTGAAGTGAAAATATGTATCTGTGCCTATGATTCGGAACAAAACAAAAACAATTGTGCTTTGAGTGCCTATGAGGTGAGCAGCCCTGATGTAGTACTTTTTGGTTATATTTATATTTTTAATAGAATTTTTACTTTATTGAAGTTCTTGTGTTTATATACTCAAACTTTTAAAAGATTTATTTAAACAAGAATTGCGAAATGTCTCTGAAAAAGGCAATTTCTCCAACGATTCAGACATTTCTGACCAAATGAATTCTGTACAATCACGATAAAAATAGGGATAAGAAAGAAAAGAAAATAAATTTGCGATTTGGCAATTTGCGAATAGCATTTGACAAATTTGATTTTATGCACATGCGTCCAAAGGTACCTACATGAACTTTTTTCGCATGTAGGTACATATTTTGGATGTTATGTGGTACAGCCATTGCTTTTGGAATGATAGAGTTTTCCTTGATCAGTTTGGGAAATTTGGGCGCAGAATCTATAAAGGTATTAATTTGGGATCTATGATAAACCACAAGGGGGGGTTTGAACCCCCAAAATCCCCCCCGTGGATCCGCCACTGATGTATGTGCATATGTATATAAATGTGGCTTCATTGGTGTTTGGATTGCTTGGAAAGTCTGGCAGTCTGTGCGCTTGTGGGGTTTGGTTGAAAGCAAAAGCAAATGGCAATATGGCTTTTTAAAGCGCATATAAATCATAGCAGAGACGACACCATGTTAAATTGGAACTCTTCCATTTTAATACATACATATTTATGTATGTACGTTAGGGTTGGTAATTTTTCAGCAACATTTTCTGCGGGTAAAAAAAATCATCAATTGCTCCTAACGAATTGGGTTTCTACACTCAAAAAATTGTTTGTACTAAAGTTAAGGTAGTTCAAAAGTAAGAATATTTTCCTATTTTTCAGGAAAATACTTATTTTTTAAAGACAATTAAAACATCAGGAATGTCGACTTTAAAGTAGGTATATGAAGGTACTTGATCTCATTTGCCCGGCAAATTAACAGAATTTAAAGAACTAGCCGCCATAATAAGTATGCGATCTCCTTAAAAAAGAAGTGAGTATAAATTGTCAGTGAGACATTGACTTAAAATCTTACGTGCTCATCTGCTCTTCCATTGAAAAAAGTCTGTCTTTTACATGTTAAAATTTGAGTCGGTTATTTTCGTATCTACACATACATTTTCTTATGTTTTACGCAAGAAGTTATACATATATGAACCAAAATTCGTCAGAAAGTATACTAGAACCACAACAATGGTTTCGGTCTTGTCTAGTGCGATGTAAGTGTGTTTTTTCTGAGTTTTTTCTTGTTGTTTCTTCCTCTTGTTTTTTCTTTTTTTTTTTGTATGATTTTTTCATTGCTTTTTTTAAATTAGTACAGAAATAAAGTTATTAAATTAAAAAGAAACATGTACTCAAACTGGTAAAAAATCAAGTATAAATATACTTGAATTAAAGACAACATATCCTTAAACATTCTTTATACAGTTCAAGTAAACCGAAGACTTAACCTTAGAACAAATATGATTTAGTGCAATTTTGTCCCCGTTTTTGTTTATAAATTTGTGTGGACATTCCTAATTTTTAGGAAATCACTTTTTTCAATGTACGTACTAAGGATTCTAAGAAGAAAATCAATTTAGAGCATGTACGTTTTCAAAAGAACCTTTTTCGAATAAAGGAAAATTGTTATGAACATAGATAAAATTTTTCCACAAAAACTTCTTTTGATAATGCAGAATATGACAAATGGTCTGCCCATACAAAATATACCAAGCTTAATGTACGTGCATATATATGCACCGCCTAGGGATTCCAATCACGGGATCCCCGCATTTTTAACGCCCCGAAAGTCCCGGGATTACTAGAATCTCCACCCCGCAATTTTCGGGATAAAATAAGAAATGAGTACAGAATATTCCCATATTATTAGCAAAGAAAGAACAATGAAAATTGTACTTGCGTTTACAAACCAATACTTAAGACTATTAAAAAAAATTACTAAAAATCAGAGACAATTTTAATTAGACTTGAGAGTTTCACATTACTATACTAAAACTATACGTGCTACCAACTGCATACTCGGAATTCTCGTCAAAATTTGTGCCTCAGATTTTGACATTATTACCAATTACTTCGAATGTTGCATGAATTTTCGGAATTTTTCGGGAAGCTTGGAAATATTCGCTTAGAAGGAGTGCGTCATTAATTATCCATATTTTTATTGGAAATCATCAAAAGATCGCAAGCCTTCTTGTTAATATCCTAAAAGGACCAACTGTACGGGCAAATGTTTTGCTCGCCAATGTATGTTATTTTTCCTTGTTGGTTGTGTTACTTAAAATATAACACGCAAGAATTTACGTTCCTATTTTATTATGTTACTAATGAAATAATTAACTTTTCGTTTTAAATAAAATATCAAATTAAAAATATTTTTTAAGTTGCATATTTACCATTTTTCAACCCAAAATATCGGAAAATAATTAATGTCCAAATCCCGGAACAAAATAATTTTCTGTTCATGTAAATATTTTGAACTAAGCAAATTTTCTTCGCCTTTTGGACTTACTATCACCGAATAAAAACGAATAGAACTATGACAAGTATCATAAACCTGTTTAGAGTGGTGGGTATTTAATTTATCTGGCGTTCTACATAAAATATAATTTGTAGCCACTTAACCACGTTGCACTCTAAGCTAGCGATGTGTAATTGCAATCGCAAAATTTCCAGATTTACACCCCTATTGCGAGTGTCGACTGTGATAGATAATCGACTGTTGATCGATCAAAGAGCATGTAAATATAATGGTCCTGGATCGATCAATAGTCTATTATCTTTCACAGTCGACACTCGCAATAGGGGTGAGAATTAAGTACATGTAATCTATAGTACATAGTAATCAGATATAAATTTTGGTCCCGATTGAACACTGCTAGACCTTGTGGCACAAGAATCAATATTTATATTATTATATTGGAACGTAACCATTAGAAGATTTTGGCCGAGTCAAATAAAACGTGACATTCGTGTCTCTTTCATGATGCCTGGCACCAATTGGAAATACCAAGGGAAGCCAAATTGCTATTCACCTGATCGTCCCAACGCAGTGGAGGTCTCTGCTGCCTTTAGCAGGTTTCGATAGAAATAAGTACTTTTTTAGCCGGAGCACCTTCATTTTTTATCACGACATGACCTGCAATGCAACCGCTGGATTTTTATCCGCTGAACTATGTCCATGTCTGCGTAAAACTCGTACAGTTCTTTATTAAATCTCCATCGATACTCGCCGGTGCTAATGCGCAAAGGTCCATACATTTTCCGAAGAACATTCAGATTTTCGATTGGAAACTCAATATCTCAAAAATGGTTATAACTACGATTTGGGTAATGGATACAAAAAATTATGTTAAGTTTACTTTTTGAACGTTTCAACGCTGTGCGACACCCGTTAACCATCCCCAATTGAGACTAAAATTTATATTTTAAAGCTTTGGCTATATTATGAATATAAATATACACTTTAACCTCTGCGAGACGCGCCTTACAGAATCCTATCGGGATCAAACTTTATATGTGATGTCTTCGTCTCAGTGGCGGATCCACGGGGGGGGGGGTTTTTGGGGGTTCAAACCCCCCCCCTTGTGGTTTATCATAGATCTCAAATTAATGCCTTTATAGATTCTGCGCCCAAATTTCCCAAACTGATCAAGGAAAACTCTATCATTCCAAAAGCAATGGTTGGATGGGTTTAGCTGTCCAAAGGCAAAACTCGACATTTATTTTCAGATTATATTTTATATGCACATATCCACAAGGTAAAACAGGTACAATTGAATCAGTTCATTAAAATAGTTGTCCTTGTAGGCAATAATAACATGCAATTACAACTTATAGTTAAATAGAAAATACCCGAAATTTAGAGGAATTAAATCTAATACAATAAGCGCGTACTATACAATCCAATCAACCACCAAAAACAAGAATTAAAACGAGTACGAAGTTAAAATACTACAAGCGATTCATTCATAAAATTGAAATTGCTGCAACTCATTTTCGACGAAAACACAGCTAATATTTTAACAAGCGTTTATTGAATCCATACGCAAAGTTTTAATATCTAAGAATAGTTATGTATAATAAATTCAATAAATTTGTATATTGAAAGATATTAAGAAATCTTACTTGTTCGTGTGATTTCATCGAATTTTCTTCTCAAAATGGAGGTGAAAGAAGTGCTTTGAATTTGCAAAGTACCGCTTCGTTCAAATCCACGTTTTTATCGAAATAAATATGTATGTGACTTTTAGTAAATTAAATGATGCCATACTTAGGTAAATAAATCAAAGTTTAAGCTCTCTACATATTACAAGGTGTTCACAATATTTAGTAAATTGATTTGTGGTTTTAAGTATCGACAGTAATGTTTCAACAAAGGATAAAAAAGTGGCAACAGAGCTTTTCATCAGATCAAGGTTTTTATAAAATTCTAAAATTTGCAGCCCGGCTCATTTTCAACCATCTTTGCATCTTTTCAGTGGCGGTAGAGTATGAATAGAAATAATAACTAAACGTCAAGCAAAAGAAATGTCAAAATTAATTTATTTTTCGCCGCGAAAAACAACGAATTCGAGCTTGAAGAATGATGGGAGGCAACTCGCGAAGTCATCATCTTTTTTTGACTAAACGATTTCCACCTCACTCGTCCAAAATACCGAATTTTCCCTTCTTATACAATATACGTTCTTTGGTTGCACGTTTGAAAATTTAGAACACGCAGTAGCGACCTCTCGCTTCAAATTATATCATATAATAACTGCTACCCTTCACTAGGTGTCGCGCAGTGGTCAAGTTTATAATAAAGTAGCTTCAGATCCATCTGAAGGCGTAACACCCGCATATGCCGGCTTTTTAATTTATGAATTTATTAAATACATGTACGTTATACATGTTATTTAGAACTTCAATTGAAATCTCCTGCACTTTATGTGATGACATACATATTGTTAATTTGGAGGGTTTTGAGTTTGGTGTTTTTAAGGTGCGGGAAATGGTGCAACTAGTATATAGAATAATAATAGTAGGTGGTATTAGTCCATATTTTCACCAGTGTCTGCCCTTAGAAAACATCTTCAAAAAAATTTTTTTTCAAAACCCCCCCCTTGCCGAAATCCTGGATCCGCGCCTGCTTCGTCTATAGTAGTGTCGATACTACGAAGAACTGAGGCTGATTTAAAAATGTTCTCTCTACACTTAAGGACTACCCTAATGTAGACATAATATCGTACTTATACATGTACAAAGTTATCTCTTTCCTCATATTTATCAAATTTAAATTTAGTCGCCATATACTGCGCATTCATTTTAAACTTTGTGGGGTAAAAATATCCGAAAAGTTTTCATCTGCGAAAACTCAAAAGAAGAAGTACCTACAACGAAAATGTCAGTGATGTGGAGAAATTAGTTTTCTTTCAGTATAGAATTCCTCCTCATTAATTAATTTTTGACTTCCTCACCGGTCGTCAACCCTTCGACGTTTTTAGTATGCATATTTTGTGCATACATCAGAATCCATATTTTGATACATACTGGCGAATACCGCTTTTAGATGGCTACAATTTCACAATTTACTCAACAAAGAGTAAACTAAGTTTTATCGTTATCCTACTCATCACACGATGAGTTTACAGTTCTCCATATAAATATGACAGTTTTCATGAAAAATTCGTAACAATTTTTTGTTATTGAACACAGGTAATATCTAAGATATGTACTAAAGTAACTACTAGCTCACTAATTTAAATTAAATTGTCGGTCTATATATTATACTAGAGAAATAGGTATGAACCTGCTGAGCTTGGAACCATTTCTTTTTTTTAGTCTTTTGTATGGTTAGGTTTTTGACATAACGGTAAATTTGTTTTTTTTTATACCCAGCTGTTCTAGCATAATTTAGTACTATAATTTTGATTTGCTAACGGTGGATTGTAACTGAATGAAATAATCGAAATATATATGGACTTATATACATATATCAAAATGATCAGGGATAAAAGAGAAATCGATTGAGCCATGTCCGTCCGTCCGACTGTAAACACTCTAACTCGCGCAAAAATTCAATTAATCGATGAAATTGTGAATGCAGGTTGGTATCCAGACTGGGACGGTTGGTATTGAAAATGGCGAAATCGGATCATGACCACGCGCACTTTTCCTATATAGAAAAAATCGGAAGTTTGGATGGTATCTCAGTCACTAATATAGCTGGAGTGATACAATTTCACTGTAATTATTGAGAAAAATTTTGGAAAAAGCATGGGTACTTTTCAAAAATCTGCTCACCTGAGTGATTGAATTGTTCCTACCTTCAATTCTATCCCTTTTACAAAACTAATATTTGTGAACACTTTTCGTATGTGGAATTCAATACCCAGCACTATAAGAAACCGTATGAACAACTACAGAAATATTTCACTGCGCTACAAAAGAGAATATGAAAACAGTTTTTCTCTAACAGCTTATGTTTTTGAGATAACGGAATTTTTAGTTTGTTTGTTATTACTTCATTCAAAATTTTGTTTTCGCCGAAGGTACAAATGCTACAACCGCAGGCAGTATCGCATTCGAAAGATTACGCTTCGAACGACATAAAACCTGTAGTGGTTGGACCAAGTATCACTGAGTGACAGCCGGTGGTCAAAATCAAAGTTTTTTAATTTTTTGAGATTTTTGAAGAAATCTTGATTTTCAAATGAAGTTTTTTATAAGAAGCTGTAAAAATCAGGAAAGTTTTATTCTTTTAAAAATTAGCCTGCTTAATTAATATAATATAATTATGTATAACTCTGACAAGTTTTATGGCCGAGCTTCTCTCCCAATTCGAGGTGTGCTCCTTTTTGTTTTTCCTACTTAATTGCAAACACTTTAAGCCTAATATTACCAAGAATTGAAACTTTATTTTTGGCGATTTTTTCGGGTGAAATAAAAAGGATATTTTATGGACGAAAAATTTGTGAGAGGATTGTACAGGATTTATTTTCAAGAAACGTCTACGTTGTATGGAAGGAAATGCAAGCAGATTTTCTCAGTTGCCTTATCCAATCATTTGCGCGTACATATTAACTTACATGTGTATATACATATAACGAATACATGAATAAAATGAATTAATGAAATGAAACTTTTGATTCTAAATAAATTTTTGATTCAAAATAAATTTTTTATTCGAATAAAATTTTTGATTCGAATCAAATTTTTGAATTCTTTTGAGAAATTAATCACAAATAAAGTTTAGCTTTGATTTGAAAATAGTCTGAATCACGAACCATAATGTACTTCTGATTCTTTTGTGAAATGAACCAAAAATAAAATATAACTTTTATTTGAACCAAGTTGATTCTTTATTTGAAAGTTGATTTGAAATCAAAATTGATTCGAAATTACGCAACCCTGCTCTATTGTAAGTTAAGCCTAAATGATTTTATTAATAACTTTTGATTGAAATAAGGTATAAGCATGTAGGTTTTACAGAAATATAGAGTTCTAAAAGGTGAAAGGTATATATAACTCAAAATCTTCATAAGTCGACTTAAGAGGTTATTGTAGAGATATATCCAAATAATCAGGGTAAAAACAAATCGAATGTCCGTCGGTTCATCTGTGTGTACGCGCAAAAATTTAAATATTTTGATGAAATTTAGTGAACAGATTCCTATGCGGACTTGGAAGATTGGTATTAAAAATGTGCGAAATCAAAACATAGCCACGCCCACATAGCATTTGGAAGATTGTTTTATGAAAACTGATTATATCGAGTCTTTATCGATCCCCATTGATGATCAAAAACTGATTACTGACTTAGTCTGAGTAACACTATCGATTGAAAAGGGAAAACTGAGTTATTTTTTAAACGGTTTTATTTAGCTCACCCCGTTTGTTTTATTCTTTATTCTTGGGTCAAATTTAGTAATTCAAATTTCACCCTCTTCCTGTCAACCGATTAATCTGAAATTTTGCACGCATGTATAACCCCGATGACAATGCAATATTATGAAAAAAAAATTCCGCTAGGTGGCGCGTGGGTCGCTATATTTACAAAAATCGCATTTATGGTCCGATTTGGCTGAAATTCGGAACATGTATTACTACCTTGAAAAGAAATATTTTCTTAAAAAAAAAATTCCGCTAGGTGGCGCGTGGGTCGCTATATTTACAAAAATCGCATTTATGGTCCGATTTGGCTGAAATTCGGAACATGTATTACTACCTTGAAAAGAAATATTTTCTTAAAAAAAAAATTCCGCTAGGTGGCGCGTGGGTCGCTATATTTACAAAAATCGCATTTATGGTCCGATTTGGCTGAAATTCGGAACATGTATTACTACCTTGAAAAGAAATATTTTCTTAAAAAAAAAAATTCCGCTAGGTGGCGCGTGGGTCGCTATATTTACAAAAATCGCATTTATGGTCCGATTTGGCTGAAATTCGGAACATGTATTACTACCTTGAAAAGAAATATTTTCTTAAAAAAAAAATTCCGCTAGGTGGCGCGTGGGTCGCTATATTTACAAAAATCGCATTTATGGTCCGATTTGGCTGAAATTCGGAACATGTATTACTACCTTGAAAGGAAATATTTTCCTAAAAAAAACTTCCGATAGGTGGCGCGTGGGTCGCTATAGAGGCGTTGGACTGCAATAAACTAACGGGCAAGAAACCTTGCAATAATGAAGCACTAAATGAATTAAACAGAATGCGAAATAAAAACTAAAAACTAGAAAATAAAAATAGGTAAAAAAAACTTTTTAAGTTAAACGGTTTTATGTTATACATACATTGCAATGTTTAAGATAAATGTACTAAAAACCAAAAAATAATAAAATAGATACAGTCGTGGGAATTATAAACATTTGCATAGACTAGACTAAAATAAAACCGGGGGGCACGTCAATTGTCTACAAATTATCGACTTAATGTGCGATAGAAGAATCGTTTAATTCGTCGTTAGGCAGTTGGCCCGCAGACGGTGAGGAAATTACTTACTATTTTCTTGCTCATGGAAATTCCAATAGTTATACACTCCATGTTAATAAAAGAGATGTTTCAACTAGTTTATCGTTGGACATTCACACGAGGAATCGTTTCACTGCTCGTAGTTTGTCTTTAATCGACAAAACATATGATAAAAGTACTACTCGCTCACCACTATGAAACCCTAAAACTCGCTTATAATCGAGCTTGCTAGCTTTTTTTCCACATTCTAGCCCTACTTATCACACGTCCATCGTTGTCGGTTGAACAACTGCCTAATTATAGTGTAACATTACAAAACAAACATTTTAATCAACGATTGTAGACAATTGACGTGCCCCACGGTTTTATTTTAGTCTAGTCTATGCAAATGTTTATAATTCCCACGACTGTATCTATTTTATTATTTTTTGGTTTTTAGTACATTTATCTTAAACATTGCAATGTATGTATAACATAAAACCGTTTAACTTAAAAAGTTTTTTTTACCTATTTTTATTTATAAAGCAAAGCCATATCGAGGGGTACCAATGGCAAATTTCTGACTTTCGAAAATATGGCCCACTCTTATGTATATCGTTAACTTAATTCACAAAGGCCCTAATTGACACTTTTTTCGAAACTGCGTTTTTCGCAAATTGTAGTAGGATATATTAAAAAACACCTTCCCTCAAAATTTGATAGCGATAGTTACAAAAGTAACGAAGTTATACGACTTTTTAAAAAGCCCTATCTGCATATGCTGAAAATCTATAAATTAAAAGGCCCTAACTACATTTGCTACAATATGCAGTAGTACAAGGTGAAAGTGTTTGGCAGGCTTTGAGTTATACATTTTGGACTTCATGCATGTTTAGATGGTTGTTTTTAACAAAATCGTAACACTGTGATATCAAATGCTTTGCTAAACATTTGTATGGAAAATAATGTAACTATAGAAATAAATATTTAGTAAAAGGACATACACAAATGAAATGCGAGGCTACACATTCTCTTATTGAAAGAAAAATTTCTAAAAAACAAATAAACTTACCATCTCAACTTGTAAAACTTATCCGCGAGGCTCGAAAAAATCCTAGTCCACTTGAAGTTCACCACCTAGTGCATAGCTTTTTTTTTGAATTTTGATAATATTCCGAAAATGTACTCAACGATTCGACCTGGTATGTAATATGTATACTCCTAGTGCGTTAAACATATCTAAAATTATATTATGGTGTTTCCTTTTCAGGAAGAATGTCAGGAGACTGATATATAAAACTGATATAACATCTGAGTACCAGCCTCTACCTGAGAGAGCCAGCAAAACTTTTCAAATAGTAAAGCCCAGCTTAATATTGATTATGTAATAAAAAAAAAAAAGAAATGGGAAAATCTATAGGATCTAAAAATATCATTACCTAAAGATTGCCATTCTTTTTATGAAAACTTGCCCTTTAAGAATTAATGAAATTTTCCTATATTATGTATGTATGTATATATGTGTATTGAAATTAATATATTAATTTTACGATATATGATGTACATATATATTTACAGTCTGAAATGTTATTTATAATGCGCTTTGAAGTTATTGGAATCAATTGCAGCTAAAAATTTGAATAAATATTCAAACCACAAAGAGCCCTAACTACAGTTTTTTTTTTCTAAATTCGTAGTGTAAAAAAGCCCTATCTGACACAAAATTTGCAAAATCCAATGTATCTAAAAATTTTCTTCAAGATCTACTTCAGGGCCTTGTTTGTGCAGAAACTGCATTTTTACAAACTCACAAAAGTCTTTTATTTTCCTTTTAACACGTTTTTTGGCTCTCCTGTAAAAAAATTATTTTGTCAGTTAGGGCCTTTGTGAATTGAGGTAACGATATGTATATCTACATATGTATGTATAAACATAATTAAATACGTATACGTCTAATAATGAAATGTTTCCTTACGCCAGATATAATTTTTGAATCGTGTATGAATTTGTCACAACACAAAATTATTTTTTTATTCAACCAGAGAAAGCGGGCTAATTTTTAAATAATATTAATGGCTTTTTGCATCGAAATCTCTGTTCTCACTAAGCTTTATACATACGAATGACACAGTAAATTTGAAAACCTCATGGACATACATTCATATCTACAAACATAACTTCACATTTTGATTCATTCATTCCAGCCAACTGCTCGACCCCCTAATGCATTTGATTTTTTGTAATTTCCACAAAGGGTTGGTCTTGTTGTATTGCATGCTTTAGCGCCGTTTGTAATATACATTAAACCCCCTCCCAAAACCGTATACACTCAGAGAAAACTCGCATCGTAAAAATGACTATGAAAATATTCAGCTTTACTATTCGCTTTTTTACTATGAAAACACGGAAATATGACTATGCAACAACTTGATCTGAATATAAACGTATTATTTCAACCGTTCAAGTATGAAAGATATTCAACTTGAATATGAAAAAGTTTGAGTTGACTAGTAAATACTAATCCAACTGGACAAGTATTAACACCTGTCATTATAAAATTTGTAATAGTCATCTTCAAGTTGAAACATATTTATTTTAACTACTGTTGATGCTTTAACTTGAATATGGTTCATAGTAAACTTAAATATTTAGTACAGTAAAAGAAATTCATGCCGTGTAGATTTTCGTTCCTTCATTTGAATGCGGCTTTTCAAATTTCCGTAATTCTTAGATGGTTCATACATTGTGCGAGCTATATAGCATGATTGAGCAGCAACTCAAATATAACTCATTTTCCACAAGGGAAATGAGTTGGCTTATTTAAAGCCATTTTTCATACCCCAGAGGTTGGCTCTCTCGCCGAACCTTGGAGCTACAGCGCACAACAAAGTTTAGACACATAGTTAAATTCAATATGAAATATATTTAAAACAAATATACTCTCTCAGAGTTGAATAAAAACATATTAAACTTCAATATGAATCATAGTAAACTTAAGAATATGTCATAGTCAGCTTCAATATGAACATTTTTTAAAACAACTATGTTGTAACTTTAACTTGACTATAAAAATATTCAATTTGAATATGCTGCATTTTTCAACATATTTAGGACAACTATTTTTCATAGTTGTTTTTACTATGACAACACTTCAAGTCGAGTATGGTTAATTTTCATTTTAACTACTTAATATTTATTATGATGGTATGAAGTGCAACGTAGTCAGAATCACTATTTTCATCCTAGGCGCAAAACCATTGGTAAAAATAGTCAAATCAAGGTGTAAATAGTCAGATTTACGTGCGTTTTTTGCTGAGTGTATCATTATATTGTACATATTTACATTAAGCCGTCTCGTATTATATGAACCAACGAAAGTCCACCCCTATATGATGTATTTGGAAAATATTTTTTATTTTTTTATAGACGCCGGGGCTAGATGTTGCTAAAATGTATTATTTTCATATATCCGGTAGTTATGGTCAAATCTCTAAGTTTGATACACCAATGTATTTGGCTTGAGGAGAGGGTTTCTACTATATAATCATATTAACCCTATGTGCGCCACTGAGGCCAGTTCCACCCAGTGCTTAGTTTACACCACCTTAAAGTAACTTTTTTCCTGCATGTTAAATTAAAAGTGTTGAAAATGGGCGTGGCGCCGCCCCTGTTTAGACAAAGGAATCTACGAGATTTTGGAAAAATAACATAGGCTTACAGCCAAAATCCACCAAAGACGCCAATATGAAATTCGTATGTAAAACCACCCCACAAAGCCGTATATCGGCGATATGAGATCGGAGGTGAATCAAATCATGAACTAGTTTTTCAGAGAGTTTAGGTATAGTAAAGATTTTGCAAATCGGGCGATAATTTTGGAAATCGGACTTTCTTCCAGACTTCCTCTTCTTGATTGGCGCTTAACCGTCTAGACAATTCGTTAAATCTCCGTCGATACTCGCCCACGCCAACGCGCAACGGTCCATAGATCTTCCGAAGAACTGTTCTCTCGAATAATCCAAGTGCCATCTCATCTGATTTTGAAATTGTCCATGCTTCTGCGCCGTGCATGAGGACTGACACGATGAGCGTCCTGTAGATTGTGGTTTTTGTCCGTCGAGAGAGGACTTTACTTTTCAGTTAACTACTTAGTCCAAAGTAGCATTTATTAGCAAGCGTGATTCTTCGTTGGATCTCCATGCTGACATCATTCTTGGTGTTAATGCTGGTTCCCAAATAGACGAAGTCCTTAACAGTTTCGAATTTGTAGCTGTGAACAGTGACTTGGCTGCCAAGGCGAGCTGTTTCTTTGTGTGTTGACAGGAGGTACTTCGTCTTGTCCTCGTTGACCGCCAAACCCATTTTCTTATACCATGTCTCCACATAACGTGTTTCGCTCTTCTTTTCTGCATTTTCTCTCTCAATCTTGTTTCGACACGGAAACCAGTGCCGAAACTCGCCAATTTCCATACAAATTTCTGAGAGCGAGTGAAGATTGAAACACTGTTTCATTCTGAATCATCTTGCCAACCTCGATGATATCGACGTCGTCTCTAATTTTGTATCGAAAATCTATCGAAATCTCACACAGACCAAAACAAAGACGCAAAAATAAGCAAACATACAAACATTTAAGAAGAACAAGAAAGAGAAATGTGAAACTGAATCACGATTATCCACGTGGAGACGGGTTATTGAGCGAGATGTTTTGCTACATGTTTCTCTGGTGAATCAAGTTATGTGGAGACGGGCTTTTAGCCTCTTTATCCAGCTTGGAAAAGGCAGAACATACGGCGCGCGTGTTAGTGCCAATGATGTCGATATCATCGGCGTACGCCAGCAGTTGCACACTCTTGTGATATAAGATGCTTCCTGTATGGTTAAGTTCTGCAGCTCGTATTATCTTTTACAGCATCAAATTGAAGAAGTCACATGCAAGGGAGTCATCTTGTCTGAAAACTCGTTTGGTCTCGAACGGTTCGGAGAGGTCCTTCCCAATTCTGACGGAGCTGGTGGTGTTAGTCAACGTCATTTGGCATAGCCGCACAGTGCTGTGTCTCCATATAAAAAGTGGGCAAAAATATAATAATGGACGGATTTGAGTAAAAATTCGTTTCTAGGTGGATTAGAGTACGGAGATTTCAAAAATCAATTTTATTTTTATCTAGCTCTTACATTTTTCATGGAAAATGAGATTGAAACTGCAAAATTTAATATTCGGAAGTAGTTCCAATACCGAGTAGTTCTTTTATTATTTATACGGGGCGTTTTCCTAATAATATTAAAGACTTCGAGGCTTTATTCTATGGCTTAATCCATGGCAAATAAGATTCCCTATATATCTCTTACGGAAACCCTCTAGGAATGGCAACTACTTTTATTTTGGTCCTTTTTGACTACAAAAGTTTTTTAACTTGATTATATCTTTTGGTATGGTTGTCACACGCTTAAAAAATTTGATTCATTCAAGACGTCACTAAATACTCAAAAGCAAGCCCGTACGCAGGAATTGTCTTCTGGGGACTTTTGAACTCTTGGATGCTCAGAGAATATTATGATTTTTATACTCAGCTGTACTAGTACATAGAGTATTATAGTTTTAATCACATAACGGTTGATTGTAACAGAATGAAATAATCGATATAGATATAGACTTATATATATCAAAATGATCAGGGTGAAAAGAGCAATCGATCTGTAAACACTCTAACTCGCGCAAAAATTGAGATATTTTGATGAAATTTGAAATGCAAGTTGGTATCGAGACTGGGACGGTTGGTATTGAAAATGGGCGAAATCGGACCATGACCACGCCCACTTTTCCTATATAGAAAAATTCGGAAATTTGGTATCTCAGCCACTAATATAGCTAGAGTAATGGAATTTTACCCACTTATTGAGCTCAGGCCCTTATGAAGAAATTTGATGAAATTTTGGAAAATGGGCGGTACCACGCCCACTTATTAAGGGTCAATATTGAAAGTTTTATATGTCATAACTCAGAAACCATTAAAGATATATCGATGAAATTTGGTACGCGTGATTTACTTACTTAGGCAAATATTCGGCTATAAAATTGCCAAAATCGGTTGACGGCCACGCCCACTTTTATATATGGGTCTTATAAAGTGACCTAATAAAAACATTTTAAGCGATATCTCTGTCAAATATAAAGATAATTCATTGAAATTTTGTGGCATGAGTTCCACAGTAGACCGGAAAAAAAAATAGAAAAATTTTGGAAAATGGGAATAGACGAAATTTCTCAGCCTATAACTCGACAAATAATTGAGATATTATGACGAAACTTGGTTTATATACATTTATAACTTGTGTTAATAGACACGCAAAAATTTATTGAAATCGGTTTATGACTACGCCTACTTTTTAACAAAGATATTTCTGGAACACCCTTTGAGAATTTGTAACGTGACATCTTTGTAACTAGAAGTCATAAAGGAATGAAATTTTGCACAAAGAATAATATTCATATGCTTAGTTGGATGACTGATAAAAATGTTGAAAATGGACGTGGCTACGCCCTTTTTATGCAGCACTCGCTTTATATAAAGTACACCGTGTTTCCATAAAACGCAAACAAACTACACTGAGAGAAAAAAAATATATGGAGGGGTCAAAGAAATTGTTTACCTATTTTGAACACTACTTTCTTTGTTTTGAGTAAATTTTCCTTAAAACATGTTAAAAGGTTTATAAAATATTGTTGTTACATGCGTTACCATGGTTTCATATACTTGTTTTGAAAAAATTCTTACATTAAAATAATGAAAAATTCTTTAAGCGCCATTCCATTCCCAACTTTCCTTGTTTTGAAGACTTGATTTCTTTAATTTTGAGAAATTAAATTCCCATACAAATTCCCATGGCAACGAATTTGTTTGAATGTTTTTTTATGTTTTTTCCACATTTTTGAGAAAATTTACACAAAACAAAGAAAATTTTGTATTGGGACGCGTGTTCAAAATAAGGAAAATTATGTCTTTGATCGAGAGAATTTTTTTTTTGAGTGTATGAAAGCATACAACTGAGTATCTAATGTTCGATTGCACTCGAACTTAGGCTTCCTTACTTGTTTATTGTAATTCTGTTTCGGCGAAAAGTTATAATACCATTTCATTTCCATGAAAGGTATAATAACAAAACACATGAATAGCAAAAGAATAAATAAAAAGGAATAAGAAATTAGTAGAAACCCGTAGTTTAGGAACAACAATTTTTCAGGTTTTCCTAACAAATTAAATTAACAATTCAATCAACACCGACATTTTGTCATTGTGCATGACATGAACAACAAATGGAAGAGTTACGTCTACCACATGCCATAAATACTAAATAATAATTTCCTCTTACTTTTATATCTTTGCCGACACTTTTGCCAAAGCGCGGTTGTGCAAATATGTACTACATGGGTACAAAGAAAGAACAAAAACGATCTTTACACATACATATATATGACGTATTTTACATTAACAATTTGTGTAAGAATACTTTTTGATTCAGATTAACTAAATCGGACTTGATCTTTTCACTTCCAGTCCATTTTTTTATATCTCACTAGCCGTACCCGGCCAAGCTTTGCTTTGACCCACTGCCTATTATAGGTACTTGAAACGAAAAACGGCACACTTTAAAATATGTTGGAAGTATCTAGAAACCGAAATTAACTCGGGCTGCAGAGCTCAGCACAATTCAGATAAGTTTAAAAAAAGTGAAGGAAAAAATTGATATTTTCAATAGTTTGCACTCTTCATGTTCTTATCCCATTTTTCTTCGTATTGGTCTCCAACTGCCTTCCCTCTACTTTTTTCTTTCTCTTTCCCTTTCCATTTATCTTTCCTTTCATTTCCGTTTCCGTTTTCTTTTTCCTTTCCCATCACATTTCCGCTTTTCTTTCTCTACCGCTCTCTCTTACCTCTCCTTTTCTGTCTTTCTCCTTTTTATTCCCCCCTCTTATTCCTTCTGTAATTCCCTTTCTTACTGTCTCTCTCCCCATCCTCTTCATTCCATTTTTATTATATTCTCCCTCTCCTTTTCCGTCCCTTTGCCCTAGCCTTTCCCAGTCTCATTACTCTTCTCCTTTCCCTAGGAAACTGGTTTTAGCATAAGATACCTTGCATTCCACTTCTCATTTCATACGGTCATTTCTTAAAAACATTCCGTGGCGTCCGAATCGTCTATTTTACCCATAATTGGGTATCGGGACTAAGAATCACTATGAAAATATCTATATAGCAGACCCGGTCAACACCTTTCATTTTTTATCAGTACTAGCTGACCCGGCAAACTTCGTTCTGCCCAAATAGATTTTTTTATTAATTTCATTTAAAAAATTGTTATTACACCGGTATTGTTTTTAATAGAAAATTAACGATTTTTCACTACTTCATTATGTATACAACTTCAAAAATATATAATTTTAGTATTCAGTTTAAGGCTGCACGATACACAAAATTTTTAGTTTTCTGTTCCGGATATTTATTTTCACTGAGTATTGGCTATTTTAACCAATTAAGTAAGAGTATTGATACGTATAGTATACCTCCATAATGGTTTTAAGGCCCTTCCTCCAACCCTTTTAGATATATTCAGCCTCAAAAGTTTAGTACGTATGGGAGGTGCAATGCCCCATTTTGCGATAAATCTTTTCTTTTTTTGGGTGAACATGGTATTGATATCGTATATCTGCATAGTGATTTCTATGTACATGCCATGAACGCTTTTAGGGATATTTAGCCTTAAAAATTAAGAACGCATGGGAGGAGCCACGCCCCCTTTTCCCAAAACTACTGTTTTTTTCATAAGCATGCTATTGATATCGTTAATCTCCTGATCAATTTTCAGGTCCCAACCTTAAACGCTTTTATAGATATTCAGCTTGAAAAATTAAGTTTGTATGGGAGGTGCCACGCCCCCTTTTCCGATAACCTACACTTTTATGCGTAAAAATTGTTTTGATATCATATAGCTCTGTACCAATTTCTAGGTCCCTGACTTAAATCCTTTTAAAGATATTCAGCTAAAAAAATTAAGCGTTGTTGGGAGGAGCCACGCCCCCTTTTCGTATAACTCCTATTATTTTGCGTTAATATGGAATTGTTATGGTTTATCTCCACACCAATTTCCAAGTCCCTAGCGTAAACAATTTTAGAGATATTCAGCATGAAAAATTAAGTTTGTATGTGAGGTGCCACGCCCCTTTTTCCGATAAACCCCACTTTTTTGCGTGGTAATGGTTTTGATATCATTTAGCTCTATACCAATTTTCAGCTCCCTACCTTGAACTGTTTTAGAGATAATCAGCTTTAAAAAATAAGCTTGTATGGGAGGTGCAACGCCCCCTTTTCTGATAACCCTCACTTTTCTGAGTGAGAAGGGTTTTGATATCACCTACCTCTATACCAATTTTCAGCTCCCTACCTTAAACTGTTTTAGAGATAATCAGCTTTTAAAATTAAGGTTGTATGGGAGGTGCCACGCCCCCTTTTCTGATAACCCCCACTTTTCTGATTGAGAGGGGTTTTGATATCACTTACCTCTATACCAATTTTCAGCTCCCTACCTTAAATTGTTTTAGAGATAATCAGCTTTAAAAATTAAGGTTGTATGGGAGGTGCCACGCCCCCTTTTCTGATAACCCCCACTTTTCTGAGTGAGAAGGGGTTTGATATCACCTACCTCTATACCAATTTTCAGCTCCCTACCTTGAACTGTTTTAGAGATAAATAGCTTTAAAAATTAAGGTTGTATGGGAGGTGCCACGCCCCCCTAACATTTTTAAATTTTTTCTTCGACTAAACCTTCGCGAGGTAACAACAAACAAACCCCCCTAAGGAAGTATTTGATTTGGTTCAGCCGTTTTCAAGTTTTAGCGTTTCAATTAAATACCAAATCATTTTTATACTCAGCTGTACTAGTACACAGAGTATTATAGTTTTAATCACATAACGGTGGATTGTAACAGAATGAAATAATCGAGATAGATATAGACTTATATATATCAAAATGATCAGGGTGAAAAGAGAAATCGATTGAGCCATGTCCGTCCGTCCGTCCGTCTGTCCGTCCGTCTGTAAACACTCTAACTCGTGCAAAAATTGAGATATTTCGATGAAATTTGAAATGCAAGTTGGTATCGAGACTGGGACGGTTGGTATTGAAAATGGGCGAAATCGGACCATGACCACGCCCACTTTTACTATATAGAAAAAATCGGAAATTTGGTATCTCAGTCACTAATATAGCTGGAGCGATGAAATTTTACCCACGTGTTGAGCTCAGCCCCTAGGAAGAAATTTTATGAAATTTTGGAAAATGGGCGGTGCCACGCCCACTTATTAAGGGTCAAACCTTGAAAGTTTTATATGTCATAACTCAGAAACCATTAAAGATATATCGATCAAATTTGGTACGCGTGATATACTTACTTAGGCAAACGTTTGGACGGAAAATAGTTAAAATCGGTTGACGGCCACGCCCACTTTTATATATGTATATTATAAAGTGACCTAATAAAAACATTTTAAGCCATATCTCTGTCAAATATAAAGATATATCATTGAAATTTTATAGCAGGAGTCTAACTACGAACATAAGACAAAAACCGTAAAAATTTAGGAAAATGGGCGTGGCACCGCCTCTTTTTAGAGGCAGGAATATATGAGATTTCTTAGCCTATAACTCGACAAATAATTTATATATAATGACGAAACTTGGTGTGTACACTTTTATTACTTGTAGTAATACATGTTCAAAATTTTAGAGAAACCGGTTGACGGCCACACCCACTTTCTATATATGGGTATTATAAAGTGACCTAATAAAAACATTTTAAGCGATATCTTTGTCAAATGTAAAGATAATTCATTGAAATTTTGTGGTATGATTTCTACAATAGAGCGGAAAAAAAGATAGAAAAATTTTGGAAAATGGGAATAGACGAGATTTCTCAGCCTATAACTCGACAAATAATTGAGATATTATGATGAAACTTGGTTTATACACTTTTATAACTTGTATTAATAGACACGAACAAATTTATTGAAATCGGTTTATGACCACGCCTACTTTTTAGCAAAGATATTTCTGGAACACGCTTTGGAAATTTGTAACGTGACATCTTTGTAACTGGAAGTCATAAAGGAATGAAATTTTGCACAAAGAATAATATTCATATGCTTAGTTGGATGACTGAAAAAATTTTGAAAATGGGCGTGGCTACGCCCACTTTATGCAGCACTTGCTTTATATAAAATCCATCAAACGCAAACAAACAATGAAAACATACAGCTGAGTATCTAATGTTCAATTCCACTCGAACTTAGGCCTCCTTACTTGTTATATATATAGATATAGATTAAGTTTTTAAGTTATTTAGTGTACATTTGGTTTGGGTCAGAGATGTTAAGTATTGCAATCATCGTGACCTTCAGCCCTTGAAGTCTTGAATGCAGCCTTTCAGTCCTTTTTTTGATTGATGTTTTAAAATTTGAAGTCCCCAGTATTTTTGGCAAGTATGACTGACCATTCATTTTTTTCATTCATTGATGACTGGCGATATTTTTTAAGCATTCATTTAATAAACTAGTACGAAAAATATGCTCTCTATGTATTTTGGCTGTAAAAGTAATTTATTTTGCATATCGCTAGCTTAGAGTGCAAACTGTGTAAGTCCATTTTTATGAAAAAATTTATTTTTATGTAGAACGCTAGAAAAATCAAATACGCACCACGCTAAACAAGTCTGTGATACTTGTCATATTTCTACTCGTTGTTATTCAGTGATACGCAAAATCTGTAAGTCCAAATAACGAAGAAAATTGTGTAAGTCCAAAATTTTACATGAACAGACATTTTTTTTTTTCATTTCGAAATTTTTTTATTTTTTGTTTTTTGTCTCTCCTACAAAGTTTGAAAACAGGACTAACACAATTTGCACTCTAATGCTAGAGACACACATCCTAGTATAGTAGAAATATTGCGATCTATAATCTTTTAAACTTCTCAAAGTTAAAATTTTAATCATTTGTCGGTCGTGTCCTATATATCGACCAAAAAAGTTTAAAATTTATACCAAAATTTATTTGAGTGTAGATTAAAAATTAACAAACCCCAAATCTCACATATTTCATATAGGTCACTGTTTTACATTTCCTCTTCATACATACGCTGGTGATGTTAAGAAAATATACGTGCAGATGCCTAGATTAACCTTCAAACTCGGAACATATTCATACATATGTACAACAAGTAAGGAAGCCTAAGTTCGAGTGGAATCGAACATTAAATACTCAGCTGTATGCTTTAGTAGTTTTTTTGCGTTTGATGGAAACACGGTGCATTTGAAATAAAGCGAGTGCCGCATAAAGTGGGCGTAGCCACGCCCATTTTCAAAATTCATATCAACCATCCAACTAAGCATATAAATATTATTATTAGTGCAAAACTTCATCCCTTTATGACTTTTAGTTACAAAGATGCCACCACCGCTTAAAATGTTTTTATTAGGCCACATAAAGTTTCGTCATTATATATATATATTAATTTGTTTTTTCTATATAGGAAAAGTGGGTGAGGTCATGGTCCGATTTCGCCCACTTTCAATACCAACCGTTCCATTCTGGATACCAACTTGCATTCCAAATTTCAACAAAATATTTCCATTGTTGTTAGAGTGTTTACAGACGGATGGACGGACGGACAGACATTCCTCAATCGATTTCTCTTTTCGCCCTGATCATTTTGATATATATACATAAGTCCATATCTATCTCCATTATTTCATTCTGTTAAAATCCACCATTATATGATTAAAACTATAATACTCTGTGGACTATTAATATAATATATAATACAATGGCGCTATTATAACTCTGACGAGTTTTATGGCCGAGCTTCTCTCCCAATTCGAGGTGTGCTCCTTTTTGTTTTTCCCACTAATTGGGTGGACCTACTGTTTTATGCCGGCTCCGAACGGCGAATGCATTTTTTGTGAGAAGCTTTTTCATGGCAGAAATACACTCGGAGGGTATGCCGCCCACTGCCGAGAGGTGACCGCTGCTCTTAAAAAATCCAATAATTGGATTTTTACTAATTAGAAAAACTTTTTTTGGTGTTTTGCTCGGACTGAGGTTTGAACCCGAGACCTCTGGCATAGCAGGCGAGCACGCTACCCACTACACCACAGCGGCCACTATTACAGCTGAGTATAAAATTAATTCGAGTCGCTTGGACGACCAATTTGGTTGTGAGGAGTGTTGACTGACGAGCTTTGAAATTTTGTCATGTTCCGCATTGAAAGTTTGTGGCCGACATTGTGTTTAAGAGAAATCAGTATGACCGCTTTTACGCCATGGTCAAAATGTCCATGGTCAAAATACACTTTCCCTCATTTTTCGATTTGTATTGTGAGAGATTCGTTGTACGTTGATTCGGCGCCAGCGCCGAATCACGGTCAAAATTGAGATAGTAGGAGTGTGCTCTCCCACTCTCTCTCTCTCTCTCTCTCTCTCTCTCATTTTCCGCTTTAATGGAAAAGCAATAGCAGACATTTCACCATGGTCAATTTGAACATGGCGTAACAGCGGCCTATGATAAAAATCAGTGTACCAGTGGTTTGCTTTGTTAACATTTTGTCAACTTAATGGCTGTCGATCGTTAGCAGAGATAAGAAAGCGAAAAGTATCATAGCGGAAAACCGTAAAAAAAATAAACTTAAAAAGTAGAAATTTTAATACTTTAATGAAACTATTAAGCTGATGCCACATAGAACTTTGTGTTGCACTACGTGACTCTTTCTGCGTGACGGCTGGTATAAAATACATGTATCTATATGAGGTTTCTCACATAACAAAAAGTAACGCAACGCCGGAGTTACGCAAAGCACAAAGTTGCCCAAATCTCAACTTTTGGGTGCGTTGAAATTTTTTTTCAGTTTCACTTTACTTCAAATGTAAATAAACAAATTGAAATTGCATACAATTGGAAAATAATTTAATAGATTTTCATTTTGTTATTTATTTTTTATAAATGGGTACGTTCAGAAGGCGCAACCGTGGCGCAACAGTTGCGCAACTGTTGTGTTTTATCTTCTGAACGCAACGTTGAGTATTTCTGATCAACACAACATGTTGTGATTTTGGAGACTTTTTTCCATCATAAATTTTTTACGCTCACTTTAGACAACATGTTGAGCTTACGATTTTGACATATGTACAAAAATAGAAATAGTGTTTATGAATTTTGGAATGTAATAAAAATGTTTCAAAGCCGCGAAATTATTGGCAATTACGTTGGGGATAATTAAAATAATAATTTGTTTATTTAATGGATCAGCTCGTTCAGAAGGCGCAAATTGTATCACTTTCCGATTACTGATATCTACACAACAGTTGTGCTCCACCGTTGCGCCTTCTGAACGTACCCAATAAAACGGAGAATGACTGATTTTTGAGAAAATAAATATTTTTTGAGTGATGTTACAACGTTCATTGTGGCATAGTTTTTCAGTTTTGAGCTTTTTTCACATAGAAAGAGGCGTAACGCAAAGCGAAAAAAGTGTGGAATCAGCTTTAGGGGCGGACATCAACAGTGTTTAAGACCATAGGGCTGTAAAAAATTGTGTTTAAACAATTAAATTTAAAAAAATTTACAAAATAGCTGATGTCAGGTAAATCTTTGAAAAAATGGTAGCAATGTGAGTTGCTGATAATATTAATAGGGCATTCCCTTAGACCAGCTACAGATGACGGCAGAAAACGCGCAGAATTTGGGCAGAAAGCTATAAAAACGCGCGTCTTCATGTGTGCACATTGGCAGAAATACAAGGAAATCGAGGGTTTTTGTAAACCGGCGTTTTCTGCCTGCCCAAATTCTGCGCGTTTTCTGCCGTCATGTGTGGCTGGTCTTCGACAAGAGGCTCGACATCAATTTCTAAAACAAGCATGTGCGATGGGCGTGTCATGCTCCATCTTTTGATTTTCAACCTAAAACAAAGTGATTGAAGCAGTTTTAAAATTTACTCTCATTGTAGCATTGGGCACTATACTATTTCATACTTTTTCTTTCCACAATAAAATGTTTATGAAACACGTAATTTGTATATTGAGTAGGTTTGCTATTGTTGGCCAGAACTTATATGTACATACATTAGTACAGTAAAACCAACAAGAAAGAGAAAATTAATAATTATTGGATGTAGGCCATTTCTTGAATATAATTTGATGCTTATTCGAGCTTTTTGGCCGGTGAAATAAGAAAGCGAAACAAAGTTTCCTTTTTCTCTCTAAACAATTTGTTCACTATCAGACCTGGAAGACCAAATTAGGTGTTAGTTTGTTTTATTATATTGAACACTTTTAAAAGAAGTCAAAGCAACCTTAATTTTCAAAGCAGCCAATTCCGACTGGGGTTTGTGAACGCGCCATTTTTGGCTTCCATTTTTCTTTTTTATTTTCTGCTGAAGCTTGCGAACGCGAGTTGACGCCCGCGCACTGAGAGAAATTTATTCCATCTTTTACTTGTAATTTAAGATTTGATACGGAATTCAATAGTGAGATATGTATGTATGTACATATGTACATATTTAATACGTAAGTATGTACCTACATATGCAGATTTTTTAACACCCTTTTATTAGCTTCACCTGTATGCAAAGAAATTACCTTTGTGCCTAAAAATACGCATCATATTTACAAATGAGATTAATTCAATCAGATGGCGCTGTTTAACTATAAATTAATATGTGAAATTTATTCGTCTTTTTTAAGACCAAAAAGGAAATAAAAATAAAAAAAATTAAAAAAAATCAAAAAATATGTAAAATATTTCAAACAATACGCGGAAATAAATTTATTCTCTTTATCCACCTCTCTCAAAAAATTACATTGGTCGACAAGTTTTTGTTACAGAAATAAAATTCTACTTTTCTGAAGGATTTTGGTGCGCTGAATCCGAATCTGAATTTCAGATTTTCTGTAATACGTACAGTTTTTTAGATATTCATGCCCAAAGAGGCGAAAAACACGTTTTTTGGCTATATTCACTCCTCAATATCTTTTAAAATACTTACTTCTTTTAAAAATTCATTAAAGTTATTGAAAGCGCGGACATTTTTCTTGAAGAAACCGTTTTAATATTTCAGATATCCTTCTTGTAACTTGCAATATTGCATATTAAACTTCATTAGTTTTGCAATATTTTCTCCATACAAAATTAATTAAAAATTTTGAAGCACGCTTTTAGGCAGTTTATTATATTATGGACGTATGGAAGTGGCTTCGTAAAAAAATAGTTCTGCTGAGCAACTACAAAATTTGATTGCGCCTATAACATGCTACAAATGCTGCCATTGATTTCGACGAAAAATACCTTATTGTACAAAAACATATATTTCTATATACGTAAATTAGATATCCGAAAAATTAAAACGTTGTCTTCAAGAGAAATGGCCGAGCTTTCAATAGCTTTATTCAATTTTTAAAATAATTAAGTAATTTAAAAGATATTGAGGAGTGAATATCGTCAAAAAACGCGTTTTTCGCCTCTTTGGGCACGAATATCTCAAAAACTGTACGTATTACCGAAAATCTGACTTTAGATTAGGATTCAGCGCCCCGAAATCCTTCAGAAAAGTAGAATTTTATTTCTGTAACAAAAATTTGTTGAAATTTTGTCGACCAGTGTTATCAATTTATAAGTTTTCGAAATTTTTCGGGTGTACTTTTAATAATGGCGGAAGTGAGCGGACGCAATTTTTTTGCTCTTACTGTCGGCCATGATTTTAATTTCAAAGTACCGGTACCCGCGCTTCCATAAGGGCTTTTTGACGATCCTTGGCCTAAATGGTAAAAACCTGAATAGTTTCAACGGAAACGATTGCTTTGCCTCATACGCAGGCTCATTTATACCACAAACGTGAAAATTTTGGCTGAAAATCGTAAAAGTGCGTGCATTTAGAATCGGCACTTGCTACGATTTCAAACTTCACATATTCTGATTTGGGAACCTTCCCTCTACATAGTCTAATTGGAAATTTCACCTACCAGACCGTTTCAGTTAAACTAGGTTCAAGGACACCGTGGTAAGGGTAAATTTATAATCATTTGCTTATTTTGTATGTTAATAAACGTGCATACATATCTATATTTACATATATGTACACACACACAAGGAACTTTAAAATAAATATATATGCATTTCCATGGTAACTCGCGTTACACCTAGTGATGGGTTTACACCTGGGTATTTACCCAATGCTGGGTTTTTACCCATTTATACCCACTTTCATACCCGGGTACAGGCGCGGATCCAGGATTTCGGCAAGGGGGGGGTTTGAAAATTTCTTTTTTGGAAGATGTTTTTTAAGGGCAGACGCTGCACATAGGTAGCTTTTACGAATTTATGCGGCCAAAATTGAAAATTTTAAAATTGGTGCAAATACAAAATCCAAAATCGCTCTACGCTTATAATAGACCGGGCGATAATAAACCGGTCTTCTCGGCTTTTATAGACAACGGGGGTGTCCCTGCCGCTAGTCGAAACTTATTATTCTCCCACTTTTTCAATTTTTTATTTTTTACGTATTTTAAGTAACCCATTTTTAATATTTTCAGTTTTAAGACAGTTATCAAAGTAAATATCATGGATTCGAGTGCTTCAGGTAAATATCATTATTTATTGAAGAAATCGTCAACCTAGCATAATAAAAGACCCACCATTTTTAAGCTTTTAAGCATATCGGCCTTCCTTGAAAAAATATTGTTAGTTTTTTAATTCAAAAGCATTTTAGTTATATTATCGCCTCCGATCGATTACCCGTCAATTTCTCTACGGAAAAATGCAAAGCCAGAAATTATCAACAATGGATTAAAAATTGGCCTATTTGGAAAATTACCTGCTTTCGTATTTTTAGTATTTCCAATTTTTCAAAGTCAAGGAAATACTTATCATAAAAAGGGGCTAAGAATCCTAAAGCTACATTGTTTAGAAGAGTTTTGAGTATGCAATTTTGCAGCTCATTCAATTTTAATATAACAATATGCAACATTCAACTTTTTGAAAATTTTCATTGGCTTTTCGGAAATTTTAATTGGAACGGTCTCACCCTACAGAAAAAAACTTCTAAAATTGACGGAATTTTTCACAGCATTGAGAATTTCACTTTTTACACTAAAATTGGTTGGCTACATAGCAGTACACTTAGAAATCTCCTCAAAATCTTCTATAAATTATGGCCTTGCTTTGAAATTTTTAATCCACTTTCAGAAATTTCAGATTTTTTCCATAAGCTCAGAAATACTGCTTAAAACGATTTTTATTGAAAAATTTTCTATATTTTTAAACTAAAATAAGAAAGTAAAATTTTCGACAGAACTCTTTGAAATAAATATAAAAACTTTGGCGTATGATTTTTTTTTTGAGTCACTGTATATATTTTTCAATAAAATCGACTTTTAACTCAAATTATTAAAATTTTGCATTAAACAAGCAATTTGGAATAGATGTTGACAATAAAATATTTTTGGCCGCATAAAACTTGAAAATCTACCTATGTGCGCTGGTGAAAATATGGACTAATACCACCTACTATTATTATTCTATATACTAGTTACGCCATTTCCCGCACCTTAAAAACACCAAACTCAAAACCCTCCAAATTAGCAATATGTGTGTCATCACATAAAGTGCAGGAGATTTCAATTGAAGTTCTAAATAACATGTATAACGTATGTATGTATATTTTTGCATTGGTACGTGCGAATGAGTATCGTATGGTATTGGTGGCAAATTGATCATCAATTTCACTTACCCTTGCATTTAAAGCCAAAATAAATAAGAATATGTCGCACCCTAAATCAAAAAGTGGCACAACTCAAAATTTTTCGAAATCGAGTTTTTTTCATAAACGGGTATACGGAACATATCTCTAGCGATTGCCAAAAAAACTTTTGAATAACTGTCTCTTTCGACCGAAAAATAACGATTATACCTGGCCCTTTGCCATACGATTGCTTGTAATGAAAAAAAGTTTTTTGGCTCTCCTGAAAATTTTTGAATTTTGAGTTGTGCCACTTTTTGATTTAGGGTGCGATATGTATGTAGTACTTTTTGGTATATAAATATATTTTTAATAGAATTTTTACTTTATTGAAGTTCTTGTGTTTATATACTCAAATTTTTAAAAGATTAATTTAAACAAGAATTGCCTCTGAAAAAGGCAATTTCTCCAACGATTCAGACATTTCTGACCAAATTAATTCTGTACAATCCCGACAAAAATAGGGATAAGAAAGAAAAGAAAATAAATTTGCGATTTGGCAATTTGCGAATAGCATTTGACAAATTTGATTTTATGCACGTGCGACGAAAGGTACCTACATGAACTTTTTTCGCATGTAGGTACATATTTTGGATGTTATGTGGTCCAACCATTGCTTTTGGAATGATAGAGTTTTCCTTGATCAGTTTGGGAAATTTGGGCGCAGAATCTATAAAGGCATTAATTTGGGATCTATGATAAACCACAAGGGGGGGAGGGTTTGAACCCCCAAAACCCCCCCGTGGATCCGCCACTGCCCGGGTATTTACCATTTGAATAACGAATACTCGTTGTTACGTAGCGTAAGAGAAATGTGGACATTTTCGAATTTATTTTGAACATATCGCACCCTAAATCATAAAGTGGCACAACTCAAAATTCAAAAATTTTCAGGAGAGCCAAAAAAACTTTTTTTCATTACAAGCAATCGTATGGCATATGGCCAGGTATAATGGTTATTTTTCGGTCAAAAGAGACAGTTATTCAAAAGTTTTTTTGGCAATCGCTAGAGATATGTTCCGTATACCCGTTTATGAAAAAAACTCGATTTCGAAAAATTTTGAGTTGTGCCACTTTTTGATTTAGGGTGCGATATGTTGTTTAAGTGTATTTTGTTTATACGTTTCTTGCTGCTTTTTGCACAGAAAAGGCGGTTTGGGCTGCTACAAGCACAATAATTCTTAATAAGAACCGCTTAGCAGCGTGCTTATGGCAATTCAATGTAATGAGTGGGAGCGATGGCAACAACAGTGCTGAATCACCTAGAAAGTGTAGAGTTATGAAACTTAAGCTTGAGCATCAGGTGCATAAAAAGAATTTGGTTCATTAATTCGTAAAGATTGATTCCAAGCAATTAGTGAATGAAATAATATCGTCGGTCTCCTGCCAGAAACACGAATGTGAAAATTTTTTTAAACACGATATCTGCTCTTTATCGGTTATATATTGATGTAATAACAATTAATATTTGTATAAACTCTTTTGTAAACATACACACATAGTATGTACTTGTATGTCAATAAGCATACATATATACAAATATTATTTTTTATTATATCAATATATACGCGATAATGAGCAGACATCGCACTTAAAAAAATTTCTGGCAGGAGACCGACGATATATATTAATATCTATTAAATAATTAAATGATGGGAAGACCAAAAATGAAAGTAGCAAAGAAGTTTCATGACAACATTGCGAAAAGCGGTACAAATTTCCCAAAGTGAGTGAAAACGCAAAACATTGTGTCCATTATTAATAAAGCAACGAGTTCAAGACATGCTTGCAACCAATGCGGCAATAAAAAAGATACAGACAGCAAGTGATTCTCCGCCTTCGTCTGATTTACATATGCATATTCTTTCAAACTCGGCACAATACAACTTAGCTAAAGGTACTGCCAGACGATGCAATGAAAGTGCTTTCCGAAAGTTTCAAATCATTGAAAGAACTCTCATGAGTATCCACACGACGCAATGAAAATGCTTTCAGAAAGCACTTTTACCTCCACATTCCGAAAACTTTCACGAATTACTTTTCGTTTGTCCACACGGTGAAAGAGAAATGAGTTTTTGAAAGTACTTTCTGGCAGCTGTCAAATTATATTCAAACAGCTGTGAGACCAAGACAGATGTAGGAGAGCAAACAGCTTGTTGTGTGACTCACACTGGCTATACGAGAAAATTTTCCTTTTTCACTTTCTGAAAGCACTTTCATTGCATCGTCTGGCAGGACCTTAAGGCTATTTTTGTAACAGGTGCTCCTTTGGCTATGGTGAGCATCCATTGTGGAAGACTTTTTTAAGGACCTTACTCCACATTTCAAGGATCCAACTAGAAAAGAAATTTCCTTCACATATTTGGATACAATTTATGACGAGATAAGTATGGACATTAGTCAGCAAGTGAAAGTAGCAAATGGATGGAATAACACTCGTAATGAAGGTGTTGTAAACTTTCTCATATCAAAGCCAGAAACTGTATTTGTGAAAAGTCTGTCAACACAGACCAACCGGCATACAGCTAACTATTTATCACAGGAAATTATTGAAATCATGAAGGAATACGGTGAAAAAAAGTTGTTCGTGTTGATTGGTGACAATGCTGTAAATATGTTAAAGGCGTTCAAAATAGTGAAAGAAGCCCACCCGAATGTTGTGCCTGTGGGTTGTGTAGCGCATAGCCTTTATTTAATTTGTCAGGACCTTTTAAAATGCGATACCTTACTGGAGAATTGCTCATCTGTTGTAAATACATATAATCAAAAAAATTAAAAACAATGAAGTTCTAACAGCAACTTTAGCTAGAATTGTGCAAGAAAAAGAAATCGGTGAACAATTAAACTACCACCCAAAACAAGGTGGGGAAGTTATTTCTATTCAATACAGAGTATAATAAAAACTAAAGCATCCCTTCAGGTTTTAGCAGTTCATGAACAAATTAATCTACCAGCCGATACAAACGCACAGCTACTTAGTGAAATCTTTTGCGAGCAATTAAATTTAAGCTCAAACATATTTGGTTTCATTTCAGAATGGATTTGTAAGCTCGAATCCAATGAATATAATATACACAGGGCAAGGCTTATCCAAATAGAGGTTATATTACTTCCGTTTTTATGTGTATCTTTTCTTTAAAAATGTCAATGTGAAAGAGAAGAGAAATGAATTTCAAGGTAAAATTTTTGCCAATTCGTTTTGTCTGACATTCACACTTTTTAGTATACATACACAATTCCAATCAGCTTATCTACTGCGATATCCTTCTTTAGATAATTCTTGACACCGGGTATATTTCGCGTTCAATGAAATTAAAAGTAAGCTTGATTGGAGTTTGGAAGTGATCTTGATCGGTCTGTGGAGGTAGGTGCATTGGAATTTATTCACACAATGTCATAGGCGCTAAACATAAATATAATGACAAATTTTGCCAATTACAACGCCAAAATTGACTTCTGGGCAAAAACTTTTGCCTGGAGCTGTTTGGATCGATACTGATAGCGAAAGCGATTATGACTAAATTCATGTATAATTTCATTTGTCACTAAAAAACTTTTTCATACTAAAAAATTAAATTCTTTCTTAATTCTGGTTTATACCCACATTTTGGGTAAATACCCAGGTACTTGGGTAAATGCTTGGGTATTTACCGGTAAATACCCAATTTACCATTTGGGTATTTACCCCTGTCCCATCACTAGTTACACCAGATGAAAAAATTAAGCATTTAAACTAGTATTTCTCTTTAGTTTTAGACTTTGCAGATAATACGAAAATTGCATTAAAATCCAGTAATGTAGCTTTATTTCGTAATGCCCATGCTTTTTTTTATATTAATAAGAACAAGATAAAAATTGTCTAAAAAGGTCGGTAACTCCCTTTACACTTTTTAGTTCAGAATTTTTAGAGCATTTTTTAAATCCCAGCTGTCAGGAATTTTGAATGAAACCCAACCATTTTAAAGCAAAAAAACGTAAATCGCGTTACACAAAAATAGGACATATATTTTTATTAATAACTACCTATGAAAAATTGACAAATGAGATGTCATTAGTAAGAGCTATGTACCTACTGAGATTTACAGAAAAAAAATTAACCTTGGCACGTTTGCAAATGAGGTAATATTAAAAAAAAAAAACAAGTAAGGAATCCTAAGTTCGAGTGGAATCGAACATTAGATACTTAGCTCTATGCTTTCATTGTTTGTTTGCGTTTGATGGAAACACGGTGTACTTAATATAAAGCGAGTGCTGCATAAAGTGGGTGTAGCGACGCCCATTTTCAAAATTTGTATCAATCAGACCTGTGCACCCTCAATTACATTTTGTAATTGATTACACCTTCAATTACAATTACATGTAATTGTAATTGAAAAATACCAATTACCAATTACATATAATTGGTAATTGAAAAACCTCAATTACATTTACACGTAATTGTAATTGAAAATTTTCAATTACAACTACTTGCAAATGTAATTGAAAATCTCCAATTACAAGTATTTGTAATGGAATCATATCAATTACATTTTTCTTGGGTTTGAGAAAATTTAGTTGCGTACATACATATGTATGCATACAATGGATTTTTATTCTTGTTTTTGTTTTTGCATCCCAAAAAGAGCCGAGTTTTCATAAAGATGTGGATAAACGTTTTGAAGATGCTATTTCTGTTGGTGGACACCATTTTAGTCGACGTTTAAATTTTTTGAAAGTATTTTTATACTAAAACCCTTCATTGCAGCCCAAAAAGAACCGAAATTCGCAAAACTCAACCAAATGTTTTGAAGATGCTATTTCTGTTGGTGGACACCATTTTAGTCGACGTTTAAATTTCTTGAAAGTCTTTTTATACTAAAACCCTTCATTGCAGCCCAAAAAGAACCGAAATTACATAAAACTCAACCAAATGTTTTGAAGATGCTCTTTCTGATGGTGGACACCATTTTAGTCGACCTTTAAATTTTTTCAAAGTGGTGTTTTATGTATTGTAAACCTCGGTCAAACTAATTTTTATGCATACTAAAACCAGTTCGAGCTGAAGCAGTTTGCATAAACTCAACTCGCGCTGCAGTCCAGTTTTTATGCATGAGGTCCAATGCTCTTGTCTTAAGAAATAACTTTCACTGAAATCCAATCACTAGAACATATTAAAATCAAAAATCGAAGTGGTCTACCAAAATCACCATCAGAAAGAGCATTTTCGAAACCTTTAACCACATTTTTATGAAATTCCGGCAATTTTTGGCCTGCAAAAACAAAAGCAAAAATAAACAAGTAAGGAAGCCTAAGTTCGAGTGGAATCGAACATTAGATACTCAGCTGTATGCTTTCATTGTTTATTTGCGTTTGTTCGATATAGGGTGTATTTTATATGAAACGAGTGCTGCATAAACAGGGCGCAGCCACGCCCATTTTTAAAATTTGTATCAATCATCCAAATAAGCATATAAATATTATTGTTAGTGCAAAATTGCATCCCTCTATGACTTTTAGTTACAAAGACTTCACGTTACAAATTCCAAAAGGGTTTTCCAGAAATATCTTTGTTAAAAAGTAGGCGTGGTCATAAACCGATTTCAATACATTTTTGCGTGTCTATTAACACATGTTATAAAAGTGCATTAACCAAGTTTCGTCATAATATCTCAGTTATTTGTCGAGTAATAGGCTCGTATATTCCTTTGTCTAAAAAGAGGCGGTGCCACGCCCATTTTATAAACTTTTTTTATTTTTTGTTTCCGGTCTATTGTAGAACTCATGTCACAAAATTTCAATGAATTATCTTTATATTTCACAGAGATATCGCTAAAAATGATTTTATTAGGTCACTTTATAATACCCATATATAAAAGTGGGCGTGGTCGTCAACCGATTTTGGTAATTTTTCGTCCACACATTTGGCTAAGTAAATATAGCACGCGTACCAAATTTCATCGATATATCTTTAACGGTTTCTGAGTTATGGCCTATAAAACTTTCAATATTTGCCCCTTAATAAGTGGGCGTGGCACCGCCCATTTTCCAAAGCTTCATCAAATTTCTTCATAAGGGCCTGAGCTCAATACGTGGGTAAAATTTTATCAATCTAGCTATATTAGTGGCTGAGATACCAAATTTCCGATTTTTTCTATATAGGAAAAGTGGGTGTGGTCATGGTCCGATTTCGCCCATTTTCAATACCAACCGTCCCAGTGTCTATACCAACTTGCATTTCAAATTTCATCAAAATATCTAAATTTTTACGCGAGTTATCGTGCGTACGGACGGACGGACGGACATGGTTCAATCGATTTCTCTTTTCACCCTGATCATTTTGATATATATAAGTCCATATCTATCTGTTCCAGAAATATCTTTGTTAAAAAGTAGGAGTGGTTATAAATCGATTTAAATAAAGTTCTGCGTGTCTATTAACACAAGTAATAAAGGTGTATAAACCAAGTTTCGTCATAATATCCCAATTATTTGTCGAGTTATGGGCTCAGAAATCTCGTATATTCCTGCTTCTAAAAAGAGGCGGTGCCACGCCCATTTTCCAAAATTTTTGTGTTTTTCGTTTTACGTCCGCAGTTGGACTCCTGCCGTAAAATTTCAATGATATATCTTTATGTAATTTGTATTAGTAATAGGCCATAGATTTCAATAATTATTTAAATTTTGAAAAGATATTTTGGGCCGATGAAAAATAAAAGGCAAATTTACATTCCCTTCATTCTCCTACGCGTTTCGACGGTATTCTCGTCTTCATCAGGGAGTCTAATTTTTTATTTGAAAAGACATTAAAAAAAATATATATATACACAACATATTATTATAATGAAATTAACAATCACATTATGAGTTATACTTACATAAATTACATACTTAAATTGTACAAAATTTATAAAAACTGTTTACTTACAGACATACCTACCTTACAGACATTACCTATCTCATTGGTTTTGAACTTGGCTAGAAACACATACGAGTGCAAATGTGTTGGTAATATTATATTTTTGTAACAGTGTTAGTACTTTCGGTCACACAATTCTAGCAGGGTACTGTATCCTCGCTACTTCAGTAGTCTTACAGTAAACAGTAAATAATACTGAAATACTGTAAACTTTTTACAGTAGTAAGTAAAGACTACTTATTACTGTAAAATTTTTACAGTAGTAAGTAACGCGGTACTTAATACTGTAGAAAATTTTAAGTAATAAGTAAAGCGATACTTAATACTGTAAACAATTTTAAGTAATAAGTAACGCGTTACTTATTATTGTAAAAAATTTAAAGTAAGCAGTAAAAAGGGTAAAAATAATGAATTACTACTGGTACTTAAAAGTGCCCATCTATGGTACATATACATACATACGTATAAATGATTTTACATGCATACAATTTAATAAAAATGATTTATTATGACCAACGTCGTTCAGATATAATTACGAGCAGTCGCATGTTCCATTGCGCGCGTTCGCGAAATAATTCCCGATTAATGTGAATATGTTTGTAGGGTATCTGTATGGCTATGTAGGGTATCTACATCATGGCATCACAAATTTCACACCCCTTTTTACCAATGTAGCGCAAATCCATGTGTATGTACATATACATATATGTACGCATTTGCATCTAACTTGGTCTTTACTACCTGCCACTCAGAACAAAAAAATTACCATCTACTTGAAAAAATCTACCAAATATGTAAGTACCTACATGTTTTGATAAGAGATACTTTGTTTAAAAGCGATTGGGATAACATGAAGAATGAAAAAATACGGGTTTCGAAATTTAACCAATTCTCAAAACTGTTTATTACATTTATACCCCCGCAGGAAGGGCATCTAACTTAAAACTGACTTTAAACAGTTTACAAAGACACTAGTGGTAACTGTTAATGGTATATTTTCTTTGAAAAAGGCTAACTACTTTTGTATGGGAATGGCGATAAAAAAGTCAGTCATGTGTACTTCTGCATTACTTGGAAGGTAATTATAAACTAACTTTTTTTGGGTGAAAAATAGTTAGTCCCAAAATATAACATTATTAATGTTTATAAAATTATACAAAAAATACAAGGGAAATGGTTGCATATGTAACTGCTATATGCATACAAGTTTAGAATCATGGAATTCACAAGCATTTCGCTATACATATGTATTTCCATTGCTTCGCTTTTCAAATCTAAAAAAGAGGATTTTTCACAGCAAACTCAGTTAAAATGTTCTTGAATAAAAATATTTTCATAAGGAATTTGAAAGCTTTTGTCAATGAACTAACTAAAAATGGGTTTCTTGCTATGTGATACATATTGATTTTTTTTTAATTGTCTCAAAATAGCCAATTAAAAGTCAACTACTTTTAGCATTTCATTTTTTTTCTTCCTGCAAGGATATACATACCTATATTCTATGTGCTCACAATCGATAAAAGATTTTCATCTTATTCAAAAAACTTCAACGAAAAATCGATGAACTTGTATTTTTAAGTAAAGCAGATGAAAACTTTCTTCTTCCAGTTATTTGCTTACTCGAAATACATACCTAAAGAAAAATCCTTATACCTACCGAGCGAGAAATTGCTTCACAATGCTGACAGAATTTTATCACAGAGGTAACGCTGCTCTCTTATCTACTGTTCCTCCTACTAATTACCCAATACACATTTTTCTTAATTCTCAATTTGAGATGTATTTGTAAGCAACTGTCTATACATACATATGTATACCAAAACCCAAATGCATCTCAAATGTTCTCAACTTAAAAGGATTGTACCATTCGTGAAGAATATAACAATTTTTATAAAACCTTAACCTAGAATACAATTGCGATATTTCCTGCCACTGCTTCAAATAACATTTGGATGAAGAGCAATTTTATTTAATATCAAATAAATATGTACTTTTGTTTTTAAGATAAATTTACATTTAATTTACAATTGATTTTTAAATAAATTTTTGCTTCCCAAGTTTTACCGAGCATTGTTCTAAAAATATAGTTTTTATTTGCATGTTCTTAATTTATACATACCTAGTAGGGATTCCAATCCCGGGATCCCGCCCTTTTGGACACCCCGAAAATCCCGGGATAGCTAGAATTTTATCCCGGGATTTTTGGGATAAGATAAAGACAGAATATTCCCCTATTATAGCAAAGAAAAGTTGTATTTTATATAATTTTTATTGGTCTCAGATCTGTATACTAATAGCATTTCCTATTCTGCATGAAAATGTTGCATTATTATATTGCAGCATTATCAACATGTGTCCTGTGTCCTATCAAAGTGTTGCATTTTTCATGTGATGAATGAAACAAAAATAATGCAACCCTTTAGGTACTTGTGCTATGAGCAGAAAATGTTGCCCCGTAGTCGGGCCAGTTTTATATTTTGTCAATAGAGCAAACAGCCCTAAAAAGGTGTTGAGTCTGTGTGGAAGAGAACAAAAAAATGTGACAGCCCGAAGAAAGTGCGACATTTTTGCCAGAATAAAAAAGTCCATTAGTCAAAGTAAGAATTAATATTTTTGATTTTTTTAATCAAATTTTGTTTGTCGTGAAGTACGCGTTGTAAAGAAACGTACGTTAGGTATTTTTAAAGTCTTTAGAATTCTTGTGGTAAAATTCATTTGATAATTTCTATTTCCTGATTTTTGGTCATTTATTTCCCAAAAGTTTTTTGGAATTTTCCCATATGGAAAGTAAATAATGGAAGAAAATGCAAACAAAATTTTAATTAGACTTGATAGTTTTACATTACTGTACTAAAATTAAATACGCAGCTGCATATTCGGAATTCATATCAAAATTTGTGCCTCCGATTTTTAAATTTTTTCGCAAGTTGCATTAATTTTCAGAATTTTTCGGCAAGCTTGGAAATATTCGCTTAAACGAAGTGTGTCGTTAAATTCTAAAAATTTTTATTGGAAATTATCAAATGATCGCAAACCTTTTTATCCTAATATCCTGAAAGTACCAACTGTAAAGGAAAATGTTTTGTTCACCAAATGTATATAATTTTCTTTGTTGGTTTTGTTTTTTAAAGTAACTCTTAAGTCTTATTAAATAATACGCATGATTTTACGATCCTATTTTATTTTGTTAGTAATGAAATAATAAAAAATGCCAATAAAAAATCTCTTTTTTTCTTTGCATTTTAAAGTTGTAGCGTTTCTCGAAAAATATATTTAATTTTTCAACCCCAAATGTGGGAAAATACTCGTAATACTGGTCTTTTCAAAAGGATTTCGGTGCACTTTTTGAGATATTCATGTCCAAAGAGGCGAAAAACGCGTTTTTTGGCCATATTCACTCCTCAATATCTTTAAAATTACTCACTTTCATTAAAAACTGATTAAATCTATTGAAAGCACGATCATTTCTCTTGAAGATAACGTTTTGCTTTTTCGGATATCTTGCTTGCAACTTGCAATATTGCAAATAAAGCTTCATTGGTTTTGCAAAATTTTCACCATACAAAAAAAATCGAAAATACGACTAAATTTTGTGTGACTGAAAAAAAAATTCCAATCAGCAGTAGTAGGCCACATATTTTTATACTGAAATAAAAATAGTTCTGCAGAGCAGCTACAAAACTTGATTTCGATTAAAACAGCGCTACAAATACTGCCGTTGATTTCGAAGACAAATACCTTATTGTACAAAAACATATATTTCTAGAATATAAATAAGATACCAGAGAAAGCTGCAATCATCTTTTAATGAAAGTAAGTAATTTAACAGATTGAGCAGTGACATAAATATCTCAAAACCTACACGTATTACCTAAAATCCGACTTCAGATTCAGATTCAGGGCACAGAAGTCCTTTAGAAAAGTAGAATTTTATTTGAGTTAGAAAATTTTTTGGAAATTTTGTCGGCCTGTATAATTAATGTCCAAATCCCGGGATAAATCCTGGGATCCCGGGATTATAAAAAAAAATCTCGAAAATCCCGGGATCGTAAAAATCGGAAAAATTGGAATCCCTAATACCTAGGTACGTACCTCGGTATATTTGAGAAAAAATTGAGAATACGTTTAGTTGTGAATTTTAAAATGCTCTGATTTTAAAATTTTGTATAATTTTTTTTTCAACGTTCTAGATTTTTTCTATTATGTTTATTGGGCATCATCTCTCAGATGCTCGTTAACGCATGCGCTTGTGCTCATCAGTGTACGTGTGTATGTATGCCAATACTTAGGCTACTGTATCCTAGATACTTAAGTAGTCTTAGAGTAACAAGTAAATATTACTTATTACTGTAAAATTTTTAGAGTAACGAGTAAAGATTACTTATTACTGTAAAATTTTTAAAGTAATAAGTAACGCTTTACTTATTACTTGAAATTTTTTACAGTAATAAGTAAAGCGGTACTTATTACTGTAAAAAATTTTAAGTAATAAGTAAAGCGATACTTATTACTGTAAAATTTTTTAAGTAACAAGTGAAGCGTTACTTATTACTGTAAAAAATTTTAAGTAAGGAATATTCTTTTACTGCTTACTGTTTGCTTTACTGAATTACAATGGGTGAGTTTCTAAGAAAAAGCTGCTCCGCAACTGTTGAGCTGAACAGTTGCCAACAGTTGTGTAGCAGTTGAGTTAAACAGCTACGTCTTAGAAACGGTTTGATGAATTTATCAGCTGTTTGGCTTTACACAACATGTTGAGCTCAAGTAGCGAAGAAAATTTGTGATGCAAAAAATGGCGAAAAGTTGCCAACTGTTGAGCTGAGCGGAATTACTCAACAGTGCGTTTCTAAGACAAACACTCAACAGTTTCACAACAGCTCAGTCTTAGAAACTCACCCAATATTACTTCAGTATGCCCATCTATGGGAGGAAATGCAAGCAGATTTTCGCAGTTGCTTTAGCCAAGCACTTGCGCATACATATGTATGTATATACTTACATACATATATATAACGAATAAATGAATGAAAGGATGAATGAATTATGGTTGGGTGTATGCATACAAAAGAATCCCTGCAAAAAAGCCGAGTACTCCATGCACGCGTGTATAGAGTACTCGCTATGGACCAACCGAGTACTCCTCAACCTGCCACATATCATATAAAAAATATGGTCCATTTAACATGGCATTATTTATTATCTAGGCCTTATTTCGCATGGCGGATAAGCATTAGGAATAAGGTGTGCTCTCAGAGAGAGAGTACTCCTTATGTGTGATGACATCAACACAGGAAAATCAGCCTTATTTTAAGCCTTACGCCATACAAATTTGCTACCTTTATAATTTTCAGGCCTGATTTCGTAAGCCTTAAAATCTGCGGTTTTAATTCTTAAAAAGGCTTAGATTTTTTGGTGGGAATATACATACATATGTACGCGCAAATGGCTGGCTAAGGCAACTGCGAAAATCTGCTTGTATGTATGTATATCCTTCCCTACAACGTAGCTGAAAAATGTTCGTGATAAATTGTTTTCGCGAATGCTTTGTTAGTTTTCGCGATCAGTTTGTCTCACATGTGAGTGGCGCCATGCTGCACGAAACAGAAACAATTGCCGCACTCTACTGGATTCCGCCAGAATCGTCTAGACGGTTCCGTGCCAATTAAGGAAGGAAGGAAGGAAGGAAGGAGAAATATTGTTTTGTATGCATACCCTGCAAAAATTCCGAGTACTCCATTCGCTAATCCATGGAGTGCTCGCTATGGACCAACCGATTACTCCATAACTTGGCACATTTCATACAAAAATTATGGTCCTTTTAACATTGCAATGGAGTATATACTCCAGTCCCGCATAACAATCATATTAATCCATGGAGTACCTACATTGGATTAATTGATCGAGTACCTAACAGTTAGCCGAACATAACACCAAAAACCAAATGTTTATCGCGACGACGACGAATGACGTGTATACATTCAAACATATGTATGTATGTAGCTATGTATGGATACACATATCGTCTTCGTCGCGATAAAAATTTGGTTTTTGTTATGTTCGGCTAACTACGAACCGATGCAGATACATGAATCGGTCGTTTGGGCTATGTTAGTGGCCACTTTGAAAGTCCTCCAACTTACCACAAATGGAGCATATAATCCAATGATTTTTGCAGGGTATGCACCCAAGTGCCTATGCACATACATACATATTATGTATGTATGTACGTACGGCGTAGCACAAACGTAAATACGACAATCAGAAATATGTATATATGCACATATTTGGCATCAGCATACAAATTGGCTGTTGTTGCACTTTTGGTGCATTTTATACATTTTTGTGTTTTAAGTTACCGAGAATGTACTTGAATATTTCTGATATGCTACAGTATTTTTGATTCTAAATAAATTTTTGATTCGAATCAAAGATATTTTTTGAATCAAGAATCAAAAAAGATTTTTGATTCTTTTGAGAAATGAATCAGAAATCAAATTTATCTTTGATTTGAAAATGGTTTGAAGCACGAATCAAAGGGTATTTTTGATTCTTTTGAGAAAAGAATCACAAATCAAATTTATCTTTGATTTGAAAACAGTTTGAATCACCAATCAGAGGGTATTTTTGATTCTTTTGAGAAATGAATCACAAATAAAAATTATCTTTGATTTGAAAATAGTTTGAATCACGAATCAAGTTGATTCTTTATTTGAAAGTTGATTTTAAATCAAAATTGATTCGAATCACGCAACGCTGCAACACATCTATCTTTTTACATTATTTTCGCGCAACTACATATTTATACATATACATACGTACATACATACATATATAATTATTTTTGACATTTATTTTGTTTCTTTATTATGTTTCTGTAGGCGCAATTAATGTTGTCAACATCTTCTTTAAAATTCATAGCGTCCTGTATTCGTTGTTGTATGCGCAAACTCTCCAGTGTCAGCCTTGTTTTTGTTCGTCTCTCTATGTCTAATATTTTCGCGTTGTCAAAGTCCGCTGTGTGACCATTGTTTGTCAAGTGTTGTGCTAATGCTGTTGTTGTCTTTTTGTTTCTAGCGTCTGTTTTATGCTCTCCTATTTTAATGCCTAGTGCTCGTTTCGTGGTACCTATATATGTTTTGTTGCATCGCTCGTCATTGTTGCCTTTACATTTGATTTCGTAAACTACGTTGTGTTGTTGCTCTTTGGTAACTTTGTCTTTTGTCTTACTGAATATTTGGTTAAGTGTGCGATTGGGTTTATGCGCGAATTTAAATTTGTCATTATGTCTGCATTTTTGTAATGTTGTATTATCTGTTAAACCTTGTATGTATGTAATGCCTCCAAAGATTTTGTTGTTATTTTCGTTCGTAGTTTTTGTATTATTTTTCATCGGCCGAAAAGCTCTTTTCAAAATTTAAATGATATATCTTTATATTTGACAGAGATATCGCTTAAAATATTTTTATTAGGTCACTTTATAAGACCCATATATAAAAGTGGGCGTGGCCGTCAACCGATTTTAACTATTTTCCGTCCAAACGTTTTCCTAAGTAAGTAAATCACGCGTACCAAATTTTGTCGATATATCTTCAATGGTTTCTGAGTTATGACATATAAAACTTTCAAGGTTTGGGCCTTAATAAGTGGGCGTGGCACCGCCCATTTTCCAAAATTTCACCATATTTCTTCATAAGGGTCTAAGCTCAATACGCGGGTGAAATTTTATCACCCCAGCTCTATTAGTGACTGAGATACCAAATTTCCGATTTTTTCTATATAGGGAAAGTGGGCGTGGTCATGGTCCGATTTCGCCCATTTTCAATACCATCCGTTCCAGTCTTGATACCAACTTGCATTCCAAATTTCATCAAGCGCGAGTTTTCGTGCGTACAGACGGACAGACGGACGGACATGATTCAATAGATTTCTCTCTTCGATTATTTCATTATGTTACAATCCACCGTTATGAAATCAAAATTATAATACTCTGTGTACTAGTACAGCTGAGTATAAAAATGTGTACCAGGAAAACAAAAACAAATAAGTGAATATTTTAAAAGTATAAATACACGCGCGCCATCTGCTGGAACATAGCCGAGGTTATAACATAATCTTATTAGCAGCAGCTAGAAATTACATACATATATACATACTAAGGAGGAGTGAAAACATATGGAGATTTTATGTTTGTTTTTTTTTTTAGTTGAAAGCAATAAGCACGATCTGGTACAAATATGAAATTTTGAAAATTATAAAATTAAAAAACGAGGATTGATAAACATGGCTAAGCTGAGTATTAAAGTGAATTTTTTTTTTTTGGAAACAACAACAACAAAATTTATTAAAGGTCAAAGTTTATAAATATTATGCATTTTTTTAAATTGCAATTACTTAAAAACTACTGAACAGATTTCGAATATTTGTATACCATTCGATAGGTATTTTGATTCCCTTTAATTTGATATCCTCATACTTCGTTTTTTGACTTTATAATTTTAGAAATTTCACATTTGTACCAGATCGTGCTATTTTTAACACGCTTTTATTTTCAACTTTGTGGGGCTGGGGACACCTCTAAACATGCGAGTAGGTCAATAAAATTTTACAGGTTTATTTCTGGGCTAGAAAGGTTCCGTTCTGGCTGTGGAACAAAGTGAATTTGGAAAAAAAATTTCACTCCACCTTAATACATCCATACAGGTGAAACTAATAAAAACGTGGTAAAAATACATATAAAGAAAAAAATAAAAACATACAAAAGGAAAAAAACTTCAAAATACCGGAATTATTCAAATGCCCGTACAAACATACTGGTAGTAGACAAACAAACGAGTGTTCGAGCATTTGAACAATATTTGTTCGGGCTACTCGGAAATGTTGAAAAAAATCGAGAGCTCTAATTCTTTATAATAAAAAAATAAAACTCCTTTAGATATATGGAGTTTAAAAGCCGAATCATTTCTTACTTTTTGGTTGCTTGCTTTTCCACAATACCCAATACCCCAATACTCAATCTAGTGATGGGCGAGTCCGAGATGTTTAGACAATCGAGAGAATCGCCATCGTTGCAAAATCACAATCGAGTCAAAAGTTGACTCGCTCCTCGACTACAAAATCGAGATGTTGTTGCGATTGTTCCGAGTCAGCGAGTCGGAGGTTGTTTCGATGACATCTCGACTACACAACCGAGATGTTTTTGCGATTGTTCCGAGTCGGCGAGTCGGAGGTTGTTTCGATGACATCTCGACTTCACAACTGAGATGTTTTTGCGATTGTTCCGAGTCGGCGAGTCGGCTGTTGTTTTGATGATTTGTTTTAGTTGATAAAATAAACTGAATGGGTGTTGTTGATGAAGAAAGTAGGATTGTTAATGGAAGTGAGGCAAATACATACATATGTAAATAAATGAACCAAATTGAAAAATATGCTATATATAGACGCTGTATTTTTGTAATCACAATTAAAGAGTGTCGTGCTTAATAAACACAATTAATTATTTAAACATTAATCTATATATATATAAAAATCAAGCCCATTTCTTTGTCGCCGGCTTTCGCCCAAACGCGTGGAGGGATTTTGACCAAATTTACACTCCACCTTAGTACCTTGATCTAGATGGTTTATATGCATATTTTTTTCAAATCCGGAACTCGGTTCCCGAGATATAGGTCAAAACGTCAAAACGTGGATCCGGCTTTCCCCTGAATATTTTTGGACGATATTGGTATCAAATGAAAGGTATTGAGCAGAGAATTTACATAGAATAGTACCAATTGTGATTCCTAGGTCGGGTCTCCAGTTATGGGTCAAAACGTGGACCCGAATGACCCTCGAATGTTTCTGAGCGATATTAGTATCAAATGATAGGTGTTGAGCAGAGAATTTACATAGAATAGTACTCATTGTGATTCCTAGGTCGGGTCTCCAGATATGGGTCAAAACGTGGACCCGAATGACCCTCGAATATTTCTGAGCGATATTGGTATCAAATGAAAGGTATTGAGCAGAGAATTTACATAGAATAGTACCAATTGTGATTCCTAGGTCGGGTCTCCAGATATGGGTAAAAACATGGACCCGAATGACCCTCGAATGTTTCCGAGTGATATTGGTATCAAATGAAAGGTATTGAGCAGAGAATTTACATAGAATAGTACTCATTGTGATTCCTAGGTCCGGTCTCCAGATATGAGTCAAAACGTAGACCCGGATGACCCTCGAATGTTTCTGAGTGATATTGGTATCAAATGAAAGGTATTGAGCAGAGAATTTACATAGAATAGTACTCATTGTGATTCCTAGGTCGGGTCTCCAGATATGGGTCAAAACGTGGACCCGAATGACCCTCGAATATTTCTGAGCGATATTGGTATCAAATGAAAGGTATTGAGCAGAGAATTTACATAGAATAGTACTCATTGTGATGCCTAGCCCGGGTCTCCAGATATAGGTCACAACGTGGACCCGAATGATCCTCAGATGTTTTTGAGCGGTATTGGTATCAAATGAAAGGTATTGAGCAGAGAATTTACATAGAATAGTACTCATTGTGATTCCTAGATCGGGTCTCGAGATATGGGTCAAAACGTGGACCGGGTGACCTTCTATTGTTTCTGAGCGATATTGGTATCAAATGAAAGGTCTTGATGAGGACTTCAACATAGAACTATTTTATTTGTGATGCCTAGGACGGGTCCCCAAATATGGGTCAAAACGTGGACCCGGATGACCCCGGAAAATTTCTCAGTGCTATTGGTATCAAATGAAGGGTTTTGAGCAGGGATTTTACATAGAAATGAACTCATTACGATCCCTAGGTCGGGTCCCAAAGTGTGGGCCAACACGCGGACCCGGATAACACCGGGATATTTCTCAGGGATATTGGTACCAAATGAAAAGTGCTGAGCAGGGCCTTTACACAGAGATGAAGTGATTAGATTCCTAGGTCTGGTCCCTAAATGTGGGTGAAAACGTGGACCGGGATGGCCCCGGAAAATTTCTGAACGATATTGGTGTCAACTGAAAGGCAGGGCTCTTACATAGAGATGAACTCATTATGATTCCTTGGTCAGGTCCCCAGATGTGGGTCAAAATGTGGATCCGGATAACTTCTCAGCGATATTGTTATTTAATCACGGCGCATGACGATTGCTGGGTGGGATCCCAAGGTATGGGTCAATATGTGGACCCGGATAACACCGGATCTTAGGGATATTGGTACCAAATGAAAGGTATTGAGCGGACTCTCATGTAGGGCCGTACCCATTACGATTTCTTGGCCAAGTCTCCAGATACCGTATCCATTATGGTTCCTAGGTCAAGTTCCCATATGTGGGTCAATAAGTTGACCCGGATGAGCCCGGGATGCTTCTGAGAAATACTGATATAAAATGGATGTGTTGACCGGGTCTGCTATATAGAGATATTTTCATAGTGATTCTTAGTCCCGATACCTAATTATGGGTAAAAGAGACGATTCGGACGCCACGGAATGTTTTTAAGCAATGATGGTATCAAATGAGAAGTGGAATGCAGGGTATGTTATGCTAAAACCCAGTTCCCTAGGGAAAGGGGAAGATTAATGAGACTGGGAAAGGCAAAGACAAAGGGACGGAAAAGGAGAGCGAGAATATAATAAAAATGGAATGAAGAGGATATTGAGAGAGACAGTAAGACAGGGAATTAGAGAAGGAATAAGAAGGGGGAATAAAAAGGAGAAAGACAGAAAAGGAGAGGTAAGAGAGAGCAGTAGAGAAAGGGAAGCGGAAATGTGATGCACAAGGAAAAAGAAAACGGAAATGAAAGGAAAGATAAATGGAAAGGGAAAGAGAAAGAGAAAAGTAGAGGGAAAGGCAGTTGGAGACTAATACGAAGAAAAATGGGATAAGAACATGAAGAGGGCAAACTTTTGAAAACATCAATTTTTTCCTTCAGGGAGTTTATCTGAGTTGTGCTGAGCTCTGCAGCCCGAGGTAATTTCGGTTTCTAAATACTTCCAACATATTTTAAAGTGTTCCGTTTTTCGCTTCAAGTACCTATAATAGGAAGTGGGCCAAAGCAAAGCTTGGCCGGGTACAGCTAGTACATGAATAAATTTTCTGAAGTGAGACGCTTACGAAACAAATTAATTTTACGTGCAGTAACAACGGCAATAGATTTGTACCACTGTATACTTTCTTAAGCAATTTTGATATTCAAGCGGCAACAACAAATGTTATGTATTTTTTGCAGCGAGTCCGAAATGTAGGGTTGCTTTGAAAACGAGAGGAATCATTGGCGAGTCGGAGATGTTTTAGCGATTGTTTCGCATGACGGCCATTTACGACTTGACTCGAATACGAATGAAAACCATCGAGAGCATTCGAGATGTTTCAACAATCGAGAGAATCGAATAAAACATCTCGGACTCGCCCATCACTAACTCAATCATATCTTTTGTTAAGTTTTGCTTCTTCGGATATTTTCTTTAGTACTTCAGATAGGTGCAGTGAAATAACGCCCGTGGAATTAACGCCCGAAGGCCGCCAACCTAGAAAAGTGTTCTGCGCAAAAGCACAGTGGACTGCGGAGCAATTTCCAATAATAATACACCATATTTAAAAAAAACGAAAAATTGGAATTAAAAATCGCGCGACCATATTTAAAAAAACCCGTCTGCGGGCTTAATTGCCCTTCCGAAAGAGAAATAAAGCCCATGGCCAAAACAAAATAACGCCCACGGGAATTATTTCTTCTTTTGGGAAATAACGCCCGTGGGCGTTAATTCCACGGGCGTTATTTCACTGCACCCTTCAGATATTATTATTTTAATTTCATTAAACATGCGATGCAATGTAGAATTTCTTTTCTCAAAGCTAATGAGCTTAAAAAAATAAATCTGAATTCAGTTTCAGATTCAGCATATCGAAAACCTTTCGAAAAGTAAACCCCCCTTTCAATGGATTTGAAAGTTAACAGGCTAGGAATTATGTGCTAATTTGTATGTCAAAATGGGGGATGCAGCTTCACCAAAGTGGTTATCGGCAAACCTGCGCAAAATACTTATTAGCTGTCAAATGGTTGCCAAAAAAAACTACACAAACGTGAATATGTTTTTTTTTTATCATATGTAATAAAAAACAATTAAGGAAGAGTTTTTAGTGCTTAGCACGAAATTTTTATTTTAATTCAATTTTTTTAATTGTTGGGGTAAGTGGAAAAAAATTCAACAACTATTTACAGCGAAGGTTGAGTGTATAGCTATTTCACGAAAAACCATTTTCGATCATCAGCACTCTTTTCGGAAGTGGAAGAGGATTCACCGGGGATTGAACCCGAGTCCATTCCATCTTCAGCCGCAATGACCCAACGCTTAACACACTCGGCCATTGAGACTCTGTGCAAGCTGTTGGATTTTCACCACTTTTGCCTTTTTCATTTTCAACATTTAACGTTAGTGTGTATATGCTTTTGCATATATTCTACCCAAACGTGCTGAATTTTTTGTTGGCAGTTCGCAATGAACATTTGTTGTTGGTATGTATTTTTATATACCAACAACGTTAACAATTTTACTTGAAAGAGTTTTTAGTGCTTAGCACGAAATTTTTATTTTAATTCAATTTTTTTAATTGTTGGGGTAAGTGGAAAAAAATTCAACAACTATTTACAGCGAAGGTTGAGTGTATAGCTATTTCACGAAAAACCATTTTCGATCATCAGCACTCTTTTCGGAAGTGGAAGAGGATTCACCGGGGATTGAACCCGAGTCCATTCCATCTTCAGCCGCAATGACCCAACGCTTAACACACTCGGCCATTGAGACTCTGTGCAAGCTGTTGGATTTTCACCACTTTTGCCTTTTTCATTTTCAACATTTAACGTTAGTGTGTATATGCTTTTGCATATATTCTACCCAAACGTGCTGAATTTTTTGTTGGCAGTTCGCAATGAACATTTGTTGTTGGTATGTATTTTTATATACCAACAACGTTAACAATTTTACTTGAAAGAGTTTTTAGTGCTTAGCACGAAATTTTTATTTTAATTCAATTTTTTTAATTGTTGGGGTAAGTGGAAAAAAATTCAACAACTATTTACAGCGAAGGTTGAGTGTATAGCTATTTCACGAAAAACCATTTTCGATCATCAGCACTCTTTTCGGAAGTGGAAGAGGATTCACCGGGGATTGAACCCGAGTCCATTCCATCTTCAGCCGCAATGACCCAACGCTTAACACACTCGGCCATTGAGACTCTGTGCAAGCTGTTGGATTTTCACCACTTTTGCCTTTTTCATTTTCAACATTTAACGTTAGTGTGTATATGCTTTTGCATATATTCTACCCAAACGTGCTGAATTTTTTGTTGGCAGTTCGCAATGAACATTTGTTGTTGGTATGTATTTTTATATACCAACAACGTTAACAATTTTACTTGAAAGAGTTTTTAGTGCTTAGCACGAAATTTTTATTTTAATTCAATTTTTTTAATTGTTGGGGTAAGTGGAAAAAAATTCAACAACTATTTACAGCGAAGGTTGAGTGTATAGCTATTTCACGAAAAACCATTTTCGATCATCAGCACTCTTTTCGGAAGTGGAAGAGGATTCACCGGGGATTGAACCCGAGTCCATTCCATCTTCAGCCGCAATGACCCAACGCTTAACACACTCGGCCATTGAGACTCTGTGCAAGCTGTTGGATTTTCACCACTTTTGCCTTTTTCATTTTCAACATTTAACGTTAGTGTGTATATGCTTTTGCATATATTCTACCCAAACGTGCTGAATTTTTTGTTGGCAGTTCGCAATGAACATTTGTTGTTGGTATGTATTTTTATATACCAACAACGTTAACAATTTTACTTGAAAGAGTTTTTAGTGCTTAGCACGAAATTTTTATTTTAATTCAATTTTTTTAATTGTTGGGGTAAGTGGAAAAAAATTCAACAACTATTTACAGCGAAGGTTGAGTGTATAGCTATTTCACGAAAAACCATTTTCGATCATCAGCACTCTTTTCGGAAGTGGAAGAGGATTCACCGGGGATTGAACCCGAGTCCATTCCATCTTCAGCCGCAATGACCCAACGCTTAACACACTCGGCCATTGAGACTCTGTGCAAGCTGTTGGATTTTCACCACTTTTGCCTTTTTCATTTTCAACATTTAACGTTAGTGTGTATATGCTTTTGCATATATTCTACCCAAACGTGCTGAATTTTTTGTTGGCAGTTCGCAATGAACATTTGTTGTTGGTATGTATTTTTATATACCAACAACGTTAACAATTTTACTTGAAAGAGTTTTTAGTGCTTAGCACGAAATTTTTATTTTAATTCAATTTTTTTAATTGTTGGGGTAAGTGGAAAAAAATTCAACAACTATTTACAGCGAAGGTTGAGTGTATAGCTATTTCACGAAAAACCATTTTCGATCATCAGCACTCTTTTCGGAAGTGGAAGAGGATTCACCGGGGATTGAACCCGAGTCCATTCCATCTTCAGCCGCAATGACCCAACGCTTAACACACTCGGCCATTGAGACTCTGTGCAAGCTGTTGGATTTTCACCACTTTTGCCTTTTTCATTTTCAACATTTAACGTTAGTGTGTATATGCTTTTGCATATATTCTACCCAAACGTGCTGAATTTTTTGTTGGCAGTTCGCAATGAACATTTGTTGTTGGTATGTATTTTTATATACCAACAACGTTAACAATTTTACTTGAAAGAGTTTTTAGTGCTTAGCACGAAATTTTTATTTTAATTCAATTTTTTTAATTGTTGGGGTAAGTGGAAAAAAATTCAACAACTATTTACAGCGAAGGTTGAGTGTATAGCTATTTCACGAAAAACCATTTTCGATCATCAGCACTCTTTTCGGAAGTGGAAGAGGATTCACCGGGGATTGAACCCGAGTCCATTCCATCTTCAGCCGCAATGACCCAACGCTTAACACACTCGGCCATTGAGACTCTGTGCAAGCTGTTGGATTTTCACCACTTTTGCCTTTTTCATTTTCAACATTTAACGTTAGTGTGTATATGCTTTTGCATATATTCTACCCAAACGTGCTGAATTTTTTGTTGGCAGTTCGCAATGAACATTTGTTGTTGGTATGTATTTTTATATACCAACAACGTTAACAATTTTACTTGAAAGAGTTTTTAGTGCTTAGCACGAAATTTTTATTTTAATTCAATTTTTTTAATTGTTGGGGTAAGTGGAAAAAAATTCAACAACTATTTACAGCGAAGGTTGAGTGTATAGCTATTTCACGAAAAACCATTTTCGATCATCAGCACTCTTTTCGGAAGTGGAAGAGGATTCACCGGGGATTGAACCCGAGTCCATTCCATCTTCAGCCGCAATGACCCAACGCTTAACACACTCGGCCATTGAGACTCTGTGCAAGCTGTTGGATTTTCACCACTTTTGCCTTTTTCATTTTCAACATTTAACGTTAGTGTGTATATGCTTTTGCATATATTCTACCCAAACGTGCTGAATTTTTTGTTGGCAGTTCGCAATGAACATTTGTTGTTGGTATGTATTTTTATATACCAACAACGTTAACAATTTTACTTGAAAGAGTTTTTAGTGCTTAGCACGAAATTTTTATTTTAATTAAATTTTTTTAATTGTTGGGGTAAGTGGAAAAAAATTCAACAACTATTTACAGCGAAGGTTGAGTGTATAGCTATTTCACGAAAAACCATTTTCGATCATCAGCACTCTTTTCGGAAGTGGAAGAGGATTCACCGGGGATTGAACCCGAGTCCATTCCATCTTCAGCCGCAATGACCCAACGCTTAACACACTCGGCCATTGAGACTCTGTGCAAGCTGTTGGATTTTCACCACTTTTGCCTTTTTCATTTTCAACATTTAACGTTAGTGTGTATATGCTTTTGCATATATTCTACCCAAACGTGCTGAATTTTTTGTTGGCAGTTCGCAATGAACATTTGTTGTTGGTATGTATTTTTATATACCAACAACGTTAACAATTTTACTTGAAAGAGTTTTTAGTGCTTAGCACGAAATTTTTATTTTAATTCAATTTTTTTAATTGTTGGGGTAAGTGGAAAAAAATTCAACAACTATTTACAGCGAAGGTTGAGTGTATAGCTATTTCACGAAAAACCATTTTCGATCATCAGCACTCTTTTCGGAAGTGGAAGAGGATTCACCGGGGATTGAACCCGAGTCCATTCCATCTTCAGCCGCAATGACCCAACGCTTAACACACTCGGCCATTGAGACTCTGTGCAAGCTGTTGGATTTTCACCACTTTTGCCTTTTTCATTTTCAACATTTAACGTTAGTGTGTATATGCTTTTGCATATATTCTACCCAAACGTGCTGAATTTTTTGTTGGCAGTTCGCAATGAACATTTGTTGTTGGTATGTATTTTTATATACCAACAACGTTAACAATTTTACTTGAAAGAGTTTTTAGTGCTTAGCACGAAATTTTTATTTTAATTCAATTTTTTTAATTGTTGGGGTAAGTGGAAAAAAATTCAACAACTATTTACAGCGAAGGTTGAGTGTATAGCTATTTCACGAAAAACCATTTTCGATCATCAGCACTCTTTTCGGAAGTGGAAGAGGATTCACCGGGGATTGAACCCGAGTCCATTCCATCTTCAGCCGCAATGACCCAACGCTTAACACACTCGGCCATTGAGACTCTGTGCAAGCTGTTGGATTTTCACCACTTTTGCCTTTTTCATTTTCAACATTTAACGTTAGTGTGTATATGCTTTTGCATATATTCTACCCAAACGTGCTGAATTTTTTGTTGGCAGTTCGCAATGAACATTTGTTGTTGGTATGTATTTTTATATACCAACAACGTTAACAATTTTACTTGAAAGAGTTTTTAGTGCTTAGCACGAAATTTTTATTTTAATTCAATTTTTTTAATTGTTGGGGTAAGTGGAAAAAAATTCAACAACTATTTACAGCGAAGGTTGAGTGTATAGCTATTTCACGAAAAACCATTTTCGATCATCAGCACTCTTTTCGGAAGTGGAAGAGGATTCACCGGGGATTGAACCCGAGTCCATTCCATCTTCAGCCGCAATGACCCAACGCTTAACACACTCGGCCATTGAGACTCTGTGCAAGCTGTTGGATTTTCACCACTTTTGCCTTTTTCATTTTCAACATTTAACGTTAGTGTGTATATGCTTTTGCATATATTCTACCCAAACGTGCTGAATTTTTTGTTGGCAGTTCGCAATGAACATTTGTTGTTGGTATGTATTTTTATATACCAACAACGTTAACAATTTTACTTGAAAGAGTTTTTAGTGCTTAGCACGAAATTTTTATTTTAATTCAATTTTTTTAATTGTTGGGGTAAGTTTCAAGTAAAATTGTTAACGTTGTTGGTATATAAAAATACATACCAACAACAAATGTTCATTGCGAACTGCCAACAAAAAATTCAGCACGTTTGGGTAGAATATATGCAAAAGCATATACACACTAACGTTAAATGTTGAAAATGAAAAAGGCAAAAGTGGTGAAAATCCAACAGCTTGCACAGAGTCTCAATGGCCGAGTGTGTTAAGCGTTGGGTCATTGCGGCTGAAGATGGAATGGACTCGGGTTCAATCCCCGGTGAATCCTCTTCCACTTCCGAAAAGAGTGCTGATGATCGAAAATGGTTTTTCGTGAAATAGCTATACACTCAACCTTCGCTGTAAATAGTTGTTGAATTTTTTTCCACTTACCCCAACAATTAAAAAAATTGAATTAAAATAAAAATTTCGTGCTAAGCACTAAAAACTCTTTCAAGTAAAATTGTTAACGTTGTTGGTATATAAAAATACATACCAACAACAAATGTTCATTGCGAACTGCCAACAAAAAATTCAGCACGTTTGGGTAGAATATACGCAAAAGCATATACACACTAACGTTAAATGTTGAAAATGAAAAAGGCAAAAGTGGTGAAAATCCAACAGCTTGCACAGAGTCTCAATGGCCGAGTGTGTTAAGCGTTGGGTCATTGCGGCTGAAGATGGAATGGACTCGGGTTCAATCCCCGGTGAATCCTCTTCCACTTCCGAAAAGAGTGCTGATGATCGAAAATGGTTTTTCGTGAAATAGCTATACACTCAACCTTCGCTGTAAATAGTTGTTGAATTTTTTTCCACTTACCCCAACAATTAAAAAAATTGAATTAAAATAAAAATTTCGTGCTAAGCACTAAAAACTCTTTCAAGTAAAATTGTTAACGTTGTTGGTATATAAAAATACATACCAACAACAAATGTTCATTGCGAACTGCCAACAAAAAATTCAGCACGTTTGGGTAGAATATATGCAAAAGCATATACACACTAACGTTAAATGTTGAAAATGAAAAAGGCAAAAGTGGTGAAAATCCAACAGCTTGCACAGAGTCTCAATGGCCGAGTGTGTTAAGCGTTGGGTCATTGCGGCTGAAGATGGAATGGACTCGGGTTCAATCCCCGGTGAATCCTCTTCCACTTCCGAAAAGAGTGCTGATGATCGAAAATGGTTTTTCGTGAAATAGCTATACACTCAACCTTCGCTGTAAATAGTTGTTGAATTTTTTTCCACTTACCCCAACAATTAAAAAAATTGAATTAACAATTAAGGAAACCTAAGTTCGAGTTCGAACATTAGATACTCAGCTGTATGTTTTCATTGTTTGTATATTTATATAAAGCGAGTGCCGCATAAAGTGGGCGTAGCCATGCCCATTTAAAAATTTTGTATCAATCATCCAACTAAGCATATGAATATTATTGTTAGTGCAAAACTTCATTCCTTTATGACTTCTATTTACAAAGATGTCACGTTACAAATTCCCAAAGAACCAAAGGGTGTTCCAGAAATATCTTTGTTAAAAAGCAAGTGTGGTCATCAACCGATTTCGTCAAAATTTTGAACATGTATAACCACAAGTTATAAAAGTGTATGCACGAAGTTTCGTCATAATATCTACATATTAATCGGCTAACATTTTTTCCATACAAACAATTGCCAGGCTGTTTAGCACATTTAACATATTCATCTATTATATAAAAATAAGTCGCATTTTCCTCCCTGATGATTTAGCTCCAGAACGGCTGGACTGAATTAAATTAAATTTTGCACGTAGTTTTCGATTGAGCCCGACATGGTTTATGGCCAAAAAAAGTATAAGAACCCGGGAAGGTTTTGGAGATATTCCACAAAATGTGGACCAGGGTAACCCTATAACGGGTTCGTACGATAAGGGTATCAAATTAAAGGTGTTGACGAGTGCTTGAACAAGGTGTAGTTATTGGTCCCATATAAGACCCCGTATTCGAGGTATTTCCTGAAATATGAACCAGGTGTGACCCCAAACGGGTTTTCTACAAAATGGGTATCAAATAAAAGGTGTTAGTGAGTATTTAAAAAAGAGGTGATTTTCAAGACCCTATGCGACCCGTTTTCCGAGATATCTTCCAAAATGTGGACCAGGGGTGACCCTAGAAAAACTGGAGGGATAGAATATGCATAGGGATAGGGCTAGAGATATGGATAGGGCAGTGGCGGATCCACGGTCCTTGTGGTTTATCATAGATCCCAAATTAATGCCTTTATAGATTCTGCGCCCAAATTTCCCAAACTGATCAAGGAAAACTCTATCATTCCAAAAGCAATGGTTGGATGGGTTTAGCTGTCCAAAGGCAAAACTCGACATTTATTTTCAGATTATATTTTATATGCACATATCCACAAGGTAAAACAGGTACAATTGAATCAGTTCATTAAAATAGTTGTCCTTGTAGGCAATAATAACATACAATTACAACTTATAGTTAAATAGAAAATACCCGAAATTTAGAGGAATTAAATCTAATACAATAAGCGCGTACTATACAATCCAATCAACCACCAAAAACAAGAATTAAAACGAGTACGAAGTTAAAATACTACAAGCGATTCATTCATAAAATTGAAATTGTTACGGCTGCAACTCATTTTCGACGAAAACACAGCTAATATTTTAACAAGCGTTTATTCAATCCATACGCAAATTTTTAATATCTAAGAATAGTTATGTATAATAAATTCAATAAATTTTTATATTGAAAGATATTAAGAAATCTTACTTGTTCGTTTGATTTCATCGAATTTTCTTCTCAAAATGGAGGTGAAAGAAGTGCTTTGAATTTGCAAAGTACCGCTTCGTTCAAATCCACGTTTTTATCGAAATAAATATGTATGTATCTTTTAGTATATTAAATGATGCCATACTTAGGTAAATAAGGGTATTCATTTAACCTTATAAATGCCTCGTAAAGTGTGTAAACTTGTAAATTTATAAAGTTTGTAAACGAACTGTCAAATTTTGTATGGAAAATCATTTACGCATGGTTGAGAAATTTACGCGCACATTTCAGTGTGTAAACGCTGTAAACTCGAAAAAAGCAACCTTGCGCAACAGAAACCTCTAGCATCAGTAAGTCGTTTACAAAAATTTCCTTGTAAAGTCGTTTTAATTTGGATTTCTCACTTATTTTTGGCATATTTTAATATATGTCTTTAATATATGTAGATATAGTTTTAAATAAATTTTGACAATAGCACAGCTGATGACAAGTTTACGAAAAAAAATTATTAGGTGCGTTCATATAACAGTGTGTGTAAACTGATAGAAATTTACACTTTATAAACTTATACTCTTAAATGAATACCCTTAATAAATCAAAGTTTAAGCTCTCTACATATTACAAGGTGTTCACAATATTTAGTAAAATGATTTGTGGTTTTAAGTATCAAAAGAAATGTTTCAACAAAGGATAAAAAAAAGTGGCAACAGAGCTTTTCATCAGATCAAGGTTTTTATAAAATTCTAAAATTTGCAGCCCGGCTCATTTTCAACAATCTTTGCATCTTTGCAGTGGCGGTAGAGTAAGAATAGTTAGGTGTTTTTAAGGTGCGGGCAATGGTGCAACTGGTATATAGAATAATAATAGTAGGTGGTATTAGTCCATATTTTCACAGCGTCTGCCCTTAAAAAACATCTTCCAAAAAAAAAAAATTTCAAAACCCCCCCCTTGCCGGATTCCTGGATCCGCGCCTGGGATAGGGATAGGGATAATAATAATAATAATTCTTCCAATTCGAGGTGAGCTCCTTTTTGTTTTTCCTACTAATTGGGTGGACCTACAGATTTATGCTGGCTCCGAACGGCGAATGCATTTTTTTGTGAGAAGCTTTTTCATGGCAGAAATACTCTCGGAGGGTATGCCGCCCACTGTCGAGAGGTGACCGCTGCTCTTAAAAAACCCAATAATTGGATTTTTACTAATTAGAAAAATTGTTTTGGTGTTTGGCTCGGACCGTGGTTTGAACCCGAGAGCTCTGGCATAGCTGGCGAGCACTCTACCCACTGCACCACAGCGGCCAGGGTAGGGGTAGGGATAGGGATGGGGATAGGGATAGGGATAGGGATAGGGATAGAGATAGACATAGAGATAGAGATGGGTATATGAATAGGGATAGGGATAGGTATAGGGATAGGGATAGGGATAGGGATAGGGATTAGGGATAGGGATACGGCAACACGGTAATCTAGGACTTTTCCTTTAGGCTTTATAGGAATAAATTTTACACAGAACAACGTCTGGCGGGTCAGCTAGTATCCACATAAAATTGATATGGATGTGTTCGTATGAGTCAGGAGCAGTGCATAGGCATATAATATTTTCTATAGATTATTTAATTTGTTTATAATTAATAAATAAAATTTTTAGTTAAGAGAAATAGATATCGTAAAAATGTTTACAAATATCGTAAACATTATATGCATTGCTCCAGTTTACGCTCAGATTGTTTTTCCATTAAACTCTGGCATTGCAGGCGAGCACTCTACCCACTGCACCACAGCGGCCACTTTATAATACCCATATATAAAAGTGGACGTGGTCGTCAACCGATTTCGCTAAAATTTTCACCATGTAATAAAAGTGTACACACCAAGTTTCGTCATTATATATCAATTATTTGTCGACTTATTGGCTAAGAAATCTCGTATATTCCTGCTTCTAAAAAGAGGCGGTGCCACGCCCACTTTTATAAATGGGTCTTATAAAGTGACCTAATAAAAACATTTTAAGCGATATCTTTGTCAAATATAAAGATTTTTCATTCAAATTTTATGACAGGAGTCCAACTGCGGACGTAAAACCACAAAAATTTTGGAAAATGGGCGTAGCACCGCCTCTTTTTAGAAGCAGGAATATACGAGATTTCTGAGCCCATAACTCGACAAATAAGTGAGATATTATGACGAAACTTGGTTTATACACTTTTATAACTTGTATTAATAGACACGCACAAATTTATTGAAATCGGTTTATGACCACGCCTACTTTTTAGCAAAGATATTTCTGGAACACGCTTTGGACATTTGTAACGTGACATCTTTGTAACTGGAAGTCATAAAGGAATGAAATTTTGCACAAAGAATAATATTCATATGCTTAGTTGGGTGACTGATAAAAATGTTGAAAATGGGCGTGGTTACGCCCACTTTATTCAGTACTCGCTTTATATAAAATACACCGTGTTTCCATCAAACGCAAACAAACAATGAAAGCATACAGCTGAGTATCTAATGTTCGATTCCACTCGAACTTAGGCTTCCTTACTTGTTCTCTATAGCATGGAATATTGCACGGCATACTTCTTGGGTATTTTTAGTTTTCTTGCGCTCTAGCGCTCTGGCGCGTGTTTGTACAAATCATAATAGGTAATCTACAAAAAAATTAGTGGCCGCTGTGGTGCAGTGGGTAGAGTGCTCGCCTGCTATGCCAGAGGTCTCGGGTTCAAACCACGGCCCGAGCCAAACACCAAAACAATTTTTCTAATTAGTAAAAATCCAATTATTGGGTTTTTTAAGAGCAGCGGTCACCTCTCGGCAGTGGGCGGCATACCCTCCGAGAGTATTTCTGCCATGAAAAAGCTTCTCACAAAAAATGCATTCGCCGTTCGGAGCCGGCATAAAACTGTAGGTCCACCCAATTAGTAGGAAAAACAAAAAGGAGCACACCTCGAATTGGGAGAGAAGCTCGGCCATAAAACTCGTCAGAGTTATAATAGCGCCATTGTATTATATTATATTATTATAATCTACAAATCACTCATAGAGACAGTGATTTCAGTGTAATGCAATTTTTATGTACTATAATCCAAATATATATGAAAAAGGGAAAGAGAGAGAGAGTATTTTAAATTAAAGCAACTCTTCAACTGTGTTTACGATATTTGTAAACATTTTTACGATATCTATTTCTCTTAACTAAAAACTTTATTTATTAATTATAAACAAATTAAATAACACAGTGCAACACTAGTTCTGAGGGCTGAATGATTCTAACACAGAATGAAAGGCCTTGGTTCATATTGTAAAACCTCCAAATATTTTTCCGTTGTCAGGTCAAAATTTTTTACTATGGTCACTTTAATCTGAAATGTTTTTGAAAAAGTGTTTTTAGAAAAAGTGGAAAAAAGGGTTAAAATCCATATCGGACCGAAATATGAAGTTCAGGTGCTTATAGCAAAATTACGCGAAGAAAATTTTTATAGAATATCTTAACCCATTGGCTCTCTCCGAAAAGGGTCTTTTTGACCCTTTTTTCGAAAATTCCAACAAAAATATTATTTGCGAGGTCGTGAGAGGGTTAAAATGTTCTATTGTGCGCCGGAAAATTTCACTACGGGTCTTCTAAGGCCAAATCTTTATATAAAAGCGTTTGAGGTCGAAAGGAAACAAAAAATGCAAAAATGCCCCTTGAAATATGCAACGATTTTTATATTTTTCTTTAATTCGGAAGCTTTTATTTCTGAAATAAACATGGCTTTTATCCTATTTTGAAGTAACTCCTATCAAAAATATATACATGTCTACAGTTCTCTTTTAGGTACTTTAAACATAATATACTTGCAATTTAAATTGCCTTTGTTTGCATAAACATATATTGTTAGCATTATTTGTTGTCCGACTAATTAAAAGTATTTATATAAAAGTAAAAATGAAAGGGTGCACATCAAAATTAAACACATTTTGTTATTGCTGTGGCAAATATGTTGCAAAAAGTGAAAAAAAAGCAAATTTCAGTGCTGAATTCATAGAAGCGTATGAAAAGTATTTCAACCAGCGCGTTTTATTGAAAAAGTTTTGGGTGCCAAATATAGTGTGTAAAAATTGTTATACGAAGCAAAGAAAGGAGGTCATTTAAATATGTATGTTGATGTACCAGGTGCTCAAACACCATTGCCTCATTCGGACGACATTCCTGTGCCAAAATGTCCGAGCCTCGGAATTTTATCTACGGCGCCGTTTGAGAATTTTATTCCAAATGATCATAACGACAAAATGTATCAAACCAGCCGATTTTAGTAAGTCAAAGTCAGCTTGATTCATTTGTTGCCAAGCTGGAGTTAACTCAGCGTAAGTCGGAGGAATTGGCATCGTTTTTGGCATCAAATAATCTTTTGGCGGAAGGTGTTAAAATAACAGGCTATCGAAAACGGCAACCGAAAATTCAAAGCTTATTCGTCGTTAATAAGGAAAAAACGTCGGCATATTGCCCGGATGTGGAAAAACTGATGGGTGCAATGAATATTATAAATTACTATCGTAAAAAGAAATGAAGTACTGCTTTGTTTGAAAGAAATTTACCCGAGGTTAAGCGAAAGTAAAATTAAAGAAGGTAAATCTAAAAATTATTTATTTATAAAAAAAGTAGGTACATTGGTATACGTTCCTCTTGTCAGGAGTACTTAATGGCCCCGATATACGTAAACTGATAAAAAGTGATTCTTTCAACAATATTCTAATCAACAATGAAATTGATGCTTGGAAATCGCTCAAAGACGTAATCCAAGTCTCTTTTGCTCAAATCATTTTCAAAAATAGGTGTTCATATGTCATTGAAAATACACTATTTGCATCATCATTTGTCATATTTTAACAAGCAGTTATCCACTGAATCCGATGAACAAGGCGAGCGTTATCATCAAGTTGCTGCACCATTTGAAATGAGGTAAACATGTTTTTGGATTGGGTATAAACAAATTTTAACTTATTATAATAAATACAAAATACAGATACAGAGGAAAACAGTCACCAGCGGCAATAATTGCAGAAATTTGCTGGTGGAGTAAACATATATACGAAAATAAGGGAAATGAAGACTTAGAAGATCGCGCAGTAGGAACAGCAGTTAAATCACCTGTAGATATCATATTCGACTCAGACTCTGATTGCGATATTGATAACATAGTATCCGAGCCATTACCATTAAAAAGAGCTAAGGGTACACTCGAAAATTAAATATAAAATAATAAAATATAAAAATCGTTGCATATTTCAAGGGGCATTTTTGCATTTTTTGTTTCCTTGGGACTTCAAACGCTTTTATATAAAGATTTGGCCTTAGAAGACCCCTAGTGAAATTTTCCGGCGCACAATATCCTAGAACATTTTAACCCTCTTACGACCTTGCAAATAATATTTTTGTTGGAATTTTCGAAAAAAGGGTCAAAAAGACCCTTTTCGGAGAGAGCCTATGGGTTAAGATATTCTATAAAAATTTTCTTCGCGTAATTTTACTATAAGCACCTGAACTTCATATTTCGGTCCGATATGGATTTTAACCCTTTTTTCCACTTTTTCTAAAAACACTTTTCCAAAAAAATTTCAGATTAAAGTGACCATAGCAAAAAATTTTGACCTGAGAACGGAAAAATATTTGGAGGTTTTACAATATGAACCAAGGCCTTTCATTCTGTGTTAGAATTATTCAGCCCCCAGACAAAAGCTCTAAAATTGTCGCACAGTGTAATTTATAGAAAAATTTATATGCCTATGCACTGCTCCTGACTCATACGAACACATCCATATCAATTTTATGTGGATATGAGTATGTTAAATGTGCTAAACAGCCTGGCGATTGTTTGTATGGAAAAAATGTTATCCTATTAATATATGTATAGATGTTCATAGACCGTTAACATTTATAAGGACATTGTCTAAAAAGCAAAATTCAAACAGCGCTGTTATACTTTCTGTATTACCGAAGAACTCAACAATCCGTGAAAGCGACCTCTGATGTGTTATTTTTGCACTATTCTCAAGATATCCTTGCAGAGAAAGTATACTTGGTTTGTGACGTTGCTAAAAGTAAATAAACAACGACATATGTATGTAAATCACAGGGTGAACCTGCATATGGCGCTTTGAATATAAACAATGTGGCAATAATTATAATTATTGGACACACATCGTTGGGTGGTCTTTCAATCACATCGCACATGTGATGATTTATGTACGTCTATCTATTGTGCATGCAAATTAATGTAATTGCAAGCATATACTCCAACATATGAACATACTTACATATATAAATCCGCAATTTTACGTACAAAGCTTTACACGTATGTAACTAAAAAATGATAATATAATAAACAAGTAAGGAAGCCTAAGTTCGAGTGGAATCGAACATTAGATACTCAGCTGTATGCTTTCATTGTTTGTTTGCGTTTGTTCGATATAGGGTGTATTTTATATGACACAAGTGCTGCATAAACAGGGCGCAGCCACGCCCATTTTCAAAATTTGTATCAATCATCCAAATAAGCATATAAATATTATTGTTAGTGCAAAATTGCATCCCTCTATGACTTTTAGTTACAAAAACTTCACGTTACAAATTCCAAAAGGGTGTTCCAGAAATATCTTTGTTAAAAAGTAGGCGTGGTCATAAACCGATTTCAATACATTTTTGCGTGTCTATTAACACATGTTATAAAAGTGTATAAACCAAGTTTCGTCATAATATCTCAGTTATTTGTCGAGTAATAGGCACTAGCCATGGGTAATGGCGCAATTTTTTTGGCGCTGATACAATAACGCCAGCGCCAACCGTGGCGCCAACTCACGGTACTGGCGCAATAACACCTTTAGCGCAATTGTCATCGAATAATCGATAAATAACATTTTTTCGCTTGTTACTGTTTACCATCCCCGTTTTATTTCTTTTGGCGCAATTCTGCTTACATATACGAGGGCACAATTAATTTTAATTTTCATAATCATTTGGAAAAATATTCCGTATATATGTGAAAATATGCTGGAAATTAGAGTCACATAGATCACTATCAAGCATACATAATTGTGACGTTGTCATACGTATACATATACTATGATGCTGTTATTGGCGTTGTGGTTGCGCCATTTTACACTAGCGCTATATTGGAGCTGGTGTTAGCGCACGAAATTGAGTCAGTGTTATATTGCAATAGCGCATCATTGAGTTGGCGCTACATTGAGTTGGCGCTACATTGAGTTGGCGCTATACTGAGTTGGCTCTACATTGAGTTGGCGCTACATTGAGTTGGCGCTATATTGAGTTGGCGCATTTCCCAAATCGGAGTTAGCGCAATAACACCAGGGTTGGTGTTAGCGCAATTGCGCCGCGCAGCGCAGTGTTACCCATGCCTAATAGGCACGTAGATTCCTTTGTATAAAAAGAGGCGGTGCCACGCCCATTTTCCAAACTTTTTTATATTTTGTTTCCGGTCTATTGTAGAACTCATGTCACAAAATTTCAGTGATAGATCTTTATATTTGACAGAGAGATCGCTTAAAATGTTTTTATTAGGTCACTTTATAAAACCCATATATAAAAGTGGGCGTGGTCGTCAACCGATTTTGGAAATCTTTCGTCCACACATTTGGCTAAGTAAATATATCACGCGTACCAAATTTCATCGATATATCTTTAACGGTTTATGAGTTATGGCTTATAAAACTTTCAATATTTGCCCCTTAATAAGTGGGCGTGGCACCGCCCATTTTCCAAAATTTTTATATTTTTTGTTTTATGTCCCTAGTTGGTCTCCTGCCACAAAATTTCAGTGATAGATCTTTATATTTGACAGAGATATCGCTTAAAATGTTTTTATTAGGCCCCTTTATAGTTCCCATATATAAAAGTGGGCGTGGCCGTCAACCGATTTTGATAATTTTTCGCCAAAACATTTGTCTAAGTAAGCAAATTACGCAAAACAAATTTCATCGATATATCTTCAACGGTTTCTGAGTTATGACATATAAAACTTTCAATGTTTGCCCCTTAATAAGTGGGCGTGGCACCGCCCATTTTCCAAAATTTTTGTACTTTTTGTTTTATGTCCGTAGTTGGACTCCTGCCACAAAAATTCAGTGATAGATCTTTATATTTGACAGAGATATCGCTTAAAATGTTTTTATTAGGCCCCTTTATAGTTCCCATATATCAAAGTGGGCGTGGCCGTCAACCGATTTTGATAATTTTTCGCCAAAACATTTGTCTAGGTAAGCAAATTACGCATACCAAATTTCATCGATATATCTTCAACGGTTTCTGAGTTATGACATATAAAACTTTCAATGTTTGACCCTTAATAAGTGGGCGTGGCACCGCCCATTTTCCAAAACTTAATCAAATTTCTTCATAACGGCCTGAGCTCAATACGTGGGTAAAATTTTATCACTCTAGCTATATTAGTGGCTGAGATACCAAATTTCCGATTTTTTCTATATAGGAAAAGTGGGCGTGGTCATGGTCCGATTTCGCCCATTTTCAATACCAACCGTCCCAGTCTCGATACCAACTTGCATTTCAAATTTCATCAAAATATCTCAATTTTTACGCGAGTTATCGTGCGTACGGACGGACGGACGGACGGACGGACGGACGGACGGACGGACGGACGGACGGACGGACGGACATGGCTCAATCGATTTCTCTTTTCACCCTGATCATTTTGATATATATAAGTCCATATCTATCTCGATTATTTCATTATGTTACAATCCACCGTTATGAAATCAAAATTATAATACTCTGTGTACTAGTACAGCTGAGTATAAAAATGGCAATAACAATCGTAAATCACCTAACGATGTTATGAGCTGTGTCATACATTTTTCAAACGGCGCATTTCAAATACGGATTATTGTACGATTGAGCCGACAAAAGAAACGTTTACCCTCAAAGTGGCTATCGGCAAACCTGCGCAAAATACTTATTAGCTGTCAAATGGTTGCCAAAAAAAAATACACAAACATGGAATATGTTTTTCTTTTTTATCAAGTTTAATAAAAACCATACATTTGGAAAAAGTGATTAAAATTTCTGAAAGCTCGATATACAGATATACATACATATGTACATATATGTATGTATGTATGTATTCATGCAACTTTAGAATATAAATGCTTTGTTTGACACACATTTCATTATTGTGGAAAATAATCTGCAGCGAAATCAACTATATACATTCATAGGTACATAGTTATAAATTAAGTTACAAATAGCTTTGCCATACGGTCCAACTAGCCATTAGGGTGGAGTGAATTGGGGCTTTTTTAACACGATTTTATTAGTTTCACCTGTATGTATGTACATATGTAAACTGCAGGGAACCCAATAACTAGTCAGCAAAATTTCTAGTTCCGAACTAGCGAAAAGGTGTCAAAAATGAACTAGATCAATTGTAGTTAGACCTTCACCAGTTCAAAAGGAGTGAATTGAGTGACCATTGTAAGACACACTTTGATTTGTATGCAATTTCGAAGTGACAAAAATTCTATGAAAATTTTTCGTTCTTTCAATTGCAGTCGGCTTTGTATATTTCTGCAATTCTCAGATGTTTAGTGAAGCGTTTTGTATAAAGAGTTTTCTATTTGCATCTTAACTTGTATATCAGTTACAAAACTGCCGTATGTTGAAAATTATTTTTTGCAAATGCAAACACTCAAATGATTTGTGCCCTGCACCTTGACACCTAAAACACTTTACTTGCTTGCGGTTGCAATCACGAATTAAATGTGATGTGCTGCCACACCTGAAACATGGTCTATTTGTTTGATTCCCTGTTGCACTAGATGTATTCTGCTGACGGACACTTTTGCCTGCTTTGCCATGAATTTTTTCATAAATTTTTATTTGCTCCATGAGCTCACTAATAGATTTGGCTGGATACAAAACCGTTTTGTTTCCCCTCGAGTCAGGTATACCCTCAATAAAATATGAGATTAGACTCGGTACGTCAATGTTTATAGTTTTTTCCAATTTCCATAAGTGCATATAGATACTCACGAAAAGTTTCGTTTGTTTTCTTCGTCTAATGCCGATAATTTTAACCCGAATTCATCAATAAGTGCTTCTTTTAGCAATTCCCAACTTAAAATACCACATTGGCTCCTAACAAATAGCTTTGCCGCACCCTTTAGCACCCTGCTTACTGTAAATAAATTTTTGTACATTATTCCACCCAACAGCGGCTGCATTTTCCTCAAATTCATCCACCCATTGCCTAACGTCAGTGGAACCATTCCCATTAAACCGCGACAGACTTCCTTCGATATCTTTAAATGTAAACTTTGACCTACCAACTGACCCGAAACTAATGGCGGGTGAATCTTCATAGGATGAATTGCTATCATCCTCACACTGAACTGTTTCAAGCTCCAAATGCTCTAACAACCGATTTTGTAATTCTAATTTGCGCCCAGCGGTGGACAATTTCAAATCGCGGAGACTATTTTGCAATTGTTTTACGTTGGCGTTTAAAATAGATTGTCTATCCATGTTGCCTAGTCACCCTTTTCCACCAGAAAATCTTACTCTAATTGGTTTGATGCACACCCCAGTGCAAACATGCGTTATATTATTTTCTAGCCCAAACACGAACTATCGTACAAACAAACGACGCGAAAACGCGTCGAACTTGTTATTTTTCGTCAGCCAAAAGTCGATTTTGTTATTTTTCGTCAGCCAAAAGTCGAACTTGTTACTTTTCGTACAGAATTTTTTCATTGATAGCTTTCGCCAGAAAATTTAAATATGCTAGTTTTCGTATGGTACGACGATATAAAGAAAAAAAAATAAAAAAAATAATAATAAACAAAAGAAAAAAACAAACTTCAAAATACGCGAATTGTTCAAATGCATACGGGTTATAAACAAACAAACGACTGTTCGAGCATTTGAACAACAATTTTTCGGGCTACTCGAAAATGTTCAAAAAAAAAAATCGAGAGCTCTAATTTTTACACAAATTTATGATTTTTTCCTTGTACTGTACTATGCAATAGTTTTGTGCCTGAATTTGAAAAATGTTCAAAAAAAAAAAAAAAATCGAGAGCTCTAATTTTTACACAAATTTATGATTTTTTCCTTGTACTGTACTATGCAATACTTTTGTGCCTGAATTTGAAAAATAAATTTAAAACATGTTAATTTGAAACAAAATTTTTTAGCCAAGAACTTGTTGAAATAAATAAGTACAATGTGCGGCAAATCTGGCATCGCTCATATCGCAATGACATTAATGTCATCTTATCATATATTTATTATCATATTTTCCTTCTTCTTCCGGCTGAATTCCAATAAACGAGAACACATTGAAGTAAGTCTCCGAGTTTCACTCAATATTTTCCTGGATTTCGATCAGGTTATGGGCCCAGCACGCTTCCACTGCGCCGTTGAGGAATCCATAGGAAGTAATACCGTGAAACCACGATCATAGTCATCGAATATCAAACAAGATAGTCAGTGTAACAAATCAGCACCTCAGAGCAAGGGCGAAAGTCTCACAATTAGGGAAGCAAGCACATGAGTACGAACAAAAAGGAATACAGTACAAATAAAAAGTTGCTACACAAAAGAAGAAGCATATTCACTAAGGGAATACAGTACGAATAAAAACGCTGATCAGCTGACATCTGTAAGAAAACGAACCAACCTTACTTTTCGCCGCAGTAAATTCTAGAGAAAAAAAAGGGGAATAGAAAAATTAAAAGGCATACAAAAATACAGAAAATTAGAAAATTTATGTAAAAATCAAATGCCAAGTGACGGCGAAGAAGTTGGACCAAAAGCAAACAGCGAAGTAAAAGAAGAAGTTAGCAGTCAAAACGAATCACAAGGAAACTTTGAACATAAGCAGCTGTCACCAGCAAAAATGAGTTTCACAACCATAAAAATTGAACCCCTTGGCAAAGACAATTTTGACACCTGGAAAATACAAGTAGAGGCAATTTTAACGAAAAATGAAACATGGAAATACGTCAATGGTAGTTGTGTAAAACCAACAACGCCACCACAAGCGGTAACCGAATGGGAAGATAATGACGCCAAAGCAAAGTCTGATCTGGTGTTGTCCATCTGCCCAACAGAACTTCAGCAAATAAAGAACTGCCGCACATCAAAAGAGATTTGGGAAAAGTTACACTCCGTGTACCAATCGCGTGGACCAGCTCGGCAGGCCATGTTACTCAAATCGCTCATTTTGCACAAAATGAACGCTGGCGAAGACATGCGCGAACACATACGAAAATTTTTTGATATTGTCGACAAACTTGTAGAAATGGAATTAGTCGTCATAGACGAACTCCTTACCATACTACTACTTTACAGTATCCCAAGCGAATACGAAACTTTCAGAATAGCAATAGAATCGCAAGAAAAATTGCCGAAGTTAGAAATATTGAAAATAAAACTACTGGAAGAGTTTGAGGCACGAAAACGAAATGAATTACCTAGTGAAGGTGCTCTTTACACCAAGACAAAAACAGCTAGTGGCCGCACGCCAAACAGAAATAGTACAGACCAACAAAAGTCCGCGACCGTGTTCAAATATGCTTGCCATACTTGCGGGAAAATCGGCCATAAGGCCAGAGACTGCAAGTCCAAAAACTTTAAAGACAGAAAACCACAGAAGCAAAAGCCGAACGATACGACATGCAAAGTAGAGGAGATTGTCTTAGGAGCAAGTTCCGTGAGCGTTAGGGACATATGGTGCCTAGATTCTGGAGCATCATCGCACATGTGTGCGCTGCGTGAAAAATTCCAAAGCCTCGAAGCCACAGAAGACAAAACCTTAGCTTTAGCTAACGACAGCTACACCAAGATAGAAGGGTGCGGCGCAGTAAGAGTTAAATCGAATACGGGCATCAACGTCACGCTTAGCAATACATTGTACGTACCGGACCTTCGCACAAACCTTTTGTCAGTACAGAAAATGACTCAAAATGGTTTGGAAGTCACATTCGCGGGCGACAAAGCCATCGTAAAGAATCCTTTGACAGATACAAAAGTATTTACCGCAGAGCGTAAGGGAAACTTGTACTACGTCGAAGAATCTGAAGAATTTGCGGCAGTCGCAAAGTCCAATCAAGAAACTCTTCAAGATTGGCACGAAGCATTCGGGCACCTAAACGAAAGAGACCTCAAGGCCGCCATAAACAAGAAGAGAGTACTCGGCGTAAAGGTTAACACTAAAACGAATTTGGCAACATGCAGTACTTGCATTCAGGGAAAGCAAACCCAAAAGCCATTCCATAAATCAAACCGCGAAACAAAAGAAGTTTTAGAGCTAGTGCACAGCGACGTATGTGGGCCGATGAAAACACAATCTTTCGCCGGTTCGCGATACTTTGTCACATTTATCGATGACAAGAGCCGCTGGTGCGAAATCTACTTTCTAAAACATAAAAGCGAAGTCTTAGAAAAATTTAAAGATTATAAGCACTATGTCGAAAACAAGCACGGAAAGAGAATTAAATGCCTACGTAGCGACAACGGAACTGAGTACACCTGCAACGCAATGAAAAACTACCTCAAATCCGAAGGCATACGACATGAGTTCACAATCGAGTATACCCCACAGCAGAATGGAGTAGCCGAGCGCAAAAATCGAACCGTAGTGGAAATGGCCAGGTGCATGCTTATACAATCGCGTCTCCCCCCAGCATACTGGGCAGAAGCTGTCAACACCGCAAACTATCTACGAAATCGATGCCCTTCGCAAAGTTTAAAAGGCGAAGTTCCTTACAAAATTTGGACGGGAAAAGCACCAAACGTTGGGTATTTGCAAAAGTTCGGCTGCACCGCCTACACGCTAGACAAATCCCGAAGAAATTGCAAGTTCGGGTCTAAATCTATAAAATGTATATTCGTAGGATATCCCGAAACATCCAAAGGCTACCGCTTGTGGGATCCCGTAGCGAGAAGAATACGCCGCAGTAGAGATGTTACGTTCGTCGACCAATCAAAACCAAACGCCTACGAAGAATTCACAATGAATGAGATCGAACTGCAGTCAGCGCAAGAACATCCGAAACCGAACGCACAAGTAAATCCAGATAATTCGAAGACGAATACGCAAGCAAATACAGATAATTCGAAGACGAATACGCAAGCAAATACAGATAATTCGAAGATAAATACACAGGCAAATCTCGAGCCGCAACAGCAGCTACACCCGATGAACACGGACAAGAAAGGCGACACAGAAACTGCTCTTAAAAGAGGAAGAGGACGCCGAAAGAAAGTTAGAACAAAACGCCGCGGCAGGCCAAGGTTAGAATACAACATGGTACCCACCACCGAAATGTTATCAAGCGAAGAAAAATCCACCAGTGACGAAGAGCCGGCGCCCATACACGAGCCGCATTCTACGGCAATTGCTCAAAGCTCAGACCCCGATACGGCCGCAGAAGCACTGTCGAGACCTGAAGGAGGGGAGTGGAAAAAGGCCATGCTGAAAGAATTCCAAACCCTAATAGGAAATAACACGTGGGAGTTGGTAAGTTGTCCTATCGGCAAAAAGATCGTCGAATCCAAATGGGCACTCCGCACGAAATACAAATCTGATGGCAGCGTCGACACTAGAAAAGCCAGACTTGTGGCGAAAGGCTTCACACAAAAACCTGGTATAGATTACGGTGAAACGTTTGCCCCAGTCACTCGGCTCAACACAATACGAACACTGATGGCCATATCAGCAGAAATGGGTTTGGAAGTGCACCAACTCGACTTCGTGAGCGCCTACCTGAACGGTACATTAGACACCGAAATATACATGTCCCTACCGAATGACCTGCATGACATATTAGGCGAACCTGAGGCATCTAAATATAACGCAGACAAAGTTTGTTTGCTGAAAAAGGCAATATATGGCCTTAAACAATCAGGTAGGCTATGGTATCAAAAACTCGATCAGAAGTTACGAAGCATAAATATGTCAGCATCGAAATGCGACCCTTGTCTGTACATTTACAAAGACAAGGCGAATATCGCACTTATTGCCATATACGTCGACGATCTAATCGTAGCATCGAACAACCAGTGCAAATTAAAACAAATAAAAGCCGAACTTGCTACCGCTTTCGAAATGAAGGACCTTGGTCCCATAAAACACTGTCTGGGAATTGACTTCAATGTCTCAAAACTAACACTATTAGAATTAGCCAACCGAAATATGTAAAACAATTACTGGAACGATTCAAAATGAACGACTGTAAACCAGTGATGACACCTGCAGATCCCAGTATAAAGTTGAGCAAGGAAATGTCACCAAAAAGCGAAGCAGAAATTAACACTGCAAGGAACTTACCATTCCAAAGCCTCGTTGGCTCCCAAATGTACCTCGCAGTATCTACCAGGCCTGACATAGCGCATACAGTAAGCGTTTTAAGTCAATTCAACACAAACTATGGACACGCGCATTGGGTCGCAGCTAAGCGTGTTTTACGTTATTTGAAGGGCACACCGAATCTTGGCATTATCTTCACTCGCTCTGCAAATTGCTCCTTGGAAGGATTTGCCGATGCGGACTGGGGATCCAATATAGACGACAGAAGATCCTACACCGGTTTCGCTTTTAAATTGGCCAACGCCGCAGTGAGTTGGGAGTCGAGAAAACAGCGAACTGTAGCCGTATCAAGCACCGAAGCTGAATACATGGCCATTTCTGATTCTACCAAAGAAGCAATTCATTTAAAGCGATTGGTCAGTGAAATAATCGGAACGCACAAAGCGGTGACCATTTACAATGACAACCAAAGTGCAGGGAAACTCAGCAAAAACCCTATTTTCCACAATCGTACCAAGCACGTGGATATTCGCCACCATTTCATCCGCGAAGCTGTAGAAAGAAATCAAATTGCTATTGAATACATCAGCACGGACGAAATGCCAGCAGATATCCTCACGAAAAACCTACCAGCAACAAAACACCATCATTGCATCAAAAGACTTGGTATGGGAATAATTCAAACCGATTCGTAAACATTTCAACGTCAATGGGAATTATTTAGAATACTGTTAAAATATGTAATTACACACACATACGTATTTACATATATGCAAATACAATGTATTTAAGTAACTATACCGATGTCAGATTTGAGGGAAAGTGTTGAAATAAATAAGTACAATGTGCGGCAAATCTGGCATCGCTCATATCGCAATGACATTAATGTCATCTTATCATATATTTATTATCATATTTTCCTTCTTCTTCCGGCTGAATTCCAATAAACGAGAACACATTGAAGTAAGTCTCCGAGTTTCACTCAATATTTTCCTGGATTTCGATCAGAACTAAATTTTTTAGCCACAAATTTAATCAAATCCAGCCACCACGAAAATTTTTCAACGGGAATGTTGTCCACTGCTACGATTTAGACACTGTTTCGAATTTCGCTCTTTCGGCTCAAGGCAAATTTATTATGGTAATGGCAGGGCGAATTCGGCAATATTCGCCCCGATTCGCTTTAAGTTTTTGTCCAGCATAATGTCAAACTCAAAGACAAATTTTTCTTTGTTTGACATTCTCCTGAATTCTTCTGTACACGGCGAGTTAAAAACGAGAAGGAGATGAAGTCAGCTGTTCACGTACCATTACCATATGAATGAATTTGCCTTTTTTCGGCTTTTCCAATTAGATCCTCTCTTCCAATTTCGAATTAGCACAAATGCCCTCACTTGAAACTATTGGTGACTCAACTTCTTTCTGTTTTAATTTTTCCAATTAGATTCCTGCCATGGAACTGTAATTCTGCTCACTTTTATTTCGCCGCAGCGATATAACTCGACTTCATATTATTCCAATTAGATTTCTGACTTCGCTCTAATTCTGCTCACCAATATTTCGCCGTGAATAGTTGTGTTATAGAATATACCAAAGCTTCTTAGCTGTTCTGCCTGTTCGTCGCAGAGGACTTGCGATTTGCCACAACTGCTACTTCGATGAAATTTGGATGTTGCCGCTGCAAATTTATTTGCGTTTTTCGTAGCAGAGGTTTGGCTTTTGTGTTCTGCTACTTCGATGAAATTTGGATGTTGCCGCTGCAAATTTATTTGCGTTTTTCGTAGCAGAGGTTTTGCTTTTATGCTCTGCTACCTCGATGAAACCTGGACTGCCGTTGCTGGTTTTTATTTATTTATTTATTTTTTTTTTTTGCGTTTTTCAGCGGATTTGCTTTATTTGCTCAAACTTCAACTCAGATCGCAAACACAGCTCGCATTAATTCAAATGACGCCGACTGACTCCGCTGCGACATAGAAAACGTTTTTCGCGAAACTTTTTTTTGTGTCGGATTGAGCATTTAATTACACTTATTCCGGTTAAATGCTTCGCTATACTCGATTATCCCGGTTTAGCCCCCAAAATTTGTGGTGTTTATTGAGTTAATTTAGTTTATTTAAATAAGTAATTATAAAATGTAATTAAAGTAGGTAAAAATGATTTTATATTAACCCGGATCTGCCCAGATTTTTTTTCTTTCCGATTTTAAAAATATTTTATAGGCTGACAATTATGAGTATAAGGATCATATAAATACCGCCTATTTTTTTCTGCTTCTTCCCTAAGTTCACTTATGAGGTGTGACCATATGGTCACACTGGGTATGATATGGAAGAAATTACTTTAGCATACAAAATAATATAAACAGTGATTGTATGTATGAAAAAATATTATTATTCAGTGTTTATTATACTGTTATGAATGCTGATGGTTTTGAATTTTTCAACATTATTTTCAAAAGTGGTTTTTTGGCTCTATGCCGTATGGCATATACATATTTCACTCAAAGGAAATAAGAAATGTATAGGATGAAATTAAGCCGTAGCGATTGCATGCTTTTTGATAAAAAAAAAAGCAAGCAAAATTTTGACCTAGAGGCCAGAGTATACTTTCCCGAAAGTCCAAATATTTAAATACACTCTAGTTTTCGAGATATCCTCCCAAAAACGTAAATATAGATTTTTTTTTTTAGTTTTTGAGGTCATTTACAATCAAAGTTTTTCTTTCAGTCAAGAAACTGTGAAAATTATCTAAAGGTAAGAGTTTTTCTCTTCCAAACCCGTTGGGCGTGGTAAAATATAGTTTTTCTTCACAGAGATTGCATTTTTAAACGTGTAAAGCGTGCAAAAGTGGTGAATCCTCCTCATCGCTATCGCATAATTTGTGTAAAAATATCAATAGCCTCTTATGCACTTAGTTTTATCGAAAAAGTAATAACAAAAATAATACAAATCGCCAATTTTATGACAAAATAAACATTTTACAAATACACTAATTTATTTTTGTGAATTTTGACTCGCTGAATCCAAATCCGTAGTAGGCCTTGGCCCAACACCCTCAAATTTTTTAGTAAACTTTAAAAAATAACAAAAAACGAGAAATCGTGCTATTTTTTGCTACAATTTTCTCGAAATTTTGGATCCAGAGCGTAAAAATACTAAAATAAGTATGGAAAATTTTTTTTGAGAGTCGGTGGGATGACACCTCTAATCTAAACCAGCGTGACCATATGGTCACACTTAGAAAAATATCATCAAATAATAGACCAAAAATTAAAATTATTTACTAACACATATAAAATGAAAAATATACTTTATTATAACTCAAAACAACTATTTACTTTATGCCAGGGCTGCTCAACGCTCTCGTATTGAAAGTACAAAACTCAATACATCTACAAATTTTGTATATGCACTGAAAATTTTTTTTGCTCATTTAATTTTTTTTATGAATTCCAATAAAATATTATTTTAGAATTTATTTTCAAATGGTAGTATCAAATACATACAAATTTTTATTATTTTTTATATAAAAATTTTTTGAATACAAATTTTTTACAGTGCTTTCATTTTTTGAATTTTTTTTCATTACAAATTTTTTTATTGTAAATTTCGATTTCTTACGGCAGTGCTCGAGCTCCTATACAAAGTGCCTTTGCTCTGCACATTCAATATGAATCATAGGCACATTCATATAAAATTTTTTTATATCTGAGTGCTTATGGGAGTGCAAAGAAAATTTTATTTTCATATTTCAAGTGAAAATATGTATCTGTGCCTATGATTCGGTACAAAACAAAAACTATTGTGCTTTGAGTGCCTATGAGATGAGCAGCCCTGCTTTATGCTTTCTAAAATATTTTTCCTAAAATAAAAGTGTACATAATTTTTACTCAAGCCCAAATACGCTGTTTTTGCCATGTTTATTTCTAAGCACTTTTTAACAACCTTTCACACTACAACCAAAACATGTTATGAACAAGTAAGGAAGCCTAAGTTCGAGTGGAATCGAACATTAGATACTCAGCTGTATGCTTTCATAATTTGTTTGCGTGTGACGGAAACACGGTGTACTTTATATAAAGCGAGTGCTGCATAAAGTGGGCGTAGCCACGCCCATTTTCAACATTTTTATCAGTCATCCAACTAAGCATATGAGTATTATTCTTTGTGCAAAATTTCATTCCTTTATGACTTCTAGTTACAAAGATGTCACGTTACACATTCCCAAAGAGTGTTCCAGAAATATCTGTTAAAAATTAGGCGTGGTCATAAACCGATTTCAATAAATTTTTGCGTGTCTATTAACACAAGTTATAAAAGTGTATAAACCAAGTTTCGTCATAATATCTCAATTATTTGTCGAGTTATAGGCTCAGAAATCTCGTATATTCCTGTTTCTAAAAAGAGGCGGTGCCACGCCCCTTTTCCAAAATGTTTGTGTTTTTCGTTTTATGTCCGCGGTTGGATTCCTGCTATAAAATTTCAATGATATATCTTTATATTTGACAGAGATATCGCTTAAAATGTTTTTATAGGCCACTTTATAATACACATATATAAAAGTGGGCGTGGCCGTCAACCGATATTGGAAATTTTTCGTCCAAACATTTGCCTAAGTAAGTATATCACGCGTACCGAATTTCATCCATATATCTTTAACGGTTTCTGAGTTATGACTCATAAAACTTTCAATGTTTGCCCCTTAATAAGTGGGCGTGGCACCGCCCATTTCCAAAATTTCATCAAATTTCTTCCTAGGGGCCTGAGCTCAACACGTGGGTGAAATTTCATCGCTCCAGCTATATTAGTGACTGAGATACCAAATTTCCGATTTTTTCTATATAGGAAAAGTGGGCGTGGTCATGGTCCGATTTCGCCCATTTTCAATACCAACCGTCCCAGTCTCGATACCAACTTGCATTTCAAATTTCATCGAAATATCTCAATTTTTGCACGAGTTAGAGTGTTTACAGACGGACGGACAGACGGACGGACAGACAGACGGACGGACATGGCTCAATCGATTTCTCTTTTCACCCTGATCATTTTGATATATATAAGTCTATATCTATCTCGATTATTTCATTCTGTTACAATCCACCGTTATGTGATTAAAACTATAATACTCTGTGTACTAGTACAGCTGAGTATAAAAATTTACCACTTGTTTGCACACAGATACTTATTTTTGAACGAAAAAAGTATATCTAAATACAAACTATCTGCTTACAATTATTTTTTTTTTTAAATAAAGCAACACATGCTGCTTGCGTAACCATATGGTCCCGCTGGGCAAATTCGGGTTAAGAGTGACGACGCAACTTCACCGCTCAAAGACTACTATTCTGCTGCTTCGTTTTTTCTTCGTCTACTTTTAAATTTGGCGTTTCGCTAAAAATGATTTATTATGCGGAGTTGCATTTTGTCGGATCATATCTACTGAGATATACAGAGTTGTATTTACTTGGTTCATATTTAGGTAGTTTAATATTCCCGACCACTTCTAGTTATTAATCCCGATCCCATATTTATTTATTTACTTTAACAAAAGCAACAAAACTACATAAATACAAGATGAAACACTACTACATGCACATGAGGTACAAATGCGGAGAAAACACATGTCTCGCACTAAAACAATACAGCAAACACAAAAACACAAATTGGGGAAACAAATGGAACACCTAAAAAAGTGTTTACTAAAATGCAAAGAATATGGTCTAATACCAAATTATCTAAGCAACCAAATCAAAAATACAAAAATACTAACAAAATCTGGAAAAAATAAAACAACAAATAGAAACAGATAAACGATTTTTTCCACCACGCATTACAACAAATAAATTCATCCTTAGAAAATGCAGAGCTCGATGCATTTACCAATACACAAAACATCCAAAGCCAAATAACCGCCAAAGAAAAGAATTCAACACTTCCGTCAAAAGTGGAAAATCTAAAACGGGAACAAATGCAAAAACTAGGAATACATAAAAACAAAACCAACATAGAATTTCCCGACGAAGTACGATGGATTCTCGCGCTCGGGAAGAAGTGGTATTGTGCAACAACAAAAACAAATTTCTCCCCAATACATAGATACCATTGCCGAAATTGAACAAATTATCACAGGCATAGAGGACGAAAGAGACAAAGAAATAAATCAAGCAACAGAATAACACTTTCCAAACGAAACATAGAACGGCGGAAAAACTCATTTTAGCAGCTTTCAGGCAAACTAAGCTATTTCTACAAACCCACAAAAACATTGTGATAACAGATGCGGACAAAGGTAATAAAATAGTACGAATCAGATTACAGAGGGAAAATTGACGAACTACGTGAAGACAAAACTATAAGAATTGACCCAACAAACACTTTGCAAAGGCAAAACAACAAAACCGTAGACGAGCTTTATAAAGGACAACACATAAGAAAGAGAGAAAAATAACGCCTCACATGTACAGCAGCAGTCGCACCAAGACTCTATGGTTTACCCAAAGTGCATAAATCTGATGTACCTCTACGCCCTATTACTTCGTCAATCATGGTCCCCTGCTAAAATTTATCAAAATATGAATTAGAATTCTTAGCCCCTTTTATGATAGGTATTTCCTTGTAAATACAAAAAATACTGCCTAAAAGTTAACAATGGGTGCGTTTCTAAGACAAATCTGCTCCGCAACTGTTGAGCGTTTGTCTTAGAAACGCACTGTTGAGTAGTTCCGCTCAGCTCAACAGTTGCCAACTTTTCGCCATTTTTTCCATCACAAATTTTTTTCGCTACTTGAGCTCAACATGTTGTGTAAAGCTAAACAGCTGATAAATTCATCAAGCCGTTTCTAAGACGTAGCTGTTTAACTCAACTGCTACCCAACTGTTGGCAACTGTTGATCTCAACAGTTGCGGAGCAGCTTTGTCTTAGAAACTCGCCCAATAATCGCTGATAAAAATCTCGGTTACTTTCGGGCATCACCTACATTAACCAAGATATGCGTTAGAAATATAAACATTAAAGTCAAATATAAAAAACAAAAAAGGAAATTATTGTAGGCAACAGAACAAAATCAATTTTGAACATGAAAAAGAGTGACAATTTTTTTTAAGTATCCCAACTTTAAAAGCTTAAAACCATAATTGGAATTATGGGAAATCAATTACCTGTAATTGTAATTGAAAAATGTCAATTTAAATTTTGTAATTTAATAAATTGTAATTGTGGCACGTAATCAATTACAAAATGTAATTGAGCATCCCATATCTGGTTGACGCATAAGTTGTTAAACAGGAATACGCTGGCAGCGCTGCTTGCTCTTACGCACTCATTCTCTCTGCTCCAAACCTATTAATACAGAGGTGAACACGATTTAAGCGTAACTGAGCCACACGACAATAATATCAATAAAAAATTGCAACATCTTTCTTCCCGGAATTTATGTATTTATTTCAGTAAAAAAAATAAATCATACTCCCATGAGCAGTGCAAGTTAACAAACAATAAATAAAATACATAAATAAATAAATAATAAATATATATGTACATATGGCCGATTTTCTGGGAAAGTAAACCAAGTAGTTTTTTTTTTTTTTGTCAAGTATTGCAAGCACTGGGGTCTTGCGGGGTTCATGACATATTATAGTAGCTGTTGAAAACAGTGGCATTCAATTTTAGTCGTTTTAAATTAAACTTTTCGCTCTTTTTATAAAACGTTGTGATTAAAAAAAAATATGGTCGAAAGTAGTTCAGTAAACAAAAAGTTAAATATAACATGTTTGTTGCGACTAAATTTAGCCGTTCCAGTTTTATCTATTAGAAAATTAGTTATAATATCATAACACGTAAAGTTTTTAAAAAAGTTATGTTCCAACTAGGAGTTATGTGAAAAGTAAATGTGCCGCAAAAATCTTATGTAACGTTAGCAGTGCAAAACCAAGAAAGTTTTTTTAAGACAGGTTAAAATACGTTTTAATTTAATTTGTTTATATATTTTCTTAATACTATAAGTATATCTCACGTTCCAATTAAAAAAAGTTAAACTTCCAAAGGTTTGAAGACATTATTAGCTTAAATAATATGTAACGTTAGCAGTGATTTTTTTTTATCCATATAATACATATAATAAAATTGTAACAGGTCGATGTCTGTACATTGAAGATATTCAAGAAAAACTGATAGGAGAGGTCAGGGCCGTGCGCACGGGGGGTTTTGGGGGTTAAACCCCCCCCATGACCAAATCTAAGTTGCAATGATTTTGCAAACATTTTAAAAATACATTTTATAAATTTTGCATTGAATCTTGACTCATAATTTTTGACAAAATTAGTTACAATAATTTTACGGAAGAAGAAATTGGTGAAAGTTGCAAAAAATAAGATTGGCCAATACATAAGTTCGGCACTTTGAATTGCACTTGGAGCTTTCCGAAATTACAAAGTTGTGTAGCATATGTTCGTTTGGCATTTTTGAAAAAATTGTACTGATAACAAAAAATGTTCATTTTGTGAAAACAGTGAGCAGTTTCAATTAACAAGTACTGTAAACAGTACACGGAAAGAAATTTGTATACTTGAATCAAGAAAAATGCTTTCTTGAACTCAATTTAGAAAATTTTTAGGGAAATAAGAAAAATTTACTTAATTATTACTGGAAATAAGAAATTGAGTTTTCCAAAAATGAGACAATTATTTTCTTATTCAAGAACACTAACAAAATCTATAGAAAAAAAATGTTGAAAAAAATGTTTAAATAAATAAGAACATCTTTTCTTAAATTTACTTAAATGAAGAAAATCTTTTTGCTAATATCAAGAAGAATTTAAGAAAATTGTGTTTCGACGAATTGGAACAACAAAATACAGCGAAAAAAAATTGAAAATAAATAAGAAAACGTTTTCTTGACCGAAGTAAAATATTTCTTGCTCAATTTGAACACCAAAGTTCTTTGAGCATATCAGCAAACTACGGCAAAAAAAATGTAAAATAAATAAGAAAACGTTTCCTTGAACGAAGTAAAATTTTTCTTGCTGAATTTGCATTTCCAAAGTTACATGTATTTTTTTCATTTGCCATCCGCTTTGCATATTTCTGAATATTTTTGCAATTCTCAGATTGTTAGTGAAGCATTTGGTATAAGGAGTTCACTATTTACATCTTCATTTATATTAAATAAAATGTCATTTCATTAAACAAGACCTAGGAAAATACTAGTTGACTAATTATGGTTTTCTAATCCCTCATGATTAGTTTTCATTTTCCTTATTTTTTACGTTTTTAATATTTTTAGAAAATATTTACTTAATTTAATATTTAATATTTTCTTACTTACTTAAGCTCGTATAAGAAAAGTTTTACTTGCAACAAAAAATAATTTCTTAATTATTTATTTCAAAAAACAAGAAAAAAAAAACACTTACCCTAAGTAAATTATTTCTTATTTATTTAAAATCCAATTTTACTTGAAGCAAGAAAATATTTTCTTATTTATTTAAAATCCAATTTCACTTGAAGCAAGAAAATTTTTACTTATTTATTTAAAATCCAATTTTCTTGGATTTTCTTGATATTAAGAAATTATTTTCTAAGTTCAAAATCAAGTCTAATTTTTCTTGTCTCGGCATTTATTCTAGTAAAAAATTCTTTCCGTGTACTATTCAGGACCTGGTTAACTAGGTTTTGATGAATCATAATGAGTTTCAGAAAAGTTAGGGAACATTTAAATTTATGGTGTATGGGTCTGGATATCTGTTTCAGCAAATATGTTTATCTTAGCGAAAAATGTATGCGAATGCAAACCAAAATTAAACCCCCCCAAGGCTAATTCCTGCGCACGGCCCTGGGAGAGGTCATTATTGGACCAGCGGAACCCAAATCTACAATTCTTAGAAGTCTATCTGTCTGTCTGTCCGCCTGTATGATTGTGCGCGCATCACGCAAAAACTACTGAATAGAATTGCATGAAACTTTCACCATTATATCACTTAACGCCTAACTTTATATTCAGGACAACTTTCGTTTGGATATCTCATCCAGTTCCCGAGTTATTGACCAAAATGTGGGAAAATGTGACGAAAAATGTGTTTTTTTACCATAACGCCCGCGTCACACAAAAACGACTGCATAGAAATGAATGAAACTTTCAATAATCATTTTCTGGATGAAAAAATGAGAGCTATTGGAAAAGGGGCGTGGTACAACCCATACAAACTTAATCTTTCATGCTGAATATCTCTGGAAGTGTTTTCCGTAGGATATCAAAACTTGGAGGGATAGGGATAGGGAGATATCTCCGAAACCAATTGAGATATTGAATTTAATAGAATTACTTATTGCACCACTCATCATCACCTTTTATTTGATACCCATATTGTACTAACACATTTTGGATCACCCTTGGTCCACATATTGGTCGATAACTCCAAAACTGGTTGAGCTATAGAAATAAGGAATGTCTTAAATCTTAAAGTAGACATCTATAATAATAATAATAATACAATGGCGCTATTATAACTCTGACTAGTTTCATTCAATTCCATCATTCCAATTTTTAGTGACCCGCGCACAAACATAAGGACAGACAGACAGTCAGACTGACAGAAATTTTAAAAACAGTTCATTTGGATTCCTCTGGCTCCTTTTTTATTTTTTGTATATCTGCAATGTACAGAGATCAACGGTTACAATTTTATTATATGTAGATATACTCAGTTTTCGCACGTGTAACGTTAGCAGTGCTTTGTGTAGCGTAGGCAGTGCCTTATTTTATGTTAAACTAGCTGGCCCGGCAGACGTTGTTCTGCCTAAAATTTATTCCTATAAAGCTATAAAACTGTCAATTCTCTGAACAAAAGAGATATACATATATTCACCGCGACAAACCTAATTTCTCCTATCCCTGTCTCTATCTCTATCTCCATCTCCATCTCTGTCTCTATCTCTATCTCTATTTCTATCTCTATCCCTATCCCTATTCCTATCCCTATCATCCAAATCGGTGCAGGCGTTCTTGAGTTATACGCGTTTGTACTAACGCTACTTCCTTTTATATATATAGATATACAAAATATATGGGAAAATATTTTTTTTTTTGCATTTTTCGGGAATTTTATTGGATATTCTCCTATTCTGGCCAGAGAACAATCTGAATTTGTCTCAATCATCCAAATCGGTGCAGGCGTTCTTGAGTTATACGCGTTTGTACTAACGCCACTTCCTTTTATATATATAGATATACAAAATATATGGGAAAATATTTTTTTTTTTTTTTTGGATTTTTCGGGAATTTTATTGGATATTCTCCTATTCTGGCCAGAGAATAATCTGAATTTGTCTTAATCATCCAAATCGGTGCAGGCGTTCTTGAGTTATACGCGTTTGTACTAACGCCACTTCCTTTTATATATATAGATATACAAAATATATGGGAAAATATTTTTTTTTTTTGCATTTTTCGGGAATTTTATTGGATATTCTCCTATTCTGGCCAGAGAACAATCTGAATTTGTCTCAATCATCCAAATCGGTGCAGGCGTTCTTGAGTTATACGCGTTTGTACTAACGCCACTTCCTTTTATATATATAGATATACAAAATATATGGGAAAATATTTTTTTTTTTTTTTTGCATTTTTCGGGAATTTTATGGGATATTCTCCTATTCTGGCCAGAGAACAATCAGAATTTGTCTCAATCATCCAAATCGGTGCATGCGTTCTTGAGTTATACGCGTTTGTACTAACGCCACTTCCTTTTATATATATAGATATACAAAATATATGGGAAAATATTTTTTTTTTTTGCATTTTTCGGGAATTTTATGGGATATTCTCCTATTCTGGCCAGAGAACAATCAGAATTTGTCTCAATCATCCAAATCGGTGCATGCGTTCTTGAGTTATACGCGTTTGTACTAACGCCACTTCCTTTTATATATATAGATATACAAAATATATGGGAAAATATTTTTTTTTTTTTTGCATTTTTCGGGAATTTTATGGGATATTCTCCTATTCTGGCCAGAGAACAATCAGAATTTGTCTCAATCATCCAAATCGGTGCATGCGTTCTTGAGTTATACGCGTTTGTACTAACGCCACTTCCTTTTATATATATAGATATACAAAATATATGGGAAAATATTTTTTTTTTTTTTTGCATTTTTCGGGAATTTTATGGGATATTCTCCTATTCTGGCCAGAGAACAATCAGAATTTGTCTCAATCATCCAAATCGGTGCATGCGTTCTTGAGTTATACGCGTTTGTACTAACGCCACTTCCTTTTATATATATAGATATACAAAATATATGGGAAAATATTTTTTTTTTTTTTTTGGATTTTTCGGGAATTTTATTGGATATTCTCCTATTCTGGCCAGAGAACAATCTGAATTTGTCTTAATCATCCAAATCGGTGCAGGCGTTCTTGAGTTATACGCGTTTGTACTAACGCCACTTCCTTTTATATATATAGATATACAAAATATATGGGAAAATATTTTTTTTTTTGCATTTTTCGGGAATTTTATTGGATATTCTCCTATTCTGGCCAGAGAACAATCTGAATTTGTCTCAATCATCCAAATCGGTGCAGGCGTTCTTGAGTTATACGCGTTTGTACTAACGCCACTTCCTTTTATATATATAGATATACAAAATATATGGGAAAATATTTTTTTTTTTGCATTTTTCGGGAATTTTATTGGATATTCTCCTATTCTGGCCAGAGAACAATCTGAATTTGTCTCAATCATCCAAATCGGTGCAGGCGTTCTTGAGTTATACGCGTTTGTACTAACGCCACTTCCTTTTATATATATAGATATACAAAATATATGGGAAAATATTTTTTTTTTTTTTTTTTTGCATTTTTCGGGAATTTTATGGGATATTCTCCTATTCTGGCCAGAGAACAATCAGAATTTGTCTCAATCATCCAAATCGGTGCATGCGTTCTTGAGTTATACGCGTTTGTACTAACGCCACTTCCTTTTATATATATAGATATACAAAATATATGGGAAAATATTTTTTTTTTTTTTTGCATTTTTCGGGAATTTTATGGGATATTCTCCTATTCTGGCCAGAGAACAATCAGAATTTGTCTCAATCATCCAAATCGGTGCATGCGTTCTTGAGTTATACGCGTTTGTACTAACGCCACTTCCTTTTATATATATAGATATACAAAATATATGGGAAAATATTTTTTTTTTTTGCATTTTTCGGGAATTTTATTGGATATTCTCCTATTCTGGCCAGAGAACAATCTGAATTTGTCTCAATAATCCAAATCGGTGCAGGCGTTCTTGAGTTATACGCGTTTGTACTAACGCCACTTCCTTTTATATATATAGATATACAAAATATATGGGAAAATATTTTTTTTTTTGCATTTTTCGGGAATTTTATTGGATATTCTCCTATTCTGGCCAGAGAACAATCTGAATTTGTCTCAATCATCCAAATCGGTGCAGGCGTTCTTGAGTTATACGCGTTTGTACTAACGCCACTTCCTTTTATATATATAGATATACAAAATATATGGGAAAATATTTTTTTTTTTTTTTTGGATTTTTCGGGAATTTTATTGGATATTCTCCTATTCTGGCCAGAGAACAATCTGAATTTGTCTTAATCATCCAAATCGGTGCAGGCGTTCTTGAGTTATACGCGTTTGTACTAACGCCACTTCCTTTTATATATATAGATATACAAAATATATGGGAAAATATTTTTTTTTTTTGCATTTTTCGGGAATTTTATTGGATATTCTCCTATTCTGGCCAGAGAACAATCTGAATTTGTCTCAATCAACCAAATCGGTGCAGGCGTTCTTGAGTTATACGCGTTTGTACTAACGCCACTTCCTTTTATATATATAGATATACAAAATATATGGGAAAATATTTTTTTTTTTTTTTTGCATTTTTCGGGAATTTTATGGGATATTCTCCTATTCTGGCCAGAGAACAATCAGAATTTGTCTCAATCATCCAAATCGGTGCATGCGTTCTTGAGTTATACGCGTTTGTACTAACGCCACTTCCTTTTATATATATAGATATACAAAATATATGGGAAAATATTTTTTTTTTTCTTGCATTTTTCGGGAATTTTATGGGATATTCTCCTATTCTGGCCAGAGAACAATCAGAATTTGTCTCAATCATCCAAATCGGTGCATGCGTTCTTGAGTTATACGCGTTTGTACTAACGCCACTTCCTTTTATATATATAGATATACAAAATATATGGGAAAATATATTTTTTTTTTTGCATTTTTCGGGAATTTTATTGGATATTCTCCTATTCTGGCCAGAGAACAATCTGAATTTGTCTCAATCATCCAAATCGGTGCAGGCGTTCTTGAGTTATACGCGTTTGTACTAACGCCACTTCCTTTTATAGATACTCTGAAAAAAATACCCGTAGTTAAATCAACAACTTTCCGCTGTTGAATCTCCGTCTTTGATTCAACAGCAAAAGTATTTGTTTTAACGGCAAAGTTTTTGATTCAACAACTTTCCATAGTTAATTCAAAGACGGTCGTTTTTGATCCAAAAACTCCCTTGCTGTTGAAAAATTTTGAAGTAAATAAAAAATAGAAAATTTTCTTTCCAAACTTAAATTTTCGGGAAAAATTTATACATATGTACATATGTATATGTATGTACATGCAAAATATAATTACAAATAAAGGTAAGTCACAATAATAATATTTATATATTATTATAATATATTAATAGGCGCATTTCTGTCGTACCCAAGTATGAAAAGAATACTCGCTTATTCATCAAATTACCTTCAAAGCAACAACACCAACTGGACTATTTTTAATGAACTGACTATTTTGATGAATAAGCTAGTATTCTTTTCATACTTGGGTACGACAGAAATGCGCCTAATATTATATGTACATATGTACGTTTAAAAATACATATATGTATTATGTATTTTCAGATTATATATGTTTGATTATCCCGTTTTTCCGATAGCGAGCAATCGAGGTAAAACGAGCAAACGAGGCAAACTTTTCGGCGATGATTGCGCAGAAACCTACAAATCTGGCGGTCGGAAAACAATGTAAGTTAATATAAAGAATGTGTTATGAAATAATAAAATAAAATCAGTTGTGTTTATGTGTTTGTGTGTGTAAAAAGCCCTACAGACAGTGATAGTCATTTGATATATCATTTGAGGTGCAGGATTGATGGATATTTCTGCCACTACTGCCTACAAGTTTCCATAATCTTTATATTGGCGCTGTGAAAATGTGATGCAAACCTTTGTGGCCGTGTCTCTTTCCACGCATCGTGTTGTTCAAATGATGCATCAAATGACCATCACTGAATGGAAAAAGTTTGTTTGGTGAAACCGGGCCTTAGTATTAATATTACTATGTATGTAAACATATATGTATTATATAAAAAAAAAACTAAATAAAATAATATCTATTATATTAAAAAGAAATTACTATTGTTTACATTTTTTTTTTGAGGTTAACTTAAATGCGTAAGTATTTGCTTCAATGGTGCCCATTTTTGGACCAAAAACTTTTGCGGTTAATTCAAAAGCCAAAGTTGTTAGCTTAAATACGAACAGTATTTAAATCAACAGTGCTCGTATTTGGACTAAAAATTTTTGCTGTTAATTCAAAAGCAAAAACTGTTAACTTAAATGTAAAAGTATTTCTTTCAACAGTTTCCGTTGTTAACTTAAATACGAAAAGTATTTGAATCAAAAACGCTCGCATCTTTCAAACAACAACGGAGCGTTGTTGGGCACATTTCAACTGCGGAAAGTTGTTCATTTAACTGCAAAAGTCTTTGTATTTACAACGTTTTTTTTCAGAGTATAGATATACAAAATATATGGGAAAATATTTTTTTTTTTTGCATTTTTCGGGAATTTTATTGGATATTCTCCTATTCTGGCGAGAGAACAATCTGAATTTGTCTCAATCATCCAAATCGGTGCAGGCGTTCTTGAGTTATACGCGTTTGTACTAACGCCACTTCCTTTTATATATATAGATTACGTTAAAAAATCCTAAAGATTTTGGTAAAGCGGTATGCCATGACCTTGTGACATACTTGCTATATAACATGAAGTAAAATTGGGATGATTGTCTCAGCAAGTTCGCAGAAATTAAACCAAACATGATCTGTATCTTGATCTCACTTCCAAATGATGTAACGTTAGCAGTGCGTTTGACGCGCTTATAACTTTTACGGTATGGTAGCCATCAGACCATGATCCAATAATTCTATATGGTCGTAGCGGCTAAAAGAGAATAGGCGATTACCGTTGAACGGCCGTAGATAAGAATGTCAAAAACAGAAAAAACGCCAGCGAACATACAAGCGAACACACAAGCTATTTCCACGAATAACACGTGCAAGAGGGCAAAATCAAAACAAAAGTCGATAATTTGACAGCTTACTTTTCCAAAAACAAAATAGCCGTCCTCTGCTGCGTCCACCATTTTATTATTGCATCATGCATCAGACTAATTTTACTCTTAAAATGAAGGTATAGGTCTACCTGATAGCCTAAGTAACAGAACCTTGGACGTTTCTAACATTTTTGTTATTATTTCGTATAAACTAAATAAAAACTCCATCCGAATGTAACGTTAGCAGTCAGAAAATTGACCATATGTACACGGAAAGAATTTTTTTTCTAGAATAAATGCCGACTTGATTTTGAACTTAGAAATTGATTTCCTAATATCAATAAAATCTAAGAAAATTGGGTTTTAAATAAATGAGAATTTATTTACGGTAAATGTTTTTTCTTGTTTTAAGAAATAAATAATTAAGAAATAATTTTTTTGTTGCAAGTAAAACTTTTCTTATACGAGCGTATTCCTATTATGAAAATGAAAAAAAAAAATAAATAAATATATTTCAAAAGTAAAAAATAAGCAAGAAATATTTTACTTCGCTCAAGAGACCGTTTTCTTATCTATTTATTTTCAATTTCACCAAGAAATATTTTAGTTCAGTCAAGAAAACGTTTTCTTACTTACATATTTCCTATTTCGCCAAGAAGTGAAGTAAAATCACTCAAGAAAATGCTTTCTTATTTATTTTAATTTTTTTTGCTGTAGTTTGTTGTCACAATTCATTGAAACTAAATTTTCTTAATTACACTACTCGACACCAAGAATAAAATAATACTTTTCTAAAGCGAAATTGTACGCTGACTCCGAATATCATCTCCATTTTTTTGTGGCAGACCCAGTTTTTGAGATATTGGTAAAAATGTGGAAAAAGCCATATATGCAAGACATTGCATCACATAAGTGCATCAAAAAGTTTTATTAGACATCGTGGCGATTTGACAAGGAAGTGTTGGTAGAGGGAGCTCCAACAAACATTTTTTGCCTTCACACTCCAAAAGTGGTCAAGTAGTTTGGTTACAATGGCAAAAATGACGAAAAAAAATTTGAAAAAACCATGTTCATCACTTTCAGCACCTAAGTTTGTAGGGAATTACGAAGATGTTAATGCTAGAAATGAATTTTAGGCGGAATATTACTTTCCTTGCTATATAGTTTGCAATAAAGCAGCTTTTTGTTAACTAGAAATCCACAAACAGAACAAAAGTTCTAACTATTTCATGATAGATCTTGTGCTTTTTGTTACTGCTTGCAGCAGTTTTTAACAAACTGTTTGTGGATTTCTTGGTAACAAAAATTTACTTTATTTGCAAAAGATTGTAAGATGCCGCCTAAAATTCCTTCACATCTTCATAATTCCCTACAAACTTAGGTGCTGAAAGTGATGAACATGGTGAGAGATTTCATCAGGACTTAATAGGTTTTGAATGTCGATATCAAGGGTCTTGGTACGAGGATATGATGGGAGACTATTTTTTGGACAACCATACGTGTAACAAATGCAGAAAATCACAAAAGAGTAGTCAAAAGTACTTACGCCTATCGCTCATTATTTATCCTCTCCTTAGAATGGCGAAATGCAGATATTTTTCTATTCAATTAATTTTTTTCCTATTAATCGCTGTTTTGAGAGATATTGTGCACTTCAAAACACGTAATAAATGGAATTAAATATTCTTGAGTATTACTCCTGAATAAAGTTTTATGAATAAACCCAATTTTGTTGTTGAAATTTTACTCTTACGGAAAATTTTTGGTTAAGGACTTTCAATAAAAAAAGATAAATATAAATAACGGTACATCCGCTTATTACACAATTAGTCTTAAAATGTTCACAATTAAATTCTCTATAGGATAGGGGGTCTAACTTTTTGTCCCCCATACAATTTTTCTGATTTTAGGACAGTCGAATCTGAAATTTATTTAAAAAAACTCGATTTTTTTCAAATTTTTTTTCGTCATTTTTGGAAAGGAAAATGAAAATTTGAAATTAAAAATCGCGCGATTTTTTATTCCAAATTTTCATTTTCCTAAACTGCTTTTTATGAGAAAACAAATGCGCCGCAGGCAGGCACGTAGCCAGGGGGGGGGGGCTCGGGGGCGCAAGCCCCCTCCCCCCCGAAATTCGATGGAAGTATTTTTTTTTTGTAATTTCCTCAACTCGCGTCTCGCAAATTCGAATGTCAAGCATGGCGAAAGTGGGTTTGGATTTTCTTGAAGAAATTTAGCTCTTTCAAGCCCTTTTTTCGTGAACCTAGCCCCAACCAAAGTGCGCAAGTTCGAGTCTTGGCAGAAGCAAAAGTAACCTGATGAGTCTTAGAGGGATCTAAGGTGAAACAGCTGTAGTTACATCCATGCTTAAAAAGTTTTTTTCTAGTTTCTAAAAAATAAAAAATTAAATATAACATGGGCCTGTGCTCGTTAAATTAAATAAATCAAAATTTTTTCTGCCAACACTAAATTTCTAGATAACAAGTAAGGAAGCCTAAGTTCGAGTGGATCGAACATTAGATACTCAGCTGTATGCTTTCATTGTTTGTTTGCGTTTGATTGAAACACGGTGTAGGTACTTTATATAAAGCGCGTGCTGCATAAAGTGGGCGTAGCTACGCTCATTTTCAAAATTTTTATCAGTCATCCAACTAAGCATATCATTATTATTCTTTGTGCAAAATTTCATTCCTTTATGACTTCTAGTTACAAAGATGTCACGTTACAAATTCCTAAAGCGTGTTCCAGAAATATCTTTGTTAAAAAGTAGGCGTGGTCATAAAATGATTTCAATAAATTTTTGCGTGTTTATTAACACAAGTTATAAAAGTGTATAAACCAAGTTTCGTCATAATATCTCAATTATTTGCCGAGTTATGGGCTCTCGTAGATTCCTTTGTCTAAAAAGAGGCGATGCCACACCCATTTTCCAAAATTTTTCTATTTTTTGTTTCCGGTCTATTGTAGAACTCATACCACAAAATTTCAATGAATTATCTTTATATTTGAAAAAGATATCACTTAAAATGTTTTTATTAGGCCACTTTATAATACCCATATATAAAAGCGCGCGTGGTCGTCAACCGATTTCGCTAAAATTTTGAACATGTATTACTACAAGTAATAAAAGTGTATACAACAAGTTTCGTCATAATATCTCAATTATTTGTCGAGTTATAGGCTAAGAAATCTCCTATATTCCTGCTTCTAAAAGGAGGCGGTGCCAGATTTTATCTCTGCTATAAACCGCACGAAAGAAGTAATACAGTCTTTGCGCGAAATTAGACAATCTGCTAATGATTTCTTCTGGCAAATCTTAGTTTCCGCATCAAAAATCGCTGAAGACTTTTTTGACGGTGAAATCTGTGCTCCAAGAGTGGTATCGCGTCAAAGAAACCGAGCTAACACGGGAACAACGTCGAGTGAAGAGTATTTCAGAATCGCAATATTCCTGCCATGCATCGACTTATTAATTTAAAATTTAACGCAACGATTTTTAGAAAACGAAGATATTCTACCGAGCTTCCAACTGCTTCTTCCAGGATTCGCTGATGTAAGTAAAGCAGATGAGCTTGACAACCTGGCGCCATTCTTCGAAGATCACATATCATCAACAGCAGTAAAGGCCAAATATAGTTTGTGGTGTGCGAAAATTTCGTCGATTAAAAACGAACCCGGGGTTTTAAAACTATTGGAGTACTGCGATGGAAACTATTTCCGTGGTATAAAAATTCTTCTCACTGCCTTGGCAACTTTGCCCGTGACAACGGCGAGCGTGGAAAGATCATTTTCTACCATGAAAAGAATCAAAACTTTACCTCGGAGTGTAATGGGTCATGAAAGATTGAGTTCACTCGCTTCACTGGGATATTGCTGTTGATCCTGACCATGCCATAGACATTTTATCAAAAAACAAATCCAGAAGGCTACTTCTTTGATGAAAAGGTTATTGTAAAAGAAAGTTTTATATGAAATTTTGTACCACATTCCATATGTATATGTATGTATGTGCATAATAAATGTCAATTAAAATAGCTTTTCAGTAATCTTGTACATATGTACAAATTTTTTCCATATTCATTTTCAAAATAATCAACCAATATGAATAACTTTCATTTGACCTATGTATGTACATATATATATGTGGGGGGCGGGGGGAGTGCAATTTGTCCATGATTTCTGTAAGCCCCACCCGAAACGAATTCCTGGCTACGGGCCTGGCCGCAGGCGAAAATTTGGAATGAAAAATCGTGCGATTTTTAATTCCAAATTTTCATTTTCCTACTTTTTTGCCATGCCGCAGGATAAGGCAAGTAGACATAGTTTTTATATACATTTTTATTTAAATTTTTGTATAACTAGATATTTAACATACCTTACATTATTATATAATTTATTGAAATATTTTTGCTGTGTTGGCAACAACTTGCCTGCAGTAGGGGCAGAGAACAGGGCACTTTACACGAGCGGCATTTTGCGCAATTTTTGAATAGCATTCGGCACAAAGCTTAAAATGGCTGCATGGAAATAATACCGTATCGCGAGGGGTTTCGGTACAGAGGATACAATTAAAAATGGCATTTGTCTGGCTGAAATGGATGACTTCATTATTGTCTTCCTCTCCGGGTGGGAAATAAGGTCAATTGACATTATTTCCGTTGACCTTGTTACCTGTCACCATAAAATACGATGGCGTTTTCAGAAAGTCAAAGTTAGTTCTTGGTTTCGAGAAATATAGCAAAGAAGTTTTAGAGCTCCGAAATATGGTTTACATTACCATTCATTGCATTCCCACTGCAAATGTGATTTGGACTACAAATCAAAAATGAGTGCCAGTGATTTGGACAACCATTCATCATTTAATAGCAGTTAAAACCTGTGATCGTAGTTAAGGTATTAAGTGGCTAATCTATTTATTAACGGAAAGGAAGTTTAAGCGATATTATAAACATGGAATTAGGCTTAGCAAAGTGAACGGAAACCAACACGGCATGGTTATACATATGTATGTACACATATTCTATGTTATAACTGTATATAAAAGTATTTCTGTCAACTTCTGCGGTTATAATTACACAGTTCAACACATTAAACAAAATTTTACTCAACACGAACAAACGCTAGTTATTATGAAAGAGGATGTCTCTGAGACCAACTTTTCCGAATAGAGTACTAGTCCAGTGCAAATCACATTTGCAGTGGGAATGCATTCACCTTTGCATTCCCATTCACTATTGAACCAATTTTGCACTACCAATTGCACTATTGAATGGTAATGAACTTTGAATGGTAATGCGAAAATGCCCATCCTTGGTATGAATGTATCTGTGCATATCTTGTAAAAGCAAAAAAAAATTATTTTCGGTTAATATCTGCCACCCATTATCTTGTGATCTTAACTTCTCTCCCTTTAATTCAGTAACTAACTAGCTTTTCCTTGGCATTCGCAAGCTTCAATTGTTTTCACACCATAAACTAGCACATTCGTTGACAATACGAGCAGAACAGTGGCAAAATACATGATGTCGAATCAAATGCATACATATGTCAATCGGTTGGAGTACGGTATCCTTTCATTTACTCTTACAAATGTCTTAGCGCTAAAGTAAACACAAGTTTTTAACCCTAGAACCATAATGTACGTAAATTTTACGTATATAGAATTTTCAAATTGTGATTGCACAAGTATTACATACTGTAACGGTACCTAACTCCGGCAGTGCTTGCAGCATGTATTTTTACGTATACACGAATATAAAAGTACAACAAATGTTGTCATTTGAAGGTGTGAGAGCGATTGGCGCAAATCCCTATACGTAAAATTTACGTATAGTTAGTAATAAGCGAAAAAATCGTGTACGTAAAATTTACGTATAGTTAGTAATAAGCGAAAAAATAGGATATGGAATTTAATATGAAAGTGTAATATTCTCATGTAGTTTTTGTATAACGCGCCAGTATATTATATTATTATTGCTCAGAAACGTTCCGGGGGCATCCGGGTCCACATTTAGACCCATATCTGGGGACCCGACCTAGGAATCATAATGAGTACAGCTCCATGTAAAAGCCCTGCTCAAAGCCTTTCTTTTTATATCAATATTGCTCAAAAATATTCCCGGGTCATCCGGGTCCACGTTTTGACCTATATCTCTGGACCTGGAATAAAAATTAGTAAAAAAAATATAAAAAAAATCGCAAGAAATTAAAAAATTTGTGACCAGCTATCGCTCATCGAGGTTATGTTCATGTTTAATTTCCTTTCGAACGAGGTACTGCTTGTGGTTATCGCTCTTGTAACTTTAGCGAAAAATATTTTTGAATGAAGTTATACCCAGAAAAACACAAAATTACGCATCATCATATGTATAACAATAAAAAAATTTAAAAAAAAAGTTTTGATATCAGGTATTTCTTGGTATTTTATTCAAATTAACCATTTGTAAAGTAGTGTAATCAACTTTGGCTGCAAAATGGAGAACAATGAGAGTTGTATTAGGCGGATTCTAATCACTACGTAAAATTTACGTACATTAGTAATAACGTAGTATGAAATATCGTTATGGTTCTAGGGTTAAACAATAGTGCGGCTGCTGTACTCCAAAATGTACCAATATCAGGGACCCATAATAATCATTATTCGTTATATTTTCAATGGAAAAAATCAAATACTTGTAAACATCGTAGAAGAGTACCGAATATGTGTGTGTGCATGCCGGAAAGCGCACTATCCGAATCCATTATGATCAGAAAATTTTAAGCGATATATGTACATAAAAATCAAAAATAATCAATATATTTTAATTTTTGTTTTTTGTTTTTTTTTGGTCAGAAATCTATTATATAAAAACTAGCAGGACCCGTGCGCATCTTGCGCAAAAAAATAACAAAACGTACGTGGCGGTATGGTTTGTGCTGTCACGCCCATTTTAAAAAACTTATTATTTATTTGGTTTGGTGGAACTTATGGAACTTTCATTGAACTACCTATATGTTTGACAAAGATATCGCATAAAATGTTTTTATTATACCTATGTATATAGGTATGTGCATTATATTTTTATATAGTTTACATATATTTTTATGTACATACATATATGTGGTCCCTGCCGACTTGGGTAATTTTTTTCCACACTTTTGCCTTGGCAAGCAAATCAGTGGTCGAAGCTTAATCGATTTATCTGCTACAGTTCCTGAGTTTTGACTTATAAATCTTTGAAAATCTTGGCCCATTTTTTTAAATTTCAGCATATTTCCTCATAACGGCATAAGGTCATTACATGGATGAAATTCCATCACTCGGGCTTTATTAGTGACTTAATTATCATGTTTTACGTATTTTTCGAAATACATACATATGCCTTATTTTCAACCCCAACTTTCTCTGTTCCCATTAGAATCTGTGTACCAAATTTCATTAAAATATTTCTATTTTTGCGCCAGTTCAATCAATTTTTCTTTTCATCGTGATCGTTTTGATTTCTGTAAGTCCATATCTATCTCAATATTTTATGGTCTTACGTACAACTGTTATTTGATCAAAACTATAAATTCATATACATATATTGTACTACGAACAGCTGTGTATAAATAAGCACATCCCATGCTGAAAAACCCCCATTCAGCGTAAGTATGAATACACACGTGTTCGCCTAAAATAATGTTATGTTTACATACAAACATACAGCTGAAGCTTATAAAAGTGTTTTAAAATATACACGACTATTCATCTGGAGCGAAATCTACATTTGAAATTTGTATTTAACACTGCACTCTTGTTATAATAAAATATTTCTGAAGGCATAGTTTTAGGCGCAAATCTTTTAGTTTAAAACATTTATTTTTACAAAATACTATTAGAAAAAAAGTACCACGCCCAATAAAACACCGTTTCGCATGCATAGCTAATTAATACCTTTAAAACGATGCCTTACTTATTAATTTTGGTAAATTATGTGAGCAGAAAAAGGGATATTTATAAAATACCAATTAGAAATAAGTAATATATATATGATAAGTCGCATTTTCCTCCCTGATGATTTAACTCCAGAACGGCTGGACTTGAATTAAATGAAATTTTGCACGTAGGGTTCGATTGAGCCCGACATGGTTTATGGCCAAAAAAAGTATAAGAATCCGGGAAAGTTTTGGAGATATTCCACAAAATGTGGACCAGGGTAACCCTATAACGGATTCGTACGATATGGGTATCAAATGAAAGGTGTTAACGAGTGCTTGAACATGGTGTAGTTATTGGTCCCATATAAGACCCCGTATTCGAGGTATTTCCTGAAATATGAACCAGGTGTGACCCCAAACGGATTTTCTACAAAATGGGTATCAAATAAAAGGTGTTGGTGAGTATTTAAAGAAGAGGTGATTTTCAAGACCCTATGCGACCCGTTTTCCGAGATATCGACCAAAATTTTGACCAGGGGTGACCCTAGAAAGTCTGGAGGGATAGAATAGGCATAGGGATAGGGCTAGAGGTATGGATATGGATAGGGATAGGGATAAGTATAAGGATAGGGATAGGAATAGGGATAGGGTTAGCGATAGGAATAGGAATAGGGATAGTGATAAGTATAAGGATAGGGATAGGAATAGGGATAGGGATAGGGATAGGGATAGGGATAGGAATAGGAATAGGAATAGGAATAGTTATAGGAATAGGAATAGGAATAGGGATAGGGATAGGGTTAGCGATAGGAATAGGGATAGGGATAGGGATAGGGTTAGCGATAGGAATAGGGATAGGGATAGGGATAAGTATAAGGATAGGGATAGGAATAGGGATAGGGATAGGAATAGGAATAGGAATAGGAATAGGAATAGGAATAGGGATAGGGATAGGGTTAGCGATAGGAATAGGGATAAGGGATAGGGTTTGGGATAGGGATAGGGATAGGGATACGGCAACACGGTAATCTAGGACTGTTCCTTTAGACTTTATAGGAATAAATTTTACGCAGAACAACGTCTGGCGGGTCAGCTACGCACCATAACTTTTACACCGTTATACCGATTTTCGAAAATGGGGTGGCAAATGAAAGGGCTTGACCCGTAGATGTGCAGGAATGTTTAATATTTCAGAAAAGGGTTGCCACCGATTTCAGATCAAAAGTTTAAATATCGATTCATGTTTAAAGTCTAATATACATTTTCAGACGAAATATTTACACATCATTTAAACTGTATTTAAATGCCCAAATTTGGCTAAATATGGAAAATGCAACCTTGCTCTCCGAGCAAGAAAACAGCTGATCACTCACAATTTATGTAAATAGGTAATAAATGAACTAATATTTTTATCGTACTTTTGTGTTCTTTCATTGTTTTGAAATTAAATTAATTTTAAATTATTAAAATGGATACCAGCGATGAAAGTGATGCGGAATTTGAACTATCGGAGCGGATGCTAATAACTCGACGCCCAAGGATTGAACGATATACTCCAATAAGTTTCGGAAACTATGATGAAAAGAGTTTCCGTGATAGGTTTCGCATTAACAAGCAAGCAGCATGAATGGTGCTAAGCATGATACACGATAAAATTCAAAGGAAAATATCCTGGTAAGCTAGATTTAAATAAAACTTAGGCTTATTTTATTAGCTTTTGTTCTAGGAACAATGCTCTATGCCCTGAAGAAATGCTGCTTCTTACAATGTGATTTTATGCTACGGGCTGCATACAAAGGACCGGAGGAGACTTAATGGGAGTTTAATCCTGTACTGTATCTCGAGTTGTAAGGTTGGTTTCGCACCATATAGCTCTGTTGCAAGAGGAGTTCATTTCGATATCAACCACAGAAGAAGAGCAAAGGCTAAAGCAACAAAAGTTTTACTTGACTGCTAAATTTCCTCGTGTAATTGCAGCTATGGACTGCACACATGTAAAAATAATATCCCTCGGTTAGTGTCAAAAACTAAAACTGAAACATACTATATATTTGTACAAATAGCTACATACATATCGTCGGTCTCCTGCCAGAAACACGAATGTGAAATTTTTTCAAAGTGCGATGTCTGCTCTTTATCGGATATATATTGATATAATAACAATTAATATTTATGTATATGCTTATGTACATACAAGTACATATTATGTATGTATGTTTACACAAGAATTTATACCAATATTAATTGTATATATTATATTATATTATATTACATCAATATATACCCGATAAAGAGCAGACATCGTACTTAGTAAAAATTTCACATTCGTGTTTCTGGCAGAAGACCGATGATATATTAATGTACTTTTTATAGGAGGCGATGATGCAGAGCTGACAACTGAAAAGTAAAGTCCTCTCTCGACAAACAAAAATCACACTCTACAGGACGCTCATTGTTCCACTCCTCATGTACGGCGCAGAAGCATGGACAATTTCAAAATCAGATGAGATGGCACTTGGAGTATTCGAGAGAAAAGTTCTTCGTAAGATTTATGGACCTTTGCGCGTTGGCGTGGGCGAGTATCGACGGAGATTTAACGATGAGCTGTACGAGCTTTACACAGACATCGACATTGTTCAGCGAAAAAAGATCCAGCGGCTGCGTTGGGCAGGTCATGTCGTCTAGACGGTTAAGCGCCAATCAAGAAGAGAAGAAGATGATGCAGAGCTATATTGCAACAGGAAAGGGGTTTTTTCATATAATGTTCAGACATTATGCGACAGCGACTTGAACATACTTGATGTAGTAGCTCGGTGGCCCGGCTCCACACACGATGCAACAATATTGCGAAATTCACGCATTTATAGTCGTTTTGAAGATGGTGAATTTGGAAACTCGTTGGTAGTCGCAGATAGCGGTTATCCCTGTAATCGATGGATTATGACCCCAATATCCAACGTTCGTACTCCTTCAGAGGCGCTGTATAACGAATCGCAAATTCGAACGAGGAACTGTGTGGAACGGTCGTATGGTGTATGGAATAGAAGGTTCCCTGTTCTTCCGATAGGTATCAGGCTAAACATTAAGCGAGTAGAGGCCGTTATAGTGGCAACAGCAGTATTGCACAACATATGCAACCAAATAAATGAGAAAAGTGCTCACCCTATTTCAGCGGAAATTCGCGATAGTATTGCAGAAGCTATTTTGAGCAACAGTACCAACAGCAACATTAGAAGAGAATTGATCGGAAGCTATTTCGAAACTTTGTAATACTGATTTCAGACAGAAAATTAATGTAGTAAATTACATTTATAATTTAACAATAAATTTTTGTGTTTCACACACACTCAATTAACAAGGAGATGTCAAATTTCATAAAATAATTTGTTGTTATTGACAACAATTTTTGAATAAATAATCCCAGTAAATATTCGGGTCATAAAAGAGTCCGAAGGGAATCCTAAACTGGAGCATTCACACTTATTATGAGCTCAATTTGGTGTCCGAAATGTATGTATTTCTGTTCTTAAGGTGGTCTCCTGATATGAGCCTAATTTCATACATTTTATTAGTCTGAATATGTAGTAAAACCAAAAAAAATATTTTGTTTTTGCATTTTCCTTCCCCTGACCCAATTCTCTTCATCCTCTCTCTCCCTTCATCCCAGATTATTCTCCTCTTCTCTCATTGGTTGCGTTCAGAAGTCGCAACTGTTAAGCGAAACACCGAGCGGAAAGTGATATAATTTGCGCCTTCTGAACGAGCTGATACAGACAAAAAACAAATTATTATTATAATTAGCTATCCCCAACATAATCGGCAATAGCTTCGCTGCTTTGAAACATTTTTATTACATTCAAAAATTTATAAATATATGTAGGTACATATTTATATTTTTGTACATATGTCAAAATCGTAAGCACAACATGTTGTCCGAAGAGAGCATAAACAATTTATGATGGAAAAAAACGTCCAAACTCAAATCATGTTATGATGATCAGAAATACTCAACTTTGCGTTCAGAAGATAAAAACACAACTGTTGCACAACCGTTGGGATTCTGAACGCAACCATGGTGGAATCTTCATTGCTTGCTTTATAGTATTGTCTATTGGTATTTTCCTCCAAATTCGAACCTGAAATTCAATACAACGCCATAATATAATGGAACATTCAACATTATATTGAACTTTAGTGATACTTTTATACCTACTTCCCATATTTCGAATTACAATTATCATTTAAAAAAAAAAAAACAAGAAAAAAAATTATAAAAATTTTTCCTTAAGCCGCGGCGTTCTGTCAAACGATTAAAATACACGGCAGTATATGAGAATGAACAGAACGAAAACGCTGGCGAAAATCGTCCGTAGAAAATTCGTCAGAATAGACTTATTTCTAATTTTGACGCTATCGCCTGTCAAATAAATTATTTAGAACTTGATAAAAAACATGTAATAAAACAAAAATATATGTTTTTTTGATGTGGAAAAAATTGAAAATGTGTACAGAAGAGAAAAGTCAATTGAAGAAGTAAGGAAACATCGTAATTATAAAAATATGCATATGGCAATTTCGCATTGATTCTGTTTTACTGGGCGATATTCGCAAACAAATGTCATCGCCGCACCGCGCGAAAATATGTCCGGCGATCGGTTCTATTTAAAGCTTAAGCTCACACATATTTCATACATGTTTGTGATTCATATCCGACTCCAAATTATGAGTGCTCTGAGAATGTTTGCTGGGATAATAAATTCATGCCAAAACTTATTGACGGTTGACACCGAAAATTTAAAAATTAAAAAAACGAACTTACCTCCCAGAGTTGTATTGGATTTTTATTCGATTAAAAATTCAATTCATTAGTAATGGATCCATTAAGAATTGAACTTCTGTATGGAAAATCGAGCTTCATTATTGACTTAATGAAGAAAATGTGGATAATTACTCCATTAACCGCCTGTGTGAAATAAGTATAAAGCTATATCAAAACAATCCCTACTGTATCAGCAATTGGTTATAATGGCTCCTTGATCTCTACCCTGTATATGAAGGGTACATGACAAACCATCCATTTTCAATTGTACTAGGAAACCAACCTCTCTAACAACAACGTCTTTATAGTCCAACCGTATTGAAACTACTAATTTCCTTGGACCAGTTACAGGATTCTGGTTGACAATCATCTGTTAATTTTATAATAATCAATTTCAGTTCAGTTTTTTTTATTTATTTAATCAATCCAATTTATTTAATCAATTTCAACTCAGTTTTTTATTTATTTAAACACTTATTTCTAGGATGTATTTTATACGTAAATATATGGATGTACGTAGATACATAAGTATACTTACACCTATATACATACATATCGAGCTATAAACGCTAAATTGGCGTCAGGGAGATATACCAAGTTTTACATGAGAACGTTTTCTTTTGTAAATATCTAGGTACGTATATAAGCTAAACAATACAATGAAATTTAGCTGCATTATGTACCAAAAGATTAAATCCTTATACACAATTTCATTGAAATCCGTAGCTTATTTGCGTAGATATTTATGAAAGAAAACGTTCTCTTGTAAAATTTTTTATATATCCCTTACGTCAATTTGGTTGTTATGGCTCGATATGCTTAGTCTAGTTCTTTTATTTAATTATATTAAAATTAATACTTGAATACCATAGCAATATTTCTGTGGCAATTTGCAATAATAGCTTAAGTCGAAAAATATGATTTCGAGATAAATTGATTTTTATATTCGAAGGCGTTTCTTAACAAATCATAAAAGTCGATTAAAAACTATGGACGCAAAATCAGTGAGCCATTCACAATGTTACGATCATATTTTGTAAATAAAACCAAATATCATGAAGAAATTTGATTAAGTACATACATCATTTAATATACCTCTATTGTAAGTTAAGCCTAAATGTTTTTATTTATATATTTTGATTGAATTAAGTTATAAGAATGGGGGTTTTACAGAAATATAGAGTTTTTACAGGAGACTTTTAATAAAAAAAGGAACTTGGCACCACTTAAGGTACAATTCAGTCTAACCGTTTTACAAACATTTGAACATTGAAGATTAGCATAGTTAAATAAATAAAAACAAGTAAGGAAGCCTAAGTTCGAGTGGAATCGAACATTAGATACTCAGCTGTATGCTTTTATTGTTTGTTTGCGTTTAATGGAAACACGTTGTACTTTATATAAAGTGAGTGCTGCATAAAGTGGGCGTAGCCACGCCCATTTTCCAAAATTTTTATCAGTTATCCAACTAAGTATATGAATATTATTATTTGTGCAAAATTTCATTCCTTTACGAGTTCTAGTTACAAAGATTTCACGTTAAAAATTCCCAAAGGGTGTTTCAGAAATATCTTTGTTAAAAAGTAGGCGTGGTCATAAATCGATTTCAATAAATTTTTGCGTGTCTATTACCACAAGTGATAAAAGTGTACACACCAAGTTTCGTCATAATATCTCAATTATTTGTCGAGTTATGGGCTAAGAAATCTCGTATATTCCTGCTTCTAAAAGGAGGCGGTGCCACGCCCATTCTCCAAAATTTTTGTGTTTTTTGTTTTATGTCCATAGTTGGACTCCTGCCATAAAATTTCAATGATATATCTTTATATTTGACAGAGATATCGCTTAAAATGTTTTTATTAGGCCACTTTATAATACCCATATATAAAAGTGGGCGTGGTCGTCAAACGATTTTGGCAATTTTTCGTCCAAACATTTGCCTAAGTAAGTATATCACGCCTACCAAATTTCATCGATATGTCTTCAACGGTTTCTGAGTTATGACTCATAAAACTTTCAATGTTTGCCCCTTAATAAGTGGGCGTGGCACCGCCCATTTTCCAAAATTTCACCATATTTCTTCATAAGGGCCTGAGCTCAATACGTGGGTAAAATTTCATCACTCCAGCTCTATTAGTTACTGAGATACAAAATTTCGGATTTTTACTATATAGGGGAGGTGGGCGTGGTCATGGTCCGATTTCGCCCATTTTCAATACCATCCGTTCTCGTCTTGATACCAACTTGCATTCCAAATTTCATCAAAATATTTCAATTTTTGCGCGAGTTATCGTGCTCACAGACGGACGGACGGACAGACGGACAGACGCACAGTGGGGGCACCTCCATACAAACGCGGCCAAAAATAGTAATAATTGAGCTAGAAACTTTAAACTCGGAACTTAAGCTTTCTTGATTGAAGATAGTAAACTGTGAAAATTTGAACAAAATCGGCCCAAAAATACACCCCCCTCCCATATAACGGTATTTTTGAAATTTCAATATTTTGTAAACTATTATAGCTAAAATGCTCAATTTTAATAAGAGCACACATTTTTTAAATATAAATAATATACAGTAATCATTTTGGAAAAAGCGCAAAGTATTCCATGGTTTTCAAATTAAAAATACTAGCCGGACCCGTGCGCGTCTTGCGCAAAAAATAACAAAACATACGTGGGGCCAGTCGGTATGGTTTGTGCTGTCACGCCCATTTTAAAAAACTTATTATTTATTTGGTTTGGTGGTCCTTATGGAACTTTCAATGAATTACCTAGATATATGTTTGACAAAGATATCGCATAAAATGTTTTTATTATTCCTATATAGGTATGTGCAATATATTTTTATATATTTTATATATATTTTTATGTGCGTATGTGGTTCTTGCCGACTTGGGTAATTTTTTTCCACACGTTTGCCTTGGCTTAATCGATTTATCTGCTACAGTTCCTGAGTTTTGACTTATAAATCTTTGAAAATTTGCTCCTCTTGGCCCATTTTTCAAAATTTCAGCACGTTTCCTCATAACTGCATAACGTAATTTCATCACTCGGGCTTTATTAGTGATTGAATTATCATGTTTTACGTGCTTTTCGAAATACACACATATGCCTTATTTTCAACCCCAATTTTCTCTGTTCCCATTAGAATCTATGTACCAAATTTCATTAAAATATTTCTATTTTTGCGCAAGTTAGAGTGTATACGGCCGGACGGACGGACATGGTTCAATCATTTTTTTCATCCTGATCGTTTTGATATACTCTTATATATTAAGGTGGAGTGAAAATTTTTTTTTGGAAATTCAATTTGTTCCAAAGCCAGAACGGCACCTTTCTAGCCCAGTAATAAGCCTTTAAAATTTTATTGACCTACTCGCATGTTTAGAGGTGCCCTCAGCCCCACAAAGTTGAAAAAATAGCACGATCTGGTACAAATGTGAAATTTCTAAAATTATGAAATAAAAAAAACCAAGTATGAGGATTGATAAACAGGCTAAGTTGAGTATAAAAGTGAATTTTTTTTTTGGAAACAACAACAACCAAAGTTTCTAAAGGTCAAAGTTTATATTATGCATTTTTTAAATTGCAATTACTTAAAAACTACTGAACCGATTTCAAATATTTTTATACCATTCGATAGGTATTTTGAATCCCTTTAGTTTGATATACATTTTATGTGGGTTCCATAACACTCCCCGCTGCGGGGGCAAATCCCCCTTTTACCCCCCTTACTTTTCATATAAAGTACCACGCCCAATAAAACACCGTGTCGCATGCATAGCTAATTAATACCTTTAAAACGATGCCTTACTTATTAATTTTGGTGAATTATGTGAGCAGAAAAAGGGATATTTATAAAACACCAATTAGAAATAATATATATATGATATGCACTTTTGAGCATTTTATAAGCATTCATCATAAAATTTTCCTTCAAAAAAATCACATTTAAAAAAATTTTTATACCACAAATGAAACTATACTTTTCTAAAGAATTTCAGTGTGCTGAATCTGAATCTGAAGTCAGAATTTTCAAATTGGTTCTAGTTTTTGAGATATTCATGTCCAATTAGGCAAAAAAACACGTTTTTGACTATATTCCCTGCTTAATATCTTGTATGTAATATTTTTTTATTCAAAATCAAATACACCGTTAGAAAGCATAAACCATCCCCCTGAATATGGCGTTTAAATTTTTCAGATATCTTTATTAGAATTGGAGAAATTGTTGTTTAAGTTTCATTAACTTGGCAAATTTTCCCCATACAAAATTATTAATACTTTTTGAAGCATACTTTTGGGGATTTTGTATGGGAAAAATGTATGAAAACTTAGAAAAACTCACTCCATAAAAAAGTTCATAAAACAAAAAAGCGCAAACGAATTTTTAAGATTTCTTCACCTGTTTATAAAGCACGTTCACTAGCACCAAATATTAAAAATTTGGAGAGGTCATATTTTGTATTTTTTTTTTATTTCATGTTGAAATTTTCCAATTTTTACACAATTTTTTTTTCTGTTCGAAAAGAAAAAGGCTGCAAAAAAATAATGGTAACGCTGATAAAAAAAATTCTTTCGTAATTTGAAAGTGTGAACCATTGCCTACAACACGGTGAACAAACTATTCGATTAGTCGCCTAAGAATAAGATTTTTCATAATGTCAAAAGTAGCCTAATTATTGCGTTTTGAAAAAGGCACTTTTAGTCAAATGGGAAAAAGATTATTTAAGCGAAAAGCGCAGGTGGATTTCAAGAATTAAAATGCAGTTTGATTAAAAATATATCATTTCAAAACATATGAAAAAATTGGGGAGGTCATATTTATTATTTTTTTTATTTTTTTGTTTAAAGTTGAGCAAAATTTTTTTTTACGACTTTTTTTTGTCAATATTTGAAAGTTCATATAAATCTAAGAGTTACCGATGGTTACAAAAGGCTTATTGTTTCTAAAAGGCGAAATCAATATCTATGTAATGATGTACCACTCGATTACATACGTTAATAATTGAATGAGTTACAGCATTTTGTATAAGGTGTAATTGTTGAGAAATAAAAGGACCTATTTTTTGCTCAGTTTTTAACACCCTGTACGGCTAAACAAAACGAGACTCAAAAAATTTTATATAAGCTTTTTTTTACAAATTGTTATATCTGTCAATCACTTTCAAAAAAATTTGATTTGCTAATACTTTAATTTCGATTTTATTTTTGGCCGCTATCACCCAGTGTGAGACGGACGGACATGGCTCAATCGATTTCTCTTTTCACCCTGATCATTTTTATATATATAAGTCTATATCTATCTCGATTATTTCATTCTGTTACAATCCACCGTTAGGAAATCAAAACTATAATACTCTGTGTACTAGTACAGCTGAGTATAAAAATTAAATGAAAATACCCTCCATGGGACTGCCAGTATAAAAAATCTGAATCCAATGTACATTAGAACGTCTCGCCTTAAAATAAACAAATTCGAAGTACACCCCCACATATCAAGTATTTTTGAAAAACATTAAAAAAAACTTAATTTTTTTGGACAACCGTAGTAGTTGTGCAATTTAATTTTTCTTCATATCTTCGGCACTTGTGTCGGGTTTTAAAGAGCGATACACCTTTCATCGTCGGAAACCCATACGGGAATACCCAACAAAACCAACTTAGTGGCGATATGGTAATGAGTTTCAACTAAAAATAAAATGGGTTTTATTTGGGGTTCTACTAATTAATCAAAATACTTTTTTTGCAAAAGATTAATAATTCTTGAGGGTATTTAATTTACTGTCTTTGGGGCGGTACCAACTGAGATCAGTGGTGGGTAAGTACCACAATTAATCACATGAAGTTAATGAACTTCCGTAGGAAAAACCACCTCCTAGAGAAAAAAATATCGGTGTATCACACTTTAAATTCTGTCGAAGATATGAAAAAAAAATGTAATGGGGTTTTTTTTAAATATTTTTCTTAAATACTTCATATGAGAGGAGTACGGCGAACTACTTTCGATAATGAGTAACAAGTAATAAGCGACCTTACATCATAGCAGTTTGCGAAATTATGGCCAGTTCCAGCTCATTTTTCTCTGATAGATATTTTTTTCAGCTTATGCATTTCTATACTTTGAGCCATCCGCAATTCATGCTCAGCTTTAAGACATTCGATCTCAGTTTTGCACTTTTCTTCTGTCGATTTGCTTTTTACTAGTGCCAATTTGGTCCAGCTCGATTGCGACGATTTGGCTTTTGTTTTTATTTTAAATTTTTCGGTTTTCTGCTTTTTCAAGTCGGCAGGTGTATACTTGGCCCATTTTCCGCATTCTTGTTCAAATGCTGCAAATTGATTCAAGGATAATAGTTAAAGCAATGACAAATGTGCTTGCAGAGTTTATAATATACTTACGAGGATTGCTTGCAGTCTCAGCAGACTGTTCAGTTTCTGGACATTCTTTAGGTTTCTGACTCTCCGTAAGTTCTGACATAGGGCAATCTGTCTGCTCCTGACTTTCTTCTTCGATAAATGAAATCTCAAAACTTTTGTGCCTGTAGTCACTATCGTAATGTGAGGGATCTCTACCAACTTGTCTTTTCGGTTTTCGGACCACCACCAGTTCTATAAAGTGACTGTTTCTCCGTGGCTGACCTTTTTTTAAAATCAGCTTTTATATTGAAATATTTGTTTTTTAAAATCTTATATTCCTCGGATGGCCAATAGAGGACGCATTAAATTCCATCTCTACTTCCATCCGTGCTTTATCTTTTTGATCGGAGCTAATTTTGTCTGTTTTATTACACGCGATAATTGATTTTTTTGTTTAAATAATATCCAGCAACAATTTGATTTCCGCAGGTGAAAAGTGTTTTGTTCGTGGTTATCCATTTTGAAAATTGAAATGTAATAAAAATTAAAGAGATACTTATTTGCAAAAATTTACAGAAGCGTATGTTCATCAAAGCCAACTTCAAGCACTAATCAAATGATGCCACTTATTTCTTTTATTTAATTAAGATTGACCTGAAAACGAAAAAAAGATAATTGGCATTTAAATAACAATCCATATTAAAATTTAAATGACAATTAAATTTTTGATCTGAAATCGGGCCTAAGTTTGATTCATTTTTAAATTTGAGGTGTCATATGAAAGCGCTTTGTCCGAAAATGAGTAATTTATTCAAATTTTTTACAAAAAAGGTTGCCACCTGTTCAAAAATTCAGTTTTACGCTATAGTTTGTTTGTTTTTATACTCAGCTGTACTAGTACACAAAGCATTATAGTTTTAATCACATAACGGTGGATTGTAACAGAATGAAATAATCGAGATAGATATAGACTTATATATATCAAAATGATCAGGGTGAAAAGAGAAATCGATTGAGCCATGTCCGTCCGTCCGTCTGTAAACACTCTAACTCGAGCAAAAATTGAGATATTTTGATGAAATTTGAAATGCAAGTTGGTATCGAGACTGGGACGGTTGGTATTGAAAATGGGCGAAATCGGACCATGACCACGCCCACTTTTCCTATATAGAAAAAATCGGAAATTTGGTATCTAAGTTACTAATATAGCTGGAGCGATGAAATTTTACCCACGTGTTGAGCCCAGGCCCGTAGGAAGAAATTTGATGAAATTTTGGAAAATGGGCGGTGCCACGCCCACTTATTATAAAGTGGCCTAATAAAAACATTTTAAGCGATATCTCTCTCAAATATAAAGATATATCATTGAAATTTTATAGCAGGAGTCCAACCGCGGACATAAAACGAAAAACACATAAATTGTGGAAAATGGGTGTGGCACCGCCTCTTTTTAGAAACAGGAATGTACGAGATTTCTGAGCCCATAACTCGACAAATAATTTATATATAATCACGAAACTTGGTGTGTACACTTTTATTCCTTGTGGTAATACATGTTCAAAATTTTAGCGAAATCGGTTTGACGACCACGCCCACTTTTATACATACATGGGAACTATAAAGTGGCCTAATAAAAACATGTTAAGCGATATCTTTGTCAAATATAGAGATAATTCATAGAAATTTTGTGGCATGAGTTCCACAATAGACCGGAAACAAAAAATATAAAAATTTTGGAAAATGGGCGTGGCACCGCCTCTTTTTAGACAAAGGAATATACGAGATTTCTTAGCCTATAACTCGATATTATGATGAAACTTGGTTTATACACTTTTATAACTTGTATTAATAGACACGCAACAATTTATTGAAATCGGTTTATGACCACGCCTACTTTTTAACAAAGATATATCTGGAACACCCTTTAGGAACTTGTAACGTGACATCTTTGTAACTAGAGTCATAAAGGAATGAAATTTTGCACAAAGAATAATATGCATATGCTTAGTTGGATGATTGATAAAAATGTTGAAAATGGGGGTGGCTACGCCCACTTTATGCGGTACTCGCTTTATGTAAAATACGCCGTGTTTCCATCAAACGCAAACAAACAATGAAAACATACAGCTGAGTATCTAATGCTCGATTCTACTCGAACTTAGGCTTCCTTACTAGTTTAAATTTGAGTTGTCATATGAAAGGGAAGATAAATAGGACTAGAAAGAGGAGTGCGAAAAATGGCCTTTTGGAGGTCGCTTTAAGTTTAAAATATTCTAGAAAGTTATTCGGCATAAAACTTCACTATGGGGCTCCTCGGACATAATCTTTGTATAAAAAATTTTGGTCCACAGAAAATAAAAATAACCAGTAACTTTGTAGGTATACGCTGCATTTTATATTTTATTAATGAGATGCTATGGGCTTACAGCCAATTTATATTCTTCAAAGTTTAAGAGGAAGTCAAATTTAAAATAACAATCAAAGAGACTTTCAAATGTGGCAATAAGTGGTCTTCCACCCTCAAATTATCGCACATTGTAATTGAAAGAGGTTTCGTTGCCTCTGATTTTTTTATCGTTTTCAAATTCCCGCGTATTTTTATACTCAACTGTACTAGTACACAGAGTATTATAATTTTTATTTAATAACCATTTAATAAACCATCGATACTACCATCGATAGAACTATCGCCGAAGATTTGAAAAAGTCAAGAAAACACCAAATTCTCAATTTATTGATTTTCGACAATAAATTTTTGTCTTTCTGCACTTTCTCGGCTGCACGTTTTTTGTTTGCTGCGCCGTTTAACTTTTTGATATTTGCACTCATTCTTCTATTTTTCACAAAAACATTAATTCACTGGCACTTTTTTGATGTTTTTAACTCGGAAAGATTTTTAGGATTACATAAAATGTACGCAGCGCATTGTATAGAGGCGCGAACTATTCAAATTAACCAGAAACAGAAAATATTCAGATCTTAGTTTCCTTTGAAAAAGTGAGCTCGCACATTTCCCCGAAAAAATACTCCAATGCCTACTTAATTTTTAAATTTGCAATTTCAATTAAATTTGAATCTTTCACGTCATTTACTGCACACAAGCTGCTAAAACTTAGTGTTTACATATCGGTTATTTGCTGCAAGACCGGCATAAATAAAAAAACGTGATTTTTGAGTTAATGCTGCAGAATAGTTAGTTACATCATACTTCATGTTGAGTAAAAAATTCTCTATGATTTGTTGAAAACTAAGCGCTTCAGATTAGAGTGGGGAAACTATCGATGGCACTATCGATAGTATCGATAGTTTTTTTTTTTTTTTTAGACTATCGATGACCATCGATGGTTTTTTCAAAACTATCGGAGACTATCGATGGTAATGAATATTATCGATAGTTTTACAACTTTTAAATCTCCATCTCCATCTACATTACTATTTCAAGTTGTGAATATAAAGGTTGTTCTCTCTGTCTAATCTTTTTGCCGAGATATCATGATATCTTGAGAAATTTCTCACACAGAGAGAGCGCACCTTTAAGAAAATAAAATTCGAACTGACTTCATTGTGAACTAGCATGTTGATCATATTCCTTCCACTCTTTATACAACTGTTGTCGCTTTGCTTTGCTTGCTTCAATTTCGGATTAATTAATTTTTTATCTGAATAAAATAAAATACTTAAAAGAAAAGAACTAGAAACATAAATTTAAACTCACTTCTCATAGAAGACTATTATGAATGTAATAACATGGTTGCATTTCCCGTGATATTCTTCTCATGATATCAAATATCACGGGTTGGGGTATGAGAAATTTGCCGAAGCTTCAAATTTGACAAGACGTGTATTTTGTTGTTGTGCTCGACAAATTTATCACACTTATGTCATCTCGGCAAATTTGCCAGGCCAAAATCACAGAGAGAGAACAACCTTATAGAATATCAGCTATTGGTAAGTTTTGAGTCCTTGGTTAAAACTACATAGACAAAATGTCGCGTTTCCAATATTTTGGGCATAGGCGTACGAATGCCTTGTGAATGGTTGGTACTTGTAAAAAAACCAAAATAAAAAAATTTTAACATTATTAGGTATGTTAGTGTCTAGCACGAAATTATTATTTTTAATTTTAATTTTTATACTTTGGAATAAGCGGAAAAATCCAATTAGCTCATACAGCGATGGTAGATGTGATAGCTATTTCGAAGAAAAACCACTTTCTTCATCATCAGACATCTTCTCGGGAGCACACCAGGCTTTGAACCTACGCTCCAACCATCAGTAGTCGAATATTAGCGAAACGCTAAGCACTGCGGCTACCGATGGTCCTGCTGAGCTGTTGGATTTTTCACTTATATATGCCATTACTCTATTCAATCTAACCTTACTTAGTGTACGATTTTCGTACATCTGCTATGCAAGTGTTGAATACTGGTTGGCAGCTAACGGACAGCGGGCGCTGTGTACAGTAGTTGTATGTACAAAAGCACAATTTTATAATTTAACATTATTAGGTATGTTAGTGTCTAGCACGAAATTATTATTTTTAATTTTAATTTTTATCCGCTTATTCCAAAGTATAAAAAAATTTTAATTTCACATATTTATTGCAAAAAACCAAAATTTATTGAAAAAACTCAAAATCAGAAGAAAAACAACCGAGTTTGGTTGGAAACAACCAACAGTGGCATCCGTGGTCTTGTGTGTACATACATACGTGTAATATGTATAAAATACGAATTTGTTGGCTGTAAAAAATTTTTTCCAGGAATCATTTAAATACGATAGTACTATCGATAGTACTATCGATAGTTTATTTTTTTAAGACTATCGAAAACTATCAATAGTTTTTTTTAAACTATCAAAAACTATCGATGGTGCTACTATCGATAGTTTCCCAACTCTACTTCAGATACAAATCAAATGTTGCATTTACTTGCGCACTATATGGCGGTTGAATCTCAAAATTGCCCTTCCTGAAAAGTTTTGTATTTTGAAAAGTGCAAATGCAGCAAATGAGCGATATGTACGTCCCACTGGGGCGAAGGTTAAGAACTGTACCAATGTTCTGAAATGTACTTTGATTCATTTTTTCTCTGTAAAAAATTGAAAAAGCTCTCATTCTTGTTGTAATATTCAAAAAAAAATTTGTTTGATAAATAAAAAAAAAAATTTTGCCGTCTTAGTTTTGGCGCCCCTATTGAAACGGCACCCTGGGCAGCTGCCCATGTTGCCCCTATGTAAATCCGCTCCTGTCCTTGAGTGATATATTTATCGCTCAGAAATAATCATTATTATTTGAGCTTTATTATTTTGATCGAAAATAACACTTATTCCTTGAGTGATATATTTATCGCTCAGAAATAAAAATTATTCTTTTAGTTTTATATTTTTGCTGAGGTCGACAAACTCAAATTTTCTCTGATGTGCTCTGGAACATAATTACTAAAAAATTCCCATCGATATAACTTCGTGAATGAGTGATATTTTTGATCCAAAAAATAAAACTCACACAATAATGATTATTTCTGAACAATAAATATATCACTCAAGGAATAAGTGTTACTAGTAAACCCTGCCACGCGATGCTGTGACTTTCGATTACACTGTGAGACAATTTGAGGGTGGAAGACCACTTATTGCCACATTTGAAAATTTTTTTTTATTGCCATTTTAAACTTGACTTCCCCTTAAATTTGGCAGAATATGAATGGGCTGTAAGCCCATAGAATCTTATTAATAAAATATAAAATGACACATATACCTAGATAGTTACTGGTTATTTTTATTTTCTGTGGACCTAGATTTTTTATACAAAGATTTTGAGCGAGGAGCCCCATGGTAAAGTTTTATACCGAATAATTTTCTAGAATATGTTAACCTTAAAGCGACCTCCAAAAGGCCAATTGTCGCAGTAATCTTTCTCTTTCTAGTTTTCTTTCATATGAAAAGATGGCAACCCTTTTTGTAAAAATAATAATAGATTACTAATTTTCAAGCAAAGCCCTTTCATATGACACCTCAAATTTAAAAATCAAACAAACTATATCGTAAAAATGAAATTTTGAACAGGTGGCAACCCTTTTCGGAAATATTAAACCTTCCTGCACATCTACAGGTAAAGCCCTTTCATGAGACACCCCATTTTCGAAAATCGGTATAAAGGTGTAAAAGTTATGGTGCGTACAAAAAATCGCTTAGCGTAATATACATATGTATATAAAGATAAAGATTTCTGATCAAAAAAAAAACTCACACAATCTATATATTAATAGGCTAACATTTTTCCCATACAAACAATTGCCAGGCTGTTTTGATATGGATGTGTTCGTATGAGTCAAGAGCAGTGCATAGGCATATAATTTTTTTTTCTATAAATTATTTAATTTCTTTATAATTAATAAATACAATTTTTAGTTAAGATAAATAGATATCGTAAACGTGTTTACAAATATCTTAAACACATTTGAAGAGTCGCTTTAATTTAAAATCGCTCACCACCGGGCCTACCTTCCTAGATCTGCCTTGATCGGACCTTCCTAGATCGGACCGTGATCAAAAGGGCAAATCAGTGTTGCGGTACAACTGGAATTTGGAAAGTGTTGCTTATCTCCACGAAAAGGAATAATTTTTGTACCAATACAAAGTTGAAAAAATAAATTGCATGGTCGAATTTCGACCACCGGCGATACTAGTAATGATTATTTCTGAAAGATTAAATATCGCTCAAGGAATAAGTGTTATTTCTGATCAAAAAAAAAAGTAAAACTCGTAAAATAATGATTATTTTTGATGAAATATAAAAAAACTCAACATATAATGATTAAATGGCGATTTTTATTATAAAACTCATAATGATTACGGTCCCTGGTTTTAGTGCTTAGCACGAAATTTGTATTTAATTTAATTTTTAATTGTTGGGGGTAATGGAAAAAAATTGTTAACGTTGCTTGGTATATAAAAAATTACCAACAACAAATGTTCATTGCGAACTGCCTACAACAAAAATTCAGGGCGTTTCGAACCTCGTTTTATTCCACTTTTAAATATGAGTTTTGGTGTTAGACCCACCAAAATATATACCCATACACACAGAGAAAAACCTATAGTAAATCCAAGAAAGTTTACTTTATTAAAAAATGTGTATGGGGCCCAAGAAACTTGTACAACCAAGAAACTTGTACAACCAAAGTAGTACTTACAAAATTTATATCCGGCCATGAAAACAAAGTGTAGTTCATTTATTACCCCAGCACTTTGGCTACCAAAAAAGGGGCTATTTTGACTAAGTTAAACTTGGTATTTTTTTTATTTGCACTTTGAAAACTATGCGAAAATTAAAAAAGGTTTTTGTGAAACTTCGATCGTATGTAAGAATCAAAGATTGTGGAATGTATCAAAGTTTTTTTGTGTAATACTACAGTACCTGTATGACCGATCTGTCGCAGGTCTTCGCAAGCGAAATAAAAGGTTAAAATAAAAAAATTAGTGGAAAAATTAAACTTTTCAGAAGTGTTGAAGCCATTTGTGAGATCCAGAACTAAAGTAAATCCGCTTCGCTTGGCCGTGATACCTCTTCATGTCCTTCTCCCTCTACTTTTCTTTTTCCTTTCTCTTTCATCTCCGTTTCCTTTTTCTTTTCATTTTCCTTTCTCTATCGCTCTCATGATTCATAATTTACGGAGTCATCTATGATGTATTGTGGAACGATCCTCCGTCATCCCTTGTCAAGTTTGGTTTGGAGACAAACCGGTTTCGGCTAATATGCGCCATCTTCAGTGTCTTTTTTCGTTCTGAGTTATTTTGTGTAAGTTCGATAGTACTTATAGTAACCAACTTCCATCGTTTGGTCACGTACTTCGTGTTCGTGTGATGTGTTCGTGTGTTCGTGCGTTCGGGCGACGTGCATGCGTGTGTGCGTGCGAGTCTGCGCGTTTAGGTATGTAAATGTATTTTTGTATCCTCATTAAACAGGCAGGTAAAAGTCCGTTATTGTCCTCTTGTGTGTTGTTTTGTTTATGTCGGTTTTAGGTTTTCTGTCCTCTTTTCGGTATAATAGCTTAAGCGGTATTATACCGAAAAGAGGACAGAAAACCTAAAACCGACATAAACAAAACAACACAGTAGCTTAAGCGGTATTATACCGAAAAGAGGACAGAAAACCTAAAACCGACATAAACAAAACAACACACAAGAGGACAATAACGGACTTTTACCTGCCTGTTTAATGAGGATACAAAAATAGATTTACATACCTAAACGCGCAGACTCGCACGCACACACGCATGCACGTCGCCCGAACGCACGAATGCACGAACACACGAACACATCACACGAACACGAAGTACGTGACCAAACGATGGAAGTTGGTTACTATAAGTACTATCGAACTTACACAAAATAACTCAGAACGAAAAAAGACACTGAAGATGGCGCATATTAGCCGAAACCGGTTTGTCTCCAAACCAAACTTGACAAGGGATGACGGAGGATCGTTCCACAATACATCATATTCCTACCCTGTCGGAAAAACAGGCAACCAAAAAGGAGTCATCTATCTTCAAGTCCCCATTAAGACTTTTAATGTGATACCAATATCGCTCAAGAATATTCGAGGGTCAACCGGGACCACGGTTTGACCCATATCCGGGGACCCGGCCTAGGCATTACAATTAAAATAGTTTTATGTCGAAGTCCTCATCAAGACCTTTCATTTGATACCAATATCTCTCAGAGACATTCGAGGGTCATCCGAGTCATCCACGTTTTGACCCATATCTCGGGACCCGGGATAAAAGCTAGTAAAAAATTAAATTTTTCGAGAGTTCACCTCCGAAGCTCCCTGCATACTAAATTTCACGAAAATCGTTCGATCCGTTTTCGAGATCCTGATTATATATATACATATATATATATATACAAGAATTGCTCGTTTAAAGGTATTATATGACATAGTGTTATTCAACAAAGTGTTCTTGGATAATTTTTGTTAGGTTTTATAAGTCATCTGCTGTTATGCACTCATTCTCTCTGCTCCAAACGTTTTAACACATGTGGCTGTTTTCATTGAAATATGTACTTGCAAATACAGTAAATACAACAGAAGCTCTCTAAATTCGTGTCCAATAAGAAAAATCAGACTTGTTCAAATTAGTCGTAATTCATGGATGCTTTTTCGAAAAAGGTAAGTATAAAAGCATAAAGGAAGCAAGTAATATAATGTTGAATGTCACGTTGATGTCATGGTTCGAATTCCGGGGAGAATATACGAAAATAGAGAACATAATATAGAGCAAGCACTGAAGGCGAAGAGAAAGAAGGTGCCGCAATGGACAACAAGCGTGAGGAGAGAAGCTACATATAAGAAATGTACTTGATTGCTAAATGCTTTCCATATGTGCATACAATCATAATATGTATATTTCGAATGAGGTTATTGCGCTTATTTCTATGGGCGCCTAGGCATCGCAAACAATTTTAAAAATTTCACCCTCCATAAAAACTGTGATCCTTGCCTAAGTAGCTAACTTCAACTAGGATACTTGTATAATTTTCCAAAGTGACTTTGTTGAATATTACACAAGTTATAGAGGACTAGCTGATGCCCGCGACTTTGTCTGCGGAACAGCGCAGCGGGTCAAAGTTTGGCGGAAATCCGACCAGTAGTTTTTGAGCAATTTCCTCACAAAAAACCTCCTACAATTTTATATATGTATATATGTATGTAGATAAGCTCATACCAACACTAATACTGCCCCTGAAAATAATAAGAATCAAATTAGTATAGCCTATAGCACCCATAGAACCTATTGGTCAGATATGAACATTTTAGGGTATAGCTTCTAGGGTATAGCTTATATATAGTATAGTTAAGTAGCTAAGTATATGGAATTTCTAACTTCTCAAAAATATAAAAAAATTAGTTCAATTAATGCAATATATATATATATATATATACTTTTTGCAGCTTATTTTGAATTAACCCGAATTGGATAATACCAAAATACAAACCCACGTGCATATATGTATACGCATGGAAAAAGGTAAGATGAGTATTTTTTATGAACGAAAAATGATGATGACGATGAATTTATTACACAGATTCTTATCCGAGTATTGAAAGTGGGCGCATTCAGTTGATAACCGTGCTCACTTTTTAAAGTCATAGCTCAAACTGTTTCAGATACCTATATCGATGAAATTTAGTACGCGTGAGAGAAACTGCTCAAATCGACTGACGAACATACTGGTTTATTTAAATATTTATAATTTAATTAATATAAATTAAAATTTATTTTTGTGTAACAAAGCCTTAATACAGTGATTCAGAAAAGTTTAAGCACAAGAAGATTTTTACAACTGCGGTAAACTCTGTTGCTTGGTTCAAGGCATGCTTTCTGGTCTTATATTTATAACAGGGCTGCAAACCGGTTCGAACCGAAACGGTTCAAAAACCGAACCACAGCGTTTTTTTAGTCTTTGAACCGAACCGTCTTTATTTTGAAATTCAAAAACCGAACTGAAAACCATTCAAAAAAATGGTTCGGTTCGGTTCAAAGCACACACAATAGAACTGTACATGATTGCCTTTAACTTTTCCATTTCATCATGGATTTTCTTCGTTGATAGCTTATCTTTTTTCCAATGGAATGGGGCTTAACATAAAGAAGTAAAATTAAATGAAAACAGTTTTTTTCTTAAAGATTTTTCCTGACAAATTCAATTTTTCTTCAATTGTTCATAAAAATTTGAAAATTACTATAAATGAATTTTACCTCAATAAAAGTATATATCGCCCCTGCGAATATAAAAAGACGTATGTATACTTTTTCGAAATTGTTTTGATTGCATTTTTTACCAACCCTATTCATTGCCAACATCCGTACAACGGAAATAAGCCCATAGTTTCTGTTCAAATTTCACTCTAAAATTTTTTAAATGGGTGTGGCTACGCTGATTATATAATGCGGGTGCCGCATAAAGTGGACGTAGCTACGCTTATTTTCGAAACTTTTAACAATTATTCAACTAAGCATATAAATATTATTGTCAGTGCAAAATTTCATTCCTTTATGACCTTTAGTTGCAAAGATGTCAGGTCACAAATTCCCAAAGGGTGTTCCATAAATATCTTTGTTAAATAAGAGGCGTGGTCATAAACCAACTTCGGTAAATTTTTCCACGTGTATTACCAAAAGTGATAAAAGTTTATGCACAAAGTTTCGTCATAATATCTCAATTATTTGTCAATTTATGGGCTCCGTAATCTCGTAGATTTCTTTGCCCAAAAAGAGGCGGTGCCACGCCCATTTTCCAAAATTTCGAAGAATGCCACAAAATTCAAAGAATTATCTCTATAGTTGGCAAAAATATCGCTTAAAATGTTTTTATTGGGCCACTTTATAGTACCTATATGTAAAATCGGAAATTTGGTATCTCAGTTACTAATATGGAGCTGGAGCGATGAAATTTTACCCACTTGTTCAGCTCAGGCCCCTATGAAGAAATTTGATGAAATTTTTGAAAATGGGCGCTGTCACGCCCACTTATTAAGGGGCAACCATTGAAAGTTTTATATGTCATCACTCAGAAACCGTTGAAGATAAATCGATGAAATTTGGAACGCGTGATCTACATACTTAGGCAAACGTTTGGAGGGAAAATTGTCAAAATCGGTTGACGGTCACGCCCATATTTATATATGGGTATTATAAAGTGGCCTAATAAAAACATTTTAAGCGATATCTCTTTAAAATATAAAGATACATCACTGAAATTTTGTGGCATGAGTTCAACTATGGACGTAAAAAAAAAGCACAAGAATTTTGGAAAATGGGCGGTGCCACGCCCAGTTTTTAAGATGCAAATATTGAAAGTTTTATGAGTCATAACTCAGAAACCGTTGAAGAGATATCGATAAAACGGGTGATATACTTACTTAGGCAAATGTTTGGACGAAAAATTACCAAAATCGGTTGACGACCACGCCCACTTTTATATATGTGTATTATAAAGTGACCTAATAAAAACAGTATAAGCGATATCTTTGTCAAATATAAAGATAATTCATTGAAATTTTGTGGCATATGAGTTCCACAGTAGACCGGAAACAAAAACAGAAAAATTTTGGCAAATGGGCGTGGCACCGCCTCTTTTTAGACAAAGGAATCTAGGAGATTTCGGAGCCCATAACTCGACAAATAATTGAGATATTATAAGGAAACTTGGTTTATACACTTTTATAACTTATGTTAATAGACACGCAAAAATTTATTGAAATCGGTTTATGACCACGCCTACTTTTTAACAAAGATATTTCTGGGACACCCTTTGGGAATTTGTAACGTGACATCTTTGTAACTAGAAGTCATAAAGGAATGAAATTTTGCACAAAGAATAATATTCATATGTTTAGTTGGATAACTTATAAAAATTTTGAAAATGGGCCTGGCTACGCCCACTTTATGCAGCATTCGCTTTATATAAAATATACCGTGATTCTATCAGACGCAAACAAACAATGAAAGCATACAGCTGAGTATCTAATGTTCGATTCCACTCGAACTTAGGCTTCCTTACTTGTTCTATAGACGTTTAACATGTACCTACATTTCATTGAATTTCTACAGAGGTATTGACAAAGTAACTCTTTTGGGGCCATACGGGGAAAATGGGACCATAGATTCTCTATACCCAGTGGCGGATTTAAGAGAAAAAGCCCGGTTGGTATGGTACCTAGTAATCAAAAGTAATTTTAATCATTACATTTTTTAGGTTTCCCAGATAATTAATATTAATAGAATGGTAAATATTGAATTGAATTATGTATGTCATTTAGAATACACGCCTAGCTTTACGTCCAGCAAATAATTCCATTGCAGAATCTAAATTGATCGACGTCGCTACTGATCTTTCGATGTACAGAATACAAAAATTGTTCAGTGTATCCTCAGCTAAAGAAGATCGGCAATATTCTTTAACAATTTTCAACGAACTCATGACTCGTTCGGTACCAGCTAATCCGATAGGAAAGGTTAAGAACAGTCGAAATAAACTGCAGCATTCAGAAAAACCGTCCATCATATTATTTGCAACTACAAACTACAAATACTGTAATGGACTGTCGTCAGTGAAATCCCGATTTTATGTGAAATACATGTCAGTAAAAGCAGCCAGCTCATTTTTCAAATCAGTAGTGAAAAACTCTGAGTACATCTTTGATAAAGTAATAACACAGTTTTTCAAGTCATCCTGATCGAGATTTTTGAAAGTTTCAGGCATCAAAAAACCGAAAACGTCGTTTATTTCTTTGAATCCTTCCGCTCTTTCTTGTAGTTCGGTAGTCATGGTGTCCAAATCTTCATAGCACTCCATTCGATGTTTTGCATGAGATTCCAACAATTAAATACGTGGAATTTTCACATATATCATCATGCGATTGGTTATTTATATTGCATGAAGTATATGATCTTGTTATGAAAGAATCACAATTCACTGCTACTGGAACTCACGGTATTTGTTACCTTTAGCTTACAACTGCGAAGTCGAAAACATTTAGGGCCCTTTTTGGTGTATTTTTTAAGGAGGCCCAGTTAGCAATGTCCCATTTGCCGCCCGTTAAATCCGCTACTGTCTATACCATTGTGCTGTTTTCTAATAAAAATGCATGCAATTTAAACATTTAGGTGCATATATGTATGTATAATTATTGTACTAGCTTATTCATTTTTAATTTTTATAAATATTAAATTTTTGGAATTTAGTGAATTATCTCCTATTATTATTATTTTTAGATTTGGATAAACAAAAGCTGAAGTTTTGTCAATCCAGCTATATTAGTGACTGAGATATCAAATTTCCGATTTTTTCTATATAGGGAAAGTGGGCGTGGTCATGGTCCGATTTCGTCCATTTTCAATACCATCCGTTCCAGTCTTGCATTCCAAATTTCATCAAAATATTTGAAGTTTTGCGCGAGTTTGTTTATTTTTTTATGAGTACGAAGTGGCTCTTACATCCTTTTTCTTTTTCAAATTATTGAATTTAACAGCTTTTTGTTGGATTTTAACCAATGGATTTATCACTTTGAAGCCTTTTACTTTATATTTTATTACATATTAGTGACCAATAGGGTTTTCTTTCATTTCTTGCATTCACATCTTGATAATTTCCTTGCACACTTAGGTGCTGAAAGTGATGAATATGGTGAGAGATTTCATCAGAACTTAATAGTTTTTGAAAAGCGATATCAAGGATCTTGGAACAAGGATATGATGGGAGTTTATAGTTGGGCAATCATACGTGAGACAAATCCAGATAATTACAAAGAATAGTCAAAAGTACTTACATCCCCACTATTTATCCTCTCCTTTAAATCGCGAAATGCAATTTTTATTGAATTAATTTTTTATCCTATTCATCGCTGTTTTGAGAGACATTCTGCACTTCAAAACTGATAATAAATGGAAAGAAATAATAAATAATTAAATGTTACTTCTTAATAAAGTTTTATAAAGAAAGCGAAAATTTTGGGTTGGACTTTCAATAAAAATAGATTAATATAAATACTGGTAGATCATATTATTGCAAAATTAGTGTTAAAATGTTCACGTTTAAATTCTCTATAGGATAGGAGGGCTAACTTTTTCTCTCCATAGAATTTTTCGGACTTTAGGAGAGTCGAACCTGAAATTTCTTAAATAAAATTAGATCTTTTTCCAATGTTTTCCATTCGTTTTGCGATTTTAACCAAACTACTTGACCAATTTTGGAGTGTAGAGGCAAAAATATTTACTGAAATTTTTTTACCAGTTCTTCTTAGATGTCAAATCGCTAGGATGGCGAGTAAAATTGTTTGATGCACTTATGTGATGCAATGTCTTGCGTATATGGCTTTTTCTACATTTTTACCGATATCTCAGAAACTGAATCGGCCACAAAAAATTTAGATGATATTCGAAATTAGCGTAAAGTTTCCCTTTAGAAGAGTATTGTTTTATTTTTGGTGGTTAAAGTTGATCAAAAATTGTCGAAAAGCGAAAAAAAAGAAATCGATAAAGAAATGAAAGTAAAAAAAAATTATAAAAAAACCTTCTCCTGAACATTTTTGAATTTGGCTTTTACAACTTTCCGGCGCATACGGCTCGATATATACGTCCATATCTATCTCGATTATTGCATTCTGTTACAATCCGCCGTTATGAAATCAAAATTATAATACTCTGTGTACTAGTACAGCTGAGTATCTGATGTTCGATTCCACTCGAACTTAGGCTTCCTTACTTGTTTTGTACTACACCATTTCCAGATGAATTTTAGAACGACAATTGGATTTTAGAAAGAGAGAATAGGATTTTCGAAATGTCAGTTGGATTTTAGAAAGCGTTAAAAGGATTTTAGAAAACGTAAATTGGATTTTCGAAAGCGTGAATTGGATTTCAGAATGTGCGTGTAAAATAAATTTTACAAAGAATTTTTCGAATAGAAATTCTTTATTGCGTATGAAAATATAATGTATGTACATATACGTAATTATATAAATTTTCGAAAATCCAATTTGCAGTTTCTAAAGTCCAATTTCCCTTTTCTAAAATTCAATTGACGCTTTCTAAAATCCATCTGGAAATGGTGTAGACTATAAAGCATAAAATTTCTTTATTCTAAAATCCTGTTCGGGATACTTATGATTTGTGTATGTACCTAATTAATGAACTTATTATTAAAAAAATGTACGCCTTTTGTGATATCAGAAAATATCAGATAATTTCAATTAGAAATTAAAGTATACAACATTTTAAAAAGTGCTTCTAATTTACATACCTACATAGTTCATGGGAATATAGGAAAAATGACGCGCATGCGCACAGCAGGCAATGCTTTACATGAAACAATTCTTTCGTCCATTGCCACTTTTCTCAACCAGCTGACACGGGGCCTGTGACTGGTGGACGGCGCTAACAGTTGAATATTTTGTTGGCCTGCACATTTCACTAAGCCAATTGACAATTTAATTGACAGTAAACAAGCGATTGCTGCACTAAACGTTTTCCTTTTATAATCCAAATAAGATGTTAAAATGCACTGTTTATTACCAGTGCACTGGTAAATGGATGAAAAACAACGGCGATAAAAGTGAATATCCGCCGGAGAAACTTTAAGTAGTTGCGCAAAAAATGAAATAAATATATTTATACTCAGCTGTACTAGTACACAGAGTATTATAGTTTTAATCACATAACGGTGGATTGTAATAGAATGAAATAATCGAGATAGATATGGAGATATAGATATATATCAAAATGATCAGGGTGAAAAGAAAAGAGAAATACCTTTGGGAATTTGTAACGCGGCGGCTTTGCAACTAAAAGTCATAAGGGAACGAAATTTTACACTAACAATAATATTTATATGCTTAGTTGGATGATTGGTACTAATTTTGAAAATGGGCCCACTTTTTGCGACACTCGCTTTAAAATACACCGTGTTTCCATCAAACGCAAACGAATAATGAAAGCATACAGCTGAGTATCTAATGTTCGATTCCACTCGAACATAGGCTTCCTTACTTGTTTATTTTTGCCGTTTGGTTAACAAAGCACAGCGTTTACGACAAAAGCGGAGATCAGAACAACAGACGAAAAACATGTCCAATTTTCAATGAAGATTAAAGTTTTTGTTGTACAACGGTCGGGGAGTAGGATTGTGCAGTGAGATCGGAGAACAGAGAACACGCAATGTAAACGTCATGGCAATGTAAATGCCACGAAGCGCCAAAGCTACGAGTAGTAGCGATAAACAAAAGTCAACGAAGTGCTTAAACATGCGACAAAACAATATATTTTAAATGTTACCAACTTTTAAACGCACGCACAAACAATATCCACCTTCTAGGCCCAATGTAGGGAAACCAGTAACTAGTGACCGAAGCTTCTGATCGAGATCGAATAAGTAAAGCTGTATAATTGTATACTGATTCTATGGAAGTTAGCTATAAATGTGGTAGGCAATCAGTATTCGTTTCATTCGACATAAAAATGGTTACTTTTGAATGTTCAGTAAATCACTAAGTGGTCGAAAGTTACATTGTTTAAATATCTGTACCCGGATTCTAGTAATCGCTAGATATCGCTAAATGAGATAGCCAAAAATCTCTAAATTTATATCATACGCGCCTAAGAGTATGTACATACCTCTTTTATTTATTTATATCGTGTCAAGCTGCAGCGTGCTGGCAATTTTGATTAGCCAGTTTGTATGTCAGACATTTTACATATTCAATAAATTCAAGCCTTACTTTCATCTTATTTCGTTACCACAATACTGATTTTTTAAAGGAAGGGTATTCTTTTCTATACTCCTCGACCAACTGGATAACTAATTGCAGTTCTTCCTCATTGTTTGTAAGTATGCGATTATAATCTTGAACAAATTAATCCCTCTTTCATCGTTAACGACAAAAAGATCGACGCAGAAGCTCCAACCTTCTTCAAAAACGAAAGCAGTTTTCCAAGCTGAAGGGTAAAAGTTAAGAAAATTTGAAGATAAAACAAAAATTTCCCACCAAAAAGTCTTTCGCTTCTTCTGAGACGAAGTCATTTAAGGTATGATTCTCAAAGACAGATAACTTTCAATGATTACGCTCATTTTTTAACTTCACCCATGGATTTATTAAATTGAGTCTCTCAACCATATTGCGTTTCTCTTCAAATGACGTGTCCGGATCAAAGCATACTATAAATGGTAACTATTTTTTTGATAATAACGGCCGATATACTTGTGTCAATTTCTGAATATTTTAAACCTTCTTTTATGAAGTTCAGGTCTTTAAGCGGTGCCGATATAGCATTTGTATATAGAAACCCTGCTTTAATATAAGCCTTCACAAAAAAATACAAATATCTCGTATTCCGTATTTCTCTTTTTGTAAATTTAAATTGTGACTGAAATATATATATTTTCAAGCAATAAATCGCTTCGGCCATCCATCAAACGTGGCTGGTTGCACCGGGTGTTTTAAAAATGAAATTTACAGCACCAAGAAAGACTAATGCTAATTGAAGCATTTCCTTATACTCTTCTCGATTGCGCATTTTAGTCAATTGGTTGTTACAAAGGCCTATCAGGCATTTTCGTTTTTCTGTAGGTACCTATTTTGGAACATAAAATTGCGTCATCGATTCCACTTGAAAATGTGTCTTGATTCAAATCTGGCCAAGACACATTCGAATATGAGGACTCCTGATACAGATGTCATGCCTAGTTTGATCCCAAAGACAACACGATGTAAAATTTCATATATATGGTACCTACAAGGTAAATGAAGTAGCTCGTGTTCTATAATTTTTTCTAAAAGAACTGCCGCTCCAATGCACACTGGTCGAATTTGTATTGAGAGTTGGACAAAACTCAATTTCTTGGAAACGGACGGTCCCACTATACGACTCATCTTTCAGAAAAATTAAAAGCATATATGTTGTAATAAACGCCCACCACTAACACTAGCTTACAGCCAAAAAATACCAAGAAAACCAGAAACGGGGAGGATAGGAATTGACCTGCTGAACTTGGAACTTTTTTTTTAATTTTTTGTATGGTTAGATTTTTTAGATGACGGTAATTTTGTGTTTTTTGTTGTCACTTCATTCAAAAATTATTTTCGCTGGAGTTACGAATGCGATAAACGCAAGCAGTATCTGATTCGAAAGGCAATTAAAATATGCTTCAAACGATATAAGCTTGTAGTGGTTTAATAAAAACCCGCTGGCCGATAGCTGGTCAAAATCAAAATTTTGTGTAGCATTTGCTTATGACAAGGACATTGATTATGACAATCACCCAAATGTTATAATTGGACAAAAGCTGAATTCTTCTTTTTCTTCGTTTAAATCAAACTAAGTTAAGGGCTGAGGAATACATAAATTTGCGGAACGCAGTAGCTAACGACGGAGACGTGACTAACTTTGGACAACGAATTATACTACCAGCTTCGTACACTGGCGGTCGGAGACATATGTATGCAAGAATATGCTCAGGATGCTATGACATATGTTAGAAAATTTGGGCGTCAAGATCTTTTTATTACATTTACCTGTAATCATAATCGGAAAGACATCACGGATTTACTTTTCCCAGGTCAAATACATGTACATCGGCATGACATTATAGCAAGGGTTTTCAAACAAAAATTAAGAAAAATAATATTTACGGAGAAGTAACTTGTTGGATGTATACCGTAGAGTAGCAGAAGAGGGGCCATGCGGTACCATGTTTTAGTTTGGAAAGGATAAAATGAGGCCCACTCAAATCGATGAAGTCATTTCAGCCATAACTCAGAAACCGTTGAAGATATATCGATGAAATTTGGTACGCGTGATATACTTACTTAGGCAAATGTATAGACGAAAAATTTCCGAAATCGGTTGACGACCACGCCCACTTTTATATATGTGAATGATAAACATTTTAAGCCATATCTCGGTCATCTTTGTAACTGGAAGTCATAAAGGAATGAAATTTTGCACAAAGAATAATATTCATATGCTTAGTTGGATGAATGATAAAAATTTTGAAAATGGACGTGGCTAGGCCCACTTTATGCAGCACTCGCTTTATATAAAATACACCGTGTTTCCTTCAAACGCAAACAAATAACACTGCTCTACAGCCAAAAAATACTCTGAACGCGACCATCCTATTTATATGTAAAATCGGTCGCTGATTCCGAAAATCGGGCTCATTTTTAATTCTATGGGAAGGTTTTTGAGATATCGGCAATTTACCGTTATTTGGCCAATGGCTCCACTTAATCCTGTATACCTCTTTAACGCAGTGAGCTATCTTCCTTGGAGTGACACTCAACGAAAGAAAATTAAATATCCTTTTCATCCCTGCTACAACATTTTTCTGTAACTCTTATAGTTTCTGAAATATTGACGATTCAATTTGAATTTTTTCGATTTTTTACGATTTTTTGAAGAAAAAATTGACTTTGTCAGGCAATATCTTTTAAACCAATGTCTTCACCTTCGGATATATATAATATACCCGTGCAGAGGCATTGCGCGAGTTGGATGTATTTACTTGATCGCCTATAACTTTTCCATTTTACCATGGATTTTCTTCTTTGATAGCTTATATTTTTCCCAATAGAATGGAGCTTCATGTAAAGGAGTAAAACCGAAGGTGAAGACATTGGTTTAAAAGATATTGCCTGACAAATTCAATTTTTTCTTCAAAAAATCGTAAAAAATCGAAAAAATTCAAATTGAATCGTCAATATTTCAGAAACTATAAGAGTTACAGAAAAATGTTATAGCAGCGATGAAAAGGAAATTTAATTTTCTCTCGTTGAGTGTCACTCCAAGGAAGATAGCTCACTGCGTTAAAAAGGTATACAGGATTAAGTGGAGCCAGTGGCCAAATAACGGTAAATTGCCGATATCTCAAAAAGCTTCCCATAGAATTAAAAATGAGCCCGATTTTCGGAATCAGCGACCGATTTTACATATAGATAGGATGGTCACGTCCAAAGTACAGACAAAAAATTTCATTTTGTGATCCAGTGTAATCAAAGCATACAGCTGAGTATCTAATGGGCTTCCTTACTTGTTTTCTATTTCTTTATCTGTATACGCACGCAAGTGAATTTCGGTTCAACGCATATGAAAAATTTCCGTGCGTACGTGAATTGACGACTTGCGTTTTTATTAGGTTACACAGTTAGGCCGAGTATAGAGCGTACCTTCCAATAATGCTGAAAGCTTTTTCTTAAGGATGTTACTTCACGAAGTCAGAGGGCTAACTTCGTTTGAAGCTATTAAACAATTAATGGAAGCGTGTGTGACACATAAAGGGAGGCTTGCAATAAACTTGGTTAACTTGAAAATGATAACCACTGGAATTCTACTTTAGCGGAAGCAGACGTTACATGTTCTCCGCAAAAAATTCGCATTTTATTTGCTTTCATTTTGACAACTTGTGCGCCATCTGATCCAAAAGGTCTTTGGGAAACCCATAAGGAATGTCTTAGTGAGGACATATGTACTTCAACAAGTACGACCAACGATATAAATATTCAATTTTCAAACTATATCTGCAACCAAACTCTCATACTAATCGAAGACAAGTGCCTATCCATAAGCAACAAACCATCTGAGCGTAAACTGGGCATTGCATGCACAGAATGAAGTCGGCGAAAAATGCGTTTCCGTGATAATATCCGTGTTTTTATTTTAGCGCATATACATACATATATCTGCGATTAAATTTTGTATGGACTGCTAAGCGCACATCTTTATCCGCGTGCACAAACAAGTGGTTCGCCAAGATTACAAGCGCGAGCATGCTCAACGCACCGGCACTTGTGTATATCCTTCCCAATAATATTAGCCGTATTCGTTTGGGCAAGAGTTAAGGCCTGGTTATACTTGTATAGCATAGCAAAGCAGGGCAGCGCAAAACATATAGCGCATAGAGCTGATTATACTTCGCATAGCCGTGCAACCATGGTTAATTAATAAAAGTGTTCGCATCCTTGGCTACTTACAATTGCAAAAATTCATAAAAATTTCAGGCACGTCTTGACCTTAATAACAAAACAAACCCGAAAGCTGAAATTAACATTTGTCATCCGATCAAAAGGTATTTACAAAAAGTTTTTCACAGAGGCACCTTTTTTGCTATTCGATATACACACATCACCACAAGGGTTGTACTATGGAAATTTTTTCCTATCAAAACCCTAGCAATTTTTTTTTCACAAAACGCGATATTACACATACTAATTTTAGTTTGTCTTATTATAAATATTAGTTAAGATTTTTTTTTTATTTAACCGATTTGGCGCCTTGTTAGAGTAAGAAAAATTGCATGTGGACTCATCATGTAATGAAACATAGTGAAAGATGACAATGACAATTTTCAGTGAAAATTCCTATACCAGTTTGTAAGAAAAGCCTGCAAACGGTATCCCTGATACCACACCAAAAAAAAAAAGGATTAACCGCGAGCGGAGCTTTGAGCAAAAAGATTTTCAGACCGGAGCATAATCGGAGCTAACAAAAAAAAAAAAAAACGTTTTCTCCGAAGCCCTGCGCACACAGATTGTCAGTCTTGCCGTTTAGAATTTCGGAATATAAGAAAATATGAACAAAATTTCGACGGGAAAAGCGCTGGTAAATATTTTGATATTTATTTAAAACAGGAAGAAGAAGAGCGATTTTCAAATAATTTTACCATTATTATTGAGCCATAGAACAAAATAAAATATTTTGAACTTGTTGCGTTTTTATTATTAAACGGTTTTATTTAGCTCACCCCGTTTGTTTTATTTTATTATTTATTCTTTATTCTTGGGTCAAATTTAGTAATTCAAATTTCACCCTCTTCCTGTCAACCGATTAATCTGAAATTTTGCACGCATGTATAACCCCGATGACAATGCAATATTATGAAAAAAAAATTCCGCTAGGTGGCGCGTGGGTCGCTATATTTACAAAAATCGCATTTATGGTCCGATTTGGCTGAAATTCGGAACATGTATTACCACCTTGAAAAGAAATATTTTCTTTAAAAAAAAATTCCGCTAGGTGGCGCGTGGGTCGCTATATTTACAAAAATCGCATTTATGGTCCGATTTGGCTGAGATTCGGAACATATATTACTACCTTGAAAAGAAATATTTTCTTAAAAAAAAATTCCGCTAGGTGGCGCGTGGGTCGCTATATTTACAAAAATCGCATTTATGGTCCGATTTGGCTGAAATTCGGAACATGTATTACTACCTTGAAAAGAAATATTTTCTTAAAAAAAAAATTCCGCTAGGTGGCGCGTGGGTCGCTATATTTACAAAAATCGCATTTATGGTCCGATTTGGCTGAAATTCGGAACATGTATTACTACCTTGAAAGGAAATATTTTCCTAAAAAAAACTTCCGATAGGTGGCGCGTGGGTCGCTATAGAGGCGTTGGACTGCAATAAACTAACGGGCAAGAAACCTTGCAATAATGAAGCACTAAATGAATTAAACAGAATGCGAAATAAAAACTAAAAACTAGAAAATAAAAACAGGTAAAAAAACTTTTTAAGTTAAACGGTTTTATGTTATACATACATTGCAATGTTTAAGATAAATGTACTAAAAACCAAAAAATAATAAAATAGATACAGTCGTGGGAATTATAAACATTTGCATAGACTAGACTAAAATAAAACCGGGGGGCACGTCAATTGTCTACAAATTATCGACTTAATGTGCGATAGAAGAATCGTTTAATTCGTCGTTAAGCAGTTGGCCCGCAGACGGTGAGGAAATTACTTACTATTTTCTTGCTCATGGAAATTCCAATAGTTATACACTCCATGTTAATAAAAGAGATGTTTCAACTAGTTTATCGTTGGACATTCACACGAGGAATCGTTTCACTGCTCGTAGTTTGTCTTTAATCGACAAAACATATGATAAAAGTACTACTCGCTCACCACTATGAAACCCTAAAACTCGCTTATAATCGAGCTTGCTAGCTTTTTTCCACATTCTAGCCCTACTTATCACACGTCCATCGTTGTCGGTTGAACAACTGCCTAATTATAGTGTAACATTACAAAACAAACATTTTAATCAACGATTGTAGACAATTGACGTGCCCCACGGTTTTATTTTAGTCTAGTCTATGCAAATGTTTATAATTCCCACGACTGTATCTATTTTATTATTTTTTGGTTTTTAGTACATTTATCTTAAACATTGCAATGTATGTATAACATAAAACCGTTTAACTTAAAAAGTTTTTTTACCTGTTTTTTTTATGATCTAATTACTGTGATGTCTCGGCAACACTGTTGATAACTCGCTAGAGCATTGCCAATTCAAAAATAAACGCACTCAAATTTTTAACGTTTCATCGTTAACGCTTGAGTTTCGCTAACGTTAAAAACGAAACGGAAATTATTTTGATAAATTTTATAACGTTAAGAAACTAAGCCGTTTCAACAAAGACGACTTTAACAGTTCGGTTATCGTTAAGATTAACGTTACGATGCATCCTTGGTTCAATGAGTAGCTGGTATACTCTCTAAAGGTCTATTAAAGTCTCTAACATTTTGTATGGAAACTGTCAGCCAAGAGAGCAGAATCCAGTATAAGCGGGCAGCGAAGTGCCCAAAAAAACACTCCTATTATACCTAATATTTCATACATACTGGCAAACAAAGAGTAGATACATACATCGAGTAATGTTATTGTAGTTTTCGATCGACATGCACGCAAATGTTAAGTAGCTCTGTTTTCTCAAAGGACAGGATAGGAAAAACGCAAACTGAAAGGAAAACTATATATGTACATATGTATGTACACATATGATCCGTTACTTTTGAAAGTGGTATAAGTCCATTTTTAGGTGTATCGAGATATTGAAAGGTTTGTGTTTGGATTGATTCAAAAATATTGGTAGCCGTTAATAAGTGCGAATTTAATTCTTGACACTTAAAATATACTAGCTATCATGCAATAAGAATTTTTTGTGTTCTTTTTAATATTTGACCGTGTTTCCTTACAACAAAGGACCTATGTATGTTACTTTAAAAAAAATATATAAAAAATCGTCAAAAAACGAATTAACTCCTGGTTTTAATGGCGTAAACTTACATATGTTAAAATAATTGTATTTTTTGTGGAATGGGCCCTTATATTTTTGCCGTAGGTATATGCTAATATAAGTGCATACAAATAATAACAGGCTTGAAAAAAGCCTATTGTGAAATTCCACTTTGGCTGCACAAAATTGCATTAAGTCACTTTTCAGACAGAATGACATTTGTATGGGAACTATATTTAATAATTATCAGATCTTGAAATTTTTTAGAAATACAAGTTAAGGATACGTATGTCTAATTAAAACTGCTGTTAACTTATTCCAAAAGTGGACTTATGCCACTTTCAAAAGTAATGGCTCATATATACATAGTATGTATGCCCAACAGACCAAAAGGATTGATAACAATATTATAACAAGCTTACAAATATAAGCTTGAGAAATACTTGAGTAAATTATTAAAAATCCATCCGTACAGTTGTAGAAAAATCGAAACAGCGCCCTTTTTATAAGCTTTTGAACATAATTTTAGAAAAATACTAGTTGATGCCCGCGACTTTGCATGCGGAACTTAATATCTCAATGCAGCGGGTCGTATTTTGTACCCGAGTTTTCCATTACATAACGAACACACGTTAAAAAAATTAACAAAAACGGACCATAAATACGGATTTTCTGAATATCGCGACTCCACCGCCACCTAACGGGTTAATTTTTTGTAACAGAGTTTTTGATTACATAACAAACATATATACCTACGTGCCAGAAACGAACAGAATCGGATCGAAAAACGGATCTTGCTATAGCGAATCCAGCGCCATCTAGCGTTGGAAAATTTAGGCTATGTAGAGCCAATATATCCAAAGAATAAACTATCAAAGTTTAGCAAAAATCCGTCCAGTAGTTTTTCCTCACAAAAAACCCCTACAATTTTATAAATGTATGTACATCTAGATTACTTGTGAGGTCTCGGGTTCTAACCCAGTCCGGACAAACCCCAACAAATTTTTCTAATTAATTAAAACCCAATTATTGGGTATTTTTTTTTAAATAGCGGTCACTCCTCGGTAATGGGCGGCATATCCTTCGCGTGTAATTAAGCCATTCCTTATTTATTTTCCAATGAAGTTTTTGAGTAAATTTTCTGAAAAATGTGGAAAAAACATCCAAAAGCATTCAAACAAACTCGTTGACATGGTGATTTGTATGGGAATTTATTTTCAAATCCTTAAAACAAGGGCAAGTTGGGAATAAAATGGCGCTTAAGAAATTTTTCCTTATTTTGATTTATGAATTTCTTGAAAACAAGTATATGAAACCATGGCAACTCAAACTAAGAAAATGGTGTTAAGAAAATGGTGCGAAACAATTTCTTTCCATCCCAATAGCAGGTATCTTGCAAGCGCTTGCAATTGCTAAATTTTAGCTGTGATGAACATAAACAGCCTCTGGATATAGCTTTTGTACTACAGAAGCAAACCCCCTCATATGTCCACTCACAGAAGTTACACCGTCGTAATCTTTTGAAGAAAATATTCAGTAATTTTCGTGATTATGAGTGAGTATTGTGGCCGCTGTGGTGCAGTGGGTAGAGTGCTCGCCTGCTATGCCAGAGGTCTCGGGTTCAAACCACGGTCCGAGCCAAACAAATTTTTCTAATTAGTAAAAATCCAATTATTGGGTTTTTTAAGAGCAGCGGTCACCTCTCGGCAGTGGGCGGCATACCCTCCGAGAGTATTTCTGCCATGAAAAAGCTTCTCACAAAAAATGCATTCGCCGTTCGGAGCCGGCATAAACTGTAGGTCCACCCAATTAGTAGGAAAAACAAAAAGGAGCACACCTCGAATTGGGAGAGAAGCTCGGCCATAAAACTCGTCAGAGTTATAATAGCGCCATTGTATTATATTATATTATATTATGAGTGAGTATTTACTGACAATTCAAACAACTTACAAGCGACCATTAAATTTGAAATTTTACGCTAAAATTTTGGGGCGGTTTTAACCCCCCAACTCTGATCCCCCTGGCTGCGCGCCTGAATAAAGCCCTCCAGATTATGTTTCTATAAGTACCTATTTAGTTATATTAAAAGTAAACATACAATAATATAATGCACTGGCGCCGATATCAGAAAATTAATTAACTTTTAGTATTAGTGTATTGGCTCGGCCCAGGGTTCGAACCCGGGACGTCCGTAATTTATTTTTTTTTAAATCCACCGATTATGTAGGATTAATACATATATATAATTTCATTTTAATAAATATATTTTCAGTAACATTAAAAACACTGGATATTTCCCTGCAAAAATTCCGAAGACTCCATTCACTCATTCATGGAGTGCTTGCTATGGACCAACCGAGTACTCCATATCCTGCCATATTCCATACAAAAAAATGGTGTAATTAATATTGTGTGTCATTAATAATAATAATAATACAATGGCGCTATTATAACTCTGACGAGTTTTATGGCCGAGCTTCTGTCCCAATTCGAGGTGTGCTCCTTTTTTTGTTTTTCCTACTAATTGTGTGTCATTGCACTGAAAAAACAACTTACTCAGATTATGGAAAAGTGGGAATTATTCGGCGCTAAAGACATATTTCCATATTTTGATGTACGATTTTCTTCAAATCAAGGAATAAAAACCACGTTTTAAAGAAAATTGTAAATCAAAATATGGAAATATGTCTTTAGCGCCGAATCATTCCCATTTTTCCATAATCTGAGTAATTTTTTTTTTGAGTGTGCAGTGGAGTATATACTCCTGTCCCGCATTACATCAAATTACTCCATGGAGTACATAAATTAAAAAATTTAATAATCTTTCAAAAAGATTTGTACGCACTGAAAAAACAACTTACTCAGATTATGGAAAAGTGGGAATGATTCGGCACTAAAGACATATTTCCATATTTTGATGTACGATTTTCTTCAAATCAAGGAATAAAAACCACGTTTTAAAGAAAATTGTACATCAAAATATGGAAATATGTCTTTAGCGCCGAATCATTCCCATTTTTCCATAATCTGAGTAATTTTTTTTTTTGAGTGCGGCTGCCAATTCATTTTAATTATTGTTATTATACATATCGCACCTTAAATCATAAAGTGACACAACTCAAACTTTTCGAATTCGGGTTTCTTTCATAAACCGGTACACAGAATCAGGGCCGGGCGCACGGGGGGGTTTTTGGGGGTTAAAACCCCCATGACCAAATCTAAGTTGCAATGATTTTGCAAAAATTTTCAAAATACAGTTTATAAATTTTGCATTGAATCTTGACTCATAATTTTTGACAAAATTAGTTACAATAATTTTACGGAAGAAGAAATTGGTGAAAGTTGCAAAAAATAAGGTTGGCCAATACATAAGTTCGGCACTTTGAATTGCACTTGGAGCTTTCCGAAATTACAAAGTTGTGTAGCATATGTTCGTTTGGCATTTTTAAAAAAATTTTACTGATAACAAAAAATGTTCATTTTGTGAAAACAGTGAGCAGTTTCAATTAACAAGTACAGTGCACTCGCGAAAATTCGAACTAATGAAAACCAACCCTGTCCTAGTTATCGAAATGTTCGAGTTTTCGAACGTTATGTATTTTTAATATATTTGTATGTATGTATGTATGTATTCGTTTTAACAGTTTTCATACCCTGTCCATTTTTATGGCATATTTAATCAAAGATATTCTCTGGTTTCATGTTTTGTAGTTCATTGCCAGTTTATTTAATAAAAAAATGTTATCAAATATGAATGTTGCTTACAAATTATTAGAAAAAAAGCAGTGATCTTGGTTTGATGTTTCTTATTTTCTAGCGCATTCAATACAGCCTTTTCGCGCAGTGATTGTAGCACTTAACTTTTCTCGGGCTAATTTTTTCAGCAGTTGCCCATGCTATAGCTTTGTTGAAAATTGTTACGGCTTCGGATGAACTTATGCGTTCTTGTTCATTTCCACCTGAGATTGAAATCAATCCTATGACATGCCGTTTTTTTTAATTTTGTAGCGATCCATCGCTATATTTGGCATGTAACTCCTTAGCTTTCTCTTTCAAAATTAATCGATTTATAGGATAATTCTTGCTGCGTTGTAATAAAAACCACTTGTAAAGCTTTTTTTTTCCATTTTTGGCAATTCTGAAGCGCGAAGCGTTTTACGTTTCCAGGGCCCGATAGCGTTTTATTAACGCATTCCAAAATTTTGTTTTCATTTTTCACAATTCCACAAATTGAGGACTTGCAGTGTTATATTTTTTGGATAGAGCTGTGATACTAACGCCATTATTGGCCTCGTTAATTATTTCAGCCTTTTTTGCTAAACTCAAAACATTTAGTTTTCGTCCTATTATAAAACGCAAATAAATTTGATCTTTACCGCGCAAAATCCCGTGTATCACTGACAAATATCAATCAATTTAAAAAAAAGTTCCGTAATTAGCAAGAAACCTAGCCAGTGCGGCGCCTTAGAATGAAACAAAATACGCACGTAATGACAAAAATTTGAATATCGGCCGTTACAGCACATGCAAAACGACAGTTTCTCACATGTTTTTCCATGGAAAAAAGAAAATAGTTTTTCGAGTTTTAAAGTAGTCAATGGAGAAAAAAAGTTCAAGTTTCCGAATGTTCGAGTTATCGTGTGTTCGAGTTTTCGCGAGTGCACTGTACTGTAAACAGTACTATTCAGGACCTGGTTAACTAGGTTTTGATGAATAATAATAATAATATGTTTCAGAATCATAATGAGTTTCAGAAAAGTTAGAGAACATTTAAATTTATGGTGTATGGGTCTGGATATCTGTTTCAGCAAATATGTTTATCTTAGCGAAAAATGTATGCGAATGCAAACCAAAATTAATAACCCCCCCAAGGCTAATTCCTGCGCACGGCCCTGCACAGAATATATCTCCAGCGACTGGCAAAAAAGCTTTTTCATCAGAGCCTTTTTTAACTGGAAAATAACTATTATACGTGGCCTTTTCCCATATCATTGCCTATAAAAACAAAGTTTTTTAGCTCCCCTGAAAATTTTTGAATTTTGAGCTGTCTCACACTATGATTTAGGGTGCGATATGTACTTTCTTTTAATAAATCCTTAATTTTTGCTTTTGACAACTGTTGTGTTAGGGCCTTTTCACATTACGCGGTACTACTTGAGATCGACATTTTTTTCTCGGTGTTTTCAGCTAACACAAACGATTCCGCGTTGCATTGTTTTTCACACTTGTGGGAATACTTTCGGTGCGTAATAGACAGAAAATTAGAAAAGAAACATTGAAATTTACAATATAAAATTATAAAATTCAACAAATCACTCAATAGCTAATAACAATAATGTCTTCTAGCGAAGACATTATAGCTTGCTATATATATGGACGAAACTAGATTTTTACTGACTTTATTCTTCTTCGTTTATTACTTACATCGCAAAAAAAGTATGCAGTAATTCCTCAAATTTCGCCGACCGGTCTTACCGCGTTGCCGTATACCGAAATTATCCGCTCCGATTTCATGTATTCAACTCTAATGTGAAAGTGCATATTGAAATACGTGTGGTCGGTAAGCTTTCAGCATACTTTCGGTAAAAAAAAAATGTCAATCCGATACCGCATCGAGTAATGTGAAAGCGCTCTTACGTTTCAATGTCTCTTTGATACTAAATTGTACACGTTCAAACACGAATTTACATTCATACATGTGTATGTATACACGTGCTTCGTCGTCATCACGAGCGTAAGTAAATACATGAATCGGTCGTTTGGAGCTATGTTAATGATCACTTTGAAAGTACTCCAACCGACCACAAATGGACCATATAATCCAATGATTTTTGCAGGGTTATATTCCACGCAAACTAACTAACAACCACTTAGCTAAATTTGATAAACGTAAAATAAAAAGCGTGTGCCACCTTCAAGCAGAAAAATATGTATGTAGCAAATATCTTTTTACATCAGTTCTGCTTGTCGTGTTCTTTGACGTGTTCTGGCGTACCCAACTCTGTGAACCGTGGCAATGCTTCCTTTCGAGGCTCCCGCAGAAAACTTAGAAAATACGCACACAAGGCCATACAAAGATACCCTGTAGAGAAAATCCCAGTTCCGAACTAGGTCGCTTCTAATGCATTTTTCGCCACTACTAGCGCGAGCAAAATCTCTTTTGCATGTTACCAACTGCCGAATTTAACACGGCGATGTCCTAGGCGGTGTCAGTTGTCACACGTTGCACTATATTTTCTATAGTGCCGAACTAGTACTAAATTCTACGGTTTGCACTAGTTCGTTTATTGGCACAATTTCGATAGTTTTGAACTAGCTACAAGTTGCTACAAATTCTACAGTTTTATATCTGCCACGTAAGTGTAGCGTTTTACGCGCTTCATGCAAGTGGCTCTATAGCATAGGTGGCCATGAATTAAGCGTAAGGGAGCCACATGACAACAACATCAATAAAAATTGCAACAGCCTTCTTCTCGGAATTATAAAAATATTATTTTGCCAAATAACGGTTTATTGCAACAACGTGTTCTTATCTTGTACATACATAAAAAAATCATACTCCCATGAGCACTTAAACTTTCTATTCTTAGATGTCATTTTGAAAAGAACAAATGTACAATGTAATATACTCATAGATGGGCACTTTTAAGTACCAGTAGTAATTCATTATTTTTACCTTTTTTACTGCCTACTTAGAATTTTTTACAGTAATAAGTAGCGCTTTACTTGTTACTTAAAAAATTTTACAGTAATAAGTATCGCTTTACTTATTACTTAAAATTTTTTACAGTAATAAGTACCGCTTTACTTATTACTGTAAAAAATTTCAAGTAATAAGTAAAGCGTTACTTATTACTTTAAAAATTTTACAGTAATAAGTAATCTTTACTCGTTACTCTAAAAATTTTACAGTAATAATTAATATTTACTTGTTACTCTAAGACTACTTAAGTATCGAGGATACAGTAGTCTAAGTATTGGCATACATACACACGTACACTGATGAGCACAAACGCATAGGTTAACGAGCATCTGAGAGATGATGCCCAATAAACATAATAAAAAAAATCTCGAACGTTGAAAACAACTAAACGTATTCTCAATTTTTTCTCAAATATACCGAGGTACGTACCTAGGTATGTATAAATTAAGAACATGCAAATAAAAACTATATTTTTAGAACAATGCTCGGTAAAACTTGGGAAGCAAAAATTTATTTAAAAATCAATTGTAAATTAAATGTAAATTTATCTTAAGAACAAAAGTACATATTTATTTGATATTAAATAAAATTGCTCTTCATCCAAATGTTATTTGAAACAGTGGCAGGAAATATCGTAATTGTATTCTAGGTTAAGGTTTTATAAAAGTTGTTATATTCTTCACGAATGGTACAAGCCTTTTAAGTTGAGAACATTTGAGATGCATTTGGGTTTTGGTATACATATGTATGTATATACAGTTGCTTACAAATACATCTCAAATTGAGAATTAAGAAAAATGTGTATTGGGTAATTTAGTAGGAGGAACAGTAGATAAGAGAGCAGCGTTACCTCTGTGATAAAATTCTGTCAGCATTGTGAAGCAATTTCTCGCTCGGTAGGTATAAGGATTTTTCTTTGGGTATGTATTTCGAGTAAGCAAATAACTGGAAGAAGAAAGTTTTCATCTGCTTTACTTAAAAATACAAGTTCATCGATTTTTCGTTGAAGTTTTTTTAATAAGATGAAAATCTTTTATCGATTGTGAGCACATAGAATATAGGTATGTATATCCTTGCAGGAAGAAAAAAAATGAAATGCTAAAAGTAGTTGACTTTTAATTGGCTATTTTGAGACATTTGAAAAAAAAAAATCAATATGTATCACACAGCAAGAAACCCATTTTTAGTTAGTTCATTGACAAAAGCTTTCAAAATCCTGATGAAAATATTTTTATTCAAGAACATTTTAACTGATTTTGCTGTGAAAAATCCTCTTTTTTAGATTTGAAAAGCGAAGCAATGGAAATACATATGTATAGCGAAATGCTTGTGAATTCTATGATTCTAAACTTGTATGCATGTAGCAGTTACGTATGCAACCATTTCCCTTGTATTTTTTGTATAATTTTATAAACATTAATAATGTTATATTTTGGGACTAACTATTTTTCACCCAAAAAAATTTAGTTTATAATTACCTTCCAAGTAATGCAGAAAATATACCATTAACAGTTACCACTAGTGTCTTTGTAAACTGTTTAAAGTCAGTTTTAAGTTAGATGCCCTACCTGCGGGGGTATAAATGTAATAAACAGTTTTGAGAATTGGTTAAATTTCGAAACCCGTATTTTTTCATTCTTCATGTTATCCCAATCGCTTTTTTTTTTTTTCTCGGATATAGTTTTTATTGTATCATTCTTGGGGAATATGACAATTTTTATAGAATCTTAACCTAGAACACAATGACGTTATTCGTTGCCACTGCTTCAAATAACATATGGATGAAAATTTTATTTGATATAAAATAAATACTTATGAATACATTTATTATGTGTATGTGAATGTTTTTGTTTTTACTAAGAGTATGTACGTTATTTTATTTTATATTCGTTTATTATGTTATTCATTTTCATTATACATGTATTTATGCCGTCGGAATGGAATGGAATGGAATTCCAAGCAGCTGATTGTATAGTATTAAAAGTTCGTACGGCCTGACAGGACAGGCTTATCGATGACACAATCGTGTGTTGCATTAGTAAGTGCTGTTGCATCTTTCGGAATGGAAGGAATTCCAATAAGCTGCGTACTGCGCTGCGTATGTACATATACATACACATGTATAAATGATTTTACATGCATACAATTTAATAAAAATTATTTATTATGACCAACGTTGTTCAGATATAATTACGAGCAGTCGCATGTTCCATTGCGCGCGATCCAGAAATAATTCCCGATTAATGTGAATTTCTTTGTAGGGTATCAGTATGGCTATGTAGGGTATCTACATCATGGCATCACAAATTTCACACCCCTTTTTACCAATGTAGCGCAAATCCATGTGTATGTACATATACATATATGTACGCATTTGCATCTAACTTGGTCTTTACTACCTGCCACTCAGAACAAAAAAATAACCATCTACTTGAAAAAATCTACCAATTTTGGGGGAAAAATTACCATTATCTCTTTCTACACTTATTAGTAATAAATACTTACATATGTAAGTACCTACATGTTTTGATAAGAGATACTTTGTTTAAAAGCGATTGGGATAACATGAAGAATGAAAAAATACGGGTTTCGAAATTTAACCAATTCTCAAAACTGTTTATTTCATTTATACCCCCGCAGGTAGGGCATCTAACTTAAAACTGACTTTAAACAGTTTACAAAGACACTAGTGGTAACTGTTAATGGTATATTTTCTGCATTACTTGGAAGGTAATTATAAACTAAATTTTTTTGGGTGAAAAATAGTTAGTCCCAAAATATAACATTATTAATGTTTATAAAATTATACAAAAAATACAAGGGAAATGGTCGCATACGTAACTGCTACATGCATACAAGTTTAGAATCATAGAATTCACAAGCATTTCGCTATACATATGTATTTCCATTGCTTCGCTTTTCAAATCTAAAAAAGAGGATTTTTCACAGCAAAATCAGTTAAAATGTTCTTGAATAAAAATATTTTCATCAGGAATTTGAAAGCTTTTGTCAATGAACTAACTAAAAATGGGTTTCTTGCTGTTTGATACATATTGATTTTTTTTTTAAATGTCTCAAAATAGCCAATTAAAAGTCAACTACTTTTAGCATTTCATTTTTTTCTTCCTGCAAGGATATACATACCTATATTCTATGTGCTCACAATCGATAAAAGATTTTCATCTTATTAAAAAAACTTCAACGAAAAATCGATGAACTTGTATTTTTAAGTAAAGCAGATGAAAACTTTCTTCTTTCAGTTATTTGCTTACTCGAAATACATACCTAAAGAAAAATCCTTATACCTACCGAGCGAGAAATTGCTTCACAATGCTGACAGAATTTTATCACTGTGGTAACGCTGCCCTCTTACCTACTGTTCATCCTACTAAATTACCCAATACACATTTTTCTTAATTCTCAATTTGAGATGTATTTGTAAGCAACTGTATATACATACATATGTATACCAAAACCCAAATTCATCTCAAATGTTCTCAACTTAAAAGGCTTGTACCATTCGTGAAGAATATAACAACTTTTATAAAACCTTAACCTAGAATACAATTACAATATTTCCTGCCACTGCTTCAAATAACATTTGGATGAAGAGCAATTTTATTTAATATCAAATAAATATGTACTTTTGTTTTTAAGATAAATTTACATTTAATTTACAATTGATTTTTAAATAAATTTTTGCTTCCCAAGTTTTACCGAGCATTGTTCTAAAAATATAGTTTTTATTTGCATGTTTTTAATTTATACATACCTAGGTACGTACCTCGGTATATTTGAGAAAAGTTGAGAATACGTTTAGCCCTTCTGTTACATTTAGGTCATTTGATGACCTTTTTTTGCTTAATTTTCTCATAAATGCTAATATGAACAAAATTTTAGAATTTCCCTCAATGTATTTCTGTATTGAGGAAAATCCTTTCGTAAAAGCATAAAAAGAAGGATTTTGCATTATCAAACAAGTGGTAACTTCACGAGTTACGTGTGCGCCCCTTCAGGTCATTCAGTGACCGTCAGTGTTATTTTGTGCGCAAAAGCTTATTTTTATTAAATTCGTATAAAAATGAAAGAGTGCAAGCTTCGGTAAGTATTTTAACTCCAATATTTTATTATTTGTGATATATTTGCAGATTAATATATGTATGGTTTAGAGCCAAATCGCCTGACACAAAGCCAAATAGTACTCTATTCATATATCATTGATAATGATGTGGATGTTGATGAGTGTAGTGAAGTTGAGGGCGAAGACAATATAGTCGATTAGTTTGATCACGATGGTTCTTCTTACGAATATGCAGGAAGTGATAACGACGAATTAATTGACCTTGTATTGGAAAATGAAGTTAGTAAATAATAATTTAAATAAGTGTATAAAGCGATAAATAATCAATTGAACTAATACATTTTGAAAATTTCCATTGAAATTATACTTCCATATCGATGTATATGAAAAACGCAGGTAAGGTCACCTTAGCGTAACGCTTTACTTATTACTTGAAATTTTTTACAGTAATAAGTAAAGCGGTACTTATTACTGTAAAAAATTTAAGTAATAAATAAAGCGATACTTATTACTGTAAAATTTTTTAAGTAACAAGTGAAGCGTTACTTATTACTGTAAAAAATTTTAAGTAAGGAATATTCTTTTACTGCTTACTGTTTGTTTACTGAATTACAATATTACTTCAGTATGCCCATCTATGAATATACTGCAGCTAGGCATTCAAATATTTTGCTAAAAAAATAGGTAAAAAAAACTTTTTAAGTTAAACGGTTTTATGTTATACATACATTGCAATGTTTAAGATAAATGTACTAAAAACCAAAAAATAATAAAATAGATAAAGTCGTGGGAATTATAAACACTTGCATAGACTAGACTAAAATAAAACCGTGGGGCACGTCAATTGTCTACAAATTATCGACTTAATGTGCGATAGAAGAATCGTTTAATTCGTCGTTAGGCAGTTGGCCCGCAGACGGTGAGGAAATTACTTACTATTTTCTTGCTCATGGAAATTCCAATAGTTATACACTCCATGTTAATAAAAGAGATGTTTCAACTAGTTTATCGTTGGACATTCACACGAGGAATCGTTTCACTGCTCGTAGTTTGTCTTTAATCGACAAAACATATGATAAAAGTACTACTCGCTCACCACTATGAAACCCTAAAACTCGCTTATAATCGAGCTTGCTAGCTTTTTTCCACATTCTAGCCCTACTTATCACACGTCCATCGTTGTCGGTTGAACAACTGCCTAATTATAGTGTAACATTACAAAACAAACATTTTAATCAACGATTGTAGACAACTGACGTGCCCCACGGTTTTATTTTACTCTAGTCTATGCAAGTGTTTATAATTCCCACGACTTTATCTATTTTATTATTTTTTGGTTTTTAGTACATTTATCTTAAACATTGCAATGTATGTATAACATAAAACCGTTTAACTTAAAAAGTTTTTTTTACCTATTTTTATTTTCTAGTTTTTAGTTTTTATTTCGCATTCTGTTTAATTCATTTAGTGCTTCATTATTGCAAGGTTTCTTGCCCGTTAGTTTATTGCAGTCCAACGCCTCTATACGTAGTCCCTGCAAAGTTCTTACTCTACTAAGAGCCAAATCGGACCATAAATGCGATTTTTGTAAATATAGTGACCCACGCGCCACCTATCGGAAGTTTTTTTTTTAGGAAAATATTTCTTTTCAAGGTAGTAATACATGTTCCGAATTTCAGCCAAATCGGACCATAAATGCGATTTTTGTAAATATAGCGACCCACGCGCCACCTAGCGGATTTTTTTTTTAAGAAAATATTTCTTTTCAAGGTGGTAATAAATGTTCCGAATTTCAGCCAAATCGGACCATAAATGCGATTTTTGTAAATATAGCGACCCACGCGCCACCTAGCCGAATTTTTTTTTAAAGAAAATATTTCTTTTCAAGGTAGTAATACATGTTCCGAATTTCAGCCAAATCGGACCATAAATGCGATTTTTGTAAATATAGCGACCCACGCGCCACCTATCGGAATTTTTTTTCATAATATTGCATTGTCATCGGGGTTGTACATGCGTACAAAATTTCAGATTAATCGGTTGACAGGAAGAGGGTGAAATTTGAATTACTAAATTTGACCCAAGAATAAAACAAACGGGGTGAGCTAAATAAAACCGTTTAAAAACATAAGCGAGGTAGCAGATATAAATGTAAAACCATATGTATGTATGTATGTATGTATGAAGGCGTAACTACACAATGAATGCCGGTCGAAGCTGGACCGTTAGGTTTGAGTGCTCGCCGCGACGACGATTTCTGTGAAAAAAAGAAATGTGCGTTATTCTGTCGAAATTGATTTGGTTGTTGTTGGGAGCCACTCGGAGCCACAGCGATGTTGTTGGGAGACAAACGGAGTCACTGGAGCCATTCGGTGGCCATCTATGCTCTATAGCACAGTGGCTAATGCGTCTGACTTTAAATCGAGCGACAGCGGTTCGCTTCCTGTCGCCGTCAATAATATTTTTAAAAAAATTTTGTATTGAATAAAAATATTTAAAAATTAAACAAATAAGAAAAGTATTCCTGGGGATCGGAAAAACTAGTAAAATAGGATTTTCTCAAGCAAAGGGCAAATTTCATTTCATATAAGTGAAGATGCAAATAGAATACTCTTTATATTAAATGCTTCACTAAGCATCTGAGAATTGCAGAAATAAATAAATGCGACTGCAGTTGAATGAACGAAAAATTTTCACAGAATTTTTGTGGCATCGAAATTGCATACCAATCAAAGTGTGTATTATAATGATCCCTAAATTCACTCCTTCTGATCTGGTGAGGGTCTAAATGCAATTGAGCTTGTTCCTTTCTGACCCTTTTTCGCTAGTTCGGAACAAGAAAGTTTGCTCACTAGTTATTCTGTTCCCCGCAGGGTATGCTCTTAAGTAGACGTACGAGTATATGAACTTGTATTAATCTCACATAGACAAGTTTCTTTGGTCAGTTAGATACTTTCAAAAGTGCGGCTACAGAACATGACGAACATGCATAAAGTTTGAAGAAAACGCAATCCGCCATGCTTGGTGAAAGCTCAAGCTCAAGCACGCCAATCTAATACTCGTATTTAGATACATACATATACATATATGTATCTGAGTATGTACAACCAAACATACATCTTGCGAGATATGTATGTACATATGCTTAGCATGACGCTATTTCCTCAGTACAAACTTGCATATGTATGTACCCAGTTGGAATCTTATGGATACAACATCAGTTTTGGAAGCATGAATTGGAGCTGTGTATGCATGCCAATGTAAATGCTCGTCTATTTCCTTTTTGCACGTATAGTTTCTCAGGGAGCATGCATACCCTAATCTTCATTTGTATCAATTCTGAAAGCATGCATAAGCACTAGTCAGCATGTATGCAAATTTAAAACAAAAAAAAAAATAAATACAAATTCTTTTACATATTCTTCTCCTCTTCCCTCATTGTGGCACCTTCTTCGCCTACATTGATTGTTATATTTATTTCTTATTCTCCTTTTTCTTTATTTTATATTCTCCCTCCATATTCGTACCATGACATCACACTGAAACTCACTAAAATGGCATCATATATTGCAACATCATATTCATGTTGTATCCATAAAATTCCACCTGGGTTATATTGAACTTTATTGAAGCTTTTATACTTACCTTTCTCCAAAAAAGCCTCTATGAATTGTACGAATCGTTATTTGTACAATTTAAAAAAAAAAACAGAATTTACTTTTCATGCATATCACATGCACGTCGCATGATACCTTTTCATGTATATAGAATTCATATTTTGGGCGAATAAAAATTTTATAAAATTTATTTATTTTCATAAATCCTGCTCTGTACGCCCTTTTCCATGCACACAACATGCATACTTCGTGTATCAATACATTTGGTTTCAACTGGATACATTGTACATACACTCAAAAAAATTCTCTCGATCAAAGACATATTTCTCTTTATTTTGACTACACGTTCTAATACAAAATTTTCTTTGTTTTTAGTAAATTTTGTCAAAAATCTGGAAAAAAAAGTTCGAATTTCTTCAAAACAAGTAGATATATGAAACCATGGTAACGCATGTAAACAACTTTATTTTGTAATCCTTTTAAGATGTTTGAGGCAAAAATTTACTCAAAACAAAGAAAATAGTTCTCAATATAGGGAGCAATTTCTTTGACCCCTCCATATATATTTTTTTCTTAGTGTACATATCGTCGCCCGGATAAATTAATGTCGTATGTTGCATTTAAAGACTTTTGGGAAAACAGGTTTGAAGTTTGGGATTGTATTTCTCCAAAACGTCTCATTAGTTTTTCTCCAAAGTCTGACAGAACACTACTAGACCACAATACTCTTAAATTATTTTAATTGTGTTACATATTGTTTATTATTTTGAAATTTATAAATGATTTTCTTCAGTAAAATTTTGTCGTATATTACCTTTAGCAACAGTTTTGCAGGAAATTTGTATGACGTACGACAAAATGTGCTCCTAATTTGAACTAAATTTAAGATTTTTAAATTAGTTAAATATTGTATTTTATTTCTCATAAAAGTAAATAAATTAAATAATTCACAGCAATTAAAAACACATTGGAAATTAGACGAAATCGCTTGCGACCTTGCACAAACGACAAAATTCTGTTCAATATCCCTTAAACTAAAAGAGATAGCAAAAAACGGATAACGTCATTCGAAAGATCTTGATTAGTTTAGCATAACTGTATTATTAGCTCAATTCGGCCCAAATTTGACATACGACACTAATGGCGTTTTCTTTTCTCGAAATAATGTTGCCCTGTTTGATTTTCTTAGCAATTTTGTAGCTTTGTCTGGTAATTTCAACGAATATTAAGCTCTAACAAAGTGAGGGGGTACCATTATCAACAAATTCAACCATTTTAGAGAAAGTCAAGTTACGTATTTCAATAATTGGAATATAGGAGGGCAACATTTTTTCGTAGAAAAGAAAACGCCATAATTTATCCGGGCGACGACTATGTCTGTACTTGATTTGTATCTTAATATTTTTATACTCAGCTGTAATTAGTGCATAGATTACACTGCTCTATAGCCAAAAAATACTCTGAATGCCATTATTCTGTCTATATGTAAAATCGGTCGCTGATTCCGAAAATCGGATTCTTTTTTAATTGTACCCGTATAGGGTAAGGAGGGGTGCCTTTGACACCTTTTTTTAAGTCTCATATATCACAAATGGGGAAAACTAAGATTTTAACAATTGACAATAACTGCATTATTTATCTCAATATTTGAGTAGTTAATGAGTTATAAAAACACGTACATAAATACCTTTTGCAGATACTTAAAAAAAAGCCATTTGGTTAAATGTGTCCTTTGGTAGGGGTACCTATGACTTGAATAGCGACACATTTGGCCATCACAATGTAAACTAAATTTTATTAATTTTTTACTTAAAAAAACGAGGCATTTTGTCATAAAACAAAATTAAAACTTTTATTTAAACAGCATAATAATATTATGATAATAAGCGAATATATATGGTACCTAAATTCACTAGCTCTTTTAATGTTGTACGTTGTAAATTAAATGTGTATTAGAACACAACACCTGTGGTATATGGCATTGTATTTTGTTATCAGATGCTTACTAAAATTTTAATATGGAAAATGCCAAGAAAAATTGAAAAAGGTAATATGTATGTATTATAAAAATATAAATCATAGAAAAAATTTGAAAAAAAAGTCAAAAAATAAAAACAAAATCGAATATGAAACTCAATAAACATAGGCTGCGTTGTTGCACACAGAGAAAAAACTATAGTAAAACCAACAAAGTTGGCTTAGTTAAAAAAAATTGTATGGGGCCCAAGAAACTTGTGCAACTTACCAAAGTACTTGCACAATTTATACCCGGCCTTGGAAAACAAAGCTCCCATTAAACACTGAAAAATAAATTATCAAACGTTTGACAAAATATTGTTTCTAAAGTTGAGAATCAGCATATATATTAAGGTGGAGTGAAATTTTTTTTTGGAAATTCAATTTGTTCCATAGCCAGAACGGCACCTTTCTGGCCCAGAAAAAAGCCTGTAAAATTTTATTGACCTACTCGCATGTTTAGCCCCACAAAGTTGAAAAAATAGCACGATCTGGTACAAATGTGAAATTTCTAAAATTATACAATCAAAAAATAAAGTATGAGGATTGATAAAGACGGCTAAGCTGAGACTTAAAGTGAATTTGGTTGTTTTTGGAAACAATAACAAAAGTTATTAAAGGTCAAAGTTTATATTATGCATTTTTTAAATTGCAATTACTTAAAAACTACTGAACAGATTTCGAATATTTTTACACCATTCGATAGCTATTTTGATTCCCTTTAATTTGATATAAATTATATGTGGTTACATAATACCCCTTCTGCGGGGGTCAACCCCCCTTTAACCCCCCTTACTTTTCATATATAAAGTATATATCAAATTAAAGGGAACCAAAGTACCTATCAAGTGGTATAAAAATATTCGAAATCGGTTCAGTAGATTTTAAGTAATTGCAATTTAAAAAATGCATAATATAAACTTTGACCTTTAAGACCTTTTGTTGTTGCTGTTTCCAAAAAAAATTTACTTTAATACTCAGCTTATCCATCTTTATCCATCCTCATACTTCGTTTTTTGATTTTATAATTTTCAAAATTTCATATTTGTACCAGATCGTGCTTATTGCTTTCAACTTTGCTGGGCTGGGGGCAGTTCAAAACATCATCCTATCGCCATAAAATTTTGTGAGGTTCATTAACTCGTATAAAGGCAACTTTTCATTGCTGGTACGTTCATAAAAAGAACAAAAACAAAATCTCCATATGTTTTCACTCCACCTTAATATATATCATTTGAAAATAAACATATTTTCAACTGTTCATCAAACTTTGTTTATCAATTTTAGATTAACTTACAACACATTTGAAAAAAAAACTTGTTTCGAATTTTGTACTATTTCACGAATTTCAACATGTGAAGGTTTGAAGGAACGAAGAAATTTTGTGTGTTTGCAAATTTCAGTCAGCGTTCGTTGTTCTACTCGAGCAGTCTCTTAACGGTTGAAATGATGATGGTTGAAAATGATTGTGTGTAATAATGATTCTGCATTTCTTACTTATTTTATTTGTTTGTGGCTTTTTGTGAAGTTACACAAAATTTAATAAAACAAGTAAGGAAGCCTAAGTTCGAGTGGAATCGAACATTAGATACTCAGCTGTATGCTTTCATAATTTGTTTGCGTTTGATGGAGACACGGTGTACTTTATATAAAGCGAGTGCTGCATAAAGTGGGCGTAGCCACGCCCATTTTCAACATTTTTATCAGTCATCCAACTAAGCATATGCATATTATTTTTTGTGCAAAATTTCATTCCTTTATGACTTCTAGTTACAAAGATGCCACGTTACAAATTCCCAAAGGGTATTCCAGAAATATCTTTGTTAAAAAGTAGGCGTGGTTATAAACCGATTTGAATAAATTTTTGCGTGTCTATTAACACAAGTTATAAAAGTATATAAACCAAGTTTCGTCATAATATCTCAATTATTTGTCGATTTATAGGCTAAGAAATCTCGTATATTCCTTTGTCTAAAAATAGGTGGTACCACGCCCATTTTCCAAGATTTTTCTATTTTTTGTTTCCGGTCTACCGTGGAACTCATGCCACAAAATTTCAATGAATTATCTTTATATTTGACAAAAATATCGCTTAAAATGTTTTTATTAGGTCACTTTATAAGACCCATATATAAAAGTGGGCGTGGTCGTCAACCGATTTCTCTAAGTTATTGCTTTTACCAATCGTAAACACGAATGCATGTATAGAATAAGCAGAAATAAAAAAAAAGTTTGATAGGTGAACAAGAATGCAGCTGATCTGACAAAACAACCTGTTTAGTGGACCCTGACGCTAATAACATTTCTCTGAACATGACATTTAATTTTGCTTATGAAACAACCCTTCTAACAGGGTTGCATGCAGAATTGTTCTTCATTAGGAACTCATTAATTTCTAATGAAGCATTAACTTAGTCAATTTTTGTATGGTAAATTGAGAATCATTGGGCTTGAAAATTGAATGAAGGCTCTTAATTTTCAATTAAGGTTGTGTCTGAACATAACATTAGGCTAAATGCGAAAATGTCTCCGAAATGCTAAATTCAGGCTCAGCATGAACATAGTATAACCTACGCGTCTTGCGTTTCCTAATTCTTACTTCAAAATTAAATATTTAATTTAATTTTTGGCATTGATATTAATATTAGTTTTAATAAATAAAAGGTACATATTTATATATCTTAGAAAAACCAAAAAGAGAAAAATGTAACAAACACACAAGCATAAAAAGATATAGAGAGTTGCCAGAGTTACAAGAACTTTAAATCAGTGATGTGTAAACAACATGTTGAGTGAATAATAAACTTAATTTCTGTGGTTCAGTACTTGAATCTTATAATATTTTTTATAAAATGAATATCCTTGAAATTATTGTACTTTTATTGATATTGTACGTAGGATTGAGGATTGAAAAGGTCATGAAATTATTGTTCGTGTACAATAATTATTGTACGGTTGCTGACACTGACTGGGCTACACACGGTTTTTTTATTTAAATCAGCGAAATAAGTTATAAATAGAGAGAAATCCAAAGTTAAATATCGAAATCACTTAGTACTGCCTTTTAGAAAGGAAATTGACAAAGTTTTGTTATATTCAAATAAGCTATAAAAACTTATATTTTTTTAAAAAGCCTTCAATTATGCTATTTCAGAAATCGATTTTTTATTTCCTTGCATTGAAATATTTACATTATTCAAATGTTTTTTTTTTTAAATCTGTCAAAAAAGCTAAATATGTGTATGTATATTAAATTATAGTCCTTAATCTCTATTAAATTTCGTATTTTTAGGCACAAAGAAATTACCCACATACATACACATATGGCCGATTTTCTGGGAAAGTAAACCAAGTAGTTTTTTTTTTGTCAAATATTGCAAGCACTGGGGTCTTGCGGGGTTCATGACATATTATAGTAGCTGTTGATAACAGTGGCATTCAATTTTAGTCGTTTTAAATTAAACTTTTCGCTCTTTTTATAAAACGTTGTGATAAAAAAAAATATGGTCGGAAGTAGTTCAGTAAACAAAAAGGTAAATATAACATGTTTGTTGCGACTAAATTTAGCCGTTCAAGTTTTATCTATTAGAAAATTAGCTAACACGTAAAGTTTTTAAAAAAGTTATGTTCCAACTAGCAGTTATGTGAAGAGTAAATGTGCCGCAAAAATCTTATGTAACGTTAGCAGTGCAAAACCAAAAAAGTTTTTTTAAGACATGTTAAAATACGTTTTAATTTTATTTGTTTATATATTTTCTTAATACTATACGTATATCTCACGTTCCAATTAAAAAAATTAAACTTCCAAAGATTTGAAGACATTGTTAGCTTAAATAGTATGTAACGTTAGCAGTGATTTTTTATCTATATAATACATATAATAAAATTGTAACAGGTCGATGTCTGTACATTGAAGATATTCAGAAAAAACTGATAGGAGAGGTCGTTATTGGACCTGCGGAACCCAAATCTACAATTTTTAGAAGTCTATCTGTCTGTCTGTCCGCCTGTATGACTGTGCGTGCATCACGCAAAAACTACTGAATAGAATTGCATGAAACTTTCACCATTATATCACTTAACGCCTAACTTAATATTCAGGACAACATTCATTTGGATATCTCATGCAGTTCCCGAGTTATTGACCAAAATGTGACCAAAAATGTGTTTTTTTACCATAACGCCCGCGTCACACAAAAACGACTGCATAGAAATGAATGAAACTTTCAATAATCATTTTCTGGATGAAAAAATGAGAGCTATTGGAAAAGGGGCGTGGTACAACCCATACAAACTTAATCTTTCATGCTGAATATCTCTGGAAGTGTTTTCCGTAGGATATCAAAACTTGGAGGGATAGGGATAGGGAGATATCTCCGAAACCAATTGAGATATTGAATTTAATAGAATTACTTATTGCAGCACTCATCAGCACTTTTTATTTGATACCCATATTGTACTAACACATTTTGGATCACCCTTGGTCCACATATTGGTCGATAACTCCAAAACTGGTTGAGCTATAGAAATAAGGAATATCTTAAATCTTAAAGTAGACATCTATAATAATAATACAATGGCGCTATTATAACTCTGACTAGTTTCATTCAATTCCATCATTCTAATTTTTAGTGACCCGCGCACAAACATAAGGACAGACAGACAGTCAGACTGACAGAAATTTAAAAAACAGTTCATTTGGATTCCTCTGGCTCCTTTTTTATTTTTTGTATATCTGCAATGTACAGAGATCAACGGTTACAATTTTATTATATGTAGAGATGCTCAGTTTTCGCACGTGTAACGTTAGCAGTGCTTTGTGCAACGTAGGCAGTGCCTTATTTTATGTTAAATTACGTTAAAAAATCCTAAAGATTTTGGTAAAGCGGTATGCCATGACCTTGTGACATACTTGCTATATAACATGAAGTAAAATTGGGATGACTGTCTCAGCAAGTTCGCAGAAATTAAACCAAACATGATCTGTATCTTGATCTCACTTCCAAATGATGTAGCGTTAGCAGTGCGTTTCACGCGCTTATAACTTTTACGGTATGGTAGCCATCAGACTAATTTTACTCTTAAAATGAAGGTATAGGTCTACCTTATAGCATAAGTAGCAGAACCTTGGACGTTTCTAACATTTTTGTTATTATTTCATATAAACTAAATAAAAACTCCACGCGAATGTAACGTTAGCAGCCAGAAAATTTACCATATGCATACAGGTGAAGCTAATAAAAGCGTGTTACGTTAGCACACATTTTTTTGTTTTATTTAATAAATTTTAGTTAGTCTTGACGAAGGTATTTTTGCGTAGTCGGTGATTACATCCTTTAAAATCATCTACATTAACTACACCCGCCATACTGCCAGCTGCCAAAAGATATGGATCCATTGAAAAATCCATTGCGCCGCCTTTCAGTCATCCATCATTATAAAAATGCCCAATATTTACCTCGGTAATGGCTTTAAATGTTAAAACTAATTATAGCAACATATGCCAGGGGAACAGATGTTTTGGTTTAACCACATTTTGAATCGAAAAAAGTTGGTGAATAGCAAAGTTGCCAAAATAGTTGTTAAGCTAACTTAACCATAGCAAATTTTGTTAAAAAAGTTAGTGAGTCGCGCTACAGGGCTGCAAATAAGCAAGCAAGTAGTGGTTTAGCAAGTTGGAGCGTTTTTTTTAAAGCAGAAAAAGAAAATCTCTTATGAAACGGAGTGTAATAATAAGCATTTGTATATGCTCACTATGTTGTATATGTACATAGTTACAAGCTTTACCGGAGTTCGCATCTTATGGTTGTTTACTTTTTTCACGGAAAACCAAAAAATTTGTATGTCGACATGGGGACAGAAGTAAGAAAAAGTCAAAATGTCAACTAAGAAATCCCTTTGAAAATTTCGCTAGAGCAACAAGCAACGAATCATGCATTGTGCTTTAAACTTTATATTCAAGTGCACATACATATATAGCATGTATAAATAAATAAATGAAATAAATATGTACATATATACATTAGGGGTGTATGGAGTAAATGTTAGGTACATAAGATTTCCTAAATCGATTGCACATTTTTTAACGAAATTATCAGCTGTGATCATTTCGTTTTGTGCTGTTTTACCAATTTGTTGGCACATTCTTCGTCGATTTGTTTTTTTTTTTGAGTAATATGAGAAAAAGAAAAGCAATAAATATGTGGCAATTTGCAATAATCGCTTAAGTCTTAAAAGATGATTTAGAGATAACTAAATTGATTTTTATATTCGAAAGCGTTTCTTAACAAATCATAAAAGTCGATTAAAAACTATGGACGCAAAATCACTGAGCCATCCATAATGTTACGATCAAATTTTGTAAATAAAACAAAATGTCATGATGAAATTTGATTAAGTATATACGCCTACTTTGGCTGTTATAGCAACTTTAATATACCTCTATTGTAAGTTAAGCCTAAATGTTTTTATTTATATCTTTTTATTGAATGAAGTTATAAGAATGGGGGTTTTACAGAAATATATAGTTTTAAAAGGAGAATAACTTGGTATATATACCTCGAAATCTTCCTAAGTCGACTTAAGCGGTTATTGCTTGTGACCACAGAAATATTTGGTCGTATTTCTTCCACTATTAGCTATAATGTTAAGTACTCACATTAAAAGTATATGATATAATATAATACACTGGCGCTTTTATAATACTGACGAGTTTTAAAGCTGAGCTTCTCTCCCAATTGGAGGTTTGCTCCTTAACTTTTGTTTTTCCTATTAATTGGGGGGACCTACAGTTTTATGCCGGCTCCTTGTGAGAAGCTTTTTCTGGACTGGGGCTTTTACATAGAGGTCTATTTGTTAAGATTCGTAGGTCGGGTTCCCAGTTATGGGTGAAAAAGTGGACCCGGATGCCCTGGAATGTTTTACGCAATATTGGTATCAAATGAAAACAGTAATGAGAGCTACAATTCCTGCTCAACAACTTTCATTTGATACCAAAATCGTACAGAAATATTGACAAATAAGTAGGCTTGATTTATATAGGTGACCAAAAAAAAATAAAAATCTGAATAACGGTTATTCAGGCCCAAAACGGGTTTTCTGGTTTTGATAATGGTTATTAAGGACTAAAAAAAAGTTTTTCTCATAATAATGGTTAAATATGACTTTTATCCCATTTCTCTTATAACCGTTACGTCCCTGAAAAATATTTTTTTCTTAGAATTTTGTGATTCGCATCTTAATCGATAGCTCTCCGTGTCAAGAATTAGACCCCAAAATATTTTTGCGAAATGAACATTTTTGCATTAGTTATTCGCTAAAAAAAGATTTGCATCAACTTTTTTCACATTTTTTTTGTTAATCGGCGGTACAATTAAATTTAACGCGAACTATGCCATATGTAAGATAATTGTGTATATTTTAATATAGTTTTTCCAATAAATAAAAAATGATTTGTTTGTATCCTTTTTAAGGATAATTGATTTTTATCAATGTTCTCTTCCCAGGAAAAATTCGAAAAAAATATTGTAGGTGTAATGAAGTATCGAAAGCTGAATTCCGAAGAAAAATAGTTGGGGACTCTTACTCCTGCCAAATGTGACTGAGCGATTCCAATCTTGAGCTTAGTTATATTAGGTACACTACTCTACAAATAATTAATGTGAAATAATTCCAAGAGATTCGGGTATAGGGGAGTTGGTATGGTCTTCCTGATCTCAAAAATTGTTTTCTTTATATTTTGTATGGTTAGGTTTTCGAGATATCGGAAAATTTGTGCAGTTTTGGGTATCAATACATTCCAATTTTTTTTCGCTAAGGTTGAAAGTGCGATAACCGCAAGCAGTACCTTGTTAAAAGGATAATTAAAATATGCTTCTAACTTGGGTTGGGCGATATATATCGATAAATCAATCGATATTTTTAAAATAGAACAGCCGATAATATCGACGATATTTTTAATTACCGTGCTTCGATAATCGATAACTTTTTGCCAATTCGTGACAAATTCGATATATTTCATAGATTTCTGATTCGATTTGAATTTACCAGAAGAAAATTTTTTTGGAAGTGGTATAACCATAATTTCCGCGGTGCTTGAGTTTTTCCACGGCATAAATCAATGTTTTCTTAAATATCGATAAAATATCGCCCTATTTCAAAAATTGTTTCAAAAACGTCCTATTTCAGATTTTGCTTCAAAAGCGCCCCATTTCAGAGAAAATTCCATATATATTTACTGAAATAGGGCGTTATTGAAGAAAATTCTGAAATAGGACGTTTTTGAAAGAACTTTTGAAATAGGGTGATCTTTTACTCAGGTGCCGAAATGAGGGTTGTTTCTCATTAAACTAGCAGCTAGCTATCAAGTGAGCAAAACGAACAGAAAATCAAGAAACGGAAAAATAGTAAAAATTAGCGATTAATAATTTGAAGGCTATTTTCGACTGTTAATGGTTATTATTTCTAAAAAAAACATTTCATTTTCATTATTTATATTTCAAAAATTCAGAAAATTTCAAAAGTAATAAAACCAAAAGTATTGGTTTGTTTATTTTTTCGACAGCTGTTTCTTACTTTGGCAGCAAATAATTTCAGCTAGGGAAAATTTTACTAGCTGAAATTTGGAGCTGTCTGTGGCTCTCTTCTGTTTTTTTTTGACTCAAGAAACGATTTTCCAGCCGAAAATTGGCTAACTATTCGTAACTAGCTAATAAGAAACGAACCTATGGTCTACAACAGGATTGCTCAGCTCATAGGCACACAAAGCACAATTGTTTTTATTTTGTTCCGAATCATAGGCACATGTACATATTTTCACTTCAAATATAAAAATTAAATTTTCTTTGCACTGTCATAAGCACTCAGAAATAAAATTTTTTATATGTATGTGCCTAAGAGTTATCCCTGCAGTAAATCTGTTTCACTGCTGAAGGATCAGTGATGATTCTTTTTTGAATATTCATCACTGTCGTCATAATTCAGTACAATTTCATTTTTTTTGTTTTTTTTTCTGAGGAAAGCAAACCATTTATATAAAAAATTCAGCAGTCTTTGTATGAAAGTATTCACTGATGCCTCCTCGTCATAGGTGAATTGCATCAGTGATTCATTAAGGATTCATTGCGGATTTTTACTGCAGGGATATTGTATGTCCACAGCAAAGGCACTTCGTATAGGAAGCTCGAGCACTGCCGCACAGTGGGGACACCTCCATACAAACGCGGCCAAATATAGTAATAATTGAGCTAGAAACTTGATTGAAAGTAGCAAACTGTGAAAATTTGAACAAAATCGGTCCACAAATACACCCCGCTCCCATATAACGGTATTTTTGAAATTGCAATATTTTGCTAACTATTATATCTAAAATGTTCAATTTTAATTCGTACATGCATTTTTTAAATATAAGTCAAATACAGTAATCATTTTGGAAAAAGCGCAAAGCGTTCCATGGTTTTTAAATTAAAAATGTATGCACTTTTAAGGATTTTATAAGCATATTATTATTTTCTTACAAAAAAAATAGCATTTTAAAAAATGTTTATACCACAAATGAAGCTACACTTTTCTAAAGGATTTGAGTGTGCTGAATCTGAATCTGAAGTCAGAATTTTCAAATTAGTTCTAGTTTCTGAGATATCCATGCCGAAATAGGCAAAAAAACGCGTTTTTGGCTATATTTCCCGCTTAATATCTTTTATATCATATTTTTTTGTTCAAAACCAAGTACACCGTTAGAAAGCACTGTCCATACCCTTCAATATAGCGTTTAAACTTTTCAGATATCTTTATTAGAATTGGAAATATTGTTGTTTATAGACCAAGAGCCCGTGACTGCCAGACCTTCGTCATTTTATAAAGGCTGAAACTTTCTCAGCGCATACCTACAACGCAACTATGAATGATGGTACAATATGAAATTTGGGTCAAGGGACCATTAGGAGATATTAGGCCCCAAAGTGACCAAAAATGACACCTTACTTTCGTCATTTTATAATGGTTGAAATCTGGATATATCACCTAGGAGACTCTAAAAAAACGATATCTCTTCAGCCAGACATTTTCCATGGGGATAAACCCCTGCCAGACACCCCTAAAAACTCGGAAAATGACACCTTACTTTCGTCATTTTATAAACTGAGCTAAATGAGCTGAAACTTACCGCTCATATTCGTACATATGTATGTACATATGTATGTATGTATGAAAGTATTTATGTATATACATATGTACACACATGTATACATATGTACCCGTCTACACATCCTTGATTATAAATCCATTTGAGGTAGTTTGGAGTACTTAATAAGTGAATATTTTAAAAATATAAATAAACGCGCGCCATCTGTTGGAACATAGCGGTGGTTATAACCTAAGCAAGAAGTTACATACATACATACATACATACAGGTGAAACTAATAAAAGCGTGTTAAAAAGTGATCATTAACATTGCCCCAAATAACCGACCAATTAATGTATTTACATACAGCGGGTCGTAGCTAGTCGAATACTGTAACGGATACCAAATTTTTCTCTTTTTTAGATATTAAGAGGTATTAAGTTTCTTTAATTTAATTTTTAAATTAATCGCCCATATGTATTCCAATGCAACGACATTGCCATGTTAATTGGACCATATTTTTTGTATGAAATCTTGTAGGTACATGGAATACGCCGTTGTTCCATAACGAGTACTCTACAGATGAATGAATGGAGTACTTGGAATTTTTGCAGGGAAATGTATGTATGTACTTATATACATATGTATTTTCTTAGCTCATTTATTGAGAATATTTTATAATTATTGACTAGTTTAAATATTTTAATACATTGTGCGCAAAAGAATAATGATGGACACTTATACTTATTTCCTCCGGAAGGGTAACAGCACAGAAATTTTTCACGTTTTGTTTTTGGCGAGTTTTCTATTTTTCGTTTCTTGGATGGAACTACTTCGCTCTCATTATTTTTGAGAAATTTTAGAAAGTAATGTTATGTTCAGACTAGGGATTCCAATTTTTCCTATTTTTACGATCCCGGCATTTTCGAGATTTTTTTTATAATCCCGGGATCCCGGGATTTATCCCGGGATTTGGACTTTAATTACACAGGCCGACAAAATTTACAAAAAATTTTCTAACTCAAATAAAAAAAAAAACTTTTCTAAAGGATTTCGTTGCGCTGATTCTTAATCTGAAATCGGATTTTCGGTAATACGTGTAGGTTCTGAGATATTCATGTCCAAAGAGACGAAAAATGCGATTTTTTGCTATATTCACTGCTCAATCTGTTAAATTACTTACTGTCATTAAAAGATGATTGCAGCTATTGAAAGAACGATCATTTTTCTTGAAAACAGCGTTTTGCTTTTTTGGGTATCTTATTCAGATATCAACGTTGTCTTCAAACGAAATGATCGTGCCTTCAATAGATGTAATCAGTTTTTAGTGAAAGTGAGTAATTTTAAAAATATTGAGGAGTGAATATGGCCAAAAACTGCGTTTTTCGCCTCTTTGGACATGGATATCTCAAAAACTACACCGAAATCCTTTTGAAACGTAGAATTTTATTTCTGTTACAAAAATTTTTTGACCAGTATTATTTTCCCACATTTGGGGTTGAAAAAAGTAAATACATTTTTAGAGAAACGCTACAACTTTAAAATGCAAAGATAAAATAGATTTTTATTGCCACTTTTTATTATTTCATTAGTAACAAAATAAAATAGGAATGTAAAATTATGCGTATTATTTAATAATACCTAAGAGTTAGGAGGATGGCTTCGTGTGTAAAAGTCCACGTAAGTGGGGAAAGCTTCTGACTGCCATCCACCTGGGGGTGGCCAGAGCGATTCTTTTGCATGCGGAGCAAGCAGCTCACGACTTCCGCGCAGTGTCCTCTGGATAGCCACCGAACACCCGTTTGGTGGTGAACTAAAGTGAGAAGGCGACAACTCGACAAGGCCACTCCGACATATTCGGTTTAAGGGCTTGTTGAGGGGAATAACTGCAGCGTCTGTTCACCAGAAGGTGCGGCTGCGAGCGGGCGTCTGTCTTGGAGCAAGCGGCTCGCTATATAAACGTGTAACAATATACAACTCCCGCAGGGCGGGTTGTGCGTCGGGCTTGGGACCCACCACGTAAAAATCCTATCCAATGAAAACAACAACAAAGCCTCGGATGAGACCACCCCTTTCTGATGACAACCACGGCAAACGTTTAAAGGACTATGATTTGAGGGTAAGCACCTGGAAGGTCCGGACCCTTAATTGGGAAGGTGCCTCTGCCCAGCTGGTTGATGTCCTCGAAAGAGTGAAAGCTGACATCACCGCCATACAAGAGATGCGGTGGAAGGGGCAAGGCAAGAAGAAATGTGGGCCTTGCGATATATATTACAGTGGCCATGCAGAGGAGCGTATATTTGGTGTTGGTTTTGTGGTGGGAAAGAGACTCAGCCGCCGAGTACTGTCGTTCACGCCAGTGAACGAGCGTCTAGCCACCATCCACATCAAAGCGAGATTTTTCAACATATCTCTCATCTGCGCCCACGCCCCGACGGAAGAGAAGGACGATGTGATCAAAGACACTTTCTATGAGCAGTTAGAGCATGCCTACGACCGCTGTCCCCGTCACGACATTAAGATTGTGCTTGGCGATTTTAATGCCAGGGTGGATAAGGAAGGTATCTTTGGCAGCACAGTCGGAAAATTCAGTCTCCACGACGTAACCAGTCCCAATGGGACGAGGCTGATCGACTTCGCCGGGTCACGAAACATGGTCATTAGCAGTACCAGATTCCAGCACAAAAAAATACACCAAGCCACATGGCTGTCTCCTGATCGAAAAACGCGAAATCAAATTGATCACGTCATGATCGACGGCAGACACAGCTCCAGCATCCTAGATGTGCGCACAATCCGTGGTCCCAATGTCGACTCCGACCACTATCTTGTAGCAGCCAAGGTACGCACCCGCCTCTGTGCAGCAAAGAATGTGCCAGCAGGACAGCAAGGAAAGTTTGAAGTCGAAAGGCTGCACATGACGCAGACAGCCAATCAATACACCACTCGGCTCTCACTCCTGCTCTCTGAGAGCAACCCTTCACCAAACGATGTATCTGAGGAATGGGAACACATCGCTCGTTCACTTCGTATCGCCGCTGAGGAATCTATAGGATACAAGCGAGCCCACAAAAACATCTGGTACGACAAGGAATGTCGCGATGCCTAGGAAAGAAAGAACGCCGCCTACAGGGCTACATTGTGTGCGGGCGCAACGCGAAGCGTATGGGAGCGTTATCGAACGGCGAAGAAGGAAGAGAGGCGCCTTTTTCGAAAGAAGAAAAGGGAGGCTGAAAGGCGCGAGTGTGAAGAGCTTGAGATGCTGGCGGGTAGGAACGATGCTCGAAAATTCTATCAAAAAATCAGGCGGATGACTGAAGGTTTCAAGACCGGGGCAAATTCCTGCCGGAATGATAACGGTGATCTGGTAACTGATGTCCAGAGCATACTTAAGTTGTGGAGGGATCACTTCTCCTCCTTGCTAGATAATGCCAACAGTGAAAGTGCGGAAGGAGAAGATGTACGACCCGAATCCCCAATAGCAGATGATGGTAGGCATGTTCCACCACCTGATTATGACGAAGTGCGAATAGCAGTATCTAGGCTTAAGAATAACAAGGCCCCAGGCGCTGACGGCTTGCCAGCCGAGCTATTCAAACATGGTGGCGAAGAGTTGATAAGGAGCATGCATCAACTCCTATGCAGAATATGGTCGGACGAGCGCATGCCCGACGATTGGAACTTAAGTGTGCTCTGCCCAATCCACAAAAAAAGGAGACTCAACAGTACGCGCCAATTATCGTGGGATAAGCCTCCTGAATATCGCATATAAGGTCTTAGCAAGTGTATTGTGCGAAAGACTGAAGCCTATCGTCAACAATCTGATTGGACCTTATCAGTGTGGCTTCAGACCTGGTAAATCTACCATCGACCAGATCTTCACAATACGACAAATACTGGAAAAAACCCATGAAAAAGGATCCGACACACACCATCTCTTTGTCGATTTTAAAGCCGCTTTTGATAGCACGAATAGGAATTGCCTGTATGCCGCAATGTCTGAATTTGGTTTCCCTGCTAAACTTATACGGCTATGCCAAATGACGTTGACTAACACCACCAGCTCCGTCAGAATTGGGAAGGACCTCTCCGAGCCGTTCGAGACCAAACGAGGTTTCAGACAAGGTGACTCTCTTTCGTGCGACTTCTTCAATTTGATGCTGGAAAAGATAATACGAGCTGCAGAACTTAACCATACAGGAAGCATCTTATATCACAAGAGTGTGCAACTGCTGGCGTACGCCGATGACATCGACATCATTGGCACTAACACGCGCGCCGTATGTTCTGCCTTCTCCAAGCTGGATAAAGAGGCTAAGAAAATGGGTTTGGCGGTCAACGAGGACAAGACGAAGTACCTCCTGTCATCACACAAAGAAACAGCACGCCTTGGCAGCCACGTCAATGTTGATAGCTACAAATTCGAAACTGTTAAGGACTTCGTCTATCTGGGAACCAGCATTAACACCAAGAATGATGTCAGCACGGAGATCCAACGAAGAATCACGCTTGCCAATAAATGCTACTTCGGACTAAGTAGGCAACTGAAAAGTAAAGTCCTCTCTCGACAAACAAAAATCACACTCTACAGGACGCTCATCGTTCCAGTCCTCATGTACGGCGCAGAAGCATGGACAATTTCAAAATCAGATGAGATGGCACTTGGAGTATTCGAGAGAAAAGTTCTTCGTAAGATTTATGGACCTTTGCGCGTTGGCGTGGGCGAGTATCGACGGAGATTTAACGATGAGCTGTACGAGCTTTCCACAGACATCGACATTGTTCAGCGAATAAAGATCCAGCATCTGCGTTGGGCAGGTCATGTCGTGAGAATGGACGAAGGCGCTCCTGCCAAGAAAGCATTTCTATCGAAACGCAAAAGAAAAGGGAGACCTCCACTGCGTTGGGAAAATCAGGTGGACAGCGATGCTGCCTCCCTAGGTGTTCCCAAGTGGCGCCATGCTGCACGAAACAGAAGCAATTGGCGCGCTCTGTTGGACTCGGCCAGAATCGTCTAGACGGTTAAGCGCCAATCAAGAAGAAGAAGAAGAGTTACTTTAAAAAGCACAACCAACAACGAAAATTACACACATTTGGTGAAAAAAACATTTTCCTTTGCAGTTGGTACTTTTAGGATATTAATAAAAAGGCTTGCAATCATTTGATATTTCCAATCAAATTTTTTTTAGAATTTAACGACGCACTTTGTTTAAGCGAATATTTCCAAGCTTGCCGAAAAAATCAGAAAACAAGTAAGGAAACCTAAGTTCGAGTGGAATCGAACATTAGATACTCAGCTGTATACTTTCATTGTTTGTTTGCGTTTGTTCGATATAGGGTGTATTTTATATAAAGCGAGTGCCGCATAAAGTGGGCGTAGCCACGCCCGTTTTCAACATTTTTATCAGTCATCCAACTACGCATATGAATATTATTCTTTGTGCAAAATTTCATTCCTTTATGACTTCTAGTTACAAAGAAGTCTTGTTACAAATTCCCAAAGGGTGTTCCAGAAATATCTTTGTTAAAAAGTAGGCGTGGTCATAAACCGATTTCAATAAATTTTTGCGTGTCTATTAACACAAGTTATAAAAGTGTATAAACCAAGTTTCGTCATAATATAATAATAATAATAATATAATACAATGGCGCTATTATAACTCTGACGAGTTTTATGGCCGAGCTTCTCTCCCAATTTGAGGTATGCTCCTTTTTGTTTTTCCTACTAATTGGGTGGACCTACAGTTTTATGCCGGCTCCGAACGGCGAATGCATTTTTTTGTGAGAAGCTTTTTTATGGCAGAAATACTCTCGGAGGGTATGCCGTCCACTGCCGAGAGGTGACCGCTGCTCTTAAAAAACCCAATAATTGGATTTTTACTAATTAGAAAATTTTTTTTTTTTGGTGTTTTGCTCGGACCGTGTTTTGAACCCGAGACCTCTGGCATAGCAGGCGAGCACTCTACCCACTGCACCACAGCGGCCAGTTTCGTCATAATATCTCAATTATTTGTCGAGTTATGGGCTCCGAAATCTCGTTGATTCCTTTGTCTGAAAAGAGGCGGTGCCACGCCCATTTTCCGAAATTTTTCTATTTTTTGTTTCCGATCTATTGTAGAACTCATGCCACAAAATTTCAATGAATTATCTTTATATTTGACAAAGATATCGCTTAAAATATTTTTATTAGTCCACTTTATGATACACATATATAAAAGTGGGCGCGGTCGTCAACCGATTTTGGTAAAATTTTGAACATGTATTACTACAAGTATTGAAAGTGTATAGACCAAGTTTCGTCATAATATATCGATTATTTGTCGAGTTATGGGCTCAGAAATCTCGTATATTCCTGCTTCTAAAAGGAGGCGGTGCCACGCCCATTTTCCAACATTTTTGTATTTTTTGTTTTATGTCTATAGTTGGACACCTTCCATAAAATTTCAATGATATATCTTTATATTTGACAGAGATATCGCTTAAAATGCTTTTATTAGGTCACTTTATAATACCCATATATAAAAGTGGGCGTGGTCGTCAACCGATTTTGGCAATTTTTCGTCCAAACATTTGCCTAGGTAAGTACATCACGCCTACCTAATTTCATCGATATATCTTCAACGGTTTCTGAGTTATGACTCATAAAACTTTCAATGTTTGCCCCTAATAAGTGGGCGTGGCACCGCCCATTTTCCAAAATTTCACCATATTTCTTCATAAGGGCCTGAGCTCAATACGTGTGTGAAATTTTATCACTCTAGCTCTATTAGTGACTGAGATACAAAATTTCCGATTTTTACTATATAGGGGAGGTGGGCGTGGTCATAGTCCGATTTCGCCCATTTTCAATACCATCCGTTCCTGTCTTGATACCAACTTACATTTCAAATTTCATCAAAATATCTCAATTTTTGCGCGAGTTATCGTGCTCACAGACGGACGGACGGACAGACGGACGGACATGGCTCAATCGATTTCTCTTTTCACCCTGATCATTTTGATATATATAAGTCTATATCTATCTCGATTATTTCATTCTGTTACAATCCACCGTTAGGAAATCAAAACTATAATACTCTGTGTACTGTACAGCTGAGTATAATAATGCAACTTCTGAATAGATAAATATCAGAGGCAAAATTTTTGTATGAATTCCGAGTATGCGTATTTAATTTTAGTACAGTGTTGTAAGACTATCAAGTCTAATTAAAATTTTGTTTCCATATTCTTCCATTATTTACTTTCCATGAGGGAAAATTCCAAAAAGCATTTGAGAAATAAATGACCAAAAATCAGGAAATAGAAATTATTAAATGAATTTTGCCACAAGCTGAAAGCTTTAAAAATACTTAACGTACGTTTCCTTACAACGCGCACTTCAAACAAAAAAATTTAATTATTAAAAAAAATCAAAAATTTTAATCCTTACTTTGACTAATGGACTTTTTTATTCTAGCAAAAATGTCGCACTTTCTTCCGGCTGTCAGATTTTTTTGTTCTCTTCCACACAGACTCAACACTTTTTGTAGGGATGTTTGTTCTATGGACAAAATATACAACTGGCCCGACTACGGGTAACATTTTTTGCTCTTAGCACAACTAAAAGGTTGCATTATTTTTGTTTCATTCATCACATGAAAAATGCAACACTTTAATAGGGCACAGGACACATGTTGATAATGCTGCAATGTAATAATTAGGGTGGCTAAAAATATGCAAATGCATATTATGACCTAAAATGCATATTTACGAGAATATGCATATTCGTGCATATTTTAGCACTTAATCGAATAATATCAAATAATATTAAACTGAAAACATATTATCTGTGGTTAATTCAGATAGTTGCGTTTACTTATATAATATTGAGTGAATCTGGCAAGCATATGACTAGAAATACAGCGTTTCCATATAGAAGTTCAGCACGACAAACATACAAACAATTATTGTATGGTATTGATAGAAAACAGCTGTAGGTTGAAATGTCTTATTCAAAAACTTTAATTTTATAGACAAGTTTATAGCATGGTTTTCGCCAAAGGAATTGTCCTTATATAAATTTTGTCGAACACGTCCTGCGATGTAGAGCATTCGTTTTCCGCATACAACAGCTCGAAAATATAGTAAAAGATATGATAGCTCAATGCAACTTCTTCCCAATATTAATGGAATAGTTTCATTTGCTTTGTAAAAAGACCCCATGCATTTACTTAAATACAAAGCTAACATTCATTTAAAGTATTGTATAGTACTTAAAACAAGTTTTTGAAATATGGAAAATGTGAATTGTACGTTTCAGTTCTTATATTATAATTTTTTTATTATTTTTTTTTGCAAGAATTCGTGAAATATGTATAAACGTAAACTTGAAATGAAATACATATGTACATACTATACATATATGTACATCTTTTGAGCATATTTCAGGTATTTTTCAGGCATACATGCTTATAATGAGATTTTTTCGTGCATATTTCTGAGCATATTTCAGTTATTTTTTGGGCATACTGGCATGCATATTTTGGCATTTTTCGTGCATATTTTTAGCTTCCCTAGTAATAATGCAACATTTTCATCCAATAAAAATTATATAAAATATAACTTTTCTTTGCTATAATAGCGGAATATTCTCTCTTTATCTTATCCCGAAAATCCCGGGATAAAATTTTAGCTATCCCGGGATTTTCGGGTTGTCAAAAAGGGCGGGATCCCGGGAATCCCTAGTTCAGACACAACCTTAATTGAACATTAAGAGCCTTCATTCAATTTTCAAGCCTAATGATTCTCAATTTACCATACAAATATTGACTGACAATTCTGCATACAACCCTGTTAAGGTCCGGTTAGGTGCAGTGAAATAACGCCCGTGGAATTAACGCCTGCGGGCGTTATTTCCCAAAAAAAAGGAAATAACACACGCGGGCGTTTTTTCTTTTCTTGAAAAAGAAATAGCGCCTGCGAATAAAACGAAATTAAACCCGTGGGTATTATTTCCACTCAGAAAGGGAAAGAACGCCCGCGCGCCCTATTCGGCGATGTGGGCTTTATTTCCCTTTCGAAAGGGCAATTAAGCCCGCAGACGGGGTTTTTTTTTAAATATGGTGTATTAGTGGGAAAAGCGCCGCAGGCGAAAAATTGGAATAAAAAATCGCGCGATATTTTATTCCAATTTTTCGTTTTTTTAAATATGGTGTTTGTTTTATTGGAAAAGCGGCGCAGATATATTTATTTTAAATAATATCCATTTAACTAAGCCTCTCTCAGTAATAACCCTGAGCCTCTCTGTCTCAGTAATTACTCGTAGGTATTATTTCTATTAAGCGGCGGAGTTGACACATATGTACATAATATTTGAATATTTAGAAGGGATTTAAAAAAAATTTAAAGAATCGAAAAATTGGAATTAAAAATCGCGCGATTTTTTATTCCAATTTTTCGCCTGCGGCGCGTTTTCCAATTATAATACACCATACTCAGAAAACACGAAAAATTGGAATTAAAAATCGCGCGATTTTTTATTCCAATTTTTCGCTTGCGGCGCGTTTTCCAATTATAATACACCATACTCAGAAAACACGAAAAATTGGAATTAAAAATCGCGCGATTTTTTATTCCAATTTTTCGCCTGCGGCGCGTTTTCCAATTATAATACACCATACTCAGAAAACACGAAAAATTGGAATTAAAAATCGCGCGATTTTTTATTCCAATTTTTCGCCTGCGGCGCTTTTTCCCTAATACACCATATTTAAAAAAACCCGTCTGCGGGCTTAATTGCCCTTCCGAAAGAGAAATAAAGCCCATGGATCAAACGAAATAACGCCCGCGGGAATTATTTCTTTTTCAAGAAAAGAAGAAACGCCCGCGGGCGTTAATTCCACGGGCGTTATTTCACTGCACCGTCCGGTTATACTTGCATAGCAGCTACAAAAAGTTTTTATGTTATAACTAGCTGTACCCGGCCAAGCTTTGCGCGCGATTTTTTATACCAATTTCAGACAAATATTAGCGATTTCAGATTGTGGCTGACGAATACTAACAATATCGTTTTGTGGTTCAGGAAAACTAGCAATATTGTATTTTTCAAACAAAAAGTAGCATTTTCGTTTTGTGGCTGACGAAGACTAGCAAGTAGTTTTTGTTTTTCTGCTTATTTACAGGGTGATAATAAAGCGACTTTGGTTTGTTGTATTTTATTTTTATGTGTATGTGTGAAATTTTTGTTAGAGTTTTGTTTTTTGAGATGTGCAGTTTTTATGTATGGCATGTGTTTCGAAAATAATACATCGGCTATGCCCTATATGATAAACAAAATTCGTATGACTTGAAAAAGCTTCTGTATGTGGAAGCACTTATTACATATCGCTTATCAAAACAAAATTGCCCCCATACTTATGCTTCCTTAATTTCCCATATACATACGTACAAGTTATATATATAATTACAAGATACCAGATTTACACAGAAAAGGTACGATTTATATCTATCTGAGAATTTTATGAATTTTATAATATTATCCTACTAAAATAATCTTTCGACAAAACAAACAGTCTGTAAGAAAAACAAGAAACTCAGGTTGAGTGCTAGTTTTCGTCAGTCAAAACATGTAATTGATAGTTTTCGTCGCCCACAAAAACTTTGGTGTAAGTTTTCGTAAGGCACGTCGATATGTACGTATTTTTATCAATTATTTAAAATCTTGTGATACATTTAAGATTTTAATGACAGTCTACTTATTCTTACAAAATCAATTATTATTATAGAAATAATAAAATCAAAGCTTCAAGTTTGTATATGTATGTATATGTATGCATGTATATGTAAGTACATAGGTACATACATATGTATGTATGTATATGTATATTTATATAAATGTATAATATATAGGACCGACTCTGAACAGCTATCAGCTGCAGCATCAACAGCACATAAATCATTTCTTCCATTTCTATACCAACCGACCCACTCACCAACAACCGCACCAACAACCGCACAGCACACCTTTGAAACGTGTCCTTTTCATTTCTATGTCCTTCATTTTTGAGCTTTCTGCTGCCTCGCTGGTGTCGTGCTGTTGGCAAAGGCAATATTCACAATGGTGAAAAAAAAAATTAATTTCTACTTGCGATCATTATCGCTTCGACTGTCGGCTGCTTGCAATATCCTGCTGTGATGCCGCCAAACATACTTACATACACACGGAAGCGACTGGATAGGCAGGGGGAGCTGTGGCGACACAATAAGTCAAAGTCCACGCAAGTGCTTCTGGCAAAAATCTTCAACAAATATTTTGCATAAAATGCGTGCATTGTAACCTATTCCTACGGCAGGTCGAAATATCAACCCGATGAAACAAAATGACAAGTGAATTTAATATTCATAATTTCTTCTTTTTTTTCCCTAAAAATGCCACATGCGCCAATCATAAGTGCTGAATAATCTTTCTTTTTTTGCGATACTGCTATCAAATGAAAGGACTTGATGAGGACTTCAACATAGAACTCTTTTGTGATGCCTTGGCGGGGACTCCAGATATGAAAGATTTTGATGGGGACTTCAACACAGAACTCTTTTAATTTTGATGTCTAGGGCGGGTCTCCAGATATGCTCAAACTTGTTTCCCTAAGTAAATTAGAGATGAAAAGAAAAAAGAAAGTCGAATGGAATGGTATGGTAATGGGAAAGGGAGGGAAAGGGGAGGGAGAGGGAGAAGGGAAAGGAAACGAAAATATAATGGTGGAGGGAAGCGGTGAGAGAAAAGGAGGTTTAAGGGAGAGCGATAGGGAAACGAAAGGGAAAATAAAAAGGAAACGTAGTTTGAGGAGAAAGGAAAATGAAAAGTAGAAGCCTAAGACGAATAAGCAAGGGAGAAGAACACGAAGAGGTAGAGTTATCGCGGCTAAGCGAGGCGGATTTACTTGAGTTCTGGATATCACAAACGGCTTCAACAATTTCGTGAAATTTAATTATTTATAAATTTATACCCATTAATTTTTCCTGAGAGAAGTTCGGTCATCCAGGTACTTGATTATAATTTATTGTATTACTAGATGACCCGACATACCTTGTTCTGCCTAAAAGTTGTTCTTATAAAGCCTCACAGTCCATACTTCCCCCTATCCCGATCTTTATCTTTATCTCTACCTCTTTTTCTATCTCTCTATATCTATATTTACCCCTATCTCTATCTCTATCTTTATTTCTATTTCTATCCCTATCCATACATCTATCTCTACCTCTTTCTATATTTACCCTTACCTCTATCTCCATCTCTCTCTCTACCTGTATCTCTATCTCTATCTTTATTTCTATTTCTATCCCTATCCATACATCTATCTCTTTCTCTATCTCCACTTTATCTCTATCTCTATCTTTATCTCTATTTCTATCCCTATCCATACATCTATCTATTTCTCTACCTCTGCCTATATCTATCCCTACCTCCATCTCCTTCTCTACTTGTATCTCTATATCTCTCTCTACCTCGATCTCTATCTCTATATATCTCCATTTCTATCTCTATCTATATCCCTCTCGCTATCTTCATCTTTATCATTCTCGCTATCCCTATCTCTCTCTCTTTCATTATCCCTATATGAGTCTACATCTCTTTCTCTACCTGTATTTCTATCCCCTTCCATACATCTATCTCTTTATCTATATCAATATCTCTATCTATATCTCTATCTCTATCTCTATATATATATCTCCTATCTCTATCTCTATCTCTATCTCTATCTATCTCTATCTCTATATCCATCTCTATCTCTGTGTCTATCTCTATCTCTATCTCCGTCTCTATCTCTCACTATCTCTATCTCTGTCCCTATCCCTACCTTGTTCTCTATCTTTATCTCTCTCTCTACCTCTATCTCTATATTTCGAAATCCCTGTCCCTATCCCTATTCCTATACCTATCGCTATCCCTATCCCTATCCCTATCCCTATCCCTATCCCTATCCCTATCCCTATCCCTATCCCTATCCCTATCCTTATCCCTATCCCTATCCCTATCCCTATCCCTATCCCTATCCCTATCCCCATCCCTATCTTTATCCCCATACCTATACTTATCCTACCAATTTTTAAGTAAGTATGGTAGTGATATTATTTATCTCGGTACCGATTTGTAGAGTCCTATCATAGACACTTTCACAGATATTCAGCATTCAAGGAAAAGTTTGTATGAGAGGTGACACATCTCCTTTTCCAATAGGAAAGTAGGAGATTTTTTCTCGTAAGTATGGTACGGATATTATTTACATACATATGTCCCTACCAATTTCCAGGCTCCTACCATGAACACTTCCAGAGATATTCAGCATGAAATACAGCTCGTATGGGAGGTGCCACGCCCCCTTTTCCAAAAGCTCCAGTTTTCTTTTGTGAGTATGGTATTGATATTGTTTATATCTGTATCAATTCCCAGTGTCCAACCCTGAACACTTCCAGAGATATTGCGTATTAAAAATTTGGGGTATATCGGGGGTACCACGCCCGTTTTTCCAATAACGCTCATCTCTATTTGTGAGCTTGGCATCACGTTAGTATACCTTCCCGAGTTCTAAGTCTTACAAAGAATATTTCCATAAATATACTATATTAAACGTTTTATTTGTATGGGAGGTGTTTTGAAGAATCAGATCTGGAAACTAGAACACCAAGCTCGTTTAACCCATTGAGTTTTATGGAACTTTTAGATATACTAGGTACTCGGTACAATATCGAACCGACTTTTTTCTCTTCGTTACACAATCGATTGATTTCGATAGATAGGTTGTAGAAAAACGAACGAAAGCCAATATTTATGAAAAATAATTTCAAAATTTCACAAATAAATTTTGCGAAACTGCCAACTAAAATATGTGTGTACATGTTGTCAGCAAGCTTTCGATAAAATACAAAAATGTCGATCTGCATTTGCACCATTTTAGTTGTTTTTTTTTTCAAACATTTTTCGGTGATACGGGAAAATCCATGAAAATGCCAAATTTGTGATACCCAATTTTTGAAACCGCGGCAACACTGCATACATACAATCAAATTGCTAGAGAAATAAGAGAAAAACAAATGCTCTTATATTCTAAATGCAAGATGCTGCTGATAACAAGAGAACTGTTTTCGAATCTTCAAAAGCACGGATGCCACTCTTGGTTGTTTCCAACCAAAATTGGTTGTTTTTATTTTGATGTGATGAATTTGGTTGTTTAGTTGTTTTTTTTTCTGATTTGGTGTTTTTTTACTTAGAAATTAGATAATTATTTCCATCAAAAGATAACAATTATAACAAGTAAGGAAATCTAAGTTCGAGTGGAATCGAACATATGATACTCAGCTGTATGCTTTCATGGTTTGTTTGCGTTTGATGGAAACACGGTGTAGTTCATATAAAGCCAGTGCCGCATAAAGTGGGCATTGCCACGCCTATTTTCAGAACTTACATCAATTATTCAACTAAGCATATACATTTTATTGTTAGTGCAAAGTTTCAACCCTTTATGAATTTTAGTTACAAAGATGTCACGTTACAAATTCCCAAAGGGTGTTCCAGAAATATCTTTGTTAAAAAGTAGGCGTGGTCGGAAACCGATTTCGCTAAATCTTTGAACATGTATTAGCACCAGTGATACAAGTTTATAAACAAAGTTTCGTCATAAAATCTCAATTATTTGTCGAGTTATGGGCTCAGAAATCTCGTAGATTCCTTTGTCTAAAAAGGGGCGGTGTCACGCCCATTTTGCAAAATTTTTGTCTTTTCTTTCCGGTCTATTGTGGGACTCATGCCACACAATTTCAAAGAATTATCTTTATATTTGACAAAGATATCGCTTAAAATGTTTTTATTAGGCCCCTTTATAGTTCTCATATATAAAATTGGGCGTGGTCGTCAACCGATTTTGGCAATTTCTGCCTAAGTAAGTAAATCACGCGTACCAAATTTCATCGATATATCTGCTACGGTTTCCTAGTTTTGACATATAATCATTCAATGTTTGTCCCTTAATAAGTGGGCGTGGCACCGCCCATTTTCCAAAATTTCTACACATTTCTTCATATAGGCCAGAGCTCAATAAGTGTGTAAAACTTTAGCAATCCAGCTATATTAGTAACTGAGGTATCAAATTTCCGATTTTTTCTATATATGAAAAGTGGGCGTGGTCATGGTTCGATTTCGCCCATTTTCAATATCAACCGTACCAGTCTGGATACCAACTTTCATTCCAAATTTCATCAAAGTATTTCAATTTTTGCGTGACTTAGAGTGTTTACAGACGGACGGACAGACGGACGGACGGCATGGCTCAATCGATTTCTCTTTTCATCCTTATCATTTTAATATACATACATATACATATAATTGATAAAAATCATGATAAAATTTTTAGCATGAAATTTTATTTTGGCACTAGCCGGCAACCTTATTAAGTGCTTTAGAGAACTAGGTGATTTTGTAACCAATTTAATCTGTCTGCCTCACAGCTCAGCGGCAGCTAAAAGGAATTTTTTTGTATAAAAACCAAACTACGAAATCGTTTAGAATTTAAGGCTTTAGATGATATAATGCTTTGCAAAGAACTAAGTAGAAGCACAGACTAATTTTACTAAGTATGTATAAACATATTCCAATTCTCAGTGCCTATAACATGTATAAAATACATATAAAAATGAACTGCATATGTGATGGGACGCACAAATATTTTTTTTAACCCTAGAAGGTATATATACATATGTAATATGATTTTGTATTGCAATACTTTTTAAAAAATTTTGTGTTTTTTTTTTTGAAAATTTAATTTGGTTGTTTTTTTAACTTGGTTATTTTTATCCAGATTTTGGTTCGATATTTTTTTTTCAAGTGGCAACCCAACCGTGTCCAAAAGGCTATATTACGGAGAGCACTGGATAATTTAAGAGTTGGAATTGAGTTATTGTTTCTCTCAGATTCATATCTTATATGGTGCTTCCGATTTCCTATTTTTTTGCTTTTGTTTTGGTTGTTACTTTGTGGTAAGGAGTGAGATATGTAGATACATATGTACATCTGCTTTTACATTTGTCCCGATTGCCATGAAAGCGAAATTAAAATAACCAAGAACGTGGAAATAAAATGAGCATCATGAAAATAAAAATAGGTAAAAAAACTTTTTAAGTTAAACGGTTTTATGTTATACATACATTGCAATGTTTAAGATAAATGTACTAAAAACCAAAAAATAACAAAATAGATACAGTCGTGGGAATTATAAACATTTGCATAGACTAGACTAAAATAAAACCGTGGGGCACGTCAATTGTCTACAATCGTTGATTAAAATGTTTGTTTTGTAATGTTACACTATAATTAGGCAGTTGTTCAACCGACAACGATGGACGTGTGATAAGTAGGGCTAGAATGTGGAAAAAAGCTAGCAAGCTCGATTATAAGCGAGTTTTAGAGTTTCATAGTGGTGAGCGAGTAGTACTTTTATCATATGTTTTGTCGATTAAAGACAAACTACGAGCAGTGAAACGATTCCTCGTGTGAATGTCCAACGATAAACTAGTTGAAACATCTCTTTTATTAACATGGAGTGTATAACTATTGGAATTTCCATGAGCAAGAAAATAGTAAGTATTTTCCTCACCGTCTGCGGGCCAACTGCCTAACGACGAATTAAACGATTCTTCTATCGCACATTAAGTCGATAATTTGTAGACAATTGACGTGCCCCCCGGTTTTATTTTAGTCTAGTCTATGCAAATGTTTATAATTCCCACGACTGTATCTATTTTGTTATTTTTTGGTTTTTAGTACATTTATCTTAAACATTGCAATGTATGTATAACATAAAACCGTTTAACTTAAAAAGTTTTTTTACCTATTTTTATTTTCTAGTTTTTAGTTTTTATTTCGCATTCTGTTTAATTCATTTAGTGCTTCATTATTGCAAGGTTTCTTGCCCGTTAGTTTATTGCAGTCCAACGCCTCTATAGCGACCCACGCGCCACCTATCGGAAGTTTTTTTTAGGAAAATATTTCCTTAGTAATACATGTTCCGAATTTCAGCCAAATCGGACCATAAATGCGATTTTTGTAAATATAGCGACCCACGCGCCACCTAGCGGAATTTTTTTTTTAAGCAAATATTTCTTTTCAAGGTAGTAATACATGTTCCGAATTTCAGCCAAATCGGACCATAAATGCGATTTTTGTAAATATAGCGACCCACGCGCCACCTAGCGGAATTTTTTTTTTAAGAAAATATTTCTTTTCAAGGTAGTAATACATGTTCCGAATTTCAGCCAAATCGGACCATAAATGCGATTTTTGTAAATATAGCGACCCACGCGCCACCTAGCGGAATTTTTTTTTTAAGAAAATATTTCTTTTCAAGGTAGTAATACATGTTCCGAATTTCAGCCAAATCGGACCATAAATGCGATTTTTGTAAATATAGCGACCCACGCGCCACCTAGCGGAATTTTTTTTTTAAGAAAATATTTCTTTTCAAGGTAGTAATACATGTTCCGAATTTCAGCCAAATCGGACCATAAATGCGATTTTTGTAAATATAGCGACCCACGCGCCACCTAGCGGAATTTTTTTTTTAAGAAAATATTTCTTTTCAAGGTAGTAATACATGTTCCGAATTTCAGCCAAATAGGACCATAAATGCGATTTTTGTAAATATAGCGACCCACGCGCCACCTATCGGAATTTTTTTTTCATAATATTGCATTGTCATCGGGGTTATACATGCGTGCAAAATTTCAGATTAATCGGTTGACAGGAAGAGGGTGAAATTTGAATTACTAAATTTGACCCAAGAATAAAGAATAAATAATAAAACAAACGGGGTGAGCTAAATAAAACCGTTTAATAATAATAAAAATTAACAAAATTTTGCTTTGAATTGGTAGTTGAGTGTTCTGTCCCCTTTGGAGTTGTTGCTGTTACGCGAACGGAATACAACGTGAAATATACGCAAAAAAGATATAAACATACATACATATGTACATATATGCACAAGACTTTTGAAAATAAAAATTAGAAAGTTTTGATAAAACACTGAATTTTATTTTTCTCATTGCTGGAATTTCTTTAGTCGCAATTCGATGTGTAAAATTTATAAGCTGAGTATCAAAATTTGTGGGACCGTCGGCTACTTCACAATACGGCGGAAATAGTTCAATTCTTTTTTAAACCATGACGTAACTGGCGTAAAATGTTGTGCACCTGCGATTCTCAAAATCAGGAAATTTTACTTTTAAATATTTTGCAGTGTCGGTGCAAAACATTAACATGTTCCCGCTAACGGTCACAGAGTTCATTTGGTTGCTTATCAGAAAACTAAAGAAAAAATGCAAAATTCTCTTGAAGACTAAAAGAAGAAAAAAACTATAAAAACAAAAAAGAGCATATAGCAAATGTTCACCCGCCACACATTGTCAATTGGTATTCACAATCTTTTGGCTACTTAATTTATTCAATTTTTTTTTCTTGTTGGACATAAATTAAACGCTCTGTTTTTCCTTAAATTTGTATTAATCTGCGAATGTGTTATGTACCTATAAAAAACATCTTAAATACAGAAAGTGAATCGCAGCTAAGTTGGATACATCTTTAACCCTGCAGATTCATCCTGAAGTTTTGTATATTAACATCATCCTTGGTCATTTTCGCGACGTCTTATTTGGGTCTCGTATACACCGCAAACATTCATGAGGTGCGAAATTTATGTTATTGTTTTACTTGTTTAATTACATTGTGTGCACAGTAAAAAATCATAGTTTATTTCTAATATCATTTGGTATTTAATTTAATCATTTTTGGAATTAAATTTGAATTTTAATGCCAAAAAGTCTTGTTTTTAAACTGTGAGAAGTTTTACAATTTTATTTCTTCCAAAATAGTTTCAAAATAAAGTCTTGAAAAGTATTAATATTATCTCTAAAGAAGTTTAATCATTTATGGTTTAAAAACAAATCCTGAAAAGTATAAAAAACTTGCTATTTCTCAAATATAATAACCATCAAAGTATTTTTGGTTTGAACTCAAAACCAAAAAAAAAATATTATGAAAAAATTATTAGAAAAAAATCAAAATAAATCAAACAAAATTTTTCTAAAAGTGCAATCTACTAAAATAAATGGCCCGAATCGAATTTTTTACGCCTGATGAAATATGTAATTGTACCAAGTAAGTAATGCAGGAGCTTAATTAAATATCAAGAGGGTACATTTTGTTTTATTTTTTCAGTCTTAAGGCAGTTGAGGGTCTCTGTTTCAGTATCACTGCAAGAACCGCGATGGTGCCGAAATTTCCTTGGACATCTCCAAAATATTGGTGTAAAAGTTGACAATATGTACATATCGCACCCTAAATCATAAAGGGGCACAACTCAAAATTTTTCGAAATCGAGTTTTTTTCATAAACGGGTATACGGAACATATCTCTGTAGATTGCCAAAAAAAAAACTTTTGAATAACTGTCTCTTTCGACCGAAAAATAACCATTATACCTGGCCCTTTGCCATACAATTGCTTGTAATGAAAAAACGTTTTTTGGCTCTCCTGAAAATTTTTGAATTTTGAGTTGTGCCCCTTTATGATTTAGGGTGCGATATATATATCGAGACCTAACCGCCATAAAAGTGTATCCAACAAAATTATCGATTTCAGTTTTTTATGGAAATCAACAATTTATTATCACATGCATCAACTCTCAAAATTTCATAGCTGTGAAATGTGCAGTTTCGAAATTATAGGATAAATAAGTTTCAAGGCTACATGCAAACTGTATGCAAAACTGTGTCCTGTAAAATTTACTTTTTGTTGGATACACCTTTATGGGGATTTGGGCTCGATATAAAAGGTACTTTAGAGTTTGCTACCCCTTTTTTGGATTTTTATGTAACTAAACAATGATAACGTTATTCAATTACTCATTAATCTTTGGGATAATGGATTTTACGGTATATCCACTGGAAATTTTATGGGGGTTTATTTTTTAATCCAAAAAAGTATAAAATTTATTCAAACTTTGGATTGATCTTATACCATTTCAACTATTTTTAATACCATAAATATTTTAAAAATAATCAAAATTTGGTTTTGATTTAATTTCAAGAAAGTAATAATTTGACATCAAGATTAATTTCTGTCTCTCAATATTCTCTTCTTTTTTTTAAACCAGAATGGTTTTAAGTTTATGCTTTTTGGTATTGTTATATATAAATACCAAAATGGAATTAAAATTAAACTAAAATTTTTACTGTGTACCATACATACATACTTATTTAGCAATTCTAGTACGAAAAATTTCACAATAGAAATTGATTAAAGTAGAATATCCTAGGAACGCCTACGCCGATATGAAAAGTTATATGTCGTTGAAAACGGAATTAACTGGACATTGTTTCGAAATACTTTTGTTTATACAGTGGTTAACAAATTATTCGAGAAAACCATTATTAAAGATGAAAAAATTAAGGAAAAAATAATTTTGATATTATTTTTACAGTTATCTGTCATCTTTTCAACGACATCAAAATCATGCTGAGAGGATAAACAGAGAAAAAGTCATGGTACAATATAATAATACTAGTAAACCTGGTCACGCGATGCTGTGTCTTTCAATTACACTGTGCGACAATTTGAGGATGGAAGACCACTTATTGCTAAATTTAACAATTTTTTTTTACTGCCATTTTAAATTTGACTTCCCCTTAAAAATGGAAGAATATATATCGGCTTTAAGCCCATATATTCTTATTAATAAAATATAAAATTAAGCATATACATAATTATTGGTTATTTTTATTTTGCGTCGACCTAAATTTTGTATACAAAGAGTTTGTCCGAGGAGTCCCATAGTGATGTTTTAATGCGAATAATTTTCTAAAATATTTTATCCATATAGCTACCTCAAAAAGGTAATTTGTCGCACTTCTCTTTCTCTTACCCTTTCCTTTTTATTTGCGCTTCCTCTTCCCTTTATCCATTTTATTTTCCGTACTCTTCCTTCTTTAGCTTCCTTTCCTTCGCCATTTTCGTTCCTTTCATTTTCCACTCCCTTTTTTTTATTACAGCGCAAGACCTTTCATGACACTTAAAATTTGAAAACCGGACAAACTGTAGCGTAAAAATAAATTTTTGAACAGGTGGCAACCCTCTTTGTAAAAATTATGATAAATTATTCATTTTGAGTCAAATCACTTTCACATGACACCTCAAATCTAAAAATAAAAGAGACTGTAGCGTAGATATTAAATTGTGAATAGGTGGCAACCCTTTTATAAAAATTATAATAAATTACTTATTTTCACGCAAGGCCCTTTCATATTACACCTCAAATTTAAAAATCACACAAACTATAGCGTAAAACTGAATTTTTGAACAGATGGCAACCCTTGTTGTAAAAATTGTAATAAATTACTAATTTCCAGCTCAATCCCTTTCATATGGTTCCTGAAATTTATAAATCAAGCAATCTATACAGGACAATTAAATTTTTAAACAGGTGGCAAAAAACTTAAATCTTCCTGCACATCTACGGGGTCAATCCCTGTCATTTGACACCACATTTTCCAAAATCGGTATAACGGTGTAAAAGTTATGGTGCGTACAAAAAATCGCTTAGCGTAATATATATAAAGAAGATATGTATCTTTTTGGTTGTTTGTTTTTCCGACAGGGTAGGAATATGATGTATTGTGGAACGATTTTCCATCATCCCTGCACAAGGGATGACGGAAAATCGTTCCACAATACAAGATATGTATCAGTTAGCTTGTGAAAAAGGGGATTTTGGTCCCTAACTCCAGATTTTGTATTCGAAATTCTAAGTATACAGCAGGGTTGGGCATGATTCAACTAATTTTGAGAGCTATAAAATATTGAAATTGTGCTCAGTGTTGACCGGCTGATGAATATTCAAGAAAGGATCATCAGTGATTACTCAGCAGTGAAATATATTTACTGCATGCAGGGTATACAAAATTCAAGGGAAGAACATGTGCATTACAATAGTAGTAGTTGTAGATATTCAAGTTCATCTACTAGTTCGTTCTAGTTCACTTCCTAGTTCACCCCTATTTCAATTTCTAGTTCAACTCTAGCTCACTTCTAACTCACCTCTAGTTCACTTCTAGTTCGATTTCTAGTTCACTTCTAGTTCATCTCTAGTTCACTTCTAGTTCAGATATAGTTCACCTCTAGTTCACTTCAAGTTCAATATTTTTGAATCAGTCCAAACGCAAACCCTTCAAAATCTCAACAAACCTAAAAATGGACTTATGCCAATTTCAAAACTAACGACTCACATATACTCACATTGAGTGGTAGTTGCAAAATTTTAGTTTAATTTTAATTCCAATTTGGTATTTATATATAACAATGGCAAAAAGTAAAAAAGTAAAACCATTCTGGTTTAAAAAAAAATAAGAGAATATTGAGAGACAGAAATTATCCTTGGTTTCAAATAAATACTTTCTTGTAATTAAATCAAAACCAAATTTTGATTATTTTTAGAATATTTCTGGTATTAAAAATAGTTGAAATGGTATAAGATCAATCCAAAATTGGAATAAATTCTATACTTTTGTAATAATTTAAATGGTATAAGATTGTATACTTTTTTGAATTTAAAAAGAAACCCCCATAAAATTTCCAGTGGATATACCGCAAATAACCCATTATTCCAAAGATTAACCCTTTCGACCCCGCTCATAGACCAGCAGTTCGAAAATTTTTTCTTCATGATTTCCGTGCTTATTAGGCCCAAATTAGGGATTGCTGAAGATTTTAGACTTTTGGAATTATCGGGTCGTTAGTTATTGAAAGTTGCTTATAAGCAACTTTGGGCCGTTGAGGAAACATTTCAATCATTGGGTAATTAAAACAAATTTGTGATCATTAGGTTTTAAATCTTTATTTTATAAGAATATTAAATATGATATGACAAGAAACGATTTTTAATTGTGTTGGAACATAGATTACACCAGATTTCGCACATTTTGATAGTGGTGTTCCAATTTTACAGTGGCGATATCGGCCTCTTTCTTTCAATATTACCCAATGTAGGCTCCCATTATATCTTTTAAAATTTTTCGGGTCGTGAACTAATTTACGGCACTTGGAATTGGAGATTGATGCACAATCCGATGACGGAGTTGATGGTGTGTTATCTACTTGGTATTGTTCCAATATGTTTTCACTGGGAGGACCTCTTTTCCGCTGTACTGAGCTGGGTGATGCGGCATTTAGCAACTCATTTGCTATCTAAATATGAAATTTGATAAGTGGCATTTGTTTTGCGTTAGGCTCAACGATCTTGAGGTCCTTACGATACGAAAGCCAATATTTTTTAACGGCCGTTCCTAAAGTCCAGTAAAGTATTCGCATGCACCATTTAATGGACCGATGACTAAATTTATAAAGCTCCATTAGTATATCAGAGAGATGCACTCTTCCCATATGTTTGTTATATTACGACATAAGGGCTGGCCTACTTACATCAATAAATTATTTTTGGTTTTGCGCTCCAACGACGACAGGTACCAATTGGTTCATCCTCAACAAATGTAGATAACAATTGTACCGGTTTATTATTCAACCAGCGAACTGTGGCAATCCCAAATCATTTACTGAACCTTCCTCCTCGTCAACTTCCCACTCTTCATCAGAAGACAACCCTCAGTCAAATGCTAGAACTGCAGCTATGTCCGCTTCACAAAGACCTTTACGTTTTCTCATCTTTTTTTTACTACCACCGTTGCCCAAAGTTGCTTATAAGCAACTTCAGTACAAAAAAAAATATTGGGCTAAATAGTGCAACTTTTTCTGAAATATTATTTTACTTGCTTTTTATAGAATGTTATAGCTTTGAAACGGCATACTAATTTTTTTCAAATTCTATTTCGAATATATTTTTATTTAATTTTTAATTTTGCTCTACAATTTAGGCTCATGCGCTTCACTTGACTTCCAACTAAATAAACTTTGACAGTTATTATCATCGCAGCATAAGCGGAACTTTTTTAGTGTTTTTCTTTTCTTGGAACTACTAGTTATTAATTTCATGTATTAGTTTAAAACCTTTCAACCTGTTTGGTTAAAAAAAAGGTGCTGAAAATCGAAGTTGCTGATAAGCAACTTTGGGGTCGAAAGGGTTAATGAGAAATTGAATAACGTTATCATTGTTTAGTTACATAAAAATCCAAAACAGTAGTAGCAAACTCTAAAGTACCTTTTATATCGAGCCCTTATCCCTATAAAAGTGTATCCAAACAAGTAAGGAAGCCTAAGTTCGAGTGGAATCGAACATTAGATACTCAGCTGTATGTTTTCATTGTTTGTTTGCGTTTGATGGAAACACGGCGTATTTTACATAAAGCGAGTGCCGCATAAAGTGGGCGTAGCCGCGCCCATTTTCAAAATTTCTATCAGTCATCCAACTAAGCATATGAATATTATTCTTTGTGCAAAATTTCATTCCTTTATGACTTCGAGTTACAAAGATGTCACGTTACAAATTCCCAAAGGGTGTTCCAGAAATATCTTTGTTAAAAAGTAGGCGTGGTCATAAACCGATTTCAATAAATTTTTGCGTGTCTATTAACACAAGTTGTAAAAGTGTATAAACCAAGTTTCGTTATAATATCTCAATTATTTGTCGAGTTATAGGCTAAGAAATTTCGTATATTCCTTTGTCTAAAAAGAGCCCACGCACATTTTCCAAAATTTTTATATCTTTTGTTTCCGGTATATTGTGGAACTCATGCCACAAAATTTCAATGAATTATCTTTATATTTGACAAAGATATCGCTTAAAATGTTTTTATTAGGTCACTTTATAATACCCATATATAAAAGTGGGCGTGGTCGTCAAACCGATTTCGCTAAAATTTTGAACATGTATTACCACTAGTAATAAAAGTGTACACACCAAGTTTCGTGATTATATATAAATTATTTGTCGAGTTATGGGCTCAGAAATCTCCTATATTCCTGTTTCTAAAAAGAGGCGGTGCCACGCCCATTTTCCAAAATTTTTGTGTTTTTTGTTTTATGTCCATAGTTGGACTCAAGCGACAAAATTTCAATGATAGATCTTTATATTTGACAGAGATATCGCTTAAAATGTTTTTATTAGGCCACTTTATTAGACCCATATATAAAAGTGGGCGTGGTCGTCAACCGATTTCTCTAAAATTTTTAACATGTATTACCACTAGTAATAAAAGTGTACACACTAAGTTTCGTCATTATGTATAAATTATTTGTCGAGTTATGGGCTCAGAAATCTCGTATATTCCTGTTTCTAAAAAGAGGCGGTGCCACGCCCATTTTCCAAAATTTTTGTGTTTTTCGTTTTATGTCCGCAGTTGGACTTCTGCTATAAAATTTCAATGATATATCTTTATATTTGACAGAGATATCGCTTAAAATGTTTTTATTAGGCCCCTTTATAATACACATATATAAAAGTGGGCGTGGCCGTCAACCGATTTTGGAAATTTTTTGTCCAAATATTTCCCTAAGTAAGTATATCACGCGTACCGAATTTCATCGATATATTTTCAACGGTTTCTGAGTTATGACATATAAAACTTTCAAGGTTTGGCCCTTAATAAGTGGGCGTGGCACCGCCCATTTTCCAAAATTTCATCAAATTTCTTCCTAGGGGCCTGAGCTCAACACGTGGGTAAAATTTCATCGCTCCAGCTATATTAGTGACTGAGATACCAAATTTCCGATTTTTTCTATATAGGAAAAGTGGGCGTGGTCATGGTCCGATTTCGCCCATTTTCAATACCAACCGTCCCAGTCTCGATACCAACTTGCATTTCAAATTTCATCAAAATATCTCTATTTTTGCGCGAGTTAGAGTATTTACAGACGGACAGACGGACGGACAGACGGACGGACGGACGGACGGACATGGCTCAATCGATTTCTCTTTTCACCCTGATCATTTTGATATATATAAGTCTATATCTATCTCGATTATTTCATTCTGTTACAATCCACCGTTATGTGCTTAAAACTATAATACTCTGTGTACTAGTACAGCTGAGTATAAAAAAGTAAATTTTACGGGGCACAGTTTTTTTAATTTGTTTGTATGCAGCCTTGAAAATTATTTAGTCTCTAACCTCGAAACTGCACATTTCAAAGCTATGAAATTTTGGGAGTTGTGCATGTGATTTTGTGTCGATAATTTTGTTGGATACACTTTTATGGCGGTTAGGGCTCGATATATATACATATTGTCAACTTTTATACCAAAATTTTGGGATGTCCAGGGAAATTTCGCCACCGTCGCGGTTCTTGCAGTGATAGTGAAAAAGAGACCCTCAACTGCCTTAAGACTGAAAAAATAAAGCAAATTGCGATACGGTCTAATATGCATGTGTTAAGAATTGTTTAAGAAGTTTTCACAATGAAAATGTTCAAGCATTGAGAAGACATTTGACATTTCTTCAATTAGCAGACTTTGCCGATGTTATTTCAAAGTATGTAGTTACATATATATGTATGTTAATATGTAGAAAAGCGTAGGCGAAAGAAAAATTGTGTGTGTATGCAAAAATTAAGTGTTACAAATAAATATGACAAAACCAAGAATAACATACATTTCACCCAGAAAAATAAATATTAACACGATTCATGTAAAATTAACACGATCCATCTTTACACATAGAACAGCGAAAAATTCTTTCAAATTACACGATGTTTCAAACATGATTTTGGCTTTGCAAAGTCATCTGAAAATTTGGCAAATTCAACCTTTTTTGTTGTTTATACAACATGAAGCAATTTTAAAATATACACGATGATTCAAATATAAAATTTTATTCCTAAATGTCATTTAGAATTTGGTTTATTTAACATGATGATAGTGTCAACATAAACTAAAAAAAATGTTATAAATAAAGAACGTCCCAATTCTAGTGTTAATACAACATGAAACCAAATGTTAAAACAACAAAAACCAGATTTAACAATAAAAGTTGGTTGATATAAACGGAAAATTTTTCAAACATAAACGTCATTTGGAATTTTCGTTTATTCAACAAATATAATCTAAAAAAAATTGTTAAGAAAGAACGTCAAAATTATTTTGAAACATACACAATTTTTTGAACATTTGAAGTTCTGCTATTCGTATTTTTTTAACAAAAAGAAAATTTTGTGCCGTGGCAATGATAAAAGTTTAGCATCATCTGGCAGTGCGCGATAATGGGTTTTCGATTTATATTTTAAGTTTGCAGGTGACTTAAAAGTGGATTGCATTTTTGTTTCTAAGAGCCCGTGCACAATTGGGTTTGTCTGCTCCAAGTTTGATAGAAAAAACCTTAAAGCAAAGCGAAATTCCAGATGCTTGCTACAATTAACACTTTGACAATTTTCACTTCACTTCTTTGCTTTAATTTATAAACCTAATTTTTGGTGAAATATTTGGGGAATCTTCTTTTTTCTGCTTATTCGAATGTTATTTTTTACTTTTCTCTGTTCACTTCTCACGAAATTGCGCGAAATAGCTAAAATAAGGGCACAGCCAGACGATGCAAGAAATTACTTTCAGAAAGTGAAAAATTCAAATTTTTGTTTTTGTTTCTGTAAAAAAAAAAACAAATACAAAAATTTGAATTTTTCACTTTCTGAAAGTAATTTCTTGCGTCGTCTGGCTGTGCCCTAAGTGTAGATATACAAACATACACACACACACAAGGGGAGATGTTTGTCAAAGTGTAAAAAAGTTGAGACATGACTAACTTTATACTTTGCTTTACTCGCTTCGCCTCAATTGTGAACATGTCCCTTTGAAAAGCACATGCTGAACGGAACGGTCAAAGCAAAACTCTGAAGCAATGCGAGGTAGAAGTCAATTGTGCACAGGCTCTAAAAGTTTTTAATGTTCAATATTTTCTTTTTCCTCTTCAATACCACTAGGTGTTTTAGCGAATGGTGGTTTACGCGCAGCATCCACTGCATATACCATTGCTTTAGCGGCCAAACATTACTCAGTGCCAGGGATATTACGATACTACCGCGCATGTATGTATTTATAAACTATCGCCAGTCATTTTAAATGTCGTTTTAATGTTTTCCAAATTACACTATATGTATGTATTTTATCAAGCAATTTTAATTGTAATTATTTAAATATTAATGTGTTGTGTACTTTTTAATTAAATTAACTATGTAGACTCCCTGAAGAAGGCGATGACAACGCCGAGCCGCGTAGAAGAATAAAAGAAACTTTTCGTTTGCTTTTCTTCCAACCGGCCAAAAAGCTCTATTAACACATTATAAATGAATTGAAATCTATGGCATTAAATTGATACATATCGCCGATACATTTGTGTTCGTATGAGAAGGACGCTTTCAATTTGGTCGGCTGTGCGGGTGATGTACCACCAGAGCTTGTAACATTATTTACGTCGAATATGTATGTATGTAAGTGCTTTTGTGGTCGTCCTATATCGAGCGATACCGAAGCAGCTGCTTTATTGATCTAATGGTTATATATGTCATATCTTAAATATTTTTTTTTTAAATTTATAAAAATAAATTGTACAATCTACAAGCCTGTTTAGTTAATTTAACAATAAATTTAAGGTAAAATGAAAAAGATGTTATTGTTAATTCAACACGGCCATTTCGTGTTAATTTAACTATGTAGTTAAAATTGTAAAATCAACAGGAAAACTCAATACTTTTTAGTGTTAATTCAACAGTTATCATCCTCAGTGGCGTAGCTAGAGAATTTTTCGGGGGGGGGGGGGGGGGGTCACAGCCAATGTAAAAAATTTACCAAAATTAAAATTACCAAAAAAAACTACAATTTTTTTTACAAATGATAAAAATCGCTAGCTTAGAATGCAAATTGTGTAAGTCCTTTTTTAAAACTTTGTAGGAGAGACAAAAAACAAAAAAGAAAAAAAAAATCGAAATAAAAAAAAATTTCTGTTCATATAAATATTTTGGACTTACACAATTTTTTTCGCTTTTTGGACTTACACAATTTGCGTATCACTGAATAACAACGAGTAGAAATATGACAAGTATCCCAGACTTGTTTAGGGCGGTGCGTATTTGATTTTTCTAGCGTTCTACATAAAAATACACTTTTTCATAAAAGTGGACATACACAGTTTGCACTCTAAGCTAGCGAAATGTAATTTTTTCAGACTATAATTTAACATTTTAGTACACAAATATCGCTTATAATACATATATCAAACTCTTAAGGCCCTTGGCCACTTAAAATCTGGAATGTTAAGTGTATACATATGTGTGAGTGTCGGGTGATTGACGCAAATATCTAAAAGATTTGATTATCATCAACGCGAGCCCGAACATGAACGTGTAGCACGACGACTGCCGATTGCACTAACACACACAAAAAAACTCACACATACACACTGCTTGACATGCCAGATTGTCAGTTGCCAAGGGCCTTTAACTATACTTCAAAAGTAAGTCTCATATTCTCTTCTGGAAATCTACGCGCATAGGTAGATTTTCAAGTTTTATGCGCCCAAAATTGAATTTTGTAAAATTGTTACAATTACAAAAAAAAACATACCCACATATTGGAAATAGAATGGGGAACAATAATTCATTCCCGACCCCATACTCTGCACTTGCCACAGATGGTCGTAACTTAGCATATCTGAAGTTAATTTTTTTGTTTTTTTCTTACATATTTTTAAGTGCTAGTTTCAACTTGAATATTTATTATTTAAAGCATTTCATTTAAGTAATCGTGATGAATCCTAAATGTTCAAGTAATTATTAACACTTTTCAATATTATCCTTGGTTTCCAATAATTCTAAGTTTATAGTTTTAAGCTTTTAAAGTTGGGATATTTAAAAAAAAATTATCCCTCTTTTTCATGTTTAAAATTGGTTTTGTTTTGTTGCTCTGTCAGACTCAGTCAAATTAACCCTCGGACATGATATCTAGTACAATTAGTAGTTAGCCGACAAAAAATTACGTCGCACAAAGTCGCACTTCACTACTAGATGCAGGGTTTTTCATATCGCCCGTTTTATGCGATAGGGATTTAACTCGAAATTTTCGATTTCTGGGATTTTGCCATATATTTCAATAACTGGGTAGTGCCTTTGAGTCTAGTCTTATAAAATACTCAAAAAGTTAAAAATGGCCGAAATAAAAGTAATTTTGTAGTTAGCCGTAGAAGGAAACTATTTGAAATTATAAAACTTTATTTGCGTTTTCCCAAAAAAAAATTTTTTTTGAGTTAAATCCCTATTGCATAAAACGTGCGATATGTACCTACAATAATTTTCTTTTTGTGCTTTATATTTAATTTTAATGTTTATATTTCTAACGCATATCTTGGCTCGAAAGTAAGCCAGATATTTAGCAGCGATTATTGTTAACTTTTTAGGCAGTATTTTTAGTATTTCCAATTTTTCAAAGTTAAGTAAGTACTTATCATAAAAAGGGGCTAAGAATTATAAAGCTACATTTTTTAGAAGATTTTTGAGTATGCAATTTTGCAGCTCATTCAATTGTAATATAATAATATGCAACATTCAACTTTTTGAAAAATTTCATTGGATTTTCGGAAATTTTAATTGGAACGGTCTCGCGTACATATAACGCAAACACCCTACAGAAAAAAATTACTAAAATCGACGGAAATTTTTACAGCATTGAGAATAGCACTTTTTACACTAAAATTGGTTGGCTACATAACAGTACACTTAGAAATCTCCCCAAAATCTTCCATAAATTCTGGCCGCGCTTTGAAATTTTTAATCCACTTTTAGAAATTTCTACGATTTTTCGGATTTTCCATAAGCTTAGAAATCCTGCTTAAGGCGATTTTTATTGAAAAATTGTTTACATTTTTAAACGAAAATAAGAGAGTCAAATTTTCGACAGAACTGTGTGAAATAAATTTAAAAACTCTGGCGTATGATTTTTTTTTTGAGTCACTGTATATATTTTTCAATAAAATCGACTTTTAACTACATAGAGCCCTAGATACCCGGGTATCGAGCAATTTGATCTGATCGTTTTTGTTTGAAGCCCGTTTGTTGTTCAAATGCCCGTACAAACATTCGAGCATTCGAGCTTGCAAACAAAAAAATGTGTATCGGAAAAGCAAAAATAAAAAAAAACTACATATGTATAACGAAAAAAAAATAATAATAAACAAAAGAAAAAAACAAACTTCAAAATACCCGAATTGTTCAAATGCCCGTACAAACATTCGGGTAATAAACAAACAAACAACTCTTCGAGCATTTGAAAAACAACTGTTCGGGCTACTCGAAAATGTTCAAAAAAAATCGAGAGCTCTATTTTTAACACAAATTATTAAAATTTTGCATTAAACAAGCAATTTGGAATAGATGTACACAATAAAATATTTCTACCAATGTATGTGCTACGGTTATAAATAATAATTTTCTTATAGTATAATTTAGTTTTTTAATATTCCATTTTGACAGACATTAAGTAAAATCTCAAGTTCAGATACTCTTATACATTGCATATTTATTCCCATTATAGTTTATACTAATATTATTTGATTAAGATGATAAGTAATTGAAAGAAAAAATGAAATTTAAATAATTGGCGTTACTTTTCTGTTATTAGCATGTTAATAACAGCAGTACCGTATAATAACTGTAGCGTTTGTTGAGCCGTAGGGAAGTGCAGGAACCCTAGGAATTTTACCACAAAAGAGCGAATATAAGTACAAAGAATGTAAATTGTGGTAAAATTCCTGCGGTTCTTGCACTTTCCTACGGCTCAACAAACGCTAGTATTATAAGTAATACTTCGTGAAAAAGCGCTAAATTTCGAATTACCAATTTCGAAAAATTACTATTCTCATTGATTTTTTCCTGAAAAAGAAATGTATGCTAATAAAGTCAAAGATGGTTTTATGGTCCCCAAAACCGTTTATTGCATATGGGCAGAACATATGACTTCTCACAATTTAGACTGAAACCATTTATGAGAGCCCAGTCTTTTATGCGCGTTAGGTTGCTATTAAAGTTCGAACACAATTAGGCTGTGTTTACCAGATATCGCGACATGTATAATTGGATATCATCCGCATATGCATGACATTTTGCATGCTGACATGTACCAAAAATATCATTGACAAACAAACAAAATAGCAGTGGGCCCAAAATAGAGCCTTGTGGTACACCTGCCAAGAGTGGTCGAAGCTGAGAGAATTCACAACCAACTTTTACCCGCTGAGCCCTTCCAGCCAGATAGCTCCTCATAAAACGCACTGCAGATCCACTAAACCGAAAGAGTTTCTCTAGCTTGGAACACAAAAGTTCGTGGTTGATAGATTCAAATGCTTTGGAGAAATCTAATAAGCATAATAGAGTTAAATCATTTTTATCAAATGGAACGCGTATTTTGTCAAGAATTTTAATCATAACTGTCGAACAGCTATGCTTTGCCCTGAAACCAGACTGGAATGGTGATAGCAAGTTGGTGCTATTAACATGGAAGTAAATTTGTTCGGACATCAGAGATTCAAGGACTTTAGACAATGCTGTTAGAATACTAATTGGACGGAAGTCTTTGGGGCTACATGTAGTTTTTATTTTGGCGACAGGAACCACAGTTGAGACTTTCCACGCATCAGGGAAACACGAAGTTGTAAAACAGTGATTAATTATGTGCGTAAGAACCGGTAAGATAACTGGTAGAACAATTTTTATAAATTTAATGGGAATACCATCCTCTCCAGCTGCATTGGACCGTATCTTATAGACACACCTTTCCACATCTAATTCGGACACTGCACGAAACTCAAACATCTGATTTGTATGATCGATTGTACTTGGATAGATCGGAAGGGAAGAAGAACAAGAAGATGGCCGATTGGCAAACGCATCATTCAAAGCATCAGGCTTTAAATGACAGTCAACGTTGTCACCACCATGGACACGGAGATTCCTTAAGTTCTTCCACAGAACACCACATGGCAAAGAAGGGTTCAATTTTTTACTAAAAAACTTTCGTTTCTCGCATCTGATTGTCAGTTGCATTTTTCTTCCAAGCGGAGTAATGCTTATTACGTTTTTTCATTGCAATCTGTACCATTCTATTAAACCAGGGAGTCGAAGAGGTTCTGAAATTTCTAGCAATAACTGGGACATGAGCTTTAAAGGAACTTATGATAATAGAGTTCAGGAAGCTAAGCTTCTCATTAACTGAGCTCATACCCCAGCAAAGAGTCCAACTAATTTGCGAGAGTTCATCAAAAAGCCTTTCCACATTTAACTTGCGGTAATCAAAATGGGTGCATACTTTTTCCACTAGACTGTGACTTTTGAGGTCAATATCAAAGGAGCAGAAAATCAAGTCGTGATCCGATACAAACGACAACTGATCGAACTTCAAGACAAGATCTTGGTCAGATACCATAAAGTAATCAATCAGACTCGGACGACAATTGCTGCCATATCGAGTAGGTATACTTACATTGCTGGTAATTTGCTGGTAGTTGGATGGGTCCATAGATATTACCGGCTAAGGGTTATTTTTTTTAAAACGTGGCGGAAGGCCGCCAACGGGAAAAGCTGTTCTACATACAAATTACTTTAACAAGGAATATCTCCTGAACTATAAGCTTCCGGTAGGTGAGACTTTTGTTTTTGTTTTTCTCGGACCTGGTTCCTTAATATACAGCCAACCCTTTTGGTAGGCAGATTGAAATAAAAGTGTTCGTTCATGTTGAGTAAAATTTTTGTAAATTTGTTGGACTGTGTAATCTATTAAAATAACTCAAATGGACATACCTATTCACATATTTATTTGGCGTTTCAGATTCGCCATCCAATAAGCGAGGTCGGATCGAACAAAAAGTTCGAACCCATAATGAGTAGTAGACATACTCGCTAACTGGTCCATAAAAATTTCCCTCTGCTCGCTATTATTCACATATAATTCTGGCAGATAGAAATTTATAGCGAGCAGGGAAATGGTGAATCGAAAGCGGCTATTATTAATTTATATAATATATTATATATTTACATATGTAAATAAAAAAAAATGAATTCTACAACAGACATTCTGCGTTAAAAATGGATTTATATTTGATATTAACCTTGTCAACAAATTCGTTTTAAAAAGGTGTCATTGTTAAACCATCAATAAAAGAGCTTTTATTTAACATTAAAACAATTTCAAATTGACATTTAAATTGTGTTTCAAATAATCTTCACTAGAAATTAACATCGACCAATAGAACATTGAATTAAAATTTTACTTGTTCTTTCATAATAGAATGTGTTTAAACTGTCAATGTACTGATGCCTTATCCACTCACATGATATGTTAAATTGGCAATCGTCACAGTCGTATTAAATATACATGCGCTTGTTTTCATTGTAATATTTGTAAAATCCGAAAACGGCAATTATTATAGTCGATACAACAATTTTGAAAGTAGGCGGACTATCTTGAATGTTTTTTATTGAGCTGACGTCGTTGTTGTTGCTTTTACGTTGTTTTTTCCCTCAGTGTACCTTGAATGCCAAGTAGATTCTAATGAAAACTGTTAAGAAACTAATTTAAGATAAGCTACTTAAGAAGGGAGATGTGACAGTTGTGATTATCTATAGCTGTCATCCCTATGTAAGTCGATACTGATTATAAACTGTCATCTCTATATACACATGTATAACTATGATCACTATATATTGAACAAGCGATGAATAAAGACGTAGAATAAGCGAACACCACGTGTATTATTTATTAGATCATTAACTGTTCACCGTTTCTCGCTTTAGTACTGTATATCAGGTAGCAGGTAGTAATGGGATAAGTGTTATTCAATTGGGTTGATTTAAGCCTATATGTGACTGGTCGGTAATTAGGCGCATTTGGACTACTTAGCTTATAATTTAAAATTTTCATTTTTGGAGGACGAATATACTTTCATTAACCCCCCTCAAACGATTTAAGTTCATTTCAGTAAAAAAAGCATTCTAAATTACTTAAAAACCTGACGTGACAGGACTTTTTCAGTATGATTTTCGTAATCAGCGCCAAAATCCATTAAAATCAATCCTAAAAGGAGGATTTCGTTGCCGACCAGTGTAATAAGTTATTTGAAGAAGGTGTTCCAATCCGAAAAAATTCGACTACCTTAACTTCATTCAAGGTAAAGTTCGACCCTCAGTATTGTGAAAAATTTAGATTTAAACACTATAATCACAGATTTAAAAAAACACTTGAAGTAAATAGCGATAGCATACATTTTGTCTATATAGCCACAGCGCAACAGGACAGATTTCTTAACCCTGCTGAGATAACATTCGTCTGCCAGACGTTCGCCTTTTGAATTTCCTTCTCTCTCTCACACAATAATGAAAAGTGACACCATCGCTTTCAGTTTTCTTAGTTTTTATCTGTAGCTTGCCAGTGAGGGTTTTTATACTCAGCTGTACTAGTTCATAGAGTATTATAGTTTTAATCACATAACGGTGGATTGTAACAGAATGAAATAATCGAGATAGATATAGACTTATATATATCAAAATGATCAGGGTGAAAAGAGAAATCGATTGAGCCATGTCCGTCCGTCCGTCCGTCTGTAAACACTCTAACTCGCGCAAAAATTGAGATATTTTGATAAAATTTGAAATGCAAGTTGGTATCGGGACTGGGACGGTTGGTATTGAAAATGGCAGTGTTTAAAAAACTGCAGTCGGAATTAGCAAAAGTCGTGAAATGTTTGATTTTATTTGATTTTGATATTTGTCGCTTTTTAAAATGACGATTTTGCCTGATTTTGATTTTGTGCTGATTTCATATTGCTCAAAATCAAAAGCGGCCTGATTTCAAAATGAACCATTTTGCCTGATTTTGATTTTGTGCTGATTTCATATTGCTCAAAATCAAAAGCGGCCTGATTTCAAAATGAACCATTTTGCCTGATTTTGATTTTGTGCTGATTTCATATTGCTCAAAATTAAAAGCGGCCTGATTTCAAAATGAACAATTTTGCCTGATTTTCATTTTGTGCTGATTTCATATTGCTCAAAATCAAAAGCGGCCTGATTTCAAAATGAACGATTTTACCTGATTTTCATTTTGTGCTAATTTTGATTTTGTGCTGATTTCATATTGCTAAAATGAAAAGCTGCCAAATATCAAAATTAGCGATTTTGCCTGATTTTCATTTTGTGCTAATTTTGATTTTGTGCTGATTTCATATTGCTAAAATCAAAAGCAGCCAAATATCAAAATTAGCGATTTTGCCTGATTTTCATTTTGTGCTGATTTCATATTGCTAAAATCAAAAGCAGCCAAATATCAAAATCAATGCTTTCACAGTTTTGCTATTTACGCTTACATGCGCAACAATCAGGTCGCTTTTGATTTTGAACAATATGAAATCAGCGCAAAATCAAAATCAGGCAAAATCGTTCATTTTGAAATCAGGCCGCTTTTGATTTTGAGCAATATGAAATCAGCACAAAATCAAAATCAGGCAAAAATTGTTCATTTTGAAATCAGGCCGCTTTTGATTTTGAGCAATATGAAATCAGCGCAAAATCAAAATCAGGCAAAATCGTCCATTTTCATATTTTTTATACTCAGCTGTACTAGTACACAGAGTATTATAGTTTTAATCACATAACGGTGGATTGTAACAGAATGAAATAATCGAGATAGATATAGACTTATATATATCAAAATGATCAGGGTGAAAAGAGAAATCGATTGAGCCATGTCCGTCCGTCCGTCCGTCTGTAAACACTCTAACTCGCGCAAAAATTGAGATATTTTGATGAAATTTTAAATGCAAGTTGGTACCGAGACTGGGACGGTTGGTATTGAAAATGGGCGAAATCAGACCATGACCACGCCCACTTTTCCTATATAGAAAAAATCGGAAATTTGGTATCTCAGTCACTAATATAGCTGGAGCGATGAAATTTTACCCACATGTTGAGCTCAGGCCCCTAGAAAGAAATTTGATAAAATTTTGGAAAATGGGCGGTGCCACGCCCACTTATTAAGGGTCAAACATTGAAAGTTTTATATGTCATAACTCAGAAACCATTGAAGATATATCGATGAAATTTGGTACGCGTGATTTACTTACTCAGGCAAACGATTGGACGGAAAATAGTTAAAATCGGTTGACGCCCACGCCCACTTTTATATATGTGTATTATAAAGTGACCTAATAAAAACATTTTAAGCCATATCTCTGTCAAATATAAAGATCCATCATTGAAATTTTGTCGCATGAGTCCAACTATGGACATAAAACGAAAAACACAAAAATTTTGGAAAATGGGCGTGGCACCGCCTCTTTTGAGAAGCTGGAATATACGAGATTTATGAGCCCATAACTCGACAAATAATTGATATATAATGACGAAACTTGGTGTGTACACTGTTATTACTTGTGGTAATACATGTTGAAAATTTTAGCGAAATCGGTTGACGACTTTTATATATGGGTATTATAAAGTGGCCTAATAAACACATTTTAAGCGATATCTTTGTCAAATATAAAGATAATTCATTGAAATTTTGTGGAAAGAGTTCCACAATAGACCGGAAACAAAAAATTGACAAATTTTGGAAAATGGGCGTGGCACCGCCTCTTTTTAGACAAAGGAATATACGAGATTTCGTAGCCCATAACTCGACAAATAACTGAGATATTATGACGAAACTAGGTTTATACACTTTTAGAACTTGTGTTAATCGACACGCAAAAATTTATTGAAATCGGTTATGACCACGCCTACTTTTTAACAAAGATATTTCTGGAACACCCTTTGGGAATTTGTAACGTGACATCTTTGTAACTCGAAGTCATAAAGGAATGAAATTTTGCACAAAGAATAATATTCATATGCTTAGTTGGATGACTGATAGAAATTTTGAAAATGGGCGCGGCTACGCCCACTTTATGCAGCACTTGCTTTATATAAAGTACCTACACCGTGTTTCCATCAAACGCAAACAAACCATGAAAGCATACAGCTGAGTATCTAATGTTCGATTCCACTCGAACTTAGGCTTCCTTACTTGTTCATATTGATTAACTGCGACTTCTGAATTTTTAAAAGCGGAATCAAAATCAAAATCAACAGAAATGAAACTTATGCCAGTTTTTTAAACACTGGAAAATGGGCGAAATCGGACCATGACCACGCCCACTTTTCCTATATAGAAAAAATTGGAAATTTGGTATCTCAGTCACTAATATAGCTGGAGCGATGAAATTTTACCCATGTGTTGAGCTCAGGACCCTATGGATAACTTTGGTGAAATTTTGGAAAATGGGCGGTGCCACGCCCACTTATTAATGGTCAAATATGGAAAGTTTTATATGTCATAACTCAGATACTATTGCAGATAAATCGATGAAATTTGGTATGCGTGATTTACTTACCTAGGCAAACACTTGGATGGAAAAATGTTAAAATCGGTTGACGGCCACGCCCACTTTTATATATGTGTATTATAAAGTGACCTAATAAAAACATTTTAAGCTATATCTCTGTCAAATATAAAGATTATCACTGATATTGTGTCCAATAAGTTGAACTATGGACATAAAACAGAAAACACAAAAATTTTGGAAAATGGGCGGTGCCACGCCCACTTATTAAGGATCAAACAGTGAAAGTTTTATGAGTCATAACTCAGAAACCGTTGAAGATATATCGATGAAATTTGGTATGCGTGATATACTTACTTAGGCAAATGTTTGGAGTAAAAATTGCCAAAATCGGTTGACGACCACGCCCACTTTTATATATGGGTATTATAAAGTGGCCCAATAAAAACATTTTAAGCGATATCTATTATATAAAAATAAGTCGCATTTTCCTCCCTGATGATTTAACTCCAGAACGGCTGGACTGAATTAAGAGAAATTTTGCACGTAGTTTTCGATTGAGCCCGACATGGTTTATGGCCAAAAAAAGTATAAGAATCCGGGAAGGTTTTGGAGATATTCCACAAAATGTGGACCAGGGTAACCCTATAACGGGTTCGTACGATATGGGTATCAAATGAAAGGTGTTGATGAGTGCTTGAACATGGTGTAGTTATTGGTCCCATATAAGACCCGATATTCGAGGTATTTCCTGAAATATGAACCAGGTGTGACCCCAAACGGGTTTCTACAAAATGGGTATCAAATAAAAGGTGTTGGTGAGTATTTAAAAAAGAGGTGATTTTCAAGTCCCTATGCGACCCGTTTTCCGAGATATCGAACAAAATGTGGACCAGGGGTGACCCTAGAAAGTCTGGATTGATAGAATAGGCATAGGGATAGGGCTAGAGATATGGATAGGGATAGGGATATGGATAGGGATAGAGATATGGATAGGGATAGGGATAGGGATAGGTATATGGATAGGGATAGGGATAGAGATAGGGATAGGGATAGGGATGGGGATAGGGATAGGGATAGGGATACTGATAGGGATAGGGATAGGGATAGGGATAGGGATAGGGATAGGGATAGGGATAGGGATAGGGATAGGGATAGGGATAGGGATAGGTATATGGATAGGGATTAGGGATTAGGGATTAGGGATAGGGATAGGGATAGGAATAGGAATAGGAATAGGAATAAGAATAGGAATAGAAATAGAAATAGGAATAGGAATAGGGATAGGGTTAGCGATAGGAATAGCAATAGGGATAGGGATAGGTATAAGGATAGGGATAGGGATTAGGGATTAGGGATTATGTATTGGGGATTAGGGATAGGGATAGGGATAGGGATAAGGAATGGGGATAGGGATAGGGATAGGGATAGGGATAGGGATAGGGATAGGGATAGGGATAGGGATAGGAATAGGAATAGGAATAGGGATTGGGATAGGGTTAGCGATAGAAATAGGAATAGGGATAGGGATAGGGATTAGGGATTAGGGATAGGGATACGGCAACACGGGACTTTTCCTTTAGGCTTTATACGAATAGATTTTAGGCAGAACAACGTCTGGCGGGTCAGCTAGTATGATATAAAAATTTTTTAGATATTGCAAAAACTTTTGGAGGACCCAGGTTCATCGGAAATCGTAACAGGAACAGAAAACCAACTCCTGGAGGATAATGTAAGAAGCGATATAAAAAAACTGCGATAAAACATCAAAGCAATGTCAGGTCTATTTTAATCTTATTCCAACTTCCGATAATCACATCTTCGTGTTACCTCAACCAATTCTTAGCGGCAAAAACAAGCCATGCTTATTGGGAAGGACAAAATACTGGACGAGTTTCCGAAAAAAAATATTTTTAATTGGCCAGGAGCCTTTCTCCACAATATAAATCACTTCATGATTCAATTTCGTATATTCTTTATTGAAGAAACAATTTCCGAAACTGCACAGTGGGCAAATGTTGTTGTTAGTGATACATATTCCGGAATATTGAAATATATATACATATGTATCTCTAGCACTAATTGGTAATCATACCATATCAGCAGCACCAAAGAATAATCACTTAACACTTATGCTATGAAAGTGAACTTAAGTCTTCTTCTGATTTTTGTCCACAGAAAGTTCGTCTTATGTCAAAAATATCATGCATATTATGTAGGTCTAACACGCATGCATATTATGTGGAGAATACTACAAAAAAGTGTACACTCGAAACGCTGATTAAGAAAAAAACCCAATACTTGGGTTTTTAATAATCATAAAAATTTGTTGGTGTTTGTCCGGACTGGATTAGAACCCGAGACCTCTGGTATAGCAAGCAATCACTCTACCCACTACACCACAGCGGCCGCAAAATAGTTAACCTTTTTCAAAGAAAATATACAATTAAAAGCCACCACTAGTGTCTTTGTAAACAGTTTAGTCAGTTTTAAGTTAGATGCACTTCCTGCAGGGTATGTACATATCAGAAGCGGGCGCTTCATACAAGCTGAGAAGCCCGGCTTGCGTACATATTTTCGTTCATTTCATTTTACAAATTTCTTTAAAATCTGGTTATTTTACGTTTTAAATGCGTTTACTATTTAAGTTCTCAATAATATAGCCCCCACTGTACATCCGGTGCCTAAAAGCATGCTAAGAAAATAGCGCAAATACACCACCAATCCACCTCACAATGTGTATTTTGTTTGTACAGCCAATCACAACACAGTGAGCATGCTTTAACGTTTCCACACATTAGCTTTTACGTGGCTTTCAAAACAGAAAAACATAGCTTGTTTTCTCGCTTTCTCTAAGGAGAAATCAATTGCTTATTTTCATACTTAAATTGAAAAAAAACTAGCAAAACACTTTTTTATTTTTCACATGAAATTTGTATGGGGATGAGAAGCTGGCTTCGGCATTCAACAGTATTCACAGTCATATGCATATTTGATATTTTCGTTTGCATGTACATACTTATGTACATAATTTCTTACATGTACATGTACATGCAAACATAAATATCAAATACCAGATTATAAAAGCGTTGATTGTGATTTTTGGCGACTATTGGCACAATATCAAGATAATTTTAAAAAGCGACGGAAATCAAAATCAAATAAAATCAAACATTTCACGACTTTTGGTAATTGGACCTCAGTTATTCAAACACTAAAGCACCCATTTTTTAGATATTAGATAATAAGCAAATACACTTGCTACTGCTGAAATTTCCGTCAGTATAAGGAAATTAAAAATACCTCTGCGCTTTTGTGTGAGATTTCCCTATAAGTTTAGCGTCATCAATCAAAACGTGGACCCGGCTGACCCTCGAATGTTTCTGAGCGATATTGGTAGCAATTGGTCTTGATGAGGACTCCAACATACATAGAACTCTTTTAACTGTGATGCCTTGGCCGGGTCTCCAGATATGGGTCATAACGTGGACCCAGATGGTCCTCGAATGTTTCTGTGAGATATTGGCATCAAATGATGAAGAATTCGAGATAGAACTATTTTAATTGTAAGGGCTAGGCCGGGCCCCCAGATATGGGCCAAGACGTATTTAAAAATAATGTAAATACTAGGGCTCTAGATACCCGGGCATCGAGCAATTCGATCTGATCGTTTTTGTTTGAAGCCCGTTTGTTGTTCAAATTCCTGTACAAACATTCGAGCTTACAAACAAAAAAAATGTGTATCGGAAAAACAAAAATAAAAAAACTACATGTAAAGAAAAAAAAATAATAATAAACAAAAGAAAAAAACAAACTTCAAAATACCCGAATTGTTCAAATGCCCGTACAAACATACGGGTAATCATGGTGGAATAAACAGGTGACGTAAATAGAAGAGTGCAACACTATTCTCAAATAGTAAGCTCTTTGAAACGGTAGGGTTGCATTTCCAGAGGGAAAATGGGGGAAAATGTAGGGCTAAATTGGCCGGATCCGGTCCAAAAAGGGGAGTAAATTATTTATATATTTGTCTTACTGTTAAAGGTAAAATACTATATATTATATATATATACTATATTATATATATTATTTACAATTCTTAAGAAGCTTTTATTCACTCTTGAGATACAAAAAAAAATTGGTGAACTGCACCGTTTTCTACAACGGGCGTAGCTTGTTTTTGGCATTTTTGAAATGATGGCGCGAAAATTTAAATTTTAACGATTTTTTCTTCATAAATAATAAGATTGTCAAAGGAAATAAAAATGTTACAAAACAACTATTGTTTTAAATTTTTACAAAAAGTCGCTTCTTCATACACCTAAAATACACATAAAAACAACACTTTTTTGGGATCAACTGGGGGCAACATTGGAATTTCATTTTCAAAGAGCCGAATGACAGGAGAAAGAGGAAAACAGAATGAAATAGCTGCCTACTTACGTCACCTTGTTATTCCACCATGACGGGTAATAAGCAAACAAACGAGTGTTTGAACATTTGAAAAGCATTTATTCGGGCTACTCGCAAATGTTAAAAACAAAAATCGAGAGCTCTAGATCAAAGTCAATGACGGAACGCAATCAGACTTTTAGATAATACAGCAAAGAAAATTACGTAAGTGGCTAATGTTTATGCTTCACACATACATGGGCTTGCCCAGACAATTTATGCTAGGTCCGCCACTGGTACATATGTATGTATGTATAAGGTCGTAGAGTCTGATGGTGATTAATGCCGTTACTGATGATTTTGTTGCTACCTTTACATAATCCAGTCCCACTGTTTGTTGTTTTTTTTTTTGGTATTGCTGTCGAATGACATTGGTTTGATATACGAATATTTTTTTTTCTTTTTCCATCCACTGCGATTGAGATTGGTGATGTTGATGCTGACAGTTACTGTGATTTATTAACCTCAGCACACATTTAACTCATTTTTGTTTTTCCGTTATTTGGTTTAGGTATTGTAGTTACATCGGGAGGGAGGATACGTTTATTACATAAGAATGGCTCTTTTATGTATGTAAGTGATAACGCCCAGAAAACAGACTCGTAAGCCTAAGCTGAAGCTAAGTTGTTAAACTGGAATACGCTGGCAGCGCTGCTTTCTGCACTCATTCTCTCTGCTATGCTCCAAGGGAATTGAGTTTTTATGAGCAAAGAGAGTACACTCTGTGGCAAACGTAAAAACTGCGTATTGCAGATTTTTGTTTCAGTTTAAAATGTGTACTGACATGCAATGAAGTGTTTGGTTATGTGCGCACGCTTATCTCATTTCGATATATGTATGTATTAGAGGTCGGAAACTATCGATAGTCAGCACCATCGATAGTGTACGATAGTTTTTTGCAAACTATCGATAGTATATCGATAGTTGACGATAGTTTCGGGTGATTTGGGAGAGTCTACGGCTACGCTCACACTGTAACCGCCTTTGCCGTCCGGCAGCAAACACATCCACAAACACATCTGTTTTAAATGGACTCACCCGATTTCACCCGAATGTAAACAAACTTTGCCCACCTGTCCTGGTCTTATTCTTACCAATACATGAAAGTAATGGAAGATAATCCAATAAAACTTTTTTCAGTACATTGTTTTGTTTTATTTATTTATTAGCCATTTATTCTTGTTCAAAAAAATTAATATATTAACCAGAGGTCATAACAATTATAACAAATAAATATAAAAATCACTTGATAAGAATTATTGAGCAATGGAAAAATTTTTCCATCATCAATAACAATTACTCAAAGATCGATATTTTTTCGATCAGATCATAATTTTTATGTGCAATTGATATTTTTTTCGATGTTCCATAACAATTTCTGGATGATGGATATTTTTTAGATCAGCTCATAATTGTTACTAGCAATTAATATTGTTTTCGATCTTCCATAACAATTACTGGATGATGGATATTTTTTAGATCATCCCATAATTGTTATAAGCAATTTATATTTTTTCGATCTTCCATAACAATTACTGGGTGATGGATATTTTTTAGATCAGTTCATAATTAATTAAGACTCGACCAAATGATAGCCCTAGCCAAGCGCTTTCATTTGATACCCATTTTGCGGTGTTCGGTATTCTATATTCGTATTCCGTATCCATATTTATCCGCTTTTCCACAATTATGAGCTGACTCAGTTATCGATAAATTTATCGAAATATATCGTAGTCCAAATAAAACTTGGGGCCATCCCCTTTCGTTTGATACCCATATTGTAGTGTAATTTTAATGTTTTTGGGTAATCACATTTTACAACCGATTGTTCATATATGTATGGACATTTTGGGGTATAACTTCTCCATTAAAGCAGCTAAGGGCATGAAGTATTTGTACCCATATGGACTAGTGCTGGAAAACCATCGGTAGTGGTCCCATCAATTGACCATCGATAGTTTTAAAGGCAAGCATCGATAGTATCGTTGGTTTAATATATGTACGTAGGTGGCCCGTTAAAGGGAAATGTGGTACTCTAATATTTCATGCATATATACATACATACATATGTATGCATGTATGTACTTACGTTCCCAGACTTAAAAGAAAAATATAAATTTTTATTAGAAACATATTATAATATTAATAAAAAACCAAAGTTTATGTAAAAAGTTCAATACAAAAAATAAGTCAATAACAATTCAAAGTAAGAATACTACATACATACATTTGTACATATACAGTTGTCCACAAAATAATAGCAGAGCCGAAATCAAAACCTTAATTACTCAATTCTCAATAAAAAAAACCTAATGTAAACAGCTAATGTAAAAAATTTACCAAAATTAAAATAAAAATTACCAAAAAACTACAATTTTTTTTACAAATGATAAAAATGTAATTTTTTCAGACTATAATTTAAAATTTTAGTACACAAATATCGCTTATTATACATATATCAAACTCCTAAAGCCCTTGGCCACTTAAAATCTGGACTGTCAAGTGTCAGTGTATATGTGTGAGTGTCGGGTGATTGACGCAAATATCTAAAAGTTTTGATTCCTATCAACGCAAGCCCGACAACAACAACGTGTAGCACGACGACTGCCAATTGCACTAACACACACAAAAAACTCACACATACACACTGCTTGACATGCCAGATTGTCAGTTGCCAAGGGCCTTTAACTATACTTCAAAAGTGTGACTTACTTTTGAAGTATAGTTAAAGGCCCTCTCTTCTGGAAATCTACGGTTATAAATAATAATTTTCTTATATAATTTAGTTTTCTAATATTCCATTTTGACAGACATTAACTAAAATCTCAAGCTCAGATACTCTTATACATTGCATATTTATTTCCATTGTAGTTTATATTTGACTAAGGTGATAAGTAATTGAAAGAACATTTGAAATTTGAATAATTGTATGCTGGAAAAAATAATTACAGTAAATTCTATTAATTAATATAATTTAATTTATTGAAATCGCAGATTGATTTTCCTACATATGTTTTTGTGTCAATCTGTGAATAACTTCTTCCACTGTGATATCGATATTTCTGTTAATGCTCATTAGGGTAAGTCCGTTCAGCCTATCCTCACCAGTTCAATTTCTTATCCAATGTTTTATTGACATTTTTGGCGTTACTTTTCTGTAATTAGCATGTTAATAACAGCAATACCGTATAATAATCGTAGCGTTAGTTGAGCCGTAGGAAAGTGCAGGAACCGTAGGAAATTTACCACAAAAGAGCGAATATGAGTAAGAAGAATGTAGATTAGGTTAGGTTGCGTTGGCTGAGGTCTGAAGACCCCTCACATAGACCACATATGGTCCTCAGTGTTGCCAACATACAGGAGGCATTATGTTATTATATTACACTTGGAATGCAGGTCTTCGCACGTTTTAATATTTTTTGAATTTCCCGGTCCGCAATGCTCTCTAGAGACGTAAAGTACGCAGAGCCGAGACAGTTAAATCGTAGTCTGCCGAAAGCTGGACATTGGCAGAGAAGGTGCTCCAGAGTGCCTACAGCATCGTCCTCATTGCAAGCTGTACACGCCTGACTCTGCACCAATCCCATTTTGAACGCATGAGATGGTGTGAGACAGTGCCCTGTTAATAAGCCGACGGCCAGTCTGCAGTCTGCTCTGGGAAGTGTAAGTAGGTAGTTTTTAGCTTTATATGACCGAAGTATGATTTTGGCGATCTTGCAGGATGGCAGGGTCTCCCACTGGGAATCGCCTTTACGCATCAATACCTGATCTATTTGAGTTTTTTGGAAATTTAGAGAAGGGAAAACGTCTTCCGCATTTACTTGCGCTAGTGATGCCCCGGCTTTAGCTAGCGAGTCCGCCCTCCCGTTTCCTTCGATTCCCTGGTGCCCGGGAGACCGGAGACTGAGGACGTTAGCAGCTGAAAGTTCCGCCGCCTTTGAGGCAGCATAAACCTCAGCTTGAAAGAGACTGCAGTAGTCCGGGAGTCTAAAAGATTTTTGTATACCAAGCTCCGAGCAAAATACTGCAGCTCTCACCCTTTCGTCCTACTAAGATCTAGAGCTGCAAAACCATCGATAGTCGGACCACTCGATAGTTTCGATAGTCGAAAAAAAACTATCGATACTATCGATAGTTTTTTATGAATATTTCACTAAAATAAAAAGAGGGATGGTTTTGTTTACAGTTTTCTTTCAAAAAAGTCTTTAATTTTTTACGCAAAACAATTATTAAATAAAAGATCAAATAAGAATTATATACTTCACTTACACTGAGAGAAAAATCAACCAAAAGTTGGTTAATAGTACTAATTTCACACTTGAAATGGAATCAATGTGAATTTTGTTTAATATTACCATTACCATTGTTGATATATTAGACAGTGTTTTTGGTTATATTAACCATGATATTTGTTGATATAACAAAATGTCGTTCAAATCTTCAACCAATTTCTTGTTACTATTAAACAATTTGTTGTTATAATTTTATGCCAGTAGCAGTACTGCTATGTATGATCTATAAGAGAGTGTTAATATGTTAACTGAATAACAAAGAAAATTCCTAATACTCACTCTCTCGCTCTCTACAATTCGGGTCCAGCCATTCAACTTCGTCAAGCACAAACGGTGTTGAAGGCGATGGTAACAACAGAGCCGAAGCCATAAAGCTTCGTAAATATTTTTACTTTTTTTTTAGATATGAATTAACCAATATTTTCGTTAATATAACAAATATACACGTTGGGGAAACCAACTTTCTGTTTGATATTGATTGTTACCAAAATATTGGTTAATGGTACAATGAAAATGTACATATTACATTTTTTCCTTTTGGCATGAATAAATCAACCAATAAAACATTAACCAAGAAGTTGGTTGAAAAAACCATTGTACTTTTTTCTCTGTGTATGTATATAGCATTTTCTGGTTAAATTAAACCTTATATAAGTGAATATTTTAAAAAATATAAATACACGCGCGCCATCTGTTGGAGCATAGCGGTGGTTATAACCTAATCTCATTAGTAAATATGTTGCATATATTTAGACAGCAGCTAGAAATTACATACATACATACATACATACATACATACATACAGGTGAAACTGGCGTTTTCTTTTCTCGAAATAATGTTGCCCTGTTTGATTTTCTTAGCTAGTTTGTATGTTTGTCTGGTCCTTTCACCAAATATTGACCTCTAACTAAGTAAGAGGGCACCCTTATCTACAAATTCAGCCGTTTTATAGAAAGTCAGGATACGTAATTCGATAATTGGGATATAGGAGGGCAACATTTTTTCGTAGAAAAGAAAACGCCATAATAAAAGTGTGTTAAAAAGAGGGATGGTTTTGTTTACATTATCCTTTTCAAAGTCTTTATTTTTTTTTTTAACGCATTACATTAATTAATTAACAAAAGAACAACAAATAGGAATTAAATACTTCACTTATATATATAGCATTTTTTAGTTAAATTAAACCTTTTTCAATTTAAAATTTGCACTTGATTTGAAAAAGGTTTCATTTGACTTGAAAACGCTATAGTAATAAAACTAAAAGTAGTACATTTTTCGTTTAGCATCTTTGGCGCTGACTAGTACATAAGGCACTTTGTTTATACATTTCATTAATGTAAAATACCGATAATCAAAAGGTACACTGTTTAAACATTACATTAATGTAGAATACACTATGCTTTAAATAAATCAAAAAACAAAAAAATACGAAGAATTTCAGTTATGGGGGAGGATAGGGTGGTAGCTCAATGGGATAGACGTTGGACTACCAATCGAAACGACCTAAGTTCGATTCTCGGTTGAGGCCGCTGGAAGAAGTCTGATGAGGGGATGTGGTGGTCTCCGAAATGGATCCATAACTTCTACCAAAAAAATTTTTTTCAATTTTTCTTAATTATAAACTGGCCAATAGCTCATATAAAATTCACGTCAAAATTTTTAATTTTTTGCGATTTTTGAAAAAGTTTTGATTTTCAAATTCAGTTTCTTATAAAAACTTGTAAAAATCAGAAAAGTTTTATTTTTTAAAAATTAGCCCGTTTAATTGTTAACGTAATATCAAGGATATCTGATAAAAACATTATTTTTAGCGATTTCTTTCATGTGAAACAAAAAGGATATTTTATGGACGAAAAACTCGGTTAGATGACTCATCCGTGTATAGACAAAAGATAAAATTTGTTTGTGACTTCACCCTCTCATAGGGTTAGCGTTAATCAGAGGTTGAGTAAACGGCCCTTAAGCTAAAGGTATAGATACTTATGTATTCTGGAACGATTTTTCGTCATCCCTTGTGAAAAAATCGTTCCACAATACATCATATTCCTACCCCGTCGGAAAACCAAGCAAAACAAGTAAGGAAGCCTAAGTTCGAGTGGAATCGAACATTAGATACTCAGCTGTATGCTTTCATTGTTTGTTTGCGTTTGTTCGATATAGGGTGTATTTTATATGAAACGAGTGCTGCATAAACAGGGCGCAGCCACGCCCATTTTCAAAATTTGTATCAATCATCCAAATAAGCATATAAATATTATTGTTAGTGCAAAATTGCATCCCTCTATGACTTTTAGTTACAAAGACTTCATGTTACAAATTCCAAAAGGGTGTTCCAGAAATATCTTTGTTAAAAGACCATGCCAGTCATAACCGATTTCAATAAATTTTTGCGTGTCTATTAACACAAGTTATAAAAGTGTATAAACCAAGTTTCGTAATAATATCTCAGTTATTTGTCGAGTTATAGGCTAAGAAATCTCGTATATCCCTTTGTCCAAAAGGAGGCGGTGCCACGCCCATTTTCCAAAATTTGTCTATTTTATGTTTCCGGTCTATTGTGGAACTCATATCACAAAATTTCAATGAATTATCTTTATATTTCACAAAGATATCGCTTAAAATGGTTTTATTAGGTCACTTTATAATACCCATATATAAAAGTGGGCGTGGTCGTCAACCGATTTCGGCAATTTTTCGTCCACACATTTGGCTAAGTAAATATATCACGCGTACCAAATTTCATCGATATATCTTCAACGGTTTCTGAGTTATGACATATAAAACTTTGAATATTTGCCCCTTAATAAGTGGGCGTGGCACCGCCCATTTTCCAAAATTTTTGTATTTTTTGTTTTATGTCCGTAGTTGGACTCCTGCTACAAAATTTCAGTGATAGACCTTTATATTTGACAGAGATATCGCTTAAAATGTTTTTATTAGGCCCCTTTATAATACCCATATATAAAAGTGGGCGTGGCCGTCATCCGATTTTGATAATTTTTCGTCAAAACATTTGTCTAAGTAAGTATATCACGCGTACCAAATTTCATCGATATATCTCCAACGGTTTCTGATTTATGACTCATAAAACTTTCAATGTTTGCCCCTTAATAAGTGGGCCTGGCACCGCCCATTTCCCAAAATTTTTGTGTTTTTTGTTTTATGTCCATAGTTGGACTCATGCGACAATATTTCAATGATAGATCTTTATATTTGACAGAGATATGGCTTGAAATGTTTTTATTAGGTCACTTTATAATACAAATATATAAAAGTGGGCGTGGCCGTCAACCGATTTTAACTATTTTCCGTCCAAACGATTGCCTAAGTAAGTAAATCACGCGTACCAAATTTTGTCGATATACCTTCAATTGTTTCTGAGTTATGACATATAAAACTTGCAAGGTTTGACCCTTAATAAGTGGGCGTGGCACCGCCCATTTTCCAAAATGTCATCAAATTTCTTCCTAGGGGCCTGAGCTCAATACGTGGGTAAAATTTCATCGCTCCAGCTATATTAGTGGCTGAGATACCAAATTTCCGATTTTTTCAATATAGGAAAAGTGGGCATGGTCATGGTCCGATTTCGCCCATTTTCAATACCAACCGTCCCAGTCTCGATACCAACTTGCATTTCAAATTTCATCAAAATATCTCAATTTTTACGCGAGTTAGAGTGTGTACGGACGGACGGACGGACGAACGGACATGGCTCAATCGATTTCTCTTTTCACCCTGATCATTTATATATATATAAGTCTATATCTATCTCGATTATTTCATTATGTTACAATCCACCGTTATGAAATCAAAATTATAATACTCTGTGTACTAGTACAGCTGAGTATAAAAAGGAATAATGAAAATTACTTAACTATTGCTTGTCATTTTATATCAGAAGATTTCAAATTAAGAGTAGCTGTACTGTAGGCACAAAAGCTGCTGTCAGATACAAATCATTCCGCAGCTAATATATTGGAAACCTTGCACCATGTTCCATGCGAGTTACCGTGTTTTGCACCTTCATTGAATTTAGCTGTGCGAGCAAATTGTTTCTTATTTTAAAGGCTGTACTATTGAATATGAGAAGTTTAAGGCCGCGAAAGAAGTCTATAGTGTTTTGCAAAAAAAGAGTTGTAAAACGACGCCCTATACACGGATGAGTCATATAACCGAGTTTTTAGTCCATAAAATATCCTTTTTGTTTCACATCAAAGAAATCGCTAAAATTTTTGTGTCTTTAGGTTTACGTCCGCAGTTGGACCCTGCGATAAAATTTCAATGATATATCTTTATATTTGACAGAGATATCGCTTAAATTTTTTTTATGAGGTCACTTTATAATACACATATATAAAAGTGGGCGTGGCCATCAACCGATTTTAACTATTTTCCGTCCCAATGTTTGCCTATGTAAGTAAATCACGCATACCAAATTTCATCGATATATATTCAATGGTTTCTGAGTTATGATATATAAAACTTTCCATATTTGACCCTTAATAAGTAGGCGTGGCACCGCCCATTTTCCAAAATTTTATCAAATTTCTTCATAGGGGCCTGAGCTCAACACGTGGGTAAAATTTCATCGCTCCAGCTATATTAGTGACTGAGATACCAAATTTCCGATTTTTTCTATATAGGAAAAGTGGGCGTGGTCATGGTCCGATTTCGCCCATTTTCAATACCAACCGTCCCAGTGTCTATACCAACTTGCATTTCAAATTTCATCAAAATATCTCAATTTTTGCGCGAGTTAGAGTGTTTACAGACGGACGGACGGACATGGCTCAATCGATTTCTCTTTTCACCCTGATCATTTTGATATATATAAGTCTATATCTATCTCGATTATTTCATTCTGTTACAATCCACCGTTATGTGATTAAAACTAATACTGTACAAGTACAGCTGAGTATAAAAATGCATTGCATAATATAAATTTTGACCTTTAATAACTTTTGTTCTTGTTGTTTCCAAAAAAAATAAATTCACTTTAATACTCAGCTTGGCCATCTTTATCAATCCTCATACTTCGTTTTTTGATTTTATAATTTTAGAAATTTTACATTTGTACCAGATCGTGCTATTTTTTATAACTTTGTGGGGCTGGGGGCACCTCTAAACATGCGAGTAGGTCAATAAAATTTTACAGGCTTATTTCTGGTCTACAAAGGTGCCGTTCTGGCTTTGGAACAAATTGAATTTCCAAAAAAAATGTTCACTCCACCTTAATATATACACTATAATAGTTCTTATAAAATATGTTTTTTAAATAAAAATAAAATGACATTAAAAAAAATATATGACTAAATTTTTATTTTTACTTAGGAGGTTTGAGGGTTAAATACAAAATTTTAGATAGTTAAACCTACATTGAAGGTGTATTTAAAATAACTCTGAAAAATAGTTAGTCCAACTACTTTACAATGTTAAATTAACTACCCTATATTCTTAAGTCAACATTGAAAGTGTTTAAATTGACAATAATAATTGTTAAATCAAAAACAAATTAATTCATTTTCGATGTTGAATGATCAATGAGTATCTTTAAATCAACGTTAATGCATTTTGAATTGAAAAGAAACAATCTTAAAACAACAACACAATTTTTCAACATAAGAATAACATCCCCATAGTTGACTTAACAATTTTCAGTTTTGGCTGACTACCATAGCTGTAGTGAGTTTCTGTAACAAAATCGCGAAAATTTTCGATCAAAATGACGTCACATTAATACGTTCCACACTTTGTCACCACCTAAAAAGCAGGTGAGAATCTATCGATTGACGTCATTATGACGTCACTCAGGCGAAAAGATTGATAGAGTTCAGTTACAGAAACGCAGTGCTGTTTATAGTTGAATCAACCTCGTTTACCTTTGATTTTTCCCTCAGTGTATCTAAAGTAAAAAATAAAAAATGTTGCATCCTAACTAAGACAAATGTTTGAACAGAAGACAGAGTTTTGTCAAATTTAGTTCAAGAAATAGATAATACCGGGCGAGTAAAGATAAAAGGAAAATGTTTTGTGTTTCAATCTATTATATAACAAGTAATGAAGCCTAAGTTCGAGTGGAATCGAACATTACATACTCAGCTGTATGCTTTCATTGTTGGTTTTCATCTGATGGAAACACGGTGTAATTTATATAAAGCGAGTGCTGCATAAAGTGGTCGTAGCCACGCCCATTTTCAAAATTTTTATCAGTCATCCAACTAAGCGTATGAATATTATTCTTTGTGCAAAAGTGGTCCGATCTTGAAAATTTTCGGTAACATTATTTGGATACAAACACTGCAAACTTTTATGTCTATAGCTTTTGAAATGGAGAAGTTATACTCCAAAATGTCTACATCTCAACAATCGGTTGTATGGCAGATATATGTTATAGTGGTCTGATTCGGCCGATTCCGACAAATGATCAATTATACATAATAATGTACACGTATACCGATTTTTAATTTGATATCTCCCAAACTGAGGGAACAGTTTTGATTCAAACCAATGAACTATAAGTACAGACGGAAAGAACTTTAAAAGCATATATATCCTAAATGAGAGCTATCCTACAAAAATTAATAGTACCTTCGCACTCAGCTTGCCCGAATTAACTTTAGGTATGTCTCATCTCTGGTGAATTTTGGTCCGTGCACAGTGTTATTGGTGAAAAGTGAAAAATCCAAACAACTTTTTAGAGCGATGGTAGAGTTGATGTATTGTGGAATGATTTTTCGTCATCCCTTGTCAGGTTTGGTTTGGAGACAAACCGGTTTCGGCTAATATGCGACATCTTCAGTGTCTTTTTGTTCTGAGTTATTTTGTGTAAGTACCATCGTAATTATTAGGGCAACAGAATATATGCAAATGCATATTTTTCTGTTGCAGTCCTATTTACATATGATAAATATATATCGGCGTTTTAGCTCAAGACGAAGAGAATAAGCCTAACTTGTTAGGGCATATTTTCGCATATTTAGGTCAAAAGGCTTATTTTTGCATATCTTGACAAATGTTTGAACAGAAGACAGAGTTTTGTCAAATTTAGTTCAAGAAATAGATAATACCGGGCGAGTAAAGATAAAAGGAAAATGTTTTGTGTTTCAATCTATTATATAACAAGTAATGAAGCCTAAGTTCGAGTGGAATCGAACATTACATACTCAGCTGTATGCTTTCATTGTTGGTTTTCATCTGATGGAAACACGGTGTAATTTATATAAAGCGAGTGCTGCATAAAGTGGTCGTAGCCACGCCCATTTTCAAAATTTTTATCAGTCATCCAACTAAGCGTATGAATATTATTCTTTGTGCAAAAGTGGTCCGATCTTGAAAATTTTCGGTAACATTATTTGGATACAAACACTGCAAACTTTTATGTCTATAGCTTTTGAAATGGAGAAGTTATACTCCAAAATGTCTACATCTCAACAATCGGTTGTATGGCAGATATATGTTATAGTGGTCTGATTCGGCCGATTCCGACAAATGATCAATTATACATAATAATGTACACGTATACCGATTTTTAATTTGATATCTCCCAAACTGAGGGAACAGTTTTGATTCAAACCAATGAACTATAAGTACAGACGGAAAGAACTTTAAAAGCATATATATCCTAAATGAGAGCTATCCTACAAAAATTAATAGTACCTTCGCACTCAGCTTGCCCGAATTAACTTTAGGTATGTCTCATCTCTGGTGAATTTTGGTCCGTGCACAGTGTTATTGGTGAAAAGTGAAAAATCCAAACAACTTTTTAGAGCGATGGTAGAGTTGATGTATTGTGGAATGATTTTTCGTCATCCCTTGTCAGGTTTGGTTTGGAGACAAACCGGTTTCGGCTAATATGCGACATCTTCAGTGTCTTTTTGTTCTGAGTTATTTTGTGTAAGTACCATCGTAATTATTAGGGCAACAGAATATATGCAAATGCATATTTTTCTGTTGCAGTCCTATTTACATATGATAAATATATATCGGCGTTTTAGCTCAAGACGAAGAGAATAAGCCTAACTTGTTAGGGCATATTTTCGCATATTTAGGTCAAAAGGCTTATTTTTGCATATCTTGACTTATTTGCATATTTTTGGCATATTTGGCTATAAATTCATATTTTAGCATAGTATTTCGTCGTATTTTTTCCATTTCGCTCGTAAAATTGTTTTTATTTAAATTTTGTACTCTGGCAACTTTGTTTTGTATATGCGCATACTATTTGCCAGTCCCCTTTGTCTGACAAGTTCAAGGCGAATTTAATAATTTTCGCAATGCTTCATTCAAATGTGCTACACGAATCGGCTGTGTATCTACATACATAGGCATACGTCAGACGGTCAATATTGATAAAATCCGTGGATCGCGATTCATATTGATAGTGTATCATCGAGTATTGATGGCTCGCGATTCTGGATCGCAAAATGTTTAGAAATTTTTAAATCCGCGAGCCGGATCGCAATATTGACAATAAACGAATTGGAAATGAAAGTGCCGAAAGGACGGAAGTAAAATATCTTGAACCTCAGAGCGATATTTTGCAATATTCATATTGAAAGTGTAGCACTACACGCTACACAATGTCTGAAATTCTTGCTTTTAAATACGCCCCGATGGAAAGATATTTTTCTACAATTAAAAAATTACCGCGACAATCGACATAGTTTTCTATTTGAAAATTTATCGCAAAATTTCGTCGTTTGTAAATTTTACCCAAATTGATTAAATTTTGTGATAATGTGTCGGCCGACGGATGGGTTCAACTCAAATAAATCTCAAAATTTTATTTGAGTATCTTCAACTACATTTTTTTTAACAAATGTAAAAAAAAATTTTAGGGATGACTATCTAAAATCAAAATTGCGGAGGGTCAAACTTTATTTTAGAACTATGCTCCTTTGGACTTTTTTGTTCAGAATTGACCAGAGAATGCAGCTGTGGCCGAAACAAGTAGGTTTTTTTCCGTCAGTACAAATTGACCCGCTCTAATATATATAGATTTTCGCCCATTTTCAAAATTTTTATCAGTCATCCAACTAAGCGTATGAATATTATTCTTTGTGCAAAAGTGGTCCGATCTTGAAAATTTTCGGTAACATTATTTGGATACAAACACTGCAAACTTTTATGTCTATAGCTTTTTAAATGGAGAAGTTATACTCCAAAATGTCTACATCTCAACAATCGGTTGTATGGCAGATATATGTTATAGTGGTCTGATTCGGCCGATTCCGACAAATGATCAATTATACATAATAATGTACACGTATACCGATTTTTAATTTGATATCTCCCAAACTGAGGGAACAGTTTTGATTCAAACCAATGAACTATAAGTACAGACGGAAAGAACTTTAAAAGCATATATATCCTAAATGAGAGCTATCCTACAAAAATTAATAGTACCTTCGCACTCAGCTTGCCCGAATTAACTTTAGGTATGTCTCATCTCTGGTGAATTTTGGTCCGTGCACAGTGTTATTGGTGAAAAGTGAAAAATCCAAACAACTTTTTAGAGCGATGGTAGAGTTGATGTATTGTGGAATGATTTTTCGTCATCCCTTGTCAGGTTTGGTTTGGAGACAAACCGGTTTCGGCTAATATGCGACATCTTCAGTGTCTTTTTGTTCTGAGTTATTTTGTGTAAGTACCATCGTAATTATTAGGGCAACAGAATATATGCAAATGCATATTTTTCTGTTGCAGTCCTATTTACGTATGATAAATATATATCGGCGTTTTAGCTCAAGACGAAGAGAATAAGCCTAACTTGTTAGGGCATATTTTCGCATATTTAGGTCAAAAGGCTTATTTTTGCATATCTTGACTTATTTGCATATTTTTGGCATATTTGGCTATAAATTCATATTTTAGCATAGTATTTCGTCGTATTTTTTCCATTTCGCTCGTAAAATTGTTTTTATTTAAATTTTGTACTCTGGCAACTTTGTTTTGTATATGCGCATACTATTTGCCAGTCCCCTTTGTCTGACAAGTTCAAGGCGAATTTAATAATTTTCGCAATGCTTCATTCAAATGTGCTACACGAATCAGCTGTGTATCTACATACATAGGCATACGTCAGACGGTCAATATTGATAAAATCCGTGGATCGCGATTCATATTGATAGTGTATCATCGAGTATTGATGGCTCGCGATTCTGGATCGCAAAATGTTTAGAAATTTTTAAATCCGCGAGCCGGATCGCAATATTGACAATAAACGAATTGGAAATGAAAGTGCCGAAAGGACGGAAGTAAAATATCTTGAACCTCAGAGCGATATTTTGCAATATTCATATTGAAAGTGTAGCACTACACGCTACACAATGTCTGAAATTCTTGCTTTTAAATACGCCCCGATGGAAAGATATTTTTCTACAATTAAAAAATTACCGCGACAATCGACATAGTTTTCTATTTGAAAATTTATCGCAAAATTTCGTCGTTTGTAAATTTTACCCAAATTGATTAAATTTTGTGATAATGTGTCGGCCGACGGATGGGTTCAACTCAAATAAATCTCAAAATTTTATTTGAGTATCTTCAACTACATTTTTTTTAACAAATGTAAAAAAAAATTTTAGGGATGACTATCTAAAATCAAAATTGCGGAGGGTCAAACTTTATTTTAGAACTATGCTCCTTTGGACTTTTTTGTTCAGAATTGACCAGAGAATGCAGCTGTGGCCGAAACAAGTAGGTTTTTTTCCGTCAGTACAAATTGACCCGCTCTAATATATATAGATTTTCGTATGTAAAAATACTTGTTTTCTTTTGGTAACGAAGATGTGTTTCGCAAATGTGAATTTTTTTATTTCGTCTTTTGTACCTATAAAATGCACCTTTAATAAAAATAATTTTTTGTTACAAAAAGTATTATAATTTAATAAAATGTGAATTTTTTATTTCGCTTTTGTACCTATAAAAACAAATATGTTCCTTTAATAAAAATATTTTCTATTACAAAAAGTGTTCTAAATTTAAAACTAATTTTTGATATTTGTCCGGGCCAGGGTTTGAACCTGGAACCTCTTGCATGAAAGGGGAGCACACAACCTACCATGCCGTATATCTTTTTATTAAGTATATAAAAAAAATTTTAAGGGCATATTTTCAGTGCTTAAACCAAGTTTTAAGAGCATATTTTTAGCGCTTAAACCATATTTTTAAGGACATATTTTTAGCGCTAAAAACCAAGGATGCATCGTAACGTTAATATTATCGTTTACCGAAAAAAAGCAATCGTTTCCGTTGAAACTATTCAGGTTTTTACCGTTTACGCAATTATCAAAATAATTTATAGCCGCAAAATAACGATAATGAAATTATCGAAATAATACCATTTCGTTGATTAGCAAAAAGAAATTATCAAAATAATTTCATTTCGTTGATTAGCGTTATCATAACCAAATTTATAACGTTGAAATGCTTAGTCCGCTCGCAATGCCGTCGCGAACAATCGGCCGAGTACTCGCATACATACATATATGCATATGCACACGAACTGCTACGATTTCAGTGCCAGCTGTGTATGTATGCGCCTCGCGCAGGCAATCTTTTTGTTGATTTACTTCGTTTCAACGTTACCGGTTGCATTTTGATAATTTAGTTTTGTGAATTATCGAAACGAAATGGTTTTGATAATTTAGCGTTGCGAATTAACGAAACAAAACAATTTTGCTAATTTAGCATTGTGAATTAACAAAACGAAATAGAATCCGTTCGTTCGTTAAGCATCTCTGCTAAAAACGAATTTTTTAGGGCATAATTTCTGTTGTCCTAGTAATTATAGTAACTAACTTCCATCGTTCGTTCAGGTACTTCGTGTTCATGTGTTCTGCATCGGTCGCTTTAAACATTTGGTTATTGTTGTTATGTTCGGCTAACTGTGAGGTACTTCATCAATTAATCCAATGTAGGTACTCCATGGATTAAGTTGATTGTTATGCGGGACTGGAGTATATACTCCATTGAAATGACATGCAATGTTAAATGGACCATATTTTTTGTATGAAATGTGGCTAGTTATGGAGTAATCGGTTAGTTCATAGCGAGCACTCCATGGATTAGCGAATGGAAAACTCGGAATTTTTGCAGGGTAACGACTGCTTGCGACCAACCATGCGCACGACTATTTTTTCAAAAATTGATACTATTCTTTATAATATTTTTGTTATTTAAAAAGATAATTTATCAATTTTTTGAATGCAGAACTTTAGTAAAAGGTTCAAAGTTTCATTTCCAAGAAGAAATATTTAAATCGGTTGATCCGGTTTTGATTTATGGCCGTACAAAGCTAATTTTGGTTGGTTTTTAACACATTTTTACATAAATTTACGCTGCTTGGACAAAAATTTAAATAAAAACTATTTGACTACTCAATCGGAGCACAATTACATGTTATTACCAAATATTATCAAAATTGGTTCAGTAGATTAAAAGTTTATCCCGCACAAAGAATGTTACATGAGATTTTTATATATGTATATAGATAGATATAGAAGATATGTATAAAAAATTGTTACTCAATTAATAAACACTTCTTTCTTCTTTTCAGGTAAATGACATGTTTCGTTATCCTAAAAACTCAAATGGGATCATTATTGTGAAGCAAGTTGAACAAGTAGGTTTTTCAAATTCATTGACTGGTAATAACAAACACTTTTGTTTAAGAATTCATGGGGTTCATAGTAAAAGCAATTAAGTGTTGCTGCTTTGATTTAACTACGGGAACTTTTTCAGAGTATTAACATTATATTATTTTATAATGAATACTTTCTTGGAATTTGCATACAATTTTAGGTTTATCTACAAACCACACACCACGAAACGGTGAAGCTCGACCTAAAACTCATTAGAGTTATACTCGCAACAGTGTGCTATTATATTAAATGTTCGCATAAATATATAGTATATATATATATATCAATAAAATTATAAAGTTTTCAAATTATATTGCCTCTTTCGATATAATAGCAAACAACTGTATAAAATTAAGATCAATTTTTTGCATGTAAATACACATACATTTGTACATATGGGATAAATTTCAATCGCGCCTCATATAGATATGTACATACTACATAAATATTTGTGGTAACTAAGCGTTTCTTAAAAAACTCATAGAAAAACTATGAATGCAAAATCGATGGGGCATCCACAATATTACGATTAAATGTAAATAAAACAAAATTTTATGAACATATTTTACTACTACTAAAATGTATAAAAGTTGGCCAAATGACAGCTATACTTCAAGCGCTTCAAAGTTTCGGATAGCCGAAATCTCTATTTCACAGCTCTATTTGAAAGCTCACATAACGTGTTTCGCTCTTTTTTCTGCACTCGCTCTCTCAATCTTGTTTCGACCTCAAAGCGAGTGCCGAAACTCACCAATTTCCATACAAATTTCTGAGAGCGAGTGAAGATTGAAACAGTTGTTTCGTTCTCAATCCTCTTGCTAACCGCGATGATATCGATCCCTTCTCTAATTTTGTATCGAAAATCTATCGAAATCTCACACAGACCAAAACAAAAACGCAAAAATAAGCAAACATACAAACATTTAAGAAGAACAAGAAAAAGAAATGTTAAACTGAATAACGATCAGCCACGTGGAGACGGGTTATTTAGCGAGATGTTTTGCTAGATGTTTCGCTGGCGAATTAAGTTATGTGGAGACGGGCTTTTAGAAAACTAGCAACTAGCCGTCAAGTGAAATGAAAAGATAATAAATAATAGCTTAAAAAACTAAAAAACACGCTTTAATCTTAAAAATCGTACTAAAAATTGAGAAATAATTTAATTAGAAACAAAATGATGAACGAAAATATAAGTATTTAAGGAAAAGCGTGGGGTGCTCAGTATGTCAAAAAATATTTAAAATCGGTGTTTTTTTACTAATAATTTTATTTTGACTTTTTTGAGATTTCATATATCGTACTCTTTAATTTCGCAACTAGGTATATTTTTGTACTAGTTGTACGAATCGAATATTTTCATGTTCAAATATTATTGAGCACCCCCACGCTTTTCCTTAAATACTTATATTTTCGTTCATCATTTTGTTTCTAATTAAATTATTTCTCAATTTTTAGTACGATTTTTAAGATTAAAGCGTGTTTTTTAGTTTTTTAAGCTATTATTTATTTTTGACTTTTTAGTGAAATTTTTCATTAAAGGATGTTTTATGCGGACGCAAGAATAAAAGTAAAAAGAAGTCTGATGGGATGTGGTGTTCTCCGAAATAGATCTACATACATACATATGTATTTATAACTTCTACCAAAAATCCCAACATGCAGTGAAGTAAACTAGCTTATTATGCAATATTTTCCAAACCCTTTTATTCAAGGTTTTCCAAACTAGTTTGGAAATACAAAATTTCCCAAACGTTTTGTTATATTTTGCAATCAGAAAGTGAAGAGAAGTTGAGGTGAAGCATTTGAAAAGAACAAAAAAAAAGAAATCTGATTGAAAAAATTCGAATTTAGACAATAAATCTCCGAATACGTTTGTAGCGTAATGGTGAGGTATGCTGCCTACGGACCAAGGAGCTCAGGTTCGAGTCCCGAGTGGCGCATTTTTTTTTTTTTATTTTTATTTTTTATTTTTTTATTTTTAGAGAAATTTTTTTCACCTCACGTTTACAAAACATTGTATAAAAATGTAATTAGGGTTCCTTTTCGTTGATTCAGCACTTACTATTAAATAAATTACAAACAAAACCAGTTCTTGCTTTGCATACATATGTATGTACATGCGATTGTTTTTATTGCAAACACAACAACGACAAAACAAAACAGAAAGCTTGTTACACAAAACACAAAACCAGTTCTTGCTCTGCATACGTATGTATGTACATTGTACATGCGGTTGATGTTATTGCAAATACAACAAACCCAAAACAAGAAAGCTTCAAGCTTTATTTTTGAGTGAATTTATGCATTGAGTTTATCGCCATCGCTATGAGCGATCGTTGGCTGTTGTGAGTTAGTTCGCTCGCTATTTGAGTGGTTATACGTTTTTCTTTGACCATTTGTTTGTGATTTGAGAAAAATGTATTTTTGAGCGTTCGTGAGTGAGTTTTTCCGTACCCTGCAAGCTTGTTACTTATTGGCTTGTATACGGGAGTGAATTGAAATTCATAGAGGCTATTTTGAAGAAAGGTAACATAAAAGCTGCAATGAAGCATAAAATATAATGTTGAATGTCCTACTATATGATGCCGTTGGGCTGTTGATGTCATGTTTCGAATCCGGTGGAGAATAGAAATAATAGAGAGAACACAAAAAAGTGAATGTTTGAAAGATATAATAATTTAGTTAAATGTTTCAACTTTTAGGATGGGATGAAGTTACATACATACATACATACATACATAAAGGTGAAGCTAATAAAAGCGTGTTAAAAAATGGAAAGAATTACGCTCACAGGGAGCAAAACAGACAGGAAATCATGAAACGAAAAAGTACTAAACTTTAGAAAAAATGTTTTTAATGCTATTTTTGGTTCTTAAGTGTTATTTTTTTTCAACAAAAAAACCCTATATATTAGTTTTTTTTATTGTTTAACAGTTGTTTCTTAATTTGACAGCAAACAATTTCAGCTAGTGAAAATTTTACTACTTCTTTTCGAAAAAAGACACTGAAGATAGCGCATACTAGCCGAAACCGGTTTGTCTCCAAACCAAACTTGACAAGGGATGACGGAAGATCGTTCCACAATACATCATATTCCTACCCTATCGGAAAAACAAGCAACCAAAAAGATATTTATACGCTTAGTCGGACATTAATACAAATATTGAAAATCGGCGTGTCTCCGCCCACTTTATGCAGCACCGCTTTATATAAAGTACACCGTGTTTCCATCAGATGAAAACCAACAATTAAAGCATACAGCTGAGTATCTAATGTTCGATCCCACTCTAACTTAGGCTTTCTTACTTGTTATTAATATCTGTTAATGGATTAAGTTATAAGCATGGGAGCTTTACAGAAATATAGAGTTTATTACGTGGTATATATGTATAACTCAATTATTTCTGAAGTCGACTTAGGCTGTTATTGCTTTTCACCGCAGATATGTAGATATATATGCATGTATGTATGAATGCCAATATTAAAATTGGAATGTATTTAATATAAACGCACTTTACTGATAATAAGGCATTATAGTAAACTAAGCTTGTGCTAAAGTAGAACCCGTCGCATTAAAGCCTAATAAGATATCTTCAGCTTCTAATATTTGGTGAGGTGCTCCATCCACGACATAAAATATACTCAAATCGCCATGTAGTTGAAAGATTGCTTGAGCGATTGAAAAATGAATAAGTGAGTGATCGACAGAGATTATAAATTGAAATTGAGTTCATAAAACACGAATCAGCAAAATACTTAACATCTTTATTCCGCCGTACGTGTCCGATTGTCTTACAAAACAAATAAATGTTGTAAATGCAACACCACAAACGACAAATAAACAAGTAAAACGACACCGCAAAGAGAAATTGTGCGAATGCTCGCAGACGGACCAAAGTAACGCAAAGACAGCAAGTTAAGTCGATCGAATGACAATGAAATATACAGGTTAAGTTAACGAACGCTGGAAGTTGCAACAACGTGCACGATTGCAATTCACAAAGACGTCCGATAAATAAATAAACTAAAACGAAGGCACTTCCCACAGCAACAGGCAATAATGCACATTTTATTGTATGTAGGTATGTACATATTTATCTACCTACCCATCAAACAATATACACCTTATTTAGGAATTATTCCAGAAGATTTAAGGGCTTCGAAATACTGGAATTTATAAGTTGTATGGGCGAAGGCTTAAAATAAAGCTGATTTTCCTGTGTTGATATATCCTGATAATCAAACCTTAGGTGGGGTATATATATCTTATAATAAGCCATATTCGCTACAGGAAATAAGGCTTAGCTAATTCCGGATAATCAGGCCTTCTGTGGTACTAAATGCCTTATATAAGGAATAGTAAAATGGTGTTTTTTTAACTACTTTATAACTACTTTATTATTGAGCTCTCAAGACCATTTTTTTTTTGTTTTTTTGTTTAATTTAATTTAATAATAGCATCCAGCAGTCGAGGTTTCGGGGGTAATAATGTGTTATGTTGTGTATGTGTTCACTAATAATCATGTGTTATGTTGTGTATGTGCGCTCCAATCATCAATGCAAGCATAACCACCTCTCACCAATTACGAAATGTTTCCGATTTTGATTGGCAATGTTGATTGGTACCATAACCACAGCATAAATGTAACTAAATAATATTTTTTTTTGTAATGGTATACTTATGTAGTTAGAGATGTACCCTTTTCGAAATTACTGATTCATTTATATATGTATATATTGAAATTATATACGCGTGCGCACTTAACCAAATACTTGATTGCATGTCAGTTGAAAATAAACTGAAGCGAAAATCTTTCCTTCACTCTCTTTGCCCATGTCTGCTCATAAAACTCAATTCCCACTCTCTCTCTATTTGGGATATGTACAGAGTTGCCACTAAAAACAATTTAAATTTACCAAAATAGAAAATAAAAGTTACCAAAACTAGAAACAATTAACCAAAATCTATATATACAAGTTAGGTTAAGTTGCGTAGACCACATATTGTCCTTAGTGTTGCCAACATACAGGAGGCATTATGTTATTATATTACACTTGGAATGCAGGTCTTCGCAAGTTTTAATATTTTTTTGAATTTCCCGGTCCGCAATGCTCTCTAGAGACGTGAAGTATGCAGAGCCGAGACAGTTAAATCGTAGTCTGCCGAAAGCTTGACATTGGCAGAAAAGGTGCTTCAGAGTGCCTGCAGCATCGTCCTCATTGTAAGCCGTGCACGCCTGACTCTGCACCAATCTCATTTTGAACGCATGAGATGGTGTGAGACAGTGCCCTGTTAGTAAGCCGACGACCAGTCTGCAGTCTGCTCTGGGAAGTGTAAGTAGGTAGTTTACGTTTTTAGCTTTATATGATCGAAGCATGATTTTGGCGATCTTTCAGGATGGCATAGTCTCCCACTGGGAATCGCCTTTACACATCAATGAGCTTTTTGGAAATTTAGAGAAGGGAAAACGTCTTCCGCATTTACTTGCGCTAGTGATGCCCCGGCTTTAGCTAGCGCATCCGCCCTCTCGTTTCCTTCGATTCCCTGGTGCCGGGTACCCGGTAGATGGTAACGTGTCTAGACGCGCAGAGTTCGTGTAGCTTGGCCTTAGACTGCTCCACACACGTAGTTATCGCTGCCATGCTCGCTTTAATTGCTGCCTGGCTGTCAATGAATATATTTATTCTAGATTTCGAGGACGTTAGTTCAGATGCAAGTTCCGCCGCTTTTGAGGCAGCATAAACCTCAGCTTCAAAGATACTGCAGTAGTCCGGAAGTCTAAAAGGTCTTTGTTTCCCAAGCTCCGAGCAAAATACTGCAGCTTCCACCCTTTCGTCCTTCTTATATCCGTCTGTAAATAAGTTGAAGGAGCGGCGATTGGCTCGTAGTCCTTTCTTCCACCCGTCCTGTTCTATTATTACATGCAGGGTTGCGTGGTTTTGATTTGACTGAATCACTAATCAAAAATATTTTCTGATTCTTGATTTAGAATATTTTCAAATCAAAGATAATTTTTAGTTGTGATTCCTTTCAAAAAAGAATCAGAAATACCCTTTGATTCGTGATTCAAACTATTTTCAAATCAAATATAAATTTTACTAGTGATTCGTTTCACAAAAGAATCAGAAATACCCTTTGATTCGTGATTCAAACTATGTATTTTCAAATCAAAGATAAAATTGATTTGTGATTCTTTTTTGATTCTTGATTCAAGCTTGATTTCGAATCAAGATTCTTAATAAATTTTTGATTCGAATAAAATTTTTGATTCGAATCAAATTCTTGATTCGAATAAAATTTTTGATTCGAATCAAAAAAATTATTTTGAATCACTTTATTTCAAATAAGTGGCTATGCACATACATACAAACTTTATTTCAAATAAGTGGCTATGCACATACATACATACGTATGTATGTATGTACGTACGGCGTAGCACAAACGTACCCAGTTGGAAAACGCGTAATGCATTACCTTTTTCAAGCATGAATTCACCAACGAATATCAGTGCACGAAAACATGCATGTCAATGTAAGCGAATGGGTAAGCTATATTAGATTAAAATCACTAAAAATATATATAAAACAATTTTGTCCCTCTGCACCAATCACCTGTCAGCGTCTCTTTTTGATTCTCTCTGTTCTTTTTTCTATGAATTGGCTGACGCAATCGACGCGCATATATAGTTTTTGTTTTGCCGTGTAAAAATAAGTTCGTGAAATTTAATTAGTAATAAGTGTAGTAAAAGTGATTAACAAAAAAGGTAAATATCTATTTTAATATAAAATAAAATAAGATAATTAAAAACTGTGGTCAAAATGCCAGTGGCGCCGTTTAATACAAAAAAGAATGTGAATATATTGAAAGCAGTGCAACAGTGGCTGAAGTAAATTGTGGAACCGGTCGTTGTCACGACTTAATACCGAATTTATATATATTTTTCGCGAAAATTATACAATTATCGCGTAAAAATCACTTTTATCAAAAATACAAAAATAATTCGAGAAGCGAGTTCATGGAATAGCGAATACAAATGCACAATTGACAAATCATTCATCCTTTAATTGATAAGTTTTCATACATGAAATAAAACAATATTTGGGATGTATCATTTCGTTTAGATTTTACAATACATCTTTTCTTACATGAAAGGTAATGCAAGGGGTCATAAAGCAAGCGATACATTACTTTCCTAGGACATGGACTGTTGTACGACTCATTGAAGAAGTAATGTATATTATACGGGGCATATACATGAAACTATACATTACCATACATTACCTTTTCCAACTGGGTAAATACGACAATCAGAAATATGTATATATGTACATACATACATACAAATGTACACATTTGTAGAGATGGGAAACGGGTAAATACCCAAAAGGTAAATACCAGGTAAATTGGGAAAATTTGGGTAAAAAAGGTAAATACCCAAATATGCACCCAAAAGTTGGGTATAAATAATTTTATAGAAACGAGTACTTTTTGAAACCAAATGAATAAGTTTCTTTACAAATTTTATTAATAACAAGTAATGAATTAAATACAAATTTAAGTCTAACGCAATATTACGCTAGAAATTAATTATCTATATATATATAAAAATCAAGCCCATTTCTTTGTCGCCGGCTTTCACCCAAACGCGTGGAGGGATTTTGACCAAATTTACACTCCACCTTAGTACCTTGATTTAGATGGTTTATATGCATATTTTTTTCAAATCCGGAACTCGGTTCCCGAGATATAGGTCAAAACGTCAAAACGTGGATCCGGCTTTCCCCTGAATATTTTTGGACGATATTGGTATCAAATGAAAGGTATTGAGCAGAGAATTTACATAGAATAGTACTAATTGTGATTCCTAGGTCGGGTCTCCAGTTATGGGTCAAAACGTGGACCCGAATGACCCTCGAATGTTTCTGAGCGATATTAGTATCAAATGATAGGTGTTGAGCAGAGAATTTACATAGAATAGTACTCATTGTGATTCCTAGGTCGGGTCTCCAGATATGGGTCAAAACGTGGACCCGAATGACCCTCGAATATTTCTGAGCGATATTGGTATCAAATGAAAGGTATTGAGCAGAGAATTTACATAGAACAGTACTCATTGTGATTCCTAAGTCGGGTCTCCAGATATGGGTAAAAACATGGACCCGAATGACCCTCGAATGTTTCTGAGCGATATTGGTATCAAATGAAAGGTAGAGCAGTGAATTTACATAGAATAGTACTCATTGTGATTCCTAGGTCGGGTCTCCAGTGGTGGGTCAAAACGTGGACTCGGATGGCCCTCGAATGTTTCTGAGCGATAATAGTATCAAATGAAAGGTGTTGAGCAGAGAATTTATATAGAATAGTACTCATTGTGATTCCTAGGTCGAGTCTCCAGTCATGGGTCAAAACGTGGACCCGGATGACCCTCGAATGTTTCTGAGCGATATTTGTATCAAATGAAAGGTGTTGAGCAGAGAATTTATATAGAATATTACCCATTGTGATTCCTAGGTCGGGTCTCCAGATATGGGTCAAAACGTGGGCACGGATGACCCCGGAAAATTTCTCAGCGATATTGGTATCAAATGAAGGGTGTTGAGCAGGGATTTTAGATAGAAATGAACCCATTACGATTCCTAGGTCGGGTCCTAAGGTGTGGGTCAGCACCGGGATATTTCTCAGGCATATTGGTACCAAATGAACGTGGACCCGGAATTCCCCAGAAAATTTCTCTCAAACATATTGGTGTCAGCTGAAAGGTTTTTTCATATAGAGATGAACTCGTTATGATTCCTAGGTCAGGTCCCCAGATGTGGGTCAAAATGTTGATCCGGATGGCCCCGGATAATTTCTCAGCGATATTGTTATTTAATAACGGCGCATGGCGATTCCTAGGTGGGATCCCAAGATATGGGTCAATATGTGGACCCTGATAACACCGGTATATATCATAGGGACCCGGATGAGCCCGTGATGCTTCTGAGCAATACTGATATAAAATGAAAGGTGTTGACCGGGTCTGCTATATCGATATTTTCATAGTGATTCTTAGTCCCGATACCCAATTATGGGTAAAAGGGACGATTTGGACGACACGGAATATTTTTAAGCAATGACGGTATGAAATGAGAAGTGGAATGTAGGGTATGTTATCCTAAACCCAGTTTCCTAGGGAAACGAGAAAATAATAAGACTGGGAAAGGCAAAGGGACGGAAGAGGAGAGGGAGAATATTATAAAAAATGGAATGAAGAGGATGGGGAGAGAAACAGTAAGACAGGGAATTAGATAAGGAATAAGAGGGGAGAATAAAAAGGAGAAAGACAGAAAAGGAGAGGTAAGAGAGAGCGATAGAGAAAGAGAAGCGAAAATGTGACGGGAAAGGAAAAAGGAAACGGAAATGAAAGGAAAGATAAATGGAAAGGGAAAGAGAAAGAGAAAAGTAGAGGAAAAGGGAGTTGGAGACTAATACGAAGAAAAATGGGATAAGAACATGAAAAGGGCAAACTTTTGAAAATATCAATTTTTTCCTTCACTTTTTTTAAACTTATCTGAATTAAGCTGAGCTCTGCAGCCCGAGGTAATTTTGGTTTCTAGATACTTCCAACATATTTTAAAGTGTGCCGTTTTTCGCTTCAAGTACCTATAATAGGAAGTGGGCCAAAGCAAAGCTTGGCTGGGTACAGCTAGTTACATCTATATATATAAAATCAAGCCTCAAGGGATTGTGACCAAATTTACACACCAGCTGAGTACCTTGCCCTAGATGATTTATATGCATATTCTTTTCAAATCCGGAAGTCGGTTCCCTAGATATAGATCAAAAGGTCAAAACATGGATTCGGCTTTCCCCTGAATATTTTTGGTCGATATTAGTATCAAATGAAAGGTATTGAACAAGGAATTTACATAAAATAGTACTCATTGTGTCCTAGGTTGGGTCTCTAGTTATGGACCCTACCCTCAAATGCTTCTGAGCGAAATTGTTATCAAATCAAAGGTCTATATGAGGAATTCGACACAGAACTATTATAATTATGATGTATAGGCTGGGTCCCCAGATATGGGTCACAACGTGGACCCGGATGAAACCAAAAAGTGAGATTCATGGCTTCAATACAGGGATGTCCTAGATGTAATGTTCAACCTGGTTCCCTGGGTAAAGGGCAATAAAAAGGAAGAGGAAAGTCGAATGGAGTGGGAATGGGAGGAGGAGGAAACGAAAACAGAATGGGAGAGCGAAGGGGGGAGAGAGAAATTGGGAGTGAGAAAGAGGTGGCGAAAGAGAGGGGGAGAGAAAGGGAGGCATAAGGGAAAGGAAAGGAAAGGAAAGGGAAAGGAAAGGAAAGGGAAGGAAAAGGAATGGAAAGGAAAGGCAAAGGAAACGGAGATGAAAGAGAAAGGAAAAAAGAAAGTATAGGGAAAGGGAGTGGAAGTTTAAGGCAGGTCAGGTCTCCAGATGTGGGTCAAAATGTGGACCCGAATGACCCCGCAATATTTTTAAGAGATATTGGTATCAATTTCTACCGAAACCCGCTGAACGCAGAAGAAAGGGGAGACAAATTTACTGCAGGGAAGCTCATAAATACATAAATAATTTTAATGATTTTGCAAGCAAATAGTTATTATTTCAGTACAGATACTTAAAGTAAAATTTGCTAAAGTTTTTAAATTATTTGCGTTTTCCCAAATATACCCTTGAGCTGGGTATTTATTTGGGAAAATACCCTTTTTTACCCTAAAAAGGGTTTTTACCGGGTATTTACCGGGGAGAAATCCATCTCTACACATTTGGCGTCAGCATACAATTTGGCTGTTGTTGCACTTTTGGTGCATTTTATACATTTTTGTGTTTTAAATTACCGACAATGTACTTGAATATTTCTGATATGCTACAGTATTTTTTATTCTAAACTAGAGGTTACCCGCGGGTTTCACACCACGTGCTTTTAAAAATATTAGCATATTGAGTTAGTCCAAAAAAGTTACATAGAAAAATATCATTCTTGACGTCAAAGATAGTTTTCTTATTTTTTTTTTGTCCGTTGAGTACGTAATTATCTCATATGCCCAACACCAATTTTCAGTACCCTACTATAAATATTTCAAGAGATTTTCGCTGTAAAAATTTCAGTCTGTATGGGAGGTGCCCATCCCTGCTTTACCAGACCTAGCGTTTTTACCCGTTTAATACATAGTTATCTCACATGCCCTCACACCAGTTTTCAGTACCCTACTACAAACATTTCCAGAGATATTCTCTGTGAAAATTTCAGTTTTTATGCGAGGTGTCCATACCTGTTTTACCAAGACCTAGTGTTTTTCCCGTTTAATATATAGTTATCTCACATGCCCTCACACCATTTTTCAGTACCCTACTACAAATATTTCCAGAGATATTCGCTGTGAAAGTTTCAGTTTGTATGGGAGGTGTCCATCCCTGTTTTACCAAGACCTAGTGTTTTTCCCGTTTAATATATAGTTATCTCACATGCCCTCACACCATTTTTCAGTACCCTACTACAAATATTTCCAGAGATATTCGCTGTGAAAGTTTCAGTTTGTATGGGAGGTGCCCATCCCTGCTTTACCAGGACCTAGCGTGTTTACCCGTTTAATACATAGTTATCTCACATGCCCTCACACCAGTTTTCAGAACCCTACTACAAATATTTCCAGAGATATTCGCTGTGAAAGTTTCAGTTTGTATGGGAGGTGCCCATCCCTGCTTTACTAAAACCTAGCGTTTTTATCCGTTTAATACATAGTTATCTCACATGCCCTCACACCAATTTTCAGTACCCTACTACAAATATTTCCAGAGATATTCGATGTGAAAATTTCAGTTTGTATGGGAGGTGCCCATCCCTGCTTTACCAATACCTAGCATTTTTACCCGTTTAATACATAGTTATCTCACATGCCCTCACACCAGTTTTCAGTACCCTACTACAAATATTTCCAGAGATATTCGCTGTGAAAGTTTCAGTTTGTATGGGAGGTGCCCATCCCTGCTTTACCAAGACCTAGCGTTTTTACCCGTTTAATACATAGTTATCTCACATGCCCTCACACCAATTTTCAGTACCCTACTACAAATATTTCCAGAGATATTCGATGTGAAAATTTCAGTTTATATGGGAGGAGAGTGCCCATCCCTACTTTACCAAGACCTAAATTGTTTATCCGTTGAGTATATATTTTTGTATTATTCCTTAAAAAAAATTTTCATTACTCTAGTACAAATATTTCAAGAGATATTACGAAAAAAAGAAAATTTTGCATGGGAGGTGCCCATCCCTGACTTTTAATCAGATTAAAAATATGCCTATATCAATTACCGGGTGAAAATACCTAGGTGTGCAAAGTTTCGTGAGGATCCGTTCAGCGGTTTTCTCGCCAATTGAGTTTAAACACAATTTCCATTTCACATTTATAATATAAGATAAATTTTTGATTTTTGATTATTGATTCGAATAAAATTTTTGATTCGAATCAAATTTTTGATTCGAAGCAAAAATATATTTTGAATCAAGATTCGTAATAAATTTTTGATTCGAATCAAAGATATTTTTTGAATCAAGAATCATAAAAGATTTTTGATTCTTTTGAGAAATGAATCACAAATCAAATTTATCTTTGATTTGAAAATGGTTTGAATCACGAATCAAAGGGTATTTTTGATTCTTTTGAGAAATGAATCACAAATCAAATTTATCTTTTATTTGAAAAAGGTTTGAATAACGAATCAAATGGTATTTTTGATTCTTTTGAGAAAAGAATCACAAACAAAAATTATCTTTGATTTGAAAATAGTTTGAATCACGAATCGAGTTGATTCTTTATTTGAAAGTTGATTTGAAATCAAAATTGATTCGAATCACGCAACGCTGATTACATGTGGTCCCCTGCTGAAGTTGATTAAGGGATTAACGTAGTCAGATCTGCCGTTTAGTCGTCGTATGTTCCTGTGTCCAAATGGCCGTTGATTAAAATGTCCTGTCTCTTCTGCTACGCTTTTAGCCACAAGGTCCGCGGAGTACAGGTTGAGTACCCTATTGAACGCCGCTGAGTGGGTTGTGCGCAGCGCTCCCGTTGTGCACAGACTAGAAAGCCTCTGTACACCCTCTAGCTTTATTGCATTCACCTTTTTATCAGTGCCGTCCATCAGACTAGAACTCCGTGGTGCATTATTGGACGCATAACTGACGATAGCCCCCAAGTTTTGCCAAGTGCTCTACTACAGGCATACAGCGCATTGGTGGCTTTGTGGCGTGATTTGTTCCCATCATCAGATACCTCAGATCAGCCCGAAAAGTGGGCTTCCATCAGAGTTTCTAGCGTATCCATACTGTCGGAGATCCAAGCCCCATCATCTTTACGGATAAGAGAGGGGGTGTTTGGTGTTTTAGACAGAATCTTCCGAAGTCTCGATGCCTCCTATGCCTTCTCAATGTCGATTTTAGTAAGGTTACAATAAAACAAGTACGGAAGCATAAGTTCGGGTGGAATCGAACATTAGATACTCAGCTGTATGCTTTCATTGTTTGTTTGCGTTTGTTCGATATAGGGTGTATTTTATATAAAGCGAGTGCCGCATAAAGTGGGCGTAGCCACGCCCATTTTCAACATTTTTATCAGTCATCCAACTAAGCATATGAATATTATTCTTTGTGCAAAATTTCATTACTTTTTGACTTCTAGTTACAAAGATGTCGCGTTACAAATTCCCAAAGTGTGTTCCAGAAATATCTTTGTTAAAAAGTAGGCGTGGTCATAAACCGATTTCAATAAATTTTTGCGTGTCTATTAACACAAGTTATAAAACTGTATAAACCATGATGAAATTCGTGAAAATTATTTGCCGAGTTATGGGCTCCGAAATCTCGTAGATTACTTTGTCTACAAAGAGGCGGTGCCACGACCATTTTCCAAAATTTTTCTATTTTTTGTTTCCGGTCTATTGTGGAACTCATGCCACAAAATTTCAATGAATTATCTCTATATTTGACAAAGATATCGCTTAAAATGTTTTATTAGGCCACTTTATAGTATAAAGTGGGCGTGGCCGTCAACCGATTTTAACTATTTTCCGTCCAAGCGTTTGCCTAAGTAAGTAAATCACGCGTACCAAATTTCATGGATATACTTTCAATGGTTTCTGAGTTATGACATATAAAACTTTCAATGTTTGACCCTTAATAAGTGGGCGTGGCACCGCCCATTTTCCAAAATTTTATCAAATTTCTTCCTAGGGGCCTGAGCTCAACACGTGGGTAAAATTTCATCGCTCCAGCTATATTGGTGACTGAGATACCAAATTTCCGATTTTTTCTATAAAGGAAAAGTGGGCGCGGTCGTGGTCCGATTTCGCCCATTTTCAATACCAACCGTCCCAGTCTCGATACCAACTTGCATTTAAAATTTCATCAAAATATCTCAATTTTTGCGCGAGTTAGAGTGTTTACAGACGGACGGACAGACGGACGGACAGACGGACGGACGGACGGACATGGCTCAATCGATTTCTCTTTTCACCCTGATCATTTATATATATATAAGTCTATATCTATCTCGATTATTTCATTCTGTTACAATCCACCGTTATGTGATTAAAACTATAATACTCTGTGTACTAGTACAGCTGAGTATAAAAAAAAAACATTTCGGCAGAATTTCGAGGGATCAGAAAAAAATGTTTGTCCCTTAATCCGCTCAATATAAGCTTCAAATTTAGGGGCGGACTTTCATAACTTTACATATACTGAACAGAGCTGGGCGATAAGGATTACATGTGCAATCGATTACACATAGGATTACGATTAACTACATTAATCGTAATTTCAAGTTTTTTACGATTACAGTAATCGTAATTATTGTAACGGGCTACTCGAAAATGTTCAAAAAAAATCGAGAGCTCTAGTATGTACATATGTATTACATATTTGTACTCTGATGTGATGTTTTTCATTTGCCCGTGCGGGTGAATTTCGCCGGTGCTTTTTGTACAGTCACATGAGTATATTAATACATATCTTTTTTAATATGCATACATACATACATATGAGAAACAAACTATGTTTTTAATAAAGTTTGTGTAACTTCACAAAAAGCCACAAACAAATAAAATAAGAGTAAGAAATACAGAATCATTATTACACAAAATCATTTTCAACCATCATCATTTCAACCGCAACTGCTGAAGTAAAACAACGAACGCTGATTGAAATTTGCACACATACAAAATTTCTTCGTTCCCTGAAACCTTGACATGATGAAATTCGTGAAATGATACAAAATGTGAAACAAGTTTTTTTTTCAAATGTGTTGTAAGTTATTCTAAAATTGATAAACAATGCACATAGGTAGATTTTCAAGCTTTATGCGGCCAAAATTGAATTTTGTGAAGTTGTTAAAATTACAGAAAAAAAACATACCAACATATTGGAAATAGACTGGGGAACAATAATTCATCGCCTTTTTCCCGACCCCATACTCTGCACTTGCTCCCAGATGGTCGAAACTTAGCATATCTAAAGTTAATTTTTATACTCAGCTGTACTAGTACACAGAGTATTATAATTTTGATTTCATAACGGTGGATTGTAACATAATGAAATAATCGAGATAGATATGGACTTATATATATCAAAATGATCAGGGTGAAAAGAGAAAACGATTGAGCCATGTCCGTCCGTCCGTCCGTCCGTCCGTCCGTCCGTCCGTCCGTCCGTCCGTCCGTCCGTCCGTCCGTCCGTCCGTCCGTACGCACGATAACTCGCGTAAAAATTGAGATATTTTGATGAAATTTGAAATGCAAGTTGGTATCGAGACTGGGACGGTTGGTATTGAAAATGGGCGAAATCGGACCATGACCACGCCCACTTTTCCTATATAGAAAAAATCGGAAATTTGGTATCTCAGCCACTAATATAGCTAGAGTGCTAAAATTTTACCCACGTATTGAGCTCAGGCCCTTATGAAGAAATTTGATGAAGTTTTGGAAAATGGGCGGTGCCACGCCCACTTATTAAGGGTCAAACATTGAAAGTTTTATATGTCATAACTCAGAAACCGTTGAAGATATACCGATGAAATTTGGTACGCGTAATTTGCTTACTTAGACAAATGTTTTGACGAAAAATTATAAAAATCGGTTGACGGCCACGCCCACTTTTATATATGGGAACTATAAAGGGGCCTAATAAAAACATTTTAAGCGATATCTCTGTCAAATATAAAGATCTATCACTGAAATTTTGTGGCACGAGTCCAACTACGGATGTAAAACAAAAAATACAAAAATTTTGGAAAATGGGCGGTGCCACGCCCACTTATTAAGGGGCAAATATTGACAGTTTTATAAGCCATAACTCAGAAACCGTTAAAGATATGTCGATGAAATTTGGTACGCGTGATATATTTACTTAGCCAAATGTGTGGACGAAAAATTACCAAAATCGGTTGACGACCACGCCCACTTTTATATATGGGTATTATAAAGTGACCTAATAAAATCATTTTTAGCGATATCTCTGTGAAATATAAAGATAATTCATTGAAATTTTGTGACATGAGTTCTACAATAGACTGGAAACAAAAAATAAAAAAATTTTATAAAATGGGCGTGGCACCGCCTCTTTTTATACAAAGAAATCTACGAGCCTATTACTCGACAAATAACTGAGATATTATGACGAAACTTAGTTTATGCACTTTTATAACATGTGTTAATAGACACGCAAAAATTTATTGAAATCGGTTTATGACCACGCCTACTTTTTAACAAAGATATTTCTGAACACCCTTTTGGAATTTGTAACGTGAAGTCTTTGTAACTAAAAGTCATAGAAGGATGCAATTTTGCACTAACAATAATATTTATATGCTTATTTGGACGATTGATACAAATTTTGAAAATGGGCTTGGCTGCGCCCTGTTTATGCAGCACTCGTGTCATATAAAATACACCCTATATCGAACAAACGCAAACAAACAATGAAAGCATACAGCTGAGTATCTAATGTTCGATTCCACTCGAACTTAGGCTTCCTTACTTGTTTAGTTTTTTTTTTTACATATTTTTAAGTGCTAGTTTCAACATGAATATTTATTATTTAAAGCATTTCGTTTAAGTAATCGTGACGGATCCTAAATCTTCAAGTAATTATTAATACTTTTCAATAATATCCTTGATTTCCAATAATTCTAAGTTTATAGTTTTAAGCTTTTAAAGTTGGGATATTTTAAAAAAAATTTTCACTCTTCTTTGTGTTCAAAATTGATTTTGTTATGTTGCTCTGTCAGACTCAGTCAAATTAACCCTCGGACATGATATCTAGTACAATTAGTAGTTAGCCGACAAAAAATTACGTCGCACAAAGCCGCACTTCACTACTAGATACAGGGTTTTTCATATGTACCTACAATAATTTTCTTTTTGTGCTTTATATTTAATTTTAATGTTTATATTTCTAACGCATATCTTGGTTAATGTAGGTGATGCTCGAAAGTAACGCAGATATTTAGCAGCGATTATTGTTAACTTTTTAGGCAGTATTTTTAGTATTTCCAATTTTTCTAAGTCTAGGAAATACTTATTATAAAAAGGGGCTAAGAATTCTAAAGCTACATTTTTTTAGAAGATTTTCGAGTATGCAATTTTGCAGCTCATTAAATTTTAATATAATAATATGCAACATTCAACTTTTTGAAAATTTTCATTGGCTTTTCGGAAATTTTAATTGGAACGGTCTCACGTACATATAAGGCAAACACCATAAAGAAAAAAATTTCTAAAATCGACGGAATTTTTTACAGCATTGAGAATTGCACTTTTAACACTAAAGTTGGTTGGCTACATAACAGTATACTTAGAAATCTCCTCAAAATTTTCTAAAAATTCTGGCCTCGCTTTGAAATTTTCAATCCACTTTTAGAAATTTCTACGATTTTTCCGATTTTTTCCATAAGCTTAGAAATCCTGCTTAAAACGATTTTTATTGACAAATTGTCTATATTTTTAAACGAAAATAAGAAAGTAAAATTTTCCGCAAAACTCTTTGAAATAAATTTAAAAACTCTGGCGTATAATTTTTTTTTTTGAGTCACTGTATATATTTTTCAATAAAATCGACTTTTAACACAAATTATTAAAATTTTGCATTAAATAAGCAATTTGGAATAGATGTAGACAATAAAATATTTTTGGCCGCATAAAACTTGAAAATCTACCTATGTGCAATGTTTGATGAACACATGAAAATATGTTTATTTTCAACTTATATATATGCTGATTCTCAAATTTAGAAAAAATATTTTCTCAACGTTTGAGAATTTCTTTTTCAGTGTTTAATGGGAAGTCAACAAAAATAAAACAATTATTTGTTGACATTATGTGTAAATACATATGTACGTGTTTTGTTTAGTTTGTTTTTTTGAATAAATTATTTATATGCAACATATTAAAAAAATGTGTGTGTTAATATAAATATACATATGTACGTGTTATTCAATGTTAAAAAATAAGATGCATTTGTGTGTTCGTGTATGTGTAAAGTTTTTATTAATAACTGTTTAATTTAAATCAAAGAAAAAATTTGTTCAGCATCATATTCGGGTTCGCGAGATTGAAACGCGTCGATTGATACCCCGTTTTTTTTAAATTGGCTAATTTTAGCCGTTGCAAATTAACCAATATCGAATGCTCACTCGAACAAAAGGAAGTGACTCTTTTGACAGTTAAAGTGACCGTTTTCGTCACTTTGCGTTTTATAAAATACCAAAAACGCAACATACTCACCAAAAAACGTAACACATTCACTTCGAGTCACTTACAGTCACTTTCAGTCACCTAAAGAGATACAAAATACGAACACGACAATAAGTGACTCTGGGTGACTCGTTGCGTCGCGTTGCGTTTTGCAAAATAAGGCCCTAAATGTTTTTTTTTAGAAAAAATAACCATTAACACTCAAAAAAGGCAATCAAATTACTAATTTTTCAATAAAAATCGTTTTAAGCAGGATTTCTGAGCTTATGGAAAAAATCTGAAAAATCGTAGAAATTTCTGAAAGTGGATTAAAAATTTCAAAGCAAGGCCATAATTTATAAACAATTATAATTTATAACAAATTTTAGTGTAAAAAGTGAAATTCTCAAAGCTGTGAAAAATTCCGTCAATTTTAGGAGTTTTTTTTCTGTAGGGTGTAGGGTGAGACCGTTCCAATTAAAATTTCCGAAAAGCCAATGAAAATTTTCAAAAAGTTGAATGTTGCATATTGTTATATTAAAATTGAATGAGCTGCAAAATTGCATACTCAAAACTCTTCTAAATGTAGCTTTAGGATTCTTAGCCCCTTTTTATGATAAGTATTTCCTTGACTTTGAAAAATTGGAAATACTAAAATACGAAATCAGGTAATTTTCCAAATAGGCCAATTTTTAATCCATTGTTGATAATTTCTGGCTTTGCATTTTTCCGTAGAGAAATTGGCGGGTAATCGATCGGAGGCGATAATATAACTAAAATGCTTTTTGAATTAAAAAATTAACAATATTTTTTCATTTCATATTTTGCAAAATAAGGCCCTAAATGTTTTTTTTAGAAAAAATAACCATTAACAGTCAAAAAAGGCAATCAAATTACTAATTTTTCAATAAAAATCGTTTTAAGCAGGATTTCTGAGCTTATGGAAAAAATCTGAAAAATCGTAGAAATTTCTGAAAGTGGATTAAAAATTTCAAAGCAAGGCCATAATTTATAAACAATTATAATTTATAACAAATTTTAGTGTAAAAAGTGAAATTCTCAAAGCTGTGAAAAATTCCGTCAATTTTAGGAGTTTTTTTTCTGTAGGGTGTAGGGTGAGACCGTTCCAATTAAAATTTCCGAAAAGCCAATGAAAATTTTCAAAAAGTTGAATGTTGCATATTGTTATATTAAAATTGAATGAGCTGCAAAATTGCATACTCAAAACTCTTCTAAATGTAGCTTTAGGATTCTTAGCCCCTTTTTATGATAAGTATTTCATTGACTTTGAAAAATTGGAAATACTAAAATACGAAATCAGGTAATTTTCCAAATAGGCCAATTTTTAATCCATTGTTGATAATTTCTGGCTTTGCATTTTTCCGTAGAGAAATTGGCGGGTAATCGATCGGAGGCGATAATATAACTAAAATGCTTTTTGAATTAAAAAATTAACAATATTTTTTCAAGAAAGGCCAATATGCTTAAAAGCTTCAAAATGGTGGGTCTTTTATTATGCTAGGTTGACAATTTCTTCAATAAATAATGATATTTACCTGAAGCACTCGAATCCATGATGTTTACTTTGATAACTGTCTTAAAACTGAAAATATTGACGTTTAAAAATGGGTTACTTAAAATACGTAAAAAATAAAAAATCGAAAAAGTGGGAGAATAATAAGTTTCGACTAGCGGCAGGGACACCCCCGTTGTCTATAAAAGCCGAGAAGACCGGTTTATTATCGCCCGGTCTATTATAAACGTAGAGCGATTTTGGATTTTGTATTTGCACCAATTTTAAAATTTTCACTTTTGGCCGCATAAATTCGTAAAATCTACCTATGTGCAGCGTCTGACCTTAAAAAACATCTTCCAAAAAAATAAATTTTCAAACCCCCCCCCCCCTTGCCGAAATCCTGGATCCGCGCCTGGTGTGTATGATATTTACAAAGAGCATTATAATTGTGATTTCAAAACGGTGGATTTGTAACACCATGAAATAATCGAGATACATATGATAATCTCGCCTACTTTCCCTATATAGTATTTATTGACAAACACTTAAAATGTGATATCTCAGTTACTATGTGATAAAATTTCATCCACGTAATGAAGAAATGTGCTGAATTTTCTAAACTTATTAAAAGATATATTTTGATGTCACAACTCAGAAACCATAGCAGATATTTTGATTAAATTTTTACTTGCTGAGAGTAATGTTTGGACGAAAAGTTGCCAAAAATCGCTTTACGACCACGCCCAATTACATATATATATGAGCATTATAAAGGGGCCTAGTAGAACTATTTTAAGCGATATTTTGTCATATATAAATATAATTTATTGAAAGTTTGTGGCATTAGTTCCACTATAGACATAAGCAAAAAACATAAAAAGTTTTGAAAATGGGCGTGGTTCTGCCTCTTTTTAGACAAAGGCATTTGGGAATTTAGAGATACCATAACATGAAAAATAATTGAGATATTATGACGAAACTTGGTGTACACACTTCTATCACTTGCGGTAATACACGCTAAAATATTTAGCGAAATCGGTTCAGAACCATGCCAACCTTTTAAAAAAATATTTTTCAAACGCCCTTTGGAAATTTCTAACTCGACATCTTTGTAATTAAAAGTCATAAGGGATGAAATCTTGCAAGAATATTGAAAACGCTTGGTCTGCGCACCCGTTTTAAATATAAATAAACATCACAAATAATTTTTAACCATTTTGAACCGAACCGAATCGGTGGTTTATAGCTATCCATGAACCGGTTCTTGTACCGGTACAGATTTTTTTCTAAGTGGTTCGAACCACTGAACCGAACCGCATCGATTAATACAGTGTAAATCACCAATTAAACTAAAGACATTGCTGTATTAAACTTAGAGATCGGACTATAAATGCCGAAGATATGACAAAAATGTATTTTTCCGGAAATGTTTTCCAAAAATACATCATATATAGGGAGTACGTCGAACTTTATTTTTTGCGATACGGTCTAATGTACATAGGTATGTATGTATGTACATTAGATGCGTTTTTTAGATGCTCCCTCCAACACCATAATATGAAAATAGGGTGTTTTAGAGCAATTATCGGCACGGCCTGGCTCACTGAGCTGGTGCTGAGAACAAGCTTCTCACACGTATTTAATACGTGAGTTTCATGCGAGCGCAATAATTAAAACCGAACAAATTGCTTACTATCATTCGGCTTGCCATTCTAGCAGGTCGATGGCGGATCAAACAATGCGTGTATGTTTCCTACATACGTATATATGTTTGTTTGTAGGTATGTAAACACATATGCTTGTTTTCATACGTACGCCCGCACATCATTGGACAAACGTCTGTTGTCCACAACAATCTGACATCAACTGATCGAATTCTAGCGGCTGCCGACATTGCCCGACAACGCTCTCTAACTAATACACATGCAACTAATAATTTCTTTGCATGTATTGGAATGCCGATAACTGTTTTAGAGTTAGCAAACTGAAAAAAATTTCACTTTTGCAAAAACTGAATGGAGGTACACCAAAACCACACAATTTTCAAGTATTTCAAGGTAAGTTTAGATTTATGTATGAAAAAATTTTGATTTTGCATAAGAAAAAAAATTTAAATCTACCCGTATCTATGTAAAACTAACCGCTAAAAAGCGAATGGCGTATTCAGCTTTTACATACAGTAAGTACACTCCCCACAGTACACTTTCTCACGAATCTTAAATTTCTTGCCCTATATTCAATTTTTGGTGTAGCTCCATTCAGTTCTTGGAAAAGTAAAATTTTTTTCAGTTTATTTACTCTTAAGCGCCATGTTTTCATATTCTGGTGCCGCACAGTAGTCGGAGAGACCTGGTTTTACAAGAAAAATTAGAAGTAGTGTTACGATCTTAATGAAAATTTGGGATTATACTATTTATGTAATGCTGAATCCGATTATGCAAAAAAATTTATAATTTGACAGTTGACCGCTGTCAACGATCCTAATGAAAATCTGGGATTATATTATTTATGTAAAAAAATTAAGGCCCCACTCGATTGATCTTGTTAGTTATACCTTTCTGAAATAAAAAAAATTCTTCAAAAAAAGCCTTTTTTCATAGTATTGCTAGTTTAGTAGCAAATTTTTTTTTTTTTATTATTTTTTGTAAAACCGTGGCTTTACATGTGTAAAAAGTAAGACTAGACCAAAGAATTTAAGTTCTACTTGACACACTATGCAAAAAATGCAGGGAAATCTATGCTCAAATAATGACTAAAATATTTCACGAACGAATTTGTGGGTTTAGACGCCTTTCACGGATGTATCAGCAGATATTTTTGAAAAAACTTATCAGTTCTGAGACATTTCTGAGTAAGAATGGCTTTTTTCCGACTAATTTATCACAACTTTAAAAAAACGACTTTTTCTTATAAAAGCAGGTTCGCCCGACCACTGTGTGCCGTAGGGAGGATCTAAGTAGGTTTAAAGAATCGCATACAAAAAAACGCATCTAATGTACATATGTATGAACATTTGGTTTCTTATGCTATGGTTATGGTTACAATCTTGATTGCCAATCAAAATCGGAAACATTTCGTGATTGGTGAGAGGTGGTTACGCTTACATTGATGATTGGAGCGCACATGCACAACATAACACATGATAATTAATGAGCACATACACAACATAACACATTATTACCTCTGAAACCTCGTTTGCTGGCTGCCTGTTTCACACAGCAAGTTTGCTGGATGTGAGAGTCCGAAAATTCTCTCACCGTCGGAGTGCACAACAACAATTACACGGTGCTCGACCAGCTTGATTGGTAGCATAACCAGGCCATTATGGAAATAAAAAACTCAATATGTTTTGGAGAAATGAGAAATGCCTACACGCATTCGGGAGGTTCAAATAGGAATTATTTTTGATTTCGGTGTTCAAAGTAATTCACAACTCTTAGCACCAAGAACTATTACTTAGTGGCTTTCCGATAGCACCCAATGTGAGAGAGGAAGAAATTAGGTTTCAGGAAAAAGCTATACAAATATACCTGCTGTGAACAAAATCTTTTGACTATAATACGCAAAGAGGCATTGTAAGCTGGAGAAAATATTAGTAAATAAAATGTTTACCTAAAGTCAATCTATCACATGTTGATCATAAAATTAGAATTTTCACGGCTGCACAGAATACATACCTGTACGAATATTCAATTGCGTTACGTATGCCATTAAACAAGTAGCGCAGATGTCACATTCACTTTTGCATCGGAAAAGGTTGATCTTTTGAATAAGCATTAAAATGACTGTAACAAACAAAACAATAGCTAACAGCATTTCAAAGAAAACAAATATGTATGTGTGGATGTACATACAAATGAATACTTAAGCATTTCACTTTCACTTAACAGTGGGGATCTTGGTCTCCTGCCATCTACATACCTGTGAAAACTGTTGCATAAATTGTACCTGGAAAACAAATGTTTGCATAGAATTAGCCACGTAATAATAATTACCATGAAAGGCTGTCTTATACATTGAGAAAACTACGATATCACTTAACCCTTGAACGCCGGATCGGTAATCTTATTATAAGAACAATATGTTATATGCATATACATACATACATATGTATGTACATGTCGTCGATGCGTTTGCAAAACCGCCTATTGAAAACTCGCAAAACCGCCTATTTAACATTCGTTTGTTTATTTTCAAGCCTTTGAATACAATATATTCTTACTGGCTGGGCATGGTATGGTATTAATTCATAATCCCACACTTAAATTAAATTAAATTTATTGACGATATGTGCGCGAGAAAAATATTTGTAATAAACTAAACAAGTTGCCAACGGCATTTAGGAGGTCAACATCAAAAGCATTTATCCAAAAACGAGTTAAGTTCAGCGTAAGCTGTATTTAAAGGCGCATTAATACCATAGTTGGTTTTTGAGCAGCCAATATGAAAGAATTCAGTATGGCGTAGAGATCTAGTACGAGCATTGCTCAGACCTTTTTCCAAAAGCGGCGGCAATCAATTGAGCCAGATGAGATATTAATAATAAAAGTACACGATAGAAAATATATCTTACTTTCAAGAGTATCCAGATTAATAAGAAGGCAACAAGAGTGATAAGAAAGTATTCTCAAAGAGAAGTTTAAATGACGATGGGCAAAACGAAGAAACACTTTTTGCGCCCGTTCAATGCGGTTAAGACCAGCCACACATGACGGCAGAAAACTCGCAGAATTTGGGCAGAAAGCCATAAAAACGCGCGTCTTCATGTGTGCACATTGGCAGAAATACAAGGAAATCGAGGGTTTTTGTAAACCGGCGTTTTCTTAAACATCGAACTATTACGTCGAATGAATCGCGTATGACCGGGGGATGGGATAATTAATGTGACTGTTGAATGTTAACGTAGATTCTACGTCGTAGAGTATGTATTTATATATGCATTTTACTCATCAATTGATGCAAAAATTAGATTTGGAAATCTGAGCTGCAGATATCGATGACGACACATGCAAATCGCAAAGACATTATTTCAGTGACAAGTTTTTAAAACAACGGTTAATAAAATTCCACCTATTCCACCATCCCTATGGCAAAGCAAGCACATCTTTTCGCTCTCCTGTAAAATTTGGTTTTTGGTAAATGGGCGGTTTTGCAATTTTCCGCTGGACGGTTTTGCAAAATATGTATGTATATTTAATGAATAATTTTTAGTCTCCTTAACCTTCAAAATTACATTTGAATTTGAAAAAAAAAATAATTTTTTTGTTCTTCTTGTGTATATACCTTTAATACACAAAAACACTTAGTCATTAAAATTTATGTCAAGGTCAAGTACAGGTAAATACTTAATTTTTATTATGAGTTTTGAACTAATATCTTTTATTTTGTAAATTCACTTTCCGATTGCCTAAATATAATGACGTAACAGTATGTCCTCTGTACTAGATATATACTTACACTAAAAAAAAAATTACTCTCGATCAAAGACATAATTTTCCTTATTTTGAACACGCGTCCCAATACAAAATTTTCTTTGTTTTGTGTAAATTTTCTCAAAAATGTGGAAAAAACATAAAAAAACATTCAAACAAATTCGTTGCCATGGGGATTTGTATGGGAATTTAATTTCTCAAAATTAAAGAAATCAAGTCTTCAAAACAAGGAAAGTTGGGAATGGAATGGCGCTTAAAGAATTTTTCATTATTTTAATGTATGAATTTTTTCAAAACAAGTATATGAAACCATGGTAACGCATGTAACAACAATATTTTATAAACCTTTTAACATGTTTTAAGGAAAATTTACTCAAAACAAAGAAAGTAGTGTTCAAAATAGGTAAACAATTTCTTTAACCCCTCCATATATTTTTTTTCTCTCAGTGTACATATGTACATATGTAGGTATTAATACATACATATGTATCTCATATTCAGCAAGGAAATTACAAAGAATTTTATTCAAAAATAGTACCATGTTTTCACTAACTACGACGGGTGTTCATTGGAATTGGAGTGCTCGTTAGTTTTAATTGCGAATTTTCTTTTCCTGAGAGAATACATGATTATGCAAACTATATATATGAAGGTCAACTTTAACTATGGTTACGGTAATGCAAGACGAATGGGATCACTTTCGCTCACTGTGAATTATTAATATTATATCCTTGAACGTTTTCAACACATTCTTTATTAGAATTTTTCAAGTTTGCTTGTGTTTTTGTTTTCAGATTTTTGGTGAACCTTGATTAATTTTTTTTTACCACATTCGGCCCTTTTTACCGAAACCAGAAATGCGACGTCAACTACGTGCGTTCCATATCTTGCAAATCTGTGAGCCAAGTTTTTAAGAAGAGTAGCTCCGAATATATTAAGCTCAATTCTAGTTATGGGCAAGTCCGAGATATTGAGACAATCGATAAATTCGCCATCGTTGCAAAATCGCAATCGAGTCAAAAGTTGACTTCTCGACTACACAATCGAAATATTTTTGCGATTGTTCCGAGCCGGAATTTGTTTCATTTAGTGATGGGTGATTCTGATATGTTTTTTGTGTTGCTGTGAAGAATCGTGGTGTAACCGATATGTTTTAGTGATTGCTTCAATTGCGAGCATTCTGGATGTTTGAACAATCCCAGACAATAAAACATCTGGGACTCGCCTATCACTAATCAATCTACCATAATATAAACGCCTTCGGATGCGAACGGGCAATGCATAATTTGTTTTAAAATATTTTATGTTTGATTTCAAATAACAGATAACCTTAATATTGAGCCGAGAGCAATAACCAAATGCATTATAATACCTTAATATTTTTACAGATTGCACTCTGTTTACTCATTTCTTATAGGTACATACATACATAGATAACCATGTACTTACTTTTCAAATTTCTGTTTGTGGTAACCAGCAACTGCACGTGATTGGTGCGCCAAATCAAGGGCTAGTGATAAATACATACGTTGCCGAATTGTCGACTTCGTCGTCGTTTTGATGATCTTTCAAAGCAATGACGATTTTTTTCGTTCACCATTTTTTTTATTAAACTAGCAAATACCCGTCCCGCTTCGCAGCGACAAACAAAAGCTTTTATGTTATAATGGGTCTCTCCCTTTACCTTTACCTTTACCTTTACCTTTACTTTTACCTTTACCTTTACCTTTACCTTTACCTTTACCTTTACCTTTACCTTTACCTTTACCTTTACCTTTACCTTTACCTTTACCTTTACCTTTACCTTTACCTTTACCTTTACCTTTACCTTTACCTTTACCTTTACCTTTACCTTTACCTTTACCTTTACCTTTACCTTTACCTTTACCTTTACCTTTACCTTTACCTTTACCTTTACCTTTACCTTTACCTTTACCTTTACCTTTACCTTTACCTTTACCTTTACCTTTACCTTTACCTTTACCTTTACCTTTACCTTTGCCTTTACCTTTACCTTTACCTTTACCTTTACTTTTACTTTTACCTTTACCTTTACCTTTACCTTTACCTTTACCTTTACCTTTACCTTTACCTTTACCTTTACCTTTACCTTTACCTTTACCTTTACCTTTACCTTTACCTTCACCTTTACCTTTACCTTTACCTTTACCTTTACCTTTACCTTTACCTTTACCTTTACCTTTACCTTTACCTTTACCTTTACCTTTACCGGGACCATCCATCACCATCCGGGCCCACTACTTGAACCATCTCTGGGAAACCGACTCAAAAAATAACAATGAAAATATCTGTATGTTGAAGCCTTGCTCGACACCTTTCATTTGATACCAATATCGCTTAGAAACATTCGAGGGTCATCCGGGTCCACGTTTTGGCCCATATTTGGGGACTCTGCCTAGGCATTGCAATGAAAATAACTCTATGTTGAAGGCCTGCTCAGCACCTTTCATTTGATACCCATATTGCTCAAACACTTGCTGGGTCACTCTGGGTCCACATTTGGGCCTATATTCCGGGAAGTTCCCACTTTTTCGAAATTCTATATACCCTATTATGTGCGCTAATACCATACGAATCTACTGTGAAAATTTCATAAAGATCGGTTGATTACTTTGGGAGTCCATCCCTGCAGAAAACGGAACTAGCCCATACATGCATGTACAAACCAGCCGCTTGTGGCAATCAACTAGCCCAAAACCTGCCACATTCCATATAAAAATATTGGTCCAATTAACATTGCAATGTCCTAGCACAGGACCACATGGTCCATCGCTCGATCGCATCAAACTAGTTTAAAAACTAACTTGCCGTAGCTACTTTGCAAACCACCTACAAGAGGTTACTTTTTAAACTAGCTACGGCAAGTTACTTTTTAAACTACTCCAAGGAGTTAAAAATGTAAAATATTTCCATAACTACTTCATTCTTGAGCTCTCAAGACCAATTTTATTTATTTTTTTTAAGGAAAAATTGATGTGAAAAATTAATATTTTTTGGTAGAAGTTATAGATCCATTTCGGAGACCACCACATCTCTTCAAGCAATTCTTTGTGCTAATTAATAGAGCTTGTTTATCGGCTGGCTCATCCGATTAAATTTTACTTTTGGTTTTTTTTGGTCGTTTTTATTTTCTTAAATATGTACTTCATTCTTGAGCTCTTAAGACCAATTTTTTTTTTTAATACATATTTAGATTAATGCTTCTTGGCAACACTGCTAATAAACATCGTGCAGCGGTTACGATCGTTAAAATCGATCTTCAAACACTAACCTACATACATACATATATATAAATTGGCCCAATTATTGGCTGGATGTGGCAAGTTCGTAACTAGTTGACTGTGGCACAAATGTACCATATACGTGAACTGGCCCAATGATTGGCTACATGTGACAAGTTCGTAGCTAGTTGACTGTGGCACAAATGTACCAAGTAGTCCAACAATTTTTGCAGGGATAAAGGACACACACACACACACACACACACACACACACGCACGCAAGTTATATATGCTGATATACTAATTGAGTATCATATGTAGAAAACACTCAATTTGTAAGCTCTCATGTAAGCACAAGTACTTATAAGTACGAACGATCGCTCAGGCGATGTCGTAAGTCAGTCTTTCGATCAAACTCGAGAAATAAAGTTTAAATAAAGATTAATAAAAACCACACTAAAAACCCTAGAACTTAAATGGCGACGAGCAGGCGCGGATCCAGGATTTCGGCAAGGGGGGGGGTTTTGAAAATTTCTTTTTTTGGAAGATGTTTTTTAAGGGCAGACGCTGCACATAGGTAGATTTTACGAATTTATGCGGCCAAAATTGAAAATTTTAAAATTGGTGCAAATACAAAATCCAAAATCGCTCTGCGTTTATAATAGACCGGGCGATAATAAACCGGTTTTCTCGGCTTTTATAGACAACGGGGGTGTCCCTGCCGCTAGTCGAAACTTCTTATTCTCCCACTTTTCGATTTTTTATTTTTTACGTATTTTAAGTAACCCATTTTTAAACGTCAATATTTTCAGTTTTAAGACAGTTATCAAAGTAAACATCATGGATTCGAGTGCTTCAGGTAAATATCATTATTTATTGAAGAAATCGTCAACCTAGCATAATAAAAGACCCACCATTTTGAAGCTTTTAAGCATATTGGCCTTTCTTGAAAAAATATTGTTAATTTTTTAATTCAATAGCATTTTAGTTATATTATATTCTATACGGAAAAATGCAAAGCCAGAAATTATCAACAATGGATTAAAAATTGGCCTATTTGGAAAATTACCTGCTTTCGTATTTTTAGTATTTCCAATTTTTCAAAGTCAAGGAAATACTTATCATAAAAAGGGGCTAAGAATCCTAAAGCTACATTTTTAGAAGAGTTTTGAGTATGCAATTTTGCAGCTCATTCAATTTTAATATAACAATATGCAACATTCAACTTTTTGAAAATCTCCTCAAAATCTTCTATAAATTATGGCCTTGCTTTGAAATTTTTAATCCACTTTCAGAAATTTCTACGATTTTTCAGATTTTTTCCATAAGCTCAGAAATCCTGCTTAAAAAGATCTTTATTGAAAAATTTTCTATATTTTTAAACTAAAATAAGAAAGTAAAATTTTCGACAGAACTCTTTGAAATAAATTTAAAAACTTTGGCGTATGATTTATTTTTTGAGTCACTGTATATATTTTTCAATAAAATCGACTTTTAACTCAAAATATAAAAATTTTGCATTAAACAAGCAATTTGGAATAGATGTAGACAATAAAATATTTTTGGCCGCATAAAACTTGAAAATCTACCTATGTGCGCTGATGAAAATATGGACTAATACCACCTACTATTATTATTCTATATACTAGTTGCGCCATTTCCCGCACCTTAAAAACACCAAACTCAAAACCCTCCAAATTAACAATATGTATGTCATCACATAAAGTGCAGGAGATTTCAATTGAAGTTCTAAATAACATGTATAACGTATGTATGTATATTTTTGCATTGGTACGTGCGAATGAGTATCGTATGGTATTGGTGGGAAATTGATCATCAATTTGACTTACCCTTGCATTTAAAGCCAAAATAAATAAGAATATATGTATGTAGTACTTTTTGGTTATATTTATATTTTTAATAGAATTTTTACTTTATTGAAGTTCTTGTGTTTATATACTCAAATTTTTAAAAGATTAATTTAAACAAGAATTGCGAAATGCCTCTGAAAAAGGCAATTTCTCCAACGATTCAGACATTTCTGACCAAATTAATTCTGTACAATCCCGATAAAAATAGGGATAAAAAGGAAAAGAAAATAAATTTGCGATTTGGCAATTTGCGAATAGCATTTGACAAATTTGATTTTATGCACGTGCGTCCAAAGGTACCTACATGAACTTTTTTCGCATGTAGGTACATATTTTGGATGTTATGTGGTCCAACCATTGCTTTTGGAATGATAGAGTTTTCCTTGATCAGTTTGGGAAATTTGGGCGCAGAATCTATAAAGGCATTAATTTGGGATCTATGATAAACCACAAGGGGGGGGGTTTGAACCCCCAAAACCCCCCCGTGGATCCGCCACTGGCGACGAGGATCAAAAATTAAGAACATACAGTTCTCAAACAAAAAAAAAAAACAATTTTTGCGTGCTATTAGTGTGGATAAAAATAGATTGATCAAAAAAAAAAGAAGACAAATTAAATAATTATTTTACTTTAAAAGATTTGAGTGTTAAAAAACATACATTGATCGAAAAAAAAGACATACTATTTGTATTTAAAAAATTTTAAAGTGTTCGAGCAACAAGAAAAACTACTTATGTGTTAAATGTTATTATTTAAAGAAAAAAAGAGCCATTTTTTAACTTAGCGAAAGTATATGGTTTAAAAAATATACATACATAATTTTCAGTGAGTTTTGTAATATAAAATTGCAAAAAGAAAAACTCCGAAACGTGAAACCCAAAAAACTAAAAATACGGAAAACCCAAAAAGAACTGTGTTTTACTGAAAAAATTGGCTTTATAGTTAAATACAAAATAAATAATCGCAATATTGGTTTTATAAAAGGCGAGAAATATATGTAGTTATAACATTTTTTGACAAACGTACAGTAGGCACATTATTCATATTAAAAAAAAAAAAAAAAAAAAAAAAAAAAAAAATATACCGCAAATCATTTAAGTGCTAAAAAATTTACAGCAACAAAAAATCACTAAAAAGTGCATTTAACTTCAAAACGAAAAGTTCCAAACCGCTATAACTGTGCGTAAAAACAAAACGAAAAAGAAGCACAAAAAATTTGAGAGAAAAACCGGTATACGCTCTTTTGCCGTTAAGTGTGTATATACATTAGTGCAAGGCAACACAAATGATGCTGACACATTTGAAACTTGTTGCGTAAATGTAGATTTGGTGCTCAGCAAAGTTTCGTATACATAAAAAGTTGCCGATGAAACATAGTTTATAAACTAAAAGATGTTGCTTAAAAACGAAAGGCTGTAAGCGGTGTTGCTCTGTAAAGAAATTTTTATGTTCTAATCAAACATGTTGAGTTGCAGTAAATGGTGATTCTGGCACGTTACGAACTGTTGTATCAATAATGTTTATATACATATATAACGCAAATACATAAATAAAATAAGAATAAAATATCTAAATGCGGTCTGACGAATTTTAATAAAAAAAAAAAAAAAAAAAAAAAAACCAATATACAAACCTTAATAAATAACGTATATTTATTAATACATATATAAAAACAAAAACAAGCAAAGAATCCAACAAATAAAAGCGAAATGGCACTAACTTTGGCAGAGGCGTTAAGAGAGGCGAGAAGTATACCCTATTTCGATGGTCACAGTGAGTACAGCATAACACATTACTTGCGTGACGTTTCAACAATTTTGTCGCTGACAAACGAAGACCAGAGGCCTATTGTATCCAATGTTTTATGCAACAAATTGAAAGGAAGAGCATTACACGTCATTCAACATCTCATCGAGCCGAGTTTCGAAGATATTTTAAATAGGCTGAAAGAAGAATTTGGCATTAAGTCTACATTTTTAAATTTAAGAAGCGAAGCTATGAATGTTAGGGCGTCACACATTGAAAATTTGCATAATAAGCTAGGAGCTATTTTACAAAAGATGAACACGAAATATGTTTTAGAAGGTTCGATTGACGTTTTATATACACCACAAAACAATGCAAAATTAATTTTTGAAGTATATTTACAATTTTTGCCATTTCATGTTAAAACTTTGTTGTTGCAAAATAACATAAATACTATGGAAAATGCATTTACATATTACTTACAGAATAACATGTTGCACGATATTGATATAGTCAGTGGTATGAAGGTTAATAGTAACAATGATTTTCTCTCCAATTCTAATGGGTTGTACCATAAAAATAATGCCAGTAAAGGTAGCAACATTTATAAGCAAAGTTCAAACAATTTTCCCGATAAAAAATCAAATGTTGGTTATAATCCCAATTATCAAAATTCTGGCACTTACCACAGACATTTCGAAAACAATAATCACTCCGGAAATTTTAATAGTAATCGTAACTTCGGAAGAAATAGTGGTAATTGGAAGGTTAGAGGAGAACCGAATAGCCACAGAAATGTTAGAAATTTCAATTCTGGTAGATTTAACTACAATTCAAGGCAAAATACGCAATCACCCGCAGTTCCAATGGAAGTAGATAACTTGGAAAATTTTCAGCTTTCTCCTCTTCGACCCAATTACCCTTGATTGATTTGACAATTGAAGGTGTAAAAGTAAGGTGTCTAGTCGACAGCGGCTCGGCTACAACTTTAGGGGATTTTAAAACTTTTAAGAATTTTCAAAGTCGTAGGATTTTGAAAACTCCTATTCTTATAAAAACACTTTTTGCATCTGAAATTATATCAGAAGAAGTCATTGTAAATGTTCCCGCAGAATTTAAGAGAGGAAAAGAAACTATGTCCATAAAGCTGGTAAACCTAGAAAATAAACCTTTTCAGTGTATAATAGGATTAAATATTATAGATCCTTTAGAAGTGCTTATTGATTTTTCGAAAAAAGTGATAGATATAGACGGCAATATAGTTCCATTTTACAATAATAAACCCGAAAATTATTTACCTATTAAAGATGCATTTTATGCATATTGTTCTCAAACTGACATATATCCAGACTCTTTATATTTGGATGGAAAGAATTTTGATGTAGATCCGTTATTAAGTAAGGATTTGAATGGTGAAGAAAGTCGAATTTTAAAGAAATTTTTGTTGAAGTATAAAACTATTTTTTTCCAAGAAGGCCAATACTTACCAGCCTTAGAAGCAGTTAAGCACCAAATTATCACGAAACCTCATACCCCTATAGATACAAAAAATTATAGATATCCTTATGCGTTGGAAGGAGAAATAAATATGCAACTTAACTCTATGTTAGAAAATGGTATAATTAGACCAAGTAAATCGCCTTATAATTCACCGCTGTGGATAGTGGAGAAAAAATCAGTAGGTAAGGGTAAGAAGTGGCGTTTGGTGGTAGATTACCGTAAACTGAATAGCTTAACTATCGACGACAAATTCCCTATACCGAACATCGAATCGCTTTTTGAGAAACTTGGTCGAGCTCAATACTTTTCAACCATCGACCTCGCAAAAGGTTTTCACCAAATTCTAATGGATGAATCTGACATAGAAAAAACTGCTTTTTCTGGGCCAAATGGGCATTATGAATTTACGCGCATGCCCTTTGGTTTGAAAAATGCACCTGCTACGTTCCAGCGCATGATGAATACGATTTTGTCTGAATACATCAACAAAATCTGCATAATTTATATGGATGACATTTTGGTATTTTCTACTTCTATAAATGAGCATTTTGAAAGCTTAACAAAAATATTTAACTGTTTGTACACAAATAATTTGAAAATCCAATACGACAAATGCAAATTTTTGTCAAGATACACAGAGTTTCTAGGCCATATTATCACACCTGAAGGTATTAAGCCAAACCCCGAAAAAATACAGTCAATTCAAAAAATAAAATTACCGCGTACCGTAAAAGAAATTCAGTCCTTCTTAGGCTTGACCGCCTATTACCGTAAATTTATTAAAAATTATTCAGTTATAGCTTCCCCAATTATAAAATATTTAAGAAAGGATCAAAAAATCAATTTGAAGGATAATGAATATATCAAAGCATTTGACAAGCTCAAGCTTATTATGACTTCACCTCCACTGCTGGTATATCCAGACTTTTCAAAAACATTTACTGTGACGACAGATGCTAGCAATGTTGCGATAGGCGCGGTTTTAAGCCAAAATGGAAAACCAATAAGCTTTGCGAGTCGTACATTAAATGGCGCAGAAAAAAGATACCATACACTCGAAAAAGAGTTACTTGCTATAGTGTGGGCAGTGCGGCACTTCAGGCCTTATTTATTCGGACGTTCATTCGTTATTCAAACGGATCACCAACCCCTTAAATGGCTATATTCTCTTAAGGACCCAACCCCACGAGTTTTAAGATGGAAAACCTTACTAGGTGAATACAAATTTGAAGTAGAATACATTAAAGGTAGAGAAAACAATGTTGCCGATTTTTTAAGCCGGCAAACCGATAATAATATCATGGGCGAGGAAGAAAACTTTGATATCAAATCTTTGTTTGAGAATTCTTTAGAAACGGTGCATTCAGCATACGAAAACCTAAACGAACACTTTCTTATTTCCGAGTCCATTGTAAACAGATACACTACCCAAATTCGTATAGTAAGGAATAAAACGGTCGAAAGCGAAGTGATATATAACAAATACCGATTAATCTATATAGCCGAAAAAGACTTACAAAATGGCATTTATCTAACAGATATTTTTAGAAAATATATTAAAAAGGGAACAACAGGAATTCATTCAGAGTTGCCTGACCAAATGTATAACGTTGTACAGGAAAAGCTAATAAGTCTTTTTTCAAACGATAATAACATTAAGTTTACTAAATGTTGTTACAAAGCTTTAGACTTGAGTACAGAAGAGGAAGCTTTAGAGGTAGTGGAAAAAATCCATGTGGAAGGTAACCATAGGGGGGTGCTAGAAAATTACGAACAAATCAAATTAAAATATTTTTATCCGAATGTAAAGAATGTGTGGCCGCTGTGGTGCAGTGGGTAAAGTGCTCGCCTGCTATGCCAGAGGTCTCGGGTTCAAACCACGGTCCGAGCAAAACACCAAAACAATTTTTCTAATTAGTAAAAAATCCAATTATTGGGTTTTTTAAGAGCAGCGGTCACCTCTCGGCAGTATACGGCATACCCTCCGAGAGTATTTCTGTCATGAAAAAAGCTTCTCACAAAAAATGCATTCGCCGTTCGGAGCCGGCATAAAACTGTAGGTCCACCCAATTAGTAGGAAAAACCAAAAGGAGCACACCTCGAATTGGGAGAGAAGCTCGGCCATAAAACTCGTCAGAGTTATAATAGCGCCATTGTATTATATTATTATTAAAGAAAATTATAAACAGATTTATAAATATGTGTGAGGTTTGCAACGAGAACAAATATGCTAGAAAACCTCTAAAAAAGTTGTTCAATTACACAGAAACTCCTAGAAGTCCTAACGAGATAGTACATATTGACATATTTTATTGTTTCCGCTCTTGTTTTCTAACCACCCTTGATAAATTCACTAAATTAGCTTCCATACATAAACTGCCGGATAGAAATATGGTCACCGTAAAAATTAAACTTCAGGAAAGATTTTCTTGGCTAGGAAAACCGAAAAAAATGATAATGGATAACGAGTTTAACAATGCTCTTATAAGATTATTCTGCCGCGAGAATAATATCATTGCTCATTTCACTACACCAAACAGCCATACCGGAAATGCTGATATCGAAAGGTTGCATTCAACATTGCTAGAGCACATACGCATCTTAAAAAACTCGGACAACTCCTTGGAGTTGGAAGAAATTATGATTAAGGCCATTGGGTTTTATAACAATTCTATCCATAGTTCAACCAATGTAAAACCTATCGACTTTATCAATAGAAGCGACATGGATTTTGAAAAGATAAAAAATTATAATTACCTGAAAAAGAGTAAAGTTATTAACAAATTGAATGCTAAAGCCGAAAAGGTCCCAAATTTCAACAACAATAAAGTTTACATGAAAAACCCTCTTGCCAATCGAAACAAAGCTGCCAAAAGATTTGTACAATTGCCAAATGGTTTTCCTAATAAAATTGACATGGCAAATATAAAGAGGCCGCATAAAATTACGTAAATTTGTATCTATTTTTATATGTAATTCAAACAAAAAATATATACGTATTTTTATATATACAAAATAAATAAATACATCATATGTACATAAATAAAATTTTTATTTGTATGTACATATATATATGTATATTTATGCCTTTCTATATGTACAATTACATACTATTCAAAATAATAATTTTTAAAACAATATAAATATATGCATATAAAAATAATATATGTAGGTACATACATAAAATTTTAAAATATCAAATATATTCAATAATACATATATGTATGTAATTTTAAATATTTTATGTATGAAGATATTTCTGCGTTCGCAAAAGCAGACACTGCAAGATATGGAAATTTTATTCAGATATATGTATGTACATAAAGCTCAAAAGGAAAAAGCTGTTCGTTAAATTTAAGAAAACTTGAATGTCTGAATATTTAAAAAGGATAAAATAATTAATAATTGTTTAAATTGTCAAAATTCATTGTATTACTTTTGTTTATATGTACACACGTACTTTCATTTAATGTTTAAACATTGTTCATTTAACATAAATAATTACCCTGCAGTAAAAATCCGCAATGAATCCTTAATGAATCACTGATGCAATTCACCTATGATGAGGAGGCATCAGTGAATACTTTCATATAAAGACTGATGAATTTTTCATATAAATGGTTTGCTTTCCTCAGAAAAAAAACAAGAACAAATAAAAATATACTGAGTTATGACGACAGTGATGAATATTCAACAAAGAATCATCACTGATCCTTCAGCAGTGAAACAAATTTACTGCAGGGTAATTTTGTTAATTTTTATATGTATACATACAATTTTATACCATAAGGTAAATCGCAGGGACGCGATTTTATTTATGCGGAGGGCGAGTTATATATGCTGATATACTAATTGAGTATCATATGTAGAAAACACTCAATTTGTAAGCTCTCATGTAAGCACAAGTACTTATAAGTACGAACGATCGCTCAGGCGATGTCGTAAGTCAGTCTTTCGATCAAACTCGAGAAATAAAGTTTAAATAAAGATTAATAAAAACCACACTAAAAACCCTAGAACTTAAATCGCGCACACACACACACACACACACACACACACACACACACACACATCCATTTTTATACTCAGCTGTACTAGTACACAGAGTATTATAGTTTTGATTTCCTAACGGTGGATTGTAACAGAATGAAATAATCGAGATAGATATAGACTTATATATATCAAAATGATCAGGGTGAAAAGAGAAATCGATTGAGCCATGTCCGTCCGTCTGTCCGTCTGTGAGCACGATAACTCGCGCAAAAATTGAGATATTTTGATGAAATTTGAAATGTAAGTTGGTATCAAGACAGGAACGGATGGTATTGAAAATGGGCGAAATCGGACCATGACCACGCCCACCTCCCCTATATGGTAAAAATCGGAAATTTTGTATCTCAGTCACTAATAGAGCTAGAGTGATAAAATTTTACACACGTATTGAGCTCAGGCCCTTATGAAGAAATATGGTGAAATTTTGGAAAATGGGCGGTGCCACGCCCACTTATTAAGGGGCAAACATTGAAAGTTTTATGAGTCATAACTCAGAAACCGTTGAAGATATATTGATGAAATTTGGTACGCGTGATATACTTACTTAGGCAAATGTTTGGACGAAAAATTGCCAAACTCGGTTGACGACCACGCCCACTTTTATATATGGGTATCATAAAGTGGCCTAATAAAAACATTTTAAGCGATATCTTTGTCAAATATAAAGATAATTCATTGAAATTTTGTGGCATGAGTTCTACAATAGATCGGAACCAAAAAATAGAAAAATTTCGGAAAATGGGCGTGGCACCGCCTCTTTTCAGACAAAGGAATCAACAAGATTTCGGAGCCCATAACTCGACAAATAATTGAGATATTATGACGAAACTTGGTTTATACACTTTTATAACTTGTGTTAATAGACACGCAAAAATTTATTGAAATCGGTTTATGACCACGCCTACTTTTTAACAAAGATATTTCTGGAACACCCTTTGGGAATTTGTAACAAGACTTCTTTGTAACTAGAAGTCATAAAGGAATGAAATTTTGCACAAAGAATAATATTCATATGCTTAGTTGGATGACTGATAAAAATGTTGAAAATGGGCGTGGCTACGCCCACTTTATGCGGCACTCGCTTTATATAAAATACACCCTATATCGAACAAACGCAAACAAACAATGAAAGCATACAGCTGAGTATCTAATGTTCGATTCCACTCGAACTTAGGTTTCCTTACTTGTTATATAATAGAATAGTGAAGTGACGTGATTAAAAACTTCAAACCATCTAAGTACAATAATTAAATGGTTGCATCCTTAAATAAATCCTTATATTTTGTATATTAGGTTTTTTATATTATTGTTATGATTAGATTGCGGATCTTTATCGAATTGCATATTTTTAAGGAAAAGAGTAAAATGTCCTATATTTGCATATTTATTCTGCCGTATTGCATATTTAGATATAAAATGCATATTTTCATAATTGAAGTTCAACGGATTTAATCCGTTCCCCTAACGTCTCCAATGTCACTAGTAATAGAGGATTCACCCTACAACAGCACCATATGGCAAATACTTTCGACAACAATTGATGCTATTTCAAAAAGGAACCCCGCTTTTGGAGACATATCAAAAGTAGAAAAAAGTTTTCGGGTGGCAACAAAAAAGTAGAATCTGAAACTCAAATCCCTTTTCAATTTTACATATTGTGATGTTGGGCGCTCACTTTCAGCTAGAGCTTTAGATACCCGGGTATCGAGCAATTCCATCTGATCGTTTTTATTTGAAGCCCGTTTGTTGTTCAAATGCCCGTACAAACATTCGAGCTTACAAACAAAAAAAATGTGTATCGGAAAAACAAAAATAAAAAAACTACATATAAAGAAAAAAATAAATAATAAACAAAAGAAAAAACAAACTTCAAAATACCCGAATTAATTAATTAATTGTTCAAATGCCCGTACAAACACACGGTTAATAAACAAACAAACGATTCTTTGAGCATTTGAACAACAATTGTTCGGGCTACTCGAAAATGTTAAAAAAAATCGAGAGCTCTACTTTCAGCATATATACTTTTAATCGATAAGCATCACAATTTTTGTATTCAAAATCTGGAGAAAACATTTGTAGTATATTTTGGTCCTAACTACAACTAAAATTATCTCTTTACAATAAAAATTGTTATAAAAAAATTTTCTCATTTGAGTTGGGTTTTGGGTGTTAATTGGATCTTTTATTTGCATACAACAAATAATTCAGAATCCAAATTTTTGCATTCAACAATATTTACTGTATTGTATATCACCAAAAATTTCGTGTCTTTTTAATTTGCGTATAGTTTTGAATCAATTAAACACTTAATAAAATATTTTAAATTTTTTGCATACAAATCCGCAGTCTAGTTATGATTTAATATTACTGAAAAATTAATATGATTTTTATACTCAGCTGTACTAGTACACAGAGCATTATAGTTTTAATCACATAACGGAGGATTGTAACAGAATGAAATAATCGAGATAGATATAGACTTATATATATCAAAATGATCAGGGTGAAAAGAGAAATCGATTGAGCCATGTCCGTCCGTCTGTCCGTCTGTAAACACTCTAAGATATTCTGATGAAATTTGGAATGCAAGTTGGTATCGAGACTGGGACGGTTGGTATTGAAAATGGGCGAAATCGGACCATGACCACGCCCACTTTTCCTATATAGAAAAAATCGGAAATTTGGTATCTCAGCCACTAATATAGATGGAGCGATGAAATTTCACCCACGTATTGAGCTCAGGCCCTTATGAAGAAATTTGATGAAATTTTGGAAAATGGGCGGTGCCACGCCCACTTATTAAGGGGCAAACATGGAAAGTTTTATAAGCCATAACCCACAAACCATTGAAGATATATCGATGAAATTTGGTACGCGTGATTTACTTAGGCAAACGTATGGCTAGTTTTCTTTTCAAATTTTATTATTGCTAGTTTTCGTATTGCACTTCGATATGTCAACCTCGAAAAAAGTACTTTCCATTTTTTTTTTTATTTTGGCACAATGTGAAATTACTTGTACACATTTAGATTCGTTGACCACTGCCGAGAGGTGACCGCTATTTCTAAAAACCCAATAATTGAGTTTTAATTAATTAGAAACATTTTTTGGTGTTTGTCCGGACTGTGGTTAGAACCCGAGCACTCTGCCCACTGCACCACAGCGGCCATGTATAATATACAATGCGAAAAAAATTTAAGGCTGAATTAGAAAAAAAATTAATTAAGTAATAAAAAATACTACTTGTTGAAACACTTTATTTTCTTTTCTGTAAATCGGTCGCTTTCAAACTTTAGACGCTAAAAAACATATTTCTTGTTCATTAGGCCTTTCCCAAAAATTATGTATCATCACTAGGGAAGCTAAAAATATGCACGAAAAATTTCAAAATATGCATGCTAGTATGCCTAAAGAATACCTGAAATATGCTCAAAAAATGTATGTATTTCATTTCAAGCTTACATTTTTATTTAACGAACTTTGCAAAATAATAATAATATAAGAACTGAAACGTACAATTCACATGTTCCCCATTTAACACATTTGTTTTTAAATACTATAAAATACTTTAAATTAATTTTAGATTTGTATTTATGTAAATGCATGATATCTTTTTACAAAGCAAATGAAACCATTCCATTAATATTGCGCAGGGTTGCATTGAACTATCATATGTTTTACTATATTTTCCAGTGTGAATTTTTGGCGGTTTTCCGAGAAAAAGCTCTTGTATGCGGAAAACGATTAATATTGACTGTGTAGCATCGAGTATTGATGGATCGCGGTTCTGGATCGCAAAATATTTAGAAATTTTGAAATCCGTGATCCGTATCGCAATAGTGAGAATATGAATTGACTGTGTAGCATGAAAATTTTGCGACCCATCAAAATGCGTGTATATTTAGAAATTTTGAAATCCGTGATCTGGATCGCAATATTGGCAATAAACGAATTGAAAGTGAAGGTGTGAAAAGGACGGAAGTAAAATATTTTAAATCTCAGAGCGAGAAAAATATCGCAATATTCATATTGAACGTGTAGCACTAGTCTGCGATTCATCAGACCATCAATATGATCCAAATATCGCGATTCATATTGACAGTGTAGCGTATGCCTATGTATGTCGAAACATATTGCATATTATTGTTCCCTTCAAAATTTCACACTACAGCTGTTTTCTATCAATAACAGGGCACCGGAGCAAAGTTTTTTTTTACTCTGGGTTTGCTTCGAGGCTCTGATCAGCATACAAGAACTTAGTGTTTGTCGTGGTGAATTTTTATAAGGGAAAATGCTCCGCTCCGGGGCCCAGATCAATAGTTAAATAGCCTTGATTGTATGTATACGCAACTATCTGAATTAACCACAGATAAGATGTTGCCAGCTTAATATTTTTCGTTATTGTTCGATTAAGTGCCAAAATATGCCAAAATAAGCACGAAATGCATTTTGACCGTAAATATGCATTTTATGTCTAAATATGTATTTGCATATGCAATATGCATTTGCATATTTTTAGCTTACCTAATCATCACTGCTGTAAAGGAGAGGGAAATTTGGAGGAATTTGCGCGACCTCTAAACTTTATTATATTAAGATAAATTTTTCGGTATAGATTTCTTTCGTAGTATTTATGCGGGTTGTACCGCGGATTTCTGAAGAACTTTATTTTCTTCATACAATGAGAACTTTATTTTCTTCACCCTAATGTACCTACATACATACATAAATCTGCTTACATCTTTCGAACTTGTTGTATGTTCAACGTTCAGCAGATATTTGTGGTCAACGAAAGAGTTCTCAACAAATGTATGTAGATGGCTAATTTCCGTTCCATTCGTTGTTGTCACCACACAAATTTCATAAACGCAAAATGCGTCACGTGCCATTGGCGATGCAAAAGAGTCGCATATCAAAACACATGGAGAAGAGGATGAATGAGTAGAAGGACGAACGTTGTTGCAACATTAGCCAATATTATCCATGCACAGTGGAGAAGCCAAATATACTTCATTGTAAAATTTTTACCGAAGTTCTATAATACTTAAAAATCGCACTAAAAATTTAAAAATAATTTAATATATGTAGATACAAAATGATACGAAATTATATGTATTTAAGGAAAAGCGTCGCAAAGTGCTTCGTCCCATAGGCAAAGTTAAGATAAAATAAACTGCTTAATTTATTCAAGTAATATATATTTTTGTGAAGCTAACATATCACCGAAATAAATGTATAAGAATAATTTATAATCTCATCCTAATTGGAAAGGGTAATGTTTGGTAATGCACAAAGTAATCTATCTCTACCATCATTTATAAATTACAACATGCACGATTTCTAACACAGCAAATGTCCTAGGAAAGTGATGTGTGGCTTTAGGCAAAGCGACACATTACCTTTTGCATTACCTCTTCGTATATAAAATGATACATTACCTTGTTCATTAACACTTCATATAGGAAAAGATATCTTACCTGAATTCAATGAAATATTATACATTTAAGTTGCTATACATATGTATGTATATACGACTCTCGTTGCTCAAACTAACGTTTGGACCACAATTATTTCTTGTATCTTTTCTTATTAATCATCGCCAATGGCGTTTGGGATACATTTTCAGAATTATGCATGTACATACCTACATATTTTTTATCAATTTAATCTATATATATGTATAAAGAAATCAAGCCTATTTCTTTGTCACCGGCTTTCGCCCAAACGCGTGGAGGGATTTTGATCAAATTTACACACCAGCTGAGTACCTTGCCCTAAATGGTTTTTCATATCCGGAAGTCGGTTCCAAAATATACGTCAAAAGGTCAAAACGTGGACCCGGCTTTCCCCTGAATATTTTTGGACGATATTGGTATCAAATGAAAGGTATTGAGCAGGGATTTTACTTAAAATAGTACTGATTGTGATCGTAGGGTATTCGAGATATGGGTCAAAACGTGGACTCGTATGACCCTCTAAAATTTCTGAGTGATATTGGTATCGACATAGAACTATTTTGTTTGTGATACCTAGGCCGGGTCTCCAGATATGGGTCAATATGTGGACCCGGATGACCTTCGAATGCTTCTAAGCGATATTTTTATCAAATGTAAGGTCTTGATGAGGACTTCGACATCGATCTATTTGATTTGTGATGATTAGAGCGAGTCTCCAGATATAGGTCAATATGTGGACCCGGATGACCCTCGAATATTTCTGATATTGGTACCAAATGAGAGGTCTTGGTGAGGATTTCGACATAGAACTATTTTATTTGTGATGCCTAGGCCGGGTTCCCAGATATGGGTCACAACGTGGACACGGATGAAACCGAAAAGTGGAAATCATGGCTTGAATATAGAGATCTTATCGATGTAGTGCTCAACCTTGTTCCCTAGATAAAGAGCAATAAAAAGGAAAAGGAGAGGAAAATGGAATGGAATGGGAAGGAAACGAAAATAAAATGGGACAGGGAAGGGGAGAGATAGAGAATTGGAGGGGGAAAGGGGAAACGAATAGAAGGGGAGAGAAAAGGAGGGGTAAGAGAGACCGATAGGGAAAGGAAAGGAAAAGCAAAGGAAAATAAAAAGTAAACTGAGATTAAAGAGAAAGTAAAAAAGAGAGTATAGGGAAAGGAAGCGGAAATCTAAGACGGAGCGAGACGGATTTACTTTGGTTCTGAATCTCACAGACGGGTTAAGAAATTGTCATGAAATTTAGTATAGGTGCAAGGGGTCTCTGGGGCAAACTTCTGAAAAGTTTTATTCTTCCGCTATTTTTTTTTGTTTCGCTTGGCAGCCCGATATAAGCTTGGTCATCTGGGTACTAGGGGTCTTAATTGTTATGCCTAGGTCGGTTCCCCAGATATGGGTCAAAACGTGGACCCGGATGGCCCCGAAATATTTCTCAAAGATATTGGTAACAAATTAAAGGTGTTGAGCAGGGATTTTACTTAGAAATTATGTGGGTCAATACGTGGACCCGGATAACATCAGAATATATCTCAGGTATATTGGTATCAAAAGAAAGGTGTTGAGTGGGACCATTACATAGAGCTGTACCCAGAGCTCAAAAGGACATTAGAAGGAAGTGTAGAGCTTCAAAATACGAAAATAATGACGTATCAATTTTAAAAATCGGATGTAAAACAAGAAAGTTACAATAAAAAACGATTTCGGCGGTATTTCGCGGGGTCAAAAAAAATTTTTTTTTTTGTGTCCTTTAACCCTCTCAACATAAGATTCAAATTTAGGGGCGGACTTTTACAACTTTTTTATTTCGTATGGGGACCAACCCAGTCTAAGGTACATCAAAACTTTATATTAAAGAAATATTTCTTTATTTATTCTGAATGAAGCATATCATAGGGTATTTTCAAGTAGAGTTAACATTTTCGGAGTTATACGTAAATTAAAGTAGCTATACTCAACCTTCGCTGGTAATAGTTGTTGAAATTTTTTCATTTACCCCCGACAATAAAAAAAATTACACTTTCATAGCCTATGTACGAAAATCGTACACTAAGAAAGGTTAGATTGAATAGAACAATGACGTATATAAGGGAAAAATGTAACAGCTCGGCAGGACCATTGGTAGCCGCGGTGCTAAGCGTTTCGCTAATATTTGACTACTGATGGCTGGAGCCTAGGTTCAATACCGGTTTATAACCAAATCAAACTTGACAAGGGATGACGGAAATTCGTTCCGCAATAAATCGCAATCCTACCCTGTCGGAAAAGCAAACAACAAAAAAGAAATTAGAAACAAATCTATTCTAGCGAATTTTCGTCATGCGATTTTCGTCAGCTTTTTGGTTCTGTTAATTCTCATATCTGGCCGTGTTTTTAAATGTTGGTAGAACGCTACCACCGGGCTTAATGATGCAAAATAATTGATATATTTTAGTTTATTCCTTTCAAAAGTAATGGCGCGGCAATTACATTTTCACAAAGTATTTTTTTTTTCAATTCCAAAAAAAATACCTTGTACTTGAGCCTCAAAACGATGAAATACTTTTGGTATTTTTATACTCAGCTGTACTAGTACACAGAGTATTATAGTTTTGATTTCCTAACGGTGGATTGTAACAGAATGAAATAATCGAGATAGATATAGACTTATATATATCAAAATGATCAGGGTGAAAAGAGAAATCGATTGAGCCATGTCCGTCCGTCTGTCCGTCTGTCCGTCCGTCCGTCTGTGAGCACGATAACTCGCGCAAAAATTGAGATATTTTGATGAAATTTGAAATGTAAGTTGGTATCAAGACAGGAACGGATGGTATTGAAAATGGGCGAAATCGGACCATGACCACGCCCACCTCCCCTATATAGTAAAAATCGGAAATTTTGTATCTCAGTCACTAATAGAGCTAGAGTGATAAAATTTCACACACGTATTCAGCTCAGGCCCTTATGAAGAAATATGGTGAAATTTTGGAAAATGGGCGGTGCCACGCCCACTTATTAAGGGGCAAACATTGAAAGTTTTATGAGTCATAACTCAGAAACCGTTGAAGATATATCGATGAAATTTGGTAGGCGTGATATACTTACTTAGGCAAATATTTGGACGAAAAATTGCCAAAATCTGTTGACGACCACGCCCACTTTTATTTATGGGTATTATAAAGTGACCTAATAAAAACATTTTAAGCGATATCTCTGTCAAATATAAAGATATATCATTGAAATTTCATGGAAGGTGTCCAACTGTGGACATAAAACAAAAAATACAAAAATTTTGGAAAATGGGCGTGGCACCGCCTCCTTTTAGAAGCAGGAATATACGAGATTTCTGAGCCCATAACTCGACAAATAATCGATATATTATGACGAAACTTGGTCTATACACTTTCACTACTTGTAGTAATACATGTTCAAAATTTTACCAAAATCGGTTGACGACCGCGCCCACTTTTATATATGTGTAACATAAAGTGGACTAATAAAAACATTTTAAGCGATATCTTTGTCAAATATAAAGATAATTCATTGAAATTTTGTGGCATGAGTTCTACAATAGATCGGAAACAAAAAATAGAAAAATTTCGGAAAATGGGCGTGGCACCGCCTCTTTTCAGACAAAGGAACCAACGAGATTTCGGAGCCCATAACTCGACAAATAATTGAGATATTATGACGAAACTTGGTTTATACACTTTTATAACTTGTGTTAATAGACACGCAAAAATTTATTGAAATCGGTTTATGACCACGCCTACTTTTTAACAAAGATATTTCTGGAACACCCTTTGGGAATTTGTAACAAGACTTCTTTGTAACTAGAAGTCATAAAGGAATGAAATTTTGCACAAAGAATAATATTCATATGCGTAGTTGGATGACTGATAAAAATGTTGAAAACGGGCGTGGCTACGCCCACTTTATGCGGCACTCGCTTTATATAAAATACACCCTATATCGAACAAACGCAAACAAACACTGAAAGTATACAGCTGAGTATCTAATGTTCGATTCCACTCGAACTTAGGCTTCCTTACTTGTTTTTTTTAGGAATTGAAATGTAATTAATTCCTTTTCTTTTGATGAAAAGAATTGATCACTTTTCCCAATTACATGTAATGGAGAATTGGGAGTAATTTAATTCCTAAAGTGATGATTACTACCCAGCTCTGTTTCTCAGTATGATTTTCGTAATGAGCGACCCAAATTCCATTAAAATCAATTATCAAATCTCAAACCTCGACCAGTGTTATCACTAAAATGGACACTTGTGTTACAATAATTTTAAAAAATAAACAGACCATGCTACGATTTCTTAAATTATCAAAAAAAAAAGACAATATCTCCACATAAAATAGTTATTTAGTACCTCCATTGAATAATCACTTGACTTAAAACGTTTTTATATTTTGATTACGACTTTCACTTTGCTCATTCGGCGAAACTAACCAATTTCAACTCTCTTCCTTTCGAAGATATATTTATGAAAACAGTTTGAATAAAAAACAACAAGACTGCGATTTAGGCGGTGGATCTATTACACTGCTCGACAAAACAGAAAATTTTTTTTGTTTCGTCTGATTTTTTAGAATATGAAAACAGTTTTTCTCTAACAGCTTTTGTTTTTGAGATAACGGTAATTCTGTGTTTTTCCGTTACTACTTGATTAAATTTTTTTTTGCTGAAGGTACAAATGCTCATTCGAAAGACTAATAAAATATACTTACATATATGATATACAACTTGTAGTGATTGAACCAAGTGTCGCTGATCAAAGTCAAAGTTTTGTTAATTTTATTGCGATTTTTGAAGAAATTTTGATTTTCATATAATTTTTTTTATAAAAAGCTGTAAAAGTCAGGAAAATTTTATTCCTTTAACAATTAGCCTGTTTAATTTAATTGCAAATACTTTAAGCCCTATGTTACCAAGATCCGATTCAAACTTTATTTTTGGTGACTTTTTTCATGTGAAACAAAAGGATATTATATGGACAAAAAATATGGTTAGGTGACCCAACCATGTGAAAACGAAAAAAGCTGTGAAAGTCGGACCCTAAATTTTAAGCTTATGTTCAGAGGGTTAGGGCATACAAATTTTATTTTTTTATCTCGCGAAATACCGCGGAAATACTTTTTTTGTTGTAACTTTGTTATTTGACGTTCGATTTTTAAAATTGATGTGTCATTATTTTAGTCGTTGGGAGCTCTATATTTCCTTCTAAAGTCATTTTGACGTATGAAGTCGTTTTCACATAGGTTGGTCACCCAAACATGTTTTTTCATACAAAATATCCTTTTTGTTTCTCATGAAAAAACTCGTCAAAAATAAAGTATTCATCGAATCATTTTAATATTACGCTTAAAGTTTTTGCAATATAACAGGCTAATATTTAAAAGAATAAAACTTTCCCGATTTTTACAGTTTCTTATAAAAACCCTAATTTGGAAATCAAAATTTATTCGAAAATCACAAAAAATCAACTAAACTTTAACTTTAACCAGCTGTCGCTCAGCGACACTTGGCTCACTCACTACAAGTTTTATATCATTGGAAGCGTATTTTAACAGTCTTTCGAATGAGATATTCCCTGTGGTTATGGCATTAATTACCGTTATCTCAAAAAGAAAAGCTGCTAGAGAAAAACTGCTTTCATATTCAAAAAATGAGATAGAAATGACAAAAATATCGGAGGAATCAAAACATGTGTCGAGCAGTGTTATAAGCAGGTATTGACACATCTCATGTCAAAATATTGATAATTTTTTTTTTTTGGCCTATGGGCTCGACTGCTGTTGCATGGAACAAATTACGTGCATTGCAAAATGCAAATTAAATGCGTTGAATGGGATTAACCACAGGGTTTGATATGACCACATGTTTTACTTACCAACTATAATAAAACTTAAGGGTATTTCCACCGACGATAACCCGAAATTAGATATGAATGCATAGACACATGGAGCTTTTTTGACCGGTAGAAAATAAAGTGAAACTAAGTTTTCTTTAATCCTCTTATGCATTTCAACATAACAGCCGTAAGGAGGTTTTTCTTATTTTCTTTGTATTTAGTTTATACATTGCTCTGATATTTAATACACACTCAAAAAAAAAATTACTCAGATTATGGAAAAATGGGAATGATTCGGCGCTAAAGACATATTTCCATATTTTGATGTACACTTTTCTTTAAAACGTGGTTTTTATTCCTTGATTTGAAGAAAATCGTACATCAAAATATGGAAATATGTCTTTAGCGCCGAATCATTCCCACTTTTCCATAATCTGAGTAAGTTGTTTTTTCAGTGCATACTTAACTTTTCTCTATAATTTCGTTACGGTAGGTATATTAGTATGCATGGATATTCTAACCTTGAAGTCGATTATCGCATTTAATCCTTATTTAAAGTATGATGTAAATTTCTTTGTATTCTTTCAAACAATATATGTATGTACATATTTATTAACATTTGATTTGGGACCAGTACCCGGATTCTAGATTTCGCCATCGCCAAAACACTAAAAATCGCCAAAATTGCAATCGCCAAAAATTATCCGGACTTTAGGCAATTTTTCTAAAATGCGATTCTGGATTGCATATCGCCAAAAATCTCCAACAAACATTGTAATACCTTTATCCGCCGCAGGCGTCGCTGTTGTCCAGACAGAATTACCAGGTAGGCTCGGTGGCGAAATCAGAAATTTCCCATTTATTTTCTTTGTAATTGGTAGAGTGTAATGTCAAAATGATATTTCGACGTGTTTAAATATGAATTCGCCTGGGAATCGCCCATTCCTATTGGCCATGATGTGAATTCGCTTTGATTTTGACATAACACTCTACCTTTGTAAGTAAAAAAAAGCAGTTTCTGAATTCGACATCGATCTGCTTGGCTGTGTAGTGGAAGAAAAATATCAAAGTTTGTGTACATATTTGGCGCGGTTCCACCAATATTTCACATTGGTTAGAAAATGTTATATTAAATAAGTATTGAGATAAAAAGTATGTGGTAAAAATGAGTATGTTCCGAAGTTGTTTATGTCGCATGTCTATATATTCTCAGCGAGAGTAAAGAAATGAATGAAAAGTAGAAGAAAACCTTTTCGGGAGTTCACAGGTCCATTCTCTATTGCAGAAGAAATTTTCGCTGAAATTTTGCGACTTCCAAAGCAAATATGCAGAAATATTTTTGCTGAAGTAGCGTGTATTTTTGCTCATTTATTATCCTTTTTGAGTTAAAATTCTCCATTTTTCCTATAATTATGAATATTATTAATGAGATGAATTATTTTAAAAAGAATATTAATATGCTTTTTTATCTTTTCAATTTAAATAATCTTTTTGGCAACAAATTTTTCACGTCGCTGGAGAAGTTTTGGCTAATAATGGCGATTTTTGGCGATAGCTAATATATCGGAATCGCAATCGTAATTTTAGCTAACTGAACTGTCAAAAAGTGTTCATTCCTTTTATGCGGGTTCATTTTGTTCATCGCTAAAATCCGCTAAAAATGTGCTAAAATAGGTAATTTTTAACTATTTTTTAACACGCATTTTTATGATAGAATCGCAAAAGTCGCTAAAAGTTGCTAAAATAAATTTGGCGAATTTTGGCGATGGAGTTTTGGCGATAGCGAAAACTAGAATACGGCCACAGATACACCTTCCTGTGGATATGCCCACATCAAGGTTTTATGGTATGAGCTGAAATGTCGACAGACCAACAGACCGACGACAGCTCTTTTGCTTTCAGCGGCGATTGCCATTGCATTTTTGCTTGCGGCTTTGTAATCATGAAGAGAAGTAACTGCCGGACCATAATCACCGATTTACTCCACCCACAAATTTTCACATACTTATGTACCCAGTAGTTTTGATTGTGCAAAATGACGTCTACAAGCAGGATATTTCACATATTATGGTTAGTTAACTAGTTTGTAGCGAAGGATGAATCCACGGTCGATAGCCAAACGAAACGATTTTGACTCATGATGTACCACTACAAAATTTTGGGGTTACCAAATTCGTTAGTGCTTTGCCGTAACAAATTTTTATGTATGTATGTAAGTACCTACTTATGTTATTCCGGTTAGTGGAGAACGTGTAGTCCGCACGCCTACGCAACTGCCTGTGCAATTTTAGGATTTTTTGAGCCCGTATGGCAACGGAGAAATCAGCTGTTTTACTTACACATATTTACATACATACATAATTTGTTTACATTTTGGCAGGGTTGCCATTCAGCCGTTTCTTATCAACAACATTTTTACTAATCTTCAAAGTGTTATCCGGATTACTTTTATATCTTTGAAATATGTATCTCTATTGGTTCAAAAGTTACGATTTTTGCAACGAAAAAAGCCAAAAGGCGCGTCCGTCGTTGAATACTCGCTTACACACAAATCCCATTGAATAGATCGGATCAGCTGACACGATATACGGGCTTACGTTCTCCGCTAACCGGACTATGTATGTATGTACATATTCCCTGCAAAAATCATTGGATTTTATGATCAATTTTGTGGTAGGTTTGAGTACTTTCAAAGTGATTATAAACATGACCCAAGCGAGCGACTCGTTTATCTGCATCGGCTCGTAGTTAGCCGAACATTGCTACGAAAACCAAATGTGTATCGCGATAACGACGAAGCAAGTGCGTATTTATGTATGTACATAGGTACATATGCATTCTTGTTTGAACGTGCACGATTTAGTAATAATTGAAACGCAACACAACATGTTGGTGAATGCGCTAGAAAAATTGTATTATTTTTTTATTAAAGAAAAGCTTATGTATATAATGCTAATAATCAAATTGAATTGGCAGTCATTCAAATCTTTTCAGAGATTATTAAATTTCATTAATTTTAGTACCTACTCCATTAATTAATCCAATGTAGGTACCCTTGGATTACTCGGGTGTCATGCGGAAATCGGAGTATGTAATCCCTGCCTAGGACATCGCCATGTTAAATGGACCATATTTTTTATATGTAATGTGGCAAGTTGTTGAGTACTCGGTTGGTTCTCAGCGAGTACTCTATACACGCGTGTATGGAGTACTCGGCTTTTTTGCAGGGTTTTCATGCATACGTACATATTAGGGATTCCAATTTTTCCGATTTTTTCAATCCCAGGATTTTCGAGATTTTTTTTTTTAATCCCGGGATCCCGGGATTTGTCACGGGATTTTTCCATTAATTATTTTCCGACATTTTCGGTTGAAGACAGTAAATATATTTTTCGAGGAACGCTACCACTTTAAAATGCAAAGAAAATAATTGATTTTTATTGCCATTTTTTATTTAAAACAAAAATTATTTCATAAAAAAAAATAAATTCATGCGTATTATTTAATAATAATTAAGAGTTACTTTAAAAAAGACAACCAACTAAGAAAATGACATATGTACATTTGGTGTAAAAAACATTTGCTTTAAAGTCGGTACTTTTAAGATATTGACAAGAAGGCTTGAGATCATTTGATAACAATGTGTGACAAAATAATAAAAAAACTAAAGTACTTTTTTCGAGGTTCACACATGTTATAGGCCGTAACAAATATACGAAGAATGCATACTTAAAATTTCAATACACCCTCAAAATATGGAGTACTGGCCAAAAACACTTTTTCACAGGTTAAGTCTGTCTAGTCTATGAACATAATTTTGATGTTGAAAATACGACATTTCACCGCTTCCATCAGTATACGGACTGTTAATGTACCTCGATAAATGTCAGAGAAACTGTAAAAATATTATCGAAATTAATTTTTTCCTTTTTTCATCTTCCTCGAATAATTTGTTAACAAGTGCATATATATAAAATTATTTCGAAACAATTTCCTGTTAATACTGTTTTCATCGATATATGTATGTATAACTTTTCATATCTGCTCACCTATGATATTCTACTTTAATCAATTTCTACCGTTAAATTTTCCATACTAAAATTGCTAAATTTGAATCCACCCTTAACCCGTGTATGATACCCGTGTATGGATACCCGATTTAGCAATTATAATATGAAAAATTTCACAGAAGTAATTAAAACGGAATGGCACATTTAATTTTAGTACACTGTTATAAATATTAGAATATTTTTTAAACTCTGATTTGGTTTGAAAGGAATTTAAAACTTTTTTTGAGTTAAATTTTGAACCTTCGAAAGTTTAAAAGTATCTTATTCCTTTTTGGTTTAAAATTCAAACTTACAAAAGTTCAAATATATCAAAGTATTTTTTGGAATAAATTTCATACTTTTTTGGTTTAAATCTTACACTTTTTCTCATTTAAACTTTTAAGGTTTAAATTTTAAACTTTCATTGGTCGTAAAATTTGATTTCAACAAAAAAATTTTAATTTTTGATTTGAAATTCCAACTTGCTTTTTCGAGAAATGAACAATATAAAAAGCTCATTTATAGTTATTAGACAATTTGAATGAATGACTGTGTGGCGTTGTTTGAATGGAGGAACAAACAAATACAAAATAATTATGGAAACAGATAAAATGAAGAAGGAAGAAAAGGAGAAGGAGAGGATAGGAAAAAGACACAATATGGAAAAGGATTAAGGGGATGTTGGGGAGAGAACAATATGGAAGAAAAGGAGCAAAAAGGATAGGAAAGAAGATAAAATAGGGAAAAGCATGAAGAGGGTTTGGGAGCAGACATTTTTTTTAATTTAAACCAAAAAAAGGTTTAAATTTTAAACTTTTGAAAGTCTTAAAATAAATTTTATTTTCGAATAAAATCTAAACCTTAAAAGTTTAAAAATCTTTTAAACTTTTCAAAGTTTAAATTTTAATTATTATTCGGTCGACCAAAAAATTTTAAAATTAATACCAAAATTTATTTGAGTGTAGTAGTGCGAAACTCTCAAGTCTAATTAAAATTCTCTCTGGTTTTTGGTAATTTAATTTTTTGATTATTGTTTGCATTTTCTTCCAATATTTACTTTTCATGGGAGAAACTTCGAAAAAAACCCTTGAGAATAAAATGGCCAAAAATCAGGAAATCGAAGTTATCAAAAGAATTTACCACAAGGATTCTAAAGATTTTAAAGGTACTTAACGTTCGTTTCCTCACAGCACGTACTTTATAACAAAACAATTTAATTATTAAAAAAAAAAATCAAAAAATATTAATCCTCACTTTGACTAATGGACATTTTAAACTCTGGCAAAAATGCTGCACTTATTCTGCATTTTCTTCCGGATTGTTCTATTCCAATATTTTTCAGGCCTTTTTGTTCTATTGACTAAATTTAAAATCGGCCTGATTACGGGGCAAACATTTCTGCTCTTAACACAAGTAAAGCGCCGCATTACTTTTATTTCATTCATCATATGAGAAATGCAGCATTTTCACAGGGCACAGGGCACATGTTGATAATTCTTCCATATAATAATGTAAAATTATCGTTTAGAATAGGAAAAGCTATTAGTATACAGATCTGAGGTCAATAAAAATTATATAAAATAATTTTCTTTGCTTTAATAGGAGAATATTATGTCTTTATTTTATCCCGAAAATCCCGGGATGAAATTCTAGCAATCCCGGGATTTTCGGAGTGTCAAAAAGGGCGGGATCCCGGGATCCCGGGATTGGAATCCCTAGTACATATGTAGGTATGGATATGACGACTGACACAAGTGAGTGTGAAGGGCAGACAGAAACAAATTGAAGTTATTGTTTGTGACAAAATGCGATGTTGCAATTAATAATATTGTTGAATTGCAAATGTGACATCAGCTAAATGGAGAGCTTTAGCAAGGAAAGGAATTGTTGCTTTCGTTTTAAAATAAAAATAAAATTAAACTGTAAATTTAATTCGTCGCTGGTCGCTGGGTAAGGAAATATAGGACCAAATATGTATATCTCCTTTTAAAGCTTACGCTCATTATATAGATCTAAGAGTCTGTGTACATTGAACAATGCGAGTCGTAGCCACAAGAGAGAGAATACATGCATTCCTTTTTTTCTAACTGAAAGGCTTAAAGTGAGAGAATGAAAGATGAGAAGAAAAGAAAAGCACCCCAGTCTCCAATAGTGGAAATGTTCTTTAAGTTAAAAAGAGAAAATTACTTTCTTTTTACGAGCCTTTATCTAACTTCACTTTTTGTATGTATATATGTATGTATGTAAGTATGCATGTCCATTAGGGTGGGACGATGGAGGTAAAGTAATTGATATCGCGCAATCGAAATTGGGAGTCATCTCATTTTTCTGAGTTTTGGAGGCTAAATGCCCAAAATCGCATATTTTGGCGATTATCTCTTGCTGTGTACAATAAGTCTTAATTACTTAAAGATATCTCAATACAATATAGGAACAATATTTTAAAATATTAATCTATCATTCGCTGATAGCACTATATATACAATAAATGCTCCAAATCCAAAATTTCAGAATTTTATATAATTAGCTGCAAAAATTGAATATGTAGTTGTAGCCCTAAACGTAGACCCATGCTATTTAACATTTTTTATACGCAGATGTAGCAGTGCACAGAGTATTATAATTTTGATTTCATAACAGTGGATTGTAACAGAATGAAATAATCGAGATAGATATGAACTTATATATATCAAAATGATCAGGGTGAAAAGAGAAATCGGTTGAGCCATGTCCGTCCGTCCGCCTGTGCGCACTCGCCTGTGCGCAAAAATTGAGATATTTTGATGAAATTTGGAATCCAAGTTGGTATCCAGACTGGGACGGTTGGTATTGAAAATGGGCTAAATCGGACCATGACCACGCCCACTTCTCCTATATAGAAAAAATCGGAAATTCGGTATCTCAGTCACTAATATAGCTGGATAGATAAAATTTCACCCAAGTATTGAGCTCAGAAATTTTGGAAAATCGGCGGTGCCACGCCCACTTATTAAGGGGCAAACATTGAAAGTTTTATGAGTCATAACTCATGATATATCGATGAAATTTGGTACGCGTGATCTACTTACTTAAGCAAATGTTTGGACGAAAATTGTCAAAATCGGTTGACGGCCATGCCTAATAAAAACATTTTAAGCGATATCGCTGTCAGATATAAAGATATGTCATTGAAATTTTGTGGTATAAGTCCAACTATGGACATAAAACAAAAAACATAAATATTGTGGAAAATGGGCGTAGCACCGCCTCTCTTTAGAAGCAGGAATATACGAGATTTCTGAGCCTATAACTCGACAAATAATTGATATATTATGACGAAACTTGGTGTATACACTTTAATAACTTGTGATAATACCTACATGTTCAAAAATTTAGCGAACTCGGTTGACGACCATACCCAATTTTATATATCGGAACTATAAAGTGGCCTAATAAAAACATTTTAAGCGATATCTTTGTCAAATATAAAGATAATTCATTGAAATTTTGTGGCATGAGCCCCACAGTAGACCGGAAACAAAAATCATAAAAAATTTTGGAGATGGGCGTAGCACCGCCCCTTTTTAAAAAAAATGGAATCTGCGAGATTTCAGAGCCCATAACCCGATAAACAATTGAGATATTATGACTGTGTATAAACTTTTATCACCTGTGCTAATACATGTTCAAAAATTTTGCGAAATCGGTTTATGACCACACCTACTTTTTAACAAAGATATCTCTGGAAAACCCTTTGGGAATTTGTAACATGACGGCTTTGCAACTAGAAGTCATAAAGGATTGAAATTTTGCACTAACAATAATATTTACATATATCAGGGATATTCACAAAGCCCTTATGGAAGCGCGGGCACCGGTACTTTGAAATAAAAACCATGGCCGACAATAAGAGCAAAAAAATTGCGACCGCCCACTTCCTCCATTTTTAAAAGTACACCCGAAAAATTTCGAAAATTTATAAATTGATAATTGTGTGAGAGGGGTAGATAAAGAGAATAAATTTTTTCTGTGTTTTGTTAAATATTTTTTGTCCTGAAAAAAAAACGAATAAATTTTGTATAATTCAGCGACTGGTAATAGCGATCGAAATCAAAAATGTTCAAACATTTATTACTCAATTTTTCCTTCGATTTTTATCATAGCAGCGCATTCTTTATTTTTTTCTATTCTAGCGATTTCTTCTGCAGACGGTGCTGGTGTTGTGCGTTTTTATATTTTTCATTATTAGCGCACCATTTATTAATTAAAGTTTAATTTATAGCTAAAATAGCGCCATCTGATTGAATTAACCTCATTAGTAAATATGGTGCGTATTTTTAGGCACAAAGAAATTACCCATATGCATTCAGGTGAAGCTAATAAAAGGGTGTTATAAAATCTACATAGGTATATACGTACATACAAACGTACATATGTACATACACATCTCACTATTGAATTCCGTATCAAATCTTAAATTTCAAATAAAAGATGTAATCCATTTCTGTCAGTGCGTGGGCGTCAACTCGCTGTTGCAAGCTTCTACAGAAAATAAAAAAGAAAAATGGAAGCCAAAAATGGCGCGTACATAAACCCAGTCGGAATTGGTTGCTTTGAAAATTCAGGTTTCATTGAATACTTTTAAAAGTGTTCAATATAATAAAATAAACTAACACCTAATTTTGCCTTCCAGGTCCGATAGCGAAAAAATTGTTTGAACCAAAAAAATTCAAAACTTATTCCTTTATAGGTAATTTTACATGAATTAATAGCAATTTTGCGCTGCTGTTCCTAATGGGTATAGCATTAAACTTCGTTTGTTGGCGAGGGGATAGAATGCGCAGTCGCGGTGATTTTCGGCGCGCTTGCCTATGCTTAAGCGCGCACAAAAACAAAAGGCGCGGAAGCACGGTGGCTCTGAAGACCGCTTATTTATATGCTTAGTTGGATGATTGATACAAATTAAAAAAAAAAAAAAAACAAAAACAAAAACAATAACAAAAAGAACAAGAATAGAAAAAAACAAATTGTATAACTAAATTTTCTCAAACCTTAGAAAACTGTAATTGACGGCATTCCATTACAATTACATGTAATTGGAAATTTTCAATTACATTGATTACACATTCAATTACAATTACATGTAATTGCAATTGAAAAATGTCAATTACAATTACATTTATTTGTAATTGTAGAATTTCAATTACCAATATGTGTAATTGGTAATTGAAAGATGGCAATTGCAATTACATGTAATTGTAATTGAATGTGTAATTAATTACAAAATATAGTTGAGGGTACCCAGGTCTGACCAAACACATGTGAAAGTTACCAAGAAACCAACAGCGAAAAAATAACCTATTTTGGTAATTAATTACCAAGTTCGGCAACCATGTTTTAAATAGAATTTGTACAAACAAAAACACAAAACCAGTTCTTTCTTTGCATACGTATGTATGTACATGCGGTTGTTTTCATTATATTTGCAAATACAACAACATAATAAATATACGTAGAACTTGTTACTGATTGCCTTGCATACGTGACTGAATTGAAATTCATAGATGCTATTTCGAAGAAAGGTAAGTAAGAATAAAAGCCTCAATGAAGCATGTAATAAAATGTTGAATGTCCCATAGATAGGGTTGGTTACCATACGAAAAAAAAAGTTGTAAAAGTCCGCCCCTAAATTTGAAGCTTATGTTGAGAGGGTTAAGGGACAGAAAAAAAAAATTTTTTTTTGATCCCGTGAAATACCGCCGAAATCATTTTTTTATTGTAACTTTGTTATTTTTCATCCGATTTTTAAAATTGATTTGTGGAGCTTCGAAATACGAAAATAATGACGTATCAATTTTAAAAATCGGATGAAAAATAACAAAGTTACAATAAAAAAAACTATTTCGGCGGTATTTCGCGGGATCAGAAAAAAAAATTTTTTTTTCTTTAATCCTCTCAATATAAGCTTCAAATTTAGGGTCGGACTTTTACAACTTTACATATACTGAATTGCTTAAAAAAATAGTTAAATAATATCTACGTTAAATAACTTCTTTGTGACATAACTTCTTTGTTTATTAATTTAGTAAAACCGTTTCAAGGCAACATTGTCATGAATTTTGAAGCACTTTCATTTGGCAATACAAAGAGGATAATTCGTGGACATACAAATAAGTTAGCTGACCCAACTATGTGAAAACGACTTCAGAGCTCAAAAGGACATTAGAAGGAAGTGTAGAGCTTCAAAATACGAAACTAATGGCGTATCAATTTTAAAAATCGGATGATAAATAACAAAGTTACAAGAAAAAAACAATTTCGGCGGTATTTCGCGGGGTCAAAAAAAAATTTTTTTTGTGTCCCTTAACCCTCTCAACATAAGCTTCAAATTTAGGGGCGGACTTTTACAACATTTTTTTTCGACCCTATCTAATGTCCCACTATATGATACCGTTGAACTGAATCTCATTTTGAAGTCACGTTTCGAATCTGGAGGAAAATGGGAATAATAGAGGATAGAACACAATAAAAGTGAATGTTTGAAAAATATAATACACTAGAGGTTACCCGCGGGTTTCACACCACGTGCTTTTAAAAATATTAGCATATTGAGTTAGTCCAAAAAAGTTACATAGAAAAATATCATTCTTGACGTCAAAGATAGTTTTCTTATTTTTTTTGTCCGTTGAGTACGTAATTATCTCATATGCCCAACACCAATTTTCAGTACCCTACTATAAATATTTCAAGAGATTTTCGCTGTAAAAGTTTCAGTTTGTATGCGAGGTGCCCATCCCTACTTTACCAAGACCTAGCGTTTTTACCCGTTTAATACATAGTTATCTCACATGCCCTCACACCATGTTTCAGTACCCTAATACAAACATTTCCAGAGATATTATCTGTGAAAATTTCAGTTTGTATGCGAGGTGCCCATCCCTGCTTTACCAAGACCTAGTGTTTTTCCCGTTTAATATATAGTTATCTCACATGCCCTCACACCATTTTTCAGTACCCTACTACAAATATTTCCAGAGATTTTCGCTGTAAAAATTTCAGTCTGTATGGGAGGTGCCCATCACTGCTTTACCAAGACCTAGCGTTTTTACCCGTTTAAAACAGAGTAATTGTTAATCCGTTGAGTATATATTTTTGTGGTGTGGCCGCTGTGGTGCAGTGGGTAGAGTGCTCGCCTGCTATGCCAGAGGTCTCGGGTTCAAATCACGGTCCGAGCCAAACACCAAAACTATTTTTCTAATTAGTAAAAATCCAATTATTGGGTTTTTATGAGCAGCGGTCACCTCTCGGCAGTGGGCGGCATACCCTCCGAGTGTATTTCTGCCATGAAAAAGCTTCTCACAAAAAATGCATTCGCCGTTCGGAACCGGCATAAAACTGTAGGTCCACCCAATTAGTAGGAAAAACAAAAAAGGAGCACACCTCGAATTGGGAGAGAAGCTCGGCCATAAAACTCGTCAGAGTTATAATAGCGCCATTGTATTATTATTATATTATATATTTTTGTATTATTCCTTCACAAAAATTTTCATTATTCTAGTACAAATATTTCAAGAGATATTACGAAAAAAAGGAAAATTTTGTACGGAAGGTAGGCCCATCCCTGACTTTTAATCAGATTAAAAATATGCCTATATCAATTACTGAGTATCTAATGTTCGATTCCACTCGAACTTAGGCTTCCTTACTTGTTTTTTTTTTCAATTTAAGTCTGAAAATAAGCAATTGATTTCTCTTTAGAGAAAGCGAGACAACAAGCTACGTATGTTATTCTGTTTTAAAAGCCACGTAAAAGCTAGTGTGTGGAAACCTTGAAGCATGCTCACTTTGCTGAGATAGGCTGTGCAACTAAAATACACATTGTGAGGTGGATGACTGGTGTATTTGCGCTATTTTCTTAGAAGGATTTTAGGCGCAAGTGGCCGGATGTGACAATGGGGGCTATATTATTGAGAACTTAAATAGTAAACACGTTTAAAACGTAAAATAACCAGATTTTAAAGAAATACGTAAATGAAATGAACGAAAAACAAGTAAGGAAGCCTAAGTTCGAGTGGAATCGAACATTAGATACTCAGCTGTATGCTTTCATTGTTTGTTTGCGTCTGATAGAATCACGGTATATTTTATATAAAGCGAGTGCTGCATAAAGTGGGCGTAACCACGCCTATTTTCAACATTTTTATCAGTCATCCAACTAAGCATATGAATATTATTCTTTGCTCAAAATTTCATTCCTTTATGACTTCTAGTTACAAAGATGTCACGTTACAAATTCCCAAAGGGTATTCCAGAAATATCTTTGTTAAAAAGTAGGTGTGGTCATAAACCGATTTGAATAAATTTTTGCATGTCTATTAACACAAGTTATAAAAGTGTATAAACCAAGTTTTGTCATAATATCTCAATTATTTGTCGAGTTATAGGCTAAGAAATCTCGTATATTCCTTTGTCTAAAAAGAGGCGGTGCCACGCCCATTTTCCAAAATTTTCCTATTTTTTGTTTCCGGTCTATTGTGGAACTCATGCCGCAAAATTTCAATGAATTGTCTTTATAGTTGACAAAAATATCGCTTAAAATGTTTTTATTAGGTCACTTTATAGTTCCCATATATAAAAGTGGGCGTGGTCGTCAACCGATTTCTCTAAAATTTTCAACATGTATTACCACAAGTAATAAAAGTGTACACACCAAGTTTCGTCATTATATATCAATTATTTGTCGAGTTATGGGCTCAGAAATCTCGTATATTCCAGCTTCTAAAAAGGGGCGGTGCCACGCCCATTTTCCAAAATTTTTGTGTTTTTCGTTGTATGTCCGCAGGTGGACTCCTGGCATAAAATTTCAATGATATATCTTTATATTTGACAGAGATATCGCTTAAAGTGTTTTTATTAGGTCACTTTATAATACCCATATATAAAAGTGGGCGTGGCCGTCAACCGATTTTGACAATTTTTCGTCCAAACATTTGCCTAAGTAAGTATATCACGCATACCAAATTTCATCGATATATCTTCAACAGTTTCTGAGTTATGACTCATAAAGCTTTCAATGTTTGCTCCTTAATAAGTGGGCGTGGCACCGCCCATTTTCCAAAATTCCATCAAATTTCTTCTTAGGGGCCTGAGCTCAACACGTGGGTAAAATTTTATCACTCTACCTATATTAGTGGCTGAGATACCAAATTTCCGATTTTTTCTATATAGGAAAAGTGGGCGTGGTCATGGTCCGATTTCGCCCATTTTCAATACCAACCGTCCCAGTGTCTATACCAACTTGCATTTCAAATTTCATCAAAATATCTCAATTTTTGCGAGAGTTAGAGTGTTTACAGACGGACGGACGGACAGACGGACAGACGGACGGACGGACGGACAGACGGACAGACGGACGGACGGACATGGCTCAATCGATTTCTCTTTTCACCCTGATCATTTTGATATATATAAGTCTATATCTATCTCGATTATTTCATTCTGTTACAATCCACCGTTATGTGATTAAAACTATAATACTCTGTGTACTAGTACAGCTGAGTATAAATATACACAAGCCGAGCCTCTCGGCTTGTATGAAACGCTCGCCTCTGCTTGCTATGCAACTGCAAAGAACGTTTATACCATGTCTCCACATAACATGTTTCGTTCTTTTTTCTGCATTCGCTCTCTCAATCTTCGTTCAAGAAAGATAAATGTTAAACTAAATAACGATCAGCCACGTGGAGACGGGTTATTTTGCGAGATGTTTTGCTAGATGTTTCGCTGGCGAATCAAGTTATGTGGAGACGGGCTTTTAGCCTATTATTAAAGCAAACTAACTTACGGCTGGCCAACTCTCTGTTTGAGAAAGCGATAATTGAGCGAAAGGTGTAATTTGTTTGATTTATTGCTATTATTAAAACAAAAATTTTAAGTTTTATGAAAGGGTTGGCAAGTAAAAAAATTTGGAGAAAATTGCCGGAAAGGAAGTGAGGCACGTTAAATAAAATAAAATAAAATAAAATAAAATAAAATAAAATAAAATAAAATAATATGTCCAGCTTCGGATTATGGGCGCTGCACTAAATTCGTACGATAGACATGCGGCATTTTAAATACAACAAACAGTTGTATAAAGAGCTTTCTAATGGTCGTCGCCGTTTTATTTAACCCAGTAAACATTCATGTTTTAATTTGGTTTCGGGTCAAATGGAGATCTTGCTTTCAATTGCAAAACCAACTTATTCTCAAGCAAAATTGCATCCTTTTTCAACGCACCCTAACTCTCGATTTGAGCTGTATGCTTTCATTCCTTGTTTGCGTTTGATGGAAACACGGTGTATTTTATAAATTTGAATCTATCATGAGACCAAGCGTATAAATATTCATCAATGTGTGACTATTAATTACAGAGATGTCCGTTACAAATTTCTGAAGGGCATTCTAGAAATATATTCGTTAAATAGTAGGCGTAGACTTCGATAAAATTTTGCATGCGTATTACTAGAAGTGACAAAAGTGTGTACACCAAGTTTTGTCATAACATCTCAATTATTTATCGAGTAATGGGCTCTGAAATCTCGTAGATTCCTTTGCATAGATATATCTGGTACGGTTCCTGAGTTATGACATATAAACCTTTCAATGTTTGTCCTTTAATAAGTGTGCGTGACACCGCCCATTTTCCAAAATTTCAAAATATTTTTTATAAGGGCCTGAGCTAATTACGTTGATAAAATTTTATCACTTCATGACTGAGATACCACATTTTCGATATATACTATATAGGTAAAGTGGTCGTGGTCATGGTCCGATTTCGCCCATTCCCATTACCTACCGTTGCTGTCTTGACGGGAACCTGTATACCAAATTTCATCAAAATATTTCATTTTTTGCGACAGACGGGCAGACAGACAGATGGTCGGACGTTTCAATCGATTTCTTTTTTCAACCTGATCTTTTTGATGACATAAGTTCATATCTATCTCAGTTATTTCATATCGTTACGTACTACTGTTATGTGATTAAAACTATTATACTCTGTGACTAGTACAGTTGTGTATAAAATTGTTAAATAATATTTCAAATGTATCACCAATGTTACTTTATTTTAAATCAAATCTTGTAATTTTTTTAGTAATTTGATTACAAGAACCTTTCATAGTTCAAAGCCATTAAATAAAACAATGAAATGGGACCATATTAGTTAGGATAATAAAAGAAAAAACAAATTCGCTTTGCATGTACAAAATGTTTAGTCCATCTAAATACATAAATGTATGAAGCCGGTCGCTTAGTCATTTGACCATCGACCGTTCGGCTCAGCATGTGGTAATTTGTGGGCTTTTTTATATACATACATACATACATACATACATACATACATATATTAGGTCACAAACGTATCCAGCATGCAGAATAAGCAAGGTTCATGGGAATTTAATTTATATAAATACTACCAGACCGAGCCAAGCTTCACATTGGCTTTCAGTTATTAACAACCATCATCATCTTATTTGTGATTTGATTTTCAACGAAATAAAAGATGCTTTTATTTTGTGATTTGATTCGCCATCCTGAAAAAACCTACTTTTTTTATGGGAAAGGTTTATATTTTGCAAAAATAAAATACAACACGATATTGATCCTCCAAGTAATGCAGAAGTACATAAGACCAGTGTTGCCAGAACTTTTCCAGAGTTCCAGCTAGATTCTCAAAAAAAAGCTAGGAAAAGCTAAAAAAAAATGTTTCACACATAAAAAAAAAAAACAAAATTTAAAGCTAAACAACGAAGCTAAAAAAATTACGAAATACCCAGTAGAACTTGGAGCGAGATCTCCCCAAGCGAGAGAGCAGAAGAGTACTCTATTTGATATCCTTTCCGAGCAATATCACATTTCTTTCAGTTTTGTTTTATTTTGCTTGTGTTTATTACTTTCCTTCCTAGGACATACAATGTTAAAAGCGGGTATACAAAATTGTATGCTTATACACGATGTATAGGGTATAATAGAGTATCTATTGACAAGTACTCCCGGATGATCCCAAGTCCTACTGCGTATTTTAATGCTTTATTAATAGGTGATTTCCCGTGGCAGTGATCCGGAAAAAAAATTTTCAAGCAACTGCATCAACAATTTTTTGATCCTGATGTTTATGTTTTGCATGCAAAATTTTTATGCGGATATGGATCACAGCCAGGGAAACTTGCCTAACGTGATTTCAAAACACACATAAATTCAAGGTCATTTTAACAGGTCGGTTCAAGATCACGCTGTGAGCTTAATGTCGAACTCTCTTGACCGAGATGTCAAAACTGTAAGGAAGAATGATGGATAAACTCAGAGAATGAAGAATTTGACGAATTGTAAACACGATCGCATGTATAGAATATGCAGAAGTAAATAAATTGGATAGCTGTCGAAGAAGAACAAGAAGTCAGCTGATCTGAAGAACCGACGTGGTTAGTGGAGCCTGCATAAGTTATTTATTTTCATATACTATATGTAAATTTGTACGCCAGTATCAATAAAAATAACGAAATGTTAAAAAAAATGTTTTACATTCAAATAATGGCAACTATAATGACTGTATGTATGTATATGACCAGTGAGCAGCGCTCATTTTTTGGGGAGTCTTAGCAAATAAAAAAGCTAAAAAAAAGCCAAAGCTAAATCGGAAGTTTTGCAGCTAAAAGACAAGAAAAAAAGCTAAATCTAGCTTGAAAAAGGCTAGAATGGCAACGCTGCATAGCACTCACTTTTTTATCGCCATTCCCGAGCAAAAGTAAGTAATTAGCTTTTTTCAAAGAAAATATACAATTAAAAGTGACCACTAGTGTCTTTTTAAGCAGTTTAAAGTCAGTTTTAAGTTAGATGCACTTCTTGCAGGGTATGTACATATTATAGGGTACACAGGTATCATGAGCTCTAACATATACACTATACTCGTATAGGCGAAGTGGGCGTGGTTATCATCCAATTTCGCTAATTTTCAATACCAAACTCTCCGGCCCCGCAAGAATATGTGTACCAAATTTCATCGAAATATTTCAAGCTTTTCTTTTGCTTTTTCTTTTTTCATCCTATATCCATATCAGTGTTCTGCTTCGAGTAAGGTTTTCGGCTCATCGATCTGACACAGTGCAATGCAACTCATACACATGATGTTTACCCGAATAAGCGATACGAGTAAAGCTTTTGTACGTTCGATGTCAAACGAACAAATGTTTGGTTGGAAAGAAATCGTCGCTCCCAACGAAGACTAGCACGGTTCATTGTTCGCATGGAAGACTAACACACTTCGTTGATTGCGTGGAAGATTAGCACACTTCGTTGTTCGCGTGGAAGACTAGCATACTTCAGTTCTCTGCGTGGAAGACTAGCACACTTCGTTGTTCGCGTGGAAGACTAGCATGCTTCAGTTCTCTGCGTGGAAAACTAGCATACTTCGTTGTTCGCGTGGAAGACTAGCATGCTTCAGTTCTCTGCGTGGAAGACTAGCATACTTCAGTTCTCTGCGTGGAAGACTAGCATGCTTCACTTGTTTGGGTGGAAACTAACATACTTCTGTTTGTTAGAAATAAGCTTTGGGGTTAAGCACATAAGGAGGATTGTCCGAGGAGTGAAAGATATTTTATAAGTAAGTGCAAGAATGTCGTACATACTATGTACATACATATAAATTTAAATAAACGATTAAAAACTTTTCAAAGCGATAAAATGAAAAATCAATTTGTTTTTATTTTCATTAGTAGATACTTTTTTATTTCATTTTTAATATAAAATTAGAAAAGCTATTATATAAAAGGAAAAAATTCGTGCATACAAATTAGGCATTATTTCATTTCTTTATTCTTAATACTTTTTTATTTAATTTTTAATATTAAATTAGAAAAATTAATATAGAAAAGGAGAAACTTCGTGCTTACGTATTATGTAAAATATTTTCATTTCTTAAAACTGAACTAGTATGTACATATGTATACTCGTGCGATCATACAGCAGTCGTATCTTTCAACCTGTACATATGTCTGTTTCAAACCAAACCGTTCGATCGCTGTGTTGTTTAGTATGAAAGCATACAAACGAGCTGTAGCTCCAGCGTTGCCAGAATGACGATGGCATCGTCATTTTGACGATTTTTGGACTCCATGACGATGGGACGATTTCATGTCACAAAATGACGATTTTAGGAAGTACAGAGAAATATAGATTTATTTGTAATAAAAATTAATTACTTAATACAAATTTCCATAATTAGAAAAAAAAATTAGGGCAATCTGATTGGTTTTCTTCAATTATTTTCCAACACTGTTATTATGGTTTTCATAAATCCTTTTACTACATTAAAATGCAACATTGCCTTGGTTCTGAGCGCACTGCTACACGAATAGAATAAGTGCATTCATTGCTCAACCCAATCTACAATTCTCCGCCGTAGCTGATCTTGTAAAGTGTATAAAAAGCAGTTTCGACGATTCTAAAACGGCGGCAGCTTTATCGTGTGGAAGAACAAAAGCAACAAGTATTATTCAGAACGCTCTTGGGCAGTACCAGCTAGAATCGCTATGTGCCATACTCCGAACAACTAAATTTTCATTGTGCGTTGATGAATCCACTGATATAAGTAATACGAAATTACTCAGTCTTGTAGTGAGAGTATGTATAAATTTTTCAGTGAAACTTTTTTTTGGTCCGTGTTGGAATCTGCGACGCTATCAGTTTACATAATGAGATGAAAGAGTATTTTATCGAGAAAAATGTGCCTTATGAAAACATGATTTCATTTGCCGCAGATGGAGCAAAAAATGCATGACGATTTTTATTTTTACATTGACGATTTGGTACAAAAAAAATCTGGCAACACTGTGTAGCTCGTACATTTATACTCTAAGCACATTCGAACCGGCGAGCGACAAGCAGCAAGCTGTCAAAATTAAAATGGACACGTTCTTATGGGCGCACACATTTTAACGCCAGCACGACTTCACGGCAGAAGGGTTGCATTTGTCGCTGCCGCCAATATAGAGCTATTTCTAATTTGACAAGCGACAATGCACATGTACAGGCAGAAACGTGTGTATGTATGCATTTTAAATACGTGGCCATGTTCAACGCCGTCGTCTTTAAAATATTTCAGATGTTTACTTCAAACGACGTTTGATGATATGAAGTTGGTCGACAGATGCTGCTCTGCAGTTGCCGGTTCGAATGTGCTTAGAGTATTACGGTTTGCCGGGTATCAAACGTACGTACACAATGAGTTGTATGCTATACCCGAACTTCAAACTTATCGAAGCAGAACTCTGATCCATATCTATCTCAATTTATGGTATTATGAACCGACGTTATAATCAGGGTGCGAAGAACGCTCAAAATAAACTCACTCAAACGAATTATCACTCTATAATTCTGAGCTATGCCATGCTCTCATGAGCGCAAATACACAGTGACAACGAACGCAAATGAACGCACGTCAACAGCGATCGATGGGTCTCTGCAGTGGCGATAAGCTCTTACATAAATTCATTTTAAAATGAGAGATCGTTTGAAAATTCATTTTTTGAAAATTCATTCTATGAGTTTATTTTATAATTTTTTGCGCTAGCGATCATTTTTTGAGTTTATCATTTTTTGATCGCTCTTTGAGTTATCATTTTATGCGTTCACAAGGGTTTGTTGTGAGGTTTAAGCAGCTAATGGCATTGTGAAGGCGCAATTTTTGGATGATGGCGTGCGTTTATTAGACCATAAATATGATGTATGTATGTATGTACATACATATTCATGCATGTGTGTACGTATATATGGATGTATGTGCATAATTATAATATTTTAAAAAGCCTTAGCTCTCATAGCGATAGGTATGTATATGTACATATGTATGTAGGTATATCGAGTTTAAATTTTATTAAGTATGTATTTAGTTAAACTAATTAAATTATTCAATTTATTTAAATTAATAGATATTTATAAAAATTTATATTTACATACCGATGTACCTACGTATATATTGATGTACATTTGTAGTCTATATGTATGAGTTAAGGGTTGTTAAATATTTTATTTAACATAGGTACCTACATACATATGTATGTATGTATTTAGTTCTTACTTGAAAACCAGAATACAACAATTGAGCGTTTAAAAAATAAGTTCGCATTTTATTTATTTGTACACATGTATGTATGTACATACATATGTATGTATATAAAATGAATGTATGTATGTAATATGTATGTATGTCTATTCAATGATGGAATGTAGGTATTGATATTTTCCAGGTTTTTTATACATTATTGCCCTTTTTTGTACCTACACAGTAAAAAAGGATAGTTTATTTCTAATATCATTTGGTACTTAATTTAATCATTCCTGGAATTAAATAATATTATATTATATATTATATTACCGTCACAGTATTTTTGGTTTAAAATCAAAACCAAAAAAAATATTAGAAAAAAAAAACCAGAAAAAGGTATAACAAATTAATACAAACTGTTTCTGAAAGTGAAATAGGAAGAATAAATTAAACTCATTAAAATAAATGGCCCAAAAAGCCTTCTTCATGTCTGATGTAGAAACTAATACAGGAGATTGGTTAAATATCTTATCGTGAAAACTGCGGGATGTGGGACATACGCATACGAACATACACACATACGCACGTTTTAAAGTACAATCTAAATATGTAGGTACCTACCCTGCAGGGAACTCAATAACTAGTGAGCAAAATTTCTAGTTCCGAACTACCGAAAAGGTGTCAAAAGGGAACTAGATCAATTGTAGTTAGACCCTCACCAGTTCAGGAGGAGTGAATTGAGTGACCATTGCAAGACACACTTTGATTTGTATGCAATTTCGAAGTGACAAAAATTCTATGAAAATTTTTCGTTCGTTCAGTTTCCGTCGGCTTTGTATATTTCTGCAATTCTCAGATGTTTAGTGAAGCGTTTCATATAAAGAGTTTTCTATTTGCATCTCAACTTGTATGAAATGAAATGTTCCCCTAATTATGCTTTCCCGATCCCTCAGGCTTATTTTTAATTTTTTTTATATTATTACTTTTTAAATATTACTGTAAATTTTATTAAATAAATAAATAAAAAAATATTAGTAAAAAAAAAATTATCATCCACCTTGACACCGACAGGATTCGAACCCGCGCCCCTCAGATTGAAAGGCACATGCGTTAGCCAGTCGGCCATCGCGCCACTTGCATGAAGTGTGTCAAAGTTTGCACTTAAGCGGCAGATGTAAAACTGTAGAATTTGTAGGTACTTGTAGCTAGTTCAGAACTATCGAAAATGTGCCAATAAACGAACTAGTGTAAACTGTAGAATTTAGTACTAGTTCGGAACTATCGAAAACGTAGTGCAGAGGGTGACAATTGACACCGCCTAGGACATCGCCGTGTTAAATTCGCCAGTTGATAACATGCAAAAGAGATTTAGCTCGCACTAGTAGTGTCGAAAAATGCACTTGAAGCGACCTAGTTCGGAACTAGAGATTTTCCCTACAGGGTATGTATGTTAAATAAAATATTTATATAGACTACATATCGATGGCTATTTCAAAAATTGTTTGAAAAACGTCTTATTTCAGAATTTTTTTCAATAACGTCCTATTTCAGAAAATTATTCAAAACGCCCTATTGCAGAGAAATACATACATATATACATATGTATGTGTCGAATGAACACAAATACATATGTATGTAAACACATGCATATATAAAATTTTTATTAGATTGAATAAATACATAATAAAATTGTTAAAATGCAACTTCAATATACATATGTACATATATATCGCTATAAGACCTAAGGCTTTTTAAAATATTATAAATATATACATACATATGTATATACGTACACAAATGCATTCATATGTATGTACATACATGCATATATCATATTTATGATCTAATAAACGCACGCCATCATCCAAAAACTGCGCCTTCACAATGCCATTAGCTGCTTAAACCTCACAACAAACCCTTGTGAACGCATAAAATGATAACTCAAAGAGCGATCAAAAAATGATAACTCAAAAAATGATCGCTAGCGCAAAAAATTATAAATTCAAACTCAAAGAGTGAATTTACCAGAGAAATTGTACGATAATTCATTTTTGAGTGAATTTATGCATTGAGTTTAACGCCACCGCTATGAGCGATCGATTGCTGTTGTGCTTTAGTTCGCTCGCTATTTGAGTGTTTATACATTTTTCTTTGAATATTTGTTTGTGATATGAGTAGAGTGTATTTTTGAGCGTTCATGAGTGAGTTTTTCCGTACCCTGGTTATAATATAATACAATGGCGCTATTATAACTCTGACGAGTTTTATGGCCGAGCTTCTCTCCCAATTCGAGTTGTGCTCCTTTTGTTTTTCCTACTAATTGGGTGGACCTACAGTTTTACACCGGCTCCGAACGGCGAATGCATTTTTTGTGAGAAGCTTTTTCATGGCAGAAATACACTCGGAGGGTATGCCTCCCACTGCCAAGAGGTGACCGCTGCTCTTAAAATACCCAATAATTGGATTTTTACTAATTAGACATTTTTTTTGGTGTTTGCTGGGACTGGGGTTTGAACCCGAGACCTCTGGCATAGGAGGCCAGCACTGTACCCACTGCACCGCAGCGGCCACAACAAACGTTATATAATCAAAATTATAATACTCTATTTACAGGGTAAAGATAAGTATAAAAATGTTAAGTTAATTCCAATTTTTGGAAAGATCTAAGTATATAATGCCATTTTAGTTACTTCAAATATTCTATAATTAATCAAATTTTGGTGTTGATTTAATTCCTAAAAGTATTGAAATCGAACACTAATTACAAGAATACTTTATCTCTCTCAACATTTTCTCTCTTGGCTTAAACCAGAATGATTTTAGTTTAATACCTTTTGGAATTGTTATTTATGAATACCAAAATCATCTTTCTTATATTATAAATGTGAAATGGAAACTGTGTTTAAACTCAATTGGCGGGAAAAACGCTGAACAGATCCTCACGAAACTTTGCACACCTAAGTATTTTCATCCGGTGAGTACTATAGCATATTCTTAATCTTATTGAAAAGCAGGGATGGGCACTTCCCATACAAAATTTTCCTCTATTTCGTAATATCTCTTGAAGTATTTGTACTAAAATAATGAAAATTTGTGTGAAGGTTTAATACATAATTATATACTCAACGAATGTAAAATCTAGGTCTTGGTAAAGCAGGGATGGGCACATCCCTCGCATACAAACTGAAATTTTCACAGCGAATATCTCTTGAAATATTTGTAGTAGGGTATTGAAAATTTGTGTAAGGGCATATGAGATAATTTCGTATCCAACGGAGATAAACGCTAGGTATTGTTAAAGCAGGAATGGGCACCTCCCATACAAACTGAAATTTTCACAGCGAAAATCTCTTTGCATATTTATAGTAGGGTACTGAAACTTGGTGTGCGGTATATGAGATAATTACGTACTCAACGGACAAAAAAAAGCAAACTTATCTTTGACGTCAAGAATGACATTTTTTCTGGACTAACTAAATATGCTAATATTCTTAAAAGCACGTGATGTGAAACCCACGGGTAACCTCTAGTGGTGCTATAAAATAAACTCAATTTTTATACTCAGCTGTACTAGTACACAGAGTATTATAGTTTTAATCACATAACGGTGGATTGTAACAGAATGAAATAATCGAGATAGATATAGACTTATATATATCAAAATGATCAGGGTGAAAAGAGAAATCGATTGAGCCATGTCCGTCCGTCCGTCCGTCCGTCCGTCCGTCCGTCCGTCCGTCTGTCCGTCCGTCCGTCCGTCCGTCCGTCTGTAAACACTCTAACTCGCGCAAAAATTGAGATATTTTGATGAAATTTGGAACGCAAGTTGGTATCGAGACTGGGACGGTTGGTATTGAAAATGGGCGAAATCGGACCATGACCACGCCCACTTTTCCTATATAGAAAAAATCGGAAATTTGGTATCTCAGCCACTAATATAGCTAGAGTTTTAAAATTTTACCCACGTATTGAGCTCGGGCCCTTATGAAGAAATTTGATGAAGTTTTGGAAAATGGGCGGTGCCACGCCCACTTATTAAGGGTCAAACATTGAAAGTTTTATATGTCATAACTCAGAAACCGTTGAAGATATATCGATGAAATTTGGTACGCGTAATTTGCTTACATAGACAAATGTTTTGACGAAAAATTATCAAAATCGGTTTACGGCCACGCCCACTTTTATATATGTGTATTATAAAGTGACCTAATAAAACCATTTTAAGCGATATCTCTGTCAAATATAAAGATCTATCATTGAAATTTTGTCGCATGAGTCCAACTATGGACATAAAACAAAAAACACAAAAATTTTGGAATATGGGCGGTGCCACGCCCACTTATTAAGGGGCAGACATTGAAAGTTTTATGAGTCATAACTCAGAAACCGTTGAAGATATATCGATGAAATTCGGTACGCGTAATATAATTACTTAGTCAAATGTTTTGGCGAAAAATTATCAAAATCGGTTGACGGCCACGCCCACTTTTATATATAGGAAATATAAGGGGGCCTAATAAAAACATTTTAAGCGATATCTCTGTCAAATATAAAGATCAATCACTGAGATTTTGTGGCAGGAGTCCAACTATGGACATAAAACAAAAACTACAAAAATTTTGGAAAATGGGCGGTGCCACGCCCACTTATTAAGGAGCGAATATTGAAAGTTTAATAAGCCATAACTCAGAAACCGTTAAAGATATATCGATGAAATCTGGTACGCGTGATATATTTACTTAGCCAAATGTGTGGACGAAAAATTACCAAAATCGGTTGACGACCGCGCCCACTTTTATATATGTGTATTATAAAGTGACCTAATAAAACCATTTTAAGCGATATCTATGTGAAATATAAAGATAATTCATTGAAATTTTGTGACATGAGTTTTACAATAGACCGGAAACAAAAAATAAAAAAGTTTGGAAAATGGGCGTGGCACCGCCTCTTTTTAGACAAAGGGATATATGAGATTTCTTAGCCTTTAACTCGACAAATAATTGAGATATTATGACGAAACTTGGTTTATACACTTTTATAACATGTGTTAATAGACACGCAAAAATGTATTGAAATCGGTTTATGACCACGCCTACTTTTTAACAAAGATATTTCTGGAACACCCTTTTGGAATTTGTAACGTGAAGTCTTTGTAACTAAAAGTCATAGAGGGATGAAATTTTGCACTAACAATAATATTTGTATGCTTATTTGGATGATTGATATAAATTTTGAAAATGGGCGTGGCTGCGCCCTGTTTATGCAGCACTCGTTTCATATAAAATACACCCTATATCGAACAAACGCAAACAAACAATGAAAGCATACAGCTGAGTATCTAATGTTCGATTGCACTCGAACTTAGGCTTCCTTACTTGTTTCTGTGTAGGTTTGTTTTTCTTTGAGCTCAGAAATAACACCATTTAAAGGGAAAACATACCATCTGGGGCAGCCATTGGCTTTACTACTATTTGTGTCGTATTACGGAAGGATAAAGGCGCACGCCAATATCTACCATAATAAAACAAAACCAACGACACACAGTGGGGTATTTCATGGCCAGTTTGGCTATTAATTCAAAAAACTAAATTGGCGAAGTTGCCACTTATTTCATTTGTTGTGCGCAAAGTGCAAATCGAGAATTTATTTTTAATTTGTTCAAGCTATTTTTCACGACAAAGTTGTACTGAAAACGTTGCGCAACATTCTAGCAACATCATGCCAGCAAAATTTTTTCACGTCAATTTACATTTGCTCAGTTTTCGTGTTGGCACTTATTCTCATTTGACAAAAAATTTTTCTTGAAACATTTCCCGGCAAAATAAACGTATGTTGCTGGCGAAATTTCACGACTGTGAACTTAATACTAGGCTTAAGTTGTTAAAAAAAATGGAAAAAACAATGGAACCTTCTTTTTCAGGTATTTAAGCAGCTGAAGGTTGTAATATTTTGTTTTTATGTTATTTCTAAGTTTTTTTTGTGTTTTTCTTAAAGTCTAAGAAATGGGATTTTTGCATATATACATAGACATATGTACATATATGTAATTGTAAAGGGAGCGAGTGCGAGCAAAACTGATTTCATGTACAAATACGTTGGACATTGCACTTTCATTCGATAAAAAAGCTTTGCTATGTTTGCGCCTGCTCGAAATAAATCGATTAATATGGTACAACCGCACACACCTCTGTTTGTACCATTTTATTGAATATGCATTAGAGGATAATTACTCCATTTGAGCAGATTGAACACGAAAATTTACAATTTACAAACAAATTTACAGTGGAAATTATTGTAATCAGATGAATATGACATATAGCTGCCATACATCCGATTATTCAGACATTTGATCAGATAATAGCATGAAACTTTTGAACCTTTGTTCTAATGTACATATAAACATCTTCAGTAAAAATCATAAAAATCGGATGACTAGTACATATAGTAGCTGCCATACAAACCCACATTTCTACATATTTACACCTTGGGATACAACTTTTATATTTGAGCAGATAGCTAAATGAAACTTTGCAGTTTTTCTTCACATGTACAAATGAAGAACCTCAGGGCCGATAAAAGTATGAAACTTTGTAGTTTTCATATATATGATGCTCTTCATACAAATCAGTAGCATTTATCTTAATCAAACTTACGTACACATTAATCGCCAAAAAGACCATCATTTACCCCACTGTGCGAAAGTGCAAACAATAGAAATTACAGAGCATCTTGTGGCATAGCATAACAAACCTACCATCACCATAAATCAATGTCAGCTATAATTATTTAAAATCAATCAAAATACAAGTGAACCATGAAGTAAGAGCAAGAGAGTGGTAGAAAAGTTTGACTAGCGGCAGGATGAAAATAGACGATTGGCCAATTTGTATTCGATTGGAATCACAATAACCTTATGCAAGATTACGCTTGGTCGGTAGTACGAACTGGCCATTATTGAATACTGAAATTGGTGTCAGTTGCGCTTGATTGGCTTAGATTTTGCTGGACGAGTTTTCACTATCATAAATGTAAATAATTTCAACGCATTTTTATACCCTTCATGGGAATGAAATGGTTTATAACTTTGTGCCGAAAATCAAATCTTGAAAGTACTAGAAGGAGGCGTGACAGACCCATCAATATATATACCGATATGATCAGAATCATGAGCTGAGTTGTTTAAGCCATGTCCGCCTGTCCGTCCGTCCGTCTGTGTGAACGCAAACTAGTCCCCCAGTTTTTGAGATATTTGATTGAAATTTGGAACACGGGTGAGTTTTGATGCTCAATTGATCATTTGTCGGAATTGGTCGAATCGGACCACTATAACGTATAGCTCCCATACAACCGATTGTTCAGATATGCACATTTTGGGGTATAACTTCTCCCCTTTTACAGCTAAGGACATGAAACTTTGGAGTATTTGTACCCATATGGACCCAAATAAGGTTACCGAAAATTGTCGAGATCGGACCACTATAACATATAGCTCCCATTCAGCCGATTGTTCAGATATGCACATTTTGGGTATAACTTCTCCCTTTTTACAGCTAAGGACATGAAACTTTGGAGTATTTGTACCCATATGGACCCAAATAAGGTTACCGAAAATTGTCGAGATCGGACCACTATAACATATAGCTCCCATTCAACCGATTGTTCAGATATGCACATTTTGGGGTATAACTTCTCCCTTTTTACAGCTAAGGACATGAAACTTTGGAGTATTTGTACCCATATGGACCCAAATAAGGTTACCGAAAATTGTCAAGATCGGACCACTATACCACGGACAGAATTAAAATTATAAATTAAACTAAATCAGGCTATGTACATAGGTAACTTTTCATTTCCCAGTTCATGAAAGGTATGAAGTCTTGGTACGGCTGAATAAAGCTGCGCTCTTACTTGTAGTTAGTAAGTTCGTGTACGAAACATGGTCGCCCGGCGAGTGACTACCGTCAAAACAATCCATTGCCGTTGGTGTGATAAAGCTTCACGATTAGAATTTGTTATGCATGCATTAGTGTTCTTTTTTTGGTGCGGAAAGTAACGTGACATACATACTTCACATAACGCTAAGAAACTTACTGGCCGACTATTTTAACTAATCTACGTTGAGTAAGACTGCGATTTCTTAAACACAGAGATATATATGTATGTATATGCATGTGTGTGTATGCATTTATGTCAATCTGTAACTCTCAATGACTACCTCACATATATAATTTTTTACAAAAAGTAATTTTTAGCTTAACATGTCATCACAATACATTAAAAACTAACTATAACATATATATAGTTATCCTTTTAAAATCAAGGATGGACTACTCCCGTTAGTTATTCCAGAAAATGGATATAAAGAAAATTAATCTTAATTTTGTTCAGAAAATATTTTTGTTCTTTTTTTTAACACACTAAAAATCGTCTTACCTTTAAAAAGTTTTGCTAAAAATTTTACTGATTTTAGCGACCTCTATTTGTCTCGTAGAGGTATCGCGTTCTAACCCCAGTCCGGACAATCAGAAAAAAATGTCTAATTAATTAAAACCCAATTATTCGGTTTTTTTAAATAGCGGTCACTTCTCGGCAGTGGGCGGCATACCCTCTGAGTATATTGTCTCCAAAAAATTTGGGGAGAAGCTTGGTATAAGTCTCTATTACACTTGGCCTAAAAAAATTACATTGTATCATCTATATATTAATACGCTAACATGAATTTTGTCCGCGACCTTTCGGCTATTCTGCTGAACCGATTTTAAAAGTTAGACCATCATTAGAAAGGGAATTCTCGAGAATAGGTCCATTTTGATTTGCATTAAAATCGGTTGGAAAATACGTGCACAATCGCAAAACACAATAACTGTGATAATTTTTATAATATTTTTTGTTGCCTGCTTTTAGGCGTAATAAATGGGCTGTGTATAACCTAAAACAAAAAAAAAAAAACAGTGCTATCCAAAATTAAGGTAAAAAAATTAATTTGGTATGAAAAATTTTAATAAATTAAAAATGGAAAAGGATTCTGCTTCAACTACAAATGGGTTTTGAATCAAAAAAGATAAATTGTAATAAAAAATATCATAAAGTTAAAAATAATTTTGCATTCTGGAGTAGCTAAACTACTAGAAAACAGTCGATTTTCGACAGTAGCGGGAACTCCTAGTATACTTTTATTACACTAAGTTGTGCATAAACGATATTTTGCAAGTCGTCTCCGGGGTGTCTCGCGCGCTTCTAAATAACCTTTTATATAGGAACATCGTCCTGACGTCTTCTAAGAACTTTCAGCTTTAACATTTATTTTTAACTACCTGTAATGGAATTGCTGTTTTTGATGGCTATAAAATAGCACTAAGAACGCGCGTAAAGTTTTAAGTGGCTGTTTATTGCGCATGGAAGCACCACCGGCGCGGCGTCGCACAATGGGAACGTTTCATACAAAAAACGGCCACAAATAGTAAAAATGGACCTAGAGTGCTCAAATTTTGAAAATAAGTTTTTTTTATGAATATTAGTACATGGTGTAAAAATGAACTTAATCTGATGACAAATTCTCCCACCCCCATATAACGGGTGTCGCGAAAAACCATTTAAATGCATTTATTTTCGAAACTAATTAAGTTACAATGCTGATATTCAGTATGCAAGCTTCTTTGATGAATATTAGTACATGGTGTAAAAATGAACTTAATCTGATGACAAATTCTCCCACCCTCCATATAACGGGTGTCGCGAAAAACCATCAAATTGCAATTATTTTCGAAATTAATTAAGTTACAATGCTGAAATTCAGTATGCAAGCTTCTTTGATGAATATTAGTAAATGGTGTAAAAATGAACTTAATCTGAAGACAAATTCTCCCACCCTCCATATAAAGGTTGTCGCGAAAAACCATTAAAATGCATTTATTTTCGAAACTAACTGAGTTGGAATGCTGAGGGGCAATTATATATATAGGTATAAGCATATATTTGTAACTATGTACTTCAAAAATATTTATTTAGTTATCTACATATGTGACGTTTATGTATGCTTATTTAAAATCTGTACTCTTAGGGCTTGGATCCCCACGTAAACTCCCATTTATAAGGTAACGGCACAGCTGGGAGACGAAATAGATAAATGCAAATATCAACAAGTTTATGAGTACCAAAGACTTTACGCTGTGGTGCAGTGGGTAGAGTGCTCGCCTGCTATGCCAGAGGTCTCGGGTTCAAACCACGGACCGAGCCAAACAAATTTTTCTAATTAGTAAAAACCCAATTATTGGGTTTTTTAAGAGCAGCGGTCACCTCTCGGCAGTGGGCGGCATACCCTCCGAGAGTATTTCTGCCATGAAAAAGCTTCTCACAAAAAATGCATTCGCCGTTCGGAGCCGGCATAAAACTGTAGGTCCACCCAATTAGTAGGAAAAACAAAAAGGAGCACACCTCGAATTGGGAGAGAAGCTCGGCCATAAAACTCGTCAGAGTTATAATAGCGCCATTGTATTATTATTATTAAAGACTTTATACCATTTATGAATGATAGAAATTAAATTTTATCTGTTTAATTGAATAAGTTACAAATACTCAAATTTATCTTGTACATATGAACAATCCGTTGTATGGGAGCTATATTTTATACTGGATTTGGGCGATTCCGACAAATGATACTTTACATAAAAATACATAGTATTTCGGCACAAAGTTATAACACTATTTCATGTTCATGGCTGGTATAAAAAGTAGCAAATGATAGTATATCGCTATACTATCATAACTTAATAAGCTGATTTTACGAAAAAGCCCTTTAAGTTTTCGATCGCTATATATGTATGTACATCAATAGTACATATAGCACAGATAATTTTTTGATCTCAAACTCTAAATTTTCAATATATCAGACCGAAATTTCGTCATATAATGCACATACATATATGTACATACGCACACATGCATGCATACCCATCCTTACCTGAAAACTCGCGTTTTTGATTTATGATACTTTTGAAGTAAATAGGCTAAAAGTTAGTATATATGTAAATATTCTATATAAAATTGCATTAGTTAATATATTAGCGATTTTAAAGCATAAACATGTCAAAACTGCTCATCAATGCTTTTCTCTCTAGCTACACATGTGTACATATGTATGTACATCCATAGTGATAGTGCGCATATACACCTCGTCGAAAAATATGAATTAGTGAGAAGAGCGCGCGTGACTGATGAAACTGACTATGGGGGGTTATAAAGCACACTTGGGGTGAACATATATTAAAAAATTGAGGACACCTTTTTTTTTATTTTTTTTTTTATTTGATTTCAAACTTTTGGAATTTTTTTGAATTTTTTTATTTTACCCTGCAAAAAAACAATATATAATAGAATCTATATAGCTAATTCAAAAATGAGCTGCTGTATTTCATATTGTGAACCATTTTCTATATTACAGATGTAAATTGGATGATAGATCTTCTATACACTTTATTTTTTTTAATTTTGAATATGTCATTATAAATGTAATTTGAAAAATGCACTTTTTGCCAGTTAGGAGAATAATTAAAACACGCGAAGGCGCGCGTGAAATTAATATCTGTTAATGTGATCTGATAAAGAATATAATAGTTCATAACACAAAAAAAAAAACAAGATACCTTTTTTTTGTTTTTTTTATTTTATTCCTTAAAGTGGACGAAGAAAAATTTTTTTCCTTATTTTTTTATCAGTATTTGAAAAATCATATAAAATCAGATTTCAAAGTTAGAAGAAACGAGATTACTTCCTAGAAAAGTAGAGGTCATTTTCTATATTTAGACTGCCTGGTACCTGGATGACGGACCTTATCTCGGGCTGCCCTTTTTTCGCAGGTCTTCGCAAGCGAAATAAAGAGTTAACATAAAAAACAATTAGTGCAAAAATGAAACTTTTCAGAAGTTTGGGCCCGAGACCCCTAGAAAGAAAATTGTTGAAACCGTTTGTGAAATCCAGAACGAGTTGTTAGCTTAATAACAATGACGTTTGCGTTGACAACAGTAGGATTTGCTAACTTATTTTTCACGACACAAAACAGCTGACTTTTAGTATTTATTCAAAATGAGAAAAAGCTGAAACTCTGCTCGCCTCAGCTGTTTGAAATGATGGTATTTGCGAAAAGCACAAAAGTAATATTAAAAAATGGTAGAGTTATTTCAATTGCGCATTCGCCGATATAATATAATACAATGGCGCTATTATAACTCTGACGAGTTTTTATGGCTGAGCTTCTCTCCCAATTTGAGGTATGCTCCTTTTTGTTTTTCCTACTACTTGGGTGGATATACAGTTTTACACCGGCTCCAAACGGTAGTAACAACGCCCATTTCGAAATTTTTATCAGTGATCTAACTAGGCATATTATATTATTAACTAGGCATATGAATATTATTTTTTGCGCAAAATTTCATTCCTTTATGACTTCTAGTTACAAAGATGTCATGTTACAAATTCCCAAAGGGTGTTCCAGAAATATCTTTGTTAAAAAGTAGGCGTGGTCATAAACCGATTTCAATAAATTTTTGCGTGTCTATTAACACAAGTTATAAAAGTGTACACACCAAGTTTCGTCATAATATCTCAATTATTTGTCGAGTTATGGGCTCAGAAATCTCGTATAATCCTGCTTCTAAAAAGAGGCGGTGCCACGCCCATTTTCCAAAATTTTTGTGTTTTTAGTTTTATGTCCGCAGTTGGACTCCTGCCATAAAATTTCAATGATATATCTTTATATTTGACAAAGATATCGCTTAAAATGTTTTTATTAGGTCACTTTATAATTCACATGTATAAAAGTGGGCGTGGCCGTTAACCGATTTTGGTAATTTTTCGTCCAAACATTTGCTTATGTAAATATATCACGCGTACCAAATTTAATAGATATATCTTCAACGGTTTCTGAGTTATGGCTTATAAAACTTTCAATGTTTGCCGCTTAATAGGTGGGCGTGGCACCGCCCATTTTCCAAAATTTCATCAAATTTCTTCATAAGGGCCTGAGCTCAATACGTGGGTGAAATTTCATCGCTCCAGCTATATTATTATTATTATTTCCGATTTTTTCTATATAAGAAAGGTGGGCGTGGTCATGGTCCGATTTCGCCCATTTTCAATAGCAATAATAGTAACATATAACTAATGTAAGCAAATAAAGTGCGGTAATCATTATTATAAATATAAATACATATATGAAGTTGTATTTCGGTAATGTACGAATATTTATGCAGAACCAATCTAATATTGAGGCATTTATTAAGATGTCCTAACAGTTATGCACCAATGAAAATGCCGATGAAAACATTGGTACAATAATACATATGCGAGTTAATTAATTTTAAAAAAATTTTATGTGAATTTTATATGAGCTATTTGCCAGTTTTTAATTAAGGAAAATTGAAAAAAAAATTTTGGTAGAGGTTATGGATCCATTTCGGAGACCACCACATCCCCTCATCAGACTGGGTGCCACGCACACTTATTAAGAGACAAACATTGAAAGTTTTATATGTCAAATAGATACAATTTGGTACGCGTGATGAAATTTAATAGGCAAATGTTTGGATGAAGAATTGCTAAAATCGGTTGACGACCACGCCCAATTTTATATATGGGTATCATAAAGTGGCATAATAAAAACATTTTAAGCTATATCTTTGTCAAATATAAAGATAATTCATTCAAATTTTGTGGCATGAGTCCACAATAGAGAGGAAAAAAACAGAAACATTTTGGAGAATGGGCGTTGTACCACCTCTTTTCAGACAAAGAAATCTACGAAATTTCGGAGCCTCGACAAACTCGACAAATAATTGAGATGTTATGACGAAAATCAGTTTGTACACTTTTATAACTTGTGTTAATAGACACGCAAATATTTATTGAAATCGGTTTATGACCATGCCTACTTTTTAACGAAGATATTTCTGGAACACCCTTTGGGAATTTGTAACGTGACATCTCTGTAACTAAAAGTACTAAAGGGATGAAATTTTGCACTAACAATAATATTTATGTGCTCAGTTAGATGATTGATAAAAATTTTGAAACTGAGCGTGGCTACCCACTTTATGCAGCACTCGCTTTAAATAGAATACACCGTGCTTCCAGCTTCTCCTAAAAATACTCTCACATTCCAAATTACAGTCAGATATCTCAAAAACTAAGGGACTAGTTTGTTCCGCAAAAATTTGTTGGGTTTTATTTTTTTTTTTTGGACCACCTTAATGTAGATATTGCTAAATAAGGTCTAATAGTTAAAACAGTTACAAAATTCAATTCACAAACAATTTCCGTTAAACGTGATTTTTTTTTTCAAAGATTTAACGTCATATGTACCTACTAAATACATATGTACATTAGATGCGTTTTTTTTTATACTCAGCTGTACTAGTACACAGAGTATTATAGTTTTAATCACATAACGGTGGATTGTAACAGAATGAAATAATCGAGATAGATATAGACTTATATATATCAAAATGATCAGGGTGAAAAGAGAAATCGATTGAGCCATGTCCGTCCGTCTGTCCGTCCGTCTGTCCGTCTGTAAATACTCTAACTCGCGCAAAAATAGAGATATTTTGATGAAATGCAAGTTGGTATCGAGACTGGGACGGTTGGTATTGAAAATGGGCGAAATCGGACCATGACCACGCCCACTTTTCCTATATAGAAAAAATCGAAAATTTGGTATCTCAGTCACTAATATAGCTGGAGCGATGAAATTTTACCCACGTGTTGAGCTCAGGCCCCTAGGAAGAAATCTGATGAAATTTTGGAAAATGGGCGGTGCCACGCCCACTTATTAAGGGCCAAACCTTGAAAGTTTTATATGTCATAACTCAGAAACCGTTGAAAATATATCGATGAAATTCGGTACGCGTGATATACTTACTTAGGGAAATATTTGGACAAAAAATTTCCAAAATCGGTTGACGGCCACGCCCACTTTTATATATGTGTATTATAAAGGGTCCTAATAAAAACATTTTAAGCGATATCTCTGTCAAATATAAAGATATATCATTGAAATTTTATAGCAGAAGTCCAACTGCGGACATAAAACAAAAGCACAAAAAGTTTGGAAAATGGGCGTGGCACCGCCTCTTTTTAGAAACAGGAATATACGAGATTTCTGAGCCCATAACTCGACAAATAATTTATACATAATGACGAAACTTAGTGTGTACACTTTTATTACTAGTGGTAATACATGTTAAAAATTTTAGAGAAATCGGTTGACGACCACGCCCACTTTTATATATGGGTCTAATAAAGTGGCCTAATAAAAACATTTTAAGCGATATCTCTGTCAAATATAAAGATCTATCATTGAAATTTTGTCGCATGAGTCCAACTATGGACATAAAACAAAAAACACAAAAATTTTGGAAAATGGGCGTGGCACCGCCTCTTTTTAGAAACAGGAATATAGGAGATTTCTGAGCCCATAACTCGACAAATAATTTATATATAATCATGAAACTTGGTGTATACACTTTTATTACACGTGGTAATACATGTTCAAAATTTTAGCGAAATCGGTTTGACGACCACGCCCACTTTTATACATGGGAACTATAAAGTGACCCAATAGAAACATTTTAAGCGATATCTTTGGCAAATATAAAGATAATTCATTGAAATTTTGTGGCATGAGTTCCACAATATACCGGAAACAAAAGATATAAAAATTTTGGAAAATGGGCGTGGCACCGCCTCTTTTTAGACAAAGGAATATACGAAATTTCTTAGCCTATAACTCGACAAATAATTGAGATATTATAACGAAACTTGGTTTATACACTTTTACAACTTGTGTTAATAGACACGCAAAAATTTATTGAAATCGGTTTATGACCACGCCTACTTTTTAACAAAGATATTTCTGGAACACCCTTTGGGAATTTGTAACGTGACATCTTTGTAACTATAAATCAAAAAGGAATGAAATTTTGCACAAAGAATAATATTCATATGCTTAGTTGGATGACTGATAAAAATGTTGAAGATGGGCGTGGCTACGCCCACTTTATGCGGCACTCGCTTTATGTAAAATACGCCGTGTTTCCATCAAACGCAAACAAACAATGAAAACATACAGCTGAGTATCTAATGTTCGATTCCACTCGAACTTAGGCTTCCTTACTTGTTTTGTATGGGATTCTTTAAAGTTTAAACCTTCTCAGATCTTCCCTCCGGCACCGGAATATGAAAATAGGATATTTTAGAGCTACACCGAAAACCGCGCAAATTCCCAGAAATTCAAGGTATGTTTAGATTTACAAATGTATGAAAAAGTTAGGATTTTGCACAAGAAAAAAATTTATATCTACCCATACGTAGAATTAACCGCTAAAGCGAATAACGTATTCAGTTTTTTTGTACACTTCCCATGGAAGGTACTATCGCGGCCTAAGTGTATCATTCGCTTTAGCGGTTAATTCTTCATTCATTTGTGAGGTGATGCAAATTTTTTTTTATGCCAGGATACTTGCCTTTGTTAGACATTCCGCAGGTTCTCCTAAAGTATGTTGAGCGGCACGTACAAATTGAGCACAGATCAATTCTTCTCTGACTAAAGTAGGAGTTAAGAAGAGTAAGCCGAAACAGAAAAATGTATACGAATGAAGTACATAACAAAGTTAGGTGGTAGGTAGCTGCCATTCATGCTGAATAGCTAACAAGAGTATAATAACGACCATATGAAAAAAGCATGCGGTTTGGAATGAAAGCCCAAAACTTTCGCTTCAGTGCTATTTTTTCTATACAAAGTAATTAATGCGAAGGCGGCCATCGCCGTGCGATAGTCATTGGGCATAGTCATGGAAGTTGTTAATGTAATGAGGAAAGTATTGATGATTTGTAGATCCTTCGGCCTACTGGGCATATGTATGTACCTGGTGTATGAGTTTATAAACAGTAAAAAAATCAATTAATTAAATCATTGATAGAGGTGTTAGCCAACGTTTTTCATTCAACTTTTATAAAAGTCAAACGATATTTTTTTGTTTGCGACTTTGTTGATTGGAGCTATGCGCTCCGCTTCCCATCGCAAATCACATACATATGTACATACATGTGAGACGAGCATTGAGCTACGAATCAAAGTACAGATAAATCAAAATGGTTGGACGGACGGGCGGACTGACGCACTATGGCGCCTCTGCCGAAAAAGCGTGGCAAAAATCAAAAATTTCATGAGTGTTCCATAAACCGGAAATATGTACACATCTAATAGTGAGTTTTCCAGCGAACACGAATATGTAACCTTTATTAAATAGAAAATTTTAGTTTGGGAGGTACAGCTGCTCAAAATTGAAAAATTTTCAAGACAGAAAAAAATTTGTTCTTTTTATTATTTTTTTTTTTTTGCATTTAAAATTATTTTGCCTGTAGGCCGGTTGCTACGTCTTTGTATTGTTATGAAAGGTAATTTAATTCGTAGTGTAAACAAAAATTAAAATGTCTTGTTCTCTAGTAAAAGTTGTCGGATCATCAAATAAAGTGAAACAACCTTGGGTACAAATACGCGCCTGGGCAGGTACAGATATGGATATTGATATATCGCTAATATAGCCCGAATGATCAAATTTCATCCACGTAATAAGATCGGGACGTGATAAAGAAATATTATAAAATTTTCGAAAATGGGCGGCAACACGCCCAATTATTAAAGGACAAAATTAGAAAGATTTATAAGTCATAACTCAGAAACAATAACAGATAAGGCGAATATTTGAAATAAAATTGGCAAAATCGGTTTACTACTACGCCCACTTTTATAAATGGGTATTGTAAAGGGGTGCAACTAAAGGTTTTTAAGCGATATCTTTGTCAAATATAAAGATAATTCATTGAAATTTTGTACCGAGAGTCCAACTATAGACATAACTTAAAAACACAAACTTTTTTGAAAATGGGCGTGGCACGTCCTGCTTTTAGAAGCAGGAATACACGAGATTTTGGAGCCCATAACTCGAAAAATAATTGATATATTATGACGAAACCTAGTCTTTGCACTTTTATCACTTGTGCTAATATACGTTGTAACTAAAAGTCATAAAGGAATGAAATTTTACACTAACAATAATATTTATACGCTTAGTCTGATAATTGATAAACATTTTTTAAATGGGCGTGGCTACGCCCACTTTAAGCGGTATTCGTATTATATAGAATGCACCGTGTTTCTGTCAAATGTAAACAAACAATGAGTGCATCCCTTTTCCAAAATAGTTTGACTTATCTGGTCTAGTGCTCAAATTAAACTTTACAAACCAAATTTCATTATTTTTTCATTAAGTTTGTACTTACAAATTCTTGGTTTTGCATTTTAATAAAAATTTGAAATTTCGACGAATTATTTTGAGGCACCCTGTTATTGTGGGCCTATGAATTTTTTACCACAAAAAGTCCAAGTAATAAGCTTTCAGATGCAGTTTAAATCTTTGAAATATCTCTATTGGTTCAACAGTTCTGATTTTTGCAAAGAAAAAGGACAAAAGGCGCCATAGTGCGACGTACATATGTATGGATGTAGCAGCAGACAACCGGATGGGACAAGTAAGAGCACAAGCGAAAACAAAAATGAGTGAATGGTATGTTGGTCAAAGATGCAGGGGAACGGGCAAACTGAAAACAATGTTCAAGGCCTACAGACGGATGATTTGTCCGTTATAGCTTGTCTCCACATTACGTGCTTCGCTCTTTTTATCTACATTCACCCTCTCAATCGTCGTTCGGCCTCGAATCCACTACCGCTGATTTCCACACAAAATGCTGAGTGAATAACGAATGAAACACGTCATTCGTTCTCAAAACACTCGCCAAACCCGATAATATTGATGCCTTCTCTAATTTTGTATCGTAAATCTATCGAAATCTCAAAGTGACCAAAACAAAAATGCAAAAATTAGCGAACATACAAACATTGAAGAAGAACAAGAAGGAAAAATATCAAAGTGAACGACGTGGAGACGGATTATTTCGCGAGATGTTTCGCTACATTATTCTTTGGCGAATCAAGTTATGTGGAGATTTATAAATTTTTCTTATTACAAATGCGCACACATTCAAAAGGCGGGACAGTTTCATAAGGCAGGATTGGATAGACGGAAAGGCATCAGCGACAAAAGGTTGGGTAAAAAGCTCACGCGGAGAGGATGCAAAGAGGAAATGATGACATTGGTAGTAACAACAATAATAGCATGTATCCACATAACGTCGCTCGCTCTTTTTATCTGTATTCGCTCTCTCAATCGTCGCGAATTCAGTGCCGAACCCCGCTAATTTCCATACAATTTTCTGAGAGCCAATAATGAATGAAATACGTCATAGATGGCCAGCAGGGAGATTTCATTATGGCAGTTTTTCAATACGAAGTAAGCGCACATAGCTATGCACATATGTATGTACGTACATATGTACGTAAGTATGTAGTATTATACCCTGCAAAAATTCCGAGTACTCCATTCGCTCATACATCGAGTGATCGCTATTGACCAACCGAGTACTCCTAACCTGCCACATTTCATACAAAAAATATGGTTCAATTAACATTCTTTGTCATTGCAATGGAGTATATACTCCAGTCCCACATAACAATCAAATTAATCCATAGAGTACCTTTGTACATTGAATTAATTTATGGATTCATTTTGAATTATTAATAGGTGGGTATATATTATTTTTTTAATAATTATTTGGTGGTAATCGCGATAAACACTTGGTTTTCGTTGTTATATTCGGCTAACTACGAGCCGATGCAGATACATGAATCGGTCGTTTGGGCTATGTTAATGATCACTTTGATACTTGCAAGTTGCAACTACCACAAATGGACCATATAATCCAATGAGTTTTGCAGGGTAGCATCTGCACGTCACACATGGTAGCTCACATAACCCTGCATAAATCATTGGTATATATGATCCATTTGTGGTAGGTTGGAGTACTTTCAAAGTGACCACTAACATAGCCCAAACGACCGATTCGTGTATCTGCATCGGTTCGTAGTTAGCCGAACATAAAAAAAAACAAATGTTTATCGCGACGACGACGGTATGTGTATACATACATAACTACATACATACATATGTTTGAATGTGCCCTGCAAAAAAATGTGCGATCAATCCCGAAAGAGATTTGTCTTCGATTGATCTCTTTCGAGAACAATCGGTAAACAATTAGTCCCCGATTGTTCCCGAACGGGTATAAATGTAGACTAATTGTAGACCAATTGTTCCCTAACGGGTATAAATGTAGATTAATCGCTTTTATCCCGAACTGGTATAAATGTAGATTAATCGCTTTCATTCCGAACGGGTACAAATCTAGATTCCCTAAATGTAGACATTTTACAAAAATATGCAATGTATTTAAAAAATTGTAGAACAACCGGTAAAACGAATTGAACACCCTTTTTTAATAACAATTTTAACAAAATGTTGCCTAAAATATCCTATGAAAAAATCCTTTACATTACGCTCATATAATGCATACTCAAAACTTAAAATTTTTTAAATTTATTTATTGAGATTTTTTTTACAAAAGTAAAACATTATATAATCTTTATTTAAATATGCATGAACATTTACAATTTTTTAAGGAAAAATCTACATTTATACCCGTTCGTGCTGAAAGCGATTGATCTACATTTGTACCCGTTGGGGATGAAAGCGATTAATCTACATTCGTACGCGTTCGGGATTAAAGCGATTGGTCTACATTTGTACCCGTTCGGTATGTTAGTGATTAATCTACATTGGTACCCGTTCGGGTATACAAGTTGAACAATTAGTCTCTTCATAGGACATGCTCGAACAAAGGCGATCAATTCACTCCATATAAAGGGATGTAAAATTGTATTAGTCGCATGCTCCCTTGCGATTTATCCCGGACACGTCCCGGATTAATCGCATTTGTTGCAGGGTGTACACGTCATTCATCGTCGTCGCGATAAACATTTGGTTTTTGTTGTTATGTTCGGCTAGCTGTTAGGTACTCCATCAATTAATCCAATGTAGGTACTCCATGGATTTATTTGATTGTTATGATGCAATGACATGCAATGTTAAATTGACCATATTTTTTGTATGAAATGTGGCAAGTTATGGAGAAATCGGTTGGTCCATAGCGAGCACTCCATGGATTAGCGAATGGAGTACTCGCAATTTTTGCAGGGAATAAACATATCCATATACATATGTGCATATACACCTACATACTATACATATAAACACAGTTGTCAAAAGATCCATTAAAAAGCAGCAAAACGGAAAACCTAAACTGAAAATCCAAATTTTCATAGTAAAATATTCCATGTATAGAGGCATTTGGAATGCGGGGAATGGAGCTGACGAGTGTTAGGAAGGACTATGTGACTGACACTTTCTTTGCATATCATTTGCACTTGCTGCATAGAATAGCAAACACTGCTGATATAACATGCATGCCACTCCACTAACCCTATCTGTCACAACACACTCTTTTCGACAGGAATATCGCAGACTTTGTAATGGATTTCAATTTAAAATTTCCATGCTACCTATCGTTATATTGTTACGTACAGTGTTGCCACAGCCAAGTTAAAAAATTTACCAAAAATTAAAAAAAAATGACCAAAAAATTAAAATTTTTCTATACGTAATAAAAATTACAACTCTGACTATAAGTTTTCAGTTTAGTACACAAATATAGCATACTAGCAAATACCCGTCCCACTTCGCTGCGACAAATAACACTATGCCACTCCCTTCCCTATCGGTCTCCCCACCAGTCAGCATTTCCCGTTCCCCCTATCTTTTCCTCCTCTTATACTACTCTCTCTCTCTCTCCCCGTCTCACGTTCCTTATCAACAACTTTCCATGGCCATTCGGTGCACCTATCGGTGTACGTCATGATTACTAATATATTTTGGATAACCGACTGGAAAATTGGAATGGAATGAACTCTCTATTGAAGCTCTAATTGATACCTTTAATTTGATACCAAAAATATTTCGGGGGCTATTTAGGCCCATGTTTCAGCCTCTATCCCGAGAACCGATTGAGGTATCCGTATAGTGTAAAATATATATGGCTACCCTGATCAGCACCTTTAATTTGATACCAATATTACAAAAAAATATTTGGGGTCATCCGGGTTCACGTTTTGGTCTCTATCTAGAGAACCGACTGGAAAATTGGAATGGAATGAACTCTCTATTGAAGCTCTGATTGATACCTTTAATTTGATACCAATAATGGTCAAAAATATTTCGGGGGCTATTTAGGTCCATGTTTTGGCCTCAATCCCGGGAACCGATTGAGATACCCGTATAGTGTAAAATATATATGGATACCCTGATCAGCACCTTTAATTTGATACCAATATTACGAAAAAATATTTGGGGTCATCCGGATCCACGTTTTGGTCTCTATCTAGAGAACCGACTGGAAAATTGGAATGGAATGAACTCTCTATTGAAGCTCTGATTGATACCTTTAATTTGATACCAATAATGGTCAAAAATATTTCGTGGGCTATTTAGGTCCATGTTTCGGCCTCAATCCCGGGATACCAATAATGCAGAAAAATATTTCGGAGGAATCTGGGTCCATATTTTGGCCTTTATCTCGGGAAGGGGTTGAGATACCAGAATTAATTGTGGTCATAATTTCAATCTAATACCAGGTGATCATTGTGTCAAAATTTGAATGTGATCGGCCCGGTAGTTTCGGCGTCCATAGGGAACAAACATGCAAACAAACAAACAAACAAACAAACAAACTTTCATCCTTATATATATAGATAGAGATATATAGATAGATAGATAGATAGATTACGAAAAAATATTTGCGGTCATCCGGGTCCACGTTTTGGTCTCTATCTAGAGAACCGACTGGAAAATTGGAATGGAATGAACTCCCTATTGAAGCTCTGATTGATACCTTTAATTTGATACCAATATTGCGAAAAAATATTTGGGGTCATCCGGGTCCACGTTTTGGTCTCTATCTGGAGAACCGACTGGAAAATTGGAACGGAATGAACTCTCTGTTGAAGCTCTGATTGATATCTTTAATTTGATACCAATAATGCAGAAAAATATTTCGGAGGAATCTGGGTCCATATTTTGGCCTATATCTCGGGAAGGGGTTGAGATACCAGAATTAAATGTTGTCATAATTTCAATCTAATACCAGGTGATCATTGTGTCAAAATTTGAATGTGATCGGCCCGGTAGTTTCGGCGTCCATAGGGAACAAACATACAAACAAACAAACAAACAAACAAACAAACAAACTTTCATCCTTATATATATAGATTATATAGCAAACTCTTTACTTAACTACACTTCAAAAATAAAAGTTACACAAGCTAGAAAGCTATGGTTATAAATACCTAATAGTAATAAAACAAAAACACCAACCAGCATACAGGTGACAAACGTCGAAATCGTCGGCCAAGCCACTGATACTGGATGGTAGGTTGTAAAAAGGAAAAAAAAAAGAAAAATTAATCCAAGAAAAAATGCCAGGCGGCGGTTACCTATCGGCTATGCCATTAGCTTACAAACCGAAAAATCCGAGGTTCGAATTTCGGTGGACGCCCAAATAAACAGAAGTCTGATGAAGAAAATTTTAAATTCCCAATTCCGGAATTGCAAAAAGTAATTGAATGAATTCTTTAACAACTCTGATATAAGATATTAATTATTCATACTTTACCGATTCTTCGCATTGCGATGTGTATTAGCCCAAGGTATGGAAAAATTACCAGAAAGGAAACAAAAATAACCCAAATCGACTTTAGAGTAGGGACACGAATTTCGATACGATACGATACCAAATCGATATTTTTTGCATTTGATACCGATACTTTTTACTCGATTCTTTTGCAACGATATTTTTTGGTATCGAGTACTTCAACCACGGTATCGAACAAATGAGTACATTCAGTGATGGAAAATTAAAATTGTGTCATATTTGTCTAAAAAATTGTGCAATGCAAAATAGTGCCGAAAATCGGTCGAGTGTGCAGAAGTGACAAGCTGCTTCCTAAAGGGCCGAAAAATGCACAAGCACGAGTAATTTTCACTTGTACATATCGAAAAATGGGTCTGATCCACGTGCTGAAATAATTGCAGGTTCGGGCTACATCGTAAGGTTTTTTGTATGAAGTTACCCAAATCTCACATTAAACGAGGCGCACACTTACCACCGAAACTTGCTTACAATTTGTAATTACCATGCGATAGAAATAATGATAACTGGAGATATAGGATTATATAATTTTCATTTTCATACGATAATTTGACGTTTGCAAATAAAAAATCGTAATTTTAGCGAAGGAATCGTCAATATTTTTTTTCTTTCTCATTTTACTAAAAACACGTAAACAAAAAAGGGTCTGTTTTCCATTAATGCCCCTATGACACTACGTTTTTTTCCTGGTATTCTACAAGGTTTTTTGTGTGAAAGAGGTGGTCAAATACAGTTTTGTGTTGGTGCAAGGGAATAAGCTATGTTGGAAAAAACCAACGAAATACTATCTAGGCGGTTAAAAACCAATGAGCCAGCTTGTATTTCGATAGGTTTTTTGACATTCTTCACTTTTTTCTGACAATTGTTTCAATTTGACAACTAGAAAATAAATTATTTTTAAAATATAAAATACTAGCTGGCCCGGCAGACGTTGTTCTGCCTAAAATTTATTCCTATAAAGCTATACAACTGTCAATTCTCTGAACAAAAGAGATATACATATATTCACCGCGACAAACCTAATTTCTCCTATCCCTCTCTCTGTCTCTATCTCTATCCTTTTATATATATAGATATGCAAAATGTATGGGAAAATAATTTTTTTTTTCCATTTTCGGGAATTTTATTGGATATTCTCCTATTCTGGCCAGAGGACAATCTGGATTGGTGTCAATCATCCAAATCGGTGCAGGCGTTCTTGAGTTATACGCGTTTGTACTAACGCCACTTTCTTTTATATATATAGATATACAAAATGTATGGGAAAATAAATTTTTTTTTTTTTTGAATTTTTCGGGAATTTTATGGGATATTCTCCTATTCTGGCCAGAGAACAATCTGAATTGGTATCAATCATCCAAATCGGTGCAGGCGTTCTTGAGTTATACGCGTTTGTACTAACGCCACTTTCTTTTATATATATAGATATACAAAATGTATGGGAAAATAAATTTTTTTTTTTTTGAATTTTTCGAGAATTTTATGGGATATTCTCCTATTCTGGCCAGAGAACAATCTGAATTGGTATCAATCATCCAAATCGGTGCAGGCGTTCTTGAGTTATACGCGTTTGTACTAACGCCACTTCCTTTTATATATATAGATATGGAAATGCAAATTTTAAATTTGCCTCTTGTAAGCTTCTGCTTGGCCGTAAGGGGAAAGAAGAAGTCCGGAAGAAAACTCATACTGCGCAATGGCTTCTCTTTATAACATGGAATGCACAGCTATTCTGCCACTTGAGTTTCATAATTTTTTTGTTTCGATAATTTAAATTCAAATTTCCAAAAAAATTCAATGATGGATACATATAATCTCAATGAAAATGAATTGTTAATGTTATTTAAGATGTTTATTTTTCAAAATACTAAATATTTTGCAAATATCTTTTTACAACTGTGTTTGCATTAAATACACCTGTTGTTTTGTAAAAGCTGTTGGTTTGTAAAAAATGTTTTCAAGAACTTAATAAACTTGTATAATTTTTTTTAATCAGCTTGAACTATTCTTATGAGTTGGAAAAGGATTTACGTCAAAATCAAAACTTTGGAATCAGCCATGGCATACTATGACATGGAATTAGCACTAATACAGCGATATGCGTATGCCTCAGGGTGCAGTTTTATTGCGTTTGTGGTAAATTTCTAGAAGACGGTGCAACTTTAAACCGTTTTAATAAATATCTTTAAAATGTTGAAAAATCTTTTATTTCCGCTTTCAAATTCATAATCTAGAGGTCAGAACGCGTCGATTGGTATCTCTTTTAACTATTTTAGAGGAAATTTTAAGGTTGCACCTTCTAGAAAATTACCGCTTTCGATACCGATACTTTGAGTATCGAGTAGTTTAGGTTCGATATTATCGGGTTCGCGATTCTTTTTAACCGATATTTTAAATGAGTACCAGATCGATGCTTTTGATTCGATATCGTGTCCCTACTTTAGAGAAACAAAATTGCCAATTTTGGTTAAAAATAACCAAAGTTGCATCGCTGGTTACGAGTTGTAGGTTTACATGCTTTCGCCTTGTTGGCTACACGCTTAACAGACCATTCATCGAGTAACGTGTCTAACATGCAAGTAAGCACTCTTGTTATGCTTAACAGGCTAAAAACTACATAAGAATATTTCATTAATTTTTTAACCAACTCTGCCCAGGAGTTCTGATGGCGTCAAGCAACTAACTGGCCAAGGCTCGGCTAGCGCATGTAATTAAATTGGCCGAAATTTTCTAGTAGGTACTCAAGGAGCACAAATTTTAAAAAGTCAGAACACAAAAAATATTTTTCTGCATCCGTGAATGTATGTATGTTTGTATTTATCATAAATGAGGAACAATCAACATCGATTAACAACGAGTAACGAAGCCTAAGTTCGAGAGGAATCGAACATTAGATACTCAGCTGTATGCTTTCATTGTTTGTTTCCTTTGATGGAATCACGGTGTATTTTATATAAAGCGAGTGCCGCATAAAGTGAGAGTAGCCACGCCTATTTTCAAACTTTTTATCAATCACCAAACTAAGCGCAAACATATTGTTGTTAGTGCAAAATTTCATCCCTTTATGACTTCTAGTTACAAACATATCAAGTTACAAATTCCCAAAGTGTGCTCCAGAAATATCTTTGCTAAAAAGTAGGCGTGGTCATAAACCGATTTCGCTAAATTTTTGAGCGTGTGTTAACATAGGTGGTAAAAGTCTATACACAAAGTTTCGTCATAATGTCTCAATTATTTCTCGATTTATGTGCTCTGTTAATGATCATTTCTCCATTACATTTTCACAACTAAAAATAGTTCACTCGCATTTATAAACACACATAACGTTCACGCAGCTGGCAACCTCGAGCTAAAATCCCGAATAAAAACAGACAAGAGCGATGCCGACTGAAGCAGTAATGCTACGTCGCACTATGGCGCCTCAGCCAAAAAAGCGTGGCAAAAATCAAAACTTTCATGAAAGTGCTTCATAAATAAATATATATCTAGTTTGGGAGGTAGAGCAGCTCAAATTTGACAAATTTTCAACACAGAAAAAAATTTGTTCTTGTTGTTATTTTTTTTTTTGCATTTAAAAATATTTTGCTTGGAGATAAAGCGGCCGGTTGCTACTTTGATGAAAGGTATTTCAATTCTAAGTTTAAACAAAAAATAAAATTTCTGGTTCTCTAGTACAATTAGTCGTATATACATACCTTATTTTCGAAAAGCCTATTTTTAGGCCCTTCTCAAACTTTGATGGAAAATAAAATAAAGGTCAAAAAAGGTATTTGGGAAATTAACAGTAGTTATTTGTTGAATATTACTTTACCAGAATTCAGGGCCGTGCGCAGGAATTAGCCTTGGGGGGGGTTTTTAATTTTGGTTTGCATTCGCATACATTTTTCGCTAAGATAAACATATTTGCTGAAACAGATATCCAGACACATACATCATAAATTTAAATGTTTTCTAACTTTTCTGAAACTGCATACTCTGATGCTTAAAATTATACCCAAGAAATTTTTTTGGTTGTAAAAATTTTTCTGTATTTAATAGAGAATTTGTGATATGGAGGCATATTATTCGCACTTTTATGAATACATGGCTATAATTAAAGTCCGTTTAACATTGCGATTCTTCGAGGTACGGAAAAGAATTCTGTCAATACTGAATTTATGTCCACATTCACATTGCGATGTATATTCAAGGACGCGAGTCCATTAAGACGATCTTCTTTCATTGTTGACCTCAAGTAAGATTTTAATCGTCGCAGCGTCGAAAAAGTGCGTTCATTTGTTGCTGTGGTAACCGGTAAAGCGGCCATGATACGAAGTACTTGATGAACATTTGGAAAAGCATCTATTTTACAAATGTCAAGAGCTTCTAGTGGATTTTGAATATCCATAGATGCAATACGTTCCCTCCACAGCTGAACTTCGCTTATCCACGCTTCGGGAAATATATCATGTAATATAGTCTCGTATGATTTAAACAGTTCTGTGCAAGCCGCTTCCTCAAAATTTTGCATTCTTTTGGGGAAAAGGCAAGCAAAATTACACAGAATATTTCGCTGATTTACTAAAAGTCATAAAGGAATGAAATTTTGCACAAAGAATAATAAGGGTATTCATTTAAGAGTATAAGTTTATAAAGTGTAAATATCTATCAGTTTACACACACTGTTATATGAACGCACCTAATAATTTTTTTTCGTAAACTTGTCATCAGCTGTGCTATTGTCAAAATTTATTTAAAACTATATCTACATATATTAAAGACATATATTAAAATCTGCCAAAAATAAGTGAGAAATCCAAATTAAAACGACTTTACAAGGAAATTTTTGTAAATGACTTACTGATGCTAGAGGTTTCTGTTGCGCAAGGTTGCTTTTTTCGAGTTTACAGCGTTTACACACTGAAATGTGCGCGTAAATTTCTCAACCATGCGTAAATGATTTTCCATACAAAATTTGACAGTTCGTTTTCAAACTTTATAAATTTACAAGTTTACACACTTTACGAGGCATTTATAAGGTTAAATGAATACCCTTAATATTCATATGCTTAGTCGGATAATTGATACTACTTTTGAAAATGGGTGTGGTTACGCCCACCTTAAGCGGTATCCGCATTATATAAAATACACAGTGTTTCCGTCAAACGTAAAGAAACAATGAGAACATCCCTTTGCCAAAATAGTTGACTTATCTGGTCTAACTCTGATTCATCAAAACCTAGTTAACCAGGTCCTGAATAGTACTGTTTACAGTACTTGTTAATTGAAAATGCTCACTGTTTTCACAAAATGAAAATTTTTTGTTATCAGTACAATTTTTGGGAAAATTTCAAACGAACATATGCTACACAACTTTGTAATTTCGGAAAGCTCCAAGTGCAATTCAAAGTGCCGAACTTATGTATTGGCCAACCTTATTTTTTACAACTTTCACCAATTTCTTCTTCCGTAAAATTACACTGTGGAACAAATTTAGGTCAACAAAAGTTAACTCGGTTCTGAAAGTTAGGGGTGAAAATAGAGGCTAAATTAGAAGACCCGTATCGCGGCGTTTGCTTAGGTTAGTTCGAATTTGTTTTTAATCGACCTTTGAACTTTGCAGGCAAATGCCGATTTTCAGCATATTGTTTGTATGGTTTTTTTGCTATAACTCGTCGACTAATTGAAAAATAAGCTATCAACGAAGAAAATCCATGGTAAAATGGAAAGGTTATAGGCGATCATGTAAATACAGCCAAGTCGCGCAATGCCTCTGCAGTAGCAGCACATTGGCAGCGCAGTAGATACAAGCCCATTTACGGGTATAACATGCATAAAATATACCCGTGCAGATGCATTGCCCGACTTGACTGTATTTACATGATCGCCTATAACTTTTCCATTTTACCATGGATTTTCTTCGTTGATAGCTTATTTTTTTGCTAATAGAATGTAGCTTCACGTAAACGAGTAAAACCGAAGGTGAAAATTTTGGCTTTAAAGATATTGCCTGACAAAGTCAATTTTTTCTTTAAAAAATCGAAAAAATTCAAATTGAATTATCAATATTTCAGAAACTATAAGAGGTAGAGAAAAATGTTATAGACCCCTTGTATAGGAAATTTAATTTTCTTTCGTTTGCTGTCCCTCTAACAAAAAAATCTCAATTAGTCGACGAGTTATAGCAAAAAAACCATACAAACAGTATGCTGAAAATCGGCATTTGCCTGCAAAGTTCAAAGGTCGATTAAAAACAAATTCGAACTAACCTAAGCAAACGCCGCGATACGGGTCTTCTAATTTAGCCTCTATTTTCACCCCCAACTTTCAGAACCGAGTTAACTTTTGTTGACCTGAATTTGTTCCACAGTGTTATTGTACTAATTTTGTCAAAAATTATGAGTCAAGATTCAATGCAAAATTTATAAACTGTCTTTTGAAAATTTTTGCAAAATCATTGCAACTTAGATTTGGTCATGGGGGGGGGTAAACCCCCAAAACCCCCCCGTGCGCACGGCCCTGCCAGAATTCATAAAGTCTATCTGCGTCCACCTGCGATTTTACCTTTTACATCAAATAAAGTGAAACCACCTTGGGTACAAATACGCGTCTGGGCAGGTACAGATATGGATATCTCCGTCACTAATATAGCACGAATGATGAAATTTCATCCACTTAATGACATTGGGCTGGTATAAAGAAGTATTCTAAAATTTTCGAAAATGGGCGGCACCACACCCAATTATTAAAGAACAAAATTTTAAAGATTTATAAGTCATAACTCAGAGACTATAACACTCTGAAAAAAAACGTTGTAAATCTAAAGACTTTCGCTGTTAAATCAACTACTTTCCGCAGTTAAAATGTGCCCAACAACGCTCCGTTGTTGTTTCAAAGGTGTGAGCGTTGTTGATTTAAGTCAATAACGGAGATTGTTGGAAAAAATTTTCACCTAAAAATTAATTTTTGTTTGCATTTTACTCTTCATCTTCTCTCCGCTCGGGTCCCAACTGCAAATATGTAGCCTCCGCTTGTTCTCCTATTCTTCTCTCCTTCTTATCATTCACTGGTTGCTATCTTTATTTCTTATTCTGATTTTTCTTCTTTATTTTATATTCTCCTCCGGATTCAAACCATGACATCAACCTGAAATTATATCCAATCATCACATAGTGGAACATTCAACATTATATTGAATTGTAGTAACCTATTTATACTTCCATTTCCTAAAAAGGAATCCATGAATTATTTAAATCATTGTAAAAACAAAATTTAAAAAAATTTGTTCTCATTAGTTTTGTTTACAGTGGAAACTGTTGGGTCAAATACTTTTGCCTTTAAATCAACAACGGGGAGAAAATTGTTGCTAAAAATAAACTTTTTTTTTGGATTTTTCTCTTCATCTTCTCTCCATCATTATTTTTTTTGTTGGTTTTCTCACAAAAAAATATTTTCTCACAAAAAATTGTAAATTGTAAATTGTTGTGAGATTCAACAGCGGAAAGTTGTTGGTTTAACGACGGGTATTTTTTTCAGAGCAGGTATATCGATGAAATTTGGTATAAGTGATGCAATTACTAAAGCGAATATCTGGACGAAAAATTGCCAAAATTAGTTGAGGACTGCGCCCACTTTTATAAATGGGTATTTTAAAGGGGTGTAACTAAAACATTTTAAGAGATATATTTGTCAAATATAAAGATATATGATTGAAATTTTGTGGCATGAGTGCAACTATAGACATAAAACTAAAAACCCAAAAATTTTTGAAAATGGGCGTGGTACCGTCTTATTTTAGAAGCAAGAATATACGAGATTTCGGAGCTATAACTCGACAAGTAATTGATATAGTATTATGACGAAACTTGGTGTATACACTTTAATAAGTTGTGATAATACATGTTCAAAATTTTAGCGAAATCGGTTGACGACCACGCCCAATTTTATATATGGGAACTAGAAAGGGGCCTAATAAAGACATTTTAAGCGACATCTTTGTCAAATATAAAGATAATTCATTCAAATTTTGTGGCATGAGTCCCACAGTAGACCGGAAACAAAAATCAAAAAAAATTTTGGAAATGGGCGTGGCACCGCCTCTTTTTAAAAAGAATGGAATCTACGAGATTTCAGAGCCAATAACCCGATAAACAATTGAGATATTATGACTGTGTATAAACTTTTATCACCTGTGCTAATACATCGCACGTTTTATGCAATAGGTATTTAACTCAAAAAAATTTTTTTTTTGGAAAACGCAAATAAAGTTTTATAATTTCAAATAGTTTCTTTCTACGGCTAACTACAAAATCACTTTTATTTTCGCCATTTTTATATTTTTGAGTATTTTATAAGACTAGACTCAAAGGCACGACCCAGTTATTGAAATATATGGCAAAATCCCAGAAATCGAAAATTTCGAGTTAAATCCCTTTGCATAAAACGGGCGACATGTTCAAAAATTTTGCGAAATCGGTTTATGACCACACCTACTTTTTAACAAGGATATCTCTGGAAAAGCCTTTGGGAATTTGTAACGTGACGGCTTTGCAACTAGAAGTCATAAAGGAATGAAATTTCGCGCGGTACTTTGAGATAAAAATCATGGCCGACAATAAGAGCAAAAAAATTGCGGCCGTATATTTTCACTTCAAATATGAAAATAAAATTTTCTTTGCACTGCCATAAGCACTGAGATATAAAAAAATTGTATATGTATGTGCCTATGATTCATATTGAATGTGCAGAGCAAAAGAGCTCGAGCACTGCCGTAAGAAATCGAAATTTACAATAACAAATGTGTAATGAAAAAAAATTCAAAAAATGAAAGCACTGTAAAAAATTAGTATTCAAAAAATTTTCATATAAAAAATAAAAAAATTTGTATGTATGTGATACTACCATTTGAAAATAAATTCTAAAATAATATTTTATTGGAATTCATAAATAAATTTAAATGAGCAAACAAATTTTTCAGTGCATATACAAAATTTGTAGATGTATTGAGCTTTGTACTTTCAATACAAGAGTGTTGAGCAGCCCTGCTTTATAACGTGTATTTTTAGAACTATTGGCAAGTTTTTTAAATCTTTTATTTTTATTTTTCTCTTCATCCTCCCTCCGCTCGGTTTTCAAGTACAAATATGTAGCTTCATCTTCGCTTGTTTTCCATTGCTATATCGTGTTCTCTATTTTATATTCTACTCCGATTTCAAACCATGACATCAACCTAAAATTCAATCCAACGGCATCATATGTATAGTGCGACATTCAACATTATATGAAACTTTAGTGGCTTTTATACTTACCTTTGTTCGAAAAAGCATTCGTGAATTACAACTCACTCACGTGAGCAAAGCAACAAGTAACAACGGAGAAAGCAGGAAAAATAAATACTTTTTCTTTTGATAGTCAACAGTAATGATTTGTTGTATCAGCAAATAAATACATATAAAGCTTACAGCAACAGATGTTAGGGTTAAGTTAACAGTGACTCAGTTATATCAACAAAAATTTCCGTTAATAATTGATGATCAGTCCTGTTGAAGTAACAAATAGGTTTTAATAAATATATTTGTTAAAGTAAAAGATGTTTTCGTATATATAACTCTAAATGTGTCTACTTAAAAATATTTCTGTTAATTTAACGAATTTAGGGATTAACAGAAGAAAACTGTTGATACTACTGTGATTATTTTTCTGAGTGTAGGTACTCTAAGTGAATCCTTATAAGGGCGACCGACATACAAGATATAATTTTTTGAAAAAGTTAGGAACACACCTTGTAAAAGTATACCAAAAACGTTGAGTTCAGCAATGTAATCTCTCTGGTTCAACAAAAAATGGGTTCTAAAGAAGAACAAGACAACGGAACAATCGGGATCAGAAAGGACGAGCCGAGAAAGTACGAGCAAAAAGTTGCCACTAAGATGAAACACAGTTCAGAACAGTTTAGTGCGAAAAAATTGTCATCGAACGCTTTTTTTCACCACATGATTATGCTAGTGCAATCATTGAACAGATCTATTTAATAGTATGCATAAAATAGAGCTGGTGGGAAAACATATCTTGCGGTTTTTTTGATATACTCAGGAACCGCAGGTAGCCGAATACGGACTCGGATGAAATGGCGGGAAATTCGCAGCTTCGATGTTTTCCTTTCTATAATTTTCGATTATTTTGAGAGAAAAAAGGTTAATCGAAAAAATAATCAAAACGAGAAAAACGATACATTTAAACCGTTAACCGAAAGAAATTAACGGAATATAATCGTTTTTCCGGTAAATTCTGCCATTCCCACTCCTATCCAGAATATGGTCGGACGAGCGCATGCCCGACGATTGAAACTTAATTGTGCTCTGCCCAATCCACCAAAAAGGAGACTCCACAGTACGTGCCAATTATGGTGGGATAAGCCCAGAGTTGTAAAAGTATGCACTCATATGCGAATGAAATCAGTTGAAGTCAAATTCAATGACTCCAATTTCAAATGCACTCATTGACTGGCTTTTTGACTAAAGAATAAAAAGTATTTCTGAAGTCACGACTTTGAAGTCAATAAGTGACTTCATTTTTTGAGTGAAGACACTAACTATTTGCAAAAAAATTTATACAAACTACTTATAATGTTCGATAATAACAACTTTACTTCAAAATCATATGCATTATTAACAAAATGTAAACAAAGGGAACTTATAGTGAACTAGCTGTACCCGGCCAAGCTTTGCTTTGGCTCACTTCCTATTATAGGCATTTGAAGCGAAAAACGGCACACTTTAAAATAAGTTGGAAGTATCTAGAAGCCGAACTTACTTCGGTTGCAGAGCTCAGCAAAAGTCAAATAAGTTTAAAAAAGTGAAGGAAAAAATTGATATTTTCAAGAGTTTACATAGTCCTGCATTCCACTTCTCATTTGATACCATCGTTGCTTAAAAACATTCCGTGGCATCCGGGTCCACTCTTTTGCCCATTATTAGGTACCGGGCCTAGGAATCACTATGAAAAGAGCTCTATGCAGCAGCCCTGGCCAACACCTTTCATTTTATATCAGTATTTCTCAGCAGCATCCCGCTGTCATCCAGGTCCACGTACCTATTGACCTATTGGGTACGGCTCGATATAAAATTCCTGTTCAACACATTTCATTTGATACCAATGTCAGTGAGAAATATCCCGGTGTCATCCGGGTCCACGTTTTGCCCATATCTGGGGATCCGACATAGAAATCGAAATGAGTACAGCTCTATATGAAAGCCATGCTCCACGTTTTTATCATATCTGGGGACTTGACCAAGAAATCTACATACGAGCTTTGCTCAACAATTTTCATTTGGTACCAATATCCCTGAGAATTATCCCGGTGTTATCCGGGTCCACATATTGACCCACATCTTCGGATCCGACCTAGGAATCGTAATGAGTTCATTTCTATGTAAAATCCCTGCTCAACACCCTTCATTTAATACCAATATCGCTGAGAAGTTTTCCGAGGCCATCCGGCTCCACGTTTTTACCCATATTTGGGGACCTGGCCTAGGTATCACAAATAAACTACATCTATGTATGTCGAAGTACTCATCAAGACCTTTCATTTGATACCAATATCGCTCAGAAATATTCGAGGGTCATCCGGGTCCAGGAAAGAAAAATAAAACACATCTATGTCGAAGTACTCATCAAGACCTTTCATTTTATACCAATACCGCTCAAACGTATTCGAGGGTCATCCGGGTCCACTTGTTGACCAATATCTGGAGACCCGGCCTAGGTATCACAAATACAACACATCTATGTCGAAGTACTCATCAAGACATTTCATTTGATACCAATATCGCTCAGAAGTATTCGAGGGTCATCCGGGTCCAGGAATCAAAAATAAAACACATCTATGTCGAAGTACTCAAGACCTTTCATTTGATACCAATATCGCTCAAACGTATTCGAGGGTAATCCGGGTCCACGTGTTGACCAATATCTGGAGACCCGGCCTAGGTATCACAAATAAAATACATCTATGTCCAAGTACTCATCAAGACCTTTGATTTGATACCAATATCGCTCAGAAGTATTCGAGGGTCATCCGGGTCCACGTGTTGACCCATATCTGGAGACCCGGCCTAGGTATCACAAGTAAAACATCATCAAGACCTTTTATTTGGTACCAATATCGCTCAGAGGTATTCGGGGGTCATCCGGTCCACGTTTTGACCCATATCTTTAAACCCGACCTAGGAATCAGAATTAATACTTATCTATGTAAATTCCCTGCTCAATACCTTTCATTTGATACCAATATCGTCCAAAAATATTCAGGGGAAAGCCAGGTCCACCTTTTGACCTTGGGGCTTATATCTCGGGAACCGACTTCAGGATTTGAAAAAAATATGCATATTAGCCATCTAGGGCAAGGCACTCAGCTTGTGTGTAAATTTGGTCAAAATTCCTCCACGCGTTTGGGCGAAAGCCGGCGACAAAGAAATAGGCGTGATTTTTATATACCCGTGTAGTGGCATTGTGCGACTTGGCTGTATTTACTTGATAGCCTATAACTTTTCCATTTTACCATGGATTTTCTTCGATGATAGCTTATCTTCCAATAGAATGGAGCTTCACGTAAAGGAGTAAAACCGAAGGTAAAGACATTGGTTTTAAAGATATTGCCTGACAAATTCAAATTTTTCTTCAAAAAATCTTAAAAAATCAAAAAAATTCAAATTGAATCGTCAATATTTCAAAAACTATGAGAGCTAGGGAAAAATGTTATAGGAGCCATGAAAAGGAAATTTAATTTTAATTTTTTCGTTTGGTTCCACCCTAAGAAAGATAGCTCACTGCATTAAATTAAGTGGAGCCATTGGTCAAATAACGGTAATTTGCCGATATCTCAAAAACCGTCCCATAGAATTAAAAATGATTTTACATATAGATAGGATAGTCTCGTCCAAAGTACAGACAACAAACTTCATTTTGTGATCCAGTGTAATTTGTACAATATATTTTACAATTTAATAAATATTGTTTTAATAAAAATAATTTGCGATCATGTCTCGTATGCCACAGGTAAATTGACTTCAATTGACTTCAGTGAGACTTTTTATTCAATGAATGCAATACATGAATAACCAAAAAATGACTCAAAAAAGAATTCGAAGTCACAAAATGAAGTTTGAATGGTCGCTTCATTTTTTAAGTCCCAGTCAAAGAATTCAAAAAATGACTGCAATCATTTTACGATAAATCAAGTGAATAATTATTCGCAAAAGAATGCATTCTTTTACATCTCTGGATAAGCCTTCTTAATATAGCATATAAAGTCTTATAAAGTGTATCGTGCGATAGATTGAAGCCCACCGTCAAAAATCTGAATGGACCTTATCAGTGTGGCTTCAGACCTGGTAAGTCTACCATCGAACAGATTTTCACAATACTCCAATTCCTGGAAAACACTTATGAAAAAGGAACTGACATACCATCTCTTTGTCGATTTGAAACCCGCTTTTGATAGCATGAATAGGAATTGTCTGAATTTGGTTTCCCTACAAAAATTATACGGCTATGCCAAATGACGCCGACTAATAGCACCAGCACCGCCAGAATTGGTAAGAACCTCTCCGAGCCGTTCTAGACCAAACGAGGTTTCAGGCAAGGCGACTTCTTCAACTTGGTGCTGGAAAAGTTAAACCGAGCTGCAGAAATTTACCGTATAAGAGTCTGTAACTGCTCGCGTATGCCGATGATATCGACACCGTTGGCACTAACAGGCGTGCCGTATGTTCTGCATTCTCCAAGCAGGATGAAGAGGCAGCGTTGGACAGGTCATGACGTGAGAATGGATGTAGATGCTCCGGCCAAGAAAATATTTCAACCGAAACCCGCTGAAAGCAGAAGAAAATGGAGACCTCCACTGCGTTGGGAAGATCACGTGGACAGTGATGCTGCACGAAACAAAACCAGCTGGCGCGCTTTATTGGACTGGTCCAGAATCGTCTAGACGGCTACGTGTCAAATAAGGAAGGAGGGGTAAAATCTCTAGTTCATAACTGGTGCGCAGCTAGTTAATTTTTCGATACTGCTGGTGCGAGCTCAATATCTATTGCATGTTAGCAACTGGCGAATTTAACACGGCGATGTCATTGGCGCTGTGAATTATTTACCGCTGCATTACCTATTCGATAGTTCTGAACTAGTTAAAAATGCCAACAAATTTTACAGTTTTACATATGCCACTCACGTACAGCATTCACACGCTTAAAGCAAGTGGTATGATGACACTGTGGTTAACGCGTGTAACTTTCAATCTGGCGAGCGCGGGATCGAATCCGGTAGGTGTCAAAGCGAACTAAAATTTTGTTCTTTTTTTAAATAATTTTTTTTATTTATTACATAAAAATTTAAAAAAAAATATTAAAAAGTAATAAAATAAAAATACTCAAAATAAGCCTGAGCGATCGGAAAAGCATAAGTAGGGGAATACTTCATTTCATTAAGTGAATATCCAAATTTTACATACTCTTTGTACAATATGCTTCACTAACAATCTGAGAATTGCAGAAATATCCAACGCCGACGGCAAATGAACTGATATCTCTTTCACACATTTTCGCTAGTTCTGAACCATACATTGTTTTCACTAGTTATTGATCTCGCTGCAGGGTATGTATATTCATATACATACATACATACATACATATGTTTGACTTTCAATTTCAACTTTAATATTTTTCTTGTTCATACATATTTATGTATGTATGTATTTGTATGTACATATATACATATATTTAAAGCGACGGTAACAACAAAAATGCGCCATGAAGAATCATTCATAGCGAAAGCAAATATGCCACAAAAATAAATAAAACAATGAGCAACATAGAAAAAGTAATAAATCTTAAAAATATTTCGAAGCGATAAGAAGAACAAGAATTCAGGAACAAAAACACCGATGTATGTACATATGTAGGTATGTATGTATGTAGGTATGTATGTATGTATATGTACTTCTCTTTTACTGGCATCACTATGCGCACGACCATAATATTCTCTTTGGCGGCAAAAAACACCCAGTTTCGTAAAATGTGTATTTAATTAATTATGTTGTTTGTACATACATATGTAGACATACATATCCATATATACTATGTATCTACATACCTATGTGTGCATATGTGTTTACTTCTCAACAACAATAAAAATGGTTTTTCGCGCTTACTATTATTACTATTATTTGCAGTTGATAACTCAACTACTTTCAGCTTGTTATTGTTGCCAAGTTGAATTTTTATTCATTCATGGATTCGTTTCGAAGTTTCGTGTAGCCAAGTATATGAACTGTGTTCGAATCAGTGTTGCCAAGTACTGATGCGAAATTCCAGGCAGGTAGGTGCAGAGGCGAATTCAGAAACTATTTTATTAATTTCCGAAGGTAGAGTGTAATACCTATGAATATCAAAGCAAATTCACATCACGGCCAATAGGAATGGGCGAGTCCCAAGCGAATTCAGATTTTAACCAAAGCGAAACATCATTTTGACATTACATTATACCAATTACAATAATAAATTTAGTTTAATAGATTTTCCCTGGACGAAATTTAATTCTGACGTTGTTATCTTTTTGATAAAAGTATACATTTTTACGTTACTTTACTAAAAACTGTTTATTTAAATAATAAAATAATGGATTCTATGGCTATAGCAGCTATATTGATGGAGGAAGAAGAGCATAGGAATCGTCTAAACGAGAGAAAGTTTTTGAGGTATCATAACAATATTTTTACTTTAAGTAAACAAACGTAAATTTAATAAGAGGCCGAAAATTTATTTAAAAACAAGTATTGAAATAAAAATACAAAAATAGCAGCGATCGTAACGATTATGACGATTATCGAAAAAAGTACAAAAATAACTATTAAACTTTGACTTTTATTTTTTACGTCAGAAATTAACTATTAAATTTTGATTTTTATTTTCTACGTCAAAAATAAAAGTCAAAATGGCGTAGATCAATGATTATAATCCATGGGTCTTCAATGCCACCGCGCTTCCGCGCTTTTTGTTTTTGTACCGCGCTTAAACATAGGCAAGCGCGCCGAAAATCACCGCGACCGCGCATTCTATCCTATCGCCTCCAAACGAAGTTTAATGCTATACCCATTAGGAACAGCAGCGCAAATTTACTATTAATTCATGTAAAATTTCCTATAAAAGAATAATTTTGAAATTGATTTTGGTCTAAACAATTTTTCACTATCAGACCTGGAAGACAAAATTAGGTGTTAGTTTATTTTATTATATTGAACACTTTTAAAAGTACCTATTCGAAGAAACATGAATTTTCAAAGCAACCAATTCCGACTGGGTATATGGACGCGCCATTTTTGGCTTCCATTTTCTTTTTTATTTTTTGCAGAAGCTTGCGAAAGCGAGTTGACGCCCACACACTGAGAGAAATTGATTCCATCTTTTATTTGAAATTTAAGATTTGATACGGAATTCGATAGTGATATGTGTATATCGGCGATCGGCAGCTGGGCCATTTAGGGCCACTCGTTTCCAGGCCCGTAGCTAGGGGGGGAGGGCATTGTGGGGCAATGCCCTACCTTAAAACTAGAATGCCCTACCTTAAAAAGGCCAACAAGTGAGATCAATTACACTGTAGGTAAATTTTTAACTTTTGAAATATCACAGAGAAACGCCGAGACACCCCAACTTAATTTTTGGCTGTAGAATATTATGGCGTTTTCAGAAAGTCAAAGTTAGCTCTCGTTTTCGAGAAATTTAGGAAAGAAGTTTCAGAGCTCCGAAGTTAATTTTTTTCCCGTTTATAAACTTTACTTAGGTTTTGAACCCTTTTCCCGCGTAAGGATTTTGACGGTTGTTCTTAATTAATTGGGGCATTCTAAATTCAATGCCATCATTAGTTTTTCCAAACTGGCTCCAGTTTATGAGATAACGGTATTGAAAAATTACCTTCATTTTGGACTTTTTTGTTAATAACTCAGTCAGTTTATGAGCTAAATTGTCCAAAATTTGCACATGACCATATTTTAGCATTACCTTAACTTTTCCTGAAAATAATTGAAATCGGGTGACTATAACATATAGCTGCCATACAACCGATTGTTCAGATGTGGACATTTTGGGGTATAGCTACGCTTTTTAAACAGATAAGGACATGCAAATTTGGAGAATTTGTACTCGTATTGGCCTTAATCTATTCCCTGAAAATCGTCGAGATCGGGTCACTATAAAATATAGTTACCATACAGCTGATTGTTCAGATATATGGTTTTGCACTTTTATTTTTTTATAACTCCGAAAATAGTCATTCTGCGTGAAAGAGCAACATAAAGACTTTCATTCAAAATGAATAGGTGAACAATTTTCTCATATACGATTTCCACATATCTGCATCAGTTTTGTGCAACCAAAGTTGAAATTTCACCATAGGCATTTTTTTCAAGCCCAATAACTCATATGAGTGTTTCTTTTACTAATCGGACACCTATTGTAACCTTACACTGAACAATCAGTAGTATTGGAGCTATATGTTATAGTGACGCAATCTTCACAATTTTCAGGGAATAGATTAAGATCAATATAGGTCGAAATTCTTTAAAGTTTCATGTCCTTAGCTGTTTAAATAGCGAATCTATACCCCAAAATGTCCACATCTGAACAATCGGTTGTATGGCAGCTATATGTTATAGTCACCCGATTTCAATTATTTTCAGAAAAAGTTAAGGTAATGGTAAAATATGGTCAAGTGCAAATTTTGGGCAATTTAGCTCATAAACTCACTGAGTTTTTAACAAAAATTCCAAATTGATGGTAATTTTTCAATACCGTTATCTCATAAACCGGAGCCAGTTTGGAAAAACTAATGATGGCATTGAATTTAGAATGCCCCAATTAAGTAAGAACAACCGTCAAAATCCTTAAGCGAGAAAAGGGAGGTCCGTACAGCTGGACCCCGCATTTCACGAATTTCAAAAAAAGCTATCTCATTAATTTGTGCTTAATATGTGCTTAATAGGTCCCCAAATAAAAAAATTTGTGCTCAAATTTTAAGGGCTTTTTTTAAAAAAACAAAAGTGCGGGGTCCAGGTGAACGTTCCGCTGGACCCCGCACTCATTTACGCTTAGCTTAGGAAAATATTGAGTATGCAGTTAATTTGTGCTTAATATGTGCTCAAAGAATGTGAAAAAAAAATTTTGAAAAAACTGCAGAGATGGGCATTTTTTTAAAAAACAAAAGTGCGGGGTCCAGGTGAACGTTCCGCTGGACCCCGCACTCATTTATACTTAGCCTAGGAAAATTTTAAGTATGCAGTTAATTTGTGCTTAATATGTGCTCAAAACCTGTGAAAAAAAATTTGCGAAAAAAGTGCAGAGATGGGCATCGATACATACATGTATGTATATATGGAGGTGGGGTATATAAGACGAAGCCCACTGTGCAATTTGAAATTTGACTATCTCATTAATTTGTGCTCAATATGTGCTTAGTTTTTCCGCAAATAAAAAAATTTGTGCTCAAATTTTAAGGGCTTTTTTTTAAAAAACAAAAGTGCGGGGTCCAGGTGAACGTTCCGCTGGACCCCGCACTCATTTATACTTAGCCTAGGAAAGATTTAAGTATGCAGTTAACTTGTGCTTAATATGTGCTCAAAACCTGTGAAAAAAAATTTACGAAAAAAGTGCAGAGATGGGCATCGATACATACATGTATGTATATATGGAGGTGGGGTATATAAGACGAAGCCCACTGTGCAATTTGAAATTTGACTATCTCATTAATTTGTGCTCAATATGTGCTTAGTTTTTCCGCAAATAAAAAAATTTGTGCTCAAATTTTAAGGGCTTTTTTTTAAAAAACAAAAGTGCGGGGTCCAGGTGAACGTTCCGCTGGACCCCGCACTCATTTATACTTAGCCTAGGAAAATTTTAAGTATGCAGTTAATTTGTGCTTAATATGTGCTCAAAACCTGTGAAAAAAAATTTGCGAAAAAAGTGCAGAGATGGGCATCGATACATACATGTATGTATATATGGAGGTGGGGTATATAAGACGAAGCCCACTGTGCAATTTGAAATTTGACTATCTCATTAATTTGTGCTCAATATGTGCTTAGTTTTTCCGCAAATAAAAAAATTTGTGCTCAAATTTTAAGGGCTTTTTTTTAAAAAACAAAAGTGAGGGGTCCAGGTGAACGTTCCGCTGGACCCCGCACTCATTTATACTTAGCCTAGGAAAATTTTAAGTATGCAGTTAATTTGTGCTTAATATGTGCTCAAAACCTGTGAAAAAAAATTTACGAAAAAAGTGCAGAGATGGGCATCGATACATACATGTATGTATATATGGAGGTGGGGTATATAAGACGAAGCCCACTGTGCAATTTGAAATTTGACTATCTCATTAATTTGTGCTCAATATGTGCTTAGTTTTTCCGCAAATAAAAAAATTTGTGCTCAAATTTTAAGGGCTTTTTTTTTAAAAACAAAAGTGCGGGGTCCAGGTGAACGTTCCGCTGGACCCCGCACTCATTTATACTTAGCCTAGGAAAATTTTAAGTATGCAGTTAATTTGTGCTTAATATGTGCTCAAAACCTGTGAAAAAAAATTTACGAAAAAAGTGCAGAGATGGGCATCGATACATACATGTATGTATATATGGAGGTGGGGTATATAAGACGAAGCCCACTGTGCAATTTGAAATTTGACTATCTCATTAATTTGTGCTCAATATGTGCTTAGTTTTTCCGCAAATAAAAAAATTTGTGCTCAAATTTTAAGGGCTTTTTTTTAAAAAACAAAAGTGCGGGGTCCAGGTGATCGTTCCGCTGGACCCCGCACTCATTTATACTTAGCCTAGGAAAATTTTAAGTATGCAGTTAATTTGTGCTTAATATGTGCTCAAAACCTGTGAAAAAAAATTTGCGAAAAAAGTGCAGAGATGGGCATCGATACATACATGTATGTATATATGGAGGTGGGGTATATAAGACGAAGCCCACTGTGCAATTTGAAATTTGACTATCTCATTAATTTGTGCTCAATATGTGCTTAGTTTTTCCGCAAATAAAAAAATTTGTGCTCAAATTTTAAGGGCTTTTTTTTAAAAAACAAAAGTGCGGGGTCCAGGTGAACGTTCCGCTGGACCCCGCACTCATTTATACTTAGCCTAGGAAAATTTTAAGTATGCAGTTAATTTGTGCTTAATATGTGCTCAAAACCTGTGAAAAAAAATTTACGAAAAAAGTGCAGAGATGGGCATCGATACATACATGTATGTATATATGGAGGTGGGGTATATAAGACGAAGCCCACTGTGCAATTTGAAATTTGACTATCTCATTAATTTGTGCTCAATATGTGCTTAGTTTTTCCGCAAATAAAAAAATTTGTGCTCAAATTTTAAGGGTTTTTTTTTTAAAAACAAAAGTGCGGGGTCCAGGTGAACGTTCCGCTGGACCCCGCACTCATTTATACTTAGCCTAGGGAAATTTTAAGTATGCAGTTAATTTGTGCTTAATATGTGCTCAAAACCTGTGAAAAAAAATTTACGAAAAAAATGCAGAGATGGGCATCGATACATACATGTATGTATATATGGAGGTGGGGTATATAAGACGAAGCCCACTGTGCAATTTGAAATTTGACTATCTCATTAATTTGTGCTCAATATGTGCTTAGTTTTTCCGCAAATAAAAAAATTTGTGCTCAAATTTTAAGGGCTTTTTTTTAAAAAACAAAAGTGCGGGGTCCAGGTGAACGTTCCGCTGGACCCCGCACTCATTTATACTTAGCCTAGGAAAATTTTAAGTATGCAGTTAATTTGTGCTTAATATGTGCTCAAAACCTGTGAAAAAAAATTTGCGAAAAAAGTGCAGAGATAGGCATCGGTACATACATGTATGTATATATGGAGGTGGGGTATATAAGACGAAGCCCACTGTGCAATTTGAAATTTGACTATCTCATTAATTTGTGCTCAACATGTGCTTAGTTTTTCCGCAAATAAAAAAATTTGTGCTCAAATTTTAAGGGCTTTTTTTTTAAAAACAAGAGTGCGGGGTCCAGGTGAACGTTCCGCTGGACCCCGCACTCATTTAGGCTTAGCTTAGGAAAATATTGAGTATGTAGTTAATTTGTGCTTAATATGTGCTCAAAGAATGTGAAAAAAAAATTTTGAAAAAACTGCAGAGATGGGCATTTTTTTAAAAAACAAAAGTGCGGGGTCCAGGTGAACGTTCCGCTGGACCCCGCACTCATTTAGACTTAGCCTAGGAAAATTTTAAGTATGCAGTTAATTTGTGCTTAATATGTGCTCAAAACCTGTGAAAAAAAATTTGCGAAAAAAGTGCAGAGATGGGCATCGATACATACATGTATGTATATATGGAGGTGGGGTATATAAGACGAAGCCCACTGTGCAATTTGAAATTTGACTATCTCATTAATTTGTGCTCAATATGTGCTTAGTTTTTCCGCAAATAAAAAAATTTGTGCTCAAATTTTAAGGGCTTTTTTTTAAAAAACAAAAGTGCGGGGTCCAGGTGAACGTTCCGCTGGACCCCGCACTCATTTAGGCTTAGCTTAGGAAAATATTGAGTATGCAGTTAATTTGTGCTTAATATGTGCTCAAAGAATGTGAAAAAAAATTTTGAAAAAACTGCAGAGATGGGCATTTTTTTAAAAAACAAAAGTGCGGGGTCCAGGTGAACGTTCCGCTGGACCCCGCACTCATTTAGACTTAGCCTAGGAAAATTTTAAGTATGCAGTTAATTTGTGCTTAATATGTGCTCAAAACCTGTGAAAAAAAATTTGCGAAAAAAGTGCAGAGATGGGCATCGATACATACATGTATGTATATATGGAGGTGGGGTATATAAGACGAAGCCCACTGTGCAATTTGAAATTTGACTATCTCATTAATTTGTGCTCAATATGTGCTTAGTTTTTCCGCAAATAAAAAAATTTGTGCTCAAATTTTAAGGGCTTTTTTTTAAAAAACAAAAGTGCGGGGTCCAGGTGAACGTTCCGCTGGACCCCGCACTCATTTATACTTAGCCTAGGAAAATTTTAAGTATGCAGTTAATTTGTGCTTAATATGTGCTCAAAACCTGTGAAAGAAAATTTGCGAAAAAAGTGCAGAGATGGGCATCGATACATACATGTATGTATATATGGAGGTGGGGTATATAAGACGAAGCCCACTGTGCAATTTGAAATTTGACTATCTCATTAATTTGTGCTCAATATGTGCTTAGTTTTTCCGCAAATAAAAAAATTTGTGCTCAAATTTTAAGGGCTTTTTTTTAAAAAACAAAAGTGCGGGGTCCAGGTGAACGTTCCGCTGGACCCCGCACTCATTTATACTTAGCCTAGGAAAATTTTAAGTATGCAGTTAATTTGTGCTTAATATGTGCTCAAAACCTGTGAAAAAAATTTGCGAAAAAAGTGCAGAGATGGGCATCGATACATACATGTATGTATATATGGAGGTGGGGTATATAAGACGAAGCCCACTGTGCAATTTGAAATTTGACTATCTCATTAATTTGTGCTCAATATGTGCTTACTTTTTCCGCAAATAAAAAAATTTGTGCTCAAATTTTAAGGGCTTTTTTTTAAAAAACAAAAGTGCGGGGTCCAGGTGAACGTTCCGCTGGACCCCGCACTCATTTATACTTAGCCTAGGAAAATTTTAAGTATGCAGTTAATTTGTGCTTAATATGTGCTCAAAACCTGTGAAAAAAAATTTACGAAAAAAGTGCAGAGATGGGCATCGATACATACATGTATGTATATATGGAGGTGGGGTATATAAGACGAAGCCCACTGTGCAATTTGAAATTTGACTATCTCATTAATTTGTGCTCAATATGTGCTTAGTTTTTCCGCAAATAAAAAAATTTGTGCTCAAATTTTAAGGGCCTTTTTTTAAAAAACAAAAGTGCGGGGTCCAGGTGAACGTTCCGCTGGACCCCGCACTCATTTATACTTAGCCTAGGAAAATTTTAAGTATGCAGTTAATTTGTGCTTAATATGTGCTCAAAACCTGTGAAAAAAAATTTGCGAAAAAAGTGCAGAGATAGGCATCGGTACATACATGTATGTATATATGGAGGTGGGGTATATAAGACGAAGCCCACTGTGCAATTTGAAATTTGACTATCTCATTAATTTGTGCTCAACATGTGCTTAGTTTTTCCGCAAATAAAAAAATTTGTGCTCAAATTTTAAGGGCTTTTTTTTTTAAAAACAAGAGTGCGGGGTCCAGGTGAACGTTCCGCTGGACCCCGCACTCATTTAGGCTTAGCTTAGGAAAATATTGAGTATGCAGTTAATTTGTGCTTAATATGTGCTGAAAGAATGTGAAAAAAAAATTTTGAAAAAACTGCAAAGACGGGCATTTTTTTAAAAAACAAAAGTGCGGGGTCCAGGTGAACGTTCCGCTGGACCCCGCACTCATTTAGACTTAGCCTAGGAAAATTTTAAGTATGCAGTGCTTAATATGTGCTCAAAACCTGTGAAAAAAAATTTGCAAAAAAGTGCAGAGATGGGCATCGATACATACATGTATGTATATATGGAGGTGGGGTATATAAGACGAAGCCCACTGTGCAATTTGAAATTTGACTATCTCATTAATTTGTGCTCAATATGTGCTTAGTTTTTCCGCAAATAAAAAAATTTGTGCTCAAATTTTAAGGGCTTTTTTTTTAAAAACAAAAGTGCGGGGTCCAGGTGAACGTTCCGCTGGACCCCGCACTCATTTATACTTAGCCTAGGAAAATTTTAAGTATGCAGTTAATTTGTGCTTAATATGTGCTAAAAACCTGTGAAAAAAAATTTGCGAAAAAAGTGCAGAGATGGGCATCGATACATACATGTATGTATATATGGAGGTGGGGTATATAAGACGAAGCCCACTGTGCAATTTGAAATTTGACTATCTCATTAATTTGTGCTCAATATGTGCTTAGTTTTTCCGCAAATAAAAAAATTTGTGCTCAAATTTTAAGGGCTTTTTTTTAAAAAACAAAAGTGCGGGGTCCAGGTGAACGTTCCGCTGGACCCCGCACTCATTTATACTTAGCCTAGGAAAATTTTAAGTATGCAGTTAATTTGTGCTTAATATGTGCTCAAAACCTGTGAAAAAAATTTGCGAAAAAAGTGCAGAGATGGGCATCGATACATACATGTATGTATATATGGAGGTGGGGTATATAAGACGAAGCCCACTGTGCAATTTGAAATTTGACTATCTCATTAATTTGTGCTCAATATGTGCTTAGTTTTTCCGCAAATAAAAAAATTTGTGCTCAAATTTTAAGGGCTTTTTTTTAAAAAACAAAAGTGCGGGGTCCAGGTGAACGTTCCGCTGGACCCCGCACTCATTTATACTTAGCCTAGGAAAATTTTAAGTATGCAGTTAATTTGTGCTTAATATGTGCTCAAAACCTGTGAAAAAAAAATTTACGAAAAAAGTGCAGAGATGGGCATCGATACATACATGTATGTATATATGGAGGTGGGGTATATAAGACGAAGCCCACTGTGCAATTTGAAATTTGACTATCTCATTAATTTGTGCTCAATATGTGCTTAGTTTTTCCGCAAATAAAAAAATTTGTGCTCAAATTTTAAGGGCTTTTTTTTTAAAAACAAAAGTGCGGGGTCCAGGTGAACGTTCCGCTGGACCCCGCACTCATTTATACTTAGCCTAGGAAAATTTTAAGTATGCAGTTAATTTGTGCTTAATATGTGCTCAAAACCTGTGAAAAAAAATTTGCGAAAAAAGTGCAGAGATGGGCATCGATACATACATGTATGTATATATGGAGGTGGGGTATATAAGACGAAGCCCACTGTGCAATTTGAAATTTGACTATCTCATTAATTTGTGCTCAATATGTGCTTAGTTTTTCCGCAAATAAAAAAATTTGTGCTCAAATTTTAAGGGCTTTTTTTTAAAAAACAAAAGTGCGGGGTCCAGGTGAACGTTCCGCTGGACCCCGCACTCATTTATACTTAGCCTAGGAAAATTTTAAGTATGCAGTTAATTTGTGCTTAATATGTGCTCAAAACCTGTGAAAAAAAATTTACGAAAAAAGTGCAGAGATGGGCATCGATACATACATGTATGTATATATGTAGGTGGGGTATATAAGACGAAGCCCACTGTGCAATTTGAAATTTGACTATCTCATTAATTTGTGCTCAATATGTGCTTAGTTTTTCCGCAAATAAAAAAATTTGTGCTCAAATTTTAAGGGCTTTTTTTTAAAAAACAAAAGTGCGGGGTCCAGGTGAACGTTCCGCTGGACCCCGCACTCATTTATACTTAGCCTATGAAAATTTTAAGTATGCAGTTAATTTGTGCTTAATATGTGCTCAAAACCTGTGAAAAAAAATTTGCGAAAAAAGTGCAGAGATGGGCATCGATACATACATGTATGTATATATGGAGGTGGGGTATATAAGACGAAGCCCACTGTGAAATTTGAAATTTGACTATCTCATTAATTTGTGCTCAATATGTGCTTAGTTTTTCCGCAAATAAAAAAATTTGTGCTCAAATTTTAAGGGCTTTTTTTTAAAAAACAAAAGTGCGGGGTCCAGGTGAACGTTCCGCTGGACCCCGCACTCATTTATACTTAGCCTAGGAAAATTTTAAGTATGCAGTTAATTTGTGCTTAATATGTGCTCAAAACCTGTGAAAAAAAATTTACGAAAAAAGTGCAGAGATGGGCATCGATACATACATGTATGTATATATGGAGGTGGGGTATATAAGACGAAGCCCACTGTGCAATTTGAAATTTGACTATCTCATTAATTTGTGCTCAATATGTGCTTAGTTTTTCCGCAAATAAAAAAATTTGTGCTCAAATTTTAAGGGCTTTTTTTTTTAAAAACAAAAGTGCGGGGTCCAGGTGAACGTTCCGCTGGACCCCGCACTCATTTATACTTAGCCTAGGAAAATTTTAAGTATGCAGTTAATTTGTGCTTAATATGTGCTCAAAACCTGTGAAAAAAAATTTACGAAAAAAGTGCAGAGATGGGCATCGATACATACATGTATGTATATATGGAGGTGGGGTATATAAGACGAAGCCCACTGTGCAATTTGAAATTTGACTATCTCATTAATTTGTGCTCAATATGTGCTTAGTTTTTCCGCAAATAAAAAAATTTGTGCTCAAATTTTAAGGGCTTTTTTTTTAAAAAACAAAAGTGCGGGGTCCAGGTGAACGTTCCGCTGGACCCCGCACTCATTTATACTTAGCCTAGGAAAATTTTAAGTATGCAGTTAATTTGTGCTTAATATGTGCTCAAAACCTGTGAAAAAAAATTTGCGAAAAAAGTGCAGAGATGGGCATCGATACATACATGTATGTATATATGGAGGTGGGGTATATAAGACGAAGCCCACTGTGCAATTTGAAATTTGACTATCTCATTAATTTGTGCTCAATATGTGCTTAGTTTTTCCGCAAATAAAAAAATTTGTGCTCAAATTTTAAGGGCTTTTTTTTAAAAAACAAAAGTGCGGGGTCCAGGTGAACGTTCCGCTGGACCCCGCACTCATTTATACTTAGCCTAGGAAAATTTTAAGTATGCAGTTAATTTGTGCTTAATATGTGCTCAAAACCTGTGAAAAAAAATTTACGAAAAAAGTGCAGAGATGGGCATCGATACATACATGTATGTATATATGGAGGTGGGGTATATAAGACGAAGCCCACTGTGCAATTTGAAATTTGACTATCTCATTAATTTGTGCTCAATATGTGCTTAGTTTTTCCGCAAATAAAAAAATTTGTGCTCAAATTTTAAGGGCTTTTTTTTTAAAAACAAAAGTGCGGGGTCCAGGTGAACGTTCCGCTGGACCCCGCACTCATTTATACTTAGCCTAGGAAAATTTTAAGTATGCAGTTAATTTGTGCTTAATATGTGCTCAAAACCTGTGAAAAAAAATTTACGAAAAAAGTGCAGAGATGGGCATCGATACATACATGTATGTATATATGGAGGTGGGGTATATAAGACGAAGCCCACTGTGCAATTTGAAATTTGACTATCTCATTAATTTGTGCTCAATATGTGCTTAGTTTTTCCGCAAATAAAAAAATTTGTGCTCAAATTTTAAGGGCTTTTTTTTAAAAAACAAAAGTGCGGGGTCCAGGTGAACGTTCCGCTGGACCCCGCACTCATTTATACTTAGCCTAGGAAAATTTTAAGTATGCAGTTAATTTGTGCTTAATATGTGCTCAAAACCTGTGAAAAAAAAATTTGCGAAAAAAGTGCAGAGATAGGCATCGGTACATACATGTATGTATATATGGAGGTGGGGTATATAAGACGAAGCCCACTGTGCAATTTGAAATTTGACTATCTCATTAATTTGTGCTCAATATGTGCTTAGTTTTTCCGCAAATAAAAAAATTTGTGCTCAAATTTTAAGGGCTTTTTTTTTAAAAACAAAAGTGCGGGGTCCAGGTGAACGTTCCGCTGGACCCCGCACTCATTTATACTTAGCCTAGGAAAATTTTAAGTATGCAGTTAATTTGTGCTTAATATGTGCTCAAAACCTGTGAAAAAAAATTTACGAAAAAAGTGCAGAGATGGGCATCGATACATACATGTATGTATATATGGAGGTGGGGTATATAAGACGAAGCCCATTGTGCAATTTGAAATTTGACTATCTCATTAATTTGTGCTCAATATGTGCTTAGTTTTTCCGCAAATAAAAAAATTTGTGCTCAAATTTTAAGGGCTTTTTTTTAAAAAACAAAAGTGCGGGGTCCAGGTGAACGTTCCGCTGGACCCCGCACTCATTTATACTTAGCCTAGGAAAATTTTAAGTATGCAGTTAATTTGTGCTTAATATGTGCTCAAAACCTGTGAAAAAAAATTTACGAAAAAAGTGCAGAGATGGGCATCGATACATACATGTATGTATATATGGAGGTGGGGTATATAAGACGAAGCCCACTGTGCAATTTGAAATTTGACTATCTCATTAATTTGTGCTCAATATGTGCTTAGTTTTTCCGCAAATAAAAAAATTTGTGCTCAAATTTTAAGGGCTTTTTTTTAAAAAACAAAAGTGCGGGGTCCAGGTGAACGTTCCGCTGGACCCCGCACTCATTTATACTTAGCCTAGGAAAATTTTAAGTATGCAGTTAATTTGTGCTTAATATGTGCTCAAAACCTGTGAAAAAAAATTTGCGAAAAAAGTGCAGAGATGGGCATCGATACATACATGTATGTATATATGGAGGTGGGGTATATAAGACGAAGCCCACTGTGCAATTTGAAATTTGACTATCTCATTAATTTGTGCTCAATATGTGCTTAGTTTTTCCGCAAATAAAAAAATTTGTGCTCAAATTTTAAGGGCTTTTTTTTAAAAAACAAAAGTGCGGGGTCCAGGTGAACGTTCCGCTGGACCCCGCACTCATTTATACTTAGCCTAGGAAAATTTTAAGTATGCAGTTAATTTGTGCTTAATATGTGCTCAAAACCTGTGAAAAAAAATTTGCGAAAAAAGTGCAGAGATGGGCATCGATACATACATGTATGTATATATGGAGGTGGGGTATATAAGACGAAGCCCACTGTGCACTTTGAAATTTGACTATCTCATTAATTTGTGCTCAATATGTGCTTAGTTTTTCCGCAAATAAAAAAATTTGTGCTCAAATTTTAAGGGCTTTTTTTTAAAAAACAAAAGTGCGGGGTCCAGGTGAACGTTCCGCTGGACCCCGCACTCATTTATACTTAGCCTAGGAAAATTTTAAGCCCTTAAAATTTTAGCACAAATTTTTTTATTTGCGGAAAAACTAAGCACATATTGAGCACAAATTAATGAGATAGTCAAATTTCAAATTGCACAGTGGGCTTCGTCTTATATACCCCACCTCCATATATACATACATGTATGTATCGATGCCCATCTCTGCACTTTTTTCGCAAATTTTTTTTCACAGGTTTTGAGCACATATTAAGCACAAATTAACTGCATACTTAAAATTTTCCTAGGCTAAGTATAAATGAGTGCGGGGTCCAGCGGAACGTTCACCTGGACCCCGCACTTTTGTTTTTTAAAAAAAAGCCCTTAAAATTTGAGCACAAATTTTTTTATTTGCGGAAAAACTAAGCACATATTGAGCACAAATTAATGAGATAGTCAAATTTCAAATTGCACAGTGGGCTTCGTCTTATATACCCCACCTCCATATATACATACATGTATGTATCGATGCCCATCTCTGCACTTTTTTCGTAAATTTTTTTTCACAGGTTTTGAGCACATATTAAGCACAAATTAACTGCATACTTAAAATTTTCCTAGGCTAAGTATAAATGAGTGCGGGGTCCAGCGGAACGTTCACCTGGACCCCGCACTTTTGTTTTTAAAAAAAAAGCCCTTAAAATTTGAGCACAAATTTTTTTATTTGCGGAAAAACTAAGCACATATTGAGCACAAATTAATGAGATAGTCAAATTTCAAATTGCACAGTGGGCTTCGTCTTATATACCCCACCTCCATATATACATCCATGTATGTATCGATGCCCATCTCTGCACTTTTTTCGTAAATTTTTTTTCACAGGTTTTGAGCACATATTAATCACAAATTAACTGCATACTTAAAATTTTCCTAGGCTAAGTATAAATGAGTGCGGGGTCCAGCGGAACGTTCACCTGGACCCCGCACTTTTGTTTTTTAAAAAAAAGCCCTTAAAATTTGAGCACAAATTTTTTTATTTGCGGAAAAACTAAGCACATATTGAGCACAAATTAATGAGATAGTCAAATTTCAAATTGCACAGTGGGCTTCGTCTTATATACCCCACCTCCATATATACATACATGTATGTATCGATGCCCATCTCTGCACTTTTTTCGCAAATTTTTTTTCACAGGTTTTGAGCACATATTAAGCACAAATTAACTGCATACTTAAAATTTTCCTAGGCTAAGTCTAAATGAGTGCGGGGTCCAGCGGAACGTTCACCTGGACCCCGCACTTTTGTTTTTTAAAAAAATGCCCATCTTTGCAGTTTTTTCAAAATTTTTTTTTCACATTCTTTGAGCACATATTAAGCACAAATTAACTGCATACTCAATATTTTCCTAAGCTAAGCCTAAATGAGTGCGGGGTCCAGCGGAACGTTCACCTGGACCCCGCACTCTTGTTTTTAAAAAAAAAGCCCTTAAAATTTGAGCACAAATTTTTTTATTTGCGGAAAAACTAAGCACATGTTGAGCACAAATTAATGAGATAGTCAAATTTCAAATTGCACAGTGGGCTTCGTCTTATATACCCCACCTCCATATATACATACATGTATGTACCGATGCCCATCTCTGCACTTTTTTCGTAAATTTTTTTTCACAGGTTTTGAGCACATATTAAGCACAAATTAACTGCATACTTAAAATTTTCCTAGGCTAAGTATAAATGAGTGCGGGGTCCAGCGGAACGTTCACCTGGACCCCGCACTTTTGTTTTTAAAAAAAAAAGCCCTTAAAATTTGAGCACAAATTTTTTTATTTGCGGAAAAACTAAGCACATATTGAGCACAAATTAATGAGATAGTCAAATTTCAAATTGCACAGTGGGCTTCGTCTTATATACCCCACCTCCATATATACATACATGTATGTATCGATGCCCATCTCTGCACTTTTTTCGTAAATTTTTTTTCACAGGTGTTGAGCACATATTAAGCACAAATTAACTGCATACTTAAAATTTTCCTAGGCTAAGTATAAATGAGTGCGGGGTCCAGCGGAACGTTCACCTGGACCCCGCACTTTTGTTTTTAAAAAAAAAAGCCCTTAAAATTTGAGCACAAATTTTTTTATTTGCGGAAAAACTAAGCACATATTGAGCACAAATTAATGAGATAGTCAAATTTCAAATTGCACAGTGGGCTTCGTCTTATATACCCCACCTCCATATATACATACATGTATGTATCGATGCCCATCTCTGCACTTTTTTCGTAAATTTTTTTTCACAGGTTTTGAGCACATATTAAGCACAAATTAACTGCATACTTAAAATTTTCCTAGGCTAAGTATAAATGAGTGCGGGGTCCAGCGGAACGTTCACCTGGACCCCGCACTTTTGTTTTTTAAAAAAAAGCCCTTAAAATTTGAGCACAAATTTTTTTATTTGCGGAAAAACTAAGCACATATTGAGCACAAATTAATGAGATAGTCAAATTTCAAATTGCACAGTGGGCTTCGTCTTATATACCCCACCTCCATATATACATACATGTATGTATCGATGCCCATCTCTGCACTTTTTTCGCAAATTTTTTTTCACAGGTTTTGAGCACATATTAAGCACAAATTAACTGCATACTTAAAATTTTCCTAGGCTAAGTATAAATGAGTGCGGGGTCCAGCGGAACGTTCACCTGGACCCCGCACTTTTGTTTTTTAAAAAAAAGCCCTTAAAATTTGAGCACAAATTTTTTTACTTGCGGAAAAACTAAGCACATATTGAGCACAAATTAATGAGATAGTCAAATTTCAAATTGCACAGTGGGCTTCGTCTTATATACCCCACCTCCATATATACATACATGTATGTATCGATGCCCATCTCTGCACTTTTTTCGTAAATTTTTTTTCACAGGTTTTGAGCACATATTAAGCACAAATTAACTGCATACTTAAAATTTTCCTAGGCTAAGTATAAATGAGTGCGGGGTCCAGCGGAACGTTCACCTGGACCCCGCACTTTTGTTTTTAAAAAAAAAGCCCTTAAAATTTGAGCACAAATTTTTTTATTTGCGGAAAAACTAAGCACATATTGAGCACAAATTAATGAGATAGTCAAATTTCAAATTGCACAGTGGGCTTCGTCTTATATACCCCACCTCCATATATACATACATGTATGTATCGATGCCCATCTCTGCACTTTTTTCGTAAATTTTTTTTCACAGGTTTTGAGCACATATTAAGCACAAATTAACTGCATACTTAAAATTTTCCTAGGCTAAGTATAAATGAGTGCGGGGTCCAGCGGAACGTTCACCTGGACCCCGCACTTTTGTTTTTTAAAAAAAAGCCCTTAAAATTTGAGCACAAATTTTTTTATTTGCGGAAAAACTAAGCACATATTGAGCACAAATTAATGAGATAGTCAAATTTCAAATTGCACAGTGGGCTTCGTCTTATATACCCCACCTCCATATATACAAACATGTATGTATCGATGCCCATCTCTGCACTTTTTTCGCAAATTTTTTTTCACAGGTTTTGAGCACATATTAAGCACAAATTAACTGCATACTTAAAATTTTCCTAGGCTAAGTATAAATGAGTGCGGGGTCCAGCGGAACGTTCACCTGGACCCCGCACTTTTGTTTTTTAAAAAAAAGCCCTTAAAATTTGAGCACAAATTTTTTTATTTGCGGAAAAACTAAGCACATATTGAGCACAAATTAATGAGATAGTCAAATTTCAAATTGCACAGTGGGCTTCGTCTTATATACCCCACCTCCATATATACATACATGTATGTATCGATGCCCATCTCTGCACTTTTTTCGTAAATTTTTTTTCACAGGTTTTGAGCACATATTAAGCACAAATTAACTGCATACTTAAAATTTTCCTAGGCTAAGTATAAATGAGTGCGGGGTCCAGCGGAACGTTCACCTGGACCCCGCACTTTTGTTTTTAAAAAAAAAAGCCCTTAAAATTTGAGCACAAATTTTTTTATTTGCGGAAAAACTAAGCACATATTGAGCACAAATTAATGAGATAGTCAAATTTCAAATTGCACAGTGGGCTTCGTCTTATATACCCCACCTCCATATATACATACATGTATGTATCGATGCCCATCTCTGCACTTTTTTCGTAAATTTTTTTTCACAGGTTTTGAGCACATATTAAGCACAAATTAACTGCATACTTAAAATTTTCCTAGGCTAAGTATAAATGAGTGCGGGGTCCAGCGGAACGTTCACCTGGACCCCGCACTTTTGTTTTTTAAAAAAAAGCCCTTAAAATTTGAGCACAAATTTTTTTATTTGCGGAAAAACTAAGCACATATTGAGCACAAATTAATGAGATAGTCAAATTTCAAATTGCACAGTGGGCTTCGTCTTATATACCCCACCTCCATATATACATACATGTATGTATCGATGCCCATCTCTGCACTTTTTCCGCAAATTTTTTTTCACAGGTTTTGAGCACATATTAAGCACAAATTAACTGCATACTTAAAATTTTCCTAGGCTAAGTATAAATGAGTGCGGGGTCCAGCGGAACGTTCACCTGGACCCCGCACTTTTGTTTTTTAAAAAAAAGCCCTTAAAATTTGAGCACAAATTTTTTTATTTGCGGAAAAACTAAGCACATATTGAGCACAAATTAATGAGATAGTCAAATTTCAAATTGCACAGTGGGCTTCGTCTTATATACCCCACCTCCATATATACATACATGTATGTATCGATGCCCATCTCTGCACTTTTTTCGTAAATTTTTTTTCACAGGTTTTGAGCACATATTAAGCACAAATTAACTGCATACTTAAAATTTTCCTAGGCTAAGTATAAATGAGTGCGGGGCAGAGCGGAACGTTCACCTGGACCCCGCACTTTTGTTTTTTAAAAAAAAGCCCTTAAAATTTGAGCACAAATTTTTTAATTTGCGGAAAAACTAAGCACATATTGAGCACAAATTAATGAGATAGTCAAATTTCAAATTGCACAGTGGGCTTCGTCTTATATACCCCACCTCCATATATACATACATGTATGTATCGATGCCCATCTCTGCACTTTTTTCGCAAATTTTTTTTCACAGGTTTTGAGCACATATTAAGCACAAATTAACTGCATACTTAAAATTTTCCTAGGCTAAGTATAAATGAGTGCGGGGTCCAGCGGAACGTTCACCTGGACCCCGCACTTTTGTTTTTTAAAAAAAGCCCTTAAAATTTGAGCACAAATTTTTTTATTTGCGGAAAAACTAAGCACATATTGAGCACAAATTAATGAGATAGTCAAATTTCAAATTGCACAGTGGGCTTCGTCTTATATACCCCACCTCCATATATACATACATGTATGTATCGATGCCCATCTCTGCACTTTTTTCGCAAATTTTTTTTCACAGGTTTTGAGCACATATTAAGCACAAATTAACTGCATACTTAAAATTTTCCTAGGCTAAGTCTAAATGAGTGCGGGGTCCAGCGGAACGTTCACCTGGACCCCGCACTTTTGTTTTTTAAAAAAATGCCCATCTTTGCAGTTTTTTCAAAATTTTTTTTTCACATTCTTTGAGCACATATTAAGCACAAATTAACTGCATACTCAATATTTTCCTAAGCTAAGCCTAAATGAGTGCGGGGTCCAGCGGAACGTTCACCTGGACCCCGCACTCTTGTTTTTAAAAAAAAAGCCCTTAAAATTTGAGCACAAATTTTTTTATTTGCGGAAAAACTAAGCACATGTTGAGCACAAATTAATGAGATAGTCAAATTTCAAATTGCACAGTGGGCTTCGTCTTATATACCCCACCTCCATATATACATACATGTATGTACCGATGCCTATCTCTGCACTTTTTTCGCAAATTTTTTTTCACAGGTTTTGAGCACATATTAAGCACAAATTAACTGCATACTTAAAATTTTCCTAGGCTAAGTATAAATGAGTGCGGGGTCCAGCGGAACGTTCACCTGGACCCCGCACTTTTGTTTTTAAAAAAAAAGCCCTTAAAATTTGAGCACAAATTTTTTTATTTGCGGAAAAACTAAGCACATATTGAGCACAAATTAATGAGATAGTCAAATTTCAAATTGCACAGTGGGCTTCGTCTTATATACCCCACCTCCATATATACATACATGTATGTATCGATGCCCATCTCTGCACTTTTTTCGTAAATTTTTTTTCACAGGTTTTGAGCACATATTAAGCACAAATTAACTGCATACTTAAAATTTTCCTAGGCTAAGTATAAATGAGTGCGGGGTCCAGCGGAACGTTCACCTGGACCCCGCACTTTTGTTTTTTAAAAAAAAGCCCTTAAAATTTGAGCACAAATTTTTTTATTTGCGGAAAAACTAAGCACATATTGAGCACAAATTAATGAGATAGTCAAATTTCAAATTGCACAGTGGGCTTCGTCTTATATACCCCACCTCCATATATACATACATGTATGTATCGATGCCCATCTCTGCACTTTTTTCGTAAATTTTTTGTCACAGGTTTTGAGCACATATTAAGCACAAATTAACTGCATACTTAAAATTTTCCTAGGCTAAGTATAAATGAGTGCGGGGTCCAGCGGAACGTTCGCCTGGACCCCGCACTTTTGTTTTTTAAAAAAAAGCCCTTAAAATTTGAGCACAAATTTTTTTATTTGCGGAAAAACTAAGCACATATTGAGCACAAATTAATGAGATAGTCAAATTTCAAATTGCACAGTGGGCTTCGTCTTATATACCCCACCTCCATATATACATACATGTATGTATCGATGCCCATCTCTGCACTTTTTTCGCAAATTTTTTTTCACAGGTTTTGAGCACATATTAAGCACAAATTAACTGCATACTTAAAATTTTCCTAGGCTAAGTATAAATGAGTGCGGGGTCCAGCGGAACGTTCACCTGGACCCCGCACTTTTGTTTTTTAAAAAAAAGCCCTTAAAATTTGAGCACAAATTTTTTTATTTGCGGAAAAACTAAGCACATATTGAGCACAAATTAATGAGATAGTCAAATTTCAAATTGCACAGTGGGCTTCGTCTTATATACCCCACCTCCATATATACATACATGTATGTATCGATGCCCATCTCTGCACTTTTTTCGTAAATTTTTTTTCACAGGTTTTGAGCACATATTAAGCACAAATTAACTGCATACTTAAAATTTTCCTAGGCTAAGTATAAATGAGTGCGGGGTCCAGCGGAACGTTCACCTGGACCCCGCACTTTTGTTTTTTAAAAAAAAGCCCTTAAAATTTGAGCACAAATTTTTTTATTTGCGGAAAAACTAAGCACATATTGAGCACAAATTAATGAGATAGTCAAATTTCAAATTGCACAGTGGGCTTCGTCTTATATACCCCACCTCCATATATAAATACATGTATGTATCGATGCCCATCTCTGCACTTTTTTCGCAAATTTTTTTTTAACAGGTTTTGAGCACATATTAAGCACAAATTAACTGCATACTTAAAATTTTCCTAGGCTAAGTATAAATGAGTGCGGGGTCCAGCGGAACGTTCACCTGGACCCCGCACTTTTGTTTTTTAAAAAAAAACCTTAAAATTTGAGCACAAATTTTTTTATTTGCGGAAAAACTAAGCACATATTGAGCACAAATTAATGAGATAGTCAAATTTCAAATTGCACAGTGGGCTTCGTCTTATATACCCCACATCCATATATACATACATGTATGTATCGATGCCCATCTCTGCACTTTTTTCGCAAATTTTTTTTCACAGGTTTTGAGCACATATTAAGCACAAATTAACTGCATACTTAAAATTTTCCTAGGCTAAGTATAAATGAGTGCGGGGTCCAGCGGAACGTTCACCTGGACCCCGCACTTTTGTTTTTTAAAAAAATGCCCATCTCTGCAGTTTTTTCAAAATTTTTTTTTCACATTCTTTGAGCACATATTAAGCACAAATTAACTGCATACTCAATATTTTCCTAAGCTAAGCCTAAATGAGTGCGGGGTCCAGCGGAACGTTCACCTGGACCCCGCACTTTTGTTTTTTAAAAAAAAGCCCTTAAAATTTGAGCACAAATTTTTTTATTTGGGGACCTATTAAGCACATATTAAGCACAAATTAATGAGATAGCTTTTTTTGAAATTCGTGAAATGCGGGGTCCAGCTGTACGGACCTAGAAAAGGGTTCAAAACCTAAGTAAAGTTTATAAACGGGAAAAAAATTACCTTCGGAGCTCTGAAACTTCTTTCCTAAATTTCTCGAAAACGAGAGCTAATTTTGACTTTCTGAAAACGCCATCGTATTCTACAGCCATAAATTGTATAATTTATCCATAAAATTTTTAAATTTACTAATATTTTAAGGTTTTAAGTTAACAAAACTAATAGCCTTCAAAGCTATAAATGTTAGTAAATAATATCTTAAGCCTTAGTATTTAAATTACTCCTTTAGATTTGTGATATTTTGACCTCCCTACAGTGTTATTATAATTAAATTTTTTGTTTGTAATAAAAAATGATTGCGGTTGCAATGTATGATATGGAGAATCCACCCTGCATCACATATATAATTAAATAAGACCATCGAATTTTTGTAGTTTGGTTAAAGGAATGGATCATTCCGGCAGTTTTCTGACAAAAACTAATCTGACTGTGAGCGAACAACACCAAGATCGCGGAATTGATTTCTAAGGCTGTGTGCTAATCTAAAACATTTTACTCGTTGGATAAATGAGGTGTCTAAATTTTCTATGGTTATCGTTTAATCATTTTCGAGATTTTTTTCTCACCTTGACTTGCGTGCATACCTACAGGCGGCCCACATACCAAATTTAAAGATCGTAGCTTTCTTAGGTATGGAATGATCGAAGGAAATTAAATTAAAAATTAAAAAATTAAATTTTTTGTTGCATTAAATTTATTATACTATTTTCGGCTTCAATTTTATCTCTCGCTTATTTGCGTATGGCGGTTGGTCGCTATCTTCCATTAATTATATTTCTATTCACACGCATGTCAATTGCCAAAACTGACCTAGCGTTCGAATTCACCACTAAGCACGGGTAAAACTGAGCTCAATGGTGGTAGTGTCAAGACTGACTTCCGCCCTACCTTAAACCAACGCTGCCCTACCTTACATTTAAGTCTGGCTACGGCCCTGCTCGTTTCTCATGTATAGCAGCGTTGCCACAGCCAAAATCAAAAATTTACCAAAAATTAAAAAAAAAATTACCAAAAAATTACCATTTTTTATATAAATAACAAAAATCATATCTCTGACTATAAGTTTTAATTTAAGTATACAAATATCGTATATTATATATCAAACTCTTTAACTAACTTCAAAAGTAAAAGTTTCACATTTTCTTCTGGAAACCTACGGATACAAATAATAATAATAAAACAAAAGCATACAACCCCACCAACATATAGGTCACAAAAGTCGCCAAATTCGCTGATGCTAGATGGTTGGTTGTAAAAAGGAAAAACAAAAAAAATTAATCAAGGCGGCGATAGCCTAATATTTATGCCATTAGCTTACCAGCTGAAAAATCTGAAGTTCGAATTTGGGCGGACGCCCAGAAAAAAAGTAGTCTGAAGAAGAGATCCACTTATACAGGTCGGTCCAAGATACATACACGCCGCACACTGGGTGATAGCGGCCAAAAATAAAATCGAAATTAAAGTACATATTAGCAAAAAAAATTTTTTTAAAAGCGATTGATAGACATAACAATTGGTAAAAAAAAGCTTATATAAAATTTTTTGAGTCTCGTTTTGTTTATCCGTACAGGGTACCCAAAACTGAGCAAAAAATAGGCCCTTTTATTTCTCAACAATTACACCTTATACAAAATGCATTATCTCATTCAATTATTAACGTACGTAAGCGTGTGATACATCATTACACAGATATTGATTAGGCCTTTCAGAAACGATAAGCCTTTTGTAAACAGCGATCACTCTTGGATTTATATGAACTTTCAAATATTGACAAAAAAAAGTCGAAGAAAACAAAATTTTCCTCAACTTTAAATAAGAAAATAAAAAATATTTTCTCCCCAAATTTTTTTATTTGTTTTGAAATTATATATTTTTAATCAAACTGCATTTTAATTTTTGAAATCCACCTGCGCCTTTCGCTTGAATAATCTTTCTCCCATTTGACTAAGTGTTTTATTTTTTTTTTTCACAACTCAATAATTAGGCTACTTTTGACATTATGAAAAATCTTATTTTTAGGCGACTAATAGAATATATTTCTTCACTGTGTTGTAGACAATAGTTCATACTTTCAAATTATTAAATAATTTTTTTTTATCAGCGTTAGTATTATTTTTTTGCAGCTTTTTTCTTTTCAAAAAAAAATTCTGTAAAAATTGGAAAACTTTAACATGAAATAAAAACAAAAATAATAATAATAACCTCCCCAAATTTTTAATATTTAGTGCTGGTGAATGTGCTTTATAAATAGGTGAAGAAATCTTAAAAATTCGTTTCCGCTTTTTTGTTTTATGTATGAACTTTTTTATGCAGTGAGTTTTTTTTTAAGTTTTCATACATTTTTCCCATACAAAATGCCCAAAAGTATGCTTCAAAAAGTCTTCATTTTTTGTATGGGGAAAATTTGCCAAATTAATGAAACTTATGCCTCAGACACACATGTGGTATGAATATTATAATATCAATACTATGATTTGGCTTTAGTTACTATGAAAATTTTCAATTAAACTACAATATGAGAGTGACACATATGTGGCATAGATCGCAATATTTCTACTATACTACGATGTGTGTCTCTAGCATTAAACAACAATATTTCCAATTCTAATAAAGATTTCTGAAAAACTTAAACGCTCAATGGTATGGACAGTGCTATCTAACGGTGTACTTGGTTTTGAACAAAAAAATATAATATAAAAGATATTAAGCAGGAAATATAGCCAAAAACACGCTTTGGACATGAATATCTCAGAAACTAGAACCAATTTGAAAATTCTGACTTCAGATTTCATATAAAATTCAAATCAGAATAATTAAATTAAACTTAAATTCTTTCGTGAAACTGGCTGTTAATGTCATCGTGTCGGAAAAAATACATGCATATATCATATGAAAGGAATCCTTCCATAGAATCTTTTTTCATGCCGATGCGATGATGGAGGTGCCTGTAAAGAGGGGGTGATTCTTCGCTTGAAAACTGCGATTTTCACGTTGTATATCTCTTAAACCATTTGTGTTAGAGCAATGAAAAATAGGAAATAAGTATATACTAAATGTGTAAACATCGTCGATATCGGACAAAGTGGATTGGTAGATATCTCTCATATAATGGTATATTAGCCCAAGGAATGGAAAAATTACCAAACCGGGGAAAAAATTACCAAATTACCAAAATCGGTTTTAGAGAAAAAAAAATTACCAATTTTGGTTAAAAATAACCAAAGTGGCAACGCTGATGTATAGATCGTGTGTGCGCTGCTAGCAAGCTATCGCTGCGCTGGCCGCGAACCAGTTTGCACTAGTGGTGGGCGAGTCCGAGATGTTTGGGCAATCGAGAGAATCGCCATCGTTGTAAAACCACAATCGAGACAAAAGTTGACTCGCTCCTCGACTACACAATCGAGATGTTTTTGCGATTGTTCCGAGTCGGCGAGTCGGAGGTTGTTTCGTTGACATCTCGACTACACAAGCGAGATATTTTTGCGATTGTTCCGAGTCGCGAGTCGGAGGTTATTTCGATGATATGTTTTAGATGATAAAATAAATTGAATGAGTGTTGTTGATGAAGAAAGTAAGATTTTTAATGGAAGTGAGGCAAATACATAAATAAAATAACCAAATTGAAAAATATGCTATACACAGACGCTGCAGTTTTGCAATTACACCTAAAGAGTGTCATGGATAATAATAATAATTAATTATTTTAACATTAATAAATTGTGAAGTGAGTCCGAGATGTTATAGGGTTGCTTTGAAAACGAGAGAAATCGTTGGCGAGTCCGAGATGTATTAACGATTGTTTCGACTGACGGCCATTTACGACTTGGCTCGAATACGAATGAAAACCATCGAGAGCATTCGAGATGTTTCAACAATCGAGAGAATCGAATAAAACATCTCGGACTCGCCCATCACCAGTTTGCACTTGTACGTTGACAGGTAAGCATGGTGCGGATAAATGTTTTTTCAGTGCTCTGCTCTTGCACGCACACTACCACAAACATTTTGCGCGTGTGTTGGTTGCTCTGCCAGCGGTGCCGATCGCTGGTGTATATACATATGAGTTGAATTTTTTGAAGTGAGCCACTTTTTTCGAAGTTGTAGTATCTTTCTGAAACATTTTTGTATTGTTCACAACACCAAAAAAAAAAATACGTTTGGCCCAGTTTTTCGAAATTATAATTATTTTCAAAGTTATAGCTATCAACACTTTTCGAAGTTCCTCAGTTTTTGCCGATTTTCTCACGATTGGTCAAACCGATTTTGCTAAATTTTGACATATATATAAAGTATGATATCTTCTAGCATATATGCATTTCTTATTTTTGCAAATAATTTTTTTTGCAAACATTATTCGCAATTTTTATGTTCTGGACCACGGTCGGATGGCGCTTTTGTATGATGTTGTTGGGCATTCCATTAGTAACTATTAGCAAAAAAAAAAATTGTTGGGCATGCTTTAATTCATGCTTTAATTCATTATTCGTAGTACTCAGTAAGTAACAAAAAAAAAAAATGCATACAAAAATAACAAGTGTAAATAAGTGAAGTGAAGTTTATTAGCTTCGCCTGTATGCATATGGGTAATTTCTTTGTGCCTAAAAATACGCAACATATTTACTAATGAGATTAATTCAATCAGATGGCGCTGTTTTAGCTATAAATTAACTTTAATTATTAAAGCGTGCGCTAATAATGAAAAATATAAAAACGCACAACACCAGCACGATCTGCAGAAGAAATTGATACAATATAAAAAATTAAAGAATGCGCTGCTATGATAAATATCGAAGGAAAAATTTAGTAAAAATTGTTTGAACATTTTCGATTTCAATCGCTTTTATCAGTCGCTGAATTATATAAAATATATTCGTTTTTTTTTTTCAGGACAAAAAAAGAAAATAAAAAAATATTTAAAATATTTAAAAAAATACACAGAAATAAATTTATTCCCTTTATATACCCCTCTCAAACAATTATCAATTTATAAATTTTCGAAATTTTTCGGGTGTACTTTTAAAAATGGAGGAAGTGGGCGGTCGCAATTTTTTTGCTCTTATTGTCGGCCATGATTTTTATATCAAAGTACCGGTGCCCGCGCTGCCATAAGAGCTTTGAGGTAGTCGGTATTCGCATTCCTTCCGTATTGGTATACGCATCGACCTATATACCAAATATGACCCAGATACCAATAATCATTGATCTACGCCATTTTGACTTTTATTTTTGACGTAAAAAATTAAAATCAAAGTTTATTTTTTGATTTTTTCGATACAAGTCAAAAAAATAAAGAGCACATCGGATTGACCATCTGTGGCCCACGAGCATCACAATGCTACCTACATTATTAATACGCTAACATAAATTTTGTTCCATCTTCTCCGTCGAAACTACTGAACGATTTCAAAACTAAGCACTCCATTAGAAAGGTATTGCTCTCAAATAGATCTGTGCCAAGTTTCATTAAAATTGGTTGGAAAATGCGCCAACAATCGTCGTTGGAAAATTGCCGTGTTGTTATTGTTGCATACTTTTGAACACTATAGAGCTGTATCAATGCGTGTGCATTAAGGTAAAGGCCCAATGCACGCTTGCTTTTCTGGCTTTGTTTGCTTCAGTTTGCTTTGCTTTACTTTGAAAGCTTCTATAGCCCAATGGTAGCTTTGAACGCTGTCATATTAATCAGCTGAATCGGCAATCCACAGAAATACTACAAAAGGTTTGTTTCTTATTAAGTAGCTAGCTATGAATACATATTTATCCAAGTTCGTGCTAGCAAATCGTTTCTTGAATCAAAGAGTTAGCCGAATGAGAGCCAAAGCGTGAGAGTAACAATCATGTAGAGCTCCAAATTTCAGCTAGTAAAATTTTCACAAGCTGAAATTATTTGCTGCCAAATTAAGAAACAGCTGTTAAAAAATAAACTAATATATATGTATGTATATGATTTTGTTACTTTTGAATTTTGCTAAATTTTTAAAATAGAAATAATGAAAATTAAATGATTTTTTTTAGAAAAAAATAACAATTAAATGCCAAAAATGGCATTAAAATAATTTTTTGCTAATTTTTAGTAGTTTTCCGTTCCTTGATTTCCTGTTTGTTTTGCTCTTTGTGAGCGTAATTCTTTCAATTTTACTCTTTTCATTTCACTTGACAGCTAGCTGCTAGTTTTCCGAAGTGCTGAACAAGTTTTGACAGTTTTTTCCTCTTCTGCAAATTTTTTGCGTAAAAAATGAGAAAAGGTGATATTTCTTACAATTTTTTAATAATTTGTAATAATTTTCTGTTAGGGAATACACCTAATGCCTAATATCAGCAGCCATATTGGAAATTGAATTGTCAAAAATGATGCCAAAGCTTTCGAAGCGCTGTCAAATAGAGAATTGGGCAATTCGAAACTTTGCAGCGCTTCAAGCGCGTGAAGTAAAGCTGACATTTGGCCAACTTTTATACATTTTAGTAGAGCTCAAAATAATTTTGACATTTCTCACAGCCAAGCAAGCAAAGCAAGCGTGCATTGGGCCTTTACCTTGAGGTGAATTTGTGCTTGCTCACCAAACTTACCATGCAGTTATCAATATGTTTGGCTGGAAGTGATGTGTAGTTTTAAAGAAGTAGAAACACAAAAAAGTAGCAAAAACACCACTACAAAAACACAGTCATATAATAAGAGGGATAAGAAAGCATAAGTAGGAGAGAAATTAAGAACGAAAAAGTAGGTAGGAGAATTGTGAAGACGACAACAATACCAACACCAAAATCAACAAGAGAGTAGAAGTGACAGTAACAACAAAAGAAGCAGCATCAACAGGAACAAAAACAAAATAGTAGTAACAGCGAAAATTGCAACAAACAATTATACAACAACTATAGGGTTAACTTAGTCATAAGTAAACATCTAGAAAAACTGTCGAGTTTCGACAGTAGGCAGCACTCTAGTATGTATATAAATGTTAAAAATATTAACTCTTTCCCTTTGACTTTTTGAGTTGAAATTTCAAAAATAACAATTATTTTCCATCCCTGAAAAAATTGTCTTAATCTTGGGCGAAAGAAGTCCGTAATTTGTACTTTTTTCTGTTTTTCATAGAGATTTATTTTGAATTAAAAGCAAACGGGATAAAAAAAAAATGGAAAAATTTACATAATAATGTACCCAGTCCGACCCGGTGAGAGATCACTAAAATAGTTCAATAGTTTATTATTTGCGTAGAACACCCTTAAAAAAATAAACCTCAGCCGACATAACTTCCTTTCTGGAGTTATATCTGTGCAGTGATTCACAGTAAGTTTGCGTAGTCGGGAATTTTAAAATTAGTAAAATTAACATCCACAGAACATTTCCTGAAATATTCATTAACAAATTTTTAGTGATTTGAAAATAAATACGGTGGGCGCAGTATAGTGAAGCTGACCCTCCACCACCTCCAATACGTATTTGAACGAATCTTTATTGATACGAAAGGTTTTATTGAAATTGTAACATATCATAACTGGATAGTTGCTTTTTATTATAGTAGTCAAACACAATAATAAAGAACTACAGAATATGCATTATTATTCTTGAAAAGAGCCACGCCAGATTTGTGGCTTCTCTTGACCGGTTAATTAATGTGTTTACAAATATTAACACTGATTACTTTTCTACTACTTTTCCCTTGACATCTGTGGAAATCCTGTGGCAATATCTACCCGCTCCGCCAGGAGGATGACGAGCCTCTCATATTGTACGTGCTCGCGACCTGTTGAATACTGTATTTAAAAATAATTAATAAAAACTTATTACCACTTCATACATACATTTTAACAATTTCTTCAACCAAATATTTGCGGCTAATTTCGGCACGAAGAACTGTCGAAATGTGTGTGCGTTCGGTGTTTGTAATAGCGATTACCGCACTCCGAAAGATTCGGCACACCGTCGGCTTACATAACTCCGATTTGCCAAAAACGTCATTTCAGAGCCGCCGAAGGCATTTGGTACCTACATACATACCTACATATATGCAAAGATATGCATATGATGCTGCATTCTGAACATTCCCTGCAGCGGAACAGCTAACTAGTATGCCAAAATTTTAGTATATTAACTGGTATTCGTATGACCAGTTTATTTTGTCTAGTATTATACCAGTTAGATGCAGTTGAACCACAAACTAGTTATCAAAATACTAGTTTATCAACTGGTATCCAAAAGGCAGCATCATACCAGTTTATTTTATCCAGTATAAAGAAATTAGATGAAGTCCAGCTAGAAAAAGCATTGCAATTGAACAAAAAGGGGTATTTTTTAAAAAAGCAAAGGAATTGAAAAAACAGATTGCCTGAATTTTTATATAATGAGTTTTTTTTTAATTACTGAATATGTGGCATACGTTTTTTGTTTTTAAACTGAAATGGTACCTTATTAGTTATTTAATTTAAGAAATATTTTTAAGATTCCTGAGTGCCTGAATTTTTATACAGTGTGTCTGTTTTTGTTTTTTAATTACTGAATATGTATCTTACGTTTTGTTTTTGCTTTTAAAACTGAACTGTCACCTATGTACTTAAATATAAGCAATATTTATTTTTACTGAATGAATGAATATAATGAATTACATATGAAATAAATAGATTTCAAAATACATTTTTTTTTGCATACCTAAACTGGTATTCGCTGATGTAGATGCTACTAGTATTTTTCTGACCTATACAAACTGGTACTTAACTGGTGCCATTTCATAGGACATTAACACACGAAAAATACCAGATGTTTACATGGGAAATTTACAGCCGGACAAGTAGTTGACTGTACCCTGCAAACTGGTATAATTTTAGTTTGCAACTGGTTACTTTCGCTGCAGGGTTATTACAACATTTTATTGCCTGGAACCAAATGTTGCGCAATGTGATACTTTCCAGTGCAACATTTCCAAATGTATCACGAAAATAACAAACACGGTATATGTATGTACAATGTACATATGTACGTGCGTTAAGTGGTCGCCGTGAATGCAAAATATCCCAGGTTCAAATGTAAACATTACAATTTGTTGGTTGGGCAATGTGTGATCGCCGGTTCGGACCACTATAAAATATAGCTGCCATACAACCGATTGCTCAGATATAGCTTTTTTGGGGTATAGCTTCTTAATTTAATCTACTAGAACGTTTCTAAATAATGTTTATACACATAACTTCCCGGATTGACAATGCAAATTAATAAATATTTGATAATGTAAAATTTTATTTTTTCGCGATTTTATGCGTTCTTCTTAACTATTATACTTATGTATATTCACTATATGTGCTAGAATGCAATTATCTTCATCGACAAAATACGCAACTTTGTTGATTTAAGTTATTCTAAGTTTAAATTGCTTGAACTAATCGTTATTAGATTATATTAATAAAAAAAGCAATTACTTTTTCAAGCCTTTTTCTCAAATTTTGAAAGTTTCTTCATACAAATTTTTGTCAAATTACAAAAAATTTGAGAAATAGCAATTGCTTTTTGTTTATTAATACGACCCATTATCTCCACTTTGCCAATAAATCTTACGATATGTAGAGATCTATTGAGAAAATAAATATATACTACATACTCTGGCAACCATTTTCTGCACACTTGAGTGCAAACCCAAATTTTGGTCTGCACACTCGCCTATCCACGATACGTCGCGACGGTCTGTACAACTTTGACACCCTACGGGACAGTGAGCTTCAGCTGATACCGCGCGTGCTGTTCATCGCTGACATATGTTTTGTGCATCGTCGACAGCACTTTCTTAAGGGCCTTGTGAGAAAAGTGATAGGCCCGTCACATAGCATACGTCAATCCGTCTACGTCGACGTATGTGACTGACAGCTCACGTACTTGACGGAGAGGTCGCCACATAGGAAACGTTGGCGGATATATACAAATCAGCTGTTTGATTAACCTTTAATTACAGAGGTGGTGGAAAAAATTTAACTCTTTAGAATATTTTGTAATTTCTCTTTTAAGTTGCCCTATTGAAAATCAGTTTTCAGTAACTTCACATCTCCTGATAATTCTTGACCATTTTGTTTTATGGAGGAATGTTATACAAATGAGAAAAAACTCGAAAAGCAAATTGCAAAAAAAGTGAAATTCAGGAGTAGCTAAAGGTTAACAATCAAAAGCAATCAGCTGACATAGCGACGGATTGACGTATACCAAAAGTTGACTTTTGGGCAACTTCGGTACGTTGCGGCGACGGATCCGTCGACGTGTGACGACGTACGTTTAAATGCCGACATTTTACTGAGCTGTCAGTCACATACGTCGAAGTAGACGGATTGACGTATGCTATGTGTCGGGGCTATGATGCCTGGCTTTGCGTACGTGTGATCTTGCATCACCTTCTCTCTTATGTACTTTGGCTATCTATTCAAAATAGGTTTGTCTCTTTTACTCCAATCACAAGTGATCAAAAACAATAGCACTCTAGTTAGCAGCATAGTTTATATCTATAAGTTGCGGCGCTCTCAGCTGATCGTTTGGCATGTTGTGCCTGTCACCATGTAGTGCTGTGCAAAAGTTACAAAAAAAAAATTGAAATGAATTTTGAAATCGTTAAATCTTTAAAATTATTGGGTGAATTGAATTTGTAATGCTATATTTGTAGCAATTATAACAAAAAATTAACATATTTTTGAGTTTTAATTGATTTTATTAGGAATTTTGTTTGAACAGCTCGGCAGGTAGTCCGTCTTTTCCAGGAGCTTTATTGTTTTGGACCCGGGGTATAGCTGTCCTCACTTCATCATAGTCGGGTGGTGGAATGTTTTTTCCATCGTCAGGGATTGTGGTATCGGGTTCGACGACTCCCTCGCAATTTATCAATGAGGAGAATTTATCGCTCCATAACATAAGTACACTCTGTACGTCGGTTACCAGGTAGCCATTATTTTATTTCTTATAACAAAATAGCCATATTAAGCATTTTGAGATTAAGAAGGTTCACATTTTATGAGATATCTCCGAAGCCAGTTTAGGTATTGAAATTAATCAAATGGTTTATGGCAGCATTCATAAACACCTTTTGTTTGACACCCATATTGTACTAACACATTTTGGTGCACATATTGGCCGATAACTCCGAAACCGGTCGAGATATCGAAACAGATAATACCTTAAACTTTAAGTTGAGCGTCTATCAATCAATAAAAAAAGTTTCCTTCAATTCCATTCAGCACTTTTTGAGTGATACGGCCACAAACATACGGACAGACAGACAGACAGACAAAAATTCTAAAAATGGTTGATTTGGATTCTACTGGCTTAATAATGCTTCCCCCAATAATTTTTTTCTCGATATCTGCAATGTTAAGACATCGACCTGTTACAATTTTATTATATGTAGAGATTAACAAATTATCTAAGCTTTTACATCATCTACATATATCAACATCTACACTAATATTATAAAGAGGAAAGATTTTGATTGTTAGGGTGTAAAACAACTAGGTAGTTAAAATTTATAGTATTATGATGGCCATTTATGGTCGGTACAGGGGCGCCGAGAAAGTGGCTGCCTAGGGCGCTCTAGACCTTTAATCCGCCACTGCTCTCGGCAGTGGGCGGCATACCCTCCGAGAGTATTTCTGCCATGAAAAAGCTTCTCACAAAAAATGCATTCGCCGTTCGGAGCCGGCATAAAACTGTAGGTCCACCCAATTAGTAGGAAAAACAAAAAGGAGCACACCTCGAATTGGGAGAGAAGCTCGGCCATAAAAGTCGTCAGAGTTATAATAGCGCCATTGTATTATTATTATTATAGTGCTGCTCGAGTGCTTTCCAAAAATGAAAATCAGAAGAAAAATATTCAACGATGAGCATACTTTATTGAGCTTTGAAGGCGTGCGAACGTCACGTTCGGCATGCTGGAATCACCCATACATATATGAAAAGCAAAAAATATAACAAAATTTTTAATTAGTTGGCATATCCTTGACAACAGGATCCAATTTCCACACATTTTGTTGGGTTGGCCTAAGTTCGAGTGGAATCGAACATTAGATACTCAGCTGTATGCTTTCATTGTTTGTTTGCGTTTGATGGAAACACGGTGTACTTTATATAAAGCGAGTGCCGCATAAAGTGGGCGTAGCCACGCACATTTCCAAAATTTGTAGCATTGATCCAACTAAGCATATGAATATTATTCTTTGTGCAAAATTTCATTCCTTTATGACTTCTAATTACAAAGATGTCACGTTACAAATTCCCAAAGGGCATTCCAGAAATATCTTTGTTAAAAAGTAGGCGCGGTCATAAACCGATTTCAATAAATTTTTGCGTGTCTATTAACACAAGTTATAAAAGTGTATAAGCCAAGTTTCGTCATAACATCTCAGTTATTTGTCGAGTTATGGGCTCCGAAATCTCGTAGATTCCTTTGTTTAAAAAGAGACGGTGCCACGCCCATTTTACAAACTTTTTCCATTTTTTCTTTCCGGTCTATTGTGGAACTTATGCCACAAAAGTTCAATGAATTATCTTTATATTTGACAAATATATCGCTAAAATGTTTTTATTCGGCCACTTTATAATACACATATATAAAAGTGGGCGTGGTCGTCAAACCGATTTCGCTAAAATTTTGAACATGTATTACCACAAGTAATAAAAGTGTACACACCAAGTTTCATGATTATATATAAATTATTTGTCGAGTTATGGGCTCAGAAATCTCCTATATTCCTGTTTCTAAAAAGAGGCGGTGCCACGCCCATTTTCCAAACTTTTTGTGTTTTTCGTTTTATGTCCGCAGTTGGACTTCTGCTATAAAATTTCAATGATATATCTTTATATTTGACAGAGATATCGCTTAAAATGTTTTTATTAGGCCCCTTTATAATACACATATATAAAAGTGGGCGTGGTCGTCAACCGATTTTGACAATTTTCCGTCAAAACATTTGTCTAAGTAAGCAAATTACGCATACCAAATTTCATTGATATATCTTCAACGGTTTCTGAGTTATGACATATAAAACTTTCAATGTTTGACCCTTAATAAGTGGGCGTGGCACCGCCCATTTTCCAAAATATCATAAAATTTCTTCATAAGGGCCTGAGCTCAATACGTGGCTGAAATTTCATCGCTCCAGCTATATTAGTGGCTGAGATACCAAATTTCCGATTTTTTCTATATAGGAAAAGTGGGCGTGGTCATGGTCCGATTTCGCCCATTTTCAATACCAACCGTCCCAGTCTCGATACCAACTTGCATTTCAAATTTCATCAAAATATCTCAATTTTTGCGCGAGTTAGAGTGTTTACAGACGGACGTACGGACGGACGGACGGACATGGCTCGATTTCTCTTTTCACCCTGATCATTTTGATATATATAAGTCTATATCTATCTCGACTATTTCATTCTGTTACAATCCACCGTTATGAAATCAAAACTATAATACTCTGTGTACTAGTACAGCTGAGTATAAAAAATTAATAATATGTACCTATACTGCAAAGTCATCTACGGCTGTACACATTCGCAAACAAATAATTATGAACGATTATACTTATGTATGTATGTACAAAAGACTAATCTAGTAAGGTCAATGCAGTATAATTTGCATGTGTTCATTGCTGATGTCGTTTGCATTCCCCCTAAATTCTAACAAATTAAGGGCCGTTTACTCAACCTCTGATTAACGCTAACCACGGTTAAAGTTCGGTTAAACATCATTATCGACTTCATCAAACCATGTATTTAACATATGGTCGATAATGCAGTCCATAGCTTAACCGGACCTTTGTCCTCCGGTTAGCGTTAATCAGAGGTTGAGTAAACGGCCCTAAGTGTAGCCAAATTTCTTGCCAGCTGTTCCTATGACTTAACCTCGATTTGTTAAATCATGTACATTTGTACATACATACATACATATATACATATACATACATATCGTCGTTGAAGATGCATTTTTGCGTAAGAGGTATGTAATTTAATACCTCTTACGCAAAAATGCATCTTCAACGACGATATGTATGAACGTCTATATATTTTCATAACTTTAATAACAGTTAGTTAAACTAATATTTACTAATATTGCACTTTTATCTAATCTTCTCTATGTCTGCGCATGAGCCTAAAAGCATGCTACATTTTTTGCTCTAGCTTTTTTGTGGAGTAAGTTAGAGCAGTAAATTTTGACAACTGTCAACAAAATAAATAAACGGAATCTGGAAAAAAACAAACAAAAAATGAAAAATCTGCGTATTCAAAATGAAAAAGGGAACATTGTGGACATAGAGTGTTGTTGTTTTCTCAATTTTTTGCTGCATTTATGTATGTAAAGTCATATTGAAATGTCCATCAGCCAAATGATTTCATAATTGTTGCCTAAAAAGTGTTTCATGAGATGTTTGCTCTGAGTTGCGCTAACTTGCTCTATTTGTTTTTCGACAGCTGCTCTATTTTGATATAACTTGAGCTGCTCTACTCTATTTTTGGTCTCATTAAACAAACCTATTATTTTGCAAAAAAAATTTTAAACTTTCATTACTACATGAATTGTTCATACATATTTAGACATTTCTTTATAAGACTACATCATAAAAATATGGAAATTCAGTATTCAAAACATTTATTTTTTCGGTGGCTGATCCACTGTGCGGTGTGTGTAAAGAAAAAGAAACTTGTGCCTTAGGCTAAATTAACTATGACTATGTCAAACGAAAAGTTTGGGATATAGTGAGAACCAAAAATGTTGGTCTTATTAACGCACATGACTTCTTTATTTGCGCAAAAACAGTATACATATATAAAATATGTATGTGTATAACATTTGATACTCCGCTTTATACCTTTTTACGAAGCTCTGCAAATAACAAAAATGTGGGCGTAGCTAAGCCCATTAAAAAAAATTTATCTCCCATTAGATTAAGCTTATAAATGTTTTTGTTGGTGCAAAATTTTGTCCCTGTATGATGTCGCGTTACGAATTTCTAAAGAGCCATTTTTAAATATCTTTTTGAAAATTAGGGTGGTTGTAAATCGATTTCGCTAAATTTTTACACATGTATTACCAGAAACGTTGAAAGGGTTAGCACCAAGTTTTGTCGTAATATCTCAGTTATTTGTCAAGTTATGGGCTCCGAAGTCTTATAGATTCCTTTTTCTAAAAAGAGGCGGTGACACGCTCATTTTTTTAAATTTTCATGGTTTTGTTTAACGTCTATAGTGGGACTCATGCCACAAAACTTAAATGAATTATCTTTATATTCCACAAAGATATAACATAAAATATTTTTATAAGACGTCTTTATAATGCCCATACATACATATGTACATATATAAAAGTGCGCGTGGTGGTTAACCGATTTGCACAATTCTTAGAAACTTTCGCATATTTCTTTATAATGAGGACATTGAACGGATGAAATTTCATCAGTCTGAATACCGCGACAAATACATATACGAGTATGTAGCGTTTTCTAATCAGATGTTGCTCTTGGCTTATTTTTGTGGTGGTTTTAACAACCCTTTGCTCTTCAATTTCTCTCTAAAAAATTGGTATCATTTGTACTTCGAAATTCAAAGAAACTCGCTAACTTAGTTAATAACCTAAAAACAACTTCCATTTTTTGTAACGTCCGCAACGCAGTTTAAGTAGCTAAATCAAAAGTATTAAACTAAATTTGTGTCGCCAACATATTTCTATCATCGGCCCTATATAATAAAACGATAGAATTTCTGCCTCAAAAGTTCAAAACATCGTGCAAACGTTACGACCGCACCGCCAGCAAATACCCCTATGCGTTAACCCATTAGTGGTCGAAGCCAACGTACTGTAAATATAAAATATATCATTGGGTGTTCCCAAATTGGCACGGCAACCACTAATGGGTTAAGAGAACTTTTGTATGAATTATAATTTTCTCACAGGGCATGTTGTTATTTTCATATGCTCCGCCAACAATTAAGCAGCAATAACAACAGCATACATTAACTAGCTTCGCAACATTAGCACTTTCTACCAGCACTAACAGTTCGCTAATGTTCGGCAACATTGAATATAAATTCAAACCAGCAACACATACTTCAAACCAGAATCATTGCCTCGGCAATTCATCATCTTTTCCAGAGCTCGGCAATGCTCGTGTCTCTGTCGTTTCTTCTTATTTGATTAGTTGAATGTGTATGCATGCACATATGTTTATGTGCGTGTTTTTATTTTCTCTTTGCCGTTTCCATGTTGCCGAAGCGTCGGGGTGGCAGCGCGCGCCATTGGCAACATGTGAGATAGATTTATTGGAATGTTAGCATGTTAGTTTATTTGTGCTGTGTGAACGTGCAAAATAGACGTGCGCGTTAGCAGAGTAATGGTAGGTAAGCTGGCAGTGAGCAGCAAAGAGTGACAGCTATGGGAAAGGCAACAGGAATAAGCTGCGAAACAACAAAACTGTAAAACAGTTCAATGGCGGCTGCTCTTCGTTTGTTGTGTTTATTTGCTGTGCGACGCGAGTCCAATTTATTACGTCCGGCGTTGTCGTTGCTGCGCGTTAATCGAATGCTCATGCTTTCGCGTTTTATCAACTTTTTAATGCAGTGCTGATAATTTCGAAATTACTTTGTTGATATCTGTTTTATAAATAATTATAAGAAATTAATGAGAACATATGTATGTATGTAGGTATCTTAATACATACTTATGGATGTACATAAGTACATTTTCGGTTCAAACGTTTGTAGGTGTTTTCTTATGTACATATGTACGTAAGTATGTGCACACACAAAAAACAAAACATAATACAGACCAAATAAATCGCGCGAAAAATTCATCGTATGAAAAATTTGCTGTATAAGCGATATTTTAATATCAGATATTCATATACACATGTGTGCGATGGTTGCGACATAAAGAGGCGGAATCGTATTGAAAAAACATACACATGTATGTATGTACATAAAAAGTTATTTTGCTTGACACTCGTATCTATAACAACGACTTGCTTACTGTCACCTAGTCAGCAGAACGCACAGTGTTGCGATCCCATAAACGCTGCAGCCAAAAATAGTTAGCGTTCGTCGATTTCAGAGATATTTGGTGTGGGTTCTCCGTTTAGTGCAGATAAGAAAATCCTGATATTTTATCAAAATCGGTTAACGGCCACGCCCCCTATACTAGTGGGCGGGTGGAAAATAGTGCCCGGATTTTAGTCAAATCTGGTGGGTAGCTTTATATTGTATCAGAAAGCCAAAATATAAAAACCCGACATAAAAGTGCTTAAGGAAAAATGACAAATGGACCCTGATTTCAAAGATTGGTCTTATTTGCCTCTCATTCGGCACAAAAATGCTTACTATTGTAGGTATACCAAATAAACCACTAAATATTCGACAGTTAAATTTTTTATATTTCGATTAAATATTTGTACCAGGTTGCTGAAAATACAAATTTATGTAAAAATTTAGTCCTTGCGTGTATACATATTTATCGTTATTTTATATTCACAAGGTAAAAAATGCCCACTTTTTTGCAATCAATCTGCTTTATTTAACTCATGGGCCTAAGGAATAATGTTAATTTTAAGTTGGGAAGTTTATAATATCAAAAAATAATTATGTAGGTACATATTTTGTATATGCTTCCTAAGTCAAACTAAGAAATTATCCTCCCACCATGTCTTTTATCTAAAATGTCCATTTTTCTTTCACTTTTGGCTCGTAAAGGCTTTAATTAAATTTCTAATTTAAAATTTACAAAATTTGCAATACGTTTAACAGAGTATTTAAATGGTAGATCTTTACAGAATTAGAACCACGCGCCACATACTTCGCCAACCGTAATGGAAGGTATGACTGTAAGCGTAAAAAGTTTAAGTGGCAAACCTCGGCGGACATTCTCACTAGTCTCATTTTAAAGTTTACATTGCTTGTGATAAAATATTAAAAAATTGTCGATCAGTTATGATCAGTATTTTTTTATTTTCTTCCAAAATTTCGACTTGCGTTAAAAACGCGCTAAATTTTTAACCCCGTTTTAAAAGTAACGGTACTCACCAGTTGATCGATAAATCCATTCAAAATAGGGTTACCATATAGTAGAAACTTCAAAGTATGTAAAACACTTATTTGGGAAATTTAAATTTACAAACAAGCTGTAAACTTCAATTGGTTCCTAGTGCCACTTTTTACGAAAAACCCTGGCAAAACTATAATTTTTCGAAATTCTAAGTTTGGGCAAGACCTGCTAAAAGCGCGCAAGCCTAAAACGAAAAATATTGTTGAAAATGCCTGAATGGATGCATTGGCTATCGTTTGGCATTAAATTAAAAAATAAATCTCACCATTAATTTTTGGCCGCTTCGTGACATTGTGGAACGCGCCTTCGCCAGTGACTTATGTTTTGTGCGCTTCAAGTACGTATGTACATTAGGGCGGATAAATTTTTTTTTGTTAAACAGGATTGTAATACCTAAAAAATTTAGTGTCTTTTGGGCTTAAGGTGCAAAATATTAACTAGCATACGATTTTTTGTGGCTGACGAATAGGTACATGCACATAAAATTTTTGGCTGACGAAAAGTAACAAGTTCGGATTTTGGCTGACGAAAGCTATCAATTTCTTTTAAACAACAATAATTTTAATGTAAAAACAGGGGTGGCTTTCCGTAATTCGATATTCGGCTCTCGTCGTTTTGCTTTCTGTATTTCGATAGGAAAACTTTTCTTATAATATTTCAAAAAGTGCATGAAAGGCCTTTATTATCTTTCAAAAGTTGTGTTCTCACTTGTAAACCAATAAGAAATGATTTAAACCCACAAAAATATTAAAATTTTGAAGTTATATTTTTCTGCGGTTGACATATTCGATAAGGCAAAACGATAGCTAATAGAGCTCCAGATTTTTTTTGAACATTTTCGAGTAGCCCGAACAAATGTTGTTCAAATGCTCAAACAGTCGTTTGTTTGTTTATTACCCGTATGTTTGTACGGGCATTTGAACAATTCGGGCATTTTGAAGTTTGTTTTTTTCTTTTGTTTATTATTTTTTTTCTTCTTCATATGTAGTTGTTTTTATTTTTGTTTTTTCGATACACATTTTTTTTTGTTTGTAAGCTCGAATCAAGGTTTATCCAAATAGAGGTTATATTACTTCCGTTTTCATGTGTTTCTTGTTTCTTTATATATGTCAAATCACATAGAAAAATTTTTTCCAATCCGTTTTGTTTGACATTCTACAAGAACCTTCTTCGCCATGATTGGCGGAATACCATTTAGTATACATACACAATTCCAATCAGCTTATCTACTGCGATATCCTTCTTTAGATAATTCTTGGCTCGAATGCTCGAATGTTTGTACGGGCATTTGAACAACAAACGGGCTTCAAACAAAAACGATCAATTCGAATTGTTTGATACCCGGGTATCTAGAGCCCTAATAGCTAAGGTGGTATCGAATTGTTTCTGACGATATTTGTGTTTACGGAAAGCAAAAACGATGCTTAGATATCGAATTTCGAATTTACCTACATATCGTCCCTGCGAATAAAAACACAGTTAGATACATATGTGAATTTTTAGGAAATTTTTTTATTGCATTTTTTACTAGCCCTATTCATTGCCCACATTTCTGCCCTTGCAGTTTTTTCATATTTCAAATCGTCGTACCATACGAAAACTAACATATTTAAAATTTCTGGCGAAAGCTATCAATAAAAAAATTCTGTACGAAAAGTAGAACATTTGACTTTTGGCCGACGAAAAGTAATAAAATCGACTTTTGGCTGACGAAAAGTATCAGTAATTATATACTGTTTTTACATTAAAATTGTTGTTGTTTAAACGAAATTGATAGTTTTCGTCAGCCAAAAGTGGATTTTATTACTTTTCGTCAGCCAAAACTCGGTTTTATTACTTTTCGTCGGCCACAAAAAATCTGATGTTAGTTTTCGTATGGTACCTACGACGAAATGTTCTGAGAAAAAGGTATGCGCTTACAGGCATACAGGCAAAATGGCAACTGTCAGTTAATTAGTTCCATACTCAACTTTTCCACATACAAACTAGTACAAGCGGTGTATTGTGTACAGATTGCATACGTTTTTACAAAAAAAAAAAAAAAAAAATTGGTGCATTAAAAAGGCGCAAAGCTTCATCACGTCGCAATGGGTAAAAAAAGAGGTTTATTTTTTTCACAAATCAATAACAATGATATAGTACCTACCATCCTTTCTGAATTAAAAGTTTGCTAAATTTTGCCAATGGACTCCAGGAATCAGTTTTTTTTGCTCTCCTGCAAAGTTACTAAAAAATACATACAGAGCTGTTTTTTTATTCGCAGGGACATACATACATATGTATTTCGTATCGCTAATATTAATTTCTTTGTTATTGTTAGCAAGTAAGACTGCCAGTGTTTCTAGTGTCATTGAAAAATATACATAACTATGTACATACATACATTGTACATACATAAAAGCAAAAATTACACAGATAATGAACATGATAATACCAAAAAAAATTAAATCAGTTTGGTGATGATTCTGAGAGATCCAAAGTCTTGACACTCCACCAAGCAAACAATATCACACTCAAAATAATTAAATGCGTTTTAAATATATACATGTGGACATACATATGTATGTGCGTAGGTATATATTTTTACATGTAGCAACAATACATATATGTACATGTCTGTACATACATATGTATATTAAACGGACGTCGTTGCTGTCGCCGTCAACTTTATCAGTTAAATGGCATTGAACTTTTCATCCCAGCGCCACCTCGTCGACACGTCAGTCTCTCAGCATCCTACTTTAAGAGCAGAGTCGGAATTCGCAAGTTGTTTGCGGCCAAAAATATATACAAACAAAAAAAAACAACGGTATCAACAGCTTTTCAGCATTACTGATAGCAGAGAACAAGGCTTTTGTGATACTCTGTATCCCTACAATTCTGCTAAACCAAATACTGTGCAATTATTGTACTCGAGACAACATACAAAATCTACGATACGACTTATCAGCTAAAACGAATGCAGATTATTATTAAAAAAGTAGCAGCTTCAAAGCGTATATTTTCGTTTATGGGTAGAAAAAAGAAAAACACACGTCATCCGCACCATAATTTCGACTTGTTATATTTGCCTCATAGTTTTTCGCCTACGTTCCTTTGGCATTTCGTCCTCCATCATATACAAATCGCTATCATTTTGTCCTTGGTTTTATTGCAACAACTAATTTTGCTCTTCTATCGCTTCAACGTATTCAACAAAAAACATTTAGCTTTACCCATGGTGACCATTCTACTCAGTGCGAATTGGAGCCGTCGAAAAGTGCAACTGTCGTATTTGAAATAGCGAAGATATATGACGTTGATTTTCAAGTAAGAACAATAAATACCCATTAAAGTTTTTTCGGTCCGAAGAAAATTCTCTCGAAGAAAAAAAAAACAAATATATATGGACAATGTACATACTTATATATGTACATATATGTACCTTAAGTGTATCTACTTGTACATTCATGGAAAGTTTACGCTCGTGTCTGTAAATATAAATATATGTGCATATTTGTAAATTAAAGAGTTGTAGCTTAAGCTTGAATAAGCAAAAAAAAAAAAAGAAATTGTGATATATTATTAAGCGTGAAAAAAATAAAAGTATCCAAAAGATTTTTGATATAAATATAGTGCTATTAAAGTAAAATTTAAGTGTATTATTCTAAAACTACAAACGTCATTATCACTTTAATATACACATTTTAAAACTAATGATCGAGGAGAGTAAACACAAAAATATGTGTACATCGGACTCGTATTAACCAAAGGTAAGTCAAAATTAAAAGATTTTTTTGTAATAAAAAGTATGATTCAAATTAGGAATATTGGATGAATGCTTTTTTTTGATTTAATCGGGAAATCCCCCCTCCCCCCTTTGCTTTGTACACGCAGAAAAATATCGCATCAGAAAAATAACTACGAAAGTATTCAGGTTTACTATTCGTATATGGAAATGAGAGGTCCACCGCGAACGAAATGTAAAATGTATGCAAAACAAAGTTTTTAGCTTTTATTAAATAAGAGGAGATATCGAATTGTCATTATCTTAAACAAATTTAGATTTTTCAAAGTTAGAGCTATAATAAAAAGTGATTGACAATTTCAGCACAGCCCTTTCTTACTATTTCTAACTTTTCAATGAAAATTCATCCTAATGATTATTTCTTGACAGAGATGTTCCGTTCAAAGTAATAGCAAATTTATTTTGATAATAAGGGTCTTCATCTAAAGTGATAAACTACTGGTAAACGGGGTAAAGTGATAAAAAAAATTTTCCTACAAAACTATTGTTGAAAACTATTGAAGCATACTTTTAGGCATTATTTGGAATAAAATTTTATGAAAAATTAACAGAAAAAATTATTCAAATGCGTATAAAATCCTCAAATATGCATATATTTTCTTCATTTAAAAACTGTATAATAGTTCTTTTAACTCTCTTTAAGACGATATAAAGATGATCTAATTCATTTAATACGATATATGAGTTATTGGGCTTGAAAAAAATGCCTATGGTGAAATTTCAATTTTGGTTGCACAAAAGCGCAATAACTGATGCAGATACGTGGAAATCGTATATGAGAAAATTTTTCACCTATTAATTTTGAATGAAAGTGTTTATGTTGCTTTTTCACGCAGAATGACTATTTTCGGAGTTATAAGGAAATAAATGTGCAAAACCATATATCTGAACAATCAGTTGTATGGGAGCTATATGTTATAGTGACCCGATCTTGACAATTTTCAGGGAACAGATTAAGGTCAATACAAGTAGAAATTCTCCTAAGTTTCATGTCCTTAGCTGTTTGAATAGCGAAGCTATACCCCAAAATGTCCACATCTGAAAAATCGGTTGTATGACAGCTATATGTTATAGTCACCCGATTTCAATTATTTTCAGAAATAGTTAAGGTAATACTAAAATATTGTCACGTGCAAAGTTTTGGCAATCTATCTCATAAACTGACTGAATTATTAACAAAAAAGTCAAAATTGATGGTAATTTTTAAATACCGTTATCTCGAAAACCGGAGCCAATTTGGGAAAACTAAAGACGGCATTGAATTTAGAATGCCCCAATTAAGTTAGAGCAACTTCAAAATTTGTATGCGCGTAAAGGGTTCCAAGCCTGAGTAAAGTTTATAGACGGAAAAAAAAATTACCTTCAGAGCTCTGAAACTTCTTTCCTAAATATCTCGAAAACAAGAGCTAACTTTGACTTTCTGTAAATGCCATCGTATTCTACAGCCAAAAATCAAGTTGACGTGTTTCGGCGTTTCTCTGTGATATTTCAAAAGTTAAAAATTTACCTACAGTGTAATTGAGATATTATGAAGAAACTTTGTCTATAAACTTCCACCACCTGTAGTAATACATGTTTAAAAATTTAGCGAAATCGGTTTATGACCACGCCTACTTTTTAACGGAGATATTTCTGGAACACCATTTGGGAATTTGTAACGTGACATCTTTGTAACTAGAAGTCATAAAGGAATGCAATTTTGCACTAGCAATAATATTTATATGCTAAGGATGATTGATAAAAATTTCGGAAATGGGCGTGACTACGCCCAATTTATGCGGCACTCGCTTTATATAAAATGCACCGTGTTTTCATCAAACGCAGACAAGGCTTCCTTACTTATTACAGCTATTTTTCGAAGTCCTAACAATCCAAAGTATCCCAATGTGTAATAAAATGTCACATGACGTATTAGGCTTAGTTTTTTGTTTTAAATTCAGTGTAGTTTAGTAAAAAATCAGATAGAGCTTAATGAAATTACAAAAAAAAAATGCTTTCATAAGAAATATTGCTTATAGAGCTTTTTGCAGAGTAATGAACATATCAGTTTTTTTAATGTGAAGTTTATGTTGTACCATATTATTGCATTATTTTGATTATACCGCCTGGTAGAATGCTTGATTTACATATGTATTTACTAAAGACCCTTGAGTCGATTTCCGATATAGATCGCATCAAATTGAAGACTTACAAAATGTTTTAAGCTCTTAAGCAGATTATTCGGTATGAACTCTGAGTGTATTTCTGCTATGAGAAGGTACACGGCCATGGCAGATTTCTTTCCAGCAATTTGTAGGAAAAAATTGAGGATAAATAACTACAATTATAAGTTTTGAATACAAGATTTGTGATAATTAAGCAACAACCTTATTTTGAAAAAGTTATAATAATAATATAATACAATGGCGCTATTATCTCTGGCGAGTTTAATCATCGCCACGCCACGCCCGGCGAAAAATCTTCCAGCGATTGATACTGTTTAAGCTAAAATACCGTGAAACATACACGTATTGGTGTTAGTGTGAAAATATGTACCCTGCAGCGAAATCAACTAGTTGTAAACTAATTGACAACTAGTTGGCCATACAGCTCAACTAGTCAGCCATCTATCTTTTTTCCATATTAGCAACTGGTATTTTTAACACGGTGATGACCTAGGAAATGGCAATTGTCAGTATCCACACCAGAGTCATACCACTTGACTGACTAGTCAGTATACACACCAGCATCATACCACTTGACTGACTAGTCAGTATACACACCAGCATCATACCAATTTGCTGACTAGTCAGTATAGATATCAGAACTATACCAGTTGACTGACTAGTTTTACATGCTACTCCAATGAAAATAAAAATTGCAAAATTAAGTTTCCAATACATTTATTTAGTTATTAGAATATGATATTTAAATTAAAGAATTCAGGCACATTAGATTGTGATCTTGCATATTAAATATTTAGGTAAATTAACATTAACATTGTGAATAAGTAACACGTTGACCATTCTAAGCTTGACATTTATATTGATGATTTTCTGACTTTATACAAACATATCATGTACTTTTTTCTATGGCTGAAGTAGTATATACAGGGCTATATTAACATCTCAAACTATGTTATATTTGTGGCATTCACCTGATTTAATGATCTAACAATTTGCAACCAACTAAATCTACAAGGGGCCTACTACGCAGGGTTCGAATACTACAACAACAATAAAGAAGTTCTTTACTTTTACTGCATACGTGTTCATTGCAACCTCCAGAAACCCCGGATACATTCGTTTTTAATTTAAAACCCTTTTTTTGGCAAAACTTCTTGTTTCATAACTAATCTCAATTTGTCCCCTATGAATCTAGTTGGGCAACTCCCATAATTTATCTAGTCAGTTAACTGGTAGGTTGGCTGACTAGTTTGGACTTTCGCTGCAGGGTATGTACGTAAGAACCCAGCAGTTTAGCCCACCAGTGAAACACTATCGAATTCGCTAATCTTAAAGAGTGGGGTGCGGTGCATAGCCAGAATGAACAGCGTTTTTTTCAATATGATTTTGCTTTAACAGCACTGTCGAATGATTGGTGCAAAGGGCCTAGCTAAATATGATTAAATTGGTGTGAGTGGTAAACATCGCATTAACATTCGTCAGTCTATTATCTGACTAACAACAACGTGTGAAATGGTTAGCATGTGTTCGCTGCTTGACACCATCATAACACCTGGGAATTGATAGCAGTAATAAAACAAATTTCAGCAACACGGCAAATGGACTGGCAAAATGCAACAATATTTAGAGTAACGTACCACCAGCTTCTTATTCAATAAATAGCTGCAGTCTTGAGGAAGTAAACCATTTTTTAGACTTAAGCATAGTACTGAGTTCGAGTTTCACGTGAAACTGCTGTCAAAATCCATACAAAAAAAAATGGTTGTGAAACATTTGTAAAATTTCACAGATATTTCACGCCAAAGTTGTACTGAGTTCCTACCGTGAAAATGTTGCGCAACATGCTAGCAACATCATGCCAGCAACATTTTTTCACGCCAAATTAAATGTACAATGCCATTTATTTTCGAGTGAAAAGTGACATTTGTTGAAATTTGAATTTATATTTTGTATAAAAATTTTTTATTGGCCAAAATTTGAAAGTTGGTTCATGGATACCTGTGAACCACCGGTTCGGTTCAAAATGATTCAAAATCATTTGTAATATTTGTTTGTACTTAAAACGATTGCGCAAGCCAAGCATATAAATATTCTTGTTAGTGCAAGATTTCATCCCATTATGACTTTTAATTCCAAATATGTCGAGTTAAAAATTTCCAAAAGGCGTTTTAGAAATATTTTATTAAAAAAGTAGGTGTGGTTTAAAACTTTTTATGTTTTTTGCTTTATGCCTATTGTGGAACTCATGCCACAAACTTTCAATTAATTATCTTATAGGGAAAGTGGGCGAGGTTACCATCCCATTTCGCCCATTTTCAATACCAATATTCTCCGTGCCCATAGGATCCTGTATACCAAATTTGATCAAAATGTTTAAGTTTTTGCGCAAGTTAGAGTGCGTACGGACAGATGGACGGACATAGCTCAATCGATTTCTTTTTCGGTGCAGTGAAATAACGCCCGCGGGCGTTGTTTCCTTTGTGAAAAAGAAATAACGCCCGCAAATAAAATGCAATTAAAGCCCGATTTGTCGTCAAATTGTTGAAAATTGTTGTCGTCAATTGTTGTTTAGATTGTGTTCTGAAAGTGCCAATATGTATGTATGTACAATCAAATTCGTAGACATCCATACAGACCTTGAAAATTCGTCGCCTGGGAAAACGAATGTCGTATGTAGCAAAACATAGTTTCGAGAAAATCGACTTTGAAGTTTAAATTGGATATTCTCAAAAACTGTACAACAGATTTTTCTGTTATTTGGACGAGCTGTAGAGAGTATTATATATTTTGACTTGCAAAAGTAGGATATCTTTAAAATTATGGAAGATAAACGACTTTTTATTCAGTATGCTTTTGTCGTATGTGACGTCTGAGCAGCAATACCTCTTTATAATAGCACATACGACAAAAATTCTTCTATTTTTTCAAACCCGAATGGTTATGAGGCTCACATTTTTTAAGATATCGACTTGAAATTTGGCAGTTGCATATATTTTGATGATACTTTGATCATTTGTCGGAATCCACCACATCGGACTAATACAAGATATAGCTCCCATACAACTGATTGTTCAGATATAGCTGTTTTCGGGTATAACTTCTTTATTTGAAGAGAGAAGGATATGAAACTTTGAAGTAGTTGTACCCATATGGACCTAATAAATGCCACTGAAATTTGTTTAGATCGGACCACTATAGCATATAGCTCCCATACAACTGATTGTTCAGATATGGACATTTTGGGATATAACTTCTCCATGTAAAGAGATAAGGGCATGAAACTTTGAAGTATTGTACCCACATGGACCTAATAAATGTCACCGAAATTTGTCAAGATCGGACCACTATAACATATAGCTCCCATACAACTGATTGTTCAGATATGGACATTTGGGATATAACTTCTCCATGTAAGGAGATAAGGGCATGAAACTTAGGGGTATTTGTACCCATATGGACCAAGTAAATGTCACCAAAATTTGTCAAGATCGGACCACTATAACATATAGCTCCCATACTACAATAAGATATGTCAGTGAAAATCATTCAGATCGGATCTCTATAACCTATAGCTCCGATACAATATTTTGGTTTATTCTCAGTAGCTCAGCGGCACATACGACATATGTTTAAAATAAACAAAAACGAATTTATATGGAAAGCATACCCAAATGGTAGTAATTTTGTAACATACGACAAATGCATACTAAATAACTCAAAAACTAAAAGAGATAGAAAAAAATGGATTGGAAAAATTAAAAGATTAGGTCCGATTTAGTTAATCTGCATCAAAAACTAGAAATCGTCGATTTTCACATACGACATTCGTTTTCTCAGGCGACGATTACTAATAAATCGCACGTTTTATGCAATAGGGATTTAACTCAAAAAAATTTTTTTTTGGGAAAACGCAAACAAACTTTTATAATTTCAAATAGTTTCCTTCTACAGCTAACTACAAAATCACTTTTATTTCCGCCATTTTTATCTTTTTGAGTATTTGATAAGACTAGACTTAAAGGCATGACCCAGTTATTGAAATATATGGCAAAATCCCAGAAATCGAAAATTTCGAGTTAAATCCCTATTGCATAAAACGAGCGAAATGATTATAGAAATTTAAGGAAGCTTTGCTTATTTTGATTGAGTATTTGAATACCGTGGCCGCTGTGGTGCAGTGGGTAGAGTGCTCGCCTGCTATGCCAGAGGTCTCGGGTTCAAACCACGGTCCGACCAAAACACCAAAACAATTTTTCTAATTAGTAAAAATCCAATTATTGGGTTTTTTAAGAGCAGCGGTCACCTCTCGGCAGTGGGCGGCATACCCTCCGAGAGTATTTCTGCCATGAAAAAAGCTTCTCACAAAAAATGCATTCGCCGTTCGGAGCCGGCATAAAACTGTAGGTCCACCCAATTGGTAGGAAAAACAAAAAGGAGCACACCTCGAATTGGGAGAGAAGCTCGGCCATAAAACTCGTCAGAGTTATAATAGCGCCATTGTATTATTATTATATTTGAATACCTAGAAGGGAATTTAAAGAAATTGAAAGAACAGAAAAATTAGATTTAAAAATCGCGCGATTTTTCATTCCAATTTTTCCCCTGTGGCGCTTTTTGTAATAATAATACACCATATTTAAAAAAAAACCTTCCGAAAGAGAAGTAAAGCCTATGCCCAAAACGAAATAACGCCCATGGGGATTATTTCTTTTTGAAAAAGGAAATAACGCCCGCAGGCGTTGTTTCCACGGGCGTTATTTCACTGCACCTTCTTTTTCACCCTGATGAGTTTGATATACATAAGTTCATATGTATCTCGATTATTTCATGTTGTTACAATCCACCGTTTTGAAATCAAAATTATAATACTCTGTGTAAATATCATACTCAAATGTCTCGGGTTCAAACCCCAGTCCGAGCAAACACCAAACAAATTTGTTTCTAATTAGTAAAAATCCAATTATTGGGTTCTTTAAGAGCAGCGGTCACCTCTCGGCAGTGGGCGACATACCCTCCGAGAGTATTTCTGCCATGAAAAAGCTTCTCACAAAAAATGCATTCGCCGTTCGGAGCCGGCATAAAACTGTAGGGCCACCCAATTGGTAGGAAAAACAAAAAGGCGCACACCTCAAATTGGGAGAGAAGCTCGGCCATAAAACTCGTCAGAGTTATAATAGCGCCATTGTATTATTATTATTATTATTACATACAAGTACATATTATTTATGTATGTATGTTTACACAATCTACAATTGCAGCCAAAATTTAACTGAAAAGCTTTTATTCTCTGAAAAAATAAAACTCAGAAAATATCTTTTAGTTTCTCATCGAAAAATAAAACTAAAAAAATAAATTTTAAATTCTGAGGGAAACATAAAACTTAAAAATTAACTTTTATTTTCTGATCAAAAAGTAAAACTAAAAAAATAACTTTTCTTTTCTGAGGGAAGAATAAAACTCAGAAAATAACTTTAATTTTTTGGTCGAAAAATAAAGCTCAAAAACAACTTTTAGGTTTTAAGCGAAATATATGTAAAACTCAAAAAATAACTTCTATTTTCTGAGCAGAAAATAAAGATCAGAAAATAGTGATTAAATAGCTACAGCTCGTTCAAATAACAGAAAAATCTGCTGTATAGTTTCGGCGAATTTCCAATTTAAACTTTAAAGTCAATTTCCTCGAAACTATGTTTTGTAACATACGACTTTCGTTTTCTCAGGAAGCGAGTTTCCCAGTACCTGCCTTGTTCTATGCTTGGACTACCTGAATGACTAGCTGGATGAGTGCGTTCATAAATTCTATGAATAAATTTCCATTCTCAAATAGTTTTGCTACTTTTTTATTTTCTACTTTGCATTTCGTACCGGCACAGCATCAGAATTCACTCATTGGCAAACTCGGCCTCCCTTTTGCTTACACCCTGCAAAAATCATTGGATTATACATATATGCCCTTTTATCTTAGTGGAAAATACGAACTAACTGTGTAACCTAAATCAAACGCAAGTCGTCAATTTAACGCACGCACGCAAATTTTTCATATGCCTTGAACCGAAATTGACTTGCGTGCGTGTTCAGATAAAGAAATAGAAAAATACAGAAAATCAGAGAAAATCTTGTTATTTTGTGGAATATGTACCTAACAGACACGATATCAAAAGCAAGTGTCAATTTTTTTGCAAACAATCACCCACAATGCTTAATTTCAACTGTCACGCAAAACAAAAATTGGGCGTCGAATTTGCTTTTTACGCACGCCGTTCAATTTCGGTTACTCCCATACAAGTTGTATGGGCATGAGAAATTTTTGACAGTAAATTGACGGCGTGCGTTTGATTTAGGTTACACAGTAAAAAGTTTTGTCGGCATGTTTTTGCGCTTCGAATTTTCGCGTCTTTTGTTTGTACGATAGTTCGTTTTTGCGCTAGCAAATAATATAAGTCATTTTTGCACTGGGGTGTACATATGTACATATACGCCTACATACTATACATATGTATAAACACAGTTGTCAAAAGATCCATTAAAAGCAGCAAAACGGAAAACCTAAACTGAAAATCCAAATTTCCATAGTAAAATATTCCTTATATAGAGGCATTTGGAATGTGGGGAATGGAGCTGACGAGTGTTAGGAAGGATACTTTGACTATGTGACTGACACTTTCTTTGCATATCATTTGCACTTGCTGCATAGAATAGCAAACACTGCTGATATAACATGCATGCCGCTCCACTAACCCTATCTGTCACAACACAGTCTTTTCGACAGGAATATCACAGACTTTATAATGGATTTCAATTTAAAATTTCCATGCTACGCATCGTTATATTGTTACGAGCAGTGTTGCCACAGCCAAATTTAAAAAATTACCAAATTAAATTTTTTTTATACGTAATAAAATTTACATCTCTGACTGTAAGTTTTCAGTTTAGTACACAAATATAGCATATTATATAGCAAACTCTTTACTTAACTACACTTCAAAAATAAAAGTTACACAAGCTAGAAAGCTATGGTTATAAATACCTAATAGTAATAAAACAAAAACACCTACCAGCATACAGGTTACAAACGTCGAAATCGTCGGCCAAGTCAATGATACTGGATGGTAGATTGTAAAAAGGAAAAAAAAAAAAAGAAAAATTAATCCATGAAAAAATGCAAGACGGCGGTTACCTAACGGCTATGCCATTAGCTTACAAACCGAAAAATCCGAGGTTCGAATTGCGGCGGACGCCCAAATAAACAGAAGTCTGATGAAGAAAATTTTTAATTCCCAATTCCGGAATTGCAAAAAGTAATTGAATGAATTCTTTAACAACTCTAATATAAGATATTAATTATTCACTATATAGTATCGCCGGTGCTCGAAATTCGACCATGCAATTTATTTATTCAACTTTGTATTGGTACAAAAATTTTTCCTTTTCGCGGAGATAAGCAACACTTTCCAATTTTACCGCAACACTGATTTGCCCTTTTGATCACGGTCCGACGCGAAATCATGGTCAAAATCAAGGCAGATCTAGGAAGGTAGGCCCGGTGGCGAATTCAGAAATTTCCAATGTATTTTGTTATTGTAATTGGTAGAGTGTAATGTCAAACTGATATTTCGCCGTGGTTAAAATCTGAATTCCCTTGGGGCTCGTCCATTCCTATTGGCCATGATGTGAATTCGCTTTGATTTTGATATTACACTCTACCTTTGTAAATAAAAAAAGAAGTTTTTCAATTCGCCGCCGAGCCTACCTGTTAGATATGCCTTGGTCAAAATTAAAATTACTCAGTGTGCTCTCCCGCACTCTCTCTCATTTTTCGCTTTAATGGAAAAGCAATAAGAGATATTTGGCCGCATTGATTTTGATCTGAGTGTAAACTGGGCCAATGCATGATTCAACCATAAAGGTTTACGCATGACGACATACCTTCATACATAGTGGGGCGATAAGTGTCATGCAAAGAGGAATGTAGAAGAATTTGACAGATACGGCCCCTATGGAAATGCTAGGGTGCGTGTGTGTGTGGCATATGTCAACAAAAAAAAAAATGCTTGTGTTCGTGTGTTTATGAAGATTGAAGAAGAAGTCAGCTGATCTTATGCATTCTCCTTTATTGTTCCTCCATGGGCCAATGCATATAAAATAGAGAGAGCGCTTTTAAATTAGAGCGACTCTTCAACTGTGTTTACGATATTTGAAAGCACGTTTACGATATCTATTTCTCTTAACTAAAAATTTTATTTATTAATTATAAACAAATTAAATGATTTATAGAAAAAATTATATGCCTACGCACTGCTCCTGACTCATACGAACACATCCATATGAATTTTATGTAGATATGAGTATGTTAAATGTGCTAAACAGCCTGGCAATTGTTTGTATGGAAAAAATGTTAGCCTATTAATATATACATAGATACTTTACCGATCCTTCGCATTGCGATGTGTATTAGCCCAAGGTATGGAAAAGGAAACAAAAATAACCAAAATTGGCTTTAGAGAAACAAAATTACCAATTTTGGTTAAAAATAACCAAAGTTGCATCGCTGGTTACGAGTTGTAGGTTTACATTCTTTCGCCTTGTTGACTTCACGCTTAAAAGGCCATTTATCGAGTAACGTGTCTAACATGAAAGTAAGCACTCCTGTTATGCTTAACAGGCTAAAAACTACATAAGAATCTTTCATTAATTTTTTAACGAACTCTGCCCAGGAGTTCTGATGGCGTCAAGCAACTAACTGGCCATGGCTCGGCTAGCGCATGTAATTAAATTGACCGAAATTTTCTAGTAGGTACTCAAGGAGCACAAATTTTAAAAAATTGGAACACAAAAAATATTTTTATACATCCGTGAATGTATGTATGTTTGTATTTATCATAAATGAGGAACAATCAACATCGATTAACAACAAGTAACGAAGCCTAAGTTCGAGTGGAATCGAACATTAGCTGTATGCTTTCATTGTTTGTTTTCTTTGATGGAATCACGGTGTATTTTATATAAAGCGAGTGCCGCATAAAGTGGGCGTAGCCACGCCTATTTTCAAACTTTTTATTAATCACCAAACTAAGCGCAAAATTATTATTGTTAGTGCAAAATTTCATCCCTTTATTACTTCTAATTACAAACATATCACGTTACAAATTCCCAAAGGGTGTTCCAGAAATATCTTTGTTAAAAAGTAGGCGTGGTCATAAACCGATTTCGCTAAATTTTTGAGCGTGTGTTAACATAGGTGGTAAAAGTTTATACACAAAGTTTCGTCATAATGTCTCAGTTATTTGTCGAGTTATGTGCTCTGAAATCTCGTAAATTTCTCTTGTCTAAATTGGGGCGGGGCCACTCCCATTTTCCAAAATTTGTTTGTTTATTGTCTTCGGGCGCATGCCGCACAATTTCAATGAATTATCTTAATATTTGGCAAAAATATCGCTTAAAATCTTTTTAATTGGGCCCCTTTATAGTTCCCATATATAAAACTGGGCGTGGTCGCTAACCGATTTTGGAAATTTTTCGTCCAAATATTTGTCTAAGTAAGTACATCACGCCTACTAAATTTCATTGATATATCTTCAACGGTTTCTGAGTTATGACAAAATTTCACCATAGTTCGTCATGAGGGCCTGAGCTCAATACGTGGGTAAAATTTTATCACTCTAGCTAATTAATTGAATTTTTTTTGTTTTTGTTTTTTAAAATGATAATTGTAATACGAAAAGCGGGAAGTAGGTATAAAAGTATTACAAAAGTTCTATACTTATAATGTTGAATGTTCCACTATATGATGGCGTTGGATTGAATTTCTGGTTAGAATCCGGAGTAAAATACAAATAGACAACTCTATAAGTAGAGCAAGCAATGAAGGTTCCCGAATGGGATTATTTATTCAAAAATTCTTGGCAATAAACAAAAATTATTTTATGAAATGTGACATCTCCTTGTTAATTGAGTGTGTGTGAAATGCAAAAATTTATTGTTAAATTGTAAATATAATCTACTTCAGTGATCTCCACCAAGCCCTTATGGAAGCGCGGGCACCGTTACTTTGAAATAAAAATCATGGCCGACAATAAGAGCAAAAAAATTGCGACCGCCCACTTCCTCCATTATTAAAAGTACACCCGAAAAATTTTGAAAATTTATAAATTGATATTTTTTTTATGGTGCTGGTGTTGTGCGTTTTTATATTTTTCATTATTAGCGCACGCTTTAATAGTTAAAGTTTAATTTATACATAGGTACTATAAATTTTATAGTATAAGTTTTATAGCTAAAACAGCGCCATCTGATTGAATTAATCTCATTAGCAAATATATTGCGTATTTTTAGGCACAAAGAAATAACTCATATGCATACAGGTGAAGCTAATAAAAATGTGTTACAAAAATCTACATAAGTACATACATATCACACTATTGAATTCCGTATAAAATCTTAATTTACAACAATTTGTCTCAGTGTGTAGGCGGCGACTCGCTGTAGCCCGCTTCTGCAGAAAATAAAAAAGAACAAGTAAGGAAGCCTAAGTTCGAGTGGAATCGAACATTAGATACTCAGCTGTATGCTTTCATTGTTTGTTTGCGTTTGATGGAAACACGGTGTACTTTATATAAAGCGAGTGCTGCATAAAGTGGGCGTAGCCACGCCCATTTTCTAAATTTTTATCAGTCATCCAACTAAGCTTATGAATATTATTCTTTGTGCAAAATTTCATCCCTTTAAGAGTTACAAAGATGTCACGTTACAAATTCTCAAAGGGTGTTCCAGAAATATCTTTGTTAAAAAGTAGGCGTGGTCATAAACCGATTTCAATAAATTTTTGCGTGTCTATTAACACAAGTTATAAAAGTGTACAAACCAAGTTTCGTCATAATATCTCAATTATTTGTCGAGTTATGGGCTCCGAAATCTCGTTGATTCCTTTGTCTGAAAAGAGGCGGTGCCACGCCCATTTTCCGAAATTTTTCTATTTTTTGTTTCCGATCTATTGCAGAACTCATGCCACAAAATTTCAATGAATTATCTTTATATTTGACAAAGATATCGCTTAAAATGTTTTTATTAGGCCACTTTATAATACCCATATATAAAAGTGGGCGTGGTCGTCAACCGATTTCGTTAAAATTTTGAACATGTATTACTACAAGTAGTGAAAGTGTATACACCAAGTTTCGTCATAATATATCGATTATTTTTCGAGTTATGGGCTCAGAAATCCCGTATATTCCTGCTTCTAAAACGAGGCGGTGCCACGCCCATTTTCCAAAATTTTTATATTTTTTGTTTTATGTCCATAGTTGGACACCTTCCATAAAATTTCAATGATATATCTTTATATTTGACAGAGATATCGCTTAAAATGTTTTATTAGGCCCCTTTATAGTTCCCATATATAAAGGTGGGCGCGGTCGTCAACCGATTTTGGCAATTTTCCGTCCAAAGATTTGCCTAAGTAAGTATATCACGCCTACCAAATTTCATCGATATATCTTCAACGGTGTCTGAGTTATGACTCATAAAACTTCCAATGTTTGCCCCTTAATAAGTGGGCGTGGCACCGCCCATTTTCCAAAATTTCATCATATTTCTTCATAAGAGCCTGAGCTCAATACGTGTGTGAAATTTTATCACTCTAGCTCTATTAGTGACTGAGATACAAAATTTCCGATTTTTACTATATAGGGGAGGTGGGCGTGGTCATGGTCCGATTTCGCCCATTTTCAATACCATCCGTTCCTGTCTTGATACCAACTTACATTTCAAATTTCATCAAAATATCTCAATTTTTGCGCGAGTTATCGTGCGCACAGACGGACAGACGGACAGACGGACGGACATGGCTCAATCGATTTCTCTTTTCACCCTGATCATTTCGATATATATAAGTCTATATCTATCTCGATTATTTCATTCTGTTACAATCCACCGTTAGGAAATCAAAACTATAATACTCTGTGTACTAGTACAGCTGAGTATAAAAATGGAAGCCAAAAATAGCGTGTACACGAACCCCGTTGGAATTGATTGCTTTGAAAATTCAGGTTTCATTAAATACTTTTAAAAGTGTTCAATATAATAAAATAAATTAACACCATAATTTGTCTTCCAGGTCTGATAGTGAAAAAATTGTTTGATACAAAAAAAATTCCAAAATTATTCCTTTATATGTAATTTCACATGAATTAATGGTAATTTTGCGCCGCTGTTCCTAATGGGTATAGCATTAAACTTCGTTTGTCGGCGAGAGGATAGAATGCGCGGTCGCGGTGATTTTCGGCGCGCTTGCCTATGCTTAAGCGCGGCACAAAAACAAAAAGCGCGGAAGCGCTATAGCTGTGAAGACCATTGATCTACTTCATTAATTTTCTGTCTGAAAACAGTATTAATGCCAATTAGGAGTCTATAAATTTTTGATGAAAATCAATTTGAAAAAATAACCTAAATAGAAAGCGAAAACAATTTGAAAAAAGCTCATATTTTATTTGAAATCCATTTAAATAAAAACCGTTACGCCAAGAAATAAAAATTCAATTTAAATTGAACAACAGAAGATTATCTTATCACTCTCTTACATCTATGAAAATATATGATGGAAAGACTCTGTGCACTTGCAAAACTGTTTTTGCTCTCCTGTAAAATTGCGAATTTTCCAAATGTCCAAAAAAAAATTTTTCAATTTTTCTTAATTATAAACTGGCCAATAATTCATATAAAATTCACAAAAAAGCATTTAGGCTTAACTTACAATAGAGCTATATTATATTTGCTATAACAGCCAAAGTAGATGTATGTACATATATACTTAATAAAATTTCTTCATGACATTTTGTTTTATTTACAAAATTTGACATTGTGGAAGGCTCACTGATTTTACGTCCATAGTTTTTAATCGACTTTTATGATTTGTTAAGAAACGCCTTCGAATATAAAAATCAATTTATCCCGAAATCATATTTTTCGACTTAAGCGATTATAGCAAATTGTCACAGATATATATTTCTATCGAATTTCATGAATTCAAACAACAAAACATGTAGTAATTTTACTAACAATTTTCGAATTAAACACAAATCGAAACATTTTTATTGTGAATACTCCAAAATTTGGAGTCAAAAATATCAACATAAATTAATTTGTCTCTGTCACCTGTTGCGCTGGATAATTAACGAACAAACAAGTATGTACATACATACATATGTAAGTACAATAACAATCACGCAAATTGCATTTGCTTATAGAAACTCTACAAAATGCAGATGAAAGCTCTCAAATCCACTTCCACTCATTGCATATGTTCATGTACATACAGCATACCTACATATGTATGTACATTACGGTGATCCAAAATTGTTTGAAGAAAATAAAGTTATCCCGAAATCCGGGGACCAAACCGCATTTCATGCGACTGTACTACGGAAATCTATACCGAAAATTTTGCCTTATTATATTAAAGTTTAGAGGTCGCACAAATGCCTCCTTCTGCTGGACGATAGCGCACTTAAAAAAATTATAGCTATGGCTGCTATGTTTTCTGGTGCTGGATGCTATGTTCTTACTAGAAATCGGGATAGTGGCTGTTTATTACTGTCGCTGCTATATTTTATAATAATAGAAATAGTGGATCACGCTATGGTTTATCATTGGGTTTCCTATGTACATTGCCTCACTTGCTGGATAAAATTGTAGCTACGGCTATTTAGCATTGCAACGACTGCTATGTGGCATTGCAACGACTGCTATGTAGCATTGCCTCACTTGCTGGATAAAGTTGTAGCTACGGCTATTTAGCATTGCAACGACTGCTATGTGGCATTGCAACGACTGCTATGTAGCATTGCCTCACTTGCTAGATACAATTGTAAGTACCAATAAAATAATGGCTAGTGACGATGAATAAAAATGCATTGACTGCAGTTGTATATTGTTTTATTTTCATTTTATTAAATTATAGGCTTTAATTAATAGTTCACATTTTCCTTAATCTACTTATATATCTTATATTTTCCTTAATTTACTCTTATAATATCATATTTAAGGAATTAAAGTGTATTAAATTGTATGTTTTAATGTTTTCGGTGATACGAAAAAAACCATGAAGGTATCAATTTTTGATACCGAATTTTTTGAGGCTGCGGCAACACTGGTCAATTTTCACTTTTAGCAACGCGGTTTGCGTTTCAATAAATTTTATTTTACATTTGCATTTTGCACTTTTTATTACGTACTTACCTTTAAAAACATCAATTAACGACACCAATTCCCACTCAACAAGTTTTTTCTCCACATATTCATTCATTTTGATTTATAAATTCTTTTTCTTTTGTGTTGCACTTGAAATGTCGCACTTCAACTTAAAAATGCAATTTTGACAGCTGATCGAGAGTGAATTGGCATAAAAAAGCCGAAACAGCAGCGAACATAGCCATAAATGCTAAACACATAGCTCTCACAGCTAAGTTACATTGCTGCATCAGCTACCGGCAATGCTATGGGTTTCAGATGTTTATATTAGTGGCTGGTGCTATACAAACGGCACTATATACCATAAATACTTGCTGCCACAGTGATTTATGTTGGCTTAAAAATAAAGCTACTACGGCTATAATTAATACTGATCATGCTATATACATACTAGAAATGGCTTTAATATTTAGCGTATGCAGTAATAACACGGCTGCTATGGTAAATAGCAGAGGAATAGTGATTCTGTTTTTTGAGTGCGGTGGTTATAATCCAATCTTATAAATTCAGGCAGCAACTAGAAATCACATATATATGTACATACATAAATACAAGTGAAGGTAATAAAAGCGTGTTAAAAAATAGCCTTGTTCCGCAATGCTTTTTTCGGTTTTAATTTTTTGGATCACCTTACGCATACAACAATTAAAATGATTTGCACGACTTCTAAATAAAATTTTTATCATTAACAAGTAAGGAAGCCTAAGTTCGAGTGGAATCGATACTCAGCTGTATGCTTTCATTGTTTGTTTGTGTTTGATGGAAACACGGCGTATTTTATATAAAGCGAGTGCCGCATAAAGTGGGTGTAGCCACGCCCATTTTCAACATTTTTATCAGTCATCCAACTAAGCATATGAATATTATTCTTTGTGCAAAATTTCATTCCTTTTTGACTTCACGTTACAAATTCCAAAAGGGTGTTCCAGAAATATCTTTGTTAAAAAGTAGGCGTGGTCATAAATCTATTTCAATAAATTTTTGCGTGTCTATTAAAACAAGTTATAAAAGTGTATAAACCAAGTTTCGTCATAATATCTCAATTATTTGTCGAGTTATAGGCTAAGAAATCTCGTATATTCCTTTGTCTAAAAAGAGGCGGTGCCACGCCCATTTTCCAAAATTTTTATATTTTTTGTTTCCGGTCTATTGTGGAACTCATGCCACAAAATTTCTATGAATTATCTCTATATTTGACAAAGATATCGCTTAAAATGTTTTTATTAGGCCACTTTATAGTTCACATGTATAAAAGTGGGCGTGGTCGTCAAACCGATTTCGCTAAAATTTTGAACATGTATTACTATAAGTAATAGAAGTGTACACACCAAGTTTCGTCATTATATATAAATTATTTGTCGAGTTATGGGCTCAGAAATCTGGTATATTCCTGCTTCTAAAAAGAGGCGGAGCCACGCCCATTTGCCAAAATTTTTGTGTTTTTCGTTTTATGTCCGCAATTGGACTAGTGCTATAAAATTTCAATGATATATCTATATATTTGACAGAGATATCGCTTAAAATGTTTTTATTAGGCCACTTTATAATACACATATATAAAAGTGGGCGTGGCCCTCAACCGATTTTGGAAATTTTTCGTCCAAACATTTGACTAAGTAAGTATATCACGCGTACCGAATTTCATCGATATATCTTCAACGGTTTCTGAGTTGTGACTCATAAAACTTGCAATGTTTGCCCCTTAATAAGTGGGCGTGGCACCGCCCATTTTCCAAAATTTTTGTGTTTTTTGTTTTATGTCCATAGTTGGACTCATGCGACAAAATTTCAATGATAGATATTTATATTTTTATGTTTTTATTAGGCCACTTTATAATACACATATATAAAAGTGGGAGTGGCCGTCAACCGATTTTAACTATTTTCCGTCCGAACGTTTGCCTAAGTAATTAAATCACGCGTACCAAATTTTGTCGATATATCTTCAATGGTTTCTGAGTTATGACATATAAAACTTTCAAGGTTTGACCCTTAATAAGTGGGCGTGGCACCGCCCATTTTCCAAAATTTTATCAAATTTCTTCCTAGGGGCCTGAGCTCAACACGTGGGTAAAATTTCATCGCTCCAGCTATATTAGTGACTGAGATACCAAATTTCCGATTTTTTCTATATAGGAAAAGTGGGCGTGGTCATGGTCCGATTTCGCCCATTTTCAATACCAACCGTCCCAGTCTCGATACCAACTTGCATTTCAAATTTCATTAAAATATCTCAATTTTTGCGCGAGTTAGAGTGTTTACAGACGGACGGACGGACGGACATGGCTCAATCGATTTCTCTTTTCACCCTGATCATTTTGATATATATAAGTCTATATCTATCTCGATTATTTCATTCTGTTACAATCGACCGTTATGTTATTAAAACTATAATACTCTGTGTACTAGTAATATAATATAATACAATGGCGCTATTATAACTCTGACGAGTTTTATGGCCGAGCTTCTTTCCCAATTCGAGGTGTGCTCCTTTTTTGTTTTTCCTACTAATTGGGTGGACCTACAGTTGAATGCTGGCTCCGAATGGCGAATGCATTTTTTGTGAGAAGCTTTTTCATGGCAGAAATATACTCGGAGGGTATGCCGCCCACTGCCGAGAGGTGACCGCTGCTCTTAAAAAACCCAATAATTGGATTTTTACTAATTAGAAAAATTGTTTTGGTGTTTTGCTCGGACCGTGATTTGAACCCGAGACCTCTGGCATAGCAGGCGAGCACCCTACCCACTGCACCACAGCGGACAACGACTAGAACAGCTGAGTATAAAAAGGGAACACATATTGTTTTAGATGTAATAGCATGAAAATAACCTTTTTCGCAGTGATTTGTTGGGTTTTAATTTTTTGGACACATTAAAGTAAATCTATGTATATGTAATATGTATATTAAGGTGGCCCAAAAAATTAAAACTGAAAAAATCATTGCGAAACAAGGCTATCTTTATTCTATTATTATTTTTTTTTATTGCATTTTTTACTAGCCCTATTCATTGCCCACATTTCTGCGTTTGCAGTTTTTTCATATCTGGTTTGGTTTAAAAGTTATCAAATAAAGTATGTGCGTGTAGTACTATAAATGTTCTGAGAAAAAGGTATGCGCTTACAGGTATACACGGTAGGCAGGAAGCGACGATAGGTTGCATGAAAATGTCGAGAAAAAAGGAAAGTGGGGTTGTGTTATGTGATGTTTATAGATGAAACATCCGTTGAAATTAAAATCCGAGCTGCTCCTTTTTCAAGGATATCCACATTTTTTGTTTTTTTTGAAAGGATCAAATATTGAGGAAATCGAAAATTCGCCACCGTCCAAATTTTTCCGATTTCAATACATTATTTGGTCGCTAAGGGATACAAAAAAAGGTATTAAAAAGAAAAAAGGCCACCTGTAGTGGAAAGATCCAATGTGAACAGGACCTAAAGGATAACCACTGAAATATAAAATAACACAAAAAGTACCCACTTTAATTTGCGTATAACTCCTAAAATGTGTTACGTACAACTTTCCGGGTTGGAATTACTAAATAAACGAAACTGGCCACACCCTCATGTGGCATGCCCCTAACCCGCCCAGGTACGCTTGCGTTGTATAGCTCGATCTAGCTCGCCGGACTGTGGGGTGGATTTTTGGCGGTTTCGGGGCAGCCGTTGCACCATACACAAAACAAAAATCGTACCTCTCATGCTCTGCTATATCTTCACGCCACCTCAAGATTCCCCATTGCCATCGTTATGTCATTTCCCCCAAACCCCGCTGCGGTGCTTTACGCACCGGTCGCTAGTTCCAAAAATGGAAATAAACCAAGACAGATGAGTAACATATGTATGCGTACCTACATGCCGCCAACCATACATATATATATACCTCCGGTCGGTTCGCGTTTACTCGTTTCGTCTGCGATGCTTAAGTCAATCGAAATTCACCAAAGAAATGATTAGGCACAACTTCACCTGTAAAGGAATGTCATGTGGAACTTATTGACGTTACATCAAAAAAAAATCACACAAAAAAGAATGTTCAATCATCAATAGAGAAATAGTTACTGGTAAAAGATTTACCCTACAACATCAAACATCATTTAGGACGTTTACTTCATCCTAAACCTATCTTCACGGATTAGCAGCATATCCTAAATGGATACCTCTCACTTCTCCCTACAAGACGTCTTGTTTAGTGAGTGTGTGGGTGCTATGACTTGCCGCTCCTGTTATACATGAACTGTTGTGTACGTCCAGGTGAAATAGTGCCGCCGGTGAATTGTATCTCACCTTTCTTACCACGTTCGGTATAACGCTATGCATATGCACCGATTCATATGTACATATGTATGGATGTGTAAGTGTAGACGATTCGGGTTTCACAAAACGATACATGCGTTATCTACTATCCGTGTTTAGCTGGTGAAACCAGTATTGAGAGTGGATTCCTTCTCCTATTGCGGCGGGGTTTCTGGCGCCTTAAGCACAATTCTTTACCACCTCCCCCTCTCACTGTGATGCACCAGCTACACACATACCTATACATGTACCTACGCTTCGCCAATACCTACGAACAAACATACTTATACATAGGTATACGTAACTAAACTAAAAAAACCTGGTTACAGCCGTGGCGGTTGGATGGTGGTACTATTTGGCACAAAATGTTCAAGGTTGTTGATAACCGTCTGTACGGATCCGGTGATTTTCAGAGGCGCTGACGGTCATGAATGGTGTGTTTTATATTCGCCGGAATTCTTCTGTTCGGCCTTATTCGGCGGTCATGTGGACGCAAATTTTGGAGGTAATCGTATGGTAATTTATAACTGGCGGATGATGGTCATGTGGGTCTAGCCCTAAACCGTATATTCTTGTTAGGGCAGTAGAATATTAAGCGGCCATGATGGTGGCAACGTTGTAGATGTTCATAACTGGTGGAATCTGTCTCGGAAAATTGTTTCGTAGCCTACACACCCATGGGTGGTGGGTTTTATAGGCTGGGGATTTGGCCGTTTTATTTTTCGTGCTAGTAGCGACAACCCAAGTATAAAAGTGCGATTTTTTCTCTCGTGGCAATGTACCTGTTTTTGGCGGAAGAGCCACGCGGCCGTAGCGCCTCCTGGTTGAAAGGTTTCGGCGTGCTGAACGCTGGGCAATACTGCCGCTCGATTATGCTGTGGAACTTGTGGAGGTGCTGCGTGCTATCACCGATGCCCCACAAATTGTAGATACGAAATCCTGCTTGGAAACAATGGGTTTTAAGTCTTCCTACCGATACATATATATATATATATGTATTAGATTTCCAATCACTCACCTTGGTTTCTCGCGACTTCTCTGTGGAAGTCCCTTAATATCTTCCTGTCAGTTATTCTCCGGTTCTTTGCCAACAAATGGTGGCACCAAACATTCAAATAGAAAATAACGTGTGACTACGATGGTCACTGATAAAAAAAATAGGTTTTTGCAACTTGCCACGCCGAATTCTGGAACAAAATGGAAGGCCGGAACCAGCGAAGCCGACACTTAGCTGCGGTTGTGTTGCTGAATTGCTTACACTTTACTGCGTTCGTAAAAGTGGCTGAAAATGCGCTCGCAAGTAAAACCCCAGGGTCGCAATTGCTCTTGGCACAGGGTGACCGCAACAAATGTTAACTCTACGTGAAAATTCCTTATTATATGTTTCATTCAGAATAAATAAAGGAATATTTCTCTGATATACAATTTTGATGTACCTGCAGTGGTTAATGCACTTTGGTCCATCTAAAATGAAAATTTCAAAAAAAAGTACTTTTTTTATGGTGCTATTTTAAGTTCAAATATTTTTCTAGTTTATGCAAATATTTTAATCTAATGATCCAATTCTCATTCTTACATATCTATACGTTAATATCAAAAAGAATTAGAGCTGAAATACGCGCTAGCTGTGCACGGTGGGCAGTAAGCCACAATAGGTTGCATGAAAATATCGAAAAAACGATCGCCGGCTAAAAACTTACGAAAAATGATATTCTAATATACTTCATAAACACACAGCAAGCGTCAATAAAATCTCCAACATTTTTTTTAAACGAAAATTAGTACCAGCACACAGCTAGGCACATATTCGTTGGGTCATCGTTTTTACGATATTCCCATGCAACTTATTGTTGCTTCCCGCCCACCGTGCACAGCTAGCGCGTATCTCAGCTCTAACTCTTTTTTAGTATTAACGTATAGATATGTAGGAATGAGGGTTGGATCATTAGATTAAAATATTTACATAAACTAGAAAAATATTTGAACTTAAAATAGCACCATAAAAAAAACGTACTTTTTTTGAAATTTTCACTTTAGATGCAAAAAAGTACATTAAGCACTGCAGGTACATCAAAATTGTATATTAAAGAAATATTTCTTTATTTATTCTGAATGAAACATATAATAAGGAATTTTCACGTAGAGTTAACATTTTAGGAGTTATACGCAAATTAAAGTGGGTACTTTTTGTGTTATTTTATATTTCAGTGGTTATCCTTTAGGTCCTGTTCACATTGGATCTTTCCACTACAGGTGTCCTTTTTTCTTTTTAATACCTTTTTTTGTATCCCTTAGCGACCAAATAATGTATTGAAATCGGAAAAATTTGGACGGTGGCGAATTTTCGATTTACTCAATATTTGATCCTTTCAAAAAAAACAAAAAATTTGGATATCCTTGAAAAAGGAGCAGCTCGGATTTTAATTTCAACGGATGTTTCATCTATAAACATCACATAATACAACCCCACTTTCCTTTTTTCTCGACATTTTCATGCAACCTATCGTCGCTTCCTGCCTACCGTGTATACAGGCAAAATGGCAACTCTTAGTTAATTAGTTCGATACTCAACTTTTTCACATACAAACTAGGCCTAGTGGTGTATTGTGTAGAGATTGCATAAGTTTTTACAAAAAAAAAAAAGTGGTGTATAAAAACAGCTATGAGCATTAAAAAGGCGCAAATCTTGGCGCAATGAAATAAAGACTTTTTCGGAATTTTTGTTTATGTTAAATTTTTCTTAACCTTGACCCTTTAATTTGGAGAACTGCTTTCGATTTTGAGGAAGGTTGGAGCTTCTGTCGCGATCATTTTCTCGTTAACGATGCCGCTGAAAGAGGGATTAAAGTGGTTCAAGATTTTAATCGCATACTTACAAATGATGAAGAAGAGCTGCAATTAGTGCTCCAGTTGGTCGACGAGTATAGAAAACTATACCTTTCTTTTAGAGAATCAGTATTGTGCCAATCAGTTGTTGAGGTAACTAAGTAAGTAAGGACGTGGCTTCAAGTTTTTGAGTATGCATTCAAATTAGGATTAAGTGAAATATCGTAAAAAATGTACATTCTTTTAATTCCTCATACATTTTCTTAATAAAAAAGTATCTAAGTAATATGTGGATCATTTATATTATTCTACTTTCATCCCTGTACGACTGTTAATTACAGATAAATCAAGTTACGAATCTCTAAAGAGAGCTTTTTAAATATCTCTTGGAAAAGTGGGCGTGGTTGTAAACCGATTTCGATTAGTTTATGCACATATATTACCAGAAATGGTTAAAAGGTGTGCGCCAAGTTTCGTCGTAATACTTATCTGAATTATTTGTCGAGTTGTGGACCCCGAAGTATCGTATATTCCTTTGGTTAAAAAGAGGCGGTGCCACGCCCATTTTCAAAACTTTTTGTGTTTTTTTGTTTTGTGTCTATAGTGGGACTCATACGACAATTTTTCTATGAATTACCTTAACATTTGACAAAGATGTCGCTTAAAATGTTTTTATAGGGGCCTAATAATAATACCCATATACTTATAAATGTGGACGTGTTCGTCAACCGATTGGGACAAATTTTCATACAAGCATTCGTATTAGCAAGTATATCACGCGTACCAAATTTAATCGACATATTTGCTTAGGTTTCTGAGATATGACTAGTAAAACTTTGAAAATTTTTCTGGCACCATTTTCGAAACTTTCGCATATTTCTTTATAACGAGGTCAGTAGACGGATGAAATTTCATCACTCTGGCGATATTAATTACTGATTATCATGAATATGATTATGTGTATATGTACTATATGTATCATAGACAAAAAATGTAAAGTCCGCAACGCAGTATATGTAACGTTTTCTAATCAGATGTTGTTCTTGGCTTATTACTGTGACGGATTTTTGGAACCCTTGACTTTTCTCTTCAATTTATCCCTAATAAGTTGTTTCAATCAGTTGTATTTGAGCTATATGTTATAGTGAGCCGATCTTGACAATTTTCAGGGAATAGATTAAGGTCAATACAGGTAGAAATTCTCCAAAGTTGCATGTCCATAGCTGTTTAAATAGCGAAGCGATACCCCGAAATGTCCAGATCTGAACAATCGGTTGCATGGCAGCTATATGTTATAGTCACCCGATTTCAATTATTTTCAGAAAAAGTTAAGGTAATGATAAAATATGGTCATGTGCAAAGCCTGGGCAATTTAACTCATAAACTGACTGAGTTATTAAAAAAAGTTCAAATTTATGGTATCTTTTGAATACCGTTATCTCACAAACCGGAGCCAGTTTGGAAAAACTAATGATGTCATTGAATTTAAAATGCCCTAATTGAGTAAGAACAACTGTCAAAATCTTTACGCGGGAAAAGGGTTCAAAACCTAAGTAAATTTTATAGACGAAAAAAATTTACCTTTAGAGCTCTGAAACTTCTTTTCTAGATTTCTCGAAAAGAACAAACTTTGACTTTCTGGAAACGCCATCGTATTCTACAGCCAAAAAGTAAGTTTACGTGTTTCGGCGTTTCTCTGTGATATTTCAGAAGTTAAAAATTTACCTACAGTGTAATAATACACATATTAAATAAAAAACGAAAAAACGCCCGCGGGTTATTTTACTGCACCCTCCTTAGCAATTATGGTACATACATATGTAAATATGTATTATATGTAGATATATTATGTGCTGAAAATTATACATATGTATCATTCCTATTTATGAACAGAAAGTGTTATTACTTTTTATTTCACCCCTTAAAATATTTCAAGATGTTTCAATGGACGGTGAATACAGACACTTATCCTTGCAAGAAGTTGCAGATATAATACATATGTACATTAGACCGTATCGGAAAACATTTCCGAAAAATTTTTTAATTTTTTTTGGATGCCGCTAGATGTCGCTAAAGTTTATTTTTCTCATATCTTCGGTATTTATAGTCCGATCTCTAAGTTTAATCACCAATCTCTTTGGCTTGAAAAGGCGGCTTATACTATGGAATATTATTAACCCTATGTTCGCCATTGGGGTCACTAACACCCAGTACTTAGTTTATACCACCCTAATGTACCCTTTTTATGTCTGCATGTTAAAGGTAGTCAAAAATCATTAATCTTTTGCAAAATAAGTATTCCGATCGCTTGAACAGAACCGGAAATAAAACACGTTCAACATTCCGAGGAAATTTCAGTAGGGATCTCCTCAAAAGAAACCTTTGTAAAATGAACCTAAAGGACCAAAGGAAACGAAAAACATATATTCCACGGAATGTTGACCGTGTCTTATTTCGGGTTCTACTGAAGCGATCGAAATACTTCTTTTTCAAGCGATTAATGATTTTAGACTACGTTTAACATGCAGGCATAAAGAAGGTACATTAGGGTGGTATAAACTAAGCACTGGGTGGTAGTGACCCCAATGACGCACATAGGGTTAATAATATTCCGTATTATAAGCCGTCCTTTTAAACTAAATACATTGGTGTATTAAACTTAGAGTTCGGGCTATAAATACCGAAGATATGAGAAAAATAAATTTTAGCGACATCTAGCGGCGTCCAAAAAAAAAAAATTAAAAAATTTTCCGGAAAAGTTTTCCAAAAAGACATCATATGCGGGTCGTACGGCGAACTTTATTTTTGCGTCCCTATAAGGCGAGACGGCTTAATGTACATATGTATGTATGTACATTAATACAACAGTTGAACTGAATGAACAGGCTGCACAAAATATTCAAGTTCAAGTAGATATTGACAGTAATGCTGTCCAAAGTGGTTGAAAACAATGAACAAAATCTACCTGAAAGAGCGAAACTTGTCGAATTCATATTAAAAAATAAAAAATTTAAAAGGAACAGTCTTAAAAGCGAAGACAGTGCATACAGAGTTATACGAATTGAGACTATGTACCTACATTAGAGTGTGTTTAAAACTAAATTAACGATATATTACTGTATAGCCCCTCAATCGGTAGTAACATGGTCGAAGATATCACACTTAAATTTTGGTCCCGATTGCTGGCGTATTGAGTTCAAAATTCAGAAAACTCTATGTAGGGTCAAAAATAAAATATTTTTTTTAATTACACTGCTGTACAGGAGAAAAATACTCTGAACGCCACTGTCCTATCTATATGTGAAATCGGTCGCTGATTCCGAAAATCGGGTTAATTTTTAATTCTATGGGAAGGTTTTTGAGATATCGGCAATTTACTGTTATTTTATATTTGTTATCCTTGGATATAGAAATAGGAATTTAGTTTGGGTATTAGATAATAAAAATAAATATTTTGATTTTTTTTACCCTTCGTAGAGTTTTCTAAACTTTGATTCAATGCGCCACGTCTTAACCGCCACCAATCGAGCCCAAAATTTATGTGTGATAGCATTGACTATGTTACTACCGATTGGGGGGGGGGGTGGGGGGGGATGGGGGCAATACATTATTGTTATAAACTCTTAATTTTTTCATACAAATTAAACGCACTCTAATGGACATAGATACATATATCCATCTGTATGTGAATATGAATGCTATAAAATAACCTGCAAAAACTCCGAGTACTCCATTCACTCATCCACGGAGTGCTTGCTATCGACTAATCGAGTACAGTGGCGTAGTAACGGGGGTGGGGGGGTTTGGGGACAACCCCCCCCCCCCCCCCCCCGAAAGATTCGTTTTGACCATAAAACCATCTTTGACTTTAATAGCATACATTTCTTTTTCAGGAAAAAATCAATGAGAATAGTAATTTTTCGAAATTGGTAATTCGAAATTTAGCGCTTTTTCACGAAGTATTACTTATAATTCTAGCGTTTGTTGAGCCGTAGGAAAGTGCAAGAACCGCAGGAATTTTACCACAATTTACATTCTTTGTACTTATATTCGCTCTTTTGTGGTAAAATTCCTACGGTTCCTGCACTTCCCTACGGCTCAACAAACGCTACAATTATTATACGGTATTGCTGTTATTAACATGCTAATAACAGAAAAGTAACGCCAATTATTTAAATTTCAAGATTTCTTTCAATTACTTATCATCTTAATCAAATAATATTAGTATAAACCATGGTAGAAAAATAGAAGGTAAAATCACTTATTGAAGTAGGCAGCCATCTTAGCCATTTGACTTTTATTGAATTTATGACATTTCATTGAAATCATGCTACCAGAGTAAACAGCAGCAAATGTTTTCTTGGGCCGAAATCTGAAGTTTGTGAAAATAAGTTAATTTATTTTCAAAAAAGCAATTGTGATTTGTGCAAACTAAATAAATAAATAAATTTACTTTCATACGCGTAATTTGTGAAAAAAGATTTGAAAAATGAGCTGCCTCTTCAGGGGATGCGAAAATACCGTGCACTTTTACAAAGGCCAAGCGGTGAAGTTTTTTAGGTTTCCAGCAATTCCGTTTATAAGGAATCAATGGCTTCAAGCGTGCCAAATAGAGGAAGTTGATCTTCCAAAGAACTCGTTGATGTGCTCACTGCATTTCGGTGCTAGCGATATTAGTAGCACAAACAACAAAACGTTAAATATACAAATACAAATATGTATTTTTTAGAGTGCAATTAGTGGAAAGCTTTGAGAACAAAAATCTCGAAGCTGTAGATACGTTAATTGAAGATATCTCGAAGACATCCTGTTGAAAAAAAAAGATTACAAAAACAAAAAAATGAAAAAAATTACAACTTAAATGAGTTTAATAAAGAACTTCAAAATATAGCTTCTTGTTTCTTTTAAACTGAATTCTGCATTTCTGTTCCACCAAATTTTTGCTTGTATTGTACTCCTTCTCCTCCCTTTCTGTAAGATAGATGTGAAAAAGAACGAGCAAAATGTAAAGAAAAAATTTGTTCGGACATAACGATGACTCCAGCCTTACTTCTTTGTTAAATGCTCTGTCTGTTGTATTGCGTAAGGCTTTGTATTAAATATTCGAGCCAAATACTTTTCACATCCCTTATAATAATATATGACTTTCTTTGATAATTTCTGAGCTTTCTTCAACTAAAACTAAAATTACCAAAATTTTCTTAAAAAATCTCTATTTTTATATTTTTACAATATGGCAGCCTCACTCATAATGTTTACAAAAAAGATACTTCAGAAAAATTCAATAGCCGTCAAAAAGTTTAAAGTGAAATTACCTTCTGAATTTTTATACCATGGTATAAACTACAATGGGAATAAATATGCAATGTATAAGAGTATCTGAACTTAAAATTTTACTTAATGTCTCAAAATGGAATATTAAAAAACTAAATTATATAAGAAAATTATTATTTATAACCGTAGCACATGGTAGAAATATTTTATTGTGTACATCTATTCCAAATTGCTTGTTTAATGCAAAATTTTAATAATTTGTGTTAAAAGTAGAGCTCTCGATTTTTTTTGAACATTTTCGAGTAGCCCGAACAGTTGTTGTTCAAATGCTCGAAGAGTTGTTTGTTTGTTTATTACCCGTATTTTGAAGTTTGTTTTTTTCTTTTGTTTATTATTATTTTTTTTTTCTTTATATGTAGTTTTTTTTTTATTTTTGTTTTTCCGATACTCATTTTTTTGTTTGTAAGCTCGAATGCTCGAATGTTTGTACGGGCATTTGAACAACAAACGGGCTTCAAACAAAAACGATCAGATCGATTTTATTGAAAAATGTATACAGTGACTCAAAAAAAAAATCATACGCCAGAGTTTTTAAATTTATTTCAAACAGTTCTGTCGAAAATTTGACTCTCTTATTTTCTAGGGCTCTAGTTAAAAGTCGATTTTATTGAAAAATGTATACAGTGACTCAAAAAAAAAATCATACGCCAGAGTTTTTAAATTTATTTCAAACAGTTCTGTCGAAAATTTGACTCTCTTATTTTCGTTTAAAAATGTAAAAAATTTTTCAATAAAAATCGCCTTAAGCAGGATTTCTAAGCTTATGGAAAAAATTCGAAAAATCGTAGAAATTTCTAAAACTGGATTAAAAATTTCAAAGCGCGGCCAGAATTTATAGAAGATTTTGAGGAAATTTTTAAGTGTACTGTTATGTAGCCAACCAATTTTAGTGTAAAAAGTGCTATTCTCAATGCTGTAAAAATTTCCGTCGATTTTAGTAATTTTTTTCTGTAGGGTGTTTGCGTTATATGTACGTGAGACCGTTCCAATTAAATTTCCGAAAAGCCAATGAAATTTTTCAAAAAGTTGAATGTTGCATATTATTATATTACAATTGAATGAGCTGCAAAATTGCATACTCAAAAATCTTCTAAAAAATGTAGCTTTATAATTCTTAGCCCCTTTTTATGATAAGTATTTCCTTAACTTTGAAAAATTGGAAATACTAAAAACACTGCCTAAAAAGTTAACAATAATCGCTGCTAAATATCTGGGTTACTTTCCAGCATCACCTACATTAACCAAGATATGGCGTTAGAAATATAAACATTAAAATTAAATATAAAGCACAAAAGAAAATTATTGTAGGTACATATGAAAAACCCTGTATCTAGTAGTGAAGTGCGGATTTGTGCGACGTAATTTTTTGTCGGCTAACTACTAATTGTACTAGATATCATGTCCGAGGGTTAATTTGACTGAGTCTGACAGAGCAACATAACAAACCCAATTTTTAACATGAAAAAGAGTGATAATTTTTTTTTAAATATCCCAACTTCAAAAGCTTAAAACTATAAACTTAGAATTATTGGAAACCAAGGATATTATTGAAGAGTGTTAATAATTACTTGAACCTTTAGGATTCATCACGATTACTTAAATGAAATGCTTTAAATAATAAATATTCAAGTTGAAACTAGCACTTAAAAATATGTAAGAAAAAAACAAAAAAATTAACTTCAGATATGCTAAGTTACGACCATCTGGGGCAAGTGCAGAGTATGGGGTCGGGAAAAAAGCGATGAATTATTGTTCCCCATTCTATTTCCAATATGTGGGTATGTTTTTTTCTGTAATTGTAACAATTTTACAAAATTCAATTTTGGGCGCATAAAACTTGAAAATCTACCTATGCGCGTAGATTTCCAGAAGAGAATATGAGATTTACTTTTGAAGTATAGTTAAAGGCCCTTGGCAACTGACAATCTGGAATGTCAAGCAGTGTGTATGTGTGAGTTTTTTTGTGTGTTAGTGCAATCGGCAGTCGTCGTGCTACACGTTCTTGTTCGGGCTCGCGTTGATGAGAATCAAATCTTTTAGATATTTGCGTCAATCACCCGACACTCACACATATGTATACACTTCTTAACATTCCAGATTTTAAGTGGTCAAGGGCCTTAAGAGTTTGATATATGTATTAGGTCTGTTCGGTGAGTGCACTGAAAGTGTAGAACAGTGTAGGGCAGAACAACATCTGACAGTTGTCAGAGCAATTTAGTGCAAAGGCTTCAACGAACGAAAACTAACGAAAATGTTGATTTGGTGCAAACCACCTGATTTATGTAAACAAACAATTCTCAATGATCAAATTTATAGCTATTAAATTTACACAAATTTTCTATTTTTGATCGGATAGCTTGCCAAATTCTTTTCTTTGTTCTCACTCGTAAACTTTTCCCCAATTGTGGTTTATGCTCCTTCAAAAAATTTATGAGCAATTTCGTTTGGTTGCCTACCCATTTGGCTTTGACCACGCAATGAATATAATCTGCTATACAGAGAAGAAAACCCCATATTTTTTTAATTTACTTTTGGTTTTCTATTATTTTGCCTCCTTTACTTTTAAAAACAGCTGTTTTCATATCCTGCACTAACTTACACTAGCTATGAAGGTGGTGTAGATTAGTGCAGTAAAGTGTAGGTTGGTGCTAACTCAAAAAACTGAGTTCTGAACAGTTTAGTGCAAAAAAATGCTCATCGAACGCTTTTTTCTGCACTAGAGTACTCTAGTGCGTTTATCGAACAGACCTATTATAAGCGATATTTGTGTACTAAAATGTTAAATTATAGTCTGAAAAAATTACATCTCGCTAGCTTAGAGTGCAAACTGTGTAAGTCCAGTTTTATGAAAAAGTGTATTTTTATGTAGAACGCTAGAAAAATCAAGTACGCACCGCGCTAAACAAGTCTGAGATACTTGTCATATATCTACTCGTTGTTATTCAGTGATACGCAAATTGTGTAAGTCCAAAAAGCGAAAAAAATTGTGTAAGTCCAAAATATTTATATGAACAGAATTTTTTTTTCATTTCGAATTTTTTTTTCTTTTTTGTTTTTTGTCTCTCCTACAAAGTTTTACAAAAGGACTTACACAATTTGCATTCTAAGCTAGCGATTTTTATCATTTGTAAAAAAAATTGTAGTTTTTTTTTGGTAATTTTAATTTTGGTAAATTTTTTACATTGGCTGTGACCCCCCGCCCCCCCGAAAAATTCTCTAGCTACGCCACTGATCGAGTACTCCATGATGTGCACATTTCACACAAAAAATATAGTCCAATTATCATGGGGACGTCATAACATCAAAGTAATCCATTGAGTCCCTACGGTTGATTAATCCATGGAGTATGTTCGACATTTCCCGAAATAAAACAAACAACTAAGGGAAAAAGGCAACAGCCAAAAAACCGCTTATTTATATTTTACTGCACCACACTATTCATGCCCACATTCACAATCAAAACTCTTCTTTCAGACTCCGCACAGTGGGGGCACCTCCATACAAACGCGGTCAAAAATAGTAATAATTGAGCTAGAAACTTGAAACTCGGAACTTAAGCTTTCTTGATTGAAACTAGTAAACTGTGAAACCATATAACGGTATTTTTGAAATTTCAATATTTTGCTGACTATTATAGCTAAAATGCTCAATTTTAATTAGCGCATGCATTTTTGAAATATAAATCAAATACAGTAATCATTTTGGAAAAGGCGCAAAGCATTACACGGTTTTTAAATTAAAAATTTATGCACTTTCATACAATTTTCCTACAAAAAAATTCCATTTCAAAAAATGTTTATACCAGAAATAAAACTATACTTTCCTAAAGAATTTCAGTATGCTGAATCTGAATCTGGAGTCAGAGTCTTCAAATTGGCTGTAGTTTCTGAGATATGTATGCATGTCCAAATAGGCAAAAAAACGCGTATGGCTATATTCCCTGCTTAATATCTTTTATGTCGTATTTTTTACTCAAAACCAAATACGCGGTTTGAAAGCACTGTCCGTATTCAGATATCTTTTTTAGAATTGGAAATATTGCTGTTTAAGTCTCATTAATTTGGCAAATTTCCCCCATACAAAGAATATTAATATTTTTTTAAGCATACTTTTTGGCATTTTGTATGGGAAAAATGTATGAAAACTTAAAAAAAAACTCACTGCATAAAAAAGTTCATAAAACGAAAACGTGCAAACGAATTTTTAAGATTTCTTCACCTATTTACAAAGCACATTCACACGAGCGCCAAATGCTAAAAATTTGGGAAAGTTATATTTTTTATTTTTTTTTTATTTCATGATAAAATTTTCAAATTTTTGCACAATTTTTTTTTTGTTTGAAAAGGAAAAAGCTGTAAAAAAATATTAACGCTGATAAAAAAAGTATCTCATAATTTGAAAGCATGAACTATTAGCTAGAACACGGTGCAGAAATCTTCGATTAGTCGCCCAAAAATGGAATTTTTCATAATGTCAAAAGTAGCCTAATTATTGCGTTTTGAAAAAGGCACTTTTAGTCAAATGGCAGGAAGATTATTCAAGCCAAACGTGCAGGTGGATTAAAATGCAGTTTGATTAAAAGTGTATAATTTCAAAACATATGAAAAAATGGGGAGGTCATCCTTTTTTATTTTTTTTAGTTTTTTAAAGTTGAACAATTTTTTTCTTCGACTTTTTTTGTCAATATTTGGAACTTCATATAAATCCAAGAGTGATCGCTATTTACAAATTTCTTATTGTTTCTAAAAGCTCAAATCAGTATATTTACATTGATGTTTCATTCGATTATGTTCGTTAATAATTGATTGAGATCCAGCTTTTTTATAAGGTATAATTATTGAGAAATAAAAGGATCTATTTTTTGCTCAGCTTAGGGCACCTTGTACGGCTAAAAAAAACGAGACTCAAAAAATGTTATATAAGCTTTTTTTTTTACAAATTGTTATATCTGTCAATCTCTGTTAAAAAAATTAGTTTGCTAATACTTCAATTTCGGTTTTATTTTTGGCCGCTATCACCCAGTGTGCGCCGCAAGCCGCTTGTCCAGTGTTGCCGTCTCTGTACGAAACAGAGTACTTAAAAAAAAAAAATAATAATAATAATAATCTCTGAAAAAGATTTGGAGGACTGCCAATTCTTTTTATAATCAACTGTACTAGTTCACAGAGTATTATAGTTTTAATCACATAACGGTGGATTGTAACGCCATGAAAGAATCAATATACATATGGACTTATGTACGTATATACATATGTATATAAAAATGATCAGGTAAAAAAAATCGATTGAGCCATGCCACTCCGTCTGTCTGAATGCACCATAACTTCACCAAAGCTGAAATATTTTGATTTTAGTTTGTATATATAAATATAGAATTTATAAATTCATATCCACTACTTTTTAATAGATCCTTAGTTTTTCCTTTTGGTAATTGTTGTGTTCAATGTCTCTTCATTACTAAGTCGTGCACGTTCAGAGACGAATATATTGCACGTCTTATTCAATAGGGATTTAACTCAAAAATTTTTTATTTTTTTTGGGAAAACGCAAACAAACTTTTATAATTGCAAAGAGTTTACTTCTACGGCTAACTACAAAATTACTTGTATTTCCGCCATTTTTTTACTCAAAGGCATGGCCCAGTTATTGAAATATATGACAAAATACCAGAAATCGAAAATTTTGAGTAAAATCCCTATAGAATAAAACGTGCGATATTTAAATACATATCGCACCCTAATTCATAAAGTTACACAACTCAAAATTCCAAAATTTCCAGGAGAGCCAAAATACTGTTTTCATATGGGAAAAGGCCACGTATAATAGTAATTTTTCAGTTAAAAAAGACTCTGATGGAAGATTTTTTGGCAGTCGTTAGAGATATATTCTGTGTATCGATATATGAAAAAAGCCCGATGTCTAGTTGAGTTGTATCACTTTATGATTTAGGGTGCGATATGTACATTAGAACGTATCGCAAAAAAAAGTTGGCCGTATGCCCCTCCGTATAATTTCTTTTTCGAAAACATTTCTTGAAAATTTTTTATTTGTTTTTGGACGCCGCTGGATGACGCTAAAATTCATTTTTTCATATCTTCGGTATTAATGGTACGATCCCTGATTTTGATACACCAGTCTCTTTGGCTTGAGAGGAGGGTTTCTACTTTATAATTGTATTAACGCCATTGGGGTGACTTCCACCCAGGAATTAGTTTATATCATCTTTGTGTAACTTTTTCTCGACGGCATGTTAAACGTCGTCAAAAAACATTAATCTTTTGCAAAATAAGTATTTCGATCGATTCAGTAGAACCGTAAATAAAACACATTTAACATTCCGAGGAATATAAGTTTTTCGCTTCCTGTGGTCTTTTCGGTTCATTTTAAAAAGATTTTTTTCTGGAGAGACTCCTACTGAAATTTTATGCCGAATAATTTCTTAGAACATTTTAACCATTTTTTTGGTCCATATAAGGCGAGACGGCCTAATACGAGGGCTGCTCGATATATTTTTAGCCTACCAATGAAAAAGTGTTGCCAGATGAAATCTGACATTTCCATTGGAAAGTCTGACATTTTTTAGCATAATCGTACTCAGAACGTTTTGGCGTACGACCATCATTTGTGTTGTTTACAGTGACTTGAAAAACTTAATTTGAGAAAAAAATGGAATTAACTCGTGAACATTTTCGTGCGATCATTTTTCACAACTTTCGACGTGGATTATCACGACAAGGGTCCGTTGATGAACTTAAGTCTTTATATGGCGATGAAGCACCATCCTATCCTACTGTGAAAAATTGGTATAATGAATTCAGTCGTGGCCGATGCTCGCTCAAAGACCAATTCCGTGAAGGTCGTCCAAAAACGGCCGTTGTGCCAGAGAACATTGATGACGTGCGTGAACTCATAATACAAGATCGTCATGTGACACACCGTGAGATAGATACATCCTTGGACATTTCTTCCAAAAGCATACATTCGATATTGCATAAACACGTGGCCGTAAAAAAGGTTTGTTCTCGTTGGATCCCGCACAATCCGACTGTCGCTCAAAAAAAGGCTCGTGTCGATTGGTGCAAAGAAATGTTGCAAAAATACGATCGCGGTGCTTCAAAAGACGTTTATAAGATCGTTACAGGTGACGAATCATGGATCTATACGTATAACCCCGAAACACAATAACAATCGGCCGTGTGGATCTTCGAAGATGAGCCAAATCCAACGAAAGATGTTCGTGGAAGAAGCACTTCGAAGCAAATGGTCGCCTGTTTCTTCGGCAAATCTGGTCATGTGGCGACTGTTCTGCTTGAGCAACGGAAGACGGTCAATTCTGACTGGTACACCACAATTTGTTTGCCTGAAGTCTTCGGAGAAATTCGAAAAACGAACAAGAGAAGACGAATCATTGTTCACTATGACTAGGGCAACCAAAAAATTGCTCAAAAAATGCTTTTTTGGCGCCAAAAAATTGCCGTTAAACTTAAAGAATTGGCACTTTTTAGCCTTAAAATTTTTTTTTATTTCAGTTCATTTTCTTAAAACATAAAACAAAATAAAATAAGGGTCGATTTCATAATGAAACTCTTAAAGCTCCTTTTGTTAAAAGTTCCTTTTAGTTAAAGAGCCATTTAATCGTACTTTAAAGTAGGAGTGATTTCATAATAATATAATATTATTTAAGCAAAAATATTGCAAATGGCAATGCCATCTTCGACAGTTTCACGCCAAATTATTGTCATAAATTTAAAAATATTGAAATTTATCATTGTATTTTTTTTTTTCTGAAAATAAATAAATTTTTTGATTGTGGCTTTAATTTTCTTGAAAAAAAAAAAAGTAAAAAGAAGCATAATTTGGAAACCCAGTGCAGAAAAAATAGGAAGCGGTCATCCAACCTCACAAAAGAGGAAGAAGATGAATATTGCATTATAGGACTCAACAAACAAAACAACAAACAAAATCGGTTGAAACATTTTAATAAATTCTGGATATTTGATTTTGACAGACTGCAGAAATTAAATTTTTTCCGGCAAAAGGGACCTTTAAATCACTTAAATTCCCGTTTTTGGGTACTTAGCTTTAAAGGAACTTTTATCTTAAAAAAGACTTTATGAAATCGATCAACAAATTAAAGGCTCCTTTAGATTTTAAATGAACTTTTAATTTGATTATGAAATCGGCCCTAAAGTAAACTAAAATAAAATAAAATAAAATAAAATAGAATAAAATAAAATAAAATAACAAAATGTAAACTCTTAGGTACATGTCTCAAAAGAGAAAGACAATATGCCGTAATCGAAATTTGGCGTTAGGTCGGTCGCGCGTTGATCGTACCTCAAAGTTGCTTTACTCTGACATTCGATATTACATGTTGAAGTGAAAAAATGCTAACTGTCACTAATATATTTTGTTGAATTTTTTACATATTTAATAGCTTTTCATAGAAAAAGAACAATTTGAATTTATTTTTTCATCGATATTTACAAAAATTTTACGATCAAACGCTTGAGGTCAAAATGCGATTTGCTCCATATATTTTCATACTTCTACTCACTTGTCAAAAGCGCGACCGACCGAACGCCATATTTGGATTCCGGTATAAAAAGTTTAATTCATATTGCCATATACGGCATCCCCCATCAACACAACAACAAAATGGGAGCGAGAGCAGAGCTCGCAGAAAAAAAATAGGAGTTAGGAGCAGAGCCAGGGGAAAAAATGTTTGAGAATGGAGCAGGAACGTAGCTAAAGAAAAGGCAAACTTTTGCTCCGATGCCCTGGTTGTGAAGATTGAACGAAATATATATATGTATATATACATATATGGGATGGTTAGATGTACAAGAACATTTTGTTGAAATTACCCGACGTCTATACATGCCATATCTGGAGCAATTCAACTGACAAATTGAAGCGTTTAGCCAATCAGAAAGCAGAAAATCCGTAACATATTTTTCCCGATAGTGAAATTAGCATAAATTAGCATTTATTATGAATTTGGCAATTTTTAGTTCTATCAAAAGTAGGTCAGAATGTATAATTTTTCTTAACAACTACCCTAAATTAAGCATTATGTGATAGCTACCATAGCAAAAAACCTGCTTGTGACAATTTTTGGTTGCCCTAACTATGACAATGCGAGCTATCACACATCGGCTCAAACCAACTCGTTTTTGGCCGGCAAAAACGTCGAATTGATGGGTCATTCGCCGTACAGCCCTGACTTGACATCCAATGATTTCTTATTATTCCCGCTCATCAAGAAAAAAATGCGTGGTAAACGATTTTCGTCGCCAGAAGATGCTGTTCAGCGTTCAAAAAGCATGTTTTTGAGGTGTCTCAATCGGAGTGGAAAAAGTGCTTCGACAATTGGATTGAGCGCATGCAAAAGTGTATAAGTCATGCTGGAGAATACTTTGAAAAACAATAAAACCATTTTTGATGATTAATATTCGCATTTTCATTATTAGGCTAAAAATATATCGAGCAACCCTCGTATACATATGTATGCACTTGATCCATCGTCATCGCGATAAACATTTGGTGTTTGCTATCATATTCGGCTAACTATGAGCCGATCATTTGGGTCTATGTTAATGATCACTTTGTAAGTACTCCAACCTACCACAAATGAACCATATATTTAACCCAACGATTTTTGGAGGATACATACATAATATATGTATGTACATTAGCGTGGTATTTAAAATCAAATGAAGATGTTTTTCAGTCTCACGCCCTAAATCGGTTAAAGTATGGCCAAAGATACAACATATAAATTTTGGTCCTGATCGGAGATTGACAAAGGGTGTCGTACAGCACCATATGAAGACTCAACAAATTTATTTATTTATTTTTTTAATCTAACTAGAGTCGAAATTCGACAGTTTTTCTAGACGTTTGCCTATGACTAAGGTGCAACTATAGTTTTTGTATAATTATTTGTTGTTATTGTCACTGTTACAATTTTGTTGTTGGTCCTGTTGATGCTGCTCTTTCACTGCTACTATTTTGGTGTTTTAGTGTTGTTGTCGTTACTCGTTTTTACAATTCTCCTACCTACTTCTTTCTTTCTATTTCTGCTCTTTTATTTCCTCAATTTCTTTCCTACTTATTCCTTCTTATTACCTACTTGACTTTGTGTTTTTGGTGTAGTGCTTGTGCTACTTTTTTATATTTCTACTTCTTTGAAACTACACATCACTTGCAGCCAAGCATGTTCACAATTGCCTGGTAAGTTTGGTGAGCACACACAAACTCACATATGCACGGACATTGCCACATCTCTGTAGTGTTCAAAAGTATGCAACAACAACCACACGGGAATTTTCCAACGACGATTGTGAACGCATTTTCCAACCAATTTTAATTAAACTTGGCGCAGTTCTATTTGAGAGCAATACCTTTCTAATGGTGTTCTTAGTGTGAAAATCAGTTCAGTAGTTTCGAGCGAGAAGATGGAACAAAGTTTATGGATACCCAAAATCGATACTTCTGTACTCAAAAATACCGCATATAAATTTTGGTCCCGATCGGAGACGGTTAAGGGGTGTCGCAAAGGGGTCAAATTTCAGGTAACTTATATGGTATTCTGAACTTTGACCCCTCTGCGTCACCCCTTCACCGTCTCCGATCGGAACCAAAATTTGCATTGCATTTGGTATTTTTGAGTACAGGACAATCGATTTCGAGTATTAGATATAGACAAAATTAAACTTTATTTTTTGATTATCCATAGAGTTTTCTGAACTTTGACACCTGTGCGATATCCCTTAACCGTTTCCGATCAGGAAAAAAATTATATGTGGTATCTTCGACTATATTAGCATCCACCTAGGGGGTGAAGGTTGAGGAAATATGTTATAAAATTTGCCTCTATATATTTTTGGGACCACCCCAATGTACATAAAAGCTCATGCTCGGGGGATACATATGTATGTACATACAGGGTTGCGTGATTTTGATTTGGCTGAATCACGAATCAAAAATATTTTCTGATTCGTGATTTAAAATATTTTCAAATTAAAGATAATTTTTATTTGTGATTCGTTTCACAAAAAATCAAAAATATTGTTTGATTCGTGATTCAAAATATTTTCGAATAAAATATAATATTTATCTATTTGTGATGCGTTTCACAAAAGAATCAAAAAAAGATTTTGGTTGCAAATATTATACTGCGGATTTACAATGTACATTGTACATATCCTGTTTTAGCAACAGTTTTTTCTTCAATTGTGCGCGGAAATTCGATTTCACCGCCATTCACTTTCACAATGAGGCTCGTTACAGCACGCAAACTTCCTGAAAAAGACGGCTGGCTCATTGGCAAGTTGAAATTGTTGCCCATACATTTTTGATAAGACCCGTTTGCCATAAAATTGAACACCGCCAAAATCCGGACAGTTAATGACAAAGACGTCTGTTGATCGTCATATGGTTGTAAATCATTAATAAGGCCTGGCACAATTGACGGGTCAAACGAAAATTTTGCACGAACAAATTTTCACTCAAGAAAAATGGAGCGCTCGAGTCCCGCAAGGATCTTAAGTGCCGCGAACGATTTCTATTTTCCTCATTTTCTTCCTCACCCACCAATAAGAGAAAAAGTAAAAAACCTTGCGATTCCATCATTTAAGAAAATATAAAAAAACAAGTAAGGACGCCTAAGTTCGAGTGGAATCGAACATTAGATACTCAGCTGTATACTTTCATTTTTTGTTTGCGTTTGTTGGATTAGGGTGTATTTTATATGAAACGAGTGCCGCATAAAGTGGGTGCAGCCACGCCCATTATCAAAATTTGTACCAGTCATCCAACTAAGTATATGAATATTATTCTTTGTGCAAAATTTCATTCCTTTATGACTTCTAGTTACAAAGATATCACGTTACAAATTCCCAAAGGGTGTTCCAGAAATATCTTTGTTAAAAAGTAGGTGTGGTCATAAACCGATTTCAATAAATTTTTGCGTGTCTATTAACACAAGTTATAAAAGTGTACACACCAAGTTTCGCCATAATATCTCAATTATTTGTCGAGTTATAGGCTAAGAAATCTCGCATATTCCTTTGTCTAAAAAGAGGCGGTGCCACGCCCATTTTCCAAAATTTTTGTGTTTTTCGTTTTATGTCCGCAGTTGGACTCCTGCTATAAAATTTCAATGATATATCTTTATATTTGACAGAGATATCGCTTAAAATGTTTTTATTAGGCCCCTTTATAGTTTCCATATATAAAAGTGGGCGTGGCCGTCAACCGATTTTGGAAATTTTTTGTCCAAACATTTGCCTAAGTAAGTATATCACGCGTACCGAATTTCATCGATATATCTTCAACGGTTTCTGATTTATGACTCATAAAACTTTCAATGTTTGCCCCTTAATAAGTGGGCGTGGCACCGCCCGTTTTCCAAAATTTTTGTGTTTTTTGTTTTATGTCCATAGTTGGACTCATGCGACAAAATTTCAATGATATATCTTTATATTTGACAGAGATATGGCTTAAAATGTTTTTATTAGGTTACTTTATAATATACATATATAAAAGTGGGCGTGGCCGTCAACCGATTTTAACTATTTTCCGTCCAAACGTTTGCCTAAGTAAGTATATCACACATACCAAACTTGATCGATATATCTTCAATGGTTTCTGAGTTATGACATATAAAACTTTCAAGGTTTGACCCTTAATAAGTGGGCGTGGCACCGCCCATTTTCCAAAATTTCATCAAATTTCTTCCTAGGGGCCTGAGCTCAACACGTGGGTAAAATTTCATCGCTCCAGCTATATTAGTGACTGAGATACCAAGTTTCCGATTTTTTCTATATAGGAAAAGTGGGCGTGGTCATGGTCCGATTTCGCCCATTTTCAATACCAACCGTCCCAGTCTCGATAACAACTTGCATTTCAAATTTCATCGAAATATCTCAATTTTTGCACGAGTTAGAGTGTTTACAGACGGACGGACAGACGGACGGACGGACAGACGGACGGACGGACGGACATGGCTCAATCGATTTCTCTTTTCACCCTCATCATTTTGATATACATAAGTCTATATCTATCTCGATTATTTCTTTCTGTTACACCGTTATGTGATTAAAACTATAATACTCTGTGTACTAGTACAGCTGAGTATAAAAAGTGAAGGAAAAAATTGCTATTTTCAAGAGTTTACATAGTCCTGCATTCCACTTCTCATTTGATACCATCGTTGCTTAAAAACATTCCGTGGCATCCGGGTCCAGTCTTTTGCCCATTATTAGGTACCGGGCCTAGGAATCACTATGAAAAGAGCTCTATGCAGCAGCCCCGGCCAACACCTTTCATTTTATATCAGTATTTCTCAGCAGCATCCCGCGGTCATCCAGGTCCACGTACCTATTGACCTATTGGGTACGGCTCGATATAAAATTCCTGTTCAACACATTTCATTTGATACCAATGTCAGTGAGAAACATCCCGGTGTCATCCGGGTCCACGTTTTGCCCATATCTGGGGATCCGACATAGAAATCGAAATGAGTACAGCTCTATATGAAAGCCATGCTCCACGTTTTTATCCATATCTGGGGACTTGACCAAGAAATCATAATGGGTACGGCTCTACATACGAGCTTTGCTCAACAATTTTCATTTGGTACCAATATCCCTGAGAATTATCCCGGTGTTATCCGGGTCCACATATTGACCCACATCTTGGGATCCGACCTAGGAATCGTAATGAGTTCATTTCTATGTAAAATCCCTGCTCAACACCCTTCATTTAATACCAATATCGCTGAGAATTTTTCCGAGGCCATCCGGCTCCACGTTTTTACCCATATTTGGGGGCCTGGCCTAGGTATCACAAATAAAATACATCTATGTCGAAGTACTCATCAAGACCTTTCATTTGATACCAATATCGCTCAGAAGTATTCGAAGGTCATCCGGGTCCACGTTTTGACCCATATCTTTAGACCCGACCTAGGAATCAGAATTAATACTTATCTATGTAAATTCCCTACTCAATACCTTTCATTTGATACCAATATCGTCCAAAAATATTAAGGGGAAAGCCAGGTCCACCTTTTGACCTTGGGGCTTATATCTCGGGAACCGACTTCTGGATTTGAAAAAAATATGCATATAAGCCATCTAGGGCAAGGCACTCAGCTTGTGTGTAAATTTGGTCAAAATTCCTCCACGCGTTTGGGCGAAAGCCGGCGACAAAGAAATAGGCTTGATTTTTATATACCCGTGTAGTGGCATTGTGCGACTTGGCTGTATTTACTTGATCGCCTATAACTTTTCCATTTTACCATGGATTTTCTTCGATGATAGCTTATCTTTTTTCCAATAGAATGGAGCTTCACGTAAAGGTAACCGAAGGTAAAGACATTGGTTTTAAAGATATAGCCTGACAAATTCAAATTTTTCTTAAAAAAATCGTAAAAAATCAAAAAAAATTGAAATTGAATCGTCAATATTTCAGAAACTATAAGAGCTAGGGAAAAATGTTATAGGAGCCATGAAAAGGAAATTTAATTTTCTTTCGTTTGGTTCCACCCTAAGAAAGATAGCTCACTGCGTTAAATTAAGTGGAGCCATTGGTCAAATAACGGTAATTTGCCGATATCTCAAAAACCGTCCCATAGAATTAAAAATGATTTTACATATAGATAGGATAGTCTCGTCCAAAGTACAGACAACAAACTTCATTTTGTGATCCAGTGTAATTTGTACAATATATTTTACAATTTAATAAATATTGTTTTAATAAAAATAATTTGCGATCATGTCTCGTATGCCACAGGTAAATTGACTTCAATTGACTTCAGTGAGACTTTTTATTCAATGAATGCAATACATGAATAACCAAAAAATGACTCAAAAAAGAATTCGAAGTCACAAAATGAAGTCTGAATGGTCGCTTCATTTTTTAAGTCCCAGTCAAAGAATTAAAAAAATGACTGCAATCATTTTACGATAAATCAAGTGAATAATTATTCGCAAAAGAATGCATTCTTTTACATCTCTGGATAAGCCTTCTTAATATAGCATATAAAGTCTTATAAAGTGTATCGTGTGATAGATTGAAGCCCACCGTCAAAAATCTGAATGGACCTTATCAGTGTGGCTTCAGACCTGGTAAGTCTACCATCGAACAGATTTTCACAATACTCCAATTCCTGGAAAACACTTATGAAAAAGGAACTGACATACCATCTCTTTGTCGATTTGAAACCCGCTTTTGATAGCATGAATAGGAATTGTCTGAATTTGGTTTCCCTACAAAAATTATACGGCTATGCCAAATGACGCCGACTAATAGCACCAGCACCGCCAGAATTGGTAAGAACCTCTCCGAGCCGTTCTAGACCAAACGAGGTTTCAGGCAAGGCGACTTCTTCAACTTGGTGCTGGAAAAGTTAAACCGAGCTGCAGAAATTTACCGTATAAGAGTCTGTAACTGCTCGCGTATGCCGATGATATCGACACCGTTGGCACCAACAGGCGTGCCGTATGTTCTGCATTCTCCAAGCAGGATGAAGAGGCAGCGTTGGACAGGTCATGACGTGAGAATGGATGTAGATGCTCCAGCCAAGAAAATATTTCAACCGAAACCCGCTGAAAGCAGAAGAAAATGGAGACCTCCACTGCGTTGGGAAGATCACGTGGACAGTGATGCTGCACGAAACAGAACCAGCTGGCGCGCTTTATTGGACTGGGCCAGAATCGTCTAGACGGCTACGTGTCAAATAAGGAAGGAGGGGTAAAATCTCTAGTTCATAACTGGTGCGCAGCTAGTTTATTTTTCGATACTGCTGGTGCGAGCTCAATATCTATTGCATGTTAGCAACTGGCGAATTTAACACGGCGATGTCATTGGCGCTGTGAATTATTTACCGCTGCATTACCTATTCGATAGTTCTGAACTAGTTAAAAATGCCAACAAATTTTACAGTTTTACATCTGCCACTCACGTACAGCATTGACACGCTTAATAGGCCCGTCACATAGCATACGTCAATCCGTCTACGTCGACGTATGTGACTGACAGCTCACGTACTTGACGGAGAGGTCGCCACATAGGAAACGTTGACGGATATACATAAATCAGCTGTTTGATTAACCTTTAACTACAGAGGTGGTGGCAAAAATTTAACTCTTTAGAATATTTTGTAATTTCTCTTTTAAGTTGCCCTATTGAAATTCAGTTTTCAGTAACTTCACATCTCCTGATAATTCTTGACCATTTTGTTTAATGGAGGAATGTTATACAAATGAGAAAAAACTCGAAAAGCAAATTGCAAAAAAAGTGAAATTCAAGAGTAGCTAAAGGTTAACAATCAAAAGCAATCAGCTGACATAGCGACGGATTGACGTATACCAAAAGTTGACTTTTGGGCAACTTCGGTACGTTGCGGCGCCGGATCCGTCGTACGTGTGACGACGTACGTTTAAATGCCGACATTTTACTGAGCTGTCAGTCACATACGTCGACGTAGACGGATTGACGTATGCTATGTGTCGGGGCTATAAAGCAAGTGGTATGATGACACTTTGGTTAACGCGTGTGACTTTCAATCTGGCGAGCGCGGGATCGAATCCGGTAGGTGTCAAAGCGAATTAAAATTTTGTTCTTTTTTTTTAAATAATTTTTATTATTTATTACATAAAAATTTAAAAAAAATATTAAAAAGTAATAAAATAAAAATACTCAAAATAAGCCTGAGCGATCGGAAAAGCAGGGGGGAATACTTCATTTCATTAAGTGAATATCCAAATTTTACATACTCTTTGTACAATATGCTTCACTAACAATCTGAGAATTGCAGAAATATCCAAAGCCGACGGCAAATGAACTGATATCTCTTTCACACATTTTCGCTAGTTCTGAACCATACATTGTTTTCACTAGTTATTGATCTCGCTGCAGGGTATGTATATTCATATACATACATACATACATATGTTTCACTTTCAATTTCAACTTTAATATTTTTCTTGTTCATACATATTTATGTATGTATGTATTTGTATGTACATATATACATATATTTAAAGCGACGGTAACAACAAAAATGCGCCATGAAGAATCATTCATAGCGAAAGCAAATATGCCACAAAAATAAATAAAACAAGTAAGGAAGCCTAAGTTCGAGTGGAATCGAACATTAGATACTCAGCTGTATGCTTTCATTGTTTGTTTGCATTTGATGGAATCACGGTGTATTTTATATAAAGCGAGTGCTGCATAAAGTAGGCGTAGCCACGCCCATTTTCAACATTTTTATCAGTCATCCAACTAAGCTTATGAATATTATTCTTTGTGCAAAATTTCATCCCTTTAAGAGTTACAAAGATGTCACGTTACAAATTCCCAAATGGTGTTCCAGAAATATCTTTGTTAAAAAGTAGGCGTGGTCATCAACCGATTTCAATAAATTTTTGCGTGTCTATTAACACAAGTTATAAAAGTGTACAAACCAAGTTTCGTCATAATATCTCAATTATTTGTCGAGTTATGGGCTCCGAAATCTCGTTGATTCCTTTGTCTGAAAAGAGGCGGTGCCACGCCCATTTTCCGAAATTTTTCTATTTTTTGTTTCCGATCTATTGTAGAACTCATGCCACAAAATTTCAATGAATTATCTTTAAATTTGACAAAGATATCGCTTAAAATATTTTTATTAGGCCCCTTTATAGTTCCCATATATAAAAGTGGGCGTGGTCGCCAACCGATTTCGCTAAAATTTTGAACATGTATTACCACAACTAATAAAAGTGTACACACCAAGTTTCGTCATTATATTTAAATTATTTGTCGAGTTATGGGCTCAGAAATCTCGTATATTCCTGCTTCTAAAAAGAGGCGGTGCCACACCAATTTTCCAAAATTTTTATGTTTTTCGTTTTATATCCGCAGTTGGACTCCTGCCATAAAATTTCAATGACATACCTTTATATTTGACAGAGATATCGCTTAAAATGTTTTTATTAGGTCACTTTATAATACCCATATATAAAAGTGGGCGTGGTCGTCTACCGATTTTGGCAATTTTTCGTCCAAACATTTGTCTAAGTAAGAATATCACGCCTACCAAATTTCATCGATATATCTTCAACGGTTTCTGAGTTATGACATATAAAACTTTCAATGTTTGGCCCTTAATAAGTGGGCGTGGCACCGCCCATTTTTCAAAATCTCACCAAATTTCTTCATAAGGGCCTGAGCTCCACACGTTGGTGAAATTTTATCACTCTAGCTCTATTAGTGACTGAGATACAAAATTTCGGATTTTTACTATATAGGGGTAGTGGGCGTGGTCATGGTCCGATTTCGCCCATTTTCAATACCATCCTTTCCAGTCTTGATACCAACTTGCATTCCAAATTTCATCAAAATATTTCAAATTTTGCGTGAGTTATCGTGCGTACAGACAGACAGACGGACAGGCGAACGGACATGGCTCAATCGATTTCTTTTTTCACCCTGATCAATTTGATATATATAAGTCAATATCTATCTCGATTATTTTATGGTGTTACAATCCACCGTTATGTGATTAAAACTATAATACTCTGTGTACTAGTACAGCTGAGTATAATAACTTTGAATTCAAAACAAACGAATTTTATTTATCAAGACCAATCGACGCATTGACAATTTGGCAAGAAAAGAGCTTTTTTTTATTTTGGCACAGAATTGCAAATACTTGATAAATAGTAAAAATTGACAAATAAGCAATATGGTGAATTTGTCAAGTACACAGAATAGAGCAGCTAGTTATGTTAGTGCCCATTACATTTTCTGCAAAACTATGGCTATTGCTTACCTACATATATCAATTTTTTATTCAAAAAAATGTTTGTTTGTTTACTGATTCATTCTAAGTAAATTTTTGATTCAAATCAAAAATATATTTTGAATCACGAATCAAAAAGTGTTTTTGATTCTTTTCAGAAATGAATCACATATAAAAATTATGTTTTATTAATGTTATTCAAAATAACGAACCAAGTTGATTCTTTATTTGAATGTTAATTTGAAATCAAAAATGATTCGAAATCACGCAACCCTGTGTACGTATAAGTGTAGATAGGTAGGTACGTATGTAGAGTGCCGCAAAGGGGAAATTTCATTTGAGTGGCAAACAATGGGCACACCATTTCAGTCTCCTACATTTGCTCTTATCGACAGGATGGCTGGAAATAAAGATAATCGGCCGGTTAACTAACTGAGCCAGAGCACACGTTACCTCACCACCGTCGGCCGCCCGCGGTCGAATTTGTTGCACATTGGGAAGTTTGTTCTTTTATATGTTAACCGCTTTTTTGCGACCAGCTGTCGCATTCGCTTTTACTAATTTTTTTCATCTTTATACTCAGCTGTGCTAGTAGGTACACAGAGTATTATATTTTTGATTTCATAACGGTGGATTGTAACAGAATGAAATAATCGAGATAGATATGGACTTATATGCATCAAAATGATCAGGGTGAAAATATAAATCGATTAAGCCATGTCCGTCCGTCCGCCCGTATGCACTCCAACTCGCGCAAAAATTTAGATATTTTGATGAAATTTGGAATGCAAGTTTGCACCCAGACTGGGACGACTGGTATTGAAAATGGGCGAAATCGGACCATGACCACGCACACCTTTCCTATATAGAAAAAATCGGAAATTCGGTATCTCAGTCACTAATATAACTGGAGTGATAAAATTTCACCCACGTATTGAACTCAGGCCCATAAGAAGAAATTTGGTGAAATTTTGGAAAATGGGCGGTGCCACACCCACTTATTAAGGGGCAAACATTGGAAAAGTCATAACTCAGCAACCATAGCAGATATATCGATGAAATTTGGTGCGCGTGATCTACTTACTCAGGCAAATGTTTCGACGAAAAATTGGCAAAATTGGTTGACGGCCACGCCCATTTTTATATATGGGAACTATAAAGTTGCCTAATGAAAACATTTTAAGCGATATCTTTGTCAAATATAAAGATAATTTATTAAAATTTTGTGGTACGAGTCCTGCGATAGACCGAAAACAAGGAATATACAAATGTTGTGGAAATGGGCGTGGCACCGCCCCTTTTTTGACAAACGGAATCTACGAGATTTCAGAGCCCATAACTCGAAAAATAATTGAGATATTATTACCAAACTTAGTGTATAAACTTTTACCACACGTGGTAATACATGCTCAGAAATTTAGCGAAATCGGTTTATGACCATGCCTACTTTTTAACAAAGATATTTCTGGAACACCCTTTGGGAATTTGTAACGTGACATCTTTGTAACTAGAAGTCATAAAGGGATGCAATTTTACACTAACAATAATATTTTTACGCTTAATTGGATGATTGATACAAATTTTGAAAATGGGCGTAGTTACGCGACACTTGCTTTATATAAATTACACCGTGTTTCCATCAAACGCAAACAAACAATAAAAGCATACAGCTGAGTATCTAATGTTCGATTCCACTCGAACTAATGTTATGTTCAGACACAACCTTAATTGAACATTAAGAGCCTTCATTCAATTTTCAAGCCCAATGATTCTCAATTTACCATACAAAAATTGACCAAGTTAATGCTTCATTAGAAATTAATGAGTTGTTAATGAAGAACAATTCTGCATGCAACCCTGTTAAAAGGCTTGTTTCATAAGTAAAATGAAATGTCATGAAAAGAGAAATGTGATTAGCGTCAGTGTCCACTAAACAGGTTGGTTCGTCAGATCAGCTGCATTCTTGTTCTTCTTCATCACCTATCAAATTTGTTTTTATTTCTGCTTATTTTATACATGCATTCGTGTTTACGATTGGTAACAATTGTGAGATGAATGTCAAATTATTTCGTCCTCCTTGCAATTTTGACATTTAGGTCACGAGAGTTTGATATTCAGCTCACGGCGTGTATGTGTGTATGTATCTTGAGCCGACCTGTTAAATGGGCCAAGTAAATTAAATATGTCTGAACACCAAATCTAAAGATGTTCAATCAACCCCAATTGACTTAATTAATTTTTATGTCTGAACATGATATTAGGCTTCCTTACTTGTTTGTTATGCCCTAGTCAGACAGGCAAGTAGGCCACACCAACTCGATAATGTGTGCATGTGCGAAAATGAAAAAGAAGTAGCAAGGAATCAAATAGAATATGCAATCCTAGTTGTTTGAAGATTGTTGTTACTACAAATTTTTATTTTTTTTCCTCGCAATATTGCCCAAATTCAGAAATTTCCTTTTTTATAACTCCCCGTAACAGTAAAGTAGAATTTATCTGAATCTATAAAAGAAATAAAAAAAAACAGTTTTCAAGAAAACACTAACACGAAGACATAACTAAAAGATACAAATCGTAAAGAAAACAAATGAACATTAAAACGCATGTACGTACATACATATGTAGGTATGGTATGTAGGTACTTAAACTGAAACATAATAAATGCGGCAACGACCGCCCCTACAGAAGGCTTGTGGCTGCCACATTACAGTTTCTCACTCACAACTAAAAAGTTTTTGGTTCAGATCATAATTTTTTAATGTAAAATAATAAATTAAATAGTTACATTTATTAACTTAATGCGCTAAACTGTTATTATATTTGGTTGTGTATAAATAGTTCTGCTTTTTTGTAAAGTTTCGTTAGATTTATTGAGTTGTCAAAATTTTCATATTTCATAATCCAGTGGCAACTCGTCGTCCACTCGGCCTCGTCACCAAATTAGAAATCGGTCTAAGTTGACGACAACGTAATTTTGTCGGTGGACGACGTCGTGTCGCGTCGTCTCTATTATATGTACTTGCTTTCATAAGAATGCATGGGTTTTAATTTTGACAGGCTGTCGTTGTCGCAACGTCGTGTCGTTACGCATCGATTCTGTTTTCACCCGAACTTCAAACTAATTAACAATTACTCGTAGTACATATGTTCATATGTATATAGGTAGAGAAGAGAGAAATGGCGAAAACATGGAGAAGAAAAATAAGTTAAAGTAAAATGAGGAGAAAAGGAAAAAGAATGGAAAGAGGATAAAAGAAAAAGGGTAGTACTCTTATTTATTTACAGATAGCACATCTAGGAGTTATACATACATACATCCGTATTTTGCACATTAATTTTTACGAAACAGTCTTATGTTATGTTCAGACACAACCTTAATTGAAAACAAGTAAGGAAGCCTAAGTTCGAGTGGAATCGAACATTAGATACTCAGCTGTATGTTTTCATTGTTTGTTTGCGTTTGATGGAAACACGGCGTATTTTATATAAAGCGAGTGCCGCATAAAGTGGGCGTAGCCACGCCCATTTTCAACATTTTTATCAGTCATCCAACTAAGCATATGAATATTATTCTTTGCTCAAAATTTCATTCCTTTATGAATTCTAGTTACATATATGTCACGTTACAAATTCCCAAAGGGTGTTCCAGAAATATCTTTGTTAAAAAGTAGGCGTGTCTATTTACACAAGTTATAAAAGTATATAAACCAAGTTTCGTCATAATAAGGGTATTCATTTAACCTTATAAATGCCTCGTAAAGTGTGTAAACTTGTAAATTTATAAAGTTTGTAAACGAACTGTCAAATTTTGTATGGAAAATCATTTACGCATGGTTGAGAAATTTACGCGCACATTTCAGTGTGTAAACGCTGTAAACTCGAAAAAAGCAACCTTGCGCAGCAGAAACCTCTAGCATCAGTAAGTCATTTACAAAAATTTCCTTGTAAAGTCGTTTTAATTTGGATTTCTCACTTATTTTTGGCATATTTTAATATATGTCTTTAATATATGTAGATATAGTTTTAAATAAATTTTGACAATAGCACAGCTGATGACAAGTTTACGAAAAAAAATTATTAGGTGCGTTCATATAACAGTGTGTGTAAACTGATAGAAATTTACACTTTATAAACTTATACTCTTAAATGAATACCCTTAATATCTCAATTATTTGTCGAGTTAAAGGCTAAGAAATCTCTTTGTCCAAAAGGAGGCGGTGCCACGCCCATTTTCCAAAATTTGTCTATTTTATGTTTTCGGTCTATTGTGGAACACATGTCACAAAATTTCAATGAATTATCTTTACATTTGACAAAGATATCGCTTAAAATGTTTTTATTGGGCCCCTTTATAACACCCATATATAAAAGAGGGCGTGGCCGTCAAACCGATTTCTCTAAAATTTTGAACATGTATGTATTACCACAGTAAAAAGTATACACACCAAGTTTCGTCATTATATATCAATCATTTGTCGAGTTATAGGCTAAGGAATCTCGTATATTCCTGCTTCTAAAAAGAGGCGGTGCCACACCCATTTTCCAAAATGTTTACGGTTTTTGTTTTATGTTCGTAGTAAGACTCCTGCCATAAAATTTTAATGATATATCTTTATATTTGACATAGATATCGCTTTAAATGTTTTTATTAGGCCACTTTATAATACACATATATAAAAGTGGGCGTGGCCGTCAACCGTTTTTAACTATTTTTCGTCCAAACGTTTTGCTAAGTAAGTAAATAACGCGTACCAAATTTCATCGATATATCTTCAATGGTTTCTGAGTTATGACATATAAAACTTTCAAGGTTTTGCCCTTAATAAGTGGGCGTGGCACCGCCCATTTTCCAAAATTTCATCAAATTTCTTCCTAGGGGCCTGAGCTCAACACGTGGGTAAAATTTCTTCGCTCCAGCTATATTAGTGACTGAGATACCAAATTTCCGATTTTTTCTATATAGGAAAAGTGGGCGTGGTCATGGCCCGATTTCGCCCATTTTCAATACCAACCGTCCCAGTCTCGATACCAACTTGCATTTCAAATTTCATCAAAATATGTTAATTTTTGCGCGAGTTAGAGTATTTAAAGACGGACAGACGGACAGACGGACGGACAGACGGACGGACGGACGGACATGGCTCAATCGATTTCTCTTTTCACCCTGATCATTTTGATATATATAAGTCTATATCTATCTCGATTATTTCATTCTGTTACAATCCACCGTTATGTGATTAAAACTATAATACTCTGTGTACAAGTACAGCTGAGTATAATTAAGAGCCTTCATTCAATTTTCAAGCCCAATGATTCTCAATTTACCATACAAAAATTGACTAAGTTAATGCTTCATTAGAAATTAATGAGTTCCTAATGAAGAACAATTCTGCATGCAACCAGGCCCGCAGAGAGCCGAGCCGGGCCCCTGGGACAGTTCGCGTTTACGGGCCCCCCTAAAAAAAATGGTATTTCAGTTAAAATTTCCAACAAATATCCCTTAATAAGTTACTTATATTGAAAAATTCAGCATCTTCATATGCAAACAAGATCCTCTCACGTTCGGTATCCAGCATTATGCTTCCCCTTTATGTTTTCATTATTTCAGCAGAAGTTTTTTTACAATTGGCTACTCGATCGTCAAAAAAATTAACACTATTTTTACCTGGCGTCACTTACGTTTCACTTTAGAGGTGGGACACTATCGATAGTGCCACCATCGATAGTTTTTGATAGTTTAGAAAAAATTATTGATAGTCTTCAAAAAATAAACCAGCGATAGTACTATCGATAGAACTATCGCCGAAAATTTGAAAAATTCCGGAAAACATCAAAATCTCAATTTTTTACGTTCAGTCCAGTATATTTTAGTACACGGAAGTGAAGGTTTGAAGTCGAAACAAAAAAAAATCTTCTATAATGTCGTTTAAATTTTTTTTGTACATATACGAATATAAAACCTCTACAGAATCTGAAATATTATGGTGCAATATGGGGATGTAAAATTTGTAAAACTACCGAGAGTACACATTACCATCGATAGTTTCTGATAGTTTTGAAAAAGCCATCGATGGTCTTCGATTGTGTTAAAAAAAATAAAATATCGATACTATCGGTAGTGCCATCGATAGTTTCCCACCTCTATTTCAGTTTTTAAATGGCATTAATTAAAAAAATGTCTTAATTTTAAAGTTTTAAATGATGCAGATTTGTTTGACAGGTAAATTTTAAAGAAACTTCAAGATATGAGCTAATTTGAAAGATCGGTTTTGAAATTAAGATAACTTTTCAAGGTTTTTGCGTCACTTACGTTTTATTTTCCTATTTAGATTTTCAGCAAGAAATTATGTATATTTATTACAGCTAAGCAGTAACCAAATCTTAGGTACAGTATATTTATTCAATCCTTCTGGCACTTTTTCCTGGTAATAACTCTAGTATCTAACTATAAAATCATGGAAATAATAGTAGATAGAAAATAGTACTCTTTTTAATATTTTTTTATTTTTTATTACTTTACTCTTTGAAATCAATTAAAACAGAATTATCAACATTTTTCATTTGAATAGTAAATATTTCTGAGAAGCTTGGTTCACCACCTTACCAATCGTGGTACTTTGGAAATTCTAAATAAAAGTCGATTTTCCTCAATTTCAACTCACTTTTCTAGGATTTGTCCATGTATAAACAAGGTAAATATTTGATTGGATGCTTATAATTTTAGTTTGGTGATTTGGTTAAGTTAAACACTTCAATTTTAAAACAATTTTTTCTAGCAACAAAATACCTATGTATGTATCTATGAAATCCTAGTTCGAGTATTGTCAATACTGCTTTGCCTTTCCGGGCCCCCAAAAACCTTTCGGGCCCCAGGCCGATTGCCCTGGCTGCCCCCCTCTCCGCGGCCCTGCATGCAACCCTGTTAGAAGGGTTGTTTCATAAGCAAAATTAAATGTCATGTTCAGAGAAATGTCATCAGCGTCAGGGTCCACTATACAGGTTGTTTCGTCAGATCAGCTGAATTCTTGTTCTTCTTCATCACCTATCAAACTTTTTTTTATTTCTGCTTATTCTATACATGCATTCGTGTTTACGATTGATAAAAGTTGTGAGCTGAATGTCAAATTATTTCGTCCTCCTTGCAGTTTTGACATTTAGGTCACGAGAGTTTGATATTCAGCTCACGGCGTGTATGTATGTATGTATCTTGAGCCGACCTGTTAAATGGGCCAAGTAAATTAAATATGTCTGAACACCAAATCTAGAGATGTTCAATCAAGCCCAATTGACTTAATTAATTTTTATGTCTGAACATGATATTACAAAACAATCTTAATATTGCTTTTGTTTAGGCTACTACGTATGGCAGCAGGAACGGAGTGCCGTATACGAAGAGCGTTGATGAAGAGTAGTCTAGCGGATTGAAGAAAGTTATATTGCGGAACTATAAGGCCATGTACACGGGCAGACTTTGCAAACGCTAGTTTCGCATAAAGGTAGCTGGGTGATTTTTCATTTATGAGGCGGAAGAGAAAAATACAATTTCTAATTTTTAAATACTCTTCAAGCTCACAACCCATCAGACTACTCCTCCAGTTGGAGATGTGGTCAAATCTCGCGAGCCCAAACACATAGCGCGTGACGTGGTTAAAAGCTACATCCATCATATGAGCAGATTGTGAGTTTAGCTTACTATATACTAGCTCAACATAGGATATTATTGGCATAATAAGTTATACTAGTATCAGCGTGGTCGAAAATTCGACCAATTAAATTGAGAGCGGAACGATTTGAGAGTGGAAAGACCATATTTCTTATATAATATTTCTGTAATAAAATATGTATAAAATAAAACATGTAGTTACTGGTACTGGTTGTCCGAGGATACATAGTGAAATTTTACGTCGAATAATTTTCTACAATATTCTAAATATCTAGCGACCTCTAAAATTCTATTTTCCGGACTCTTCTTTCTCTTTCTAATTTCCCTTCTTTTTCTCTTCTTCTGTCCTTTTTGCGTTTCCTTCCCCTTTATCCTTTTACTTTCCGTACACTTTCCTGTTACCCTTTCCCCTTTCCTTTACACTTCCTCCGCCATTTCCATTCCTTTCACTTTCCCCTTCTTTTATTTTCCATTCCTTTACTTTCCTTTCTTTTCTTTTCTTTTCTTTTCTTTTTTTTCTTTTCTTTTCTATAGTGAAAGAATGTCAATAAAGTTTTTCAAATAGGTGGCAACCGGTTTTGTAAAAATTTAATTTTATTATCCATATACGGGACAAACCCTTTCAAATTAGGCGACCTCTAAAATTCTATTTTCCGGACTCTTCTTTCTCCTTCTAATTTCCCTTCTTTTTCTCTTCTTCTGTCCTTTTTGCGTTTCCTTCCCCTTTATCCTTTTTACTTTCCGTACACTTTCCTGTTACCCTTTCCCCTTTCCCTTCTACTTCCTCCGCCATTTCCATTCCTTTCACTTTCCCCTTCTTTTATTTTCCATTCCTTTACTTTCCCCTTCTTTTATTAGATTAGGCGACCTCTAAAATTCTATTTTCCGGACTCTTCTTTCTCTTTCTAATTTCCCTTCTTTTACTCCTCTTCTGTCCGTTTTGCGTTTCCTTCCCCTTTATCCTTTTTACTTTCCGTACACTTTCCTTTCCTTTCCACTTCCTCCGCCATTTCCATTCCTTTCACTTTCCCCTTCTTTTATTTTCCATTCCTTTACTTTCCTTTCTTTTCTTTTCTTTTCTTTTCTTTTCTTTTCTTTTCTTTTCTTTTCTTTTCTTTTCTTTTCTTTTCTTTTCTTTTCTTTTCTTTCCTTTTCTTTTCTTTTCTTTTCTATAGTGAAAGAATGTCAATAAAGTTTTTCAAATAGGTGGCAACCGGTTTTGTAAAAATTTAATTTTATTATCCATATACGGGGCAAACCCTTTCAGATTAGGCAAGGGTAAAACTGCGCTGTGCCGCGCAATTGCGCTAGCGCCAACCCTGGTGTTATTGCGCTAACTCCGATTTGGAAAATGCGCCAACTCAATGTTGCGCTATTGCAATATAACACTGACTCAAATTAATAAATAATAGCTTAAAAAACTAAAAAACACACTTTAATCTTAAAAATCGTACTAAAAATTGAGAAATAATTTAATTAGAAACAAAATGATGAACGAAAATATAAGTATTTAAGGAAAAGCGTGGGGTGCTCAGTATGTCAAAAAATATTTAAAATCGGTGTTTTTTTACTAATAATTTTATTTTGACTTTTTTGAGATTTCATATATCGTACTCTTTAATTTCGCAACTAGGTATATTTTTGTACTACATACATAGTTGTACGAATCGAATATTTTCATGTTCAAATATTATTGAGCAGCCCCACGCTTTTCCTTAAATACTTATATTTTCGTTCATCATTTTGTTTCTAATTAAATTATTTCTCAATTTTTAGTACGATTTTTAAGATTAAAGTGTGTTTTTTAGTTTTTTAAGCTATTATTTATTTTTGAATTTTTAGTGAAATTTTTCATTAAAGGACGTTTTATGCGGACGCAAGAATAAAAGTAAAAAGAAGTCTGATGGGATGTGGTGTTCTCCGAAATAGATCTACATACATATGTATGTATTTATAACTTCTACCAAAAGTCCCAATATGCAGTGAAGTAAACTAGCTTATTATGCAATATTTTCCAAACCCTTTTATTCAAGGTTTTCCAAACTAGTTTGGAAATACAAAATTTCCCAAACGTTTTGTTATATTTCACAATCAGAAAGTGAAGAGAAGTTGAGGTGAAGCATTTGAAAGGAACAAAAAAACAAGTAGGAAGCCTAAGTTCGAGTGGAATCGAAAATTAGATACTCAGCTGTATGCTTTCATTGTTTGTTTGCGTTTGTTCGATATAGGGTGTATTTTATATAAAGCGAGTGCCGCATAAAGTGGGCGTAGCCACGCCCATTTTCAACATTTTTATCAGTCATCCAACTAAGCATATGAATATTATTCTTTGTGCAACATTTCATTCCTTTACGACTTCTAGTTACAAAGATGTCACGTTACAAGTTCCCAAATGGTGTTCCAGAAATATCTTTGTTAAAAAGTAGGCGTGGTCATCAACCGATTTCAATAAATTTTTGCGTGTCTATTAACACAAGTTATAAAAGTGTACAAACCAAGTTTCGTCATAATATCTCAATTATTTGTCGAGTTATGGGCTCCGAAATCTCGTTGATTCCTTTGTCTGAAAAGAGGCGGTGCCACGCCCATTTTCCGAAATTTTTCTATTTTTTGTTTCCGATCTATTGTAGAACTCATGCCACAAAATTTCAATGAATTATCTTTATATTTGACAAAGATATCGCTTAAAATGTTTTTATTAGGCCACTTTATAATACCCATATATAAAAGTGGGCGTGGTCGTCAACCGATTTCGTTAAAATTTTGAACATGTATTACTACAAGTAGTGAAAGTGTATACACCAAGTTTCGTCATAATATATCGATTATTTTTCGAGTTATGGGCTCAGAAATCCCGTATATTCCTGCTTCTAAAAGGAGGCGGTGCCACGCCCATTTTCCAAAATTTTTATATTTTTTGTTTTATGTCCATAGTTGGACACCTTCCATAAAATTTCAATGATATATCTTTATATTTGACAGAGATATCGCTTAAAATGTTTTATTAGGCCCCTTTATAGTTCCCATATATAAAGGTGGGCGCGGTCGTCAACCGATTTTGGCAATTTTCCGTCCAAAGATTTGCCTAAGTAAGTATATCACGCCTACCAAATTTCATCGATATATCTTCAACGGTGTCTGAGTTATGACTCATAAATCTTTCAATGTTTGCCCCTTAATAAGTGGGCGTGGCACCGCCCATTTTCCAAAATTTCACCATATTTCTTCATAAGGGCCTGAGCTCAATACGTGTGTGAAATTTTATCACTCTAGCTCTATTAGTGACTGAGATACAAAATTTCCGATTTTTACTATATAGGGGAGGTGGGCGTGGTCATGGTCCGATTTCGCCCATTTTCAATACCATCCGTTCCTGTCTTGATACCAACTTACATTTCAAATTTCATCAAAATATCTCAATTTTTGCGCGAGTTATCGTGCTCACAGACGGACGGACGGACAGACGGACGGACATGGCTCAATCGATTTCTCTTTTCACCCTGATCATTTTGATATATATAAGTCTATATCTATCTCGATTATTTCATTCTGTTACAATCCACCGTTAGGAAATCAAAACTATAATACTCTGTGTACTAGTACAGCTGAGTATAAACAAGTAAGGAAGCCTAAGTTCGAGTGGAATCGAACATTAGATACTCAGCTGTATGCTTTCATTGTTTGTTTGCGTTTGTTCGATATAGGGTGTATTTTATATGACACAAGTGCTGCATAAACAGGGCGCAGCCACGCCCATTTTCAAAATTTGTATCAATCATCCAAATAAGCATATAAATATTATTGTTAGTGCAAAATTGCATCCCTCTATGACTTTTAGTTACAAAAACTTCACGTTACAAATTCCAAAAGGGTGTTCCAGAAATATCTTTGTTAAAAAGTAGGCGTGGTCATAAACCGATTTCAATACATTTTTGCGTGTCTATTAACACATGTTATAAAAGTGTATAAACCAAGTTTCGTCATAATATCTCAGTTATTTGTCGAGTAATAGGCACGTAGATTCCTTTGTATAAAAAGAGGCGGTGCCACGCCCATTTTCCAAACTTTTTTATATTTTGTTTCCGGTCTATTGTAGAACTCATGTCACAAAATTTCAGTGATAGATCTTTATATTTGACAGAGAGATCGCTTAAAATGTTTTTATTAGGTCACTTTATAAAACCCATATATAAAAGTGGGCGTGGTCGTCAACCGATTTTGGAAATCTTTCGTCCACACATTTGGCTAAGTAAATATATCACGCGTACCAAATTTCATCGATATATCTTTAACGGTTTATGAGTTATGGCTTATAAAACTTTCAATATTTGCCCCTTAATAAGTGGGCGTGGCACCGCCCATTTTCCAAAATTTTTATATTTTTTGTTTTATGTCCCTAGTTGGTCTCCTGCCACAAAATTTCAGTGATAGATCTTTATATTTGACAGAGATATCGCTTAAAATGTTTTTATTAGGCCCCTTTATAGTTCCCATATATAAAAGTGGGCGTGGCCGTCAACCGATTTTGATAATTTTTCGCCAAAACATTTGTCTAAGTAAGCAAATTACGCAAAACAAATTTCATCGATATATCTTCAACGGTTTCTGAGTTATGACATATAAAACTTTCAATGTTTGCCCCTTAATAAGTGGGCGTGGCACCGCCCATTTTCCAAAATTTTTGTACTTTTTGTTTTATGTCCGTAGTTGGACTCCTGCCACAAAAATTCAGTGATAGATCTTTATATTTGACAGAGATATCGCTTAAAATGTTTTTATTAGGCCCCTTTATAGTTCCCATATATCAAAGTGGGCGTGGCCGTCAACCGATTTTGATAATTTTTCGCCAAAACATTTGTCTAGGTAAGCAAATTACGCATACCAAATTTCATCGATATATCTTCAACGGTTTCTGAGTTATGACATATAAAACTTTCAATGTTTGACCCTTAATAAGTGGGCGTGGCACCGCCCATTTTCCAAAACTTAATCAAATTTCTTCATAACGGCCTGAGCTCAATACGTGGGTAAAATTTTATCACTCTAGCTATATTAGTGGCTGAGATACCAAATTTCCGATTTTTTCTATATAGGAAAAGTGGGCGTGGTCATGGTCCGATTTCGCCCATTTTCAATACCAACCGTCCCAGTCTCGATACCAACTTGCATTTCAAATTTCATCAAAATATCTCAATTTTTACGCGAGTTATCGTGCGTACGGACGGACGGACGGACGGACGGACGGACGGACGGACGGACGGACGGACGGACGGACGGACGGACGGACGGACATGGCTCAATCGATTTCTCTTTTCACCCTGATCATTTTGATATATATAAGTCCATATCTATCTCGATTATTTCATTATGTTACAATCCACCGTTATGAAATCAAAATTATAATACTCTGTGTACTAGTACAGCTGAGTATAAAAAGAAACCTGATTGAATAAATTCGAATTTAGACAATAAAGCTCCGAATGCGTTTGTAGCGTAATGGTGAGGTATGCTGCCTACGGGCCAAGGAGCTCAGGTTCGAGTCCCGAGTGGCGCATTTTTTTATTTTTTTTTATTTTAATTTTTTTTTTTTTTTTTTAGAGAAATTTTTTTCACCCCACGTTTACAAAACATTGTATAAAAATGTAATTAGGGTTCCTTTTCGTTAATTCAGAACTTACTATTAAATGAATTACAAACAAAACCAGTTCTTGCTTTGCATACATATGTATGTACATGTGATTGTTTTTATTGCAAACACAACAATGACAAAACAGAATGTTGTTACACAAAACACAAAACCAGTTCTTGCTCTGCATACGTATGTATGTATGTACATTGTACATGCGGCTGATTTCATTGCAAATACAACAAACCCAAAACAGAAGCTACAAGCTTCATTTTTTTTTGAGTGAATTTATGCATTGAGTTTATCGCCATCGCTATGAGCGATCGCTGGCTGTTGTGCGTTAGTTCGCTCGCTATTTGAGTGGTTATACGTTTTTCTTTGAACATTTGTTTGTGATTTGAGTAGAATGTATTTTTGAGCGTTCGTGAGTGAGTTTTTCCGTACCCTGCAAGCTTGTTACTTATTGGCCTGTATACAGGAGTGAATTGAAATTCATTGAGGCTATTTTGAAGAAAGGTAACATAAAAGCCGCAATGAAGCATAAAATATAATGTTGAATGTCCTACTATATGATGCCGTTGGGCTGTTGATGTCATGTTTCGAATCCGGAGGAGAATAGAAATAATAAAGAGAACACAAAAAAGTGAATGTTTGAAAGATATAATAATTTAGTTAATTTAGTTAAATGTTTACAACTTTTAGGATGGGATGAAGTTACATACATACATACATACATACATACATACATACATACATACAGGTGAAGCTAATAAAAGCGTGTTAAAAAAAAATTGGGCCACTTTTTTTAACACGCTTTTATTAATTTCACCTATATGTATGTATGTATGTATGTATGTATGTATGTATGTATGTAACTTCATCCCATCCTAAAAGTTGCAAACGTTTATAACTCAATTATTATTTTTTTGAAACATTCACTGTACTTTTATTGTGTTTTATCCTCTATTATTTCTATTCACCTCCGGATTCGAAACGTGACACCTACATGGGATTCAACCCAACGACATCATATAGGGACATTCAACATTATATTCCACGCTTCATTGAGGCTTTTATGTTACCTCTCTTCAAAATAGCCTCTATGAATTTCATGCAATTCACTCCCGTATGCAATCCACTAACAGAGAACGTAGATGAACAGAGAAGTTGCAACTACGAATAATCGTGGAAGCCAGAAACCCAACAAAATTCTGTTAGTGCATCTGGTGAATAAAAAATTGTAATTCAACACAGCTGGCTGTTAAAATAACAGAAGTAGAGCGAGTTCGTCTGTAAAAAGGAATGTTATATTAAATTTCTGCACATCTGCTGATATGGCTCATTATTCCTCCCATACACCAATTCCATCGATGCACTAATTTCCCAAAACCGCTGGTGTTTTAACTATTTTCTTATCGAATTTGAATTATAAATAAATTAAAAATTAAAAAAAAAATCAATTAAAATTAATTTCAATTTGACTTTACTGGGACTCGAACCTGCGCATCAATGCATTTTCTGTATTAAAAACCATACAACAATGCACCAGTTTGCTACAAGCGATAAGTATTTTTACAATTTCCACATCGATTTTTTAATTATGTATTTTAAAATTTTCGAAATTTTGAAAATGTAAAAACATTTTGTTGTCCATTTCATTTTGTTGATGGCCAACCCATCAACCTCGTTGATGAGCAACGATCAACCATCTCTATACCTATGCCAATGAAATTTAATTGTCACCCTCTCTGAACAAATAGATGATGCATCAATACATATGTACATTTATTGAGCAATAATAAATTGGTGGCTGCATCAAAACCCTCACCATTCATCTTGGTGTATCGGGGCACAGCAGCTGCTAGACTCTGATGACTGATCAACGAAAATCCTACTGTCCCCCAAACATATCAAAAAACAACAATAACAATATTGTTGTGTACACAAAAGCATCTATTGAATTATAATTTTTTAATACAGAAAGATATGCACATAGAGGCGCAGGTTCGAGTCCCAGAAAAGTCAAATTGAAACTAATTTAAATTGATTTTTTTTAATTCTTAAATTTATTTATAATTGAAATTCGATAAGAAAATTTTAAAATTACTTTGCTGTTTTAGGAATTTGGTGCATTGGTGAAATCGGTGTATGTGAATAAAACTAAGAATATCAGCAGATGTGCACAAATGTAAAGTAACATTCCATTCTACAGCGCGCTGCTAATTTTTTCAACTTTTCTCTCAAATCTGTAATTCACCATCACTCAACTCTGGTAACGTTAACAGTATGCAATAAGCAAAAGCAGAAAAAATGCAAAGACACAACTAATTGCTGGAAGTAAAATGAAATCCCCCAAATCGCGTTGCTTTGCTTAACTACACAAGCAAACACGGCTCAGCCAGTGATGGTAGACACTTTTTTGGAAATTCCCTACAAAGCAAGAAAAAAATCCCTACTTTTCCCTACGCCTGTTTCAAGTTTTCCCTACGAAATTCCCTACACTTTTTTTGTTATTTCCATGTTATAACAATGAATTAAATGCACGGCAGTAAATGAACGTTTTTTTTTCTTATATAAATAATGCAAATCAGCTGTTTTACTGCATATACATACCTTATATTTCTATAAGGGATATTTATTATTATATGATGAAATATTAAGGAGGATTTACGAAAGTTTCGGGATATAAAACTCCATTTCTTCAAGTGTAACTGCACCATTTTCATAAAATTTTTCCAATTTAACAGTTTTATAATATGTATAATAAAAAAATCTTTTGCTCCGACGCACAGATAAAAAGTATCGTACTATCCGATAGTTCAATAAAAGATCTTAAAGCTTGTCTTCACGATACGGCAGCTTATCTCAAATTACACCATTAAAGGATTCGCGATTAACTCGTCTTCACAGCGTTTTCATTATTCAGATCGACAGTTAGTTTTGCCAAAAAATCCCTATATTTGGCTATTTTAAAAAAATCTGTCCTTTTTTCCCCACGGTCACTTTTTTCCGACTAAAATCCCTACATGTAGGGAATTTTCCCTACGTATCACATCACTGGGCTCAGCTGAAAACTGAAGGGAATGAATCGTGTTCTCGTTTTTTACTCGGCTGGCCGAGTTTGCTAATTTACTTTTCGTTAGCAAAAGCAAAGCAAAAGCAAATGCAGCAAAAGTAGCTAAGCAATTTCAAACCCTGGTTCAAATTCTATTTATAGCACGGTTGACGAACTTGGTAATTACCAAAATAGGTTATTTTTCGCTGTTGGTTTCTTGGTAACTTTCACATCTGTTTGGCAATTTTTGTTTTCAAGAAGTTGTTTACTATTTTTGGTATACAAGAAAAATATGGAAGTGATTATAGGACAATGAGAATATTTTGGAGCGCTGACTGTTCATTGTGAATATGCACAGGCAAATAAAGAAGAGCATATCTCCGATTAAAAACTGAAATAGTTTTGCTTCGATACACATAGTACATATTAGTTGATATTTTTTCGTTTAGGCTTCATTTTTGAGCTCTCATGACCAATGTTTTTTTTTATAAGGAAAAAATGTATGTGAAAAATTAATATTTTTGGTAGAAGTTATAAATACATATGTATATAGATCTATTTCGGAGATCACCACATCCCTTCATCAGACTTCTTTTTACTTATATTCTTGCGTCCGCATAAAACATCCTTTAATGAAAAATTTCACTAAAAAGTTAAAAATAAATAATAGCTTAAAAAACTAAAAAACACGCTTTAATCTTAAAAATCGTACTAAAAATTGAGAAATAATTTAATTAGAAACAAAATGATGAACGAAAATATAAGTATTTAAGGAAAAGCGTGGGTGTGCTCAATAATATTTGAACATGAAAATATTCGATTGGTACAACTAGTACAAAAATATACATACCTAGTTGCGAAATTAAAGAGTACGTTATATGAAATCTCAAAAAAGTCAAAATAAAAATATTAGTTAAAAACAGCGATCTTAAATATTTTTTGACATACTGAGCACCACCCGACGCTTTTCCTTAAATACTTATATTTTCGTTCATCATTTTGTTTCTAATTAAATTATTTCTCAATTTTTAGTACGATTTTTAAGATTAAAGCGTGTTTTTTAGTTTTTTAAGCTATTATTTATTTTAGCTAAAACACATTTTTATAAATTTTTGTGGTTTATTTAATGCTTAAAGAAAATGGAATTTAAAATATTCTCTACACTAAGGCAGCGTTAATATGATCGTTCGTTGAGCAGACGGAATAACCCGAGAAAGGCAAGGAATTAAAAAAAAAATTGTTATAGCGTTCGTTGAGCCGTAGGAAAGTGCAAGAACCGTAGGAATTTTACCAAAAATTTTACGTTTCTTGCACTTTCCTACGGATCAACGAACGCTATATGTGTTTGTGTGTGTCTGGGCTGCTCCGTGTGTTTTCATTATCTTAACGAACAGCCAAAATTTCAAAGTATTCAAGGGTATTGTTGGCAAACAAATTAAATAAAGAACCTTTCGAAACGGACAGTTGCCAATGCAAAGTAAAATAGTAACAATGAGGTTTTTTGTTCTTATATTTAAGAAAAAACTAAAAATTATTTAATAATTATAGTTTTGAAAATAATAAAGGACCAAAAGTGGCCAGAATTTTTAAAAAGGTTCAAATTTTACATATTTTCATAAAGTTGGGTTCAGGTGGCCTGGCTTTAAAATAGGTTCAAATTGCTACTTTAGTGGCCCAAACGGCAACGCTGGCATAGCGTATATGACACCGTCACAATTATGTATGCTAACACCAATACCGAACCATCGCTAATACGAAAGGGTATTGATATTTTACTTTCACAAAGAAAGAAGACAAAATTTACATTATCTGTGAATAGGAAAGAAAAATATAATACAAAATAAATAAAATAAAATAACGTATTCCATAATGAAGATGCAGCAAAACGAGATGCCAGCATATTTTCACAAATATACGCAAATGATTTTAAAATTAAATTTAATTGTGGCACAATTATTGTGCCCGCGTGTATGTAAGCAGAATTGCGCCGGAATATTAAATTGTTTGAAAGGTGGCAACCCTTTTTCTAAAAATGATAATAAATTACTCATTTCATACAAACCTCTTTCAAATGACAACTTAAATCGAAAAATCAAACAATCTATAACGTAAAAATAAATTTTTGAACAGGTGGCAACCCTTTTTGTAGAAGTTATAATTAATTGCTAATTTTAAAGTAAAGCCCTTTCATATTGGCAGGCAAAGCTCTTTCATATGACACTTTAAATTTGAAAATCAAACAAACTGTTGATCTTAATTGAATTTTTTAAAAGGTGGCAACCCTTTTTGTAAGAATTATAATAAATTAATATAATAAAATAGAAATGCATTCGCCGTTCGGAGCCGGCATAAAACTGTAGGTCCACCCAATTAGTAGGAAAAACAAAAAGGAGCACACCTCGAATTGGGAGAGAAGCTCGGCCATAAAACTCGTCAGAGTTATAATAGCGCCATTGTATTATTATATTATAATAAATTACTAATATTCAGGCCAAGCCCTTTCATATGACACCTCAAATTTAAAAATCTCGCAAACTATAGCGTAAAATTGAATTTTCGAACAGGTGGCAACCCTTTTCAAAAACATTAAACCTTCCTGCACATCTACAGGCCAAGCCCTTTTATGGTACGTACAAAAAATCGCTTAGCGTAATATATATAAAGATAGCAAGCTTCCGCCTTATAGAAATCGGCGTAAAAGGGGCAAAGAGGCGAAGGCTTCTAAGAGTAGACTAAGCCTTAGTGCTGGAAAACCATCGATTCAGTGCCGTAGCTAGACTTAAATTTAAGGCAGGGCAGCGTTGATTTAAGGTAGGGCGGAAGTAAATAATGTTTCAAATTAATTTTACATCGAGGCATGGCTTCCAAAGTCAATCAGCATATATATCACTTTTCTCTAGGTCAGTGACGTACATTGGCTCAGATTTCCATCTGTCTACCGAAAGGGACGGCTTTACATTAAGGAACCACGGTTCGAGAAAAATGACTTTCGAAGAAAAAAAGTGTTCTACACACATATATACATTATATGCGCTTTTTTAGATATTCCCTCCGGCACCGGAATATGAAAATAGGATGTTTTAGAGTAAGTAAACTGAAAAAAGTAGACTTTTCCAAAAACTGGATGGAGCTTCACCGAAAACCGCGCAAATTCCCAGAATTTCAAGGTATGTTTAGATTTATGTATGACAAAGGGTAGGATTTTGCACGAGAAAAAAACTTGATATCCATCCATACGTAGAATTAGCCGCTAAATCGAATGGCGTATTCCGTTTTTTGGTACACTCCCCAGGAAAGGTAATATCGCCGTCTAAATTGGTCATTTTCTTTTTTTTCTCACGAACCTTCAACTTCTTGCCCTATACTCTTCCCGAAATCGGAAAATATTTTTTAACTAAATCGGATGGCCCCAAAATATTATTGAGCAATATTGGTATAAAATTAAAGGTCTTAACTAGGGCTTGCATAGGGAACTCATTACACGCCAATTTCTTAGCCAATTTCCGATATACTGGCGAATACGGAATACGCCATTCGATTTAGCGGTTCATTCTACGTATGGGTGGATATCAATTTTTTTTCTTCTGCAAAATCCTAACTTTTTTCAGACATAAATCTAAACATACCTTGAAATTCTGGGAATTTGCGCGGTTTTCGGTGTAGCTCCATCCAGTTTTTGGAATAGTGAAATTTTTTTTCAGTTTACTTGCTCTAAAACTATCTATTTTCATATTCCGGTGCCGGAGGAAGGATCTGAGAAGGTTTAAAGAATCCCATACAAAAAAAATCTCATCTAATATACATATGTATGTATGTGCATGTTTTTATAAGTGCCTTTCCTCGGCAATCGTACGCAGTTTTGGGGGTTTGTTTGGTAAATTTTACAACTTACAAACATATCCGGTCGACGGAACTTTTGGATTTAGAATCAGTAGGACCTTCTCTACAACCCCCAATGACTTTTTTTCCACGCGTGGTAGACTGTTGGAAAATCTTCCCCGTAAATTTAATACCTATTTGTTGACACATAATTATTGTGACAGTACATAAGCAACACTCATTGGGAATATGCCAACAAGATGGTTCAGCTTCCAGATTTAGATGTGGAGATGTGGAGATCTTTAAATTTGGTATGTGGGTCGCCTGTAGGTATGCACGCAACTCAAGGTGAGAAAAAAACTCTCGAAAATGATTAAACGATAACCATAGAAAATTTAGACACCTCATTTTTCCATCCAGTAAAATGTTTTAGATTAGCACACAGCCTTCCGCGCTTTTGGTGTTGTTCGCTCACAGTGAGATTAGTTTTTGTCAGAAAAGTGCCGGAATGAACCATTCCTTTAACCAAACTACAAAAATTCGATGGACTTATTTAATTATATATGTGATGCAGGGTGGATTCTCCATATCATACATTGCAACCGCAATAATTTTTTATCTCAAACTATGACAAAAAATTTTATTATAATAATTCATCTCATTTGTTGGCCTTTTTAAGGTAGGGCATTCTAATTTTAAGGTAGGGCATTGCCCCACAATGCCCCCCCCTAGCTACGGGCCTGCATCGATTGAACTATCGATACTATCGATGGGGCCGATGCCATAGCGATAATCGATGGTTTTTTTAACCATCGATAGTATTTTACTTGGTACATAACTACAACCTCTGTTAAAAAATTAATCAAAAAACTGAGATTTATAATTTTAAGGTACTTGATTGGAATATGTGGGCTGTGAGTATATAAATAAAAGACTAGTGAATAATTTTATGAAAAACAACTTTGGTTTTCTATTAATTTTATAATATGTTTCTAATAAAAATTTTTATTTTTCTTTTAAATATGGGAACGTAAGTACATACATGCATACATATGTATGTATATGTGCATTAAATATTTGAGTACCACATTTCCCTTTAACGGGCCGCCTACGTACATATATTAAACCATCGATACTATCGATGGTTGCCTTTAAAACTATCGATGGTCCATCGATGGGACTACTATCGATGGTTTTCCAGCACTACTAAGCCTTGCCTACTGCTGCATTTATGTGGTCAGTGCAGCGTTCTCGCTGGGGCCACTAAAGTGGCAATTTGAACCTTTTTAATAGCCAGGCCACTGGAACCCAACTTTATGCAATATTTGAACCTTTTTAAAAATTCGGGCCACTTTTGGTCCTTTTTTACTTTCAAAGCTATAATGCAATTATCGGCACGGCCTGGCTCACTGAGCTGGGGGTACAAATACTTCAAAATTTCACGCTGTTAGCTATTTAAATGGAGAAGTTATACACCAAAATGTCCATATCTGAACAATCGGTTGTATGGGAGCTATATGTTATAGTGGTTCGAACTTGACAATTTTCGCTAACCTTGTTTGGGCCAACATGGGTACAAATACTTCAAAATTTCACGCCGTTAGCTATTAAAATGGAGGAGTTATACACTGAAATATGTACCTATATCTGAACAATCGGTTGTTGTGGAACTATATGTTATAGTGGTCCGATCTTGTCAATTTTCGGTAACCTTGTTTAGGCCAATATGGGTACAAATACTTCAAAGTTTCATGTCCTTAGCTGTTTAAATGGGCAAGTTATGCAGAAATTACACCCCAAAATTTTCATGTATATCTGAATAATCGGTTGTTTTCTATATGTTATAGTAGTCCGATTCGGCCGGTTCCGACAAATGATCAGCTGCATATAACAACATAACCGTACTCCGAATTTCATTCAGATATCTCAAAAATTGAGGGACTAGTTTGCGTTCACACAGACGGACGGACGGACAGACAGACAGACAGACGGACCAGGCTTAATCGACTCAGCTCGTGATTCATATCGGTATATATTTTGGTGGGTCCCCCACGCTTCCTTCTGGTACTTTCGACAAAAATTTTTTGGCACAAAGTTATACCATTTCATTCTCATGAAAGGTATAAAAACCGTCTTATTGCAAAGTTTTTTCAACAATAGCAAACAGTGAAGACGAAGAAGATGCCACAATGGGAGAAGAAGAGGAGAACAAGCGGAGGCCAAGCTGCATATTTGCAGTTGGAAAAAAGTTAATTTTAGGTCATGTTAGGAGCAGGGATGCCACTAAGAAAATTTTTTTCCTACCAAAAAACCTACCAAAGTGGCTTCGAACCTACCAATTTTTTTTTTATGTGAGATTTAACCCGACTACAATAACCGAACACCTTTGTTTTTTTACCGCTTAAAATAAAAATACACTGCTTATTTATTTTATTTATTTATTTTTTTTTTGAAAACTTTAATATTATGTTTAATATTATTTGAACAAATTTCAATTAATTTTAGAATGAGTGATAAAAATGTGAAGGAAAAGGGGAGGAAGCAGCAGTTTCCAGATAAACAAAAACTTGAACTGGCGTTAAATGATATTCGGATAAGGTTGGATTGGGTATTACTGGCTGCCACCACTCGTCCAGTGCGGAGGAAATCAGGATTTACATTTTGTGGAATAACATTTGATGAATAATGAGGGCAAGCAACTGATCCTGAAGGAAACGTAAGAAGATTTATCGAGGGAAAAAGCGGACATTGTTTCCACTTGGTACAGCAAACACATTTACTACGAACGACCTTGTTTACTTCATACAGCGTAAAATGTCAGATGCCTTTCTGTTTTCAATCTCATACAGTTGTGTCTGTGGGGGCAAGTGTACTTGAAGCTCAAAGAAAACGTTTCTATTTAGGTTTTCTCAACAGTGTTGTGGCAAAGTGACTGTTGCAAAGTGACGAAATGTACCAAATCAGTGATCTTAGTTGAACGAAGGCAAAAACCTACCAAAATTCAAATCGTCCTACCAACCTACCAAAAAGAAAAAACCTACCAGTTTTGGTAGGAAAAGCAAAAAAGTGGCATCCCTGATTAGGAGGCATAAAATATATTTGAGAGAGAGAGAGAGAGCAATTGTAGTGAGAAAATAAACTAAATGAGTAATACTAAATTAGAAATAAATATTCTTGTTTTGAGAAATTTCAATATCAATCTAAGAATAGTTATTCTTGAAAAATTACCAAGCGTATAAAATCCTCAAACATGCATATATTTTCCTCACTGCGTAACAGTTCTTTTAATTATCTGTAAGACGATATAAATATCATCTAATTCATTTAATACGATATATGTGTTATCGGGCTTAAAAAACATGCCTATGGTGAAATTTCATACTTGGTTGCACAAAATTGCAATAACTAATGCAGATACGTGGAAATCGTATATGAGAAAATTGTTCACCTATTCATTTTGAATGAAAGTATTTATATTGCTTTTTCACGCAGAATGACTATTTTCGGAGTTATAAACAAATAAATGTGCAAAACCATCCATATATCTGAACAATCAGTTGTATGAGAGCTATATGTTATAGTGATCCGATCTTGACAATTTTCTGGGAATAGATTAAGGTTAATACGAGTAGAAATTATCTAAAGTTCCATGTCTTATACCATGTCTCCACATAACGTGTTTCGCTCTTTTTTTCTCCATTTTCTCTCTCAATCTTGTTTCGACACGGAAACCAGTGCCAAATCTCGCCAATTTTCATACAAAATTTCTGAGAGCGAGTGAAGATTGAAACACTAGTTTCATTCTGAATCATCTTGCCAACCTCGATGATATCGATGTCTTCTCTAATTTTGTATCGAAAATCTATCGAAATCTCACACAGACCAAAACAAAGACGCAAAAACAAGCAAACATACAAACATTTAAGAAGAACAAGAAAGAGAAATGTCAAACTGAATCACGATTAGCCACGTGGAGACGGGTTATTGAGCGAGATGTTTTGCTACATGTTTCTCTGTGAATTAAGTTATGTGGAGACGGGCTTTTAGCTGTTTAAATAGTGAAGTCATACCCCAAAATGTCCATATCTGAACAATCGGTTGTATGGCAGCTATATGTTATAGTCACCCGATTTCGTTGATGTCATCGTCTGAAATCGGAAGAGAATATAAAATAGAGAATCCAATATAGCAAGCAGTGAAGGCGAAGAAGTTGCCGCAATGGAAAACAAGTGGAAATGAAGCTACATACATATTGGAAACCGAACGCAGGGAGGATGAAGAGAAAAATTAAAAAAAAAAAGATTTAAAAAACTTGCCAATAGCTCTAAAAATGCATATTACAAAGTAATTGTTAGAAATAAACGGCCATGTAAAAACACAAAGGGATTTATTTTTAAGTTACAAATTTCAACTGCAGAAAGTTGTTGATTTAACCCTTAGACTAGCGTTGTGGTCTGTCAGACCATTTTGAAAAACTTTTGTGCCTTGTTCGAAATTTTCTACTTATTAAAAAGCTTTCTAAGATCCCGTGAGAAATTGAACAGCTGCTACGATGCCTATCGGTTGGTAATATAATAATAATATATATTAATACACTGGCGCTATTATAACTCTGACGAGTTTTATGGCCGAGCTTCTCTCCCAATTCGAGGTGTGCTCTTTTTTGTTTTTCCTACTAATTGGGTGGACCTACAGTTTTATGCCGGCACCGAACGGCGAAATCATTTTTTGTGAGAAGCTTTTTCATGGCAGAAATACACTCGGAGGGTATGCCGCCCACTGCCGAGAGGTGACCGCTGCTCTTAAAAACCCCAATAATTGGATTTTTACTAATTAGAAAAAATGTTTTGGTGTTTGGCTCGGACCGTGGTTTGACCTCTGGCATAGCAGGCGAGCAATCTACCCACTGCACCACAGCGGCCACTAATGATTTCAAAAAAAGCCCCAAATCGCTCCACCCTAATCTACATACATACATAAATTGTTCTTTCCAAGCAGCAGTTTTGCAATAAAAAAAATCGTAATTGCCGCATGCCGCCTTGAACTATAGCGCCGACAATTTGCTTATCGCTATTATCAAGTAAAATGCATAGAAATTCTGAGAAAAACACGTATTGAGCTATGGTTTTTTTCACTGACTCATCCGCGGCATTTCATTTAATTAAAATTCATTTGAACATGCGCGGCAAAGCGGTAGTATGGCAACTGACCGTCAGCATGGCTAGAACCTCTATAGCCATTTTCTTTTGCAAGAAATTTCGAAAAAACCATTAGCTGCTTAGCGAATAACATGTTAGCAACAACAAAAACTAAGTTAGTTGGATTGGTTAAGCGAGCTGAGTTGAAAGAACTTACCACTTTGGCGGCCTGAACTGCGTGTTGAAAATGAATGAATGAAGCCACTGTAAATAGCACTTGAATTAAATACTCATTTTGTTTCGTTTAACATTCTTTTATGGTTGGCTATATGAAAATATATGTTTCTATTTACATATGTATTTCATTCAAATTTTATTAATCTATTTATTTATTTTTTATTTTTTAGAAATTAGAAAAAAATGTTTTTTTTTTAAGCATGGATGTAACTACAGCTGTTTTACCCAAGGATGGGCATTTTTGCATTACCATTCAAAGTGCATTACCATTCAATAGTGAATGGTAATGCAATTGTGGCTTGCACTACCATTCAGTAGTGAATGGTAATGCAAATGTGGCTTGCACTACCATTCAGTAGTGAATGGTAATGCAAATGTGGTTTGCACTACCATTCAGTAGTGAATGGTAATGCAAATGTGGCTTGCACTACCATTCAGTAGTGAATGGTAATGCAAATGGGGCTTGCACTACCATTCAGTAGTGAATGGTAATGCAAATGTGGTTTGCACTACCATTCAGTAGTGAATGGTAATGCAAATGTGGTTTGCACTACCATTCAGTAGTGAATGGTAATGCAAACGTGGCTTGCACTACCATTCAGTAGTGAATGCGAATGCAAATGTGGTTTGCACTACCATTCATTGCATTCCCACTACAAGTATGATTTGTGAAAACCTATGATCGTAGTTTAGGTATTAAGTGGCAAATCTATTTAATAACGAGAAGGAAGTTTATGGGATATTCTACACATAGAATAAGGCTTATAAAACTGATTGGAAACCAACGCGGCATTGCAATATGTCCTTTGTATATCAATAGGTTTTAAGGTTGTTAATAAATTACTTTTAAACACGTAGGTAACAAAATACTTATACTTATACAGTGGCTCACAGAGGTATTTTGCATATGGCATTTGTTGAGAAAATATTGGAAATTCGCCTATTTTTTTGAATTCATTTGAAAATTTTTGGCATGATCTGATAGCTGAAGCTTCATACTACAAATACACAAAAACATTAATTAAAAAAAATAAACACATTTCATCTTTAATATAAAATTATCAATTTTCTGAGCTAATTCCATGTGTAGAATATCTCACAAACTTCCTTCCCGTTATTAAATAGATTGGCTACTTCATGCCTAAACTGCGATCATAGGTTTTCACAAATCATACTTGTAGTGGGAATGCAATGAATGGTAGTGCAAACCACATTTGCATTCGCATTCACTACTGAATGGTAGTGCAAGCCACGTTTGCATTACCATTCACTACTGAATGGTAGTGCAAGCCACATTTGCATTACCATTCACTACTGAATGGTAGTGCAAACCACATTTGCATTACCATTCACTACTGAATGGTAGTGCAAACCACATTTGCATTACCATTCACTACTGAATGGTAGTGCAAGCCACATTTACATTACCATTCACTACTGAATGGTAGTGCAAGCCACATTTGCATTACCATTCACTACTGAATGGTAGTGCAAACCACATTTGCATTACCATTCACTACTGAATGGTAGTGCAAGCCATATTTGCATTACCATTCAATAGTGAATGGTAATGCAAATCAAATTTTCATTACCACTCATCAATGAATGGAGAATGCAAGGCTGAATGCAATCAAAATTGAATGCACTGTGCCCAACCCTGGTTTTACCTTAGATCCCTCTAAGACTCATCAGGTTACTTTTGCTTCTGCCAAGACTCAAACTTGCGCCCTTTGCAGTACAATGACTACAGCTCTAACCGCTGAGCAATTGCCTGCCTTCTGATAGAAATTTGTTGCTATTTTTTTGTTGTTACTATTTATTTTTCTCGTTCACATTTAATTTTGATAGCTGACACCAGGGTTGCAAATAAGCAAGCAAGTAGTTGTTTAGAAAGTTGGAGCCTTTTTTTACAAGGTCGTCAGAAAAAGAAAACCACTATTGTTTGTACTTAGATTTGTATGTGCTGTCAGACGATCAAGCCGCCTTCAAAGAGTGTATATGGATAAGAGGCTGCAGTTTGAAAAAATTCACACTAGATGTCACATTTCGCGCGAGATGGGACCCGCGAAGTGTGACATCTAGTGTGAAGTTTCACAAAGAGCATATATGGATGAGGGTGCAGTCAGCGAAACTTCACACTAGATGTCACACTTCGCGGGTCCCATCTCGCGCGAAATGTGACATCTAGTGTGAATTTTTTCAAACTGCAGCCTCTTATCCATATACACTCTTTGCCGCCTTGCGGATACTGAAAGCGCTGATGTTTGATAAGCTCATTACAAGCGAGCCATCAAAGCGGTAGAGCAACACTCCTCATGCCAACTGTCAATATACATATGTAGATATGTACTAGGGATTCCAATTTTTCCGATTTTTACGATCCCGGGATTTTCGTTATTTTATTTTATAATCCCGGGATTTATCCCGGCATTTGGACTTTAATTATACAGGCCGAAAAAATTTCCAAAAAATTTTCTAACTCAAATAAAATTCTACTTTTCTAAAGGATTTCGGTGCGCTGATTCTGAATCTGAAGTCGGATTTTCGGTAATATGTGTAGGTTTTGAGATATTCATGTCCAAAGAGGCGAAAAATGCGATTTTTTGCTATATTCACTGCTCAATCTGTTAAATTACTCACTTTCATTAAAAGATGATTGCAGCTATTGAAAGAACGATCATTGCTCTTGAAAACAGCGCTTTGCTTTTTCGGGTATCTTATTCAGATATCTAAGTTGTCTTCAAAAGAAATGATTGTGCTTCCAATAGATGTATGTGTGCGTATTTAATTTTAGTAGAGTGTTGTAAGACTATCAAGTCTAATTAAAATTTTGTTTCCATTTTCTTCCATTATTTACTTTCCGTGTGGGAAAATTCCAAAGAAAATTTGAGAAATAAATGACCAAAAATCAGGAAATAGAATTATCAAATGAATTTTGCCACAAGCTAAAAGCTTTAAAAATAGCAAACGTACGTTTCCTTACGACGCGTACTTCAACACAAAAAATTTAATTATTAAAAAAATATCAAAAATTTTAATCCTTACTTTGACTAATGGACTTTTTTATTCTAGCAAAAATGTTGCACTTTCTTCCGGCTGTCACATTTTTTTGTTCTCTTCCACACAGACTGAAACTTTTTTTAGGGCTGTTTGTTCTATTGACAAAATATAAAACTGGCCCGACTACGGGCAACATTTTCTGCTCTTAGCACAAGTAAAGGGTTGCATTATTTTTGTTTCATTCATCACATGAAAAATGAAATACTTTAATAGGGCACAGGACACATGTTGATAATGCTGCAATGTAATAATGCAACATTTTCATTCAGAATAGGAAATGCTGTTAGTATACAGATCTGAGACCAATAAAAATTATATAAAATATAACTTTTCTTTGCTATAATAGCGGAATATTCTCTCTTTATCTTATCCCGAAAATCCCGGGATAAAATTCTAGCTATCCCGGGATTTTCGGGGGTCAGAAAGGACGGGATCCCGGGATTGGAATCCCTAATATGTACTTAGTACATACATTCTTAAATTTGTAAGTGTCCAATAAACACAACGGATTCGCCTCGAATTCGCGTCGGATTCGCTTTCTCTGATTATATTATCACGGCAATAGTTCGCGGCGATAGATCGGCGAATCCGAATTCCCAGGAATGTCACCCATCACTAGCGATTCGAGAATTTGTATATTTTCGAATTGTTGGCGATTCGAGATTTTTTTATCATTAGCGATTCAGGAATTTTTAATTTCTCGGATCGTTGGCGATAACGATTTAGAAACTACTGACGTTAACAGAGATAACCTTCATGAAATATCAAAAGCTTTTCAAATAAACATAAGGGTTAAATTATTTATTTTTTTCCGTTGCTGCATTAAATAAATTCCTCTTGTTTAAAGAATTTTGATTTGTTTTTTCCACATATCTATGTATTTGATTAAAAACTGATTTGATCTATTTTCGCAAACTCGCGTTAAAAAAATTTTAAAAAATTATATCGCAGAAAATGATTTTTTTTGGTACGGAGTTACCAAAATTTCTTTTCTGTAAAATGAAGCCCAATACTAAGCGCATAAACTGCTGATTGGTGTTTTTTCCTAAACATATGAGAACGTGAAAAAACGGGGAAAAAGCGCGATTATTTTCAAAAAATTAACTTTTGAGTTATGCCATTTTTGAAATTTCAAAAACTGACCACTACATCTTGTTGCTAAATAAGTTTCCTAATTAATGCCGAAAAAATCAATAGAATCGAAGCATTGGTTACGGAGTTATTCAAAAAAATTAGAAACCGTTAAGAAAACTTTGACCGCGAATAACTCGCTGAAAAATCAAAACTAGCAAAAACGCATTTCCGATCATATTACAATGTTTGTTGGCTTTCAAAATTAATCCATAAACCATACAATATCGAAAAATCGATTTTAAGGTGGCCCACTTGAGAAAACTTGACTCATTAATTGCCAAGAATAAATAAAAATTAACGAAATGCATCACTTGATAAATTGAGATTAACTTACTTCTTCGCTAATGATTGCTAAGACGATGTTCCTCCGATGTCATTTTTTAATTAATAGTGAATGATATTTGACGTTTTAATATTTTTTTCATAACCCAAGTTTCCAATGCACACGACAATAAAAACCAGAGTTGTAATTATTATAAGAGAAAAAATAAAAATCAAAAAATAATTATTATTGAAAGAAACATATTTTAAAAGTCTTTGCATAATAGTTATTTCTGAGATATTTTTTTTAAGTCGTTTTGTAATTATTATAAATGAGAAATTTTGTTTTATATCTTCAAAGACTTTTATATTGAGACAAATTTGAAAAAAGTCTTTGAGTAATTATTATCCGTAACAAATTGTTTTTTATATATTCAAAGACTTTTTCATTGAGACAAATTTCAAAAATATCTTGAAGTAATTATTTTGAGTAACAAATTTATTTTTTATATCTTCGATAAAAATCTTTCATACAATTTCAAATTGGAAATTTGCTTGAATTTTGAAGTACTTATATGAAAGTTATTTTTATTTTATACTTATATGAAAGTTATTGAAAATTTTCTGAGACTTTTTTGAACTTTGTCTCAATGAAAAAGTCTTTGAAGATATAAAAAACAATTTGTTACTGATAATAATTACGCAAAGACTTTTTTCAAATTTGTCTCAATATAAAAGTCTTTGAAGACGTAAAAAAAAATATATTTGAAATAACTATTATGGAAAGATTTTTAAAATATAAATTTCTGCATAATAATTATAGAAGATTATTATCATTTTCACAAGAAAAAAAATATTGACAAAAGACTTTTATGATTCGGAAGGAAATTTGTGAGACTTTTTTATAATTTGAAAATGAAATAATTATTATTCTACATCTCTGATAAAAACACAGTTTAACATGGCCAATTAAGAGGAAGGCGTGAGAATTCGTTATTTTTTACGTACTATGCGTAGGACAAAAGTATTCAGTACTCGCCTTTGAACGTGCACGATTTACTAATAAAGCGACATTGAAACGTATCGCAACAATTACCAAAAGGAAAAATTTAAGATTTATTAAAAATAAGTGTAATAATAATCAAAATGAATTGGCTGACGTACATACCTTTTTGAGAGTTTACACACATATGTTTGTACATATGTATTTGTAAATACCTGTATACGAATTAAGTTGTCGAGCTGTCCGTTGTGTCTCTTGTAGCGCTTTTGATTGACAAACTAAAGATATCTATCAACGTACACGTGTTTCCACCAACGATATATGTACATACATATTAGGGTGGAGCGAATTGGGTTTTTTTTTTCGAAATCATATTTGCAAAATATTATTGGCCTAGTTATTTATTTAGATGTGCCCCTCATTAGCTAAATAAAATTAATTTGTTAATTTCTCATAAAAATATACATAATTTTTCGATGGAAAATATCTAAATCAGTATCTCCAAGCTTATACAAAAATTCTGAAAATTCGAGTTACATAAACTCCTCAACGTGCAGTTATCCATTAACTTCAAACCATTAACTCTAGTTAACTCTTCAACGTGAACATAGTTCAATACTTCTATACCCAAGGATAACAAATATAAATTTTACTCCCGATTGATGACAGTTTAGTGGTGTTTCACAAATTTCAGATTACCATATCCAACACTAAAAATCCATGTATATCAAAATAAAGGGAATCAAAATACCTATAGAATCGTATAAAAATATTCGAAATCGGTTCAGTAGTTTTTAAGTAATTGCAATTTAAATATTGCATAATATAAACTTTGACCTTTAATAACTTTTATTGTTGTTGTTTCCAAAAAAAAATTCACTTTAATACTCAGCTTAGCCATGTTTCTCAATCCTCATACTTCGTTTTTTGATTTTATAATTTTCAAAATTTCATATTTGTACCAGATAGTGCTTATTGCTGGTGCGTTCAAAAAACAAACAAAAAATCTCCATATGTTTTCACTCCACCTTAATGTACATATATATCTACATATATATGTATATTATTAATACGCTAATATAAATTTTGTTCCATCTTCTCCGTCGAGACAACTGAGCCGATTTTAAAACTAAGCACACCATTAGAAAGGTATTGCTCTCAAATAGAACTGCGACAATTTTCATTAAAATTGGTTGGAAAATGGTTAGAAAACAACAGAGCTGTATCAATGCACATGCATAGGTGAGTTTGTCACCAAACTTACCATGCAATTGTGAACATGTTGGGCTGGAAGTGGTGTGTAGTTTCAAAGAAGTAGAAACATAAAAAAAACAGAAGCATAAAAACAAAAACACAAAGTCAAGTAATAAGTAGGATAAGAAAGAATAAGTAGGAAATAAGAGAGCAGAAATGTAATGAAAGAAGAAGTATGTAGGAGAATTGTGAAGACGAGTAACGACAACAACGGGCACCGGTACTTTGAAGTAAAAATAATTAGGCATGGGTAATACTGCGCTGCGCCGCAAAATGGATCATATCGTCGGTCTCCTGCCAGAAAAACGAATGTGAAATTTTTTCTAAGTGCGATGTCTGCTCTTTATCGGGTAAATATTGATGTAATAACAATTAATATTGGTATATGTACGTGTATGTACATAAGTATATATACAAATATTAATTGTTATTATATCAATATATACCCGATAAAGAGCAGACATCGCACTTAAAAAATTTTCACATTCGTGTTTCTGGCACCAGGCCGACGATATAATCCTATGATTTTTACAGGGATGTATGTCCATTTGTAAGCACCTTTTCATGTTGAATTCTGCTTAAAAACTAGTTTCAGCAAAATAAGCAACTGCAATGGCCTGGTTATGCTACCAATGCTGCTGGTCGAGCACCGTCAGTCTTGCCGCTCAAAAATTTCAAAATGTGGCCCAAAAAATTAAAAAAAGTGGCCCCAATTTATTTTTTAGCTAAAACACATTTGCATAAATTTTTGTGGTTTATTTAATACTTAAAGAAAATGGAATTTAAAATATTCTATACACTAACGCAGCGTTAATATGATCGTTCGTTGAGCAGACGGAATAACCCGAGAAAGGAATTTAAAAAAAACTGTTATAGCGTTCGTTGAGCCATAGGAAAGTGCAAGAACCGTAGGAATTTTACCAAAAAAGAGCGAATATAAGTGCAAAGAATGTAAATTGTGGTAAAATTCCTAGGTTTCTTTCCTACGGATCAACGAACGCTATATGTGTTTGTGTGTGTCTGGGCTGCTCCGTGCGTTTTCATTATCTTAACGAACAGCCCAAATTTCAAAGTATTCAAGGGTAGTGTTGGCAAACAAATTAAATAAAGAACCTTTCGAAACGGAGAGTTGCCAATGCAAAGTAAAATAGTAACAAAGAGTTTTTTTGTTGTTATATTTAAGAAAAAACTAAAAATTATTTAATAATTATAGTTTTGAAAGTAAAAAAGGACCAAAAGTGGCCCGATTTTTCAAAAAGGGTTCAAATATTGCATATTTTCAAAAAGTTGGGTTCAGGTGGTCTGGCTTTAAAAAAGGTTCAAATTGCCACTTTAGTGGCCCAAACGGCAACGCTGAGCACCGTGTAATTGTTGTTGTGCACTCCGACGGTGAGAGAATTTCGGACTCTCACATCCAGCAAATTTGCTGTGTGAAACAGGCAGCCAGCAGTCAAGGTTTCGGGGGTAATAATGTGTTATGTTGTGTATGTGCGCTCCAATCATCAATGTAAGCATAACCACCTCTCACAGCATTTTGCTGTGGTTATGGTACCAATATTAATTGCCAATCAAAATCGGAAACATTTCGTGATTGGTGAGAGGTGGTTATGCTTACATTGGTGATTGGAGCGCACATACACAACATAACACATGATTATTACTGAGCACATACACAACATAACACATTATTACCCCCGAAGCCTCGGCTGCTGGCTGCCTGTTTCACACAGCAAATGTGCTGGATGTGAGAGTCCGAAAATTCTCTCACCGTCGGAGTGCACAACAACAATTTCACGGTGCTCGACCAGCAACATTGTAACCATAACCAGGCCCTAAGAAAAAAGTTACCACCCAACTAATTTCTGGAAGTAAAAGCAACCTTCTCAAATTGAGTTGCTTGGCTTAACTACACAAGCAAACACGACTCAGCCTGAAAACTGAAGCGATTGATTCGTGTTTTCGTTTTTGGCTCGGCTGAATTCAGCAATAAGCAAAAAACATCGGCTATTGCTGTTTTGCAGCAAGCAAATTTAAACCCTGAAAAATACACCCGAAAAAATTCGAAATTTTGTATGTAGATTGATAATTGTTTGAGGAGGGTAGATAAAGAGAATAAATTTATTTCTGGGTATTTTTTGAAATTTTTTATATATTTTTTAATTTTCTTTTAATTTTTTTATTTTATATTTGTATTAGAGTAGTGAAATTTGTGTGAGGGCATATGAGGTAATTATGTACTCAGCGGATAAAAACGCTAGGTTTTGGCAAATCAGGGATGGGCACCTCCCATATGAACTGAAATTTTCATAGCGAATATATGTTGAAATATGTATTTGTAGTGGGGAACTGAAAATTGGTGTGACGGCATATGAGATAATTATATACTCAACGGACAAAAAAAAATAAGAAAACTATCTTTGACGTCAATAATGATATCTTATAATGATATATTTTCTGAGTATCTTTTAGAACAAACTCAATATGCTAATATTTTTAAAAGCACGTGGTGTGAAACCCGCGGGTGATCTCTAGTGTAATAATAATTCATAATTCATACACATATTTACACTGAAATGACGGTGACAAGCAAATATCTCATATTTGTAGCTATTCATGTCATAATTCCATTAACATTTATATATATAAAATCGAACATTATTTTGACTTTAATCGGTGGCAGAAAATGTTAGTATTATATATATATATATATATATATATATATATATATATATATATATATATATATATATATGTATATATATATATATATTAGTAGCAGATTCTCAGCTGTATAAATATCTTTTGGATCCTTATCGGCAGCCAATATTCCCTCATCAAAATGCCTTTCAAAAATATGCAAATATGCGTTCAGATAGTACTTAGGATCTCTGTCAAGTAAACGTAACCTTTTATTGGGTTACTCTTGTATTATAATTATTATTATTATGCATTTTCGTTTTTAAAAATTTGTATCAAGCGCGGCATTTGGTCACAAATAGTGACCAATATGCTGATTTTAAATGACGATCACAAACAAATATCTCATCTTTGTAGCTATTCATGTCAAGATTAAATCGCTGAAGCCACGAGCAAAATATGCAAAGTGGGGGAGATCAAAAACTAAATAAATACAACTTATTAGTATTCAATTTGTTATTTTACCTTGTAACATCATTTCGTGTTGACGAGAGCTATGTATATATTCTTTTAAAATCAAATGCATTCAATATGCATTCCGTTTGCGCTTTGAACCCTTTTGGTATCGGCTCTTGTGGTAGATTCACATTTGGATAATTATCTTGTAAACGATCAGCTGTGCGACATTTTTGACCATGGTTCAATAATAAATGTTTTCGCATTACGACATAAATAATAAAATGCTTATTTCGGCTAAATAACTCACGAAATTACTCTGGAATCTGGAAAGTAAAAAGAAGCATAATTTGGAAACCCAGTGCAAAAAAAAATAGGAAGCGGTCATCCAACCTCACAAAAGAGGAAGAAGATGAAAATTGTAAAACAACAAACAAAATCGGTTGAAACATTTTAATAAATTCTTGATATTTGATTTTGACAGACTGCAGAAATTAAATTTTTTCCGACAAAAGGGATTTTTAAATCACTTAAATGCCCGTTTTTGGGTATTTAACTTTAAAGGAACTTTTATCTTGAAAAAGACTTTATGCCTGAATCGCAATTTGGCGTTCGGTCGGCCGCTCTTCTGACAAGTGAGTAGAAATGTATAGAAATATATGGAGCAAATCGTATTGTGACCTTAAGCGTTTGATCGTAAAATTTTTCTAATATCGTATGTTCATTGCAACCATGTATAACGCCTGAGTTGAAAATTTCTCTACTAAGTAGGGCGTTTGACATTAAGTAAATTAAAATTGTTTTTTTTTTTCGATGAAAATTTATGAAATTTATAAAAAAAAATCAACAAAATATATTAGCGGCAGTGAACATATTTACAATCCAACATCTAATATCGAATGTCAGTGTGAAGCGGCTTTAAGGTACGATCAACGCGCGACCGACCTAACGCCAAATTACGATTCCGGCATTATGAAATTGATCAACAAATTAAAGGCTCCTTTAGATTTTAAATGAACTTTTAATTTGATTATGAAATCGGCCCTAAAGTAAAATAAAACAAGTAAGGAAGCCTAAGTTCGAGTGGAATCGAACATTAGATACTCAGCTGTGTGCTTTCATTGTTTGTTTGCGTTTGAGGCAAATACGGTGTGATTTATATAAAGCGAGTGCTGCATAAAATAGGCGTAGCCACGCCCATTTTCAACATTTTTATCAGTCATCCAACTAAGCATATGAATATTATTCTTTGTGCAACATATCATTCCTTTATGACTTCTAGTTACAAAGATGTCACGTTACAAATTCCCAAAGGGTGTTCCAGAAATATCTTTGTTAAAAAGTAGGTGTGGTCATAAACCGATTTTAATAAATTTTTGCGCGTCTATTAACACAAGTTATAAAAGTGTATAAACCAGGTTTCGTCATAATATCTCAATTATTTGTCGAGTTATAGGCTCAGAAATTTCGTATATTCCTGCTTCTAAAAGTAGGCGGTGCCACGCCCATTTTCCAAAATTTTTGTGTTTTTTGCTTTCTGTCCATAGTTGGACTCCTGCCACAAAATTTCAATGAATTATCTTTATATTTGACAAAGATATCGCTTAAAATGTTTTTATTAGGCCACTTTATAATACCCATATATAAAAGTGGGCGTGGTTGTCAACCGATTTTGGCAATTTTTCGTCCAAACACTTGACTGAGTAAGTATATCACGCGTACCAAATTTCATCGATATATCTTCAACGGTTTCTGAGTTATGACTCATAAAACTTTCAATGTTTGACCCTTAATAAGTGGGCGTGGCACCGCCCAGTTTCCAAGACCTCATCAAATTTCTTCATAGGGGCCCGAGTTCAACACGTGGGTAAAATTTCATCGCTCCAGCTATATTAGGGACTGAGATACCAAGTTTCCGATTTTTTCTATATAGGAAAAGTGGGCGTAGTCATGGTCCGATTTCGCCCATTTTCAATACCAACCGTCCCAGTCTGGATACCAACTTGCATTCCAAATTTCATCAAAATATCTCAATGTTTGCGCGAGTTAGAGTGTTTACAGACGGACAGACGGACGGACGGACATGGCTCAATCGATTTCTCTTTTCACCCTGATCATTCTGATATATATAAGTCTATATCTATCTCGATTATTTCATTTTGTTACAATCCACCGTTATCTGATTAAAACTATAATACTCTGTGTACTAGTACAGCTGAGTATAATAAAATGAAATAAAATAAAATAAAATAAAATAAAATAAAATAAAATGAAATAACAAAATGTTAACTCTTAGGTACATGTCTCAAAAGAGAAAGAAAATATGCAGGAATCGTAATTTGGCGTTAGGTCGGTCGCGCGTTGATCGTACCTCAAAGTTGCTTTACTCTGACATTCGATATTACATGTTGAAGTGAAAAAATGCTAACTGTCACTAATATATTTTGTTGAATTTTTTACATATTTAATAGCTTTTCATCGAAAGAGAACAATTTGTATTTATTTTTTCATCGATATTTACAAAAATTTTACGATCAAACGCTTGACGTCAAAATCCGATTTGCTCCATATATTTTCATACATTTATACTCACCTGTCAAAAGCGCGACCAACCGAACGCCATATTTGGATTCCGGTATAAAAAATTTAATTCATATTCCTACATACGGCATCCCCGATCAACACAACAAAAAAATAGGAGCGAGGGTGGAGCTCGCAGCACAAAAAATTTGGGAGTTAGGACCAGAGCCAGGGAAAAAAATGTTTGAGAATGGGGCAGGAACGTAGCTAAAGAAAAAAACAAACTTTTGCTCCGATGCCCTGGTTGTGAAGATTAAACGAAATATATATGGGGGGTTGATGTTGAAATTACCCGACGTCTATACATGCCATATCTGGAGCAATTCAATTGACAAATTGAAGCGACTAGCCAGTGAGAGAGCAGATAATCCGTAACATATTTTTTCCGATTTTGTTTTTTTGTAATTTTCATTAGCATAATTAGGATTTATTATGAATTTGGCAATTTTTAGCTCTATCAAAAGTAGGTCAGAATGTATCATTTTTCTTAAAAACTACCCTAAATTAAGCATTATGTGATTGCTACCATAGAAAAAAACTTGCTTGTGCCAATTTTTGGTTGCCCTAGTTATAAGTATGAGGGTTTTACATACATAAATACATATATAGGTGATTCACAAAGTGTCATAAAGTCATATGTCATATTTAAATATTGTACGGAAATAGTTATAAAAGACTTTTCCGAAGCCCTGTGAAGAAGTAAACAAAAACAGCTGATCAAATACGACGATCCAAAAACATATCGTGGAGAGTTGTATTTATTTAGTACACATAAAGCCTAGAATGCAACAACAAAATATTATGACTTATGACGATATGACGCAATATGACAGGTTGTGAATCCCCTAATAGAGTTTTAAGAGTAGAATAATGTGGGTTATATATACATATGTATATAAATCAAGAGGTGAACATCTTCCGTGTCAACTTTACACATATACCAAATATTTATTCCGACATCCAAAATTGCTTAATAACAAAAATATAAATAAGTTTTTTTTTTTAATTTCTTCAATTTAAAGAGTACTGCAATTGAATCATACAACTGAATGTCTAATGTTCCGTTCCACTCCAACCTAGACTTCCTTACTTGTTATGATATCAAATTTTTAATTCCAATATTTAGCGGTGGTTACATTTACTTAATTATTGCTTCGAAATACACTAACCTTTCAATAAATCGATTAGGAACCCGCTGCTGGAAATTGTCATGTCCAACTATATTATTTACCTACCTGCGTATGCACACAATCGTTTTTTTCTTCTTCAATCGTTATCGTTCCCTTTGTCGTTATTCGCTGTCTGAAAAAATGCAATGACATCTGAGATGTGACAAAAATTAACGAAAGCTGGACGAGCACCCCGTCGATCACCTGCTGATAGAAAAATACAATTTGGAATTGAAGAAGAAATCCTTCTGTATCGTTGAATGCAACGATTTCAGAGTGTCACCACTCAACAAATCAAACTTTTTTTATTACAGCTTCGTTAACACTTTATTCTGTTGTCGTTGGGACATCGCGACATCATTGTTTTTAATGTGATTTTGCAATGCGCTATTTCTTCTGTTGGCATTGGTTACGTTCAGAAGGCGCAACCGTGGCGCAACAGTTGCGCAACTGTTGTGTTTTATCTTCTGAACGCAACGTTGAGTATTTCTGATCAACACAACATGTTGTGAGTTTGGAGACTTTTTTCCATCATAAATTTTTTACGCTCACTTTAGACAACATGTTGAGCTTACGATTTTGACATTTGTACAAAAATATAAATATTAGGTTTGTTTCTTATTAAACTAGCAGCTAGCTGTCAAGTGAGCAAAACGGACAGAATTGCGCTCATCAAGAGCGAAACGAACAGAAAATCGGAAACGGAATAATAGTAAAAATTAGCGATCAGTAATTTGAATGTTATTTTTGACTGTTAATGGTTATTTTTATCTAAAAAAACATTTAATCATATATATTATTTCTAATTGGTGTTTTATAAATATCCCTTTTTCTGCTCACATAATTTACTAAAATTAATAAGTAAGGCATCGTTTTAAAGGTATTAATTAGCTATGCATGCGACACGATGTTTTATTGGGCGTGGTACTTTATATGAAAAGTAAGGGGGGTAAAAGGGGGGTTTACCCCCGCAGCGGGGAGTGTTATGGAACCCACATAAGATGTATATCAAACTAAAGGGATTCAAAATACCTATCGAATGGTATAAAAATATTTGAAATCGGTTCAGTAGTTTTTAAGTAATTGCAATTTAAAAAATGCATAATATAAACTTTGACCTTTAATAACTTTGGTTGTTGTTGTTTCTAAAAAAAATTCACTTTTATACTCAACTTAGCCTGTTTATCAATCCTCATACTTGGTTTTTTTTATTTCATAATTGTAGAAATTTCACATTTGTACCAGATCGTGCAATTTTTTCAACTTTGTGGGGCTGAGGGCACCTCTAAACATGCGAGTAGGTCAATAAAATTTTAAAGGCTTATTACTGGGCTAGAAAGGTGCCGTTCTGGCTCTGGAACAAATTGAATTTCCAAAAAAAAATTTTCACTCCACCTTAATATATAAGAGTATATCAAAACGATCAGGATGAAAAAAATGATTGAACCATGTCCGTCCGTCCGGCCGTATACACTCTAACTTGCGCAAAAATAGAAATATTTTAATGAAATTTGGTACATAGATTCTAATGGGAACAGAGAAAATTGGGGTTGAAAATAAGGCATATGCGTGTATTTCGAAAAGCACGTAAAACATGATAATTCAATCACTAATAAAGCCCGAGTGATGAAATTACGTTATGCAGTTATGAGGAAACGTGCTGAAATTGTGAAAAATGGGCCAAGAGGAGCAAATTTTCAAAGATTTATAAGTCAAAACTCAGGAACTGTAGCAGATAAATCGATTAAGCCAAGGCAAACGTGTGGAAAAAAATTACCCAAGTCGGCAAGAACCACATACGCACATAAAAATATATATAAAATATATAAAAATATATTGCATATACCTATATAGGAATAATAAAAACATTTTATGCGATATCTTTGTCAAACATATATCTAGGTAATTCATTGAAAGTTCCATAAGGTCCACCAAACCAAATAAATAATAAGTTTTTTAAAATGGGCGTGACAGCACAAACCATACCGACTGGCGCCAGGTATGTTTTTTATTTTTTGCGCAAGATGCGCACGGGTCCGGCTAGTTTTCTTTATTTCTATTTCAAAAATTCAGAAAATTTCAAAAGTAATAAAATCAAAAGTATTCGTTTGTTTATTTTTTCAACAGCTGTTTCTTACTTTGGCAGCAAATAATTTCAGCTAGGGAAAATTTTACTAGCTGAAATTTGGAGCTGTCAATGGCTCTCTTCTGCTATTTTTTTGACTCAAGAAACGATTTTCCAGCCGAAACTTGGCTAACTATTCATAACTAGCTGATAATAAACGGACCTATTATTTATGAATTTTTGAATGTAATAAAAATGTTTCAAAGACACGAAATTATTGGCGATTACGTTGGGGATAATTATAATAATAATTTGTTTATTTAATGTATCAGCTCGTTCAGAACGCGCATTTTGTATCACTTTCCGATGAATGATATCTACACAACAGTTGTGCTCAACCGTTGCGCCTTCTGAACGTACACATTTATCGCGTCCACCACCCCAAAATTGCTAATTTGCACTAATTATATTAATTAGCTACATATTTACAAGTTCAGCTTTGAGTCGATTGAACACGATCGGTATCGTCCACCCAACACACGCAGTGAATTGGAATCATTGCGCTTCTGGCTGAGGACCGGCTGTAAAAAAGTTATAATGAGATTTTAAATTTTTCGAGGCGCATAAAAATTAGAGGGCTGCACAAATGGATTCGAAACGACCAACAAAACATTTGCGGCCGTCCAATAAGATTACCTACCGTTTAACACAAATAACAACTAGCTCATTTCGTTGCTAGTCGTGTGGTTTTTTTGGCAACTTGACTAGACAACGACTAGGAAAAGTAAACAACTTGACTAGAAAATGAGATAGTCGTTGACCAACAAACAGCTTGTAACTATCGCAGCAAATGCGACGGCGCACAACTTGTAGTTTTTAGTTGCAGTTCTTTTCTCAATAAACAACTATTAAGAGCGAGTGTTTGTTTGTTTTGATGAAGTGGCCGGTTGCTACTTCTTTGTATTTTGATGAAAGGTAATTCAATTCTAAGTTTAGACAAATAATAAAATTTCTTGCTCTCTATTAGAAGTTTTCGGAAATACCTGTCTTTCGAAAAGCCTATTTTAGACCCTTTTCAAACTTTCATGGAAAATAAAAAAAAGGTCAAAAAAAGTATTCGGGAAATTAACAGTAGTTATTTTCTGAATATTACTTTATCAGAATTCATAAAGTCTACCTGCGTCCACCTGCGATTTTACTTTTTATATCAAACTAGCATACCTGGCCAAGCTTCACATTGACTTTCAGTTATCAACAGTCATCATCATCTTATTTGTGATTTGATTTTCAACATAAAAGATACTTTTATTTTATGTGAATTTTATATGAGCTATTGCCCAGTTTTTAATTAAGAAAAATTGAAAAAATTGTTTTGGTAGAAGTTATGGACCCATTTCGGATACCACCACATCTCCTCATCAGACTTCTTCAAGAGGCCTCAACCGAGGATCGAACTTAAGTCGTTTTGATTGGTAGTCCAATGTCATCCCATTGAGATACCACCGCCGCCAGCTTTGTTTCGCTTAAATTTCAATTTTCCTTGTATTACAATCCACATACCAACAACAGTAGCTTAATGACTAGGGCATGGAAATCTATGCAAATACATGTTTTTCTTAGATTTAGGTAGAGCAAAATAAACTATCTTTGCGAATCGTGAAATTGTCTTAAAATGGCATTCAAATGTTTTTGCATATTTTGCATATTTTGGTCATATATGCATATTTTTACATATTTTGCGTTGTTTGCATTTTTTTATTACATATTTCGCATTATATTGCCTATTTTTGTAATTTGCTAGTTGACAGTTTTATACAAACGAAATTCATGCATAACATAACGACGAATAGAGTTTCGTGTGAACACGGCTATTATTAGTATTTTCGATACGGTGCATACCTGTCGACAAAGAGCCGTTTTCAAACATGCTCCCATTACCTCTGTGGATGTAGAACGTTCGTTTTCTATGTATAAGAGCTTTTTTCGACCGAATCGGCAAAGTTTTCTTTTTGAGAATATGAAAAAATATTTCATTGTGTACGCTAATGAGTCGTTGAATAAGGATTAACCTTTGCAAATTATGAAATGTTCAAGACTGAATTTATGTATCTATATATATATATATATAAACATACATATGTATAAACGTACAATGTAAGACCAAAATTGAATTAAACAAGTAAGGAAGCCTAAGTTCGAGTGGAATCGAACATTAGATACTCAGCTGTATGCTTTCATTGTTTGTTTGCGTTTGATGAAAACACGGTGTATTTTATATAAAGCGAGTGCTGCATAAAGTGGGCGTAGCCACGCCCCTTTTCAACTTTTTTATCAGTCATCCAACTAAGCATATGAATATTATTCTTTGTGCAACATTTCATTCCTTTATGACTTCTAATTACAAAGATGTCACGTTACAAATTCCCAAAGGGTGTTCCAGAAATATCTTTGTTAAAAAGTTGGCGTGGTCATAAACCGATTTGAATAAATTTTTGCGTGTCTATTAGCACAAGTTATAAAAGTGTATAAACCAAGTTTCGTCTTAATGTCTCAATTATTTGTCGAGTTATGGGCAACGAAATTTCGTATATTCCTTTGTCTAAAAAGAGGCGGTGCCACGCCCATTTTCCAAATTTTTCTATTTTTTGTTTCCGGTATATTGTGGAACTCATTCCACAAAATTTGAATGAATTATCTTTATATTTGACAAAGATATCGCTTAAAATATTTTTATTAGGCCCCTTTATAGTTCCCATATATAAAAGTGGGCGTGTTCGCCAACCGATTTCGCTAAAATTTTGAACATGTATTACCACAACTAATAAAAGTGTACACACCAAGTTTCGTCATTATACTTAAATTATTTGTCGAGTTATGGGCTCAGAAATCTCGTATATTCCTGCTTCTAAAAAGAGGCGGTGCCACGCCCATTTTCCAAAATTTTTGTGCATTTCGTTTTATATCCGCAGTTAGACTCCTGCCATAAAATTTCAATGATATACCTTTATATTTGACAGAGATATCGCTTAAAATGTTTTTATTAGGTCACTTTATAAGACCCATATATACAAGTGGGCGTGGTCGTTAACCGATTTTAACAATTTTCTGTGCAAACGTTTGCCTAAGTAAGTAAATTACGCATACCAAATTTCATCGATATATCTTCAAAGGTTTCTGAGTTATGACATATAAAACTTTCAATGTTTGACCCTTACTAAGTGGGCGTGGCACCGCTTATTTCATCAAATTTCTTCATAGGGGCCTGAGGTCAACACGTGTGTAAAATTTCATCGCTCCAGCTATATTAGTGACTGAGATACCAAATTTCCGATTTTTTCTATATAGGAAAAGTGGGCGTGCTCATTGTCCGATTTCGCCCATTTTCAATACCAACCGTCCCAGTCTCGATACCAACTTGCATTTCAAATTTCATCAAAATATCTCAATTTTTGCGCGAGTTAGAGTGTTTACAGACGGACGGACGGACATGGCTCAATCGATTTCTCTTTTCACCCTGATCATTTTGATATATATAAGTCTATATCTATCTCGATTATTTCATTATGTTACAATCCACCACTATGTGATTAAAACTATAATACTCTGTGTACTAGTACAGCTGGGTATAAAAACCAGGGTTTGAATTGCTGACTGTGCTGCGACTAGCTCAGTCTAGTCGCATAGTCGTTTAACAGAAATAACAACTAGCTCATTCGGTTGCTAGTCGTTTTTTTTTTTGGCAAATTGACTAGACTACGACTAGGAAAAGTAAACAACTTGACTAGAAAATGAGATAGTCGTTGGCCAACAAACAACTTGTAACTGTGGCAGCAAATGCGACGGCGCGCAACTTGTAGTTTTTAAACGCAGTTATTTTCTCAATAAACAACTATGAAAATGTGTAGACATATACCCGGATACCGGTCAAAATGTGATTGCCCAAAAACATTAAAATTACACTACAATATGGATATCAAACGAAAGGGGGAGGCCCCAGGTTTCATTTGGACGTCGATATATTTCGATAAATTTATCGATAACTGAGTTATCGGTCAAAATATGATTGCCCAAAAACATTAAAATTACACTACAATATGGATATCAAACGAAAGGGGGAGGCCCCAGGTTTCATTTGGACGTCGATATATTTCGATAAATTTATCGATAACTGAGTTATCGGTAAAAATATGATTGCCCAAAAATATTAAAATTACCCTACAATATGGGTATCAAACGAAAGGGAATGGCCCCAGGATTCATTTGAACTTCGATATATTTCGATAAATTTATCGATAACTGAGTTATCGGTCAAAATGCCATTGCGCAAAAACCTTAATATTACCCTTCAATATGGGTATCAAACGAAAGGGGATGGCCCCAGGTTTCATTTGAACTTCGATATATTTCGATAAATTTATCGATATCGAATATTTCAAAAGCATGTTTCTGCTTTTAATAAGAGTATTATCAAACAGTAATAATGCGCCAGATATTCTGTTGGTTAACATTTTGGTGTGCCTTTAATTCAAATCGAAAACTGTAAAAATTCGTACAATTTGTCCCGTACAAACCATGTAATGCTCCTTCATTTGATTCCAATATTGCTCAGAAATATTCCGTGGTTAACCAATACCCTGATTCTAGAAGTTGCCATCGCTAAATGAGATCGCCATCCCCTTTTGTTCGATACCAATATTGTAGTATAATTTTAATATTTTTGGGCAATCACATTTTGACTGATAACCCAGTTATCGGTAAATTTATCGAAATATATCCTTCAAATGAAACCTGGGGTCATCCCCTTTCGTTTGATACCCATATTGTTGGGTAATATTAAGGTTTTTGTGCAATCAGATTTTGACCGATAACTCAGTTATCGATAAATTTAAACCTGGGGCCATCTCCTTTCGTTTGATACCCATATTGTAAGGTAATATTAAGGTTTTTGCGCAATCGCATTATGACCGATAACTCAGTTATCGATAAATTTATCGAAATATATCGAAGTTCAAATGAAACCTGGGCCATCCCCTTTCGTTTGATGCCCATATTGAAGGGTAATATTAAGGTTTTTGCGCAATCGCATTTTGACCGATAACTCAGTTATCGATAAATTTATCGAAATATATCGAAGTTCAAATGAATCCTGGGGCCATTCCCTTTCGTTTGATACCCATATTGTAGGGTAATTTTAATGTTTTTGGGCAATCATATTTTGACCGATAACTCAGTTATCGATAAATTTATCGAAATATATCGACGTTCAAATGAAACCTGGGGCCTCCCCCTTTCGTTTGATACCCATATTGTAGTGTAATTTTAATGTTTTTGGGCAATCATATTTTGACCGATAACTCAGTTATCGATAAATTTATCGAAATATATCGACGTCCAAATGAAACCTGGGGCCTCCCCCTTTCGTTTGATATCCATATTGTAGTGTAATTTTAATGTTTTTGGGCAATCACATTTTGACCGGTATCCGGGTATATGTCTACACATTTTCCTAGTTGTTTATTGAGAAAATAACTGCGACTAAAAACTACAAGTTGCGCGCCGTCGCATTTGCTGCCACAGTTATAGCCCAGTTAGTCGAGAACGTAAACCCGTGTACCGTGTCAGCTGATCCAACCTATTTAATGGGATTTGTATGTGACCGATTATTCAACGACGTAGGACGCAGAAGCCCGTACCGCAGAAATCAAAATCATTTTGATTTTTTACGTAAAAACGTGTCAACTATCGCTCATATACATATATGTGTTCGCATGGAAAATAGTAGTATGTCTACTTAAACGAACCATTTATTATTACTTTAATTTTTGAAAAGAAAGGAAAGAAATGTCGTTTTCGATTCGCAATCACACAAGCGAGGTCGGATCGAACAAAAATGTTTGAACCCATAATGAGTAGTAGCCATACTCGCTAACTGGTCGATAAACATTTCCCTCTGCTCGCTAGCATTCACATATAAATTTGACAGAAGGAAATTTATATACAGCAGAGAAATTGTGAATCGAAAGCGGCTAAAATGTTTATAAATTTTTTTTAAATCCCAAGAAAAATGTAAATTAATAACAAGATTATACCTTTGTTCAACAACTTTACTTGCAAGTACTTGCAAAAAGAGCGTCAATGTCAAATGAAGAGTAAAAACGAGAAAAAGAGAAAATTATCAACCAAAGTAATTGAACACAAATCGTAAACATTCGCAAGAAAACAGCTAATACGCTGTTTTGACAATTTGATTTTTAGGTTAGGTTGTAATTGAAATTTTTGAAATTGGAAATGAATGGAAATAACTGAATTAGGAAAACAAAATTCTACTTTGGCTATTCCACAACATCATCAAGATTCGTTTTTGCGCTAACTTATTTAGTACACAATTAGAAATTTGCGTTTAAAATGTTTGTATATTTCCAATTGAAATTTTTGTGATCATATATTTTTGACACATCTATTTTTTTAAAGCTGCTAGTAGTTGCAAGTGAAAATTTTACTTGCAGCGTTTATCAACTCCCTCGAGGTCTTACTCTCTCAATTTGGCTCTCTTGCGAATTTGTTGGGTTATTGAACATAAATTCGTAACTATTCGTAAAAATATGTAAAAATTTTGAGATATTGAACACTCCTAATAAATGAAGATATTACTGAAAATTAAAGCAAAAATTGTATTTATCCACAATGGTGGCGATATTTTCTTAATTGATAACTCTTTGTGGTCTTCTTCTGCAATTTTTCTACATCAAAAAGTTATAAATTGCCACAATAAATCCGAGTTTCTGTAACAAAATCAATTAAAGTGATGTCACACTAATACGATCCACACTTTGTCACCACCTATTTATACTAGAACCCAATAAACGCAACGGCATCGCCTCGAAATCGCGTCGGATTCGCTTTCTCTGATTATATTATCGCAGCAATAGTTCGCGGCGATAGATCGGCGAATCCGAATTCGTAGGCATGTCACCTATCACTAGCGATTCGAATTTTTTATCATTAGCGATTTGAGAATTTTTAATCTTTCTGATCGTTGGCGATTCGAAAATTTGTTCATTAGCGATTCGAGATTTTTTATAAATGGCGTTTCGAAAAATTAAAAGTTCAGAATTTGATTTACTGGCAATGGGTTAAATCCGTATAAAATAATACAAAGCATTTAAAATATCTATATATATAAAAATGATTTGGTATTTAATTGAAACGCTAAAACTTGAAAACGGCTGAACCAAATCAAATACTTCCTTAGGGGGGTTTGTTTGTTGTTACCCCGCGAAGGTTTAGTCGAAGAAAAAATTAAAAAATGTTAGGGGGGCGTGGCACGTCCCATACAACCTTAATTTTTAAAGCTGATTATCTCTAAAACAGTTCAAGGTAGGGAGCTGAAAATTGGTATAGAGGTAGGTGATATCAAAACCCTTCTCACTCAGAAAACTGGGGGTTATGAGAAAGGGGGCGTGGCACCTCCCATACAACCTTAATTTTTAAAGCTGATTATCTCTAAATAGTTCAAGGTAGGGAACTGAAAATTGGTATAGAGGTAGGTGATATCAAAACCCTTCTCACTCAGAAACGTGGGGGTTGTCAGAAAAGAGGGCGTGGCACCTCCCATACAACCTTAATTTTTAAAGCTGATTATCTCTAAAACAGTTCAAGGTAGGGAGCTGAAAATTGGTATAGAGGTAGGTAATATCAAAACCCTTCTCACTCAGAAAATTGGGGGTTATCAGAAAAAGGGGCGTGGCACCTCCCATACAACCTTAATTTTTAAAGCTGATTATCTCTAAAACAGTTCAAGGTAGGGAACTGAAAATTTGTATAGAGGTAGGTGATATCAAAACCCTTCTCACTCAGAAAAGTGGGGGTTGTCAGAAAAGAGGGCGTGGCACCTCCCATACAACCTTAATTTTTAAAGCTGATTATCTCTAAAACAGTTCAAGGTAGGGAGCTGAAAATTGGTATAGAGGTAGGTGATATCAAACCCCTTCTCACTCAGAAAAGTGGGGGTTATCAGAAAAGGGGGCGTGGCACTTCCCATACAACCTTAATTTTTAAAGCTGATTATCTCTAAAACAGTTTAAGGTAAGGAGCTGAAAATTGGTATAGAGGTTGGTGATATCAAACCCCTTCTGACTCAGAAAAGTGGGGGTTATCAGAAAAGGGGGCGTGGCACCTCCCATACAACCTTAATTTTTAAAGCTGATTAGCTGATCCGGCAAACTTCGTTCTGCCCAAAATAGATTTTTTTTATTAATTTCATTTCAAAAATTGTTATTACACCGGTATTATTTTTAATAGAAAATTAACGATTTTTCACTACTACTACAACTTCAAAAATATATAATTTTAGTATTCAGTTTAAGGCTGCACGATACACAACATTTTTAGTTTTCTGTTCCGGATATTTATTTTCACTGAGTATTGGCTATTTTCACTAAGTAAGTAAGAAGATTGATATAGTATACCGCAATAATGGCTTTCCGGCCCCTCCTTCAACCCTTTTAGATATATTCAGCCTCAAAAGTTTAGTGCGTATGGGAGGTGCAATGCCCCATTTTTCGATAAATCTTTTTTTTTTTGGGTGAACATGATATTGATATCGTATATCTGCATACTGATTTCTATGTACATGCCATGAACGCTTTTAAGGATATTTAGCCTTAAAAATTAAGAACGCATGGGAGGTGCCACGCCCCCTTTTCCCAAAACTACTGTTTTTTTCATAAGCACGCTATTGATATCGTTAATCTCCTTATCAATTTTCAGGTCCCAACTTTAAACGCTTTTATATATGATGTATTGTGGAGCAAGCAACCAAAAAGCTTTTATATATATTCAGCTTGAAAAATTAAGGTTGTATGGGAGGTGCCACGCCCCCTTTTCTGATAACCCCCCTTTTCTGAGTGAGAAGGGATTTGATATCACCTACCTCTATACCAATTTTCAGCTCCCTACCTTGAACTGTTTTAGAGATAATCAGCTTTAAAAATTAAGGTTGTATGGGAAGTGCCACGCCCCCTTTTTTGATAACCCCCACTTTTCTGATTGAGAAGGGTTTTGATATCACCTACCTCTATACCAATTTTCAGCTCCCTACCTTAAACTGTTTTAGAGATAATCAGCTTTAAAAATTAAGGTTGTATGGGAGGTGCCACGCCCCCTTTTTTGATAACCCCCACTTTTCTGATTGAGAAGGGTTTTGATATCACCTACCTCTATACCAATTTTCAGCTCCCTACCTTGAACTTTTTTAGAGATAATCAGCTTTAAAAATTAAGGTTGTATGAGAGGTGCCACGCCCCCTTTTCTGAAAACCCCCAATTTTCTGAGTGAGAAGGGTTTTGCTATCACCTACCTCTATACCAATTTTCAGCTCCCTACCTTAAACTGTTTTAGAGATAATCAGCTTTAAAAATTAAGGTTGTATGGGATATTTCATGCGCTACTTTGACCATCAGACGCGAGAAACGAAAGTTTTTTAGTAAAAAATTGAACCCTTCTTTGCCATGTGGTGTTCTGTGGAAGAACTTAAGGAATCTCCGTGTCCATGGTGGTGACAATGCTGACTGTCCTTTAAAGGCTGATGCTTTGAATGATGCGTTTGCCAATCGTGCATCTTCTTGTTCTTCTTCCCTTCCGATCTATCCAAGTACAATCGATCGTACAATCGATCATACAAATCAGATGTTTGAGTTTCGTGCAGTGTCCGAATTAGACGTGGAAAGGTGTGTCTATAAGATACGGTCCAATGCAGTTGGAGAGGATGGTATTCCCATTAAATTTATAAAAATTATTCTACCAGTTATCTTACCGGTTCTTACGCACATAATTAATCACTGTTTTACAACTTCGTGTTTCTCTGATGCGTGGAAAGTCTCAACCGTGGTTCCTGTCGCCAAAATAAAAACTGCATGTAGCCCCAAAGACTTCCGTCCAATTAGTATTCTACCAGCATTGTCTAAAGTCCTTGAATCTCTGATGTCCGAACAAATTTACTTCCATGTTAATAGCACCAACTTGCTATCACCATTCCAGTCTGGTTTCAGAGCAAAGCATAGCTGTTCGACAGTTATGATTAAAATTCTTGACGACATACGCGTTCCATTTGATAAAAATGATTTAACCCTATTATGCTTATTAGATTTCTCCAAAGCATTTGAATCTATCAACCACGAACTTTTGTGTTCCAAGCTAGAGAAACTCTTTCGGTTTAGTGGATCTGCGGTGCGTTTTATGAGGAGCTATCTGGATGGAAGGGCTTAGCGGGTAAAAGTTGGTTGTGAAATCTCTCAGCTTCGACCACTCCTGGCAGGTGTACCACAAGGCTCTATTTTGGGCCCACTGCTATTTTGTTTGTTTGTTAATGACATTTTTGGTACATGTCAGCATGCAAAAGTTCATGCATATGCGGATGATATCCAATTATACATGTCGCGATCTCTGGTAAACTCAGCCGAATTGTGTTCGAAATTTAATAGCGACCTAACGCGCATAAAAGACTGGGCTCTCATAAATGGTCTCAGTCTAAATTGTGAGAAGTCATATGTTCTGCCAATATGCAATAAACGGTTGAATCTCTCAACTATTCCCTCCCTTTATATAGGCGACGAAATCGTTAAACCCGTGAACAAAGTGACTAGTCTTGGTTATGTAATCAATTCTGGGTTGACCTGCACTGACCACGTTAATTCCGTTGTTAGCAAAGTTTTCTACACACTAAGAAACCTTAAATTCTCTGCTACATACACGCCGGCTACCATCAGACGAAAACTCGCCATACAACTTATAATGCCAATAATATGTTATTCGGAGCTAGTTTATAGCAAGTTTGACGCTCAGTCGGCGTGTAAGATTGAAGTTGCTTTTAATCACGTAACCCGCTATGTTTTTGGCTTACACAAATATGCACATATCACCGAATGGAGGTCGAGTCTGCTAGGCTGTGAGATATTCGAGTACTTGAAGGCGAGAAACTGTATTTTCCTTTCCCGTCTAATGACAGACAGAGTGCCCAGCTATCTTCACGAAAAACTACAATTTCCAAAATCCGCCCGTATAATTAACTTGATCATGCCTAGCTACAATCTCCTACCCTCTGCAAGGGCAGAGATTTTAGGGCGCCCTTAGAAATTTAGAAATTAGGAAATATCTTAAGTCTACGTAGACATATAATTTATTTTGTAAGTTTACTTTAAGATGGGTTGCAAATAAACGTTAATTGATCATTTTTAGCCTATTTTTATGAAACCTAAGAGTTTTGTTTTCCGAATCTTTAACACTGAAATTGTTTTTATCATCCATATCGACCACCAAGTATGGACCCAAATACCTATTGTCTAATTTGTGACCTATCTCGTTTTTAACTAATACCCTATCTCCTATTTTTATATCTACGTCCGCTTGACTTTTGTCGGAATATACTTTAGAAAGTAGTTTCTTTTCTTCTATGATCTGTTTAGCTCTTTTTTGTGCCGTTTTTAGTCTAAACTGCATTTCCTTGGCATAGTTGTCGACATTGTATAGCGGTTCAACCGTACCAGTGTCGTCGAAAGAAATGGGGCTTTTACCAAAAACTAACTCAAATGGGCAGTAATGGTGTACTGTTGATGGAGTGGTGTTAAAGCAGTATGTGAAATACTTAAGCCATTCATCCCAATCGTCCCTGTTGATTGAAATATAGGATCTAAGATATTCATTTAATGTCCTATGGCTTCTTTCCACTGTTCCTAGAGTTTCGTGGTGATAAGCTGTTGATGTTAGCTTTTCAATTTTTAATATATTGCAAACTTCGTTTAGAACTTGATTCTTATACTCTGTTCCCATGTCCGATATAAAAGTTTTCATCGGACCAAAGATCAGAATGAAAGAGTCGACTATGGCTTTTGCTATAGTATTTGCTTTTTTGTTTGGCACTGGTATAGTAACTAGATATTTAGTAAGATCGCAAATAATTGTTACTGCATATTCATTTTGATTTTCAGTTTTTGGTAGCGGACCAATTGTATCAACAATAACCCTATCAAATGCTTTCGCTGGGGTTGGTGTTATTATTGTTGGTGGTTTGACATGTTTAATAATCTTGGCTTTTTTACAATTTTCGCATGATTTTATATATTTTGAAATGCATTTGGTCATGCCTTGCCAATAAAAATATCTTTTTATTTTTGAAATTGTCCTTGTGATCCCACTGTGGCCATCAGTTATAGGATCATCATGGTATTTTTCTAGTATTTCCGTGATTTTGCGTTTATCCTTGCTTTTAATCAATGTCACCCTTGGAAGTAGCGCTACTTTTAATTTATTCAAGTACTTATTGCCCAAATTTTTAAAATCTTCTATGCATAGTGTATTAAATATATTTTCGTCTGGTGACATTTGCAATAATTTGATGTTGAGTTTACTGGCTTCTTTTTCAAGCCTTGGAAAATATTTTCCGAAGTCAATTTTTCCATTAGTAATCAAATCATCAATTTTTAAGTGTGTGAGAATTTTCTTGCCATGTTTTAAAAAACAATTGTCCGAGGACAACTTTAGCTTAACACACTTCTTAACATCTTGGAAGTTCAAGACATCAAATATTTTGGGCTCTTCTGTATTTGCAAGGAATTTGGATTTTTGTTTATCAGTGTCTATGATTTGTTTAGACTTGGATCTTGTTACCACTTGTAGGATTTTACTATTTTCGATATTAAGGTTTTTAAGATCCTGTATGTTTATGCGGGAGAGCGCGCTGCAACAAAGTTTTCTTTGCCCCTAAGATACTGTACCTCAAAATTATATTCTTCTAAATCAAGTCGGATTCTTGTGAGTTTCGATGAAGGATTTTTCATCGAAAATAAATACGTAAGGGGTCTATGGTCAGTTCTAACAAGAAATTTAGTACCGTATAGGTAGGGTCTGAAGTGGACAATTGCCCAATGGATGGCAGTTAATTCTTGCTCGATAGTTGATTTATTGCTTTCACCTTTAGTAAAAGATTTTGAAGCATAAGCAATCGGAAGTTGTTTGCCATTGTGGTCTTGACTCAACATGGCACCACATGCATGTTTGCTGGCATCAGTTGTTACACAGAAAGGTTTCGAGAAGTCCGGGTATTGCAGAATTTGAGGGTGTATGAGTGAATATTTTAGATATTCAAAGGCTTTGTCACATTGATCGTTCCATTCGAAAGGAACATTTTTCTTACAAAGTCTCGTAATGTGCCTTGAATATTCGGCAAAGTTTTTAATAAATTTACGGTAATAGTTACAAAATGCAACGAATCTTTTTGCCTGGTCGGCATTGATGGGTTTTGGATAGTTTAAAATCGCTTCAAATTTACTATCATCAGGAAGTATGCCGTTATCTGTACATCTGTGACCTAGAAAGGTCACTTCGCGCATAAAGAATGTACATTTATCTGGATGTAATTTAAGGTTGTGCTTTCTGCACAAAGAGAAAACATCTTTCAGATTTTTAAGCATATGCTTTTCTGAACAACCAAGAACGATAAGATCGTCCATATAAAGGAAAGCTTGAGCTGGCGCCAAACCAGCAAATGCAAACGTCATCATGCGTTGAAAGGAGTTTGGCGCAACTTTCAAGCCATAGGGGAGACGTGTAAAGCGGTATGATCCACTGCCAATGGAGAAAGAAGTTATATCTCTTGAACTTTCTTCGAGTTCAATTTGGTGAAAACCTGACATTAAGTCAAGGCATGAGAAATATTTAGCCCTGCCGAGTTGGTCGAGAATGTCATCGATTCTTGGTAAGGGAAATTTATCTGCAATCAATTTTTTGTTAATTTGTCGATAGTCTATTACAAGACGCCATCTTTTATTTTTAGAGTTGGGTAATGATTTCTTCGGTACGGGAAGCAAACGGCTGTTATAAGGTGAAACTGAGGGTTCAACTATCTTATCTTTTACTAATTTTTTGACTTGATTTTCTATCTCATCTTTTTGGGAGTGCGGGATTTTATAATTCTTTATATACACAGGTGTTGGGTCAGATAGTTGGAGTTTCTGTTTGTAGAAATTATTAGTGGTTATCGTTTCACACTCTAGACCGAAAATATCACTGAACTCGGTGCAAAGGTCAGTTAATTTTTCCTTATGAGTGTCTGGAAAATTTTTCGAGAGTCGTTTTAAAACTTCTGATTTTCGTGAATGTAATTTTGATGAGTCAACTATGTTGTAGTCGCTAAGATTTTCGTAGACAAGTTGTGAATTGCTAACCAAAACATTACTAGAATTTGTGTTTACAATTCGTACAAATGGGCGTATTGAGCTTACGATTGTATTGGCGACAAAGACGCCGGCTTGTAGCTCCTGATTTGGTATAAACACTTCGCTTTCTTTAGTATTGATTTCAACCTTTCTTATGACTTCAGACCTGGCTGGTAGGACTATGGTGTTTTTAATATGCCCATTATGAATAGGTATTCCGACATTTTTGTAATTAATTGGCCTCAGAATTAACCAATCTTGATTTTTCCAAAAGTCCAACAAGCAGTTAAAGGATTTTATAAAATCAATACCCCATATGCCATTATAGGGTATAGGAAAATCTTCAGCTACAATTTGATATTTATATGGGATTGTAATATCTTCTATTTGAAGGTCAACATGAGCTGATCCATGAGACCTAATGGTACCCTGGCCAATACCACCAATGTCAGAAAAGTCATTTCTATTTATTGGGATGTTATGCAAGGATTCATTATATTTTAAAATTGAGACCTCCGCACCTGTGTCTACCAAAATTGTCAAGATTTGCTTCGTATGGGGAACTATTATTTTTATGAATATAGAATGGTTCAGATTAAGAATACAAATTTTTTGAGTCAGTTTCCCAGGGGCTGAGTCGAGTTTTCCGACTCCTGTGGTTCATTAGCCATTAACCTGACGTTATTTCGTTGGTTATTTTGAGGGTTGCTGCGACCCTGATATCTGTTATTGTTGTTACTACTGTTTCCGGAACGTCCATTATTACTGTTATTATAACGTCGGTGACCACGATTTTGATTATAATATTGACCGCGATTTTGACCAGAATATTGACCGCGATTTTGACTATTGTATGATCCACGACCGTAATTTCTATTGTTCCTTTTTTGAAAGAAAAGAACCGAATTTTGGTTGCTAGTAGCTTCAGTGCAACAACTCACAAATTTTGCAACATCATTCATTGTGTTAAAAGTACCGGATTCCATCACAAGTTTGACACGTTCATTGTTAAAATTTTTCGAAAAAGCTTTTACAGCCGTTTGGACCGCATATTTTGAGGACATTTCTGGCGTAAGCCCATCTGAAATATACGCGGCCTCTAATGATTTAGTTAGTGCCTCTATTTCATTGGAGAAGATAGTAGCAGATTTTAGATTTTGTTTAGTATTTAGAATTTTGGCGGTCAGCACATTAACTGATTCGCCCTTAACGCTTGCCTTTAGCTTATTTACTATTTCTGTTAATGTCGATTCAGTTGTTATTTGATTTCTGACGGTGCCTTTTAATTTAGTTTTAACTAAATTTACAGCAACCGCTTCGTGTGACCCTTTTATAAGTTGAACAAGTTCTATGCCATCAACAAAGCTTTGCAAATTCTCAGGCTTTCCATCGAATTCTGGCAACAGCCTTGCCGCGCTGCTAAGAAATTGTTCAACTGTTTGCGCCATTTCGTTTAGAAGGTTACCTGCGTCGTATATTTCATCTCCACTGGAGCTACTATCTGTGTTTGTGACGGGAAGTGTCACTTTTTTATAATCGATTGCGAATGTTTCTTTAAAATTATTAGGCACTTCGACATCTATTTGAAATTTACTCAATATTTTAATAAGTTTTTCCCTACATGAAAAGAAGCACTCGGATATGATATTGAACTTTTCTTTTGATAATCGCTTATCTAGGGTATTTGCTAAAATTCGTATATTTTCTAGTTGTAGCTTCAATATTGATAAATGCTTAATAACTGTTTCATATTTAGTAGTGCGATTTTGGTTTAGGCACTTATAAGATTTGGCGAATTCTGTTTTATATATTGAAAGGTTTTCTAAAATTTCTTCCCATTTCATTTTTTTTTTTTAAACTTGATCCTGAGATAAAGATCTTCTAAGATATTTTCTCTTCAACGAGCTCCGATGCCACGATAAAGTTTTATGAACTACTTTTCCTATCGCGATTATAACCAAAATTATAAGAAGCATGTTTGTTATTTTCGGGGACTCTATTATTTCAATCTCATTTACTATCACTCCTGTAGAGTCCACTTCTTTTGTTTGTTTGCTACCCATTTTATTTTCGCAAAATTCACTAATAAACAATATTTTTACTGTAAGATTTGAATTGTTTTTTTTTTTTTTTTTACTCTGCAGTTTCAATTTTCCCAGCTTTATTTTGCCTAATGCAATTTCAAATTACATTAATGCTACTTATATTGTTGATGGATATATAATATACATAATTATAAAGAGAAAGAATAAAAACTTTGATTTTTTCACTTTCTTCCTTTTGTTATTTCTATTCCGTTGCATAATGCTTAGTGTTGCACGTTTATTTTCTCTTGTTCAACTCAGCCCAACCTCCATGGCTAGGTTCTCCCATAATTTTTTGCTTTTGTTTCCTATAGGCGGGTTAAGGTAAGGTGGTAGTTTGTATTCTGATGCTTGTTTACTATTTTTCCGCTTTTATTGACATAAGTTGTTGTTTCCCAGTCATGATGACTTTTGTATAACGTCTTTTACTTTTGTGTTTTGTGCTTATTTTTTTTGTTTTTTTTTTTTTGTTATATTTTCGCAGTAAATTGTTGACAAATCGAAATTAATTTGCCTTATTTTGGTAGAATGCTGCACTTCACTGGCTGGTGTTGGTTGTATTTGTTGCTCGCTCCATAGTTTGCGTTTTTTTTTTTTTTTGTGTAAATGTTTTAAATGAAAATTGCACAATTTGTTTGTTCTTTTTTTTTTTTGTTTTAATTTAAATATTACGTTTTTTTTTTCACTCCAAGCGGCTTTTATGCGCGGTAGAGCATGCGTAGAGCTTAAAACACGATCGGCACGGTCGCCATATTATACGCAAAAGTTAAAGTAAGGTGGTCACAACCAACCTCGATGATTAACGCTTTATTAATGAATCATATTTTCTTAATGTCTAAAAAAGAAGCATAGAAGAGGTGGTGTAGAAATATATGTATCTGCAATTCGGTGGGAACCGAATTGAGTTATAGCTGAACAAAGTGAGAAACTTGATGCCTGCAATTCGGTGGGAACCGAATTGAGTTAGAAGTAAATGCGAAATTCACGTTCTGCAAGCGCTGCATAACGTGGAGTTAAATGTGAGCTTTAAAGAGCTGTCTGAATGTTGAAATGCATTAGGTATACATAATTACTATGAAGGTAATTATGTATGTTGAAATGTATTACGTACATTTACTACAATCTTTACCTTTACCTTTACCTTTACCTTTACCTTTACCTTTACCTTTACCTTTACCTTTACCTTTACCTTTATCGGGACCACCCGTCACCATCCGAGATCACTACTTCAACCATTTCTAGGAAACCGACTCAAAAAATAACAATGAAAATATCTGTATGTTGAAGCCCTGCTCGACACCTTTCATTTGATACCAATATCGCCTAGAAGCATTCGAGGGTCATCCGGGTCCGCGTTTTGACCCATATTTGGGGACCCGGCCTAGGCATCGCAATGAAAATAACTCTATATTGCTCAAACACTTGCTGGGTCACTCTGGGTCCACATTTGGGCCTATATTCCGGGAAGTTCCCACTTTTTCGAAATTCTATATACCCTATTATGTGCGCTAGTACCACGTGAATCTACTGTGAAAATTTCAAAAAGATCGGTTGATTACTTTGGGAGTCCATAAAGGACACACACACACACACATTCATTTTTATATAATAGATTAGTATATATTAGTACAGATAGTATAGATGATAGACTGTTAATTCTGCTGTTGATAGCGGATTGGCATAAGAGGATTATCTTCGCACACGAATGCGGTTTTATAAGAAATACTAGCAAATACCCGTTGCTTCGCAATGAGGACTGTAGTTAACCAAAGTCAAGTCAAGTCAACTCAAGACAATTCAAGTCAATTCCACTCAAGTAAATTCAAGTCAACTCAAGTCAATTCAACTCAAGTCAATTCAAGTCAAGTCAATTCAAGTCAAGTCAAGTCAAATCAATTCAAGTCAAGTCAAGTCAATTCAAGTCAAGTCAAGTCAAGTCAAGTCAAGTCAAGTCAAATCAAGTTAAGTTAAGTTACTCCGGGGTTATCTGGGTCCACTTGATGACCTTGTCTAGCCATCACTACAGCTCTATGTTGAAACCGTTCCCAACACTTTTCATTTGATACCAATATCGCTCAAAAAGATCCGGGTCCGCATTTTGACCCATATCTGGGGACCCGGTCTAGGAATCATTATGAATAGAACTCCATGTAAAAGCCTTGTTCCAAAGCTTTCATTCATACTAATATTGCTGCGAAACACACATTTCACATTTTGACCCATATTTGGGGACCCGGCCCAGGTATCACGAATAACATAATTCTACGTCGAAGTCCTCATCAAGACCTTTCATTTGGTAGCGATATCGCTCAGAAATATTCGAGGGCCATCCGGTTCCACGTTTTGACCCATATCAGAAGACCCGTCATGGAAATCACAATGAAAATAGGTCTGTGTTAAAGCCCTGCTCAATACCTTTAATTTCATACCAATATCGTTCAACCACATTCCGGAGTAATCCGGGTCCACATTTTAGCCCATACCTGGGGAGGATGTCTAGGCATCACAATGAAAATAACTCTATGTTGTAGTCCTGCTCAAATCCTTTCATTTGATACCAACATCGGACGTGTAGGTGCAGGCGTTCTTGAGTTATAGGATAGTATGCATGTGCAAACTGGTTTTTGATTGCCATCGAGACAAACAACAAACCGTGCAAAAACAAATATATGGGTCGTCTACGCTGCGCTGCCTGGCACGACTGCGACGCCTCCACTGAACACGGCAAATGACCAAACGAATCTGTCTATGCTTGCGCTTTTTTGAGTTTTTCGAAATTTAAAACCGGGAAAAAGTTATTAAAGTCTTAGAAATGCGCAAAAAAAAGTACATGGTTCTCGAGAATTTACCATTTGTGACATTAGGCGCATTTCTGTCGTACCCAGGCATGAAAAGAATACTCGCTTATTCATAAAATTACCTTCAAAGCAACAACACCAACTCGACTATTTTTAAAATAGTCGAGTTGGTGTTGTTGCTTTGAAGGTAATTTGATGCATAAGCGAGTATTCTTTTCATGCTTGGGTACGACAGAAATGCGCCTATTTTAAAAAAAAGAATTATTAAAATCGGTCCAGTACTTTTTGAGTTATCTCGTTACATACATTTTCCATACAATCAATTTTATATAATTAGTATAGATATGGTAAATACAGCCCCCGTTGATGAAAATTATTTTAAATTCATACTGCGAATGAGTGTGTGTGAAAGATCAAACGTACTATTTGCTTAAAGAAATGTCAGTTTGAAACTGTAAATATTTGAGGGCCGGAGTTGTGTGGATAATTTGTATTTATGCTTTTCGTATCCTTAGTTTTATACACATTTTCTTGATATCTGTTACTGTTTACCTTAATTGACATTGGCTTAAGTTGGTGATTACTATTTTTTTCTTTGCAGGTAAGACTCGTTCATTGTGAATGCTTTATTGATAACTGGTAAGACACTTTGATATTTAAATATGTATCGGAGTTTATGTAGAATTGCTTTGTATACAGTCTTTTAAATTCAACCAGTAGTTTTAATTTCTCTCTTTTCGTTCTTTTTGTTTGTCAAGTTAACGACTTTTAATAATGTTTAAAGAAGTTGGATTTCGATGTTGTCGTTTTATTGAAAAACGAGCATATTACTAAATAACTCCAATTCGTTTAAACGCAAAATGTTAATATCCAAATTCCACAATTTTTGACTAAGAAATATGAAATAACACTTTTTAAAACAGATTCTTCTTCTGATTCCGAATATCACATCCACTTACTTGTGGTGGATCTAGTTTCCGAGATATACTGACCTAAAAATGCAACGAAGAAGCCAAGAATAACACCCGCTTTCACATGCCGTTAAGTTTGCCAAAATATAATATTCCTTCACTGAAATATCGCACTTTTAAACTCTGCATGTTTGTCCGTATATTACACCTGGGGCAAAATCATAGATGGGCACTTTTAAGTACCAGTAGTAATTCATTATTTTTACCCTTTTTACTGCTTACTTAAAATTTTTTACAGTAATAAGTAACGCGTGGCAACAAATATCTTAATTGTATTTTAGGTTAAGATTTTATAAAAAAAAAATTAAGTCAATTTTTGCTTCCTGACGTTTTACCGAGCATTGTGGTAAAAATATAGTTTTTATTTTTATATCCTTAATTTATACATACCTGGGTACTTACCTTGGTATATTTGAGAAAAAATTGAGAATGGGTACGTTTAATTGTGAATTTCAAAATGCCCTGGAATTAGAAATGCGTATAAACGTTTTTTCAACGTTCGAGATTTTTTTCTATTATGTTTATTGGGCATCATACCTCATATGCTCGTTAGCGCATGCGCTTGTGCTCATCAATGTGCGTGTGTGTGTATGCCAATTCTTAGACTACTGTATCCTCGCTACTTCAGTAAGTACAGTAAACAGTAAATAATACTGAAATACTGTAAACTTTTTACAGTAGTAAGTAAAGACTACTTATTACTGTAAAATTTTTACAGTAATAAGTAACGCGGTACTTAATACTGTAAAAAATTTTAAGTAATAAGTAAAGCGATACTTAATACTGTAAAAAATTTTAAGTAATAAGTAAAGCGATTCTTAATACTGTAAAAAATTTTAAGTAATAAGTAACGCGTTACTTATTACTGTAAAAAATTTTAAGTAAGCAATATTCTTTTACTGCTTACTGTTTGCTTTACTGAATTACAATTTTACTTCAGTATGCCCATCTATGGGCAAAATACGGCGCACTTGGTTACCCTTGGTGTAAAATACGCCAAGTGTTCGGGTATTGTGGTATACCCTTTTGTTTTTCGGATATTATGGCAAAACATCAAATGCAATTTCAACTTTTCTGGCGCAAAATATTTGGTGAAATATTTCGTATGATATACATTGCTAACCCATGTATACTACTAATGCTATACATTTTATGAGCCAAAATCCGAGCGAACCCGAAAAGCTCCTATCCCAAAAGTTAGAGGGTAATGTGGTATAGTCACGTGGTTTAATATGGTATACTTTATATACAATGCAATATATTTTTATAATTACAGTCTCCATTTTATTTGCATTCCATTTTCTAATTTCATCCGTTCAAGTGTAAAACAAAAGCCGATTAGGTCCCATTTGGGAAATGGACGAATAAAAACACACATGGCGCAGATTTGCAAAATTTATCACTTTTTCAGTAACATATAATCTTTATATATATTACGCTAAGCGATTTTTTGTAAGCACCATAACTTTTACACCGTTATACCGATTTTTGAAAATGTGGTGTCAGATGAAAGGGCTTGACCTGTAGATGTGCAGGAAGGTTTAATTTTTTTGAAAAGGGTTGCCAGATGTCTGAAAATTTAATTTTACTGTATAGTTTGTTTGATTTTAAAATTTTTGGCACCATATGAAAGGGCTTGACCTGATATTAAGTAATTTAATTAAAAATTTTACAAAAAGGGTTGCCACCTGTTCAAAAATTCAGTTTTACGCTATAGTTTGTTTGATTTTTAAATTTGAGGTGTCATATGAAAGGACTTGGCATGGAAATGAGTAATTTATTAAAATTTTTACAAAAAGGGTGCCACCTGTTCAAAAATCCATTTTTACCCTACAGTTTATCTTATCTTTATATATATTACGCTAAGCGATTTTTTGTAAACACCATAACTTTTACATCGTTATACCGATTTTAGAAAGTGTGGTGTCAGATGAAAGGGCTTGACCTGTAGATGTGCAGGAAGGTTTAATTTTTTTGAAAAGGTTTGCCAGATGTCTGAAAATTTAATTTTACTCTATAGTTTGTTTGATTTTAAAATTTTTGGTACCATATGAAGGGGCTTGACCTGATATTGAGCAATTTAATAAAAAATTTACATAAAGGGTTGCCACCTGTTCAAAAATTAAGTTTTACGTTATAGTTTGTTTGATTTTTAAATTTGATGTGTCATGTGAAAGGGGTTGGCAAGGAAATGAGTAATTTATTAAAATGTTTACAAAAAGGGTGCCACCTGTTCAAAAATCCATTTTTACGCTACAGTTTATCTCATTTTTAAATTTGAAGTGTCATGCAAGGCCTAGCACTGAAGATGGGTAATAAAAGGAAAGGGAAGAGGAAAATGAAAGGGACGGATATGGCGAAGGACAGGAAGCAAAAGAGGAAATATGAAAAATAAAATGGATAAAGGGAAAATAAAGCGAGAATAAAGGGGAAAGGGGAAGAGAAAGAGAACTAGAAAGAAAAGGAGGAGCGCGCCAAATGGCCTTTTGTAGGTCGCTTTAAGGTGACCATAGTCTAGAAAAATATTCGGCACAAAACTTCACTATGGGGCTCCTTGGTCAAAATCTATGTAAAAAAAATCTAGGTCCACAGAAAATAAAAATAATCAGTAACTATGAAGGTATATCAAAAAATTTTCAAATGTGGCAATAAGTGGTCTTCCACCCTCAAATTGTCGCACAGTGTAATTGAAAGCCACAGCATCGCGTGGCCGGGTTTACTAGTCTTCTTTATATATATTACGCTAAGCGATTTTGTGTAAGCACCATAACTTTTACACCGTTATACCGATTTTCGAAAATGTGGTGTCAGATGAAAGGGCTTGACCTGTAGATGTGCAGGAAGGTTTAATTTTTTTGAAAAGGGTTGCCAGATGTTTGAAAATTTAATTTTACTGTATAGTTTGTTTGATTTTAAAATTGTTGGTACCATATGAAGGGGCTTGATCTGATATTGAGCAATTTAATAAAAGATTTTCAAAAAGGGTTGCCACCTGTTCAAAAATTCAGTTTTACGCTATAGTTTGTTTGATTTTTAAATTTGAGGTGTCTTATGAAAGGACTTTGAATGGAAATGAGTAATTTATTATAATTTTTACAAAAAGGGTGCCACCGTTCAATAATCCATTTATTTTTACGCTACAGTTTATCTCATTTTTAAATTTGAAGTGTCATGCAAGGCCTAGCACTGAAGATGGGTAATAAAAGGAAAGGGAAGAGGAAAATGAAAAGGACGGATATGGCGAAGGACAGGAAGCGAAAGAGGAAATATGAAAAATAAAATGGATAAAGGGAAAATAAAGCGCAAATAAAGGGGAAAGGGGAAGAGAAAGAGAACTAGAAAGAAAAGGAGGAGCGCGCCAAATGGCCTTTTGGAGGTCGCTTTAAGGTTACCATAGTCTAGAAAAATATTCGGCAGAAAACTTCACTATGGGGCTCCTTGGTCAAAATCTTTGTATAAAAAATCTAGGTCCACAGAAAATAAAGCCAGTAGCTATGAAGGTATGTCAAAAAATTTTCAAATGTGGCAATAAGTGGCCTTCTACCCTCAAATTGTCGCACAGTGTAATTGAAAGCCACAGCAACGCGTGGCCGGGTTTACTAGTATAATATATAATACAATGGAGCTATTATAACTCTAACGATTTTTATGGCCGAGCTTCTCTCCCAATTCGAGATTTGCTCCTTTTTTTGTTTTTCCTGCTAATTGGGTGGACCTACAGTTTTATGCCGGCTCCGAACGGCGAATGCATTTTTTGTGAGAAGCTTTTTCATGGCAGAAAAACACTCGGAGGGTATGCCGCCCACTGCCGAGAGGTGACCGCTGCTCTTAAAAACCCCAATAATTGGATTTTTACTAATTAGAAATTTTTTTTTTGATGTTTGCTCGGACTGGGGTTTGAACCCGAGACCTCTGGTATAGTAGACGAACACTCTACCCACTGCACCACAGCGGCCATTTCATAGTTTGGTTTAATGGCAATGGATTAAAACCGTATAAAATATTACAAAGCACTTAAAATATTTTTATAAATAAAGTTTAACTTTCATTAAGTAGGTAACAAAAGCTTTTCAAAGAAATTTAAGCAGTAATATTTATTTTGTTCCGTTGCTGTATTAAATAAAGTCCGTTTGTTTAAACAATTTTGATTTGTTTTTTCCACACACTCATATCTACATATTTATTTGATTAAAAGCTGATTTGATCTACTTTCGCGAACTGTGATATTCGAGTTCAGGTCTAATTACCTGTTGTATGCAGATGATTTAAAGCTATTTAGTGAAGTAAATTCTCCATCAGATGTATCTTTGCTACAACAAGATTTAAATAACTTGCATGCCTGGAGTGTTAGAAATAAATTATCACTCAACATAAAAAAATGCTTTCATGTGACTTACTCCAAGTCGCTGAACCGCATACCGTCTAAATACATTTTATCGAATGCTACACTTGCTACTACTACGGAATTTTCTGACCTTGGCGTGGTATTTGACTCCAGTTTCACCTTTATCTGTCATATTAACCATATCATTCCCAAAGCTTATGCTAACTTAGCTTTCCTGCGCCGATATGCGCGAGACTTTAAAGACCCGTATACAAAGAAAGCATTGTATAACTCTTTTGTACGTTCTAAGCTAGAATACGCGTCTCTGATATGGAACCCCATCTATACCACTCATTCCGATCGTATTGAAAGAGTGCAGCGAAGCTTTATTCGCTTCGCCCTACGATCTCTACAGTTTACTGAGCCTATGCCACCATATAAAGCCCGGTGCATGCTTATCGATCTTATGTCCCTTAAAAATAGACGTACACTTCAGTCATTGATGTTTGTCTATGATATAGTATGTGGATCCATTGATTGCTCGGATATTCTGGAACAGATAACCTTCAATGCCCCTCTCAGAACTCTACGCTTTAATTATCCATTTAATGTTAAAACATCTAAAACTAATTATTGTCATTTTGCTCCTATTAAGAGGGCTCTTAATGAATTGAATTTTGTATATAGGGCACTTGATTTAGATTTTGCTATGCCCAGATGCGTATTTCGTTCTCGAATCGAGTCACATTTTAAATAATTTAATATTTTGTTTTAGTACGTAAGACTAAATTCATAAGTACTTCTTTACTCATGTATCTCTAGTCTGTAAGGTCATTGTAACCATAGACTTAATAAATAAATAAATAAATAAATGTAAAATTTCAGAACTACATTGATTTTTTAGTGCAAAACAACTTAAAAAAAAATAGCAAAAAATTATATCGCGAAAATCTATTTTCTCGAACTTGTCACGAACTCGAGGCGAGTCCGAGAAATTACATTCGCTAAAATCTGCTTTCGCGAATTCGCGTCGAACTCGCCGCGATATCATCCTCGCTTCTGTGTTTATTGGGTATGTACTTAGATTTCTATTTAGTGTATTTATGACTGTATGTATTTACTAACCTCGCAGATAAAAATATGTTGAAGAAAAAATTTTAGTTTTATTTCAACATTTTGCAGTCTATTTTAAGAAAAGGGCTATTTTATTTGTGCGTTTGGAACACATTCAAATATATTTTGAAATTTTATAAAGCATTTATAAGCGCTTAAAACATAATTTTTACTGCAGATGTTGCCTTACTTAAGAGCTTACCTATCAAGCACGCCAATTCAGACGAATTTCAAGTGTTTCATACGTTTATTTAAACAAAATCAAGGACGCAACAAGTTTTTATGCTTATAACAGAAGATGTGGAAATCAAATTAAATCCAAGAAAATTATGTAAATTTTCCGTATGTTTAATATGTATGTACATTGAATGCAATGAATCACGTATTTTCCGAATATGTATGTATGTATGTACCAGCCACCCCTACGAACAATTCTAAATGTATTGCAATTGTATGTACATACATATGTACATTTGTAGGTATGTGGGATTTAAAGTGTATTGCATTTTTAAGAAGGGTCATGCTTGTGATTATAAGGAACTACCATAGTGGATTTAATACTGTTATATCATGGTGGTAACCATGATGGCTGTTGCCTGCCATTAAACGGTGTAAGTGGAACGATGGTGGTGATAGCTAGTGCTAATGCCATTTCAGTTTTTCCGTTTTTAGGTGTGTGCATTTTACTTCACAATGTATGTATACATATATGTTTATTAGGGTGTTCCTTAAAAAAATAACATACTATGAGTGATATTTTTTGTCGCATCCGTTAAAGGGCAACAGCAGGGTCCAGTAGTTCACATATAATTTTTGACGTCGATTGCAGACTGTTCAGGCGTGGGTCAAAGTTCACATTGTCATATTAATGCTCCAAGTCGCCGATCGGAACACAAATTTATATATGATATCTTCGACTATAGTAGCATCGCATTTGAATATTAAATTAAACCAAAATACATATAATAATTTTAGATTTTCGTGTTTTCATAGGCTAATCTACAAAAAAAAATATTGTCTTTCTATATATCGACACTCCCAAACAATGCTGTACTAAGTCTGAAAACTGTGTTTTGCAGGGGAAGCTCTTAAAGTTTAAATTCGATATGAAACCTCGGTTGATGCTAAGTATATGTATATTCGCTTGTAACATCTATTTGGATCGCGCGATCAATAACAAACTCGACACTATCTAAGTCATGGTACGCTTTATATAAAACCGTAAAAAATATTAAAACTCGCTACGTTGTTTTTCATGGCAAGCTTTCAAAGTTCTTATTCTGTAAAAATCTCAAATTGTATTATAGGTACACTTTTGCTTATTACTTTTAATTGGATTGTCCGATTGATACCAAACTTTGAGCGCATCCAAATTAAGACACTTTATACTTGAAACCACCAAAAAACAGGAAAATGTACTAAGTCGACTTAATACAGTATTGTTTTAAACGTCGATATAAGGACCACCCTAATTTACATTCATACATTTGTAGATACAGTCATATACATACATATTTACTTGTAATGTTGTGTCCTGTTTCCCTGTAGCGTTTTGACGATTGCACAATAGAAGTTGTTTCGCTGGCAGCTGGCAAAAAAAAAATTACACATCCCCATACCACCATAATATTCATCCCTTTCACCGCTAGGGAAATTCAACATATACCTATAATGTTATGTATGTAGGTATGTGTCTGCTTTGAAAAAGCATTTCGGAAATAAGTTTTTCCAACCGTGTTAAATGACACGGCATTACAAAACTATATGTATACATATGTATGTGCATATTAAAGGGAGAAGGGGGGGGGGGGGGGGGGGGTGGTAGCTAAGCCTTACTTCTATTATACCCAATAAACACAGAAGCGAGAATTATATCGCGGCGAATTCGAGGTGAGTTCGCGAGAACAGATTTTAGCGAATGTAATTTCTCGTACTCGCCTCGAGTTCGAGAACATAAATAAACGCTATATCATTTTTTCCATTTTTTTTTTAAATTGTTTAGCACTAAAAAATTAATATAGTTCTGAAATTTTACATTTAGACCTAAACTTGAAAATCACAGTTCCGCAGATTATATCGTGGCGAATTCGGGAAAGTAGATCAAATCAGTTTTTAGTCAAATAAATAGACATGAGTATGTAGAAAAAACAAATCAAAATTGTTTAAACAGACGGACTTTATTTAATGCAAAAACGGGAAAAAATAAATATTACTGCTTAAATTTGTTTGAAGTGCTTTTGTTACTTCATGAAAGTTAAACTTTATTTATAAAAATAAATATCGCTAGCTTAGAGTGCAAACTGTGTAAGTCCACTTTTATGAAAAAGTTTATTTTTATGTGGAACGCTAGAAAAATCAAATACGCACCTCGCTAAACAAGTCTGTGATAGTTGTCATATTTCTACTCGTGGTTATTCAATGATACGCAAATTGTGTAAGTCCAAAAAGCGAAGAAAATTGTGTAAGTCCAAAATTTTACATGAACAGAATTTTTTTTTCATTTAGAAATTTTTTTATTTTTTGTTTTTTGTCTCTCCTACAATGTCTGAAAAAAGGACTTGCACAATTTGCACTCTAAGCTAGCAATATATAAATATTAAATATTGTATTATTTTATACGAATTTAACCCATTGCCATTAAACCAAACTCTGAAATGGCCAATATAAAAAATCTCGTATCGGCAACGATCCAAAAAATTAAAAATTCTCGAATCGCCAATGGTAAAAGATTCGAATCGCCAACGATCCGTGAAATTAAAAATTCTCAAATCGCTAATGATAAAAAATTCGAGAATGGAAAAATTCTCGAATCGCTAGTGATATGTGACATGCCTGAGAATTCGGATTCGCCGGTCTATCGCCGCGGTAATATAATCATAGAAAGCGAATACGACGCGAATTCGAGGCAAATCCGTTGTGTTTATTGGGTATTCAAAGCCATAGGTTGAAAAAACTAGTTTACAAATATGTAATTAATTTCAGAAAATACCAAGAATTTCGGGTATGAGGGAGGATTGGCATGTACCTGCTGATTTCGAACCTCTTTTTTATGGTTAGGGTTTTGAGATAATGGTAATTTTGTCTATTTTTTTGTTTGGTTACAACAAAATGAAATTTGTTGTCTGTACTTTGGACGCTACTATCCCATCTATTTGTAAAATCGGGCGCTGATTCCGAAAATCGAGTTAATTTTTAATTCTATGGGAAGGTAATACAAAAGTAAAGAGTAAATCAAATTAGTTATTTTTATTCAAAATAGGCGAATAAGGAAACAGTATTTTTATTACAGTTTTTTTTATTACATTTAACAATATAAAAATATAAGAATAATGGAATTCAGCTTAAATTATTTGAAACCTATGTTTTGCCCAAATACCACATGAACGCTATGCGAAGACTTTATAAAGACAGGTTGGATACCTTGGAAGCCTATAGAAGACATTTACGATTTGTTTCAAAAACACATTCCTTTGTCCGGCGTATCGAATTGCAACTTGATGCAATGTTTTCGTCGAAATGCCTGAAACCAGCTGACATGACAAAAAGTGTAGTCTAACAACAAATAGATCATGCTGTGCTTTAAAATTCTCACAATCCTATCCGCTGAATGACGATTAACGTGAGCTGTGCTGCGCCACAATGACGTAAATTACAAACACACAACAGGACTTGTTTGAAGAAAAGGTTATAACTGGCAAACTGCGAAATTTTGAAATTTCTCAAATCGTATTTTCCGACCTTATATTTATTTTGTGATGTGTACTCAATTAGAAAATATGTATTTATTTATTTATTTAAGCCAATGAAGTACATAAAATTCTTACAGGATAAGTACTCACTATGGAAGAAAAAATTATTTTAAAAATAAATATGTACTTATATACATACATATATGTATGAATAACTATTAAAAAATTATAATTAATAGAAACTAATTATTTTTGATTTATAAAAATTATTTAATGTGCTCACAAAGCGATCTTTCGAAATAGAGAATAGGTTATCACCAATAAATTTATAGACTTTGTTAAACTCAATAAGAGCTCATTTCGACATAGAGAGCTTTAAAAAGACCCGCGTGGGAAAGCTCCGAGCTCCGAAGAGCTTTGGAAGGAATATGAAAATATATTCTCTCTAGAAGTACACAGCAGTTAATACAACCTCGAATTAAGTTGAAAACAAAAGAAAGTTATGCAACGATTTTAGGAAGATTAATGAGCATCGTGCTCCTTAGGAACGTATAGGCTGTGATAAGTGTAAGCTACGAAGTCCAAAGCGTAGAAATATTTTTTGGATCCTTTCAATTCTAGTAGAGTGGCACATAAATACGTACCAAATGAAAGATGCATATTCGAGCCTTGAACAGACAAACGCCATGTACAAAAGCTTTAGCGTAAAAGCATCACCGAAAAGCGTGGCAAAAATCAAAAATTTCATGAAAGTGTTCCATAAATCGGATATATGTATCTAATAGAGAATTTTACAGTGAACACGAATATTTAACATTTATTTAGTTTGAGAGGTAGAGCCGCTCAAAGTTGACACATTGGGTGAGTTTCTAAGACTGAGCTGTTGTGCAACTGTTGAGTGTTTGTCTTAGAAACGCACTGTTGAGTAATTCCGCTCAGCTCAACAGTTGGCAACTTTTCGCCATTTTTTGCATCACAAATTTTCTTCGCTACTTGAGCTCAACATGTTGTGTAAAGTCAAACAGCTGATAAATTCATCAAACCGTTTCTAAGACGTAGCTGTTTAACTCAACTGCTACACAACTGTTGGCAACTGTTCAGCTCAACAGTTGCGGAGCAGCTTTTTCTTAGAAACTCACCCATTTTCAACACAGATAAAAATTTGTTCTTTTTGTTTTTTTTTTTGTATTTGAAATTGTTTTGCCTGTAGGTAAAGCGGCCGGTTGCTACTTCTTTGTATTTTGTATGAGTGATGTGCTTACTTAGGCGAATATTTGGACAAAAAAAAAAACAAAATTTTGGAAAATGGATGTCGCACCAGTCCTTTTTGGACAAAGGAATCTACGAGATTTCGGAGTACATAACTCGATGAATTTTCTACCACAAAGCTTTTTTAGAATTTTGATCACCTGAGGCCAACAATTTTTTTTTTTGTTTCTTAGTGCCTAAAAATAAGTTTTTACTACTCGCCACTTTATTGTGGTCCCTACTTAAAAGTACACAGGGGCCATGGGAAATACACCAAAATGTTCACCACAGGCCAGAGAATCCGAAATCCATGTAAAATTCCGTATTAAAATGCACGAAAAGTGCAACGTGACCTCAAGTAAATTTTATGGCAGCCAGAGTGTTAAATTTTTGAAATATCTCTAGTGGTTCAAAAGTTATGATTTTTCGCAACGAAAAATGCCAAAAGGCGTCATAGTGCGACGTGTTGATCAGATTGATACGCTTAGAGTAGGTGATATGAAAAGACTTTGAAATATTCAGCCCAAGATGATTTTTAGCACTACGCAACAAATAATTAAAAACAAGTAAGGAAGCCTAAGTTCGAGTGGAATCGAACATTAGATACTCAGCTGTATGCTTTCATTGTTTGTTTGCGTTTGATGAAAACACGGTGTATTTTATATAAAGCGAGTGCTGCATAAAGTGGGCGTAGCCACGCCCATTTTCAACTTTTTTATCAGTCATCCAACTAAGCATATGAATATTATTCTTTGTGCAACATTTCATTCCTTTATGACTTCCAGTTACAAAGATGTCACGTTACAAATTCCCAAAGGGTGTTCCAGAAATATATTTGTTAAAAAGTAGGCGTGGCCATAAACCGATTTCAATAAATTTCTGCGTGTCTATTAACACAAGTTATATAAGTGTATAAACCAAGTTTCGTCATAATATCTCAATTATTTGTCGAGTTATAGGGTAAGAAATCTCGTATATTCCTGCTTCTAAAAAGAGGCGGTGCCACGCCCATTTTCCAAATTTTTCTATTTTTTGTTTCCGGTCTATTGTGGAACTCATTCAACAAAATTTGAATGAATTATCTTTATATTTGACAAAGATATCGCTTAAAATATTTTTATTAGGTCCCTTTATAGTTCCCATGTATAAAAGTGGGCGTGGTCGTCAAACCGATTTCGCTAAAATTTTGAACATGTATTACTATAAGTAATAGAAGTGTACACACCAAGTTTCGTCATTATATATAAATTATTTGTCGAGTTATGGGCTCAGAAATCTCGTATATTCCTGCTTCTAAAAAGAGGCGGTGCCACGCCCATTTTCCAAAATTTTTGTGCTTTTCGTTTTATATCCACAGTTGGACTCCTACCATAAAATTTCAATGATATACCTTTATATTTGACAGAGATATCGCTTAAAATGTTTTTATTAGGCCACTTTATAATACCCATATATAAAAGTGGGCGTGGTCGTTAACCGATTTTGGCAATTTTGCGTCCAAACATTTGCCTAAGTATGTATATCACGCCTACCAAATTTCATCGATATATCTTCAACGAATTCTGAGTTATGACATATAAAACTTTCAATGTTTGGCCCTTAATAAGTGGGCGTGGCCCCGCCCATTTTTCAAAATCTCACCAAATTTCTTCATAAGGGCCTGAGCTCCACACGTGGGTGAAATTTTATCACTCCAGCTCTATTAGTGACTGAGATACAAAATTTCCGATTTTTACTATATAGGGGAAGTGGGCGTGGTCATGGTCCGATTTCGCCCATTTTCAATACCATCCGTTCCAGTCTTGATACCAACTTGCATTCCAAATTTCATCAAAATATTTCAATTTTTGCGCGAGTTATCGTGCGTACAGACAAACAGACGGACGGACAGACGGACGGACATGGCTCAATCGATTTCTTTTTTCACCCTGATCAATTTGATATAATAAGTCAATATCTATCTCGATTATTTTATGGTGTTACAATCCACCGTTATGTGATTAAAACTATAATACTCTGTGTACTAGTACAGCTGAGTATAAAAATAATACCAAGAAATTCAGATATGACGGAAGATAAGCATGGGGCTGCTGAGCACGAAACTATTTTTATACTCAGCTGTACTAGTACACAGAGTATTATAGTTTTGATTTCCTAACGGTGGATTGTAACAGAATGAAATAATCGAGATAGATATAGACTTATATATATCAAAATGATCAGGGTGAAAAGAGAAATCGATTGAGCCATGTCCGTCCGTCTGTCCGTCTGTTCGTCCGTCCGTCTGTGAGCACGATAACTCGCGCAAAAATTGAGATATTTTGATGAAATTTGAAATGTAAGTTGGTATCAAGACAGGAACGGATGGTATTGAAAATGGGCGAAATCGGACCATGACCACGCCCACCTCCCCTATATAGTAAAAATCGGAAATTTTGTATCTCAGTCACTAATAGAGCTAGAGTGATAAAATTTCACACACGTATTCAGCTCAGGCCCTTATGAAGAAATATGGTGAAATTTTGGAAAATGGGCGGTGCCACGCCCACTTATTAAGGGGCAAACATTGAAAGTTTTATGAGTCATAACTCAGCAACCGTTGAAGATATATCGATGAAATTTGGTAGGCGTGATGTACTTACCTAGGCAAATGTTTGGACGAAAAATTGCCAAAATCGGTTGACGACCACGCCCACTTTTATATATGGGTATTATAAAGTGACCTAATAAAAGCATTTTAAGCGATATCTCTGTCAAATATAAAGATATATCATTGAAATTTTATGGAAGGTGTCCAGCTATGGACATAAAACAAAAAATACAAAAATGTTGGAAAATGGGCGTGGCACCGCCTCCTTTTAGAAGCAGGAATATACGAGATTTCTGAGCCCATAACTCGACAAATAATCGATATATTATGACGAAACTTGGTCTATACACTTTCACTACTTGTAGTAATACATGTTCAAAATTTTACCAAAATCGGTTGACGACCGCGCCCACTTTTATATATGTGTATCATAAAGTGGACTAATAAAAACATTTTAAGCGATATCTTTGTCAAATATAAAGATTATTCATTGAAATTTTGTGGCATGAGTTCTACAATAGATCGGAAACAAAAAATAGAAAAATTTCGGAAAATGGGCGTGGCACCGCCCCTTTTCAGACAAAGGAATCAACAAGATTTCGGAGCCCATAACTCGACAAATAATTGAGATATTATGACGAAACTTGGTTTATACACTTTTATAACTTGTGTTAATAGACACGCAAAAATTTATTGAAATCGGGTTATGACCACGCCTACTTTTTAACAAAGATATTTCTGGAACACCCTTTGGGAATTTGTAACAAGACTTCTTTGTAACTAGAAGTCATAAAGGAATGAAATTTTGCACAAAGAATAATATTCATATGCGTACTTGGATGACTGATAAAAATGTTGAAAACGGGCGTGGCTACGCCCACTTTATGCGGCACTCGCTTTATATAAAATACACCCTATATCGAACAAACGCAAACAAACAATGAAAGTATACAGCTGAGTATCTAATGTTCGATTCCACTCGAACTTAGGCTTCCTTACTTGCTTTTTTTAATTTTTGGTATGGTTAGGTTTTAGAGATAATGGTAATTTTGTGGTTTTTTGGTTATCACTTCATTCAAAAATTATTTTCGCGGAAGTCGCAAACGTGATAATCACAACCAGTACCTCGTTCGAAAGACAATTAAAATACACTTCCAACAATGTACAACTTGTAGTAATTGAGCCAAAGCTCGCTGAATGACAAAGGGTCAAAATCAAAATCGTTAACCAATTATGTAATCATGTTCTTGTTTGTGTTTTATCTTATAATTGAAATAAATCAGACTCCCTGAGGAAGGCGGAAATATGCACCAAAACGCGTAGGATGATAAAAGGAAACCTTTTTTAGTTTTTTACTTCACCGGTCATAAAGCTCTGAATACCATTATATAAAAATAAATAGTTTTGAGCTCAGGGGGCCCATGCCAATTTTCTCCTATACCCCGATTTCTTGGTATTTTACAAGCTTTTATTTAACTTCACTTTTTGTATGTATTGGGGTATGTATGTCGTGGAATTTTGCAACGAATATTTAAGATACTTCTAGTTGAGCTAGGTACTTGAAAATTGGAACATAGTTCAGGACCCGAAGACAATGCAATGTGAAATATAAAAAAATCCGATAGATGGCGCTGGTGTCGAGATATTTGTAAAATTCGTATTTACCGACCGAATTTGTTCATATTCAGAATATATATTGCCTATGAGAAAGTAAATACATCCGTGGAAAAAAATCGCCGCTAGGTGGCGCTGGTGTCAAGATATTTGTAAAATTTGTATTTACCGACCGAATTTGTTCATATTCGGTATATATATTGCCTATGAGAAAGTAAATACATCTGTGAAAAAAATCGCCGCTAAGTGGCGCTGGTGTCAAGTTATTTGTAAAATTCGTATTTACCGACCGAATTTGTTCATATTCGGTATATATATTGCCTATGAGAAAGTAAATACATCTGTGGAAAAAATCGCCGCTAGGTGGCGCTGGTGTCAAGTTATTTGTAAAATTCGTATTTACCGACCGAATTTGTTCATATTCGGTATATATATTGCTTATGAGAAAGTAAATATATCCGTGGAAATAAATCGCCGATAGGTGGCGCTAGTGTCAATATATTTAGAAAATTAGTATTTATGAACCAATTTTGTTCCTATTTTGAACACGTATTACGAAGTAATCTATTCACAAATGAGTATAGTAAAACCACTTAAAAGACTCCACAGGAATTGGATAATAAAAAAAACTGGCTGAGCAGAAACCATCAAAATGTTAAACATAGTGCACTTCATATTAAAAACTGTTGGACTATATTGATAGTGGGAGTGTTGACAAATATTAGATGTAATATGCATTGTAAAACTAAAAAGGCAAAAATAAAACAAAGTAAAAAAAATTTTTTAAAAAGCTTTTATTTAATATTAATATAAAAATTTACTAAAAAGGAAAAAAAATTTTTTTTATATTTTTGAACAAGATTTATATTAGTCCTTAGTTCATTTGGATCTTAATTTCAATCTAAGCATACATTTAACGTATTTCTTCAAAGCATTTCTGTATATGTATCAACATAAATAAAAGCGCGGGTACTCATTAGATATTCATGTTATAAAACAGTATTGGTGAAATGGAAGGAGGCGATTAAAACTTTAAATTCCAATTACGTAAGATATGCATTACGTAAAGAGCACCCGCGCTTTTATTTATGTTGATACATATACAGAAATGCTTTGAAGAAATACGTTAAATGGATGCTTAGATTGAAATTAAGATCCAAATGAACTAAGGACTAATATAAATCTTGTTCAAAAATATAACTGTTAGAACTGTAGTTATTGTACTGCAAGGTGCGCAAGTTCGAGTCTTGGCAGAAGCAAAAGTAACCTGATGAGTCTTAGAGGGATCTAAGGTGAAACAGCTGTAGTTACATCCATGCTTAAAAAAGTTTTTTTCTAGTTTCTAAAAAATAAAAAATAAAAATATAACTTGGGCCTGTGCTCGTTAAATTAAATAAATTAAAATAAAAAAAATTATTTTTTTCCTTTTTAGTAAATTTTTATATTAATATTAAATAAAAGCTTTTTAAAAAATTTTTTTTACTTTGTTTTTTTTTGTTGTGTGTTTGTGTGTTTGGCATTGTAATCTCCGCCAGCTAGAAATCGAGTTCCGAGAGTTTTGAAGAAATTTTCATATTCATCAGTACTAATTGAGTGCCTCCACGGGCTATAGATAGCAGAGAGTGTGAGCTGGTCTCGGGTCTTCAATGACAACATTCGTGGCTTGTATAGCATTTGTACGGAATGAATTCGTTTTGTAATGTTTAATACTTTTCCATATCAAGATACCTGCACCTGCATGAGCGTTGTTACTAGGGTGTTTTGTGTGGTAAATTGTATTTTTTATGTGTTGAATGAAACAGAAATAATGCAATCCCTTTAATTTTGTTAATAGCAGAAAATGTTGCCCCCTAGTCGGGGACAGTTTTAAATTTTGTCAATAGAAGAAACAATCCCGAAAAAAATTTTAGATTCTATGTGGAATAAAACAAAAAAATTTTACAGCCCAAAAAATGCAGAATAAGTGCGACATTAATGACAGAATAGAAACCGCTATTAGTTTTTAAAAATTTTAATTGTTGGGGTAAGTGGAAAAAAATTCAACAACTATTTACAGCGAAGGTTGAGTGTATAGCTATTTCACGAAAAACCATTTTCGATCATCAGCACTCTTTTCGGAAGTGGATGCACCGGGGATTGAACCCGAGTCCATTCCAACTTCAGCCGCAATGACCCAACGGATAAACACACTCGGCCATTGAGACTCTGTGCAAGCTGTTGGATTTTCCCCACTTTTGCCTTTTTCATTTTCAACATTAACGTTAGTGTGTATATGCTTTTGCATATATTCTCCACAAACGTGCTGAATTTTTTGTTGTAGGCAGGAAAATGAAAAAGGCAAAAGTGGGGAAAATCCAACAGCTTGCACAGAGTCTCAATGGCCGAGTGTGTTTATCCGTTGGGTCATTGCGGCTGAAGTTGGAATGGACTCGGGTTCAATCCCCGGTGCATCCACTTCCGAAAAGAGTGCTGATGATCGAAAATGGTTTTTCGTGAAATAGCTATACACTCAACCTTCGCTGTAAATAGTTGTTGAATTTTTTTCCACTTACCCCAACAATTAAAAATTGAATTAAAATAAAAATTTCGTGCTAAGCACTAAAAACTCTTTCAAGTTAAAAATTTTAATTTGTTCACTTTTTCCGTTTTGTGTTTCTTTTCTACTTATAAGCAGCTATGTATGTATATATGTATGTACATATACATATTGTACATATGAAATCCCTATGACCTTTACCCTTGTCGAAATAAAACGCTAAATGTGCCACAAACGAAGCCAATCAAGTTTTAATTGTAGCCAACAAGTGTGAGATACATATTTTTATAGCCCAAACTAAATGCCCAAAATGAGCTAATTAACCTTGCTTGAATGACCTATGCAACATTTGTGCATGTTTAAGTATTTAGCTTGCCTACATTTATGAAAATCATGTCGTAAACTCAACACGTAATCATTTTTACAATTATTGTCCGAGTGTAATTTTTAATGTTGCTAGTGGATCGGATATGAGATTTTTTTACCTCCAGTCGTTTTACTTACGCAGACAAATTACTGAAATCCACAGAAATATTTATGAGTTTGTGAACTAAATGCTTTAGCGAATGATATTCTACGAGTATGTGCATCAAAAATAAAAAAATTAATATTGCTTATAGTTAGTACATATAATAGAGTGATATGTATACGTATATGTACATATCGTCGTACCATACGAAAACTAACATATTTAAAATTTCTGGCGAAGGCTATCAATAAAAAAATTCTGTAGGAAAAGTAACAAGTTCGACTTTTGGCTGACGAAAAATAACAAAATCGACTTTTGGCTGATGAAAAGTATCAGCAATTACCCAGCAAACACAGTCTCTAACGTTAGAAATTTTGTCGAGATTACTTTAGATAACTACTCTGAAAAAAAACGTTGTAAATCTAAAGACTTTCGCTGTTAAATCAACTACTTTCCGCAGTTGAAATGTGCCCAACAACGCTCCGTTGTTGTTTCAAAGATGCGAGCGTTGTTGATTTAAGTCGATAACGGAGATTGTTGGAAAAAATTTTCACCTAAAAATAAATTTTTGTTTGCATTTTACTCTTCATCTTCTCTCCGCCCGGGTCCCAACTGCAAATATGTAGCCTCCGCTTGTTCTCCTATTCTTCTCTCCTTCTTATCATTCACTGGTTGCTATCTTTATTTCTTATTCTGATTTTTCTTCTTTATTTTATATTCTCCTCCGGATTCGAACCATGACATCAACCTGAAATTCTATTCATTCATCACATAGTGGAACATTCAACATTATATTGAATTGTAGTAACCTATTTATACTACTATTTCCTAAAAAGGAATCCATGAATTATTTAAATCATTGTAAAAACAAAATTTAAAAAAATTTGTTCTCATTAGTTTTGTTTACAACGGAAGCTGTTGGGTGAAATACTTTTGCCTTTAAATCAACAACGGGGAGAAAATTGTTGCTAAAAATACACTTTTTTTTGGATTTTTCTCTTCATCTTATCTTCATCATTATTTTTTTTGTTGGTTTTCTCACAAAAAAATATTTTCTCACAAACAATTTTTTAAAGGCAAGCAAGTTTTTAATCAACAACGCCCGTTTTTGAATAAATTGTTGGATCAAAAACTTTGCTGTAAAAACAAATACTTTTGCTGTTGAATCAAAGACGGAGATTCAACCATGGTATAAGTATACCAGGTAAAACAAACGTCAAGTTTTCGTCGCCATATTAACCACCTGACAATTAAGCAGATTATGACATTTCGTGCTGCCATACTCATTGATAAAAATCCTCCATTAATGGCATTTTTCACTGCTTTGTTTTAAAAATAAATTGTAACCATGGTATTCATAGTAACGAATTTTTTCAATTTGAATTGAGAGAAATTTTTTCAATTTGAAAAAATTACACATCCCAATAAACACAACGGATTCGCCTCGAATTCGAGACGAATTCGCTTCTCTGATTATATTATCGCGGCGATAGTTCGCGACGATAGATCGGCGAATCCGAATTCCCAGGCGAGTCACCCCTCATTAGCGATTCGCGCATTTTTATATTCTCGGATCGTTGGCGATTCGAGATTTATGCCCATTGGCGAATACATTCTAGAAAATCATCTTCAGCGAATCCACCTCGAATTCGCCACGATATCATCTGAGCATTTCAAAATCTTGAGTAGAGTTTTAAATGGTAAATTAAACCCCAACAGGGAATTTCTTCGTGTAAAGCAAGATTTAATAAAATTAATAAATGCTATTGCGATAATTGATTTTTCTCGAGTCCATCTCGAACTCGATACGAGTCCGAAAAATTACATTCACCTCCGCGAATTCTTCTCGAATTCGCCACGATATCATCCTCGCTTTTGTGTTTATTGGGATCCTGCAGTAAATTTGTTTCACTCCTGAATGATCATTGATGATTCTTCTGAGTACAATTTTTATTATTATTATTATTTTTTTTTTTGAAAAAAGCAAACCATTTATATGAAAAATTCAGCAGTCTTTATTTGAAAGTACTTACTGATGCCTCCTCAGTCATAGATGAATTTCATCAGTAATTCATAAAAGATTCATTTCGGATTTTTACTTCGCGGAATATCAGTTTGGCCGTACTACAAAGTAGCCCCTTTCCGGTATTCTCGGTGAGTTTTTAATTTAGTTCAGTAGTTACGATCACTTTTAATTTAGGTTTTGTGAGAGGTTTTGGAGATTGATCTATTATAACTCCATATCTTCGCATAAAGTGCAATACCGCGTATCCGCTACCACCCAAATTTTACAGGGGACAGTAAAAACTGTTTTAATTCAAAACGGTTCGGAATTTTGCAAACCCACATCCAAACAAAGGTAGATTTTTGGATTATATTCTTAATCTAAATATCATTTGCGCGAAAAACAGTTAAATGTGCAGTTATTGGCTTACTTATGAATTTATAAGCGGTTTTTCGTCTTTTATTTTGTTCAATAGTGACGTATAGGCGGTTTTGCAGGCGTACGTAAAAACTTTTCTTCAATAAAGCAAAGTTATAATCCATTTCGTGTTTATGAAAGCATAATCAACTTTAGTACATTACAGTACAGTTATAAAGCAATAACACCTATTATTCGCGGTATTAGTTCGAAAAATTTCCTTAAAAAAGCAGTTTTGAAACTGAGTCATTATTTGGAATTGCGTTGTGTGAATCTCAAAATTGTTGCATGAATGGATGGGGACGGACGACAGAAATGTATTTTTGATGAAATCTCATTTTTGGCAAAAATGTCACGCGGTTTTGCACTTTAAACGACGATATGTATGTACACCACCATACCAAGTGAGCATTTCAGTCTATATATGTATGTATGTACATATGTCCAATCCAATTACAAAAAAATATGTACCCTAGATTTTAACAATATGACTTGCTTATTTCCGCGGTGCTATAATATCAAATATGGCTGCAAAGACGGTGATATAAAATTTTTCCAATTTCCGACGATACCCTTTATTCGCGGAGAGTGGATGAAGATTTGTGGAGTGAGCGAAGAGGAGCTACCGGAAGTTCCATAAATCTGCTCACTAGTGCCCTTTCTCTTTCTGTCCTTTGATTCCTGAAATACCCAAACTTTCAAACAAAAATCTACGCATTCAAAAAATAAAAGTCTGGCATCGCTATACTCCAAAACTGACATAAGATTAAACTTCAAAAATCTGCTTTTTAATCAAAAAGACAGCGTCAAAATGACAATGCACATACCTGTATTTTTTATACCATGAGATTCAACAGCCGAAAGTTGTTGGTTTAACTACGGGTATTTTTTTCAGAGTAGTGTAATTCTCTATATATTCTCAAATCGATAACCAGGGTTGAAAACTACACTAGACTTCGATTAGCGAGTGATTAGAGAAGGAGCCAAATCTCACGCCTTTTATCAATTCTCAATATATTTCTGTGATATATTGAATATACATACATATATTGAAATTAGATACTAAAAAATGGTAAAGTTAATATTACCGTAGTACAATGTTTTCCATTAAAAAGAACAAGAAGTACCTTTAATTTAAATATAAGACTGAATTTAGTTTAAATTTCAGTTCTTATAAATGTGATAAACATATACATACATGCGAATATATGGGCTAATCCTGAAAAAGTCAACCAAGAGCATGAAATTAAAAATGGTCCGAACTTTTTTTTTGGTATTTATTAGTAAAGATAATACATGTATATGTTAGAAAAACATAAGCATTTTCTATTCGTTCTTAAACTCAGGCTGAGAAAAATCGCCAAAAAAATAATTTTCACTAAGGCTTTTTTATTAGCAAAGTATCATTTTTTTTCTTCGCGGGTTTAGTTTATTGAAAAGAGAGTTATATTATTGTTACATGCTGTAATCATTCTACTTAGAACGTAATTTAGTAAGAATAAAGGAGTTTTTTTACTTTAAAATTTCGCTTATCCTTTTGTCGCGTGCGTTACCAAAAAACTATATAAATAGTTATTAAACCTAGGAAACCACTTGAAATAAAAAAAATTTCAGTGACAAAGTAAGCTTGTGTACCTTTTTCCAAAAAAAAAGTCAGTGTTGTCCGAAAGCTGAATATTACAACTTTATGTGGGTTTTAAATTTGTCGCGTGCGTTACCGTAAGTGCAAAAATTCAATCTATATATGTATATAAAAATGGATCACTATTTCCTTGGTCATCGCATCACGCCTGAACGGATGGAACGATTTCGATAATTCTTTTTATACTCAGTTGTACTAGTACACAGAGTATTATAGTTTTAATCACATAACGGTGGATTGTAACAGAATTAAATAATCGAGATAGATATAGACTTATATATATCAAAATGATCAGGGTGAAAAGAGAAATCGATTGAGCCATGTCCGTCCGTCCGTCCGTCCGTCCGTCTGTCCGTCTGTAAACACTCTAACTCGCGCAAAAATTGAGATATTTTGATGAAATTTGAAATGCAAGTTGGTATCGAGACTGGGACGGTTGGTATTGAAAATGGGCGAAATCGGACAATGACCACGCCCACTTTTCCTATATAGAAAAAATCGGAAATTTGGTATCTCAGTCACTAATATAGCTGGAGCGATGAAATTTTACCCACGTATTGAGCTCAGGCCCCTAGGAAGTAATTTGATGAAATTTTGGAAAATGGGCGGTGCCACGCCCACTTATTAAGGGTCAAACCTTGAAAGTTTTATATGTCATAACTCAGAAAGCATTGAAGATATATCGATGGAATTTGGTACGCGTAATTTACTTACTGGAGGATGGCTTCGTGTGTAAAAGTCCACGTAAGTGGGGAAAGCTTCTGACTGCCATCCACCTGGGGGTGGCCAGAGCGATTCTTTTGCATGCGGAGCAAGCAGCTCACGACTTCCGCGCAGTGTCCTCTGGATAGCCACCGAACACCCGTTTGGTGGTGAACTAAAGTGAGAAGGCGACAACTCGACAAGGCCACTCCGACATATTCGGTTTAAGGGCTTGTTGAGGGGAATAACTGCAGCGTCTGTTCACCAGAAGGTGCGGCTGCGAGCGGGCGTCTGTCTTGGAGCAAGCGGCTCGCTATATAAACGTGTAACAACATACAACTCCCGCAGGGCGGGTTGTGCGTCGGGCTTGGGACCCACCACGTAAAAATCCTATCCAATGAAAACAACAACAAAGCCTCGGATGAGACCACGCCTTTCTGATGACAACCACGGCAAACGTTTAAAGGACTATGATTTGAGGGTAAGCACCTGGAACGTCCGGACCCTTAATTGGGAAGGTGCCTCTGCCCAGCTGGTTGATGTCCTCGAAAGAGTGAAAGCTGACATCACCGCCATACAAGAGATGCGGTGGAAGGGGCAAGGCAAGAAGAAATGTGGGCCTTGCGATATATATTACAGTGGCCATGCAGAGGAGCGTATATTTGGTGTTGGTTTTGTGGTGGGAAAGAGACTCAGCCGCCGAGTACTGTCGTTCACGCCAGTGAACGAGCGTCTAGCCACCATCCGCATCAAAGCGAGATTTTTCAACATATCTCTCATCTGCGCCCACGCCCCGACGGAAGAGAAGGACGATGAGATCAAAGACACTTTCTATGAGCAGGTGCCTACGACCGCTGCCCCCGTCACGACATTAAGATTGTGCTTGGCGATTTTAATGCCAGGCTGGGTAAGGAAGGTATCTTTGGCAGCACAGTCGGAAAATTCAGTCTCCACGACGTAACCAGTCCCAATGGGACGAGGCTGATCGACTTCGCCGGGTCACGAAACATGGTCATTAGCAGTACCAGATTCCAGCACAAAAAAATACACCAAGCCACATGGCTGTCTCCTGATCGAAAAACGCGAAATCAAATTGATCACGTCATGATCGACGGCAGACACAGCTCCAGCATCCTAGATGTGCGCACAATCCGTGGTCCCAATGTCGACTCCGACCACTATCTTGTAGCAGCCAAGGTACGCACCCGCCTTTGTGCTGCAAAAAATGTGCCAACAGGACAGCAAGGAAAGTTTGAAGTCGAAAGGCTGCACATGACGCAGACAGCTAATGAATACACCACTCGGCTCTCACTCCTGCTCTCTGAGAGCAACCCTTCACCAAACGATGTATCTGAGGAATGGGAACACATCGCTCGTTCACTTCGTATCGCCGCTGAGGAATCTATAGGATACAAGCGAGCCCACAAAAACACCTGGTACGACAAGGAATGTCGCGATGCCTCGGAAAGAAAGAACGCCGCCTACAGGGCTACATTGTGTGCGGGCGAAACGCGAAGCGTATAGGAACGTTATCGAACGGCGAAGAAGGAAGAGAGGCGCCTTTTTCGAAAGAAGAAAAGGGAGACTGAAAGGCGCGAGTGTGAAGAGCTTGAGATGCTGGCGGGTAGGAACGATGCACGAAAATTCTATCAAAAAATCAGGCGGATGACTGAAGGTTTCAAGACCGGGGCAAATTCCTGCCGGAATGATAACGGTGATCTGGTAACTGATGTCCAGAGCATACTTAAGTTGTGGAGGGATCACTTCTCCTCCTTGCTAGATAATGGCAACAGTGAAAGTGCGGAAGGAGAAGATGTACGACCCGAATCCCCAATAGCAGATGATGGTAGGCATGTTCCACCACCTGATCATGACGAAGTGCGAATAGCAGTATCTAGGCTTAAGAATAACAAGGCCCCGGGCGCTGACGGCTTGCCAGCCGAGCTATTCAAACATGGTGGCGAAGAGTTGATAAGGAGCATGCATCAACTCCTATGCAGAATATGGTCGGACGAGCGCATGCCCGACGATTGGAACTTAAGTGTGCTCTGCCCAATCCACAAAAAAGGAGACTCCACAGTACGCGCCAATTATCGTGGGATAAGCCTCCTGAATATCGCATATAAGGTCTTAGCAAGTGTATTGTGCGAAAGACTGAAGCCTATCGTCAACAATCTGATTGGACCTTATCAGTGTAGCTTCAGACCTTGTAAATCTACCATCGACCAGATCTTCACAATACGACAAATACTGGAAAAAACCCATGAAAAAGGATCCGACACACACCATCTCTTTGTCGATTTTAAAGCCGCTTTTGATAGCACGAATAGGAATTGCCTGTATGCCGCAATGTCTGAATTTGGTTTCCCTGCTAAACTTATACGGCTATGCCAAATGACGTTGACTAACACCACCAGCTCCGTCAGAATTGGGAAGGACCTCTCCGAGCCGTTCGAGACCAAACGAGGTTTCAGACAAGGTGAGTCTCTTTCGTGCGATTTCTTCAATTTGATGCTGGAAAAGATAATACGAGCTGCAGAACTTAACCATACAGGAAGCATTTTATATCACAAGAGTGTGCAACTGCTGGCGTACACCGATGACATCGACATCATTGGCACTAACACTCGCGCCGTATGTTCTGCCTTCTCCAAGCTGGATAAAGAGGCTAAGAAAATGGGTTTGGCGGTCAACGAGGACAAGACGAAGTACCTCCTGTCATCACACAAATAAACAGCACGCCTTGGCAGCCACGTCAATGTTGATAGCTACAAATTCGAAACTGTTAAGGACTTCGTCTATCTGGGAACCAGCATTAACACCAAGAATGATGTCAGCACGGAGATCCAACGAAGAATCACGCTTACCATTAAATGCTACTTCGGACTAAGTAGGCAACTGAAAAGTAAAGTCCTCTCTCGACAAACAAAAATCACACTCTACAGGACGCTCATCGTTCCAGTCCTCATGTACGGCGCAGAAGCATGGACAATTTCAAAATAAGATGAGATGGCACTTGGAGTATTCGAGAGAAAAGTTCTTCGTAAGATTTATGGACCTTTGCGCGTTGGCGTGGGCGAGTATCGACGGAGATTTAACGATGAGCTGTACGAGCTTTACACAGACATCGACATTGTTCAGCGAATAAAGATCCAGCGGCTGCGTTGGGCAGGTCATGTCGTGAGAATGGATGAAGGCTCTCCGGCCAAGAAAGCATTTCTATCGAAACCCGCTGAACGCAAAAGAAAAGGGAGACCTCCACTGCGTTGGGAAAATCAGGTGGACAGCGATGCTGCCTCCCTAGGTGTTCCCAAGTGGCGCCATGCTGCACGAAACAGAAGCAATTGGCGCGCTCTGTTGGACTCGGCCAGAATCGTCTAGACGGTTAAGCGCCAATCAAGAAGAAGAAGAATTTACTTACTTAGGCAAATGTTTGGACGAAAAATTTTGAACGGAAAATACTTAAAATCGGTTGACGGCCACGCCCACTTTTATATATGTGTATTATGAAGTGACCTAATAAAAACATTTTAAGCGATATCTCTGTCAAATATAAAGATATATCATTGAAATTTTATAGCAGGAGTCCAACTGCGGACATAAAACGAAAAACACAAAAATTTTGGAAAATGGGCGTGGCACCGCCTCTTTATAGACAAAGGAATATACGAGATTTCTTACCCTATAACTCGACAAATAATTGAGATATTATGACGAAACTTGGTTTATACACTTATATAGCTTGTGTTAATAGACACGCAGAAATTTATTGAAATCGGTTTATGGCCACGCCTACTTTTTAACAAATATATTTCTGGAACACCCTTTGGGAATTTGTAACGTGACATCTTTGTAACTGGAAGTCATAAAGGAATGAAATTTTGCACAAAGAATAATATTCATATGCTTAGTTGGATGACTGATAAAAATGTTGAAAATGGGCGTGGCTACGCCCACTTTATGCGGCACTCGCTTTATATAAAATACGCCGTGTTTCCATCAAACGCAAACAAACAATGAAAGCCAGTCTCACAAATAGAGACGAACGTTATTACAAAAAGGGGCGTGGTGTCTCCCATATACCCCAAATTTTTTATACTCAATATCTCCGGAAGTGTTCATGGTAGCACCCTGGAAATTCTGGAAATTTGTAGGGACATAAAAAATGTTAAATGGGAGCTATTGGAAAAGGGGGTGTGGCATCTCCGATACAAACTTTATCTCTCTAGGTTATGGAAAAGTGTTCCAAACATTATCGGAATTAAGAGTTTGCGTTGGTTTTCATACATCGATAGCGACTTTATTTAGGTTGCTCGAACAGCTTATTTGCCGAAGAAAAAATTAAAGTACAACGTACCTAGTTTTAAGTTATTTTTTACTTATTCTATCAAAATACTTTAAATGTACTTTTTTATTCATTCTTTGCTAAAAATTCATTAAAAATGAGAATTAAAAAAAAATTTTGTTTTATATTTTTTCATTGGGAAATTTTGTCGCGTGCGTTACTGTCGCGTGAGTAGGTACTATTATTATAGTCCATAAACAAAATTAGAGAAATATTTTTAAAATTTCGGAAATCTACGAACCTAAGGTACTCTTCGAACTTCATTTCCACATTTTTAGTAAAAATGTTATTGTGCAAAATTCGCTAAATTTTGCATACTTCCAGACGCATTAAAAACAACTTCTATTTTTTGTCGCGTGCGTTACCGCTATAAATTTGCGTATATATCAGAACTTAACTGTTACTCCAGCTTAAATTTTCTCGTGAATGTAGTACTCTGGTAATGCTTTGCATTAGATAAAATAAACATGTAATCCTCCATGTTTCCCTCCTTTATCATTGATTATATGCGTACGAATGTCGCGTGCGTTACCCAGGATTAGCCCATATGTATTTAATCATATACAATTTGACACTAATAAAATCTAAGCAATGAAAAAATCATGTAAAAGGAGACAAAGCTTTGTTTTTCATTTCAATTGGAAGTATTTGCAAATTCTGATTAGAATCTCATTAGAGAACTACATTAGAATTCGATTCGAGAATTATAATTTTCTCGATTTGAGAATTAGGTACCCTTTTGTTTGAGAACGCTATGATTCTCGATAGATTTTCGAGTCGTCCTCTAACGTTAGAGGTTTGAGAATGAGGCTAGTTCTCGAGTCATTCTCAAATCGATAACTAACCTCAGTGTTTGTTGGTTATATACTGTTTTTACATTAAAATTGTTTTTGTTTAAACGAAATTGATAGTTTTCGTCAGCCAAAAGTCGAACTTGTTACTTTTCGTCAGCCACAAAAAATATGATGTTGGTTTTCGTATGGTACGACGATATGTACATATGTATGAATGCCAAAATGGACAAAATATATTTTAATTTATTAAATCAATGAAAATAATATAAAATTTGTACCAAAAAATAAGCTGAAGAGAAGTGTTAAATTTTCATTTTGATTCCAAATATGTAGTTCTGTTTTACGAGTACATATCGTCCCTTCGAATAAAAAAGAGCTATGTATTTTTCAATAACTTTTCAGGAGAGCAAAAAAACTGATTCCAGGCGTCCATTTGCAAAATTTAGCAAACCTTTAATTCAGATTCCCACTTTTCCATAATCTGATTAAGTTGTTTTTTCAGTGTAGCTTTATTTTATAACTGCAAACGCAGAAATGTGAGCAAAGAATACGGCTTGTAAAAAATGCAATAAAAAAATTTCTAAAAAATTTACATAGCTCTTTTTTATTCGGAGGGACGATATGTAAGTACCTAATAATAATAATAATACAATGGCGCTATTATAACTCTGACGAGTTTTATGGCCGAGCTTCTCTCCCAATTCGAGGTGTGCTCCTTTTTGTTTTTCCTACTAATTGGGTGGACCTACAGTTTTATGCCGGCTCCGAACGGCGAATGCATTTTTTGTGAGAAGCTTTTTCATGGCAGAAATACTCTCGGAGGGTATGCCGCCCACTGCCGAGAGGTGACCGCTGCTCTTAAAAAACCCAATAATTGGATTTTTACTAATTGAAAAATTGTTTTGGTGTTTGGCTCGGACCGTGGTTTGAACCCGAGACCTCTGACACAGCAGGCGAGCACTCTACCCACTGCACCACAGCGGTGCACCTACATGTCTGAAATAAGCTTTAATGCTTGTACAAACAAATACATATGATGTCCTGCGAAGAAATCAACTATAATTTGAAAACAATTTTACTCTTTACGGCATTCGTAGTTTTTGAATAATATATTCCCTTTTTAAGTTTTTTCTCCATTTGTCACCGATATGGTGTACATACATACATAAAATTTTAGTGTAAGATTGTCATAATAGTCTCAATTGTATTAAATTGATTTTAAAAAGGCAGTCAGCGTTACAGAGCACTTACAGACACACACCAACGGCAACAACGAAAACAATCAAGAACGCGTTCCACAAACGATGAATGAACATTAGAATGATACTTGATAGGAAGAAAACTTTTCTCGAAAGTACATAAAAAGTATCAAAAGTCTTATTTACTTTATAGGTGGTTGGAAAATCAAATTTTGAGATCATCGGAATAGATTTAGTGGACACAAACACGTCATATGCACGTTAAGAAAATACATGAATCTAAACCCACCAAACAGTTATCTCAGTTTGAAAAACTTGTCTAGTCTAAAATCAGCTGGAAATCGATAAGCTAACCATAATTTACTATTAATTCCAAACGAACAGTTTAATACATATGTATGTATATATGGTATGTTACAACAAATGTGCAAACAGGCAGCTTTTGATGTACCTAGTAATTTTGATTGATAACACTGCTCTACAGCCAAAAAATACTCTGAACGCGACCATCCTATTTATATGTAAAATCGGTCGCTAATTCCGAAAATCGGGCTCATTTTTAATTCTATGGGAAGATTTTTAAGATATCAGCAATTTACCGTTATTTGGCCAATGGCTCCACTTAATCCTGTATACCTTTTTAACGCAGTGAGCTATCTTCCTTGGAGTGACACCCAACGAAAGAAAATATATATATACCAATACCTACACATCTGCAGTAGCAGCACATTGGCAGCGCAGTAGATAAAAGCCCATTTACGGGTATAACATGCATAGAATATACCCGTGCAGAGGCATTGCGCGACTTGGATGTATTTACTTGATCGCCTATAACTTTCCCATTTTACCATGGATTGTCTTCGTTGATAGCTTATCTTTTTCCCAATAGAATGGAGCTTCATGTAAAGGTGTAAAACCGAAGGTGAAGACATTGGGTTAAAAGATATTGCCTGGCGAAGTCAATTTTTTCTTCAAAAAATCGTAAAAAATCGAAAAAATTCAAATTGAATCGTCAATATTTCAGAAACTATAAGATTTACAGAAAAATGTTATAGCAGCGATGAAAAGGAAATTTAATTTTCTTTCGTCGAGTGTCACTCCAAGGAAGATAGCTCACTGCGTTAAAAAGGTATACAGGATTAAGTGGAGCCATTGGCCAAATAACGGTAAATTGCCGATATCTCAAAATTAAAAATGAGCCAGATTTTCGGAATCAGCGACCGATTTTACATATAGATAGGATGGTCACGTCCAAAGTACAGACAAAAAATTTCATTTTGTGATCCAGTGTAATTTTTTCATGCAATTGCTGCACATTTGACGCGTTATTTTGTGCTGTCATTTCTGCTAGTGACATTTGTGTTGTATATGGCGCTGTTGCAATTATGCTTAGATACTTTTTTGTGTGAATGTATGAAGTCGTCACTCGAAATTGTTCAATTATGGAACTTGTCGCTGTCTTGTTTCCACAATCACAGTTGCTCTAATGCCGGCGATTACTAAAACTGTCGCAATAAACCTAACATCAGTATTATTTGCATTATGTATGTATATATACATAAATGTGAGGGATGCCAGTTCATGTATTCCGTCTGATTTACAACAACAATTTTGCTATTTAATAACGAAGTAGACATTTCTGTTATGGAACAATTCTTTACGAAAATACCTTTGCCACGGTAGGGTAGAACAAATTTTAACACGAAGCGCAGACCACCCACGAGGTTATTGCAGAATATCGAAGTTCAATGCTTCACTAACAAGAATCTGTCAAACCCAAAATCGCCTAATGGTAACTTTATAACATACATATATATGGTTTTGACGTACCAGTACTTAATACACTTTTGTATAACCAAAGTCAAAATTTCGATAAAAATCGTTTTTTTCCATGTTCCTATTTTGGCTATCACTTTTGACGGATATTTTACTACAAATTTTTTTAAAAGGGAAAAACTGGACATTTTAGTCGTTCATATAAAAAAGGGATTTTTTGGTTGCAGAACTATTTATGTATAATTGAGAGTTTAACATAAAATAATCATCACCGTTATGTGATTAAAACTATAATACTCTGTGTAGTAGTACAGCTGAGTATAAAAATTCTAGTATGAACAAGTAAGGAAGCCTATGTTCGAGTAGAATCGAACATTAGATACTCAGCTGTATGCGTTCATTGTTTGTTTTCGTTTGTTCGATGTAGGGTGTATTTTATATAAAGTGAGTGCCGCATAATGTGGGCGTAGCCACACCCATTTTCAAAATTTTTATCAATCATCCAACTAAGCATATCTTTATATATATTACGCTAAGCGATTTCTTGTACGCACCATAAAATTTACATCGTTATACCGATTTTCGAAAATGGGGTGTCAAATATAAGGGCTTGACATGTAGATGTGCAGGAAGGTTTAATTTTTTCGATAAAGGTTGTCACCTGTTTAAAAATGTAATTCTCCTGTATAGCTTGTTGATTTTTAAATTTCAGGTACCATATGAAAGGGCTTTCCCTGAAAATGAGTATTACAACTTTTACAAAAAGGGTTGCCAGCTGGCCAAAAATTCAGTTTTACGCTATAATTTGTTTGATTTCTAAATTTGAGGTGTCACATAAGTAATTTATTATATTTTTACAAAAAGGGTTGCCATCTGTTCAAAATTTAATTTTTACACCATATTTTGTTTGGTTTTTAAGTTTGAGGTATTATATTAAATAGTGATGGGCGAGTCCGAGATGTTTTATTCGATTCTCTCGATTGTTGAAACATCTCGAATGCTCTCGATGGTTTTCATTCGTATTCGAGTCAAGTCGTAAATGGCCGTCAGTCGAAACAATCGCCAAAACATCTCGGAATCACCAACGATTCCTCTCGCTTTCAAAGCAACCCTATAACATCTCGGACTCGCTGCAAAAATCCATAAAATTTGTTGTTACCGCTTGAATATCAAAAAAAAAAAATTTGTGTAAGTGAGCTGGTCAGGTATAGGTAATCATTCTCCTGGTCAGATGTCGGTAAGTATCACACATGGGCGCAGTTAACTAATCCGTGTCACCACTACGCTATTAACTACCACTACTGTCGCGATAGTGGGGCTTGAAAATTTTCCAAACAACTAACGTGAGTGGAAGTTGAAACTTTTTTCACTACCACTAAAAATATTAGTGGTAGTGGATAGATCTTCAAATTCCAGCTTAGTGGGATTGGGGCTTGAAAATTTTCCACTAATTTTCAATTAGTGACTGAAAACTTGTTCCCATTAAATCATGAAATAGTGGGAAAATCATTTATTACACTATATGTATGTGTATAATCCACTAAATTTGTATATCGAAATACACATACATACATACATACATATGTATGTATATGTGAATAGTTCGTTTTTGCTCTGAGAAAAGATATGTCTCATTTTTGCACATACTCAGCGGCGAACATTGCCTACCACACTACTTCTCCCCAATGATTTATACTACACATTATGAACAATGCCAACCAACATACATACAATGTGTAGGAAAAAGTAAGTAGGATATCGCAGTAGATAAGCTGATTGGAATTGTGTATGTATACTAAAAAGTGCGAATGTCAGACAAAACCAATTGGGAAAAATTTTACCTTGAAATTAATTTCTCTCCTCTTTCATATTGACATTTTTAAAGAAAACACACACATAAAAACGGAAGTAATATAACCTCTATTTGGATAAACCTTGACAAAAATGAATTTTGTTCATTTTTCTGTTTTCTTCAAAATTTCATTGTTGTTGTGTTGCTATAATAACTTCGGAAATTCCATAGAAACAAAATAACAATCACATTGACGAAATTTTGTTTGAAATTTTTTTTCAAATACCTTTTTGAATCAAGCGCTGATAGCCAGCAAATAATATCGTTAAAATTGTATAAATCAGATCTGACTGCCAAAAAAATACACCACTTCTTCATGGACGTTCTCCCTAGTAGGTATAGTGGATTATTGGCGGATTTCGGTGTTCCTTTTTTTGTTTTGGTGTTTTATGTGGTTTTTTCTTGGGTTTCCTAATTTTGCACGATTCCTTACATACATACATTTGTAAGTTTTGTAAATTCCCTGAAAAAAATGCGATTAATCAGGGACGTGTCCGGGATCAATCGCAAGGGAGCATGCGACTAATACAATTTTACATCCCTTTATATGGAGTGAATTGATCGCAATTGTTCGAGCATGTCCTATGAAGAGACTAATTGTTCAACTTGTATACCCGAACGGGTACAAATGTAAATCAATCGCTTTCAGCACGAACGGGTACAAATGTAAATTTTTCCTTAAAAAATTGTAAATGTTCATGCATATTTAAATAATGTTTTACTTTTGTAAAAAAATCTCAATAAATAAATTTAAAAAATTTTAAGTTTTGAGTATGCATTATATGAGCGTAATGTAAAGGATTTTTTCATAGGATATTTTAGGCAACATTTTGTTAAAATTGTTATTAAAAAAGGGTGTTCAATTCGTTTTACCGGTTGTTCTACAATTTTTTAAATACATTGCATATTTTTGTAAAATGTCTACATTTAAGGAATCTAGATTTGTACCCGTTCGGAATGAAAGCGATTAATCTACATTTATACCCGTTCGGGATGAAAGCGATTAATCTACATTTAAACCCGTTAGGGAACAATTGGTCTACAATTAGTCTACATTTATACCCGTTCGGGAACAATTGGTCTACAATTAGTCTACATTTATACCCGTACGGGAACAATCGGGGACTAATTGTGGACCGATTGTTCTCGAAAGAGATCAATCGAGGACAAATCTCTTTCGGGATTGATCGCACATTTTTTTGCAGGGTTATTTGCAACTTGATAAAAACCTGTAATAAGACAAAAATATACGTTTTGTGATGTGGAAAAAATTGAAAATATGGACAGAAGAGAAGAGTCAATGGAAGAAGTAAGCAAACATCGTAATTACAAAAATATGCATATGGCAATTTCGCCTTGATTCTGTTTTACTGGGCGACATCGCCGCACCACGCGAAAACACGCCCGGTGATTGGTTCTGTTTAAGCTATGAGGCTGTCGGTGTGAAAGCTATAAAAAGCTTTTGTACGCGTGGATAGGAAAAACCAATCACTGCTCTAGAGATATACTCTGTATACCGATTTATGAAATAAACCCGATTTCGAAAAATTGTTAGTTGTGTTCAGCGTTGCCACTTTGGTTATTTTTAACCAAAATTGGTAATTTTTTGTGCTTTAAAATGATTTTGGTAATTTGGTAATTCTTTTTTATGTTTGGTAATTTTTTCATGCCTTTGGCTGATGCCTATTACAATCCGAAGAATCGGTAAAGCATGAACAATGAAAATATACCTTATATTTTTATCTGAATTTATTTTTATTTACTTATAAAACCTTCTTTATACGAGTGCGAAGTTGAAACCATCACTACTCAACTGAAGTTATTGCGTTTATCCAAAAACATTTAATTTGAAGTATGTAAGTATTTATTGATATAAATAATTTCTGGGTGAAAATATGTAAGTAAAATCCAAAATGGTTTGGGTAAACTGGCTTATATGAAACTTTGTGATCTTTTGTTTAACTTGTTAATACTGCCACGCAGGTCCGCGGCTACTGAAAGAAAATTTTCTGAATTAGTTCCGATAAAAATAATTATAGAAATAGATTTAATATTCAGACAATTAATAATATTATACTAGCTAAAAAGTTGTTACCGGTAGAAAACACCGGTCGATATCTTTGATTTCCTAATGAGTAATTTTTAACACTGTATTTAAGAAACTTTAACTGGTGTGGCTTTAACAGACAGTTTGACGAAAGAATTTAAGTTTACTTGAATTTTATATGAAATCTGACAGGAAAAAATTAAATTTTCAATTAAATTTTCACTTAAATCTTTTCGTGAAACTGTCTGTTAAAGCATCGCCCCTTTTTAGACAAAGGAATCTACGAGATTTCGGACCCCATAACTCGACAAATAATTGAGATGTTATGACGAAACTTTGTGTATAAACTTATATTACTTGTGGCACGCCTACTTTTTAACAAAGATATTTGTGGAACTAGTGAGTATTCGAGTACTTTGGTATTCGTTAAAAAAAAGAATCGAGTAAGTACTCGAGAAAAGTATTCGAGTACATTACTCGAGTACTGGCTTAGTACTCGAAAACATATCACATATGTATGTATATTGACTAATCGACATCAAACCCGAAATTCTGAGTTTTAAAGCACAGTGGCGTTAATTATTATGTATATATGAACATATGTTTGCACATATTTTTGATAGTACAAACTTTAAATAAATATAAATACATATATATTTCTATTCTGATATTCTGATATTACAAAATAAGTTAAGGCTGATTATGAGTTAAAAGTAATATATTTTCAACTATTTACAGCGAAGGTTGAGTGTATAGCTATTTCACGAAAAACCATTTTCGATCATCAGCACTCTTTTCGGAAGTGGATGCACCGGGGACTGAACCCGAGTCCATTCCATATTCAGCCGCAATGACCCAACGCATAAACACACTCGGCCATTGAGACTCTGTGCAAGCTGTTGGATTTTCCCCACTTTTTCCACTTACCCCAACAATTAAAAATTGAATTAAAATAAAAATTTCGTGCTAAGCACTAAAAACTCTTTCTAATATATTTTCAGTTTTTAAAATTCGTCATTTTAAAAAAATATTTGAGATTCTAAACTAAGGCCTTATCCACAGAATACTTCATATAGAAGCGAAACAGCAGTTTATACTAGGGATGGGACTATTCGAATAAAAATTATTCGAATAAAAAATTCTTGTATGTACATATATATTACGTACTGTGGCTTGCGCGGAGGCAAGTGGAATTCCCAAATTATGAAAATACGTACATACTACTATTCGAATAGTACTATTCAAATTTTTTCCCTCGAATATTATTATTCGTTTATTCGAATAATATTTATTCGAATATTATTCGAAAAAAGTCCTACTACTACTTCATACTCGTGTTGTCCCATAGGGAGGGAGTATTGAGTGCTAGGGAGGAATTGCATTTCGATAACAGTTTCCCTTCTATATAAAATAAAGAAGTGACCGTGGGAGAAGGAATGATTCGGGTCATCGACCCTTACTCGGCTCCTACCACTCGATATCAGTACTCGATTATAAGTATCCGAATACCGAATTTTGCTTACTCGAGTACTCGAATACTTCTGAGGTATTCGAGTAAGTACTCGAGATTGGTGGTACTCGGCACATCACTATGTGGAACACCTTTTGGGAATTTGTAACGTGATATCTTTGTAACTAGAAGTCATAAATACTATGTTTGCGCTTAGTTGGATGATTGATACAAATTTTGAAAATAGGTTTGGCTACGCCCACTTTATGCGGCACTCGCTTTATATAAAATACACCGTGATTCCATACGAGCGCTTACGATGGGACCGGGCGATCATCGCTTAGCAAAAATAATTAATTTGCCTTCGACTGTCGTGAAAGCAAGTGGTCGCTAGGTGATCGTCGCTTGAAATTCTTTTCTTTTATTTGCAGATGCCAGACAACAAACAAAACTATGAAGAGTTTGCATATAACATACGTATGTATTTGCCTACGTATGTTGTTTCATAATTTCGCGAAGCGTGCGCAGCATGACCCTGCCCTGCAAAAATCATTGGATTATATGCTCCATTTGTGGTAGGTTGGAGTACTTTCAAAGTGACCACTAAGATAGCCCAAACGACCGATTCATGTATCTGCATCGGTTCGTAGTTAGCCCAAGATAACAAAAACAAAATGTTTATCGGGACGACGACGATATGTTTATACTTACATACATATGTTTGAATTTATGAACGCCATTCGTCCTCGTCGCGATAAACATCTGGTTTTTGTTGTTATGTTCGGCTAACTGTTTGGTACTCCATCAATTAATCCAATGTAGGTACTCCATGGATTAATTTGAATGTTATGCGGGACTGGAGTATATACTCCATTGCAATGACATGCAATGTTAAATGGACCATATTTTTTGTATGAAATGGGGCACGTTATGGAGTAATCGGTTGGTCCATAGCGAGCACTCCATGGATTAGCGATTGGAGTACTCGGAATTTTTGCAGGGTGCTCGCTTGCATGCAGACTGATTACACTGCTCTACAGCCAAAAAATACTCTGAACGCGACCATCCTATCTATATGTAAAATCGGTCGCTGATTCCGAAAATCGGGTTCATTTTTTATTCTATGGGAAGGTTTTTGAGATATCGGCAATTTACCGTTATTTGGCCAATGGCTCCACTTAATCCTGAATGTCTCTTTAACGCAGTGAGCTATCTTCCTTGAAGTAACACCAAACGAAAGAAAATTAAATTTCCTTTTCATGGCTCCTATAACATTTTTCTCTAACTCTTATAGTTTCTGAAATATTGAATTTTTTCGATTTTTTACGATTTTTTGAAGAAAAATTGACTTTGTCAGGCAATATCTTTAAAACCAATGTTTTCACCTTCGGTTTTACTCCTTTACGTGAAGCTCCATTCTATTGGGAAAAAAATAAGCTACCAACGAACAAATGGTAAAATGGAAAAGTTATAGGCAATCAGGTAAATACAGCCAAGTCGCGCAATGCCTCTGGACGGGTATATAATTATCAAAACAATTATTTCAAAAAAATATACTAGTTTCAAATTTAAACGAAAAATTTGACTTTTCTATAATTTCGTTTTTTATGAAGAAAAGAAATTTTACATACGTTTGTATATGTACATACGTACATGAATAAAAACAAATACAATTTTTGTTAATTTTTTTGATATCAACGAAACAAAATTATTCTGATTAAAGGTTTATTGATAATTTTTGAAACGAAAAAATTTTGTTTCTGATAATTAGCAAAACAAAATAATTTTTGGATATTTTTTATTGATATATTTTTAAACAAAATTATTTTGTTCATTTCGTTGAGCAGCCTTGAATAAAATACACGGATCAAACGCATTTATACGAACTAACAAAATCAGAAATATGTCTTACCTGCATTGCGCGTTTTAAGTAAAACCTTAAATTTTTTATTTTTTATATATTTATGTATACATTGGTCTTGGGGGTTCAAACCCCCCCCTTTTGGTTTATCATAGATCCCAAATTAATGCCCTTATAGATTCTGCGCCCAAATTTCCCAAACAGATCAAGGAAAACTATCATTCCAAAAGCAATGGTTGGATCACATAACATCCAAAATATGTATCTACATGCGAAAAAAGTTCATGTAGGTACCTTTGGACGCACGTGCATAAAATCAAATTTGTCAAATGCTATTCGCAAATTGCCAAATCGCAAATTTATTTTCTTTTTTCTTATCCCTATTTTTATCGGGATTGTACAGAATTAATTTGGTCAGAAATGTCTGAATCATTGGAGAAATTGCCCTTTTCAGAGGCATTTCGCAATTCTTGTTTAAATTATAATAATATAATACAATGGCGCTATTATAACTCTGACGAGTTTTATGGCCGAGCTTCTCTCCCAATTAGAGGTGTGCTCCTTTTTGTTTTTCCTACTAATTGGGAGGACCTACAGTTTTACGCCGGCTCCGAACGGCGAATGCATTTTTTGTGAGAAGCTTTTTCATGGCAGAAATACTCTCGGAGGGTATGCCGCCCACTGCCGAGAGGTGACCGCTGCTCTTAAAAACCCCAATAATTGGATTTTTACTAATTAGAAAAATTGTTTTGGTGTTTGGCTCGGACCGTGGTTTGAACCCGAGACCTCTGGCATAGCAGGCGAGCACTCTACCCACTTAACCTTTTAAAAATTTGAGTATATAAAAACAAGAACAAGAAAAATTCTATTAAAAATATAAATATAACCAAAAAGTACTACATACATACATATATTCTTATTTATTTTGGCTTTAAATGCAAGGGTAAGTGAAATTGATGATCAATTTGCCACCAATACCATACGATACTCATTCGCACGTACCAATGCAAAAATATACATACATACGTTATATATGTCATTTAGAACTCCAATTGAAACCTCCTGCACTTTATGTGATGACATACATATTGTTAATTTGGAGGGTTTTGATTTTGTTGTGTTTAAGGTGCGGGAAATGGCGTAACTAGTATATAGAATAATAATAGTAGGTGGTATTCAGTGTTGCCACTTTAGCTATTTTGTAGCTAGATTTAGCTATAACTTTTGGCGTTTAGCTACAGATATTTGCGTTTAGCTATTAGCTATTTTTGTTAGCTTTTTTAACACGCTTTTATTAGTTTCACCTGTATGTATGTATGTATGTATGTATGTATGTATGTATGTAACTTCATCCCATCCTAAAAGTTGTAAACATTTAACTAAATTATTATATCTTTCAAACATTCACTTTTTTGTGTTCTCTTTTTATTATTTCTATTCTCCTCCGGATTCGAAACATGACATCAACAGCCCAACGGCATCATATAGTAAGACATTCAACATTATATTTTATGCTTCATTGCGGCTTTTATGTTACCTTTCTTCAAAATAGCCTCAATGAATTTCAATTCACTCCCGTATACAGGCCAATAAGTAACAAGCTTGCAGGGTACGGAAAAACTCACTCACGAACGCTCAAAAATACATTCTACTCAAATCACAAACAAATGTTCAAAGAAAAACGTATAACCACTCAAATAGCGAGCGAACTAACGCACAACAGCCAGCGATCGCTCATAGCGATGGCGATAAACTCAATGCATAAATTCACTCAAAAAAAATGAAGCTTGTAGCTTTCTGTTTTGGGTTTGTTGTATTTGCAATGAAATCAGCCGCATGTACAATGCACATACATACATACGTATGCAGAGCAAGAACTGGTTTTGTGTTTTGTGTAACAACATTCTGTTTTGTCATTGTTGTGTTTGCAATAAAAACAATCGCATGTACATACATATGTATGCAAAGCAAGAACTGGTTTTGTTTGTAATTCATTTAATAGTAAGTTCTGAATCAACGAAAAGGAACCCTAATTACATTTTTATACAATGTTTTGTAAACGTGAGGTGAAAAAAATTTCTCTAAAAAAAAAAAAATAAAAAATAAAAATAAAAAAAATAAAAATGCGCCACTCGGGACTCGAACCTGAGCTCCTTGGTCCGTAGGCAGCATACCTCACCATTACGCTACAAACGTATTCGGAGCTTTATTGTCTAAATTCGAATTTATTCAATCAGGTTTCTTTTTTTTTTTTGTTCTTTTCAAATGCTTCACCTCAACTTCTCTTCACTTTCTGATTGTGAAATATAACAAAACGTTTGGGAAATTTTGTATTTCCAAACTAGTTTGGAAAACCTTGAATAAAAGGGTTTGGAAAATATTGCATAATAAGCTAGTTTACTTCACTGCATATTGGGACTTTTGGTAGAAGTTATAAATACATACATATGTATGTAGATCTATTTCGGAGAACACCACATCCCATCAGACTTCTTTTTACTTTTACTCTTGCGTCCGCATAAAACATCCTTTAATGAAAAATTTCACTAAAAATTCAAAAATAAATAATAGCTTAAAAAACTAAAAAACACGCTTTAATCTTAAAAATCGTACTAAAAATTGAGAAATAATTTAATTAGAAACAAAATGATGAACGAAAATATAAGTATTTAAGGAAAAGCGTGGGGCTGCTCAATAATATTTGATCATGAAAATATTCGATTCGTACAACTAGTACAAAAATATACCTAGTTGCGAAATTAAAGAGTACGATATATGAAATCTCAGAAAAGTCAAAATAAAATTATTAGTAAAAAAACACCGATTTTAAATATTTTTTGACATACTGAGCACCCCACGCTTTTCCTTAAATACTTATATTTTCGTTCATCATTTTGTTTCTAATTAAATTATTTCTCAATTTTTAGTACGATTTTTAAGATTAAAGCGTGTTTTTTAGTTTTTTAAGCTATTATTTATTTTTAATAGCTTAGCTATTTTTAGATATTTTTCTTAATTTCTTTATTTTGCACATCAGTTTATCATTTTAAGCTAATGAGTCATCTGCGAGTTTATGAAAACTTGAAAGTGTATACTTATCCTTATGATTATCAAACTATACAAAAGTTGATAGTCTGGCATGCCTTCCTTATTTTATCGATTATTGGTGCATTCATATGCAAGGTTGATGCAATCAAGGCAGATCTAGGAAAGTAGGCTCGGTGGCGAATTCAGAAATTTCCCATGTATTTTGTTATTGTAATTGGTAGAGTGTAATGTCAAAATGATAATTCGCCTTAGTTAAAATCTGAATTCGCTTGAGACTCGCCCATTCCTATTGGTCATGATGTGAATTCGCTTTGATTTTGACATTACACTCTACCTTTGTAAATAAAAAAAGTAGTTTCTGAATTCGCCACCGAGCCTACCTTCCTAGATCTGCCTTGGATGCAATAAGGTATTCGCAGTGCGCAAAAGCAACTCTGCCATACATTTTGTTGTTGCCCATTTTGCTATTTGAATTCGCAAATGACCATTGGCATACGCGATATTTGAACCGTCCTTTTCACGGTGTATTCGTAAAATTTTTCAGAACTTTATCATCAAGTTAATTGAGCAACTCCGCCAACGCTTACCGCAGAATATTCAATCTTTATAAAATATTGAATTTTTTTCTGTAAATAAGCCAAGAATATTTGACACTTTCAAGGATGAAAAGGATGACTTTAACACGGAGGGAATCACTATTTTAGAAATGCAATGGAAAAACTACACGCATACCAATGGAAGGGAACTACCTCTACAATAAAGTTTTGGGTAGACGTAAGAAAGCTTAGAAATGCTTTTAACGAAAATCTGTTTGAAGAACTACAATTTTTGTGTTTAATTTTCTAATCCTACCGCTTAGTAATACAGAAATAGAACGTAGATTTTCTGTTATGAACGTAATAAAAACAAAGCAAAGAAATAGAATGCAATTATTTATGTTAAACTCTCTATTGGCTGTTAGGTATGGTCTAAAAAGGCTTGAAAAATGTTGTAATAACTTTAAAATTCCTAACGATAATATTAAAGCAATGACTTCAATTAATAATAATTCAACCTGTGAATTAAATGAAGAAGATATGATTTTTTAAATGTTATTGAATCAAATTTTTAACTAAAGTTTAAATATTAACTAGTCGCTATTATAATTTATTTTAATACTGCAATTGAATGTACATACATACATACATACATACATACATATGTAATGAATTGATTTTTTTCATTGTAATAATCTTATTATGCGACGTACATATATAAGTACATAAAAACAAATATATGTATGGCTACAATATATAATATATGTATATATAAATATTCATATATGTGAAGTTGTTTTATGTCACGTCTTTTTAAATAAATCCTATTTTTGAAAAAAAAAAAAATTTGGCTATTTATTTGAAAGAGTTTTTTAGTGCTTAGCACGAAATTTTTATTTTTAATTCAATTTTTAATTGTTGGGGTAAGTGGAAAAAAATTCAACAACTATTTACAGCGAAGGTTGAGTGTATAGCTATTTCACGAAAAACCATTTTCGATCATCAGCACTCTTTTCGGAAGTGGATGCACCGGGGATTGAACCCGAGTCCATTCCAACTTCAGCCGCAATGACCCAACGGATAAACACACTCGGCCATTGAGACTCTGTGCAAGCTGTTGGATTTTCCCCACTTTTGCCTTTTTCATTTTCAACATTAACGTTAGTGTGTATATGCTTTTTGCATATATTCTCCACAAACGTGCTGAATTTTTGTTGTAGGCAGTTCGCAATGAACATTGTTGTTGGTATTTATTTTATGTATATACCAAACAACGTTAACAATTTTACTTGAAAGAGTTTTTTAGTGCTTAGCACGAAATTTTTATTTTTAATTCAATTTTTAATTGTTGGGGTAAGTGGAAAAAAATTCAACAACTATTTACAGCGAAGGTTGAGTGTATAGCTATTTCACGAAAAACCATTTTCGATCATCAGCACTCTTTTCGGAAGTGGATGCACCGGGGATTGAACCCGAGTCCATTCCAACTTCAGCCGCAATGACCCAACGGATAAACACACTCGGCCATTGAGACTCTGTGCAAGCTGTTGGATTTTCCCCACTTTTGCCTTTTTCATTTTCAACATTAACGTTAGTGTGTATATGCTTTTTGCATATATTCTCCACAAACGTGCTGAATTTTTGTTGTAGGCAGTTCGCAATGAACATTGTTGTTGGTATTTATTTTATGTATATACCAAACAACGTTAACAATTTTACTTGAAAGAGTTTTTTAGTGCTTAGCACGAAATTTTTATTTTTAATTCAATTTTTAATTGTTGGGGTAAGTGGAAAAAAATTCAACAACTATTTACAGCGAAGGTTGAGTGTATAGCTATTTCACGACGTTAATGTTGAAAATGAAAAAGGCAAAAGTGGGGAAAATCCAACAGCTTGCACAGAGTCTCAATGGCCGAGTGTGTTTATCCGTTGGGTCATTGCGGCTGAAGTTGGAATGGACTCGGGTTCAATCCCCGGTGCATCCACTTCCGAAAAGAGTGCTGATGATCGAAAATGGTTTTTCGTGAAATAGCTATACACTCAACCTTCGCTGTAAATAGTTGTTGAATTTTTTTCCACTTACCCCAACAATTAAAAATTGAATTAAAAATAAAAATTTCGTACTAAGCACTAAAAAACTCTTTCAAGTAAAATTGTTAACGTTGTTTGGTATATACATAAAATAAATACCAACAACAATGTTCATTGCGAACTGCCTACAACAAAAATTCAGCACGTTTGTGGAGAATATATGCAAAAAGCATATACACACTAACGTTAATGTTGAAAATGAAAAAGGCAAAAGTGGGGAAAATCCAACAGCTTGCACAGAGTCTCAATGGCCGAGTGTGTTTATCCGTTGGGTCATTGCGGCTGAAGTTGGAATGGACTCGGGTTCAATCCCCGGTGCATCCACTTCCGAAAAGAGTGCTGATGATCGAAAATGGTTTTTCGTGAAATAGCTATACACTCAACCTTCGCTGTAAATAGTTGTTGAATTTTTTTCCACTTACCCCAACAATTTGGCTATTTATTTTAGCTATGAAAAAAATTATTTAGCTATTTTTAGCAATTTTTTTTATTTAATTTAGCTATAAGCTTCAAAATATTCTGGCAACACTGGTGGTATTAGTCCATATTTTCACCAGCGCACATAGGTAGATTTTCAAGTTTTATGCGGCCAAAAATATTTTATTGTCTACATCTATTCCAAATTGCTTGTTTAATGCAAAACTTTAATAATTTGAGTTAAAAGTCGATTTTATTGAAAAATATATACAGTGACTCAAAAAAGAAAATCATACGCCAAAGTTTTTAAATTTATTTCAAAGAGTTCTGTCGAAAATTTTACTTTCTTATTTTAGTTTAAAAATATAGAAAATTTTTCAATAAAAATCGTTTTAAGCTTATAGAAAAAATCTGAAAAATCGTAGAAATTTCTGAAAGTGGATTAAAAATTTCAAAGCAAGGCCATAATTTATAGAAGATTTTGAGGAGATTTCTAAGAGTACTGTTATATAGCCAACCCATTTTATTGTAAAAAGTGAAATTCTCAATGCTGTGAAAAATTCCGTCAATCTAAGAAGTTTTTTTCTGTAGGGTGTAGGGTGAGACCGTTCCAATTAAAATTTCCGAAAAGCCAACGAAAATTTTCAAAAAGTTGAATGTTGCATATTGTTATATTAAAATTGAATGAGCTGCAAAATTGCATAATCAAAACTCTTCTAAAAAATGTAGCTTTAGGATTCTTAGCCTCTTTTTATGATAAGTATTTCCTTGACTTTGAAAAATTGGAAACACTAAAAATACGAAAGCAGGTAATTTTCCAAATAGGCCAATTTTTAATCCATTGTTGATCATTTCTGGCTTTGCATTTTTCCGTAGAGAAATTGACGGGTAATCGATCGGAGGCGATAATATAACTAAATTGCTTTTGAATTAAAAAATTAATAATATTTTTTCAAGAAAGGCCAATATGCTTAAAAGCTTCAAAATGGTGGGTCTTTTATCATGCTAGGTTGACGATTTCTTCAATAAATAATGATATTTACCTGAAGCACTCGAATCTATGATGTTTACTTTGATAACTGTCTTAAAACTGAAAATATTGACGTTTAAAAATGGGTTACTTAAAATACGTAAAAAAAAATCGAAAAAGTGAGAGAATAATAAGTTTCCACTAGCGGCAGGGACACCCCCGTTGTCTATAAAAGCCGAGAAGACCGGTTTATTATCGCCCGGTCTAATATAAACGTAGAGCGATTTTTATACTCAGCTGTACTAGTACACAGAGTATTATAGTTTTTATAGTTTTAATCACATAACGGTGGATTGTAACAGAATTAAATAATCGAGATAGATATAGACTTATATATATCAAAATGATCAGGGTGAAAAGAGAAATCGATTGAGCCATGTCCGTCCGTCCGTCCGTCTGTCCGTCTGTCCGAAATTTGAAATGCAAGTTGGTATCGAGACTGGGCGAAATCGGACCATGACCACGCCCACTTTTCCTATATAGAAAAAATCAGAAATTTTGTATCTCAGTCACTAATATAGCTGGAGAGATGAAATTTTACCCACGTGTTGAGCTCAGGCCCCTGGGAAGAAATTTGATGAAATTTCGGAAAATGGGCGGTGCCACGCCCACTTATTAAGGGTCAAACTTTGAAAGTTTTATATGTCATAACTCAGAAACCGTTGAAGATATATCGATGAAATTTGGTACACGTGATTTACTTACTTAGGCAAACGTTTGGACGGAAAATAGTTAAAATCGGTTGACGGCCACGCCCACTTTTATATATGTATATTATACAGTGACCTAATAAAAACATTTTAAGCCATATCTCTGTCAAATATAAAAACCTATCATTGAAATTTTGTCGCATGAGTCCAACTATGGACATAAAACAAAAAACACAAAAATTTTGGAAAATGGGCGGTGCCACGCCCACTTATAAAGGAGCAAACATTGAAAGTTTTATGAGTCATAACTCAGAAACCGTTGAAGATATATCGATGAAATTCGGTACGCGTGATATACTTACTTAGTCAAATGTTTGGACGAAAAATTTCCAAAATCGGTTGAGGGCCACGCCCACTTTTATATATGTGTATTATAAAGTGGCCTAATAAAAACATTTTAAGCGATATCTTTGTCAAATATAAAGATAATTCATTGAAATTTTGTGGCAAGAGTTCCACAATAGACCGGAATCAAAAAATAGACAAATTTTGGAAAATGGGCGTGGCACCGCCTCTGTTTAGACAACGGAATATACGAGATTTCTTAGCCTATAACTCGACAAACTTGGTTTATACACTTTTATAACTTGTGTTAATAGACACGCAAAAATTTATTGAAATCGGTTTATGACCACGCCTACTTTTTAACAAAGATATTTCGGGAACACCCTTTGGGAATTTGTAACGTGACATCTTTGTAACTAGAAGTCATAAAGGAATGAAATTTTGCACAAAGAATAATATTCATATGCTTAGTTGGATGACTGATAAAAATTTTGAAAATGGGCATGGCTACCCCCTTTTTTTGCAGCACTCGCTTTATATAAAATACACCCTATTTCGAACAAACGCAAACAAACTATGAAAGCATACAGCTGAGTATCTAATGTTCGATTCCACTCGAACTTAGGCTTCCTCACTTGTGGATTTTGTATTTGCACCAATTTTAAAATTTTCAATTTTGGCCGCATTAATTCGTAAAATCTACCTATGTGCAGCGTCTGCCCTTAAAAAACATCTTCCAAAAAAAGAAATTTTCAAAACCCCCCCCTTGCCGAAATCCTGGATCCGCGCCTGATGTACATATAAACGAACTCTGAAAAGGTTAGCAGCTAGAGCTAGCCTACAACGCATTAATAATCTGATTCAAACTGCGAAAGATTTATTTTCCTGGTTAAATGAATCTTTCCCGAACATTGTTTGCTGTTTCGCTACAAACGAGGAATGCGAAATGGAAGAAAAATTACTAGAAGATGGCACATATCTGAAACCGGTTTATAACCAAATTAAACTTGACAAGGGATAACGGAAATTCGTTCCACAATACATCCCATAAGATACGTCGTTTAAAATTCATACCGTTTAAAATAGACTTTCAACCATACCCAGCTACTCCATCTTATTTAAAAAAAAAAAAAACCAAACAAAAATATTTATTTTCGTATAAAATATAGCAGGTCCTCATTCAAAAAAATATTTTAAAAATAGTTCTTGGAAATCCCCCATTCTTTTGAAACATTGGTTTTATAGATAATTTAACAACGATTATGATAGTATAATTTTAAATCCTTAATTTACTGGTATTCACGAGGTAAATCGGGCCCAAAAAATATATCTGCTTGCAATTAATGAAGCTTTAAGACAATGAAAATAATCTTATATAAAAAAAACAATAGCCTAGCCTGTTTCTTCAGTTTTCAAACGGTGCCACGATGAAGTCTCTACGATGACTACAAGCCGAGATATTGGGGTTTGAATATGTGCGTGATTTTCCTAATTCAAAAATCAAAACTTTGACAGATCATATCTCCGAAAAAGAAAGTTTCAAAATTAAATCCCCTGATACGTGTAAGCTTATTTTAGGTGGAGAACCCATAAACCGAGTTTCAAGCAAATCGGAGAAGTAACATATTTTTCCCCCGAAATCCATCCGTAAAAGAAAGACTTATCAAATTTGTTCTAAGCCAAAATAGAAAGTATCTACTTTGAGCTTAAAAAAGTATCACTTTTGATACGACTGTATCAAAACAGCATCACTGCTAGTGACTAAAGTCTAGTCACTACAGCAACAGTTCACATAACTAAGATTTGCTTCTTGTATGGCCCGCTTGTTACTTGTCTGATAGACTGTATTGATCATGCATTACAAAATATTGTCTAACAGTACAAAGTACACAAACTTTTCTTTGACAGCACCTAAAACCAGGCATCGTCTTCCCATTGCTACCTCCTTCACATCTTAACTTGGAGCTGATCACAACAAGTTATACATATGTGTACGCGTACGCTTAGAGTCAAGACATTTTATTGAGAACACTCAACAGCATAACGATAAATCCCATTTTAATGTAAACCGGCTCCTAGGGAATAAAAGAAAACACGTGGTACACGATGTTTAATGAGCAAGCAAAAGATTGATAACACAGCTCAACAAAAAAGTTGATATTTTGGTGCAGCTCTGTTTGTAACTGTATCTGGTAGTATTCGATACACTGATAAAAAATTATAATAACTTTTTTTAATCCTACGTGTACCTAGTTTTTGAGATATGGGCCCTTAATAGGTTAAAACATATATGAGCCCATAACTTATTTGTTCCTTATCCCATCAACACATATTTTATGTTATTGAAAGACGACATTTTACCGCTTCTATCAGTATGTGAATTGTTAATGTATCTTCATAAATGCCAGAGAAACGGTAAATTGTCGTCTTTTTAACGACGTGAAATAGGTGTTGCCGCTGTGGTGCAGTGAGTAGAGTGCTCGCTTGCTATGCCAGAGGTCTTGGGTTCAAACTCCAGTCAGAGCAAACACCAAAAAAAATTTTCTAATTAGTAAAAATCCAATTATTAGGTTTTTTAAGAGCAGCGACCACCTCTCGGCAGTGGGCGGCATACCCTCCGAGTGTATTTCTGCCATCAAAAAGGTTCTCACAAAAAATGCATCCGCCGTTCGGAGCCGGCATAAAACTTTAGGTCCACCCAATTAGTAGGAAAAACAAAAGGAGCACACATCGAATTGGGATAGAAGCTCGGCCATAAAACTCGTCAGGGTTATAATAGCGCCATTGTATTATTATAAATAGGTGTTGATGGGATAAGCAACAACAAATTAATGGGCCCATATATGCCTTAATCTATTAAGGGCCCATATCCCAAAAACTACACGCACGATTAAAAAAAGTTATTATAATTTTTTTTATCAGTGTATCGAATACTACCAGATACAGGTATAAACAGAGCTGCACCAAAATATCAACTTTTTTGTTGAGCTGTGTAATAGCAAAATTATTCCAAAAACATATATTTCTTATTGACGGACCTTTACAAGTTTCACAAGTTCACCAGCCTTAATAATCGAAGTCCATCTTAAATTTTAATTAAGCATTTAGCGGATTTCAGTCTAGTCCAAGAAAGGACGCTAGTTGTACCTATTGTTTTTGTTATTGGAGTTATTTATTTCGTACTCATCTACACTTAAATCATCGGAATATTCTGAAGGATTGACTGTCCGCATTTCGAATCCATGCCTGGCAGTTAGTATTACCCGTTTTTTTTTTTATTATTTTCCTGTTGGCCATTTTCAGTCTTTTACGCTTATTCTGCCCGACAAAGTGCTTCAGTGACGTGCTCTTCTCCTTTGACACAATCTTTAGCAGTGGATGCGCAAGTGTAAGCACAACAAAAACAACATAAGAAAATATGTGCGTATACATACATATATACATACAGCCACTTGCGAGAGGTGAGTCCTTGGCATGTCTCCCATTCCAGATTCAATGCTCTTGCCAACAGTTTTAACACACTGCACCGAGTATTAACGTAAAAGTATGTACATATGTATATTAAGTGTCAAAATTTGACAGCTTATATTGATTCCGATCGTGGCCAGGTAAGGTGTTTAAAACACTTTGTCGGAGCATCCCGTAACTAGAAAGCGGCGTACACCCAAACATTTACATCTATCTATGAACATTAGACCGTCTCGCATATAAAAATTCGCCGAAATCGCCTTCATATAATTTATTTTTGGAATACAAGTCTTTTGTGGACCATTCTAGATATTATCCAATTTCATTTTAATAATAATAATACAAATAATAATTTATAGTCGAATTTTTAAGTTTGAAACATCAATCTTTCGGTCTTGGAAAGGATATTTTTATGGATGTTCATTAACCCTATGTGCATCATAGTTTCTGACAGGGATGTTAAGTAATGCAATCAATCGCGATTGAAATCCGTTACAGTCACATACATGAATACCAAAATTTGTTTGCTGTCTTTCAATAATTTTTGTGACTAATGAATGCAAAATTGTAGTTAGCAGTAATTTTTGTTATTCATGACTGTCCAGTCAATTTTTAGTCATTGATGACTGAAAGGGTATTTGTAAGCACTAATTTTCTGAATAAGCACAAAATATATCATTTAACCATGAAATAAATGTTTTTCAGCATGATTATTAATATGCATTTAATATCAATACACAAATACTTCAGCTACATAGACTTCAGCCTCACAGAGTTTGACTTTTTAATTTTAACTATCATTATTTCATTATTTATCTGCTTTCTTTCACCGTGATCGTTGGGTCGACAACTGAACCGTCGGTCAAAACATCCAATATTGGATGAGACATTATAATAAAAAATAAATATTATTCTAATACTTTAATTATTGAAAAACAAAAAACACCACTTTTTCAACGTGTTTACGCAAGTCTGTTGCCACTTAAACATGAATAAACAAGTAAGAGCACGACTGACGAAGACTTAATAACTTTCATGAATGGGGAAATGAAAAGTTATATAGTCTGATTTTGTTTAATTTACACTTTCAATTATGCGGGTTATTTATACAATGATTTATTAGAAAACAAGTAAGAGCGCGGCTGTCTTCGGCCGTACCGAAGACTTCATACCTTTCATGAGTGGGGAAATGAAAAGCTACCTATGTATGTTGTACATAGCCTGATTTAGTATAATTTATAATTTCAATTTTGTAGGTTATTTATGGAACGATTTATTAGAAAAAATGGTGTCTGGGCTATTTAAATGGAGGAGTTATACGACAAAATGTGTATATCTGAACAATCGGTTGTATGGGAGCTACATGTTATAGTGGTCTGATCTTGACAATTTTCGGTAACCTTCTTTGGGTCAATATGGGTACAAATACCCCAAAGTTTCGTGTCCTTAACTGTAAAAAGGGAGAAGTTATACCCCAAAATGTGTATATCTGAACAATCGGTTGTATGGCAGCTATATGTTATAGTGGTCCGATCTTGACAATTTACGGTAAACTTGTTTAGGCCAAGATGTGTACAAATACTTCAAAATTGCATGTCCTTAGCTGTTTAAATGGGGAAGTTATACACCAAAATGTGTATATCTGAACAATCGGTTGTATGGCAGCTATATGTTATAGTGGTCCGATCTTGATAATTTTCGGTAACCTTCTTTGGGTCAATATGGGTACAAATACCCCAAAGTTTCGTGTCCTTAACTGTAAAAAGGGAGAAGTTATACCCCAAAATGTATATATATCTGAACAATCGGTTGTATGACAGCTATATGTTATAGTGGTCCGAGCTTGACAATTTACGGTAAACTTGTTTAGGCCAAGATATGTACAAATACTTCAAAATTTCATGTCCTTAGCTGTTTAAATGGGGAAGTTATACACCAAAATGTGTATATCTGAACAATCGGTTGTATGGCAGCTATATGTTATAGTGGTCCCATCTTGATAATTTTCGGTAACCTTCTTTGGGTCAATATGGGTACAAATACCCCAAAGTTTCGTGTCCTTAGCTGTAAAAAGGGAGAAGTTATACCCCAAAATGTGTATATCTGAACAATCGGTTGTATGGGAGCTATATGCTATAGTGGTCCGATTCGGCCAATTCCGACAAATGATCGATTGAGCACCAAAAGTCACCCGTGTTCCAAATTTCAATCAAATATCTCAAAAACTGAGGGACTAGTTTGCGTTCACACAGACGGACGGACGGACGGACGGACGGACAGACGGACATGGCTTAAACGACTCAGCTCATGATTCTGATTATATCGGTATATATAACGATGGGTCTGTCACGCCTCCTTCTAGTACTTTCAAGATTTTATTTTCGGCACAAAGTTATAATACCATTTCATTCTCATGAAAGGTATAAAAATAAGGAAGCCTAAGTTCCAGTGGAATCGAACATTAGATACTCAGCTGTATGCTTTCATTGTTTGTTTGCGTTTGATGGAACATGGTGTATTTTACATAAAACGGGTGCCGCATAAATAGAGAGAAGCCACGCCGATTTTCAAAATTTGTATCAATGAGCGTATAGATATTCTTGTTAGTGCAAAATTTCATCCCTTTATGACTTTTAGTTACACACTGAGGGGAAAAGGCACTTGTAAAAATAGTGACAATGTTACATTTTTCAATGTAGACTAATTTCGTGTTGAATCACACTTTTTTATAGTTAAAGTGAATATTTTTCACGTGGTTTAAATGTAAAATAGCTAATTTAGCAACAGTTCGTAGTTAAAAATAAGTTAACAATATCAGCAATTTCATTACAACATCAACATTTCCAAGTTGGCACGGTTACATTGGCAACATAAAGTTGGCATTGTTGATCTGACGTTCAGAAATTTTACCCTGGTGTGGCTACATTTTCAACTTAAGTGGGTATTGTTGATCTGACAAGCAAAAAACAAAATGCATATGCAAAATTAAATTAGAAATGCAATTAAATTTGGGTCGGGACAAAGAGCTAGAATTACGGTGTTTTAAAATCTCGAATATTAATTGTACGTGCTATGGGCATTTATCGCGCTTCAAATCACATATTTTAATTCGCATTTAAATTTCGTTTTACCGCTGCAAACGGGCGTTTCATTGCGACGCGCGGTCTACTTGAATATTGTCAGTTTTGAGTTTTGTAGGCATAGCGTTCTCAAACAAAACGGCTCATTTTTAGTATGGGATTTTGGGCTGATTCTCAATTTGATTCATTTCATTTTCTCAACCCTATTTCAAAGGTGGTACGAAATGGAATGCAATCAATAGATGTATGTATGTATTACATAATTGTACTCTAGAGCAGCGACAGGCAAAGCTGTCCCGCACGGGCAAATGACGCATACACGCATTCTTACGCTCTTCAAATCAGTCGTTGTTCAGACAGCGAATAAGCAACACACGCAACGGCTGTGTTGATTTGTTGTGTGAACGACAGTGTGCTCGTGCACATACACAATTGAAATTTATTTGATGATATATTTCGTACATTTTTCTGTTTTTTTTTTTATCATTGCACATGTATGGTATGTACCAGTGCTGTGAAGCAATGAATAATACTTGGTATTGTACCTCGTCTAAGTGCAATTACTTGATAATTAAAATGTTCAAGTACAATTACTTTTTACTGGTAATTGGTAATTAATTACATTTTAAATTCCTTCATCAATTACCATTAACTCTTTCCAATTACATGGAGTATAATCATCCGACACTAAATATTACAACCAACAAATCAGGAAAATTCGTTCATGAGAACTCTTTTTTAATATATCTATATTAAGGTGGGTTTTTTGTAGTAACTGCTTTTGTTTTTTAAATTTAAAATAATTGAAAGTGATAAAGAATTGAAAAATGTATGTATGTACTGAATATCAATTACCAATAAAATACTCTTATGCTTGGTAATTGGTTTTTTCAATTACTGAGTATTCGTAAAGGTAATAATACTTTTACTTGCTTTTTCCAGCTCTGGTATGTACTACATCAATAATAATTTTGTACCTAAAACTAAATAAAATCCTTAAATTTTTCAAGAAAAAAAGTTTAATTTTCCCACATATGTTAAATTTATTGCATATAATTTGCGCTTACCCCAGTGTAGCGCAAATCTCTCTCCTCTCACTAATACAATCTCACATAAACTCTTGCCGTACCCTGCTCTAGAGTACAGAAAAATTGAGGGATAGTGAGAGAGTTTGTGTTTTGAGCGCAGAAGTGGAATGGAATAAACAATTGTATGTACATATATATTACTCGTACATATTTGTACTCTGATGTGATGTTTTTCATTTACCCGTGCGGGTGAATTTTGCCGGTACCTTTTGTACAGTTACATGAGTATGTTAATATCTTTTTTAATATGCATACACACATGTGAGAAACAAACTGTTTTTATTAAATTTTGTGCAACTTCACAAAAAGCCACAAACAAATAAAATAAGAGTAAGATATACAGAATCATTATTACCGGACATGGGCAAAGAGAGCTCTTTGTGCTGCGAGCATAAAAAAATGTATACGTACACAAATTCAGAGCATAATTATTTCAGCGAGAAAACGATTCAGTTCGCCTTCAACAGTGATGGAAGCAGGTTGTTGCCTTTTTTTGTCCGTAACAACAGTGGGCGACTGATGTATGAAATTTTTTTAAAATGTTTAAGATTGGTTGGGAAATTTATTATTTTTTTATTTTAAATATTCTAAATAGTTTTAAATGTAGCCATTTGAAATCAAATGAAGTATAATTTTTTATGCCAGTTTTAACTCTTTAAAATTGAAAATGGGTTAATTTTGTATGCTTTTATATTGAAATTGCAATTAATTCGAATGTGAATCGAAATCAATCAACATTTACTTTTTATTAAATTTGTATCTACAAACATACCTATTTTTAATATAACCATGAAAATAGCTATAAAATCTGATATAATTAAATTTTCATCAACATACGAAGTTACGAAAAATTTTTGTATTTTGCCTCACTGTGCAATTTTAAGCACACTCAGCGTTGCCAGAATGACGATGGCATCGTCATTTTGACGATTTTTGGACTCCATGACGATGGGACGATTTCATGTCACAAAATGACGATTTTAGGAAGTACAGAAAAATATAGATTTATTCGTAATAAAAATTAATTACTTTATACAAATTTCCATAATTAAAAAAAAAATTAAGGCAATCTGATTGGTTTTCTTCAATCTTATAAAATGACTACGTGGTTCTTATAGGCAGTTGAATTCAAATCTATATATTAATACGCTAACATGAATTTTGTCCGCGACCTTTCGGCGATTCCATTGAGCCGATTTTAAAAGTTAGACCATCATTAGAAAGGGAATTCCTGAGAATAGATCCATTTTGATTTTCATTAAAATCGATTGGAAAATACGTGCTTGAACTACAAATGGGTTTTGAATCATATAAAGATAAATTTTAATAAAAAAATATCATAAAGTTAAAAATATTTTTGCATTATGGAACTACCAGAAAACTGTCGATTTTCGACAGTAGCGGGAACTCCTAGTTTAATTAAAAGAACAAAAAATTATAGAAGTAAAAAGAACAGTGCATATTATAATAACAATAAAATAATATCGTAGCATCAGTAGCGATATAAAATATCGATAATGTGGACAACATTACCACGAATCGATATATTGATAGTACAATCGCTAATTTTCAGTGTCTTTCTCGCTCTCTTGTTTTCGAACTCCGATGCCATTTACTTCATTAGTGTCATAATTTAAAAAACCCAATTTATGTCTACTTCGCTATATATGGAAGTAAGCTACTATACTAAAGCTACAATATTTTTTAAATAAAGCCCTTAATTTTCATCTATGACCATAAAATTTCATAACAAATAAATAACACTGATTCTCACTACTAAGTATCGATTCAGAAAATTGTGTTGTGTCCTTATTGAAGCAAGTGTGCTTTGTGCTTTTGGCATGTACATTAAGGTGGAGTGAAAACATATGGAGCTTTTTTTTGTTTATTTTTTTTTGAACGTACCAATGAAAAGTTGCCTTAATGAACCCCACAAAATTTTATGGCCATAGGATGACATTTTGAACTGCCCCCAGCCCCGCAAAGTTAATAGCACGATCTGGTACATATATGAAATTTTGAAAATTATAAAAGCAAAAAACCAAGTATGAGGATTGATAAACATGGCTAAGCTGAGTATTAAAGTGAATTTTTTTTTGGAAACAACAACAACAAAAGTTATTAAAGGCCAAAGTTTATATTATGCTTTCTTTAAATTGCAATTACTTAAAAACTACTGAACCGATTTCGAATATTTTTATACCATTCGATAGGTATTTTCATTCCCTTTAATTTCATATACATTTTACAGTGCATTCCATAACACCCCCCAGCGGAGGTCAACCCCCTTTTACCCACCTTACTTTTCATATATAAAATGTATACCAAATTTAAGGGAAAATACATGCGAGTAGGTCAATAAAATTTTACAGGCTTATTTCTGGGCTAGGAAAGTTGCCGTTCTGGCTTTGGAACAAACTGAATTTCAAAAAAAAAAAATTCGCCCCACCTTAATGTACATATGTATATATATATATGCTCTCTTGTTCTCAATACCGAATATGCATTAGCGCGCTCAATATTGGTTGATATTGGTTGCCACTATCCTAAAAAAATGTTGATAATAATTCCCAACAAAATAACCAAAAAATTACAAACAGACTAATAAATTATCGCCTTCATAATTCGAATGATAAAAGAAACTTAAAAGAAGTACACCTGCTTTGGTTTACAAAAAAAAATTATCTGAAACGTAAATCACATCTATGAATGAATTTTGTTTGTAGTTCGATTGATTTTTCTTTGGTGATAGCTTTAGTAGAAATTACAAAAAAAAAACATTTTTAACATTAACAAATTAAGTATACCTTAGAATAATTTTATCATATTGAAAAAGAAAAATACTACACCGAGAGAAAAGATGCTGGTACATCAACGGGATTACGGGTTAAAACAACAGATTCCACAGTCAAATCACATCCAAAAGATTTATCTGTTAAATTGACAGACGTCCTTTTGTTTTAACAGTTTTATTGTTGAACTAACTGCTCTGAAAACAAAAAAACGCTGTGAATCTAAACATTTTTGCTGTTAAATCAACAACTTTCCGCAGTTGAAATTTTGTCTCTTAAAAATAAATCCCTTTGTGTTTTATATGGCCGTTTATTTCTAACAATTACTTTATAATGTGTATTTTTAGATCTTTTTTAAACCTTTTGTTTGCATTTTTCTCTACATCCTCCCTCCGTTCGGTTTCCAAGTACAAATATGTAGCTTCATCTTCGCTTGTTTTCCATTGCGTCACCTTCTTCGCTTCCACTGCTTGCTATATTGTGTTCTCTATTTTATATTCTCCTCCCATTTCAAACCAGGAGATCAACCTGAAAATTCAATTCAACGGCATCATATGTATGGTGCAAGATGCAACATTATATTGAATATTGAACTTTAGTTATGCTATTTATACTTACCATTGTTCGCAGAAGCATTCGTGAATTACAACTCACTCACGTTAGCAAAGCAACAAGTAACAACGGAGAAAGCTGGCAAAATAAAAACTTTTTCTTTTGATAGTCAACAGTAATGATTTGTTGAATCAACAAATAAAATAAATGTTATAGCAACAGATATTAGGGTTAAGTTAACAGTGACTCAGTTATATCAACAAAAATTTCTGTTATTAATTGACAGATCAGTTCTGTTGAACTAACAAATAGGTTTTAATATATATATTTGTTAAAGTAAAAGATTTTTTCGTTTATATAACTCTAACTGTGTCTACTTAAACGTATTTCTGTCAATTTAACGAATTTAGGGATTAACAGAAGAAAACTGTTGATACTACTGTGATTATTTTTCTGAGTGTAAAATCATTTGAAAGTTACCAAATTACCAACCGCAAAAAAATACCTATTTTGGAATGAATGACCAAGTGTGGCAACCATTTGCTCAGTTTGAGTTCGTCCTTCTCCCCACCAGCTGGTACATTTACCTATTTCACCATCCCCATGCAATGAGCCGACGCGACCCGTACGGGTAAATTCCCATATGGGCTCAATCACCCATGGCTGATATATGTGATGCAGGGTGGATTCTCCATATCATACATTGCAACCGCAATAATTTTTTATCTCAAACTATGACAAAAAATTTAATTATAATAAGTCATCGCACTTGTTGGTCTTTTTAAGGTAGGGCATTGCCCCACAATGCCCCCCCCCCCCCTAGCTACGGACCTGGAGAGGTGTCGGACCAATAACTTATGCTTTTATATATTTTTTTATTTTTTTAATACGAGGGTTGTATGATAAGTCGGTGACATTTTGAACTTGGCGACCAGTAGATAATACAACACTGCCCACGGCAACTACCATCTCTTAAAATACTAATTTAAAATTTTGAGCAATCTGCGCTGTGTTTTACATCTATTTAAAAAGGAAAATCTCTTGTGTTTTAACAGAAATGGAAAAGGTGCATTTCGTGTGCTGATTAAGCATAAAAGGCATGATAAATACTATGGGGACTCTGGTCCATCATTTTCAATGGGTAAAAAGTGGTTTACTGCATTCGGTTGTGGTCGTACTAGCACAAGTTATGTCGAACGTTCAGGTGGGCCAAAAGAAGTAGTCACGTCAGAAACCGTCGATAAAAACCATGGAATGATATCCTTGAAATAGCTGAGACCACCAGACCAGGCATATCAACTAACTGAATACATCGCATCTTACTTCATAATTTAGACATGAAAAAGGTATCCGTGTAATGGGTGCCGCGATTGGTTACACTCGATAATAACGACGATGTTCAGCCGCTCATCAGAAACCAAGAAACAATCAAAAAGTTTTCCGGGTGGACGTGTACCAAAGAAGGCTAAAGTGGGTCTGTCTGCCAATAAGGTTATTGCCACAGAAAATTCTGTTTCATCATGACAATGCACGACCACACACTTGTGTAGTCACCATGGCAAAAGTTCATAAATTATGTTAGGAATTGCTACCTTATCCACCATATTCTCTAGATTTATAGCGTTTTCCATTCTGAACCAAAATGCTGCATTATTACAAGGCAACATTATGAACATGCGCCCTGAGCCCTAAGAAAATGTTGCACTTTTCATGTGATGTATGAAACAAAAATAATGCAACTCCTTGGTCATATTAAGGGCAGAAAATGCTGCCCTGTGGTCGGGCAGAGGGCGACATTTTTGTCAATAAAACAGTCAACCCTAAAAAAATGTGTGGAATCTATGTGGAATAGAACAAACAAATTTGACAGCCCGATAAAAATGCAGAATAAGTGCGACATTTTTGCCAGAATCGAAAACGCCATTAGATAAAAAAAACTGGAAAAACACTGGACAAAATGTATTGAGCTAAAAAAGAGGTTATGGTGAAAAATATAATGCATTTTTGCCGAAAAAATTATTTATTTATTTGTTGTTGAGCTCAAGGCCGTTTAAAAAACATTTATTGTCGATATTTCGACCTCATTCTGAGGTCATCCTCATGGTTACACAAACATATGTATATACATACATACATATTTAAACGTTACTGTTCTATGTATTGTTGTTCTTGTGTATTTTTGTTTACACTTGCGGTATTTTCAATTGTTTATATTTTCATATGTCTCCAAATTCACTTGTTTAAGTTTTTGTACCTATTCGCTCATCTGTTCAGTCGAAAAAACATAGGCAAACAAGTAAGTTTAAGTTGTTTATGTTTATAAGAGTTTATGTACGTATATATGTAAATGTATATGTATTAACGTATTTAATATTGTTTTTCAGTCCTGAGGATGACCTCAGAATGAGGTCGAATATCGACAATAAATGTTTTTTAAAAAAGTTCAAAATTTTATGTTTTGGAATTTTTTAAACGGCCTTGAGCCATATACATATATAGTACTTCTATATTGATAGTATTCTATCTGTGCAATGTGTATGAATTCATCCAAAAATTTTGTGCAACTGGCAGTTCTGCGCATGCGCCTCAATTACATTTAATGTCATCTGTGAATATGTGTGACAAATACATTCAATTGAGTTCAGAGGCGTTTGAAAAAAAAATTGAAAGGCATCATTGTGTTCTAGGGGACTTATACCCCTTTGATTTTAGTTTTTGAATTTGTTTATAATTAATATAAGAAATTTGACACATTTATTTTGAGATGCAAACTTTTGTGAATTTTTTTATGAAAATTAGTGGAAATGTTCTGGAAAAATCTATTTTCTATGCACTCATATTTTTATGAATCGCGGCGGAAAGCGTTCCATGTTAAAATACTGTGGTCCGATCCATGGGCATTATATCAAAAATTAGAATTTTGCCGTTTGAGGGTTATGTTTGTAAAGTATGTACGTGCGAAGGCCGCCAGCACGGTGATCTAAGCAAAAGTACTGCGAATTTCTAAACTGAATAACAGGACAATTTAGACAACGAACTTTTGGACACAGCAACATATGAGGACCAAAGTTCAGACTACGTTACTCTCCAGACTACGTTACTCTCCAAACCGACCTCAACAGGGGACTACAGGTAATAATATAACAAGACGGATGAAAGAAAGGCCTACGAACCAATCGCTATATGTTCTACATATTTACAGCGGATAAAAGGTGGACGGGTGGGAGCTGCAGTGTTTTTTTCCTGGAGCAGACTGGCGGTCACATACTAACAGGGCACTGTCATCCCATCTCAAGATGGGACTGGTGCAAAGTCAGGCGTACACGGCATGCATCGAACCCGATGCTGACTATAAAGCCAAAAATACCAGCAAGCTAAAATACTAGAATTAAAATTTTATTTGTATTATTATATGATTTTTAAAAGTATATATGTACACTGAAAAAACAACTTACGCTAAAGACATATTTCCATATTTTGATGTACGATTTTCTTCAAATCAAGGAATAAAAACCACGTTTTAAAGAAAATTATACATCAAAATATGGAAATATGTCTTTAGCGCCTAATCATTCCCATTTTTCCATAATCTGAGTAATATTTTTTTGGGGTTTTTACATACATATTTATGTAAGAAATCTATCTATCTACCTATTACGTATGTAAAGATATTTTATTTATTTTATCCCTTTTATTGTCACAAATATAGCACCGCTTCGACATTTTTTAATTTTTTAATACGAGAATCAAATAATAAATATGTAAATTCCCTATAATTTGTGTGTGCCGTCAATGCGGTTTATTTTGAATTCATATGTCATTTTTCAAATTTGATTGCTCGGTTTTCTCTTTCTTTTTTATATGTCTGTACTGTAATGTTGGCTGATGGAACTCGTAGGTATTACGAATATAGGAGTACTATATATATGCCTTGAGCTCAACAGCAAATAAATAATTTTCACAACAAAAGGGCCAAAATAATTTCATAAAAATGAAAAAATTATTTATTATTCAAAATGTCGTAGCTGGCGCTTCTTTTTAGTAGTCGAACAATTTCTGAATGCGTTTTTTCACTGCTTACCAAATAAAAGAGTTTGACATTGCAAATCCGCTCCATTTCAATAGATAATAGGTTATGTACAATTACTAGAAGCATTTTAATTTAAAAAAGTTACAGGTGACTTGAATTCTAATTTATGTACGCTCTTAGTAGAAAATATCTTTAAAAGACTACAAAAGGAATATTGCAAATATTTCCTAGTTGCAATCAAAAAAAATCATTCATTGACTAAAGAATGCACAATGATTGGTTAGTCATGAATAACAAAATTAACTGGGGACATTAAAAATAATGCAAAAGTTAAAAATGATTGCATTACTTAACACCCCTGATCTCTGATAATTAAAAAAGAGACCTTAAAGCTTTATATATGTATGTATGTATTAACGTTTTTGTCTCGAGCAGAGAATTTCTGGAAAAAGTTTTTTGGACCACCATAGATATCACACAATTTATTAAGTAAATAAAAAAATAATTAACCATACGTCTTCCGTTGGGGTACTTAATACTTAAATCTCAGTTGTTACAATCTACCTTTTACAATGTACCTTTTTAGTGCGGTGAACTTTTTTTTATCGATGCGATCTAATGTACCTACATACATATTTACACTATAACAGGCTGCTTTCTAGCACCCAATGATGTATGTACATTAGGGCGGTCCCTAAGTGTGACTGTGCTGTTACCGATGTGGGGGTAAGACCGAAGAAAATAGCCCATTTTATTTTAATGACCACCCTAATGTACATATGTATGTACGTATGTATGTATGATTGCCCTGCAGGGAGCTCAATAACTAGTGAGCCAAATTTCTAGTTCCGAACTAGCGAAAAGGTGTCAAAAGGGAACTAGATCAATTGTAGTTAGACCCTCACTAGTTCAGACGGAGTTAATTGAGGGACCATTATAAGACACACTGGCACGAACTAGTGTAAACTGTAGAATTTAGTACTAGTTCGGAACTATTGAAAATGTAGTACAGAGAGTGACAATTGACACCGCCTAGGACATCGCCGTGTTAAATTCGCCAGTTGATAACATGCAAAAGAGAGCTCGCACTAGTAGTGTCGAAAAATGCACTATAAGCGACCTAGTTCGGAACTAGAGATTTTCCTACAGGTTGTATACAATCGATTTCAGCTGGCGCTGTTTTCCACGTTCACACATTGTAATTTAATACAATTATGAAATCAAGGTCGTGTCTTTTCAGGTTGAAATAAAAGCCATCGGCTGTCTAAAATGAATGAAAAAGTTGTGTTGCCATTTGGAAATGCTAATGTGTTCAATTTAATGCTTAAACAAAGAGAGTAAACTACGAATGTTATAAAACATAACAGGCGACTAAAGCAACGAGTAGAATAATAAAATGTTGTGAGAATTACGTTTTCTTAAGTCCTTCGTTTGCTGAAAGAAGAAAAAAATCAAGTTTTTTTTTGCACTCATCAGTCGTTAAATTAACAATATGTAGACCTTAGTACTAGGGGCAGTGTACAAGTTCGCGGAATCAAGTACTTCCTGTGTTGCTAGAGTTCCGCGATTGTCATATTCGTAAAATTTTACGTTTTTTTTTATCTATAATTCAGTTGATAGTTCGATTTCAAACTACTCCGTTTCATATCAACGAGAGTAACTCCAAAATAGGTGATTTATATGCTTAAACAGCGCCTTCAGGCGATGAAAAACGCTCACCACGAATTTTATTTTTAACATGTCGAATAGTGCAACAAATCAAGCGAATTTGGTCATTAATTGAATATCTTTATTGATCAAAAACTCTACAGTTCGTCGTGCTGTGTGAGCGCTTATATTCTCCTGATGAACAATGATTCGCCGGTGTATGTTCTTCCTTCTAATTTCAGCGACAACTTTCAGCAAAAAAATTTAAGTATACCAATCAACATTAACGGTCCATCGATCTTCTAATGCAAGTTTCAACATGACCAATTTTTCCGAAGAAACAAGCAATTATTCTTTTCGTAACGTTTTGTGAACGCACCACTTTTGTGGGTTTAGGACATAACCCTACTAGAATTGTGTGACCGAAAGTACTAACACTATTACAAAAATATAATATTACCAACACATTTGCACTCGTATGTGTTTCTAGCCAAGCTGAAAACCAATGAGATAGATAAGGATAGAATGGAATTTGAAAATACACATACGGGAACGTGATGAATGAAACGGTCACAAAAGTTACCGATGCCCTTAAGAATGTGATAGGAAATATCCCAAAACTTTTGGTCATGCCTGCCGGTCATATGACCGGTCAAATGACCTGCACAGTTCTTGCAGGGAAACTTTAGGTTCACTTTGGAACACCCACACAGTCGATTGCTATTTAGTTTCAGGCTCATATGAATATATCCAAGATTTGTTATCCCTTGCCATGTTATATACCGAATTTGAACGACCATTTCGAATTTCCTTCCACCATTTTACACGTGCCTGTTTTTGTTCTTCTTTCAAATTGTGTGGGATCCAACTACTGCAATGCTTCCTGATATGCAATAGATGGTGCAAAATCGTATAAATTGGTTTGGCCGCAATGCCTAAGGATACCTCTATCACACTGTATGTCACATGCCGATCTGACAGTCATTTCACGCACAGCATAAATATTTTTCGATACAACAGAGCTGCATGGATGACCTTCGCGAAGATCTTCCAAGCTTGAATTCTGCAAACATTTTGTAAACCATAGTTTTGAATGGTGCTTCATCCCCAAGTAACCAATTAAATTTTTCCAAACATTGATGCGATGTAAAGCCGTATCCAAAATCATAAAACAAAATCACTCGGAAGTCAAGATTCGAAATTTCCATTTTTCACACAAATACTACTCTCGTTTTATGTTTTTGAAACGAAACCGAGCAGTTTGAAATCGAACTGTCAACTGAATTATAGGTAAAAAATTCCAAATTTTACGAATATGATAATTGCGAAACGTTGCCAATACAAGAAGTGCTTGATTCCGCGAACTTTTGCAATTACATCAATACAGACGCAAATGCAATATATGTATAGAAGTGTAGCGTGTCCCTGCAAAAAATTCGAGTATTCCAGCGCCATTCAAGTACACCACAATTAACCATATGTATTTAATAAATCGACCCCTTTGCACAATTTTATCGTAAGGGTCATTTTCTCGAAATTTACTTTTTGATGCAAATTTGTTCTACATCCCTCAGCGCATCACCTGGTAAAATATTATGGCTGAAATCCTTATAGTTGTGCCAAAAATTGGCTTACTTTTTTATCGCAAGGGACAATCTATACCTTTTTCTTGAGCTCGAATTTATCGTATCGCCCATATAAAAATATTTTGAATATAGCTAGTAGGATATCGAAGGTGGAAACTCACTTACTCACTAGATATATTACCATGACCACATCATTAACAATGCAAAAGTATGCAATAAGACACTTGTATTTGTCATATACAACCTTTTTTAAATATTATCGTTAGGGTCATTTTTTGAAATACGCTCATAAAACATTGAGAGCGAAATTATCGTAAGGGACAAAATTATGACTTTTTCGCAAACTGCAAATTTTTTCAAGAAAAAAATATCATGTTCCATATACATATGTATTAATGAACTGTCTACTCGCGTTTTCAATTTCATTTAAATATACCAATAAAACACAGTAAAAAACAAGAAAATGCTCTCCTGTAAAATTTGCTTTTGTCCCTTACGATAAAGTCGCACAAAGGGGTCGAAATATGTATTTATAATTTTTCAATAATAGATATGTTCATATATACAGTGTTGGAAAAAATAATAGGGACACGAGAAAAATTTTGCAATTCTCCCTTTATTTCATTTTAAGACCAAATAATAATTACCATATGTTGATGTTTACAGGAAGAGGACATGCTTCATTGACTCTGGGGTGGTTTTTGTATAATAATTTAATTTTTATAAACAAAAATAATGAAATGTATAACTTAAGTTGGAAAAAATAATAGGGACAAACTTTAAATTCGATTGTTTTTTCAAATAATCTACAATATTACTGCTGCAGTTAGATTTAAACTAAAGTTTAATTGAAGCTCCTTCATTTTTATAACTTCCTTACATCTTCGTGGCATAGGGGTGACCAACTCAGCGCAATTTGCAGCCGGTATTAAGTACCAAGCTTCTTTAATTTTTTTTTTCATAACTCTTGCTTATTTTTCCATTTTTGATCCGCCGTCGTCTTCTTTAATGTTACCGATAGGCCTGAGGTACGACGTCTGTGAGGGCTACTCCAAAACAGCAGCTTTCTTACGTTCAAACCATGAGTTTTCGATTCTGGAGGCATGTTTGGGGTCATTGTCATGCGTAAATCGCCATCTAATGATATCAAGGAGGGTTTAAATCGTCGCTCCCAACGAAGACTAGCACGGTTCAGTTAGCGTGGAAGACTAGCACGGTTCGTTGTTCGCGTGGAAGACTAACACACTTCGTTGTTCGCGTGGAAGACTAGCATGCTTCAGTTCTCTGCGTGGAAGACTAGCATACTTCAGTTCTCTGCGTGGAAGACTAGCATGCTTCACTTGTTTGGGTGGAAACAATCGAATTTAAAGTTTGTCCCTATTATTATTTCCAACCTAAATTATACATTTCATTATTTTTGTTTATAAAAATTAAATTATTATGCAAAAACCACCCCAGAGTCAATGAAGCATGTCCTCTCCATGTAAACATCAACATATGGTAATTATTATTTGGTCTTAAAATGAAATAAATGGAGAATTGCAAAATTTTTCTCGTGTCCCTATTATTTTTTCCAACACTGTATATGTGCTTAATTTAAGACAATTTTCTACAATTATCTGCAATTCCAGTAAACCATTTCTAAGATAAAATAAAATAAAATAAAATAAAATAAAATAAAATACAATGAAATGAAATGGAATGAAATAAAATAAAATAATCACCAGAAGCATTGCAGATCCCTAAAAAAACCGATGCAATTCTGATAATTAGGAGAGATTTTAATGTAATGGCGTTTTCGATTCTGCATGTAATGAATGCAATAAATGTACATTTTTTACACTGTCAAGGCATGGCAGTTTCATAGGGTGAGGGCGACATTGAAAACGTGTTGCACTCTCGGAGTGTAACATTTTATGTTAGAATCGAAAACACCATAAGTTTTTCCTTTAATACATATGTATAAGATTAAAATGTGCAGCAGTGGCACCGAATCGACAACACGATAAAAAAAAACATTCGTTGATGCTGTATTTCGAAGACATATTGATCACATCTATACATATTCAGTCATCAGTAGGGCGACTGATTCTCCATGCGTTTCTCCATTTAAGGAGGAAATTTTCGGCACCAGTATCCTGTTCAGAAAAGTTGCGAATCTCAGTGTTGGACTTTGTAGGGCTCGGCTATTGTCCACCCACTGCAAAGCCATTACCTTCACCACCAGCACCATCAACATCACCTTCACCAACAACATCAGCAGCATCAATATCAACGGAACAACCAACACCATTACTGTTGCGGAACCAGACACCCTTTATAAACATCACTGCCCGATAAGTGGAATACCCTTTATTCGACTTATTTACTTACCATTTATATGTACCCAGTTATGCACGTACTGTATGTACTTGGCAGAAAAAGGGCTTGCTGTAAATTAATTTTGTAATAAGTGAGTCAGAGGAATTGTACAAGCGAAAGAATAAAGAGATTGGTTCGTCCGCCTTTAATTAAATCAAATTAAGTCGTGGTCATACATACATATATTCATTTGAATTTGGTTTGGGTATCAACCAGTGAGTTCACCCACCTCTGTGGTTCCATATCAATACTTTCACTAGTAACATCAACACCATCAGCATCATTGATACACCCAACACCGATAATACCATCATCATCAATATCATCACCGTCAACACCATTACCGCCAACACCTCCTCCATCCGTACCACATAAGCATTACATATAAAGTGTGTGGGAAAGGTACCACGCTGAAAAATTAAAAAAGAGCAGCTGGAGCAGAACAATCGTTTTCATGAATTGGTCGTGGAAACCTTAAAAGAAACGGAGGCCAAAAAATTAGAAATTTTGTAAACAAAGTGGTGCATTTAGATAAATTAAGATAGTATGTAAGTGTAGCTTTTACCCATAATAATCATTACACTCAAAATAATTCCTTCGTAAATATTAGGAAATACTTTCGTACTTTTGAGCAACGAAATATTTCGTACTATTTACGAAATACACTCGTAGAGCTGTCAAATTGTTGTATAATTGACCAAATTATTTTTTAGCTTAAAGGTAAAAACCCTAATTGTTACATATGTACATATACATACCGACCCCTTTGTGTATCGTAAGGGACAAAAGCAGATTTTACAGGAGAGCATTTTTTTTCGTTTTTTTACTACTTTTTATTGGTATTTTGAAACGAAATTGAACACGCGACTAGGTAAGTAATTAATATACTGAACCTGATAATTTGTTTCTTGAAAAAATGTGCAGTTTGCGAAAAAATCATAATTTTGACCCTTACGATAATTTTTGCTCTAAATTTTTTATGAGTTTGTTTGAATAAATGTCCCTTACGATAATATTTAAAAAAGGGTTTGTATGACAAATACAAGTGTTTTATTCCATACTTTTGTGTTTTTAATGATGGGGTCATGGTAATATAATGAGTAGTGTACTCGTCTTATATTCTAAAGTTTCCACGTTCGATTCCCCGCAGACCAGGGACCGATCTATTGGGAAAATTGGTTTTCATAATATGTAAGTTTGTTGGAAATTTGGTAAATAGGTAGATTATTTCCTATATTATAACGGAGCAATGGAACGAGTGAGCCGGCATAAAACTGTAGGTTCACCCAATTAGTAGGAAAAACAAAAAGGAGCACACCTCGAATTGGGAAAGAAGCTCGGCCATAAAACTCGGCAGAGTTATAATAGTACCATTGTATTATATTATTATTATTTATTTTTTTTAGTTTCAAAAAGTTGGCAGAATTGGAAAAACGTCCTCAGGGGCAGCACGTGGATATAATAGTATCTTAAAATTAGGCATATTATCTGTAAAACGAATTTCATCCAAATCTGTTCAGCCGTTCCCAAAATAGTAGTGGATATAGAAATATATAAAAAAACTAATATACATACAAATATGCATACAATAATAACTCATTTAAGGTTATAAGATAATCCAAACATAATCATAGTACCATGGCTTCATTACGCTTACAATCCCCTTCATATTCTATTTTAAATTTCAAAATAAATAGTACATAAAATTACTTGCTAGCTATATTCAAAATATTTTTTATATGGGCGATACGATAAATTCGAGCTCAAGAAAAAAAGTGTGGATTGTCCCTTACGATAAAAAATAAAGCGAATTTTTGGCACAACTGTAAGGATTTCAGCTATAATATTTTACCAGGTGATGCGCTGCCGGATGTAGATTAAACTTGCATCAAAAAGTGATATTCCAGAAAATGACCCTTACGATAAAATCGCGCAAAGGGATCGATATGATGTCTATTTCAATGAAATTTGAAAACTTTTTTTCGAAATATGTATGTATATCAATAAAATAATGCTAAGTGAAAGATGTTTTATATATAAAAAATAAGTTTAGATAATTTCATTTTGGTTTTAAATATCTACTAAAATTAATTTATTCGATTAATTTAAAAGTTATTAATTTTAATATTTTACATCAATTATCGGCACGGCCTGGCTCACTGAGCTGGTGCTGAGAACAAGCTTCTCACACGTATTTAATACGTGAGTTGCATGCGAGTGTAATAATTTAACAACGAACACAGTGATTAGTAGTGATGGGCGAGTCCGAGATGTTTAGACAATCGAGAGAATCGCCATCGTTGCAAAATCACAATCGAGTCAAAAGTTGACTCGCTCCTCGACTACACAATCGAGATGTTTTTGCGATTGTTCCGAGTCGGAGGTTGTTTCGATGACATCTCGACTACACAAGCGAGATGTTTTTGCGATTGTTCCGAGTCGGCGGGCCGGCTGTTGTTTTGATGATATGTTTTAGTTGATAAAATAAACTGAATGAGGTTTGTTGATAAAGAAAGTAGGATTTTTAATGGAAGTGAGGCAAATACATAAATAAATTAACCAAATTGAAAAATATTCTATACATATACGCTGCATTATTGCAATCACAACTAAACAGTGTCGTGCATAATAATAATAATTAATTATTTAAACATTAATAAATTTTCTGAAGTGAGACGCTTATGAAACAAATGAATTTTGCGAGTAGCAACAACGGCAATAGATTTGTACCACTTTGTATGTTTTGTAAAGCAATTTTAATATTCAAGCGGCAACAACAATTATTATGTATTTTTTGCAGCGAGTCCGAGATGTTGTAGGGTTGCTTTGAAAACGAGAGGAATCGTTGGCTAGTCCGAGATTGTTTAGCGATTGTTTCGACTGACGGCCATTTACGACTTGACTCGAATACAAATGAAAACCATCGAGAGCATTCGAGATGTTTCAACAATCGAGAGAATCGAATAAAACATCTCGGACTCGCCCATCACTAGTGAAAAAATGTAGTCATCGCTATTACCTTTCAGGCATGACAGAAGGCCTTGCCATGGAACATCTGACGAGTTCATCACTTCTTTCACGCATTGCCAGTAATGCAGAGTGGAATGAGCTTCCATTACCCATTCCACGTAATGCAAGGTAGACTGGAGCGCAAAAAATGAACTGGAATAAATACCAGTGGAAATTTCCATCATGCCTTACATTTTTCGCCTTCTTTCTCTGCTTCCCTGTAAGGTATTCTTTATTTGATTCACTAGAATCCTTGCGTGATTTATTCGTTCGGCGGTAATGCAATGGGTAAGTCCTTCCCTCCAATGACAAGCCCATGTTAATGTCAGGCATTCTGTCAACGAATGTGGAAGCGATTGCCAGGGTTTTTTTCGATTACCCTCTTAATTGCACGGTCATCGAGTTTTTCGGTGGGTATGTACGTATATATGTCAGGGATGCCACTAAGAAATTTTTCTTCCTACCAAAAACCTACCAAAATAACTTCGAGCCTAGCAATTTTTTTTTTTTTTTTTTAAATGCGAGAGATAATCATATTCAACAAATTCATATAGGGAAACTGTGCCAGTAACCGACCACCCCCAGTAACCGGACACTTGTTTTTGTACCGCTTAAAATAAAAAAAGTTTATTATTTTTATTTTATTTTTTTTTAATTTACCTTTATGAACGCTCTGCGTATACAACAAATGCAGGTTGCGCTTCAAACTGAGTTTTTGAACAAAGCGGTATTCGGACAGGTTGGATGAAATCAGGATTTATATTTTGTGGAATAACATTTGAGAAATAATGAGGACAAGCAACTGATCCTCAAGGAAACGTTAGAAGATTTATCGAAGGCAATAGCGGACATTGTTTCCATTTGGTACAGCAAACACATTTACTACATACATATGTGCGTAGGTCTGATGACCTGTTGTGACACCACGTGGAGCTCCTCATTACACACCATGTATACGAACCACCTGGTTTGCTTCATATAGCGTAAAATATCATATGCCTTTTTGTTTTCAATCTCCTCCAGCTGTGTCTGTGGAGGCAAGCGTATCTGGAGTTGGACAGCGCTGGACAAGAGTATAGGTAGTGCTCTACGCATTATACCTGTAAGGAGAACCATGCGCGTTCCATGGATGCCAATGAGGCAGTGGTCTCTTGTTATGCCAGCTAGAGGGCCAATGTGGGGACGGCTGAGAAGAGATATGTATGTATATTCGGACAAAGTCAATAAGTATCCGGAAAGTATAGAAGAGTGATAACAAAATCTCTAAGAAAACGTTTCTATTTAGCAGAGTTTTGTGACAAAGCTCTACAGAAAAGACACGTTTTCTCAATAGTGTTGCTGCAAAGTGACCAAATGTACCAAATCAATGATGTTAGTTGAACGAAGGCAAAAACCTACCAAAATTCAAATCGTCCTACCAACCTGCCAAAAGGTATAAAACCTACCAGTTTTGGTAGGAAAAGCCCAATTGTGGCATCCCTGATATATGTTTGTTTGAAGGTATGTACACACATATACGTATTTTCATACGTATGCCGCTAAAATACATAACTAGAAAGGCATAACCGCATATCATTTTACGAACGTCTGTTGTCAACAACAATCTGACATCAACTGATGGAATGCTAGCGGCTGCCGACATTGCACCCCTGCAAAAAAGCCGAGTACTCCATGCACGTGTGTATAGAGTACTCGCTATGGACCAACCGAGTACTCTTCAACCTGCCACATTTTATATAAAAACAAGTAAGGAAGCCTAAGTTCGAGTGGAATCGAACATTAGATACTCAGCTCTATGTTTTCATTGTTTGTTTGCGTGTGATGGATTTTATATAAAGCGAGTGCTGCATAAAGTGGGCGTAGCCACGCCCATTTTCAAAATTTTTATCAGTCATCCAACTAAACATATGAATATTATAGGCCCGTCACATAGCATACGTCAATCCGTCTACGTCGACGTATGTGACTGACAGCTCAGTAAACTGTGGGCATTTAAATGCACATCGGTACAAGTACGACGGATCCGTCGCCGCAACGTACCAAAGTTGGCCAACACTCAACTTTCGGCATACGTCAATCCGTCGCTATGTCAGCTGATTGCTTTTGATCCTTAATCTTTAGCTACTCTTGAATTTTACTTTTTTTGCGATTTGCTTTTCGAGTTTTTTCTCATTTGTAAAACATTCCTCCATAAAACCAAAATGGTCAATAATTATCAGGAGATGTGAAGTTACTGAAAACTGAATTTCAAGAGGGCAACTTAAAAGAGAAATTACAAAATATTCTAAAGAGTTAAATTTTTGCCACCACCTCTGTAGTTAAAGGTTAATCAAACAGCTGATTTATGTATATCCGTCAACGTTTCCTATGTGGCGACCTCTCCGTCAAGTACGTGAGCTGTCAGTCACATACGTCGACGTAGACGGATTGACGTATGCTATGTGTCGGGGCTATTATTCTTGAAGCAAATTCCCCAATTATTTTACCAAAAATCAGGTTTATAAATTAAAACAAAGAAGTGAAGTGGAAATTGTCAAAGTGTTAATTGTAGCAAGCATCTGGAATTTCGCTTTGGAACAGACAAAGCCAATTGTGCACGGGCTCTAAGCGCGGCACAAAAACAAAAAGCGCGGAAGCGCGGTGGCATTGAAGACCCATGCTCTAGTTGATCATAAACATAGACCCAGTATTGCCGCTCAAAAATTTCAAAAGGTGGCCCAAAAAATTAAAAATGTGGCGCCAATTTTTTTTTAACTAAAACACATTTTTATAAATTTTTGTGGTTTATTTAATGCTTAAAGAAAATGGAATTTAAAATATTCTCTACACTAACACAGCGTTAATATGATCGTTCGTTGAGCAGACGGAATAACCCGAGAAAGGCAAGGAATTAAAAAGAAATTGTTATAGGGTTCGTTGAGCCGTAGGAAAGTGCAACAACCGTAGGAATTTTACTAAAAAAGAGCGAATATGAGTGCAAAGAATGTAAATTGTGGTAAAATTCCTGCGCTTCTTGCATTTTCCTAGGGATCAACGAACGCTATATGTGTTTTTGTGTGTCTGGGCTGCTCCGTGCGTTTTCATTATCTTAACGAACAGCCCAAATTTCAAAGTATTCAAGGATAGTGTTGGCAAACAAATTAAATAAAGAACCTTTCGAAACGGAGAGTTGCCAATACAAAGTAAAATAGTAACAAAGAGGTTTTTTGTTCTTATATTTAAGAAAAAACTAAAAATTATTTAATAACACTGCTCTACAGCCAAAAAATACTCTGAACGCGACCATCCTATTTATATGTAAAATCGGTCGCTGATTCCGAAAATCGGGTTCATTTTTAATTCTATGGGAAGGTTTTTGAGATATCGGCAATTTACCGTTATTTGGCTAATTGCTCCACTTAATCCTTTATACCTCTTTAACGCAGTAAGCTATCTTCCTTGGAGTGACACCAAACGAAAGAAAATTAAATTTCCTTTTCATGGCTGCTATAACATTTTTCCCTAACTCTTATAGTCTCTGAAATATTAACGATTCAATTTGATTTTTTTCGATTTTTTACGATTTTTTGAAGAAAAAATTGACTTTGTCAGGCAATATCTTTAAAACCAATGTTTTCACCTTCGGTTTTACTCCTTTACGTGAAGCTCCATTCTATTGGGAAAAAGATAAGCTATCAACGAAGAAAATCCATGGTAAAATGGAAAAGTTATAGGCGATCAAGTAAATACACCCAAGTCGCGCAATGCCTCTGCACGGGTATATTCTATGCATATTATACCAATACCTACACATCTGCAGTAGCAGCACATTGGCAGCGCAGTAGGTAACAGCGCATTTACGGGTATAACATGCATAGAATATACCCGTGCAGAGGCATTGCGCGACCTGGCTGTATTTACTTGATCGCCTATAACTTTTCCATTTTACCATGGATTTTCTTTGTTGATAGCTTATCTTTTTCCCAATAGAATGGAGCTTCACGTAAAGGAGTAAAACCGAAGGTGAAAACATTGGTTTTAAAGATATTGCCTGACAAAGTCAATTTTTTCTTCAAAAAATCGTAAAAAATCGAAAAAAATCAAATTGAATCGTTAATATTTCAGAGACTATAAGAGTTAGGGAAAAATGTTATAGCAGCCATGAAAAGGAAATTTAATTTTCTTTCGTTTGGTGTCACTCCAAGGAAGATAGCTTACTGCGTTAAAGAGGTATAAAGGATTAAGTGGAGCAATTAGCCAAATAACGGTAAATTGCCGATATCTCAAAAACCTTCCCATAGAATTAAAAATGAACCCGATTTTCGGAATCAGCGACCGATTTTACATATAGGTAGGATAGTCACGTTGAAAGTACAGACAAAAAATTTCATTTTGTGATCCAGTGTTATTAACAATACAGTACGAATGTACACAATGAAAAATAAATTACCTAAGAGTGGCGATTATTACCACGCTTTTATTAGTTTCACCTGTATGTATGTATGTATGTAAACAAGTTACGTATACGCAGTGTAGTTCACTGTATGTTTACTTGTACGCATGTATGTAACCGACTCCTTTTTGCATTGCATAAGTTAATGCGAAGGCGTGTGTATTCATACACTGAATGGGGGGTTTTCAGTGTGAGATGTGCTTAATTTAAGTTATACTATAAATTATACATATGTATGTATGTAAACAGTTCTGCAACCAAAAAATCCCTTTTTTTATATGGACGACAACTAAATGTCCCTTTTTCCCCTCTTTAAAAATTTTGCAGTGAAATATCCCTCAAAAAGGGAAATTTCCCTCAATCTGGCACCACTGACTTTGAGTCAATAGCCCATTTCTTTATGAACATTTTGGCACTTTCCAGATTATAGCCAGTAGAAAAATTACAATGCTACAAGACATTTAATGAACAAACGTGCATATGTTTATTTTTTATCACAATCTCGTTTTTAACTTCATTTTTTTTATTTATATGTATATTAAAAGAGTTTAATTGTTGATATGTTTAGTACATTTTGTTCTTCTCGAAGAAGGAACCAGCAAAAATCGCTCATTATTCAATGTCCCTGACATTCCAATGGTCTTGGTATCGCCATCCCATGTTTTTTTTATTTCTCCATGATAACGCTCACCGTTGTAAAAGTCATCAGTTATATATAAAGCTTATGTTGAGAGGGTTTCGGAACATTTATTTTCATCCCGCGAAATACCGCGGAAATATATGTTTTTTTAAACATTTTTATTTGACAATCAATTTGTAAAATTGATATGCCATTATTTTAGTCTGGTGGAGCTCTATATATCGCTCTAATGTCTTTTTCCAGCCATGAAGTCGTTGGGTCACCTAACCCAGTTTTTCGTCAATAAAATATCTTTTTCGTTTCACCTAAAAAAATCGCTAAAAATGTAGTACTAATGGGATCTTGGTAACATTACGCTTAAAGTGTTTGCAATTTAATAGACTAATTTTTAAAAATAAATCTTTTGCTGATTTTCCTAACTTTTTATAAAAAACCCTCTTTTCAAAACCAAAATTAAAAAAAAAATTGCAAAAAATCCACAAAATTTTGATCTTGACCAGCTATCGCTCAGTGAGTTTTTACGCCACCACAACAAGTTGTATGTCGTTAAAAGCGTACTTTAGCGAAAAATGTTTTTGAATGAAGTGATATCCAAAAAACCCAAAATTACCATTATCTCAAATACCTAACCGTGGAAAAAATAAAAATAAATAGTTTTGAGCTCAGGGGGTTCATGCCAATTTTCCCTTATACCCCGATTTCTTTTTATTTTTTGCTGTAAACTAGTGTTATTGTTATAGTGGTTTCCATTGGCCAGATTTGGAAGTTCAATGAAAATATAAATATAGGTTTCTTCACTTAAGTTTAACCAAATTGAAAAATATCACAATTTATTTTATATGTCAATATTGTCTTTTTATATACAATGTATTATTTTTTTATACATTATTTTATTATGCACTTCAGCCCTATCATGAACTTCATGTGAAAAATTTCCCTCGAAAAATATAAAGCAAAACAATAACAATTTTTCACATTTTGTTTTTGTTTTGCTTTGTAATTTTTGGGAACATTTTGTTCACATGAAGTTCACGATAAGGCTGATTATTCGTGGCATTCACAGGTTTTTAAAATTTTTACGAAAATCTTAAAAATGAAAACGAATAGATTGATATTCTTTGATATTGATTAAATTGTATCAAATTTCATTAAAATTATTTGATGCCGGTTAAAAGGTATCAAATTTGTTCTAAGCCAAATAAAAAGTACATATCTACGTATCTTGGGCTTAAAAAAGTATTTTATTTGCTACGATTGGACCAAAACGGCAGTACCGGTTGCTTGTAAAATCAATTAACATACCTTGGGTGACATCTGTCATTTAAAAGTCAAACTTCATTAATTCTTTCATTCAAAATTTAGTACAGTTTCAAACCATGAACGCAATATTTGACGGATTTTGTCTGTAGATGTCGCAAAGGTTTTCTGGGCTCGCCTAAAAGTATGTGATGTGTTGAAATTTCCCTTTATGCTACTATTCTTGACTGGCACACAACGCCTGAAGGTTATGCTAAATATAATCATTTCAGTTGAATGCGTAACATCAGCCAGTAACGCATAAATCATAAATGGTGCGGAAGCAAACAAAGATTCAAATTATTTTCAGACAACAATAACATACCAAAAACAATGGCGGCGTGTGGAATGTGTCAGGCATTGTTATCGTCTAGCTTTTGCTTCAGTGCGCTTGTACGTTTCTTTTATTATCTACACACATGCATATGTGCCTATCAGTGGCGGACCCAGCATAAATTGTCTGGATAAGCATACATATGTGTAGGGCAACAGAAAATATGCCCTAAAAAATTCGTTTTTAGCGCTAAAAATATGTCCTTAAAAATATGATTTAAGCGTTAAATATATGCTCTTAAAACTTGGTTTAAGCACTGAAAATATGTCCTTAAAATTTTTGTTATATACTCAATAAAAAGATATATCTACGGCATAGTAGGTTGTGTGCTCACTTTTCATGCAAGAGGTTCCAGGTTCAAACCCTGGCCCGGACAAATATCAAAAATTAGTTTTAAATAAAATTGAAATAGGTACAAAAGCGAAATCAAAAATTCACATTTTATTAAATTACAATACCTTTTGTAACAGAAAATTATTTTTATTAAAGGTACATTTTATAGGTACAAAAGACGAAATAAAAAAATTCACATTTGCGAAACACATCTTCGTTACCAAAAGAAAACAAATATTTTTAAATACGAAAATATATATAAGTACATACATATATATATTTATGTGCATGAATTTTAAATTTTATATGTTGATGGCAATCAAAATTCCAGTGCAAAACTTGCATACTTATTTATTCAAATTGCTATTGCTGTAAACTACAAAATTTTGCGATAAATTTTCAAATAGGGAACTATGTCGATTGTCGCGGTAAAAGTTTTTAAACGTAGAAAAAGATCTTTCCACGTCAACTGAAGTTATCGGGGCGTATTTAAAAGCAAGAATTTCAGTCACGTGTAGCGTTCAAACATTGACGACTGGTTGTTTGTTTGAGAAAGTTGAGAAGATATATTTTTCAGAATCGTAAACCCAGTATTTATACTCAGCTGTACTAGTACACAGAGTATTATAGTTTTAATCACATAACGGTGGATTGTAACAGAATGAAATAATCGAGATAGATATAGACTTATATATATCAAAATGATCAGGGTGAAAAGAGAAATCGATTGAGCCATGTCCGTCCGTCTGTAAACACTCTAACTCGCGCAAAAAGTGAGATATTTTGATGAAATTTGAAATGCAAGTTGGTATCGAGACTGGGACGGTTGGTATTGAAAATGGGAGAAATCGGACCATGACCACGCCCACTTTTCCTGTATAGAGAAAATCGGAAATTTGGTATCTCAGTCATTAATATAGCTGGAGCGATGAAATTTTACCCACGTGTTGAGCTTAGGTTCCTATAAATAAATTTGATGAAATTTTGGAAAATGGGCGGTGCCACGCCCACTTATTAAGGGTCAAACATTGAAAGTTTTATGAGTCATAACTCAGAAACGAGTGAAGGTATATCGATGAGATTTGGTACGCGTGATATACTTACTTAGGCAAATGTTTGGACGAAAAATTGCCAAAATCGGTCGACGACAACGCCCACTTTTATATATGTGTATTATGAAGTGGCCCAATAAAAACATTTTAAGCGATATCTTTGTCAAATATAAAGATAACTCATTGAAAGTTTGTGGCATGAGTTCCACAATAGACCGGAAATAAAAAATAGAAAAATTTTGGAAAATGGGCGTGGCACCGCCTCTACGTATTCACACTACATCCGGCCCGACTAAATCGATTTAGTCGCAAGTGTGTATAGGCTTTAAACATTTTGCGATCCAGAATCGCGATCCATCAATACTCGATACTACACTGTCAATATGAATCGCGATCCACGGATTTCATCAATATATATTGACCGTCTGACATACGCCTATGTATGTAGATACACAGCTGATTCGTGTAGCACATTTGAATGAAGCATTGCGCATGGTACAATAATTTAGAGGTAGGCGCATGGGCGAATTCAGAAACTATTTTTTTTTTTATTTCCAAAGGTAAAGTGTAATGTCAAAATCCAAGCGAATTGTAATCATGGCCAATAGGAATGAGCGAATCCCAAGCGAATTCAGATTTTAACCACGGCGAAATATAATTTTGACATTACACTCTACCAATTACAACAACAAAATACATATGGATTTTCTGAATTCGACTCTGCGCCTACCTGGTATATCTGCCTTGGCATTGTGAAAATTATTAAATTCGCCTTGAACTTGTCAGACAAAGAGGAATGGCAAATAGTATACGTATATACAAAACAAAGTTGCCAGAGTAAAAAATGTAAATCAGAACAATTTTACGAGCGAGAAGGAAAAATATGAATTTATAGCAAAATATGCCAAAAATATGCAAATAAGTCAAGATATGCAAAAATAAACTCGAATAAATGCTTTTCAAATGCTCGAACACTCGTTGGTTTGCTTATTACCGGCATTTGAACAATTCGGGTATTTGAAGTTTGTTTTTTCTTGTTTATTTTATCTGTTGTCTTAATATGTATTTTTTTTTTTTTGTTTTCCTGATACACATTTTTTTGTTTATTAGCTCGAATGTTTATACGGGCATTTGAACAACGGGCTTCAAACAAACACGATCTGTTCAAATTGCTCGACACCCGGGTATCTAGAGCTCTATTTTCATTAAATTCGGTTTGCATATTTAGTTTGTTGTTTGTATTCATACCATGTGAAACTGAATGTATTGGAATAAATTGAGAAAATGAGGATGATGAAGAATTATGTACATATTGGGCCGTAGTCATAGTCGTTCACTAAAATCGGTTTTAGTTAAAATCGGTGTTAAATTTAGAACGACGTTTAAAATAGTGGTGTGTCATAGACGAGCTAGAACAACGTTTTTGCTAAAATGAACCGAAACAGGATTACCCATAAAAAGAATAAGAATCACTCTGTTATTTTAAGAAATTTCGAGTGTTTTAAAAGTTCACCCTGTGTCTACCTTTAAATTCACAAAGAAAATAAGATAGCGTATCTATGTATCTCTGGCCGCTGTGGTGCAGTGGGTAGAGTGCTCGCCTGCTATGCCAGAGGTCTCGGGTTCAAACCACGGTCCGAGCAAAAACACCAAAACAATTTTTCTAATTAGTAAAAATCCAATTATTGGATTTTTTAAGAGCAGCGGTCACCTCTCGGCAGTGGACGGCATACCCTCCGAGAGTATTTCTGCCATGAAAAAGCTTCTTATAAAAAATGCATCGCCGTTCGGAGCCGGCATTAAAACTGTAGGTCCACCCAATTAGTCGGAAAAACAAAAAGGAGCACAACTCGAATTGGGAGAGAAGCTCGGCCATAAAACTCGTCAGAGTTATAATAGCGCCATTGTATTATTATATTAGGTATCTCTTCGACATTTTGGTTTTCGCAAATTTTATTTGTTATTTTGAGTTAAATTTTGAGATAAAACTACACACTTCATATAATTCAAAATAAACTTGTGATTTCAGGGAACAAAAAGAGCTCGTGAACCAAACTGGAGCTCAAGAGAAAAAGCTTGTCTGCGGGAAAGCATTTAGTGCCACCTAACCAATGTATGTATATCACTCTGATGAACATTTCGACCTAAAAATCGTAATTTAGTCAGAACTTCCAAGCCGGGTGGGATTGGAAGTCCCCTATTACTGACAGGCTCCTCAATATCTGTAAAATATTCCACTGTGGCCTTATCAAAGCAATAAAATTCCTCTTCCTCCATTTGGAACGGAACCCATCGGCTTCTATATACCTTTGCTCTCCGTCCCGGGATAGCATCGTCTATAATACTTAGCAAAATCTTGAAAAATTCTGCCATTTCCAAGCGTATTTATTAAAATGTCTCCTTTTTACATTTTATTTATTTATTTTTTATTGAATTCACGTACTCTTTCTATTTGTATAGTTTTTTACGACGAGTTTCCAGCTTAGAACAATATTTTAAGATTTTAAAGTTAAAACGTTGTTTTAGTGATAAAACTGTTTTTAAGTCGACTATGACAGAGATAATATGACGTTTATGCTAGCATCGTTCTAAGTGTGGTAAAACACTGTTTTAAATCGACTATGACTACGGCCCGTTAAGTTTTTATATAAATGAATATTATGAAGATATGTGCATAGGTATGTATGTATGTTATTTCATAACGGAATAAATCATTCACTGTGCCAGCGTTTGCAGTTTACAATTTGGGTAGCTAATTCTCACATAGAATGAAAGACCACTATTCACACAGTAAAACCCACAAACAATTGCAATAGCTGTAACTTTAGAGACTACTTTAGCGGTACTGGCGCAATAACACCTTTAGCGCAATTGTAAGGGAATAATCGATAAATAACAATTTTTCGCTTGCTACTATTTACCATCCCCATTTTATTTCTTTTGGCGCAATTATGCTTACATATGTATACGCGGGAACAATTAATTGTAATTTTCATAATCATTTGGAAACATTCTATTCCGGGGTTGGCGCTGGCGCAATTGCACGGCACAGCGCAGTGTTACCCATGCCTAGAAACCGACATTGAGGACCCTATCATGAATAGTGCTGGACCGTCTCGCTATTCTATTTCCGAAGCATTTTCAAACGATAGTTACGCTTACTATGAGTAAAGTGACCATGATACGAACACAAACTTTCCCAACGCCGACAGATACTCACTTTTTCTATGCTTGTAAAAAACTAATTTGTCTCACATACATATGCTAGGTATGTCTGGCGTGTGCTTCAGTTAACTGCCTTCACCAGTTGCACGTTTAAAGTTGTTGTATTGGAAGAAAAGCATATACTTAGACTTTGATTTTAAATTAATACACTATTCTTAAGTGAAATGTTTGATTTTTTGTTTTAATACTATGTCGTTCTTTACGTAAGAACCAAAATTTCATGTCATCTACATACGCAGGTACATACATGTTCTACGAATCCTGCTACTCAAGCAATTGTAACGGTAAAATAATAAAAGTTCAAGTTTAAACGTGTAAACATCTCTGAGTTAGGTTTTCGGGTATACCTAGGCACATACATATGTACATATATTTATCGCGGAATACCCAAAAGCAGCGCTTACCTATTAAAAGTGATGTTGCCAATTCTTCAACTCGTTGTGGCACGGGGTTGAGTTTTTCAATAGGGCCAAAATTTTCAAGTAATTGTGAATGAAATGCATCAATTAGATGTAAGTCTGCTGTTATGACCCACCCACTTTGATTGATTCTTATGCTCAAAATAACTATGTATGCTCTTAGATTAGGGTTGCCAGACGTACTGATTTCATCAATACAATACTGATTTTTCGTGCTCCGTCCTGATGGTTTTAAAAACCATTTTTCGGATTTTGTACTGATTTTTTGCCGACACTAAAAAAATTCATTTTTAGCGCTGTTTTTAATTTTCCAACTGTTTTCATTTGACGTTTGTAATGCCGTGGTTATGCTTACGACAATACTCGACGAGCAACGTGTAATTGTTGTTGTGCACTCCGACGAGTGAGATAATTTTCGGACTCTCACATAGATCAAATTTGCTGGGTGAAACAAGCTCCCAGCACGCCGAGGTTTCGGGGTAATAATGTGTTATATTGTGTATGTGTGCTGTAATCATCGATTTAAGCGAATTTCATCGGTGTTTTGCTCGCAATCATAACCACGGCATAACCATGAAACAAGTAAGAAAGAGGACGCAACTCGAACGTTAATTGCCATAGAAACACGACTAACAGTTAACGATACGGAAACAAAAACAAAATGGCAGTAATAAAGACGATTTTCTCCGCATATATATATATTTTTTTTGTTTTGGAAGGCAATGTACTAATTTTTTCGGGAAAGGTATCTGACAACCCTATCTTAGATATAGGTATGTATTAGATTAGGGATGTACTAATACCAAAAAAAATTAACTAGTTCACTGTTCAATTATCTACATGTAATTGAACACTATTCGGTAACAATTACATGTAATTGAATACTACTGAGTTAGCAGCCGTTCAATTACAATTGCAAAAATGTAATTGGAAAATTTTTTCATTACAATTACTTGTAATTGTTGTGTGTAATCAATCACAAAATGTAAATGAGTATGCCCATGTCTGGTATTAGTTCCCTAAAAATGCGTTTGAAAATAAATTAAAAAAGAAATCAGTTGAAATAAATTTAAAACATTATTAAGAATTTTCAAAAAAAAAGCTATACGTTTTGGAAAACTGAAATTTTAATGCTTTCAGAATTTTCAGGAACTTTTCGTGTATTCAGTTTTGTAGCCCAATTAACCAAATTTTATGTCTGTGAAAAATTTCGTTAAATTTTGGCAATTTTCTAGTTTATTTTTGCCTGCAGGGAACGTACAACTGCCAACTAGTTCGCGGTCAGCGTAACGATAGTTTGCTAGTAGCGCACACACGATCTGTACATGAGAACTAGGGATTCCAATTTTTCCGATTTTTACGATCCCGGGATTTTCGGGATTTATTTTTAAAATCCCGGGATCCCGGGATTTATCCCGGGATTTGGACTTTAATTACACAGGCCGACAATATTTCCAAAAAATTTTCTAACTCAAATAAAATTCTACTTTTCTAAAGGATTTCGGTGCGCTGATTCTGAATTTGAAGTCGGATTTTCGGTAATGCGTGTAGGTTTTGAGATATTCGTGTCCAAAGAGATGAAAAATGCGATTTTTTGCTATATTCACTGCTCAATCTGTTAAATTATTTACTTTCATTAAAAGATGATTGCAGCTATTGAAAGAACGATCATTTCTCTTGAAAACAGCGCTTTCCTTTTTCGGGTATCTTATTCGGATATCTACGTTGTCTTCAAAAGAAATGATCGTGCTTTCAATAGATGTAATGAGTTTTTAATGAAAGTGAGTAGTTTTAAAAATATTGAGGAGTGAATATGGCCACAAACTGCGTTTTTCGCCTTTTTGGACATGAATGTCTCAAAAACTACACCGAAATCCTTTTGAAACGTAGAATTTTATTTCTATTACAAAAATTGTTCGACCAGTATTATTTTCCCACATTTGGGGTTGAAAAAAGGAAATATATATTTCGAGGAACGCTACAACTTTAAAGTGCAAAGAAAAATTATTGATATTTCCAAGCTTGCCGAAAAATTCAGAAAATTAATGCAACTTCTGAATAGATAAACATCGGAGGCAAAATTTTGATATGAATTCCGAGTATGCAGCTGCGTATTTAATTTTAGTACAGTGTTGTAAGACTAACAAGTCTAATTAAAATTTTGTTTCCATTTTCTTCCATTATTTACTTTCCATGTGGGAAAATTCCAAAAAACATTTGAGAAATAAATGACTAGGGCATGGAATTTTATGCACTAAAAAATAAAAAATATGCGCATAAAAAATGCAACAAAAACTGAGAAATATGCATGAAAAATAAAAAAAAAAATGCATTAATTCATGTTTATTGAAGTTACAATTGGCGCTTTCGATTCGCCATCAGACAAGCGAGGTCGGATCGAACAAAAATGTTTGAACTCATAATGAGTAGTAGCCATACTCGCTAACTGGTCGATAAAAATTTCCCTCTGCTCGCTATCATTCACATATAAATTTGGCAGAGGGAAATTTATAGCCAGCAGAGAAATTGTGAATCGAAAGCGGCTAATAGTTAAATAAATTAGGTACAAATATTTTTTAATTCAATTTTGCTCTTACGTTGTACGTTTATACATATGTATGTATGTTTTTATAGATATGTACATAAATTCAGTCTTGAACATTTCATAATTTGTAAAGGTTAATCCTTATTTAACGATTCATTAGCGTACACAATGAAATATTTTTTTCATATTCTCAAAAAGAAAAATTTGCCGATTCGGTCGAAAAAAGCTCTTAAACATAGAAAACGAACGTTCTAAATCCACAGAGGTAATAGGAGCATGTTTGAAAACGGCTCTTTGTCGACAGGTATGCACCGTATCGAATATACTAATAATAGCCGTGTTCACACGAAACTCTATTCGTCGTCAGATGACTGTTATGCATGAATTTCGTTTGTATAAAACTGTCAACTAGCAAATTACAAAAATAGGCAATATAATGCGAAATATGTAATAAAAAAATGCAAACAACGCAAAATATGTAAAAATATGCATATATGACCAAAATATGCAAAATATGCAAAAACATTTGAATGCCATTTTTAAGACAATTTCACGATTCGCAAAGATTGTTTATTTATTTTGCTCTACCTAAATCTAAGAAAAACATGTATTTGCATAAATTTCCATGCCCTATAAATGACCAAAAATCAGGAAATAGAAATTATCGAATGAATTTTGCCACAAGCTAAAAGCTTTAAAAATACCTAACGTACGTTTCCTTACAACGCGTACTTCAATACAAAAAAATTTAATTATTAAAAAAAAATCAAAAATTTTAATCCTTACTTTAACTAATGCACTTTTTTATTCTAGCAAAAATGTCGCACTTTCTTCCGGCTGTCACATTTTTTTCTTCTCTTCTACACAGACACAACACTTTTTTGGGGATGTTTGTTCTATTGACAAAATATAAAACTGGCCCGACTACGGGCAACATTTTCTGCTCTTAGCACAAGTAAAAGGTTGCATTATTTTTGTTTCATTAATCACATGAAAAATTCAACACTTTAATAGGGCACATGACACATGTTGATAATGCTGCAATGTAATAATGCAACATTTTCATTCAGAATAGGAAATGCTATTAGTATACAGATCTGAGACCAATAAAAATTATATAAAATATAACTTTTCTTTGCTATAATAGCGGAATATTCTCTCTTTATCTTATCCCGAAAATCCCGGGATAAAATTCTAGCGATCCCGGGATTTTCGGGGTGTCAAAAAGGGCGGGATCCCGGGATCCCGGGATTGGAATCCCTAATGAGAACCGAGTTACCTCAAATGGCCCGCCCGCCGATCGCTGGTTTAATTGAGTGTATAGAAATTGGTATCTCGTTTGTTTGTGTGGCATTTATGTATATGGTTTTTGGCGAAAATGTACTATAGGAGCTGTAATTACGATCCATAGATACGTGATTTTGGAAATCAGTAACGGTAGTGACCAATGACTTTTGAGGAACGGTGACAAAATCACAAGTACGCCAAATATTTGCCATCTGTGATTTTTTTAATTAACTTTTTAATAGTTAAAGTTAATAAATGTGTTTAATGGAATTATATTTTTCAATTCCAGTAATAATAGCTAAGCTTGTCCAGATGCTTTTTTAAACGGTTTTATTTAGCTCACCCCGTTTGTTTTTTTATTTATTATTTATTCTTTATTCTTGGGTCAAATTTAGTAATTCAAATTTCACCCTCTTCCTGTCAACCGATTAATCTGAAATTTTGCACGCATGTATAACCCCGATGACAATGCAATATATATATGCGATAGGTGGCGCGTGGGTCGCTATATTTACAAAAATCGCATTTATGGTCCTATTTGGCTGAAATTCGGAACATGTATTACTACCTTGAAAAGAAATATTTTCTTAAAAAAAATTCCGCTAGGTGGCGCGTGGGTCGCTATATTTACAAAAATCGCATTTATGGTCCGATTTGGCTGAAATTCGGAACATGTATTACTACCTTGAAAGGAAATATTTTCCTAAAAAAAACTTCCGATAGGTGGCGCGTGGGTCGCTATAGAGGCGTTGGACTGCAATAAACTAACGGGCAAGAAACCTTGCAATAATGAAGCACTAAATGAATTAAACAGAATGCGAAATAAAAACTAAAAACTAGAAAATAAAAATAGGTAAAAAAACTTTTTAAGTTAAACGGTTTTATGTTATACATACATTGCAATGTTTAAGATAAATGTACTAAAAACCAAAAAATAATAAAATAGATACAGTCGTGGGAATTATAAACATTTGCATAGACTAGACTAAAATAAAACCGGGGGGCACGTCAATTGTCTACAAATTATCGACTTAATGTGCGATAGAAGAATCGTTTAATTCGTCGTTAGGCAGTTGGCCCGCAGACGGTAAGGAAAATACTTACTATTTTCTTGCTCATGGAAATTCCAATAGTTATACACTCCATGTTAATAAAAGAGATGTTTCAACTAGTTTATCGATGGACATTCACACGAGGAATCGTTTCACTGCTCGTAGTTTGTCTTTAATCGACAAAACATATGATAAAAGTACTACTCGCTCACCACTATGAAACCCTAAAACTCGCTTATAATCGAGCTTGCTAGCTTTTTTCCACATTCTAGCCCTACTTATCACACGTCCATCGTCGGTTGAACAACTGCCTAATTATAGTGTAACATTACAAAACAAACATTTTAATCAACGATTGTAGACAATTGACGTGCCCCACGGTTTTATTTTAGTCTAGTCTATGCAAATGTTTATAATTCCCACGACTGTATCTATTTTATTATTTTTTGGTTTTTAGTACATTTATCTTAAACATTGCAATGTATGTATAACATAAAACCGTTTAACTTAAAAAGTTTTTTTACCTATTTTTATTTAGTGTGAAATAAAAGTTCTTCCTGATAAAACAAAACAAAAATTTATATAAATTGGAAAATAACTGCTTTTTACTTGTTTCCCAAAAATGCGTTTGGAAATCTTTAAAATAGTCAATAGAAATCAATTTAAAACATTATTTAAAACTAAAAAAAACTATAAATTTTTGAAAACTGAAATTTTCATGCTTTCAGAATACGTGATATTGGCACCGTGATTTTGGAATTCAGTCACGGCAGTGACCAATGACTGTTGACGAACGGTGACAAAATCACACGTACGGAAAATAATTGCCATCTCTAGTATGCAGGATTGCGTGATTTTGGCTAAATCACGAATCAAAAATATTTACTGATTCTTGATTTAAAATATTTTCAAATAAAAGATAATTTTTATTTGTGATTCGTTTCAAAAAAGAATCAGATATGTATACCATTTGATTCGTGATACAAACTATTTTCAAATCAAAGGTAAATTTGATATGTGATGCATTTCTCAAAAGAATCAAAAATATTCTTTGGTTTATATTTTTTTGTGCAGCTTGTAGGTCGCAAATTTCAAGTAAAAGCTTTCGCTTGTCTTCTTTCCTCCGTCGCGTTTCGACACATTTGGCGCCTTCCTCAGGGAGTTCTTTATTTATACAAGAAAACAAAAATACATTAAGTAAAATACATATAACAACCTTATTACACCAAACCAGAGCTGGGCGATAAGGATTACGATTACAAGATGATTACGATTACAGTAATCGTAATCTTAGAAATTTTGAAATTACGATTACTGTAATCGTAATCGTCGTTACAAAAATTACGATTACTGTAATCGTAATCGTAAAAAACTTGAAATTACAATTACTGTAATCGTAATCGTCGTTACAAAAATTACGATTACTGTAATCGTAATCGTAAGAAACTTAAAATTACGATTACTGTAATCGTAATCGTCGTTACAAAAATTACGATTACTGTAATCGTAATCGTAAGAAACTTGAAATTACGATTACTGTTCTCGTTTTCTGGGATTACAATGTGTAAAAAACAGTGATATACTTGCCCAACATCATTTTCCAAGAAATAATAATAATTTTTTCATACATGCATACATATGTGTTTATTTCTCACACATTAAGTAAACAAGTAAAACTGGGATGTGTATTAAGAAGAGAGAAAATTAGCGGAAATAATAAAGATACAAAATTAAGACTGCTGTTTGGATAATTTACATTCAATAATATTCAATATTAGCCTTAAGCAGAACTAATTTTTCAAAAGAAACATCGGAAAGTGCATGGCGTCGAGGACTGTTTATAATGCCCGCCAACGAAAATAGCCTTTCCACAGGTGCTGACGATGTAAGCGGGGTGCTGAATCTTAAAGATGCTTTCTTTATCAGAGGATATCTTTTAAAACAGCCATGGCTACTATCAGCATCGTTCAAATATTTAAAAAATTCTTCTCCTATAATGTTTGAGCCACTACCACTTCAGGTAAATCAGTGTTTTCTAAAGGTATTTTGAGTTTTAAATAAAATATATATTAAGTTGTTATATAGATATATAGTTAGGTATTTACCGCCGAAGTCAAAAAAATCTTCATCTAATATTGGATTTTCATAGTTATGGCCATTTACATCTTCAAAAGTTGCAGTGGGGTTTTATTACTTTTTAATTTTGTTATGAGATAAACCTAAGTAATTTGTTTAGTAAAATCTAGCAATTGTAATAGATATTTCTTATACATGCAAAATCCACATTTTACGAAGAAAATTAGTGTGAGCTACAGCTTAGAGCTGCAAAACCATCGATAGTCGGACCACTCGATAGTTTCGATAGTCGAAAAAAAAACTATCGATACTATCGATAGTTTTTTATGAATATTTCACTAAAATATAAGTGAATATTTTAAAAATATAAATACACGCGCGCCATCTGCTGGTACATAGCGGTGGTTATAACCTAATCTCATTAGAAAATATGTTTCATATATTTAGGCAGCAGCTAGAAATTACATACATACATACATACATACATACATACATACAGGTGAAACTAATAAAAGCGTGTTAAAAAAGAGGGATGGTTTTGTTTACAGTTTTCTTTCCAAAAAGTCTTTAATTTTTTACGCAAAACAATAATTAAATAAAAGATCAAATAAGAATTAGATACTTCACTTACACTGAGAGAAAAATCAACCAAAAGTTGGTTAATAGTACTAATTTCACACTTGAAATGGAATCAATGTGAATTTTTTTTTTAATATTACCATTACCATTGTTGATATATTAGACAGTCGTTCAAATCTTCAACCAATTTCTTGTTACTATTAAACAATTTGTTGGTTATATTTTTATGCCAGTAGCAGCACTGATATGTATGATCTATAAGAGAGTGTTAATATGTTAACTGAATAACAAAGAAAATTCCAAATACTCACTCTCTCGCTCTCTGCAATTCGGGTCCAGCCATTCAACTTCGTCAAGCACAAACAGCGTTGCCACTAAAAAAATTTTAAATTTACCAAAATACAAAATAAAAGTAACCAAAACTAGAAACAAGTAACCAAACTAAATTAATATAAACAGATCCAACTTCGAGCGAAATATCGCCCCGTCGTAGCCTTCTATCAACATTTAAAAACACGGTCAGGTATGAACAGAGCCAAAAAGCTGATGAAAATCGCCCGAGGAAAATTCGCCAGAATAGATTTATTTCTAATGTGGTCGCTGGCTCCTGTCAAATATGTAAATTATTTGGACTTAAAAGCTTTTTAGTGCTTAGCACGAAAATTATTTAATTTAATATTTTTGTTGTTGGGGGTAAATGGAAAAATTTCAACAACTATTTCCAGCGAAGGTGGGGTATAGCTTCAGGCGCAATGTGCGAACGCTTTTACACGCTCGACCACTGAGACTCTGTGAAAGCTGTTGAATTTTTCCCACTTTTGCCAGCATTCGCTGGTAATGGTAGTTGAATTTTTTCCATTTACCCCCAACAATAAGTTATTTGGAATTTGATAAAAAAAAAAAAAAATACAACAGAACAATTTGGATAACAAATATTTTATAGTTTGGAAAAATTAAAAGCGTATTCCTAAAAATTGAATGTAACCATGGTGTGCTCAATACATGGACCTTGAAGGTAACCAAAATCGGCCGAAAGTAACCACGTAACCAAACGAAAAATTTGTAACCAATTTTGGTAAAAAGTAACCAAAGTGGCAACGCTGAGCACAAACGGTGTTGAAGGCGATGGTAAACAGATCCGAAGCCATAAAGCTTCGTAAATATTTTTACTTTTTTTTTAGATATGAATTAACCAATATTTTCGTTAATATAACAAATATACACGTTGGGGAAACCAACTTTCTGTTTGATATTGATTGTTACCAAAATATAACATTAATTAATTAACAAAAGAACAACAAATAGGAACTAAATACTTCACTTTTATATATAGCATTTTTTGGTTAAATTAAACCTTTTTCAATTTAAAATTTGCACTTGATTTGAAAAAGCTTTCATTTGACTTGAAAACGCTATAGTAATAAAACTAAAAGTAGTACATTTGTTTTTTAGCATATTTGGCGCTGACTAGTACATAAGGCACATTGTTTATACATTTCATTAATGTAAAATACCGATAATCAAAAGGCACACTGTTTAAACATTTCATTAATGTAGAATACACTATGCTTTAAATAAATCAAAAAACAAAAAAATACGAATAATTTCAGTTATGGGGGAGGATAGGTATGGGCCTGCTGAGCACATAACAATTTTTTTTTTTTTAATTTTTTGTACGTTGTTACGTTTTTGAGATAACGGTAATTTTGTGTTTTTTGTTATCACTTTATTCAAAAATTATGTTCGTTGGAGTTACGCTTCTAATAATATAGAACTTGTAGTAATTGAACCACAACTCGCTAAATGACATCTGGTCAATATCAAAATTTTTATATTTTTTTGCGATTTTTGAAAAAGTTTTGATTTTCTAATTAAGTTTTTTATAAAAACTTGTAAAAATCAGAAAAGTTTTATTTTTTTTAAATTCGCCCGTTTAATTGTTAACGTAATATCAAGGATATCTGATAAAAACATTATTTTTAGCGATTTCTTTCATGTGAAACAAAAAAGATATTTTATGGACGAAAAACTCGGGTAGATGACTCATCCGTGTATAGACAAAAGATAAAATTTGTTTATGACTTCACCCTCTCATAGGGTTAGCGTTAATCAGAGGTTGAGTAAACGGCCCTTAAGCTAAAGATATAGATACTAATGTATTATGTCGTCATCCCTTGTGAAAAAATCGTTCCACAATACATCATATTCCTACCCCGTCGGAAAACCAAGCAAAAAAAAAGGAATAATGAAAATTACTTAACTATTGCTTGTCATTTTATATCAGAAGATTTCAAACTGCGAGTAGCTGTACTGTAGACACAAAAGCTGCTGTCAGATACAAATCATTCCGCAGCTAATATATTGGAAACCTTGCACCATGTTCCATGAGAGTTACCGTGTTTTGCACCTTCATTGAATTTAGCTGTGCGAGCAAATTGTTTCTTATTTAAAAGGCAGTATTATTGAATATGAGAAGTTTAAGGCCGCGCAAGAAGTCTATAGTGTTTTGCAAAAAAAAAGTTGTAAAACGACGTCCTATACACGGATGAGTCATATAACCGAGTTTTTTTTAATTAATTAATAATAAAATATCCTTTTTGTTTCACATGAAAGAAATCGCTAAAAATAATGTTTTTATCAGATATCTTTGATATTACGTTAACAATTAAACTGGCTAATTTACAAGTTTTTATAAAAAAAACTTAATTTGAAAATCAAAACTTTCAAAAATCGGAAAAAATTAAAAATTTTGACATTGACCAGATGTCATTTAGCGAGGTGTGGTTCAATTACTACAAGTTGTATATCGTTAGAAGCGCGGATTTTAGTCGCCTCATACGACAGACATTCCTTACCAAGGGTATAGTCTAAGCCCCCTAACCCGCTGGGGTATTAATTTGACCAATTTGATATCGAAATCCAACTCCTCCCTAACATTCAGTATTCTTCTCTTGGGACAAAACTACAAGAATGAGTAGGGATAACCATCGATAGTGGAAAAAAACTATCGATAGTGACACGAAAAAAAAACTATCGATACTATCGATAGTGCCATCGATAGTTTTGCAGCTCTACTACAGCTCGATTTTTATGCATGAGGCCATTGTCTCCAGTTCACTAAAAGCTGCTATCTCAACCGCAAATATTTCAAAATGTATATAATATGTGTGAAATTGTAAGCTTTACATAATTATTTGTAGTTTTTAGCACTTCTTTCAGAACCAAGCATTTTTCCTACCTACACCGTTTAGTATCAAAAAGCAATTTTAATAATTTTTTACATGTAATTCTTAAATTTTGTAATTTAAGATTACAGAAAATAAGGATTACTGTAATCGTAATCGTCAAAAACTTGAAATTACAATTACTGTAATCGTAATCGTCGTTACAAAAATTACGATTACTGTAATCGTAATCGTCAAAAACTTGAAATTACAATTACTGTAATCGTAATCGTCGTTACAAAAATTACGATTACTGTAATCGTAATCGTCAAAAACTTGAAATTACAATTACTGTAATCGTAATCGTCGTTATAAAAATTACGATTACTGTAATCGTAATCGTAAAAAACTTGAAATTACGATTAATGTAATCGTAATCCTATGTGTAATCGATTGCACATGTAATCCTTATCGCCCAGCTCTGCACCAAACATACCTCATTTTACAAAAAAAAATATTTTTTGATTCTTGATTCATGCTTGATTTCAAATCAATATTTAGAATCAAAATTTTCCTTAGCCTTGTATTACTCTAAGCACATTCGAACCAGCAAGCGACAAGCAGCGAGCTGTCAAAATTAAAATGCACACGTTCTTATGGGCGCACACATTTTAACGCCAGCACGACTTCACGGCAGAAGGGTTGCATTTGTCGCTGCCGCCAATATAGAGCTATTTCTACCCTGCAGGGAAATCAATAACTAGTGAGCAAAATTTCTAGTTCCGAACTAGCGAAAAGGTGTCAAAAGGGAACTAGATCAATTGTAGTTAGACCCTCACCAGTTCAGGAGGAGTGAATTGAGTGACCATTATAAGACACACTTTGATTTGTATGCAATTTCGAAGTTACAAAAATTCTATGAAAATTTTTCGTTCGTTCAATTTCCGTCGGCTTTGTATATTTCTGCAATTATCAGATGTTTAGTCAAGCGTTTCATATAAAGAGTTTTCTATTTGCATCTTAACTTGTATGAAATGAAATGTTCCCCTAATTATGCTTTTCCGATCCCTCAGCCTTATTTTTAATTTTTTTTATTTTTATTACTTTTTAAATATTACTGTACATTTTATTAAATAAATAAATTAAAAAATATTAGTCAAAAAAAATTTAAAAAAAATTATCATCCACCTTGACACCGAAAGGATTCGAACCCGCGCCCCTCATATTGCCTGAAGTGTGTCAAAGGCTGCACTTAAGCGGCAGATGTAAAGCTGTATAATTTGTATGTACTTGTAGCTAGTTCAGAACTATCGAAAATGTGCCAATAAACGAACTAGTGTAAACTGTAGAATTTAGTACTAGTTCGGAACTATCGAAAATGTAGTGCAGAGGGTGACAATTGACACCGCCTAGGACATCGCCGTGTTAAATTCGCCAGTTGATAACATGCAAAAGAGATTTAGCTCGCACTAGTAGTGTCGAAGAATGCACTAGAAGCGACCTAGTTCGGAACTAGAGATTTTCCCTACAGGGTAATTTGACAAGCGACAATGCACATGTACAGGCAGAAACGTGTGTAAGTGTGCATTTTAAATACGTAGCCATATTCAACGCCGTCGTCTTTAAAATATTTCAGATGTTTACTTCAGACGACGTTTGATGCCAAGAAGTTGGTCGACAGATGCTGCCAGGCCCGCAGAGAGCCGAGCCGGGCCCTGGGACAGTTCGCGTTTACGGGCCCCCCTAAAAAATAAATTCAATCTAGTAAAAAAATAACATACAAAAATTTTTCAATTCACATTGTCAGTTTTATTTCATATAAAATAAGATTTACTAGAGCACTTACATATAGGGTCTATGCACGATGCGTCTGATTCAAGAGTCAGTTTAGGTGTATTAGTGAAAATGCGCATGTAGTAGTTACACCGACATGACTCTGGCATCCCAGCAGTATTTGAGGTAAGGAGGTGCATATTCAGTAGAATATTCAGTATGAAAAATTCACTGAAACTGAGTTCAAAAATCATGCCTGAAAAAATAACTGAACACGCAGTGAAGACATCAGGTGTATTGAAATATATGCTAAGGAAGTTCTCCCTGCGTAGTCAGCCCTTTTTTCATATGGAAACTCTCCCTTCTCGTTCGGCAGTTTTTAGGTAGTTGATTTTCGACGCCACCTCTATATAAAAACGAAAGCGAAAGTTCAGATTTTGGAACTACATCTCTACTGAATATTCAGTAGGAAATATGTGCTGTTTTCCAGCTGGGATGACACAAGAAAATCAAAATTAGTTTGATATTTTGCTGTGACTCGCCTGTCAAATTTTGTCAGTTAATTTCCAAACCGTTTAAAAAATAAATAACGAAAAGAAAAAATATATTTTATTTTCAAAAATGTTTGCCAATAAGTTCGATATTGAGGAATTTTTTTTACTTGAATTCATCGAAGTATGTATACAGGTCGTCTGAGATATTCATTTCGAACCTTCTGCAATGAAAACTATTCACAAATGAATGACGCAAGTGAGCCCAGAATGACAGCGAGTCAACACGTACACAGATGACTCGCGAGTCAGACGCACTGTGTATAGACCCCAATACATACATAAATGAAATGTTAGATCTCATTGTTTGATTTGCTTACATTAACTTTTTTAAATACATTTTAAGAGCTTGAATCATCCAAGGAAAACCTTCCGTGCTTTTTGGTCTGCGAATATGGAAATTACTGATTCAAAACTAATGCTGTGAGCAAGGCTGGACGCCAATGCCAATGTTCCAAGGCTTGTCAAGCTATTTTGGCTCATAGTAGAACGCAAAAAATTTTTCACTCGAGACAATAGACTGAAAGAACGCTCCCCTTCAGCCACACTGACTGGAAGTGTGCAAAATAATCTTAATGCTATGTAGATGTTAGGAAATAATACTTCCGTCTTCAAGTTATGATGTTTGTTCAGAAGTTGTAATGGTGGCAGCGAATCACATCCCAAATTTGTGAAGTGGATGGCTTTGAGATAAATGATTTCATCTATTAGATCCGTAGAAATATCTATGCCATAAATCGTGCAGAATGCCGTTGCCTTTTCTCTGAGCTCTTCTTCCGACAGATCCTGATACTTCCACAAAAAACTAAATTTAATCGCAATGTCAGTTTATTTATTTAATCCTTCTTGCACTTGTTCCTGGTAATAACTCTAGTATCTAACTATAAAATCATGGAAATAATACTAGATAGATAATGGTATTGTTTTTAATAATTTTTTAAATTTTGTATACCTTAACTCTTTGAAATCAATTTAAACAAGGTTACCAACATTTTTCATTTAAAAAGTAAATATTTCTGAGAAGCTTGGTTCACCGCCTTGCCAATTGCGGTACTTTGGAAACTCTAAATCAAAGTCGATTTTCCTCAATTTCAACTCACTTTTCTAGGATTTGCCCATGTATAAACAAGGTAAATATTTGATTGGATGCTTATAATTTTAGTTTGGTGATTTGGTTAAGTTAAACACTTCAATTTTAAAACAATTTTTTGTAGCAACAAAATACCTATGTATGTATCTATGAAATCCTAGTTCGAGTACTGTCAATACTGCTTTGCCTTTCCGGGCCCCCAAAAACCTTCCGGGCCCAAGGGCGATTGCCCTGGCTGCCCCCCCCTCTCCGCGGCCCTGGATGCTGCTCTGCAGTTGCCGGTTCGAATGTGCTTAGAGTATATATACTTACATATATATGTGCATATGTATAACGAATGAAATGAAATTTTCGATTCTAAATAAATTTTTGATTCGAATAAAAAATTTGAGAATTTATTTAGAATTAATATTCAAAAAATATTTTTGATTCGAATCAAAAATTGTATTCGAATCAAAGATATATTTTGATTCTTTTGGGAAATCAATCACAAATAAAAATTATCTTTTATTTGAAAGTATTTTGAATCACGAATCAAGCTGATTCTTTATTTGAAAGTTGATTTGAGATCAAAATTGATTCGAAATCACGCAACCCTGCTAGTATGCATGAATAAGTCTGTGGATGTATGCATTTACTGTACGAAATTTATAAGCTTTCACCTTTAGGAACTTTGGCACGTTGTTGAATGTTTTTGTAATTAAGAATTTCATCCATTGAAAATGCGCTTCGACAAGCAAAAATTCAATCAACTCTGGAATTTTCTGTAATAAATGATACAAAGAGCTTTCGACGATGACAATGGCGATGTTGTTTAGATATTTTTTATGGGTAATTTCTTCAGTAAATGATACGTTTGGTGGAGTGAAAAATTACTAACTACGCTGCGTCAACCTTAGAAGACCAGTGGGTGGAAGTTACATACATATGTATATATTAGAAGTGTTTTTTTTTAAATATTCCCTCCGGCACTGGAATATGAAAATTGGATGTTTTAGAGTAAGTAAGCTGAAAAAAGTTCACTTTTCCAAAAACTGGATGGAGCTACACTGAAAACTGCGCAAATTCCCAAAATTTCAAGGGATGTTTAGATTTATGTATGAAAAAAGTTAAGATTTTGCACAAGAAAAAAATTGATACCCACCCATACGAAGAATTAACCGCTAAAGCGAATGGCGTAAATAGTACGAAATAGCTTTCATACTATTTACGAAATCTTTCGTTGATCAAATTTACGAGTGTCTCGTAATATGTATTATTCAAAAACGCCCTATTTTAGAGAAATATATATGGAATTTTCTCTGAAATAGGGCGATTTGGAAGCAAAATCTGATATACATATAACGTTATTGAAACAATTTTTTGAAGGAAAATCTGAAATAGGACGTTATTCAAATAAATTTAGGAATAGGGCGTTTTTCTTATTCTCAGCCGTAGAATATATCACACGTTTTATGCAATAGGGATTTAACTCGAAATTTTCGATTTCTGGGATTTTGCCATATATTTCAATAACTGGGTCATGCCTTTGAGTCTAGTCTTATAAAATACTCAAAAAGATAAAAATGGCGGAAATAAAAGTGATTTTGTAGTTAGCCATAGAAGGAAACTATTTGAAATTATAAAAGTTTAAACGTGCGATATGATAAACGTGCGGTATGTACATATCGTCGTACCATACGAAAACTAGCACTTTCAAGATTTCTTACAAAGAATTTCTATGTAAAAAATTTTGAAAGTGCTGGTCTTCGCATGGTACGACGATATGTTCATAGATGATGACGATTGTTTTTTAGAAATGATCAATGCGCATATCCCCAATGAATTCCAAAAATACTTAGTGTTAATATTTTTCTTTATTGCTTATTTCATTTCAGAGTTTCACTTCAAATCAAACCAAATTTTATTTATTATTAACTCGGATTAATGGATTTTAGCAACAATTTTTAATGCCTTGCGCCCTGTTTTAATACAAGAAAGCTTCGAATTAACAAGGATAATAATCGACGTTACTACATCATCTTATCAAATTTAAAAGGCACACTCCCAAACACACATTTTTATACCTCAAGGATTATAAGCTAAGGACAAATTGTATATTGTACTTAAGTATTGAGAATTAAGTGAGTACACTAATTGAAGTTAAAGTTATGATTGCACTATTTCTATTGACCTCGTTTTATTCCAAAACAGGTTAGCGCCCAAAGCAGTGTTAAGTAAATGTTTCGCGTAGATAGATTTTTAATTTTAAAACCATTATAACCAAAAACTAAGTAGCTCCAAGCATTTGTACAGTCAATACTATTCCGGCAGCCCCATAATCGTGCTCTTCGGCTTCAACTCAACACCACGAACATCTTCAGGGCTCTAAACAGCAAAAAACAACTCTCATATTTGGCAATACGCAACACACCAGTTAGCATTAAAACCGTCACCACGTTTACCACAGATCCTATAGAAAACATGACGATGAGTTCAAATAATTGTGAAAGTATGGCGTCATACTTTTCCAATTCCTATATGGGGCCTGAAATGCATCATGGCCACTATCCGGGTAATGGCGTTACTGATCTCGATGCACAGCAAATGCATCACTACAGCCCACATCCAAATAATCAGGGTAATATGCCCTATCCGCGTTTCCCACCCTACGATCGGATGCCATACTATAATGGCCACAGTATGGAGCATCAGGGTTACTCGCGACCCGACAGTCCTTCCAGTCAAGTAGGTATGCCGCAACAACCCCAAGTGAATGGTAGTCCATTATTACAGCAGACGCAGCAACAGGTGGCGTCGCAACAACCGACACAACAGGTGACGCAACAGCCACAGGCGGCGCCCTCGCATCAGCAACATTCACAAGTGACGCAACAGGTCAGCACACATCCAGCCCAGCAACAACAACAACCCATCGTCTACGCGAGCTGTAAGTTACAGGCAGCCGTTGGAGGGCTAGGCATGGTGCATGAAGGTGGTTCTCCTCCTCTAGTCGATCAAATGGGCAGCCATCATATGAACGTGCAAATGGCATTACCACATCACATGGGACACCCACAAGCAACGGTGAGTATGTAAACCTATTATTTGCAAAAAAAAAAAAAACAAGATATATATGGGTGTACATACCTACACAAAAATACAGTTCTTTAGCATAAAATTACCTAAAAATTACAGCCTCATTCCCTTTCCCGAACGATAGCCGCGAAGGGGACATCGTCTGATTTTTGTATTATGAAGCTTACGTTGCCGATTACTGTGTAGCGTTACCGTGTTCGAGGTATAGTAAAGTTTTTGGCTATTCCTAAATTATTTGAAGGAATCGTTACCAATAGAATGTCTCATTCAATTTCCTCATTGATAGTTGATTCACAACACGGTTTCTGTAAAGAAAACCCACGGTCAGAAATTTGCTGGAGCCTACCACTAGTGTTTCTAATTGATTTTCTCAAGGCTGTCACACAGATGTTATATACACGAACTTTAGTAAGGCGTTTGACAAAGTCAATCATTCCTTGTTTATTCTTAAATTTGATTTTTTAGGCTTTCAGCCAAACCTTTTGCAATGGATATCTTCATATCTTTTACATAGAGCACAAAGGGTGACTTTCAAAAATATCTACTCTATTATACAGCTCAACAAAGCAGTTGATATTTTGGTGCAGCCCTGCTTGTAACTGCATTTGGTAGTATACGATATTCTGATAAAAAATTATAACTACTTTTTTAAATCCTACGTTTAGTTTTTGAGCTATGAGCCCTTAATAGGTTAATGCATATTTGACGGTTTAAAAGCTGAAGAAAGAGGCTATTGTTTGTTTTATATAAGACTTGCTGTAACCGGCCAAGCTTTGCTTTGGCCCTAGGGTTCCAACGATACCATTAAGGTATCGATACTTGTACTCGCTTTTAGTATCGCCACACAGTATCGGTACTGGAGTATGTATCGGATGAAAAGCTTTGAACACAATTTTCGTATTATTCTAACGGGAAAATTAAGGTACTACCTCAATAGACATGTAAATGGTAAATTGTAGCTTAATTTTCCTGTTGCAATAATACGAAAATGGTGTTTAAAGTTCCTAATTTTTTTTAACTGTAAATTATGTAAACGGCTATAAAAAGAAACATTTTAATAAATTCTTTTACTTTATATATTTAATTTCCACAATGCTTCACCACGTTCTAAAAGAACGTTAAATTTAAATATTAAAATTGAAAAGACCCAAAACCAAAAATACACATGGGGGCATTTCCGCAGCGCAGATTAAAACATCCATATAATTTTTCTTTTATTTTGATTAATAACAATGGCAAGTTATTTAAATAAATGTCAATTTCATAAAATTGTATCACATTATCTAAAATTATAGCTTAACTATGTCAAAATCAGATTAAAGTGGTATATTCATTAACGATTTTTTTTACCCGGCATCGGTGTGGTGGAGTATGATATACCCCAGCACATGTATTATCTTAAATATCTAATATACTAATAACAGAGGTGGATCATGGCTCCTAATAACTTTCGTTAACATTTAAGTAAAGAGAATCTGCAGGGGTTTTCAATTCCCAGATATTTCTTTTCCATGTCACAGCCTCTTAATGTGGGCTGGGGTATCACACCACTGAAGTATCTTTTTGTGTCCACTTTTTTTAATGCAATTTTTTTTGCCTCCAAATACAATTCAAATCAATTACCGTTATAATTGAAATTTTTTCTTGCTTTAAATGAAAAGAAAAAGGTTTTCGGAATTAAAATTTGGAGCAAGTAGTCAAATCAAGGCGAATTTCAGTTTAATTAAAATGTCATTCGAACGGAAGCAAGCGTAGTTGCAGAAATTAGGGATGGCGGTTCATACCATTCACTAATGACTTCCCTTTTGTAATTTTTATAGAAGTACTTAATTACATATAATTATATCTACAGGTTAGTAGCTATTAATGAAAATATACATATGTATATGATATTCTTTGTTTAACGTAAGTTACCAAAATTCACATTTTTTCTTTAAAATCGTGGTTTGTAACTAAAATTTTTTAAAACGGGATATTCCTTGATTAACTAGTATAAACTTTTTGTGTTATAACGAGAGTTACCATATATGCCCAACTGTATGGGATATTTTTACAAGCTTTTATTTAACTTCACTTTTTGTATGGGTGTATGTCGTGGAATTTTGCAACGAACATTTAAGATACTTCTAGTTGAGCTAGGTACTTGAAATTTGGAACATAGTTGAGGACCCGAAGACAATGCAATGTGAAATAAAAAAAAATCCGATAGATGGCGCTGGTGTCGAGATATTTGTAAAATTCGTATTTACCGACCGAATTTGTTCATATTCGGTATATATGTTGCCTATGGGAAAGTTAATACATCCGTGGAAAAAAATCGCCGCTAGGTGGCGCTGGTGTCAAGATATTTGTAAAATTCGTATTTACCGACCGAATTTGTTCATATTCGGTACATATATTGCCTATGAGAAAGTAAATACATCCGTGGAAAAAATCGCCGCTAGGTGGCGCTGGTGTCAAGATATTTGTAAAATTCGTATTTACCGACCGAATTTGTTCATATTCGGTATATATATTGCCTATGAGAAAGTAAATACATGTGTGGAAAAAAATCGCCGCTAGGTGGCGCTGGTGTTAAGTTATTTGTAAAATTCGTATTTACCGACCGAATTTGTTCATATTCGGTATATATATTGCCAATGAGAAAGTAAATATATCCGTGGAAATAAATCGCCGCTAGGTGGCGATAGTGTCAAGATATTTAGAAAATTAGTATTTATGAACCAATTTTGTTCCTATTTTGAACACGTATTACGAAGTAATCTATTCACAAAAGAGTATAGTAAAACCACTTAAAAGACTCCACAGGAATTGGATAATAAAAAAAACTGGCTGAGCAGAAACCATCAAAATGTTAAACATAGTGCACTTCATATTAAAAACTGTTGGACTATATTGATAGTGGGTGTGTTGACAAATATTAGATGTAATATGCATTGTAAAACTAAAAAGGCAAAAATAAAACAAAGTAAAAAATTTTTTTTAAAAAGCTTTTATTTAATATTAATATAAAAATTTACTAAAAAGGAAAAAAATAAATTTTTAATATTTTTGAACAAAATTTATATTAGTCCTTAATTCATTTGGATCTTAATTTCAATCTCAGCATACCTTTAACGTATTTCCTCAAAGCATTTCTGTATATGTATCAACATATGTAAATAAAAGCGCGGGTACTCATTAGATATTCATGTTATAAAACAGTATTGGTGAAATGGAAGGAAGCGATAAAAACTTTAAATTCCAATTACGTAAGATATGCATTACGTAAAGAACACCCGCGCTTTTATTTATGTTGATACATATACAGAAATGCTTTGAAGAAATACGTTAAAGGTATGCTGAGATTGAAATTAAGATCCAAATGAATTAAGGACTAATATAAATTTTGTTCAAAAATATTAAAAATTTATTTTTTTCCTTTTTAGTAAATTTTTATATTAATATTAAATAAAAGCTTTTTAAAAAAATTTTTTTACTTTGTTTTATTTTTGTTTTATTTTTATTTCTACTTAAATAAAAATTGTACGTATGTATTAACAAGAAAAATTCGTATAACTTTGTTTTCCATCAATCCAATAATTAAAATTTTAAATTTAGGTAATAAGAATTAAAAAACAAAATGTTACCAAAACATAATCGGTTGGTGGTACAAATATTGGATGGTTATGGTGCATTTTCAGCCATCATTTGAGTAGTCTACTCTCAAAAGTGGCTATGTGAATTTTTCATATTAAGCTACAAATTCGAAAAAACCACCACGGCCTCAAGCTCCATTTTATTTGAATATTTTTTTGTTATTACCTGAAAGTTTGGCACATAAGGAATTAAGGGATATAAAAAAATAAAACCGCAATATGACAGATTTTTGCAAATTCAATGTTAAATATTTCACATAGCCAGTTTTGAGACAGTATTTTTTCACGTACTAGCTAGTTTTGAAATTGGAACGTATAATACTACGGTTCTTCTTACAAAATCTTTGTCCTTCTCTCTCTTAGCGCAGAAAAATTTTTGGAACCGGCGGAAAAGGGAGACTCCACTACGTTGGGAAGATCAGGTAGAAAACGACTGGTTAAAGTGGGTTAAAACATGGACATTATTTATTAATTTTTTTATTAGTCAATGGAGTATTACATCCTTACAGACTAAGATTAAACAGGATATTAAATTATAATTAAATTAATGCTTAAAAATAATTCCTTAAATTTAGTTTGTGACAAATTCAAAAATCTCTCGTTTAAGAAAATTTCTATCCATGGAGATATCTAGATAGTCATATATAATTAACACATTATTTAATTCCATCAGAGACCTTGTAATAGGCTCATTTAAGGCATAATTGGTTCTATAAGAATTTATATAAAACAAATTGTTGTGTCGCAAGACCTTACGTGGCACATTAAATGCAATACTCTCGAGTAAATCTCAGCAATTTATTCTGCCACTAATGATATCCATTATAACGAATAAAGACTTAACTTTCCGCCTGTATTCCAGCGATTTTAAACTTATTAAAGTACAGCATGCCTCATACGAAGGCAAGGGATGAGTAAATTTAAGCGAATGTAAAGCGAAGCGTACAAATTTCTTTTGAATGCGTTCTAGACGTTTGATGTGAACAGCATAATAGGGTCTCCAAATAAAGGATGCGTACTCAAGTCTCGAGCGAACACACGCAGTATATAAAAGTTTCAAGGTATAGGGATCAGTAAATTCTTTAATATTACGTTGCACAAAAGTTAGAAGTGAATATGCTTTGGGAATGATGTAGTTCAAGTGACTAGCAAAGGTAAAATGTGAGTCGAAAACGACACCCAGATCTTTCATTTCACTAATGTTAGATAAAGTGCAATTTCCAATAATATATGATGATATAAGATTAGAGTGAAGTTTCGTAAAAGTGATCTTAAAACACTTGTTAAGATTAAGAAATAAGCGATTTTTGTTGCACCAAGTATACAAATTGTCGAGGTCCTCCTGTAGCCGAAGCATATCATCTGGATTTATTATTCTTAAAAAAATTTTCAAATCATCGGCATATAAGACGAACTTTGAACTAGCAAAGCAATAAGAAATATCGTTAATAAATAGATTAAACAATAACGGCCCAAGAACACTTCCTTGCGGAACACCTGACGTTGAGACGAACGAGTAAGGTCTAGCGTTATCAATAGGGCAACAGAAGATATGCAAATGCATATTTTTCTGTTGCAGTCCTATTTACATATGATAAATATATATAGGCGTTTTAGCTCAAGACGAAGAGAATAAGCCTAACTTGTTAGGGCATATTTTCGCATATTTAGGTCAAAAGGCTTATTTGTATTTGTATTTGTATTTGTATTTATTGTAGTTCTTATCCTAGCACAACAATCAGGAAGATTATTTTGCAGTGCTAGTCACGGTAACAAAATGAATTAGATCTACATACATATAAAAATATAAAATAAAAATATAATATGTTAACAATGAATTAAATTAAATTAAATCAAACTGTTAGGAAAAAAAATAATAAAAAAGATAAAAAATTAAACTAAAATTAATTTGTTTAAAATCATATTTATAAATACTTAGCTTAAAAGGAAGGTATAGTAAATACAGATAATATATATGTTAGTATGTGTTTAAGCAAAATGAAGAAATGTGTGTATGAAAACAAAAACAAAAGTGTGTATTTATAAATTTTTATAGAAGCAAGTTAGCTCGTTTTTGAACTGCAGTGTATTGGACACGAATTTCGATACGATATGATACCAAATCGATATTTTTTGCATTTGATACCGATACTTTTTACTCGATTCTTTTGCAACGATATTTTTTGGTATCGAGTACTTCAACCACGGTATCGAACAAATGAGTACATTCAGTGATGGAAAATTAAAATTGTGTCATATTTGCCCAAAAAATTGTTCAACGCAAAATAGTGCCGAGTGTGCAGAAGTGACAAGCTGCTTCCTAAAGGGCCGAAAAATACACAATCACGAGTAATTTTCACTGGTACATATCGAAAAATTGGTCTGATCCACGTGCTGAAATAATTGCAGGTTGGGGTAAGGTTTTTTGTATGAAGTTGTATGAAGTTACCCAAATCTGTTTATTGATTTTCACATTAAACGAGGCGCACACTTACCACCGAAACTTGCTTACAATTTTCAATTACCATGCACGGTAGGCAGGAAGCGACGATAGGTTGCATGAAAATGTCGAGAAAAAAGGAAAGTGGGGTTGTGTTATGTGATGTTTATAGATGAAACATCCGTTGAAATTAAAATCCGAGCTGCTCCTTTTTCAAGGATATCCACATTTTTTGTTTTTTTTGAAAGGATCAAATATTGAGGAAATCGAAAATTCGCCACCGTCCAAATTTTTCCGATTTCAATACATTATTTGGTCGCTAAGGGATACAAAAAAAGGTATTAAAAAGAAAAAAGGACACCTGTAGTGGAAAGATCCAATGTGAACAGGACCTAAAGGATAAGCACTGAAATATAAAATAACACAAAAAGTACCCACTTTAATTTGCGTATAACTCCTAAAATGTTAACTCTACGTGAAAATTCCTTATTATATGTTTCATTCAGAATAAATAAGGGAATATTTCTTTGATATACAATTTTGATGTACCTGCAGTGGTTAATGCACTTTGGTCCATCTAAAGTGAAAATTTCAAAAAAAAAGTACTTTTTTTATGGTGCTACTTTAAGTTCAAATATTTTTCTAGTTTATGTAAATATTTTAATCTAATGATCCAATTCTCATTCTTACATATCTATACGTTAATATTAAAAAGAATTAGAGCTGAAATACGTGCTAGCTGTGCACGGTGGGCGGTAAGCAAAAATAGGTTGCATGAAAATATCGAAAAAACGATCGCCGGCTAAAAACTTACGTAAAATGATATTCTAATATACTTCATAAACACACAGCAAGCGTGAATAAAATCTCCAACATTTTTTTTAAACGAAAATTAGTACCAGCACACAGCTAGGCACATATTCGTTGGGCCATCGTTTTTACGATATTCCCATGCAACCTATTGTTGCTTCCCGCCCACCGTGCACAGCTGGCGCGTATCTCAGCTCTAACTCTTTTTTAGTATTAACGTATAGATATGTAGGAATGAGAGTTGGATCATTAGATTAAAATATTTACATAAACTACAAAAATATTTGAACTTAAAATAGCACTATAAAAAAAACGTACTTTTTTTGAATTTTTCACTTTAGATGCACAAAAGTACATTAAGCACTGCAGGTACATCAAAATTGTATATTAAAGAAATATTTCTTTATTTATTCTGAATGAAACATATAATAAGGAATTTTCACGTAGAGTTAACATTTTAGGAGTTATACGCAAATTAAAGTGGGTACTTTTTGTGTTATTTTATATTTCAGTGGTTATCCTTTAGGTCCTGTTCACATTGGATTTTTCCACTACAGGTGTCCTTTTTTCTTTTTAATACCTTTTTTTGTATCCCTTAGCGACCAAATAATGTATTGAAATCGGAAAAATTTGGACGGTGGCGAATTTTCGAATTCCTCAATATTTGATCCTTTCATAAAAAACAAAAAATATGGATATCCTTGAAAAAGGAGCAGCTCGGATTTTAATTTCAACGGATGTTTCATCTATAAACATCACATAACACAACCCCACTTTCCTTTTTTCTCGACATTTTCATGCAACCTATCGTCGCTTCCTGCCTACCGTGCATGCGATAGAAATAATGATAACTGGAGATATAGGATTATATATTTTTCATTTTCATACGATAATTTGACATTTGCAAATAAAAAAAATATATGGAAATACAAAGTTTAAATTTGCCTCTTGTAAGCTTCTGCTTTGCTCGTAAGGGGAAAGACGAAGTCCGGAAGAAAAATCATACTGCAAAATGGCTTCTCTTTATAACATGGAATGCACAGCTATTCTGCCACTTGAGTTTCATAATTTTTTTGTTTCGATAATTTAAATTCAAATTTCCAAAAAAATTCAATGGTGGATACATATAATCTCAATGAAAATGAATTTTGAATGTTATTTAAGATGTTTATTTTTAAAAATACTAAATATTTTGCAAATATCTTTTTACAACTGTGATTGCATTAAATACACCTGTTGTTTTGTCAATGCTGTTGATTTGTAAAAAATGTTTTCAAGAACTTAATAAACTTGTATAATTTTTTAATCATCTTGAACTATTCTTATGTGTTGGAAAAGGATTTACGTCAAAATCAAAACTTTGCAACCAGCCATGGCATACTATGCCATGGAATTAGCACTAATACAGCGATATGCGTATGCCTCAGGATGCAGTTTTATTGCGTTTTTGGTAACTTTCTAGAAGACGGCGCAACTTTAAACCGTTTTAATAAATATCTTTTAAATGTGGAAAAAACTTTTATTTCCGCTTTCGAATTCATAATCTAGAGGTCGGAACGCGTCGATTGGTACTAGTAGTGGGAATTTTTTCGAATAATATTCGAATAAATATTATTCGAATAAACGAATAATAATATTCGAGGGAAAAAATCGAATAGTACTATTCGAATAATAGTATGTATATACATGCATAATTTGGGAATTCCACTTGCCTCCGCGCAAGCCAAGAGTACGTATATATATGTACATACATATGTATGTATTTACAAAAGGAAAAGCATACATACATACATACATTCAATAGCTATTCGCAAATAGTGGTATTCGAATAGTGATATTCGAATAGTACTATTCGAATAGTATTTATTCGAATATACGAATAAATTATTCGAATAAATATTATTCGAATTACGAATACCTTTCGAATAAAAGGATTTTTTATTCGAATAATTTTTATTCGAATAGTCCCATCCCTAATTGGTACCTCTTTTAACTATTTTAGAGGAAATTTTAAGGTTGCACCTTCTAGAAAATTACCGCTTTCGATACCGATACTTTGAGTATCGAGTAGTTTAGTTTCGATATTATCGGGTTCGCGATTCTTTTTAACCGATATTTTAAATGAGTACCAGATCGATGCTTTTGATTCGATTCGTGTCCCTATTAATAACCTTAGACGTATAGGGAGCGAGTTCCACAGACGTACGAAGTTTATGAAGAACTGACGTTCAGATATAAGATGTCGATATTTAGTATGTACTATTAGCACAGACCTCGAAGACTGCAGAAACTGAATCCTTAGATATAAGTATCGAGGTTCCTTTGTATAAATGACTTTGTGCAATGTCAAGAGTGTTCTAACTTTTAGCACGTTTTCAAAAGAGATGCCTAGCAACCTCTGAGTATAGGGTGTTACGTGGTCAATCCTTTTCAATCCAAATACATATCTTGCAATGTTATTGTAAATAACATTTAATTTTTGCTTACATGCAGCGTCACAATTAGCATAAACTTCACAACCATATAGTAGCGTAGGTATTAAGTACGCTTTAGCCAATAATAATCTAATATTTAAGGGAGTAAAGTACTGTGATAACCATAGCGTACGGAGCATTCCATACACTTTACCTACTGTGCTAAAAATATGATCGTTCCATTATAATAAATTGTTAAATGTTACACCAAGATTTTTAGCTGTTTTGACATATTTTAAGCTTGAATTATCCAACTTGACTACATCAAGCTGACTCGTGTCAAAGGACTTCCTTGAATAACGAGGCAGTTTGACTTGTTTGGGTTCAAACATAGACCATTCATAGATGGCCATGAACTGATTCGAGTCAAGTCAGCATTAAAATTTTCAATGCAAATGTCACTACGATTAGGAGGACAACAAACATATAGTTGGACGTCATCAGCATAGACATGCACTTTACAATACTTGAGAACATTAGGTAAGTCATTTATGTACAACACGAATAACAAAGGTCCTAGAATAGAGCCTTGAGGGACTCCCCTAACTACCGGAAGGAAGTCGGAAATTCTGTCTCCGACACTAACCGCCTGAGTTCTGTCAGACAGGTAGGATCTTATCAACGCAGTTGCATGATGCGAGAAATTGAACAAATTTTCTAGCTTACAGCAGTGGTGGGCGAAAATTTAGCTCTTGCAGCAGTCTCGGAGCCAGCAAGAGGAAGGAGAGGGGCTGATTTGTTTTTCGGTGATAAGGGGAATGCAAAACAATTAAAATCAGCGTATATTGTCTCGCTCGTCATGTTCATCGCACGAAGCCTGCGGAAATACTAAAAATCAAAAACCAAAACCACCAACTCTCAGCCACGATCAACAATTGTCAAACTGTGTTGCCGTAGTACGGAAACAAAATAATACAATTTTCGCCAAGAATTACGAAAAAATAATTAATACTGAATTTTTCGATTTTTAGGTAGCAACGACTTTATAATATACATTTAGTTTGTGCGTATTTCATTTCTACATGCAAATCGATTTATTTACAAACTGTATACATATTTTTAGTATTGATAGTAGCAAAGCAAAGTGTCTGTCCTTTATAGACTCCCAAACTAATCAACCGATCTTTATGAAATTTTTGCAGTAGATTCATGTGGTATTAACGCACATGATAGGGTATATAGAATTTCAATAAGTGGGAACTTCTCGGAATACAGGCCCAAATGTGGACCCAGAGTGACCCAGATAGACTTTGAGCAATATTGGTACCAAATGAAAGGTTCTAGGCTGGCCTTCCATTTAATTCAATTTTTTTTCAATAATTTTTAGGTGATACGAAGAAAAAACCATGAAAGTACGAATTTCTGATACCAAATTGTTTGACGCTGCGGCAATACTGCTGCACACTGCCTCTCAGGCATGAACCAGTGATGGAAAATGACTCGTGCCTGTGCAGTTTTCGGTTATTTGCGAAGTAGCAAGGCACTTATGTATAATCAATTGATTTTCGCACTATTCTGCAAAACTCAATTCAGGTTATAAATGTTTTTCGATCACAATGCCATTTTTGTTTGCTTCATAGTAAACAAACGGTTGTTTTTTTTTATTATGAAGGTATATAAACTTTATTATAAAGTAATCTTCATAAAAATAGGACGCACAAATATTGTAAGAAAGGTTTCGTATGAGATCCTTATTATACAATATGTGCTGTAAACTTATTTTATCAAGGTAATGCTACCAACAGACGATTTTCAAATTGATTGCACAATTAAATTCAAAAATTCACCACTTTTTGTACAAATTTGATACAATTGGAAACTTTCATTTTCCATCACTGCCACGAATACAGGCGGCGACATACTCTCTCGTTCTCAATCTTGCTTATGTGTTGGTGAGTTCTTCCTCAGTTCTTCTCCCCTTATGCTGCACTTGGTTGCGTCCCTCACCAACAACCAAATGTGCCAAGTCGGCTCCTAAGTGCAAAATGCTACCAGGAGCTATTTTGCCCAACGCTGGCTTACAGCATAGTAACCTATGATCAACTGAATCGAAAGCCTTCGAATGGTCGAGAAGAGTTAGGAATCCAATGTTGTTTTCATCAATATCTGTCCGAATGCTCTCTACCACATCTAAGAGAGCCGTAGTATAGCTCCTCTTCGGCCTGAAGCCAGATTGACACTCAGTTAAGAGCTTGTGATCGCGCACATCATTTGTGTGTATAGTAGGCGCTCAAGAACTTTGGACAGATATGGCAGGATAGCTATGGGTCTATATTCATTGTTCTTTTTATGGATCGGAATTATCTTGGCAACCTTCCAGTGCTTCGGAAACGTACAAGTCGTCAGGATAGAGTTTATCAAATAAGTTACTTGCGGTAATATCATGGGAAGTATTATTTTAATGAATTTTGCATTAATTCCATCGAATGCTACTGCATTAGATTTGACAGAAAGTATGGCTTGGACAACATCACAATCATCGACACAGACAAAATTAAATGGACTTTCGCCAACATTTGAACGAATTCTGTAATTTTCTAGGCATATATTAGCTGTAATAGCAGGCGGTACAATGAATAACTTATTTAGGACATTTGCATCTTCAAGAATGGGTGAGCTTTCTTTGGTTTTTTGCATATTTTGACTTATTTGCATACTTTTGGCATATTTTGCTTTAAATTCATATTTTAGCATAGTATTTCGTCATATTTTTCAATCTCACTCGTAAAATTGTTTTTATTTACATTTTTTACTCTGGCAACTTTGTTTTGTATATGCGCATACTATTTGCCATTCCTCTTTTTCTGACAAGTTCAAGGCGAATTTAATAATTTTCGCAATGCTTCATTCAAATGTGTTATAGCTTAAACAGAACAGCGTCGGACGAATTTTCGTCGGCCGCGGCGTTCTGTCAAACGATTAAAATACACGGCAGTATATGAGAATGAACAGAACGAAAACGCTGGCGAAAATCGCCCGGCGAAAATTCGTCAGAATAGACTTATTTCTAATTTGGACGATATCGCCTGTCAAATAAATTATTTGGAACTTGATAAAAACATGTAGTAAAACAAAAATATACGTTTTTTGATGTGGAAAAAATTTAAAATATTCACAGAAGAGAAGAGTCAATGGAAGAAGTAAGGAAACATCGTAATTATAAAAATATGCATATGGCAATTTCGTCTTGATTCTGTTTTACTGGGCGATATTCGCAAACAAATGTCATCGCCGCACCACGCGAAAACACGCCCGGCGATTGGTTCTGTTTAAGCTATTACACGAATCAGCTGTGTATCTACATATGTGCATAGGCATACGTCAGACGGTCAATATATATTGATGAAATCTGTGAATCGCGATTCATATTGACAGTGTAGCATCGAGTATTGATGGATCGCGATTCTGGATCGCAGAATGTTTAGAAATTTTGAAATCCGCGGATCGGATCGCAATATTGGCAATAAGCGAATTGAAAGTGAAAGTGCGAAAAGGACGGAAGTAAAATATCTTGTACCTCAGAGCGAGAAAAATATCGCAATATTCATATTGAACGTGTAGCACTACACGCTACATAGTGACTGAAATTCTTACTTTTAAATACGCCCCGATAACTTCAGTTGACGTGGAAAGATCTTTTTCTACGCTTAAAAACTTACCGCGACAATCGACATAGTTTTCTATTTGAAAATTTATCGCAAAATTTTATAGTTGACAGCAATTTGAATAAATAAGTATTCAAGTTTTGCACTGGAATTTTGATTGCCATCCACACATAAAATTTTAAATTCATGCACATAAATATATGTATGTATGTATATATTTTCGTAAGTACAAATACTTGTTTTCTTTTGGTAACGAATATGTGTTTCGCAAATGTGAATTTTTTTATTTCGTCTTTTGAACCTATAAAATGTACCTTTAATAAACATAATTTTTTGTTACAAAGCGTTCTAATTTTATTTAAAACTGATTTTTGATATTTGTTCGAGCCAGGGTTTGAACCTGGAACCTCTTGCATGAAAGGTGGGCACACAACCTACCATGCCGTATATCTTTTTATTAAGTACTAGCAAATACACGTGCCGCTACGCAGCGACGAACAAAAGTTTTCTGTTATGATGGGTCTTTACCTTTACCTTTACCTTTACCTTTACTTTTACCTTTACCTTTACCTCTACCTTTACCTTTACCTTTACCTTTACCTTTACCTCTACCTTTACCTTTACCTTTACCTTTACCTTTACCTTTACCTTTACCTTTACCTTTACCTTTACCTTTACTTTTACCGGGACCATCCATCACCATCCGGGCTCACTACTTGAACCATCTCTGGGAAACCGACTTAAAAAATAAAAATGAATATATCAGTATATTGAAGCCCTGCTCGACGCCTTTCATTTGATACCAATATCGTTTAGAAACATTCGAGGGTCATCTGGGTCCACGTTTTGACCCATATTTGGGGACCCGGCCTAGGCGTCGCAATGAAAATAACTTTATGTTGAAGGCCTGCTCAAACACTTGCTGGGTCACTCTGGGTGAACATTTGGGCCTATATTCCGGGAAGTTCTCTATTATGTGCGCTAATACCATATGAATTCACTGTGAAAATTTCATAAAGGACACACACACATTCATTTTTATATAATAGATATAAACAAATTTTAAGGGCATATTTTCAGTGCTTAAACCAAGTTTTAAGAGCATATTTTTAGCGCTTAAACCATATTTTTAAGGACATATTTTTAGCGCTAAAAACGAGTTTTTTAGGGCATATTTTCTGTTGCCCTAGTTATCAACAACCACTACAGACTGGCGGTTACTAAGATAAGATTTAAGCCAATTAAGAAAAGTGGAATGGAAGCCTATCTTCGAAAGCTTCGAAATCAAAATTGAATGTGATACCCTGTCAAATGCCTTTGAAAAGTCCGTATATATGGTGTCAACCTGGCAACCAAGCTCGAACGATTTGATGCAATACTGCGAGAGGACGGCTAGATTTGTAACCGTCGACCGGCCAGTGATGAAACTATGTTGATATGGGTTTATCAGATTTTTTACTGCAAAATATATTTTGTCCTTGATAGAACATTCGAATAGCTTTAATACTGTAGTTAATTTGGAAATTGGCCTGTAGTTTAGAATATTGTTTTTGTTCCCACTCTTATGTATTGGCGTAATAAACGAAATTTTTAACTCATCAATAAATACCCCCGTAGACAAAGATTTATTGAAGATTATGGTAATAGGTACAGCTAAAGAGCTCTCACACATTTTTATTAAATAGCTTGACAAGCCATCATTATCCAGTTTATTTGATACTTTTAGCGATCTAATAGCGAAAATAACATCATCAGCTGTTAATTTCAATGCACCAAAATCAATAGTTGATTCGATATTATCACAGACTGTATTATCCATTTCATGAAAATCATTGTCAAAGTTAGATACAAAAAAGTCAGCAAATAAATTGGCAGATTCTGAGGGTGAATTTGATATTCTATCAGTCAAAAACATTGATGCAGGGATATCAGACACCGCTTTCTTGGATTTTATGAAACTCCGAAAAGATTTTTGGTTCCGCTTTGCGTTGCTTTCACATTGCAAAATATATTTTTTGTACAAAAATTTATTATGACAATTAAACTGGTTCGAATAGAGTAAATATTTGTGGTAGGCATCGACATTATTAGTGTCTAGAAAAACTTTATGGCATTTATTTCTTAGATTTTTTAATTTTTTCAACCGCTTAGTGTACCAAGATATCTTATAAGCTTGCTTTGGCCGAAGCGGTATATGTTCAGAAACAATATTCTTAACCTTATTAATAAATAAACGATAGAAATCAGAAACTCTGACTTGACTTAAGAGTTCCTCCCAATTAATACCATTTAATGAAGCATTAAGCAGATCTTGATCACACAGACTGTAATTAAAATTCAAACAGTCATTACTACAATAACACGTTTGAAAATTATAAAACTTTATTTCTAGGACTAATGGGTTATGATGCATACCAGGCTCAGAAAACGGGAGGTCACACTCAGTCAAGTGAAAGTCGAAGTTTTTACTAACAAAAATAAGATCTAATATGGATTAAGATGCTTAAAATTTACTATAGATCAAGCGATTCTGGTGGAAATAAAATGGTTTTAGAATTGTCAGCGCCTCTTATATGAGGCGACACCAATGTGTGCCAAGGCGTAGATAGAGACTTTTGAAAGTGTATAAATGAAACATAGAGATTTTTGAAAGAACATTTTTTTATTTAATAGATACCTTTTTCAGAAGACATCTTCAAATACTGGTACACAATCCATCAAAAACTCAATATGGAAAACAAATTCACATAGACACTTATGAAAGTGGACTATTCATTTCTTCTGTCGATTTAATAAAAAATAATTTGCTACAATTCGGATGTAAAGCGAGTTGCAGTTATTTTCTTTAATAGCCTTAAAAATAAGTAAGTAAGGATTCTAATTTTTTAATATATCTAAATTCAGGCATTTCTTTATGTAACCCCATCATTAAAAATTATCTTGCGAGAGCTTTTTCAAAGAATCTTGGATTTAAAAAATGCTCTAAAATCTCCACACTAAAAATTTTAACGAGAGTTACCGACATTTATCTTATTCTTATTAATTTATTTAAAAAGTATGAGTATACTAAATAAAGATTCATTACACTTAGAAAAAAAAAACGCACGGAAATCTGACTAGTTACACCTTGATTTTACTATTTTTACCAATGGTTTTGCAGTTGGTATGAAAATAGTGATTTTAAATATGTTTGCACTTCATACATCATCATAAATATTATTAAAATGAAAATTAACCATAATCGACTTGGTGTTGTCATAGTGAAACTATGGAAAATAGTTGTCCTAAATATGCTGAAGAATTCAGCATACTCAAATTGAATATGTTTCATATTAAATTTAACTATGTGTCTAAACTGTGTGTGTACATATAGGGATGACAGCAATAACCGGAAAAGCTATTATAATCGGATAATTTCTTTCGGTTAATGGTTAAAATCTATCGGATTTTCCTTTTTTGGAAGATGTGACAGAATATAATTTACATATAAGATTAAATGTATTGAAGTAGATTAAGGCATGCAATGCATAAAATCAAAGACTGTTATAGTACAACCATTATTTTAAGTTATCAAGTATTTATTGATGATCTGGAAATATTCGTGTAATCGCAAATTTTTTCATAAGTGTAAGCGTCTACATACCAACGCTTCCAAACAATACTGTACTAAATCGACTTAGTACATTTTCGTGTTTTTTGGTGCTTTCATGTATTACGTGTCTTAATTTGGATACTGTCAAATTTTGGTATGTTATCGGATGATCCAATCAAACGTTATAAGCAAAAGTGTACACGTAATACAACTCGAGATTTTTACAGAATAAAAACATTGAAAACTTTCCATGAAAAACAACGTAGCAAGGTTTTTGTTTTTTCTTATGGTTTTATATAAAGCATACCTTAACTTAGGGGGTATCGAGTTTTGGTATTTACCTTGCAATCCAAATAGAACTTACAAGCGAAATTATACTTAATATACAACTGAAGTTTCATATCGAATTTAATCTTTGAGAGCTTCCCCTGCAAAACATAGTTTTCGGACTTAGTACCGTATTGTTTGGAAGCGTAGATATATACATACGTACCTACTATATCATATCCATATATTAAGCTGACCGTTCATCTTTCTTTGAGGAGGATTGTCCTCCCCAAATGCTATTTGCCCTCCTCAAAAATTGTGTCCTCCTTCTGACCGCTGTAGTGCAGTGGGTAGAGTGCTCGCCTGCTATACCAGAGGTCTCGGGTTCAAACTCCAGTCCGGACAAACACCAAAAAAAAACTTTCTAATTAGTAAAAATCCAATTATTGGGTTTTTAAGAGCAGCGGTCACCTCTCGGCAGTGGGTGGCATATCCTCCGAGAGTATTTCTGCCATGAAAAAGCTTATCACAAAAAATGCATTTGCCGTTCGGAGCCGGCATAAAACTGTAGGGCCACCCAATTAGTAGGAAAAACAAAAGGAGCACACCTCGAATTGGGAGAGAGCTCGGCCATAAAACTCGTCAGAGTTATAATAGCGCCATTGTATTATTATTATTATTATATCAAAATTATCAGGGTGAAAAGAGAAATCGATTGAACCATGTCCGTCCGTCCGTCCGTCTGTCCGTCCGTCTGTAAACACTCTAACTCGCGCAAAAATTGAGATATTTTGATGAAATTTTAAATGCAAGTTGGTATCGAGACTGGGACGGTTGGTATTGAAAATGGGTGAAATCGGACCACGCCCACTTTTCCTATACAGAAAAAATCGGAAATTTGGTATCTCAGTCACTAATATAGCTGGAGCGATGAAATTTTACCCACGTGTTGATGAAATTTTGGAAAATGGGCGGTGCCACGCCCACTTATTAAGGGTTAAACATTGAAAGTTTTATAAGTCATAACTCAGAAACAATTGAAGATATATCGAAGAAACTTGGTATGCGTGATTTACTTAGGCAAACATTTGGACGGAAAATAATTAAAATCGGTTGACGACCACGCCCACTTTTATATATGGGTACTATAAAGTGGCCCAATAAAAACATTTTAAGCCATATCTCTGTAAAATATAACGATATATTATTGAAATTTTATAGCAGGAGTCTAACTGCGGGCATAAAACTAAAAAACATAAAAATTTTGGAAAATGGGCGTGGCACCGCCACTTTTTAGACAAAGGAATATACGAGATTTATTAGCCTATAACTCGACACATAATTGAGATATTATAACGAAACTTGGTTTATACACTTTTATAACTTGTGCTAATAGACACGCAAAAATTTATTCAAATCGGTTTATGACCACGCCTACTTTTTAACAAAGATATTTCCGGAACACCCTTTGGGAATTTGTAACGTGACATCTTTGTAACTAGAAGCCATGAAGGAAAGAAGTGTTGCACAAAGAATAATATTCATATGCTTAGTTGGATGACTGATAAAAATGTTGAAAATGGGCGCGGCTACGCCCACTTTATGCAGCACTCGCTTTATATAAAATCCATCAAACGCAAACAATGAAAGCATACAGCTGAGTATCTACACTGAGAGAAAAAAAATATATATAGGGGTCAAAGAAATTGTTTACCTATTTTGAACACTACTTTCTTTGTTTTGAGTAAATTTTCCTTAAAACATGTTAAAAGGTTTATAAAATATTGTTGTTACATACGTTACCATGGTTTCATATACTTGTTTTGAAAAAAATTCATACATTAAAATAATGAAAAATTCTTTAAGCGCCATTCCGTTCCCAACTTTCCTTGTTTTGAAGACTTGATTTCTTTAATTTTGAGAAATTAAATTCCCATACAAATTCCCATGGCAACGAATTTGTTTGAATGTTTTTTTATGTTTTTTCCACCTTTTTGAGAAAATTTACACAAAACAAAGAAAATTTTGTTTTGGGACGCGTGTTCAAAATAAGGAAAATTATGCCTTTGATCGAGAGAAATTTTTTTTTTTAGTGTAATGTTCGATTCCACTCGAACTTAGGCTTCCTTACTTGTATTATATTATGTCCTCCTTCTGGGTAAAATTTTTCTGCTAGTCCTCCTTTTCATTTTTCATAACAGTTTTCACGAAATTTCATACCGAAAATGATTATTTTCTGATCGTATTTAGCCATTCAAAATGTAGCATCGGTTGTACGCCAGCTATATGTTATAGTGGTCCGATCTTGACAGTTTTTGGTAACGTTACAAAGGTCAATATGAGTACAAATACTACAGTTTCATGCAAGGGCGTAGTTAGGATTTTATCCAGGGGGGGGGGGGGGAGCAAGCACATCAAATATTTGAAGTAGTCAAACATCAATCTGTTTGCGACTAAAATAAAGTGTTGCTGTTCCACTCTTAAATGCCAAAATTAATACTAATTTGTGTGTGCGACTACAGTAAAACTGCTAATATAAAAAGACAACAACAACTGTCAAACAAACTTGGTTGCGCAAAGTCAAAGTTATAATGGTCGGATTTGGACAATTTTCGGTAACATCATTCAAGTCAATATGAGTACAAATACTAAGTTTAATGCCGTTATCTGTTTGTATTGAGAAAAGAATTGCGACTAAAAACTACAAGTTGCGCACCGTCGCATTTGCTGCGTCGGTGTCTAGTCAAGTTGCCAAAAAAAACTAAACGACTAGCAACCAAATGAGCTAGTCGTTATTTCTGTTAAACGACCAGCTAGAATGCATAGTCGTATTTATGTTACTTTGAATACTTTCTAGTCGGCAATTCAAACCCCGTATGGGAGCTATATATTATAGTGGTCCGATTAGGCCGATTCCGACAAATAATCAATTGTACATATTAATATACTCGTATACCGAGTTTCAGTTTGATATCTGGCAAACTGAGGGAATAGTTTGCATTCAAACCGAAGAACTATACGTACAGGCGGACATAACTTCAAAGTCAAATATCTCCTAAACGAGATCTATGTAAGTTAGAAAAAAGAATAGCACCATTGTGCTCAGCGCCCGAATTATGTTTACTAGGTTTGTTTCATTTTTGTTGAAATAGAAAAGTTCATTTTTCGTACACAGTGTAATCGAACACTTTCGATTAATCTAAAAACCGGTTAATCAGTTATTTAATTTTTTTGCCATCCCTATGTACATATGCACATACATATGTATGTGTGCTTTTTTTTAAACCATTGTATATATTTAAGTGTAGCTCCAGGGTTTGGCGGGAGTGCCAACCTCTGGGGTATGTAAAATAGCTTTAAATAAGCCGAATCATTTCCCTTCTGGAAAATGAGTTGCATTTGAGTTGCTTAATCATGCTATATAGCTCGAACAATTTATAAACCATCTAAGAATTACAGAAATTTTAAAAGCCGCATTCAAATGAGAGAACGAAAACTATGCAGCATAAATTGCTTAAACAAAGCTTACTATGCTAAATATTTAAGTTTACTATGAACCATATTGAAGTTGAAGTATCAACAGTAGTTAAAATAAATATGTTTCCACTTGAAGATAACAATTACAAATTTTATAATGACATTTGTTAATACTTGTCCACCTGGATTACTGTATACTAGTCAACTAAAAGTTTTTCATACTCATAGTAATTTTCGCTATACGGGGTTTCTCTGGGTGTAATGTTTTTGAATGCTAATGTTTTGCCTCTGATGTAACGCGAGTTGTCATGGAAGTGCCCCCAACAAGCGTTGTAAAACTTTTTGAAAATTGTAAGCTTATTCCGGTTCTTAAATAAATACCTACATATCAGCTTAGAGAGTTATTTCTTGAATAATACACATTATTAACACATGAAAATTTGCCAATGAGTTACTTCAGAAATAAAGTCAAATGAATTTTGTGTATTTTTTATGCGGCAGTTGGGTTATAATGATGTCGGAGTACAAGACGTTAATGAGGTAAGGACGATCCTGAATGAATTTGTGGAAATTTTTATATTAATTATATGCACACAAATATACATACATTTTTGTAAGCGAGTACATTTTAGTTTATTTATTTTATTTATAATTTCCTTTTTTTCTTATTCAATTTTTCAACTGTTTTCTTTTTCTAACGGAATTAATGGCCTTATTCCATTGTGTAATATCATGTTCAGACATAAAAATTAATTAAGTCAATTGGGGTTGATTGAACATCTTTAGATTTGGTGTTCGGACATATTTAATTTACTTGGCCCATTTAACAGGTCGGCTCAAGATACATACTCTGAAAAAAATACCCGTAGTTAAACCAACAACTTTCCGCTGTTGAATCTCCGTCTTTGATTCAACAGCAAAAGTATTTGTTTTTGCAGCAAAATTTTTGATCCAACAATTTATTCAAAAACGGGCGTTGTTGTTTCAAAAACTTGCTTGCCTTTAAACAATTTTTTGTGAGAAAATATTTTTTTGTGAGAAAACCAACAAAAAAAAAAAATGATGGAGAGAAGATGAAGAGAAAAATCCAAAAAAAAGTTTATTTTTAGCAACAATTTTCTCCCCGTTGTTGATTTAAAGGCAAAAGTATTTGACCCAACAGTTTCCACTGTAAACAAAACTAATGAGAACAAATTTTTTTAAATTTTGTTTTTACAATGATTCAAATAATTCATGGATTCCTTTTTAGGAAATGGAAGTATAAATAGGTTACTACAATTCAATATAATGTTGAATGTTCCAGTATGTGATGATTGGATATAATTTCAGGTTGATGTCATGGTTTGAATCCGGAGGAGAATATAAAATAAAGAAGAAAAATCAGAATAAGAAATAAAGATAGCAACCAGTGAATGATAAGAAGGAGAGAAGAATAGGAGAACAAGCGGAGGCTACATATTTGCAGTTGGGACCCGAGCGGAGAGAAGATGAAGAGTAAAATGCAAACAAAAATTAATTTTTAGGTGAAAATTTTTTCCAACAATCTCCGTTATTGACTTAAATCAACAACGCTCGCACCTTTGAAACAACAACGGAGCGTTGTTGGGCACATTTCAACTGCGGAAAGTAGTTGATTTAACAGCGAAAGTCTTTAGATTTACAACGTTTTTTTTTCAGAGTACACACATACACGCCGTGAGCTGAATATCAAACTCTCGTGACCTAAATGTCAAAATTGCAAGGAGGACGAAATAATTTGACATTCATCTCACAATTTTTACCAATCGTAAACACGAATGCATGTATAAAATAAGCAGAAATAAAAACAAATTTGATAGGTGATGAAGAAGAACAAGAATGCAGCTGATCTGACGAACCAACCTGTTTAGTGGACACTGACGCTAATCACATTTCTCTTTTCATGACATTTCATTTTACTTATGAAACAAACCTATTAACAGGGTTGCATGCAGAATTGTTCTTCATTAACAACTCATTAGTTTCTAATGAAGCATTAACTTGGTCAATTTTTGTATGGTAAATTGAGAATCATTGGGCTTGAAAATTGAATGAAGGCTCTTAATGTTAAATTAAGGTTGTGTCTGAACATAACATAAGATAATTTACTTTACCGGTGAAGTGAATAATCATGATCATTGAACATCCTTTTCGTGTTCTGGCAGCAGTAAAATTAAATGACCACCTACATATATACCTTGATGGGCAAACACCAGTAGCCAGTAATAATGCAGTTTTCATTAATTTCGTAACCAAGTTAAAATTTTATATTTCGCAGACTGCTTGGCAGCATGTCGCTTAAGAAAATACTAAGTATTATAGATATTTTTCTGTAAATACACAGTAAAAAATGATAGTTTATTTCTAATATCATTTGGTACTTAATTTAATCATTCTTGGAATTAAATATGAATTTTAATACCAAAAATTCTTATTTTGAAACTATGAGAAGTTTTACAATTTTATTTAAACCAAAGTGGTTTAAAAATAAAGTCTTAAAAAGTATTAAAATTCTCTCTTTCTCACTTTTGGTTTGAAATCAAAACCAAAAAAAATTTAGAAAAAAATTGTCAAAATATGTAAATATATACAATATGTTTTTAAAAATCGAATTTTTCATGCCTGGTGGAACAATTGTATCAAGTAAGTAATATAGGAGATTAAGTGAATATTGAGGGTAAATTTTGTTTTATTTTTTTTTCAGTCTTGAGGCAACAATATCTCTGCAACACCGCGAAGGTGCCGATATTTCTCTGGCAAAGGCCAGTAGCTGTATCAGTTTTTTTTACTGACGGTGGTGCAACTCGACAAGGGAGCAGCCCATCCTATTATCTAGGAATACAAACAACAAAGTTTTATGTGATATTTTCTATTGTTGTAATATTGTATATGAAATAAAATGAGCAGTTCTACATACATATTTTTGCTTTGGATTTAATACCAAAAAAGTTTAGTATTTATTCTAGTTCTCGGATAGATCTTATACCATTTCAACTATTTTTAATACCAAAAATATTCTAAAAATAATTAAAATTTGGTTTTGATTTAATTCCAAAAATGTATTAATTTGACACCAAGAATAATTTCTGTATCTCCTATTCTCTTCTTTTTTTTAAACCAGAATGTCTTTAATTTTATACTTTTAGGCATTGTTATATATAAATACCAAAATGGTATTAAAATTAAACTAAAATTTTTACTGTGTAGTAAAGACTTAAACTGATACCGACTGCAGATAATGCTGTCCATATATGTGTTTGCATAGAATTTCGTTCAGTTAGTCACGAATTCGTCGCCCTGCAAAAAAATGTGCGATTAATCCCGAAAGATATTTGACCCGGATTGATCTCTTTCGGAACAATCGGTCCCCGATTGTTTCCGTACGGGTATAAATGTACATTAATTCTAGACCAATTGTCCCGAACGAGTATAAATATAGATTAACCGTTTTGATCCCGAACGGCTATAAATGTAGATTAATCGCTTTCATTCCGAACGGATACAAATCTAGATGCATTAAAGGTAGAAATTTTTCAAAAATATGCAATGTATTTAAAATATTATATAACAATCGGTAAAACCAATTGAATACCCTTTCTTTTAATAATAATAATACAATGGCGCTATTATAACTCTGACGAGTTTTATGGCCGAGCTTCTCTCCCAATTCGAGGTGTGCTCCTTTTTGTTTTTCCTACTAATTGGGTGGACCTACAGTTTTATGCCGGCTCCGAACGGCGAATGCATTTTTTGTGAGAAGCTTTTTCATGGCAGAAATACTCTCGGAGGGTATGCCGCACACTGCCGAGAGGTGACCGCTGCTCTTAAAAAACCTAATAATTGGATTTTTACTAATTAGAAACATTTGTTTGGCTCGGACCGTGGTTTGAACCCGAGACCTCTGGCATAGCAGGCGAGCACTCTACCCACTGCACCACAATGATGAATAATAATTTTAATAAAATGTTACCTAAAATATCCTTTGAAAAATTCTTTACATTACGCTCTCATGAGTAGTGCACTTTCAAAAGTCCCTATGTGAATTTTTCATATTAAGCCACAAAGTAAAAAAAAAAAACAAAAATAGAATTTTGAATGTGTACGTATAAAATCTATAGACACTTTTGAAAGTGTAATCGTATTTAATACTATTTTTTCAGAGAAAAAATTTCACATAGCCAGTTTTGAGAGTAGACTGCTAAAATAAGGCATACTCAAAACTTAAAATTTTTTTTATTCATTTATTGAGATTTTTTTTACAAAAGTAAAACATTATATAATCTTTATTTAAATATGCATGAACATTTGCAATTTTTTAAAGATTGTTATAAAAAATTGCTTTGGCTAACAACTTTGAAATATCAACATTTGTACCCGTCGTGCTGAAAGCGATTAATCTACATTTGTACCCGTTCGGGTATACAAATGATCCCGGACACATCCCGGATTAATCGCATTTTTTGCAGGGCAGATACATATGTATGTACATATAATATTATGTACTTACATAGATATATGTAGGGCCAATTCTATTTGTTTTTGTTTATCTCCATATTTGTTAACATATGATTTGCATTTGTGCATATACATTTTATTTTACTTTCTTGAATGCGATGAATACTGATTAATTTGCAACTTTATCAAAAAGGTTCACCAAAATCACCATCAGATGAGTATTTACGGCCCACAGCAAACCAGCGTTCCAACGGTTGGTGGACCACCGCAAGCTATGATGCATCAGGCACAGGGTCCACCACAAATGCATCAGGGGCATCCTGGTCAGCACACCCCACCATCGCAAAATCCAAATTCGCAATCTTCAGGGATGCCGTCACCCTTGTATCCCTGGATGCGCAGTCAATTTGGTAAGTGTCAAGGAAAGTGTCTCAAAAATTCTATGAACGTATTAAGTGGAATTTATTTTTCATCTGATTAAGTAAAATATTGTGTATTGTAATTGTATTGAGTATCAATGGAATCCATATACGGGTGTTCAGGATCTTGTTATAATGCATTTGCTCACCATCGAATTAATGAAACTTCGAATATCGATAACATGAGATATTAAAGACAGTTTAACATATAAAACGCGAGTTTTGACAAAAATACAGTCATGGTTCAAACATAAAAGAAGAGGATATGATTAGAATGATAAGCTGAGTCGAGTTTATGTCTGTCCGTCTGTGTTTCTGTCCTTCAGTTTTTGAGATATCTCATTTAAATTTGGTCTAAATGCACAAGATCGTGAACATCTCTTTTGAATTTTGTGTGCTTATTAGTGGTAGTCTTAGTAGTTTTGGATTAAATTAAATTTAGAATGCTAACCTACATACATACAATTTATATACATACATTAAGGTGGAGTGAAAACTTTTTTTTGGAAATTCAATTTGTTCCAAATCCAGAACGGCACCTTTCTAGCCCAGAAGTAAGCCTGTAAAATTTTATTGATCTACTCGCATGTTTAGAGGTGCCCCAGCCCCAAAAAGTTGAAAAAAATAGCAGGATCTGGTACAAATGGGAAATTTCTAAAATTATAAAATCAAAAAACGAAGTATGAGGATTGATTAACATGACTAAGCTGAGTATTAAAGTGAATTTTGTTGTTTAAAGGGAATCATACCTATCGAATGGTATACAAATATTCGAAATCGGTTCAGTAGTTTTTAAGTAATTGCAATTTAAAAAATGCATAATATAAACTTTGATCTTTAATAACTTTTGTTATTGTTGTTTCCAAAAAAAATGCACTTTAATACTCAGCTTAGCTATGTTTATCAATCCCAATACTTCGTTTTTTTAATTTTATAATTTTCAAAATTTCACATTTGTACCGGATCATGCTTATTGCTTTCAACTTTGCGGGGCTGGGGGCAGTTCAAAACGTCATCCTATCGCCATACAATTTTGTGGGGTTCATTAACTCGTATAAAGGCAACTTTTCATTGCTGGTACGTTCAAAAAAAAAAAACAAACAAAAAATCTATATCATATGTTTTCACTCCACCTTAACATACATATGTACATAGTTTTACAGCATGAAGACTTTTTTCAACACAAAATTCAACACCCATGAGCTTGCAATGTACTTAAATATATATATTACATGTCGCGTCATAAAGTTGCTAAATATTTAAATATAAGTAATATACATATGTACATTAGATGCATTTTTTAGATGCTCCCTCCGGCAGCAGAATATTAAAAATGGGTGTTTTAGAGTAAGTAAACTGAAAAATAAGTTCACTTTTCCAAAAACTGGATGGAGCTACACCAAAAACCGCGGAAATTCTCAGAATTTCAAGGTATGTTTAGATCAGTGATAGGCGTTTCATGGATCAATTGATCGCGCTCAAATCACACAGACACGTTATGCTCTTTCTTTTGTAAACGATTTATAGGCCCGTCACATAGCATACGTCAATTCGTCTACGTCGACGTATGTGACTGATAGCTCAGTAAACTGTGGGCAATTAAATGTGCATCGTCACTAGTAAACTGTGGGCAATTAAATGTGCATCGTCACAAGTACGACGGATCCGTCGCCGCAACGTACCAAAGTTGCCCAACTTTTGGCATACGTCAATCCGTCGCTATGTCAGCTGATTGCTTTTGATTGTTAACCTTTAGCTGCTGTTGAATTTCACTTTTTTTGCAATTTGCTTTTCGAGTTTTTTCTCATTTGTAAAACATTCTTCCATAAAACCAAAATGGTGAATAATTATTGGGAGATGTGGAGTTACTGAAAACTGAATTTCAAGAGGGCAACTTAAAAGAGAAATTACAAAATATTCTAAAGAGTTAAATTTTTGCCACCACCTCTGTAGTTAAAGGTTAATCAAACAGCTGATTTATCTATGTCCGTCAACGTTTCCTATGTGGAGAGCTCTCCGTCAAGTACCTGAGCTGTCAGTCACATACGCCGACGTAGACGGATTGACGTATACCATTTGTCGGGGCTATTAGTCGTCGCTCAGCAAGTGGCGCATTCATTGAGCGCCAGCAAGCGACTAACTGCTTGCCCAGAATGTTGTACTACAGCTACGGACTACATAGCTTACTACATCAGCTGATGACTGATTTTGTGGCAACGCTCGAAAATGTGAACACAATGGTGTAGCTCAGTGTATCTCATATATGTCATCTTTTTTATATTTTTGTACAGGGGATTCCTTAAATTCCATAAAAACTCTTTATTTTTTACAAGTTCAATTCATTTTTCCGTTTCTTCGTCCTTCATTTCGAATTTCCGTCATTAAAAAATTGAGCTGTCACACTGTAGCGCGCTACAAAGTTAAAGTTAACTCTACTTCTACTACAGCCACAACTACACGCTACAGACACAGCTACACATTGTGGGCATTGCAATGCAATTGTACTGTTTTAACTTTTGACAGCTCTTACTACGTACTACAGCCACACCATTCTGGGCAAGCAGTAAACGAAAACGAGCCAATTGATTTCCGCTATTACGGCGCTCTCACTAATACAGTTGCATTTCAATTTTGCCTATCGCTGGTTTAGATTTATGTATGCAAAAGTTAGGATTTTGTACAAGAAAAAAAATGATATCTACCCATACGTAGAATTAACCGTTAAAGCGAATGGCGTATTCAGTTTTTTGGTAGGTACATTTACCAGAGAAGGTAATATCGCGGCCTAAAGTGATAATTTCCTTTTTCTTCTCAACTTCAACTTCTTGTCCTATACTCTTCCCGAAAGCGAACATTATTTTTGAATTAAGTTACACAGTAGGCTGCGTTATTTAATGCACTTTCCAGAAATGTATAGCTATTAAAAGTCTAATAATATTTGGATGAGTTCATCAAGTTCAAGTGAAGTAAAGTCGGGTATAAAATACATAGCTTAAAATTTCTAAATTTTTTTAAAAATTGTGCTCTTGAAGGCGATTTTCCGGGTTATTAGTGATAGTTTTATGTGGACGGCAGAGGCGGGCGCTTCATACAAGCCGAGAAGCTCGGCTTCCGTACATATTTTCGTTCATTTCATTCTACGAATTTCTTTAAAATCTGGTTATTTTACGTTTTAAATGTGTTCACTATTTAAGTTCTCAATAACATAGCCCCCACTGTAAAATCCGGCGACTAAGAGCCTTCTAAGAAAAAAGCGCAAATACACCACCAATTCACCTCACAATGTGTATTTTGTTTGCACAGCCACTCACAGCACAGTGAGCATACTTTAACATTTCCACACATTAGCGTTTACGTGGCTTTCAAAACAGAATAACAGCTTGTTTTCTAGCTTTCTCTAAGGAGAAATCAATTGCTTATTTTCAGACTTAAATTGAAAAAAAAACTAGCAAAGCACTTTTTTATTTTTCACATCAAATTTGTATGCGAATGTGAAGCTGACTTCGGCATTCAACAGTGATGTCCAGTATTCACAGCCATATGCATATTTGATTTGATTTTCGTTTGCATTTATGAACATAATTTCTTACATGTGCATTAGGGCGGGTCAATTTATTTTGCAAATTTGTTTCGGCCACAGCTGCATTCTCTGGTCAATTCTGAACAAAAAAGTCCAAAGGAGGCTAGTTCTAAAATGAAGTTTGACCATCCGCAATTTTGATTTTAGATAGTCATCCCTAAAAAATTTTTTTATATTTGTTAAAAAAATATAGTTGAAGATACTTAAATTAAATTTTGAGGTTTACCTGAGTTGAGCCCATCCGTCGGCCGACACATCATAGCAAAATTTAATCCATTTGGTTGTTTTTTAGGGAAATACATTCATTTTCCTAACCCCTTTTTTAGAACTTCTCCCAATTATTTTATGTTACAACAGGTATATCTTAAAAATTTGAAATATCTAAGTGAAACGCCGAAACACGTCAACTTAATTTTTGCCTGTAGAATACAACGACGTGTTCAGAATATCCGTATTAAATCTTGATTTCGAGATATTTAGGAAAGAAGTTTCAGATTTCTGAAATTGAATTCTTCGTCGTTTGTAAACTTTACCCAGGCTTTGCACTTTTTTCCGCGAAAAGATTCTAATAGCTGTCTACTTAATTGGGATATTATAATTTCAATGCCACCTCCAGTTTTCCGAAATTGCATTCGGTTTTCGAGATAACGGTAGATAATTAAAATTTACCATACCCCATTTACCCCTGGTAATAACTCATTCAGTTTTCGAGCTAATATATCAAAACTTTGCACGTGACTGTATCCTACTATTACCTTACTTATTTCTAAAAATAATCGAAATCGGGTCACTATGGCATATAGTCGCCGTACAACTGATTGTTCAGATATATGGTTTTGATCTTTTATTTGTTCCTAACTCCGAAAATACTCCTTCCACGCAGAAAGTATTATAATAACTTTCATTCAAAATTAATACATAAACAACTTCTTCATATACGATTTCGACATATATGCAACAGTTAATGCACTTTTGTGCAACCAAAGTCGAAATTTCACAATAAAAATTTTTTCTAAGTTCGTTAACACATGTATCATATTAAATGAATTAGATGAGTTTTATATCATCTATATATATAAAAATGGTGTAAAAAATGTTACTAACCTCATCAGATGAGAACGGCTGGGCCGATTTCTGTAAAATTTTTTGTCAGTTGTTCGTATTCTCGAGGAGATGATTCGTACACTCAGAAAAAAATCATCAACACGATTCATGTAAAATTAACACGATCGATCCTTACACATAGAACAGCAACAATTTTTTCAAATTACACGATGTTTGAAACATGATTTTGTCTTTGTAACTGTCATCTGAAAATTTGGTAAATTCAACCAAATTTTATTGTTGATACAAATTTTAAAATATACAAGATGATTCAAATATAAAATTTTATTCCTAAATGTCATTTGGAATTTGTTTTATTTAACATGATGATAGTGTCAATATAAACTAAAAAAAATGTTAGAAAAATGACGTCCCAATTTTAGTGTTAATACAACATGAAAACAAATGTTAAAACAACAAGAACCAAAATTAACAAAAAAATTGGTTGATATAACAGGAAACAATGATCAAACATAAACGTCATTTGGAATTTTGGTTTATGTAACACGATGATAGTGTCAATATAATTTAAAAAAGTGTTAAAAAGAACGTCAAAACTATTTTGAAACATACACAATTTTTTCAACGTTTGAAGTTCTGCTGTTCGTGCAAAACACAAATTAATATAATTTATTTTTAACAAGAAGGAAATTTTGTGCCGTGGCAATGATGGGAGTTTAGCATCATTGGCAGTGCGTGATAATGGTTTTTCCATTTATATTTTTAGCTCGCAGGTGAGTTAAAAGTGGATTTCATTTTTGTTTCTAAAAGTTTTTAATATTCAATATTTTCTTTTTCCTCTTCATAGTTAGCAATTTTTACCACGAAGAGATGTTTAGCGAATGGAGTCTTTCACGCAGCATGCGGTGCATATACCGTTGCATTAGCGGCCAAACATTACTCCGTGCCAGTGATAGTAAGTACTATCGCCCATGTATAAACTATTCGTATGAGAAGGACGCTTTCAATTTGGTCGGTTGTGCGGGTGATGTACTCAAATATGCTTTATTGATCTGATGATTATATATTTGATGTTTTATATGTTTTTTTATTTAAAAAAAAAATTAATTGTAAAATTAACAAGACTTTCTAGTTAATTTAACAATAAATTTAAGGTAAAATCAAAAAGATGTTATTGTTAATTCAACAGGACCATTTCGTGTTAATTTAACCAGCTTAAATTGTAACATTAACTAGTTAAAATTGTAAAATCAACAGGAAGACTCAATACTTTTTAGTGTTAATTCTACAGTTGTCATCCTGTTAAACTAACACTTGACAGTAGTGTTAAATTTACACGATTACATGATGGCATACATTAAGCATCGTGTTGAAAAAAACTAACCACAAAATTTGTTGGTTTTTGGTAGATTTCACACTATCTTTTTTCTGGGTGTACGGAAGAAAATTTTGGAAAATCCCTCCGGAAAAGTCCGAAAATTGGAAAAATCGGTGTGTATATGTGTATGTGTGCATCTGTGGATGTGTGTCCTTTATAAACTCCCAAAGTAACCATCCGTTCTTTATGAAATATTCACAGTAGATTCATGTGGTGTTAGTGCACATAATAGGGTATATAGAATTTCGAAAAAAGGAAGCTTCTCGGAATACAGGCCTAAATGAAGACCCAGATCGATCCAGCAAGTCTTCGAGCAATATTGGTATGAAAGGTGTTGAACAGGCCTTCAACATAAAGTTATTTTCATTGCGATACCTAGGCCGGGTTCCCAGATATGGGTTAAAACGTGGGACCGAGTGACCCTGGAAAGTTTCTGAGCGATATTGATATCAAATGAAAGCTGTTGAGGAGGACTTCAACAAATAGCTTTTTAAATAGTGATGCCTAGACCGGGTTACAAGATTTGGGTCAAAGCGTGGACCCGGATAACCCGTGAATGTTTCCGAGCAATATTGGTAGCAAATGAAAAGCGTTGAGCAGGCTTCCACATACAGCTATTGTCATTGTGATTTTTAAGGTTGTTTCCCAGAGATGGCTAAAATAGTGAGCCCGGATGGTGATGGACGGTCCCAGTAAGGTAAAGGTAGGTAGCTATAGGGATAGGGGTAGGGATTGGGATAGGGATAGATATAGGGATAAGGATAAGGATAGGGATAGCCTATCCGGATAGGGATGGGGATAGGGATAGGGATAGGGATAGGGATGGGGATACGGATAGGTATAGGGATAGCGGTAGGGATAGGGATAGCGGTAGGGATAGGGATAGCGGTAGGGATAGGGATAGGGATAGCGGTAGGCATAGGGATAGGGATAGGGATAGCGGTAGGGATAGGGATGGGGATGGGGATAGGGATAGGGATAGCGGTAGGGATAGGGATAGGGATGGGGATAGGGATAGGGATAGCGGTAGGGATAGGGATAGGGATGGGGATGGGGATAGGGATAGGGATAGGGATAGGGATAGGGATAGGGATAGGGATAGCGGTAGGGATAGGGATAGGGATGGGGATGGGGATAGGGATAGGGATAGGGATAGGGATAGCGGTAGGGATAGGGATAGGGATGGGGATGGGGATAGGGATAGGGATAGGGATAGGGATAGGGATAGGGATAGGGATAGGGATAGGGATAGGGATAGGGATAAGGATAGGGTTAGGGTTACGGTTAGGGTTAGGGTTAGGGTTAGGGATAGGGATAGGGATAGGGACAGGGACAGGGTAGGGATAGGGATAGAGATAGATAGAGATAGAGATAGAGATAGAGATAGAGATAGAGATAGGGATAGGATAAGGATAAGGATAGGGATAGGGATAGAGATAGGGATAGGGATGGTGATAGGGATAAAGATTGAGATTGAGATTAAGATTGAGACCGAAATAGAGATAGGGATTGAGATAGAGATAGGGATCCGGGGAAGTAGGTTTGTCGCGGCGAATATAACTATATCTTTTATTCAGAGAATAGACAATTTTTTGTTATTCGCAGTCATTAAGATGGACTCTAAGATAATGGTTAGCAATGCGGTAATGAAAGACTTTTCTTTAGGCTTCATAGGAATAAATTTTAGCAGAACAACGTCTGCCGGGTCAGCTAGTTTTATAGAAAATTAAAAGAAGTATTATCCAGTTTTAAAATCGTGAAAATACATGCACTTATAAGGATTTTATACCTATTTGATTAAATTTTTCTTTGTTAATGTTTGATAAAATTTTCGTACAAAACAATCACGGAGAGGTAGAACAAATTTTAATACGAAGGTCAGACCACCCACGAGGTTATTGCAGAATATCAAAGTTCAATGCTTCACTAACAAGTATCTGTCAAAAACAAAATCGCGAAGTGGTAACTTTTTGAGAAAACCGCAATTTTATATATTTCATGTTTTCGCGGAATCTAATATCCGCCACAGTCCGAATTTTTTCGATTGGTATACCTTTTCGGATACCTTGAGGATAATAAAGAAAGCATCAAATAAAAAAGGATACCTGTGATGGGAACATTTCACGTAAACAAGATATAAAGGATAACACCTGTCATGTAAAAGATACCTACATTAATTCACTTATAATTCCGAAAATGTTAGTTCCTCGTGAAAAACTTTATTGCACGTTCATTTAGAATTAATACGAAAATATTTCTTTGATATATGGTTTTGACGTACCTGCAGTTTTTAATGCACTTTTGTGCAACCAAAGTCAAAATTTCCATTAAAAAAAATCGTTTTTTCCATGTTCCTACTTTGGGGTCAAATATTTTGTTTGTGGACATAGTTATCTTTGAAATTTTGATCATTTATAAAAACATGACATGTTGAGTACATACACTAGTAATCTGTAAATGATTCAATCGTATCGTGGAAATTATCGTGGGCAAATAAATTAAAAATTTTTTTGAGAGTAGTAAATTTTAAAACTATTTTGAAAAGGAAAGAACTGTGTTAAATCACGCACGCGATCACGCGGTAAATTGTAAGGAATGTATTAAAATTAATGGGAACCTGCATGGGATATCGTATAATAAAATTAATACTTTTCAATATAAAAGATTCGTGCTTAATTTATATGCCCACCATAATTTGCACGATGCGATTGAATCATTTACAGATTACTAATGTACGTACTGAATATGTCATGTTTTTATAAATGATCAAAATTTCAAAGATAACTATGTCCACAAACAAAATATTTGACCCCAAAGTAGGAACATGGAAAAAACGATTTTTTTTATCGAAATTTTGACTTTGGTTGCATAAAAGTGCATTAAGTACTGCAGGTACGTCAAAACCATATATCAAAGAAATATTTGGGTATTAATTCTAAATGAACGTGCAATATAAGTTTTTCACGAGGAACTAATATTTTCGGAATTATAAGTGAATTAATGTAGGTATCTTTTGCATGGAGGTGTTATCCTTTATATCCTGTTTACGTGAAATTTTCCCATCACAGATATCCTTTTTTTATTTGATGCTTTCTTTATCATCCTCAAGCAGGGCCGTGCGCACGGGGGGTTTTGGGGGTTAAAACCCCCCCATGACCAAATCTAAGTTGCAATGATTTTGCAAAAATTTTCAAAATACAGTTTATAAATTTTGCATTGAATTTTGACTCATAATTTTTGACAATATTAGTTACAATAATTTTACGGAAGAAGAATTGGTAAAAGTTGCAAAAAATAAGGTTGGCCAATACATAAGTTCGGCACTTTGAATTGCACTTGGAGCTTTCCGAAATTACAAAGTTGTGTAGCATATGTTCGTTTGGCATTTTTTAAAAAATTGTACTGGTAACAAAAAATGTTTATTTTGTGAAAACAGTGAGCAGTTTCAATTAACAAGTACTGTAAACAGTACACGGAAAGAAATTTGTATACTTGAATCAAGAAAAATGCTTTCTTGAACTCAATTTAGAAAATTTTTAGGGAAATAAGAAATTGAGTTTTCCAAAAATGAGACAATTATTTTCTTATTCAAGAACACTAACAAAATCTATAGAAAAAAAATGTTGAAAAAAAAATGTTTAAATAAATAGGAACAGCTTTTCTTAAATTTACTTAAATGAAGAAAATCTTTTTGCTAATATCAAGAAGAATTTAAGAAAATTGTGTTTCGACGAATTGGAACAACAAAATACAGCGAAAAAAAAAATGTAAAATGAATAAGAAAACGTTTTCTTGAGCGAAGTAAAATTTTTCTTGCTGAATTTGCATTTCCAAAGTTACATGTATTTTTTTCATTTGCCATCCGCTTTGCATATTTCTGAATATTTTTGCAATTCTCAGATTGTTAGTGAAGCATTTGGTATAAGGAGTTCACTATTTGCATCTTCATTTATATTAAATAAAATGTTGTCATTTCAATAAACAAGTCCTAGGAAAATACTAGTTGACTAATGATGGTTTTCTAATCCCTCATGATTAGTTTTCATTTTCCTTATTTTTTACGTTTTTAATATTTTTAGAAAATATTTGCTTAATTTAATATTTAATATTTTCTTATGCCTCAGACACACATGTGGTATGAATATTAGAATATCAATATTATGATTTGGCTATGCTATGAAAATTTTCAATTAAACTACAATATGAGGGTGACACATATGTGGTATAGATCGAAATATTATAACTATACTACGATGTGTGTCTCTCGCATTACTTCCTTAAGCTCGTATAAGAAAAGTTTTACTTGCAACAAAAAAATAATTTCTTAATTTATTTCAAAAAAAAAGAAAAAAACACACTTACCCTAAGTAAATTATTTCTTATTTATTTAAAATCCAATTCCACTTGAAGCAAGAAAATTTTTACTTATTTATTTAAAATCCAATTTTCTTGGATTTTCTTGATATTAAGAAATTATTTTCTAAGTTCAAAATCAAGTCTAATTTTTCTTGTCTCGGCATTGATTCTAGTAAAAAATTCTTTCCGTGTACTATTCAGGACCTGGTTAACTAGGTTTTGATGAATCATAATGAGTTTCAGAAAAGTTAGAGATCCTTTAAATTTATGGTGTATGGGTCTGGATATCTGTTTCAGCAAATACATATGTTTATCTTAGCGAAAAATGTATGCGAATGCAAACCAAAATTAAAAAGCCCCCCCAAGGCTAATTCCTGCGCACGGCCCTGTCCTCAAGGTATCCGAAAAGGTATACCAATCAAAAAAATACGGACTGTAGCGGATATTAGATTCCGCGAAAACATAAAATATATAAAATCGCGGTTTTCTCAAAAAATTACCATTTTGCGATTTTGGTTTTCATAGATATTTGTTAGTGAAGCATTGAACTTTGATATTCTGCAATAACCTCGTGGGTGGTCTGACCTTCGTATTAAAATTTGTTCTACCTCGCCGTGATTGTTTTGTACGAAAATTTTATCAAACATTAACAAAGAAAAATTTAATCAAATAGGTATAAAATCCTTATAAGTGCATGTATTTTCACGATTTTAAAACTGGATAATACTTCTTTTAATTTTCTATAAAATGATATAAAACTCATCTAATTCATTTAATATGATACATGTGTTAACGAACTTAGAAAAAATTTTTATTGTGAAATTTCGACTTTGGTTGCACAAAAGTGCATTAACTGTTGCATATATGTCGAAATCGTATATGAAGAAGTTGTTTATGTATTAATTTTGAATGAAAGTTATTATAATACTTTCTGCGTGGAAGGAGTATTTTCGGAGTTAGGAACAAATAAAAGATCAAAACCATATATCTGAACAATCAGTTGTACGGGGACTATATGCCATAGTGACCCGATTTCGATTATTTTTTTAGAAATAGTTAAGGTAATAGTAGGATACAGTCACGTGCAAAGTTTTTTGATATATTAGCTCGAAAACTGAATGAGTTATTACCAAGGGTAAATGGGGTATGGTAAATTTTAATCATCTACCGTTATCTCGAAAACCGAATGCAATTTCGGAAAACTGGAGGTGGCATTGAATTTATAATATCCCAATTAAGTAGACAGCTATTAGAATATTTTCGCGGAAAAAAGTGCAAAGCCTGGGTAAAGTTTACAAACGACGAAGAATTCAATTTCAGAAATCTGAAACTTCTTTCCTAAATATATCGAAATCAAGATTTAATACGGATATTCTGAACACGTCGTTGTATTCTACAGGCAAAAATTAAGTTGACGTATTTCGGCGTTTCACTTAGATTTTTATTAATTTTTAAGATATACCTGTTGTAACATAAAATAATTGGGAGAAGTTCTAAAAAAGGGGTTAGGAAAATGAATGTATTTCCCTAAAAAACAACGAAATGGATTAAATTTTGCTATGATGTGTCGGCCGACGGATGAGCTCAACTCAAGTAAACCTCAAAATTTAATTTAAGTATCTTCAACTACATTTTTTTAACAAATATAAAAAATTTTTTTAGGGATGACTATCTAAAATCAAAATTGCGGAGGGTCAAACTTCATTTTAGAACTAGGTTCCTTTGGACTTTTTTGTTCAGAATTGACCAGAGAATGCAGCTGTGGCCGAAACAAAATAGTTTTTTCCTGTCAGTACAAATTGACCCGCCCTAATGTGCATGTACATGCAAACATAAATATCAAATACCAGATTATAAAAGCATTGATTGTGATATTTGGCGACTATTGGCTATCAAGATAATTTTAAAAAGCGACGGAAATCAAAATCAAATGAAATTTCATGACTTTTGGTATTAGACCTCAGTTTTTCAAACACTAAAGCACCCATTTTTTATATATTAGATAATAAGCAAATACACTTGCTACTGCTGAAATTTCCATCGATACAAGGAAACTAAAAATACATCTGCGCTTTCGTGTGAGATTTGCCTATAAGTTTGGCGTCATCAATCAATTCAATTGAGTTCTTCCCAATTTATTCTAATAATTTCTCCTCTGCTTTTGTAGATAATTCTGATGGTAAAGAACTTGAATATACTTTCGACCAAAAGTAGGTACAGCTAAAATACCAAAAGTCATGTACATACATACCTACATATTTAAAAATTTTTCATCATCCTCATTTTCTCGATTTATGTCAATACATATGTTATGAATATAAACAACAAACCAAATATGCAAATCGAATTTAATCAAAGTAGAGCTCTAGATACCCGAATATCGAGCAATTCGAACAGATCGTGTTTGTTTGAAGCCCGGTGTTTAAATGCCCGTACCAACATTCGAGCTTACACTCAGAGAAAAGGAATCAAAAATAAAATTTTTATAATGCACGTTTTAAGCCTTTGCCTATACAACTTAGCTTCCCTTAAAATTGGCAGGCCTTATTTCGTAAGCCTTTAAATCTTCTGTAATAATTACTTTTTGCTGGGTATGTACATGCATGTACTGATAAACTAGACCAATAAAGAAGTGGCGATTAGCGCAGAGCAGTAAACACAAGATTAAACACGTGTAAGGCAGTGAAATTGGGCCAAGAAGCGTTGTTATGAAAGAACGTATGGCTTTTGCCTCAAGTGGAGAGAGCCATTTCTACGAGTAAAACGAAACAACAAAACACAAAATCAAGATAAAATTTTAACTATTTTCACGAAACTAAATAGGTATGAACATCGCCCTGTATATACATATGTATGCAAATATTTTTATGGCCTGAGTGTATATAATGTTCAATTATCTCATAGGATTTCAGCGATAACCCGCTTCTACACCAGCAGGCACGAAACACATTACGTCAAAACCTTTCGTTTTGTTTAAAATAGGTTTGGCCTTCAATTTTATTGCTTCGGACACAGAAAGTAAAATTATTGAGAAAAAAATTTTCGTTATCCTTTTAATATCAAGACTTTCGGTTTGCTAAATACGTAAACAATTGGGATAACACTTGCTAATTTTACTTGTCTCTGTAATTTCATTTTCAAAAATTAGTTTCACTCCAATTCAAGTAAATTAAAATAAGGTCAAACTGTTCTTACTATTGTTAATTTCATTATTATTGAGTTCGTCTGCCGTTTGGTCTACGCAGAGTTTGGATGCGCTATGTGAGTTACTATTATATTGGCGATTTTGCACATTTTGCAAATATTGTAATGGTATTGTTTTACAGTTTTACTCACCTAAGTATAATGTTGGCATTTGAAAACAAGTTGATTTTGTATATGTACTATGTACATAAATGTGTAAGAATTTTTGTACATACCAAACCTCTTATGTAGCCGGTATTAAGAAGAGAAGGAAATGCGGCTAATACCACTTTAGAGGACGTGATAAAATTCTATACAAAATACTTAAATATCGAAAACTGAAGAATCCCACCCTTTGAAACTCCTTTGTATCCATGAATACATTTCGAGGTGAATTGTGGCTTCCTCTTTATTATACAGATCATCTTTAATTGAAAATAAATTTTTTGGGTTAAATTTATCTGAAAATTCTCTGCTGTTTTAATTCTTAAATAATAGATTTTTTGCTGGGTATGTACCTGCATTGTACATATATGTGCATACATATGTATGTAGTTATATGTATATACCCGCAATGTAAAAGCAAATGTGGATTTCACCGGGTCCAGTAAAGGGGATATTTTTTTGCAAAATAAAATTATAATTAGGCCCATCAAGTATGCTCTAAAAACTAGAAAATATGCATTTAAACATGATATTCAGTGTTGCCGCAGCCTCAAAAAATTTGATACTTTCATGGTTTTTTTGTATCACCGAAAAATTTTTGTTTTAACGATGATAGCGTCTTTTTTAAATATAAAAGTATAAAGATAACACGGTACAACAGCAAAAAAAATCCAAGGGGTTGAAAAGTGTATCTGACGTGTTTTTCCTCCTGATCACGATGGCATTTTTATTTTTTTCGGGTCAGGTCAAATTATTTTTTTATCGGGCTTTGAAGTTTTGAGATTATATATATACATATATATATATATGTATATATACTAGAAGTTCCCGCTACTGTCGAAAATCGAGGTAAAGTTATGACAGTTTTTGTGTTTTGCGATAACAATAGCATAGGAAATTTCTGCAACAACAACAATTACACATAAATTTTCCAACGGCGATTGTGCACGTATTTTCCAACCGATTTTAATGAAAATCAAAACGGACCTATTCTAGGGAATTCCCTTTCTAATCATGGTCTAACTTTTAAAATCGGTTCCGTAGGATCTCCAAAAGGTCTCGGGCAAAATTAATGTTGGCGTATTAATATATAGATATATAAAAATGTTATGTGCTAAAAAACTCGAGAATGTCTTAAGCGATTTGAATGTTTTTTTCTGTGGATTGTTCACTATAACTCCAGGAATATTTTCGGTATACAAAAGTTTAGAGTTGCCACCTTTTTAAAAGTTTAGATTATATAAAAATTTACATAAAGAGATTACATAATAAAACAAAAGGAGTAAAACAATTTTTTTTTTTATTTCCGGCGATGAAACTTAATAACATCCATCATGATTTTCATTTTTGTTTTTAAGAGTTGTCACCTCTTTCAAAATTTAAGCTTAATAATGTTAATAAGAAGCCATAGAATATGAAAATATGGGTATCAAACTAAAGAGGATTAAGAGATTCGATCGTTGATATATATTTTTTGTAGGGTTACCAGCTGTTTGAAAATTTTAAATTCAATTATGTTTATAAAAAGTAATAAAATATGGAAATATGTATATCAAATTAAAGAAGATTAGGAGATTCGAACGTTGATTTTATTTTTTATAGAGTTACCACCTGGTTGAAAATTTTTACCTCAATTATATTTATAAAAAGCCATAAATTTATAAAATATGGAATCATTGGTATCAAACTAAAGAGGATTAAGAAATACGATCTTTGATATATTTTTCGAAGGGTTGCCACCTGCTTCAAATTTTTAAGCTTAAACAAAAACCAAAAACTTAAACATGTCGAAATATTTTAAAATTTTATTTAAGAAAATCAGTACTATGTGTGTGTTCTTTTTGTGCATCGGCTGTAAGCCTCATTGATATTGTCCAGCAATATCCAGAAAGCATTTTAATCAAACATTTTCCTTATATCTGTTTTCCATGCTCAACATTTCCTGGTAAAATTAAAAAGGTATCAAATTTTTTCTAAGCCAAAATAAAAATTATCTACGTATCTTGGGCTTAAAAAAGTATCACATTTGATACGATTGGATCAAAACGGCATCACTAGCGCCGATTCACTGTGGCATTTTTAGTCAATTTAGATGTGAATAATTCAATTTTGTTGTTGTAAAAATTTCAAGACCTTTGTATGCAGTTCGAATGGCAGATGATCAATGTGGCCAACGGTGGTTTTTGTTCCATTCTAACCTCATTTTTTACGCTGTAAACAGCTGTTAAATTGTGCATTTTAACTGTGATATTTTTTATAAAGCCGTTCTGGACTAGATCTGCAACAAATTAGGTTTTGAAGGTACTTAGAAAGTGAAAATTACTTCGTTGCGACCTTCAATTGTTAAGGTAGAAGAAGAAATTGGTCACATTAGTAATGATATGCACTTGACAATGATTGATGGCAAGGCTTTGGTGTTGTTTGTGGCCGGGGGATTATACACTTTGCGTGCTTATATAAGATGAATTTGGTGTTATCCTCAACTGCATGTCGAGTGGCTTTCCTATTGCACACGAGAAGTTTTCTTAGTATTGCGAAAGTGCTTCTATAAATTATGTTACGCATTATCCATGGTATCCAATGCCATCAAGTTTCAATTTATGGCGATGCAATTCGTCGTTTTCACTGCCTATGGGTATGCCGTCGGTGGAAGCATTGCAGGCCCGTAATATAGATATTAGACAGCATCATGAACATAATACGAGGAAATCAATCCGCTCGAGAAGAATGTAAGACCTGATACATGCGTAACTGTTTATTCAGAGCCGATTATATCTTCACTGTCTAAAATCCGCAGGCGTACGTATAAAAGATAAAGTTATTCAGTTATTTCGAAAATACTTCTCCTTTTCAAATCAAAACATTTAAAAAAAATTTCCTATCGATTTTTTTGAAAACCCTAAAATTTTGAGTTATGTCTCTTTTGAATATATGCACGAAAACTATTGAATTCGTGTTCAGGGGTCTTATATTACTAATACGTCAAATTTGAGTGAATAATATTAACTTTTCAGCGTTTTATTAATTGAGTAAAAGTGCCACTGTGCGATTGTCACTACTACAGACTTAGACCAGCCACACATGACGGCAGAAAACGCGCAGAAAGCCATAAAAATGCGCGTCTTCATGTGTGCACATTGGCAGAAATACAAGGAAATCGAGAGTTTTTGTAAACCGGCGTTTTCTGCCTGCCCAAGTTCTGCGCGTTTTCTGCCGTCATGTGTGGCTGGTCTAATAAAGAGCGTAAAACGAGCACTTACGATAGGACCAGGCGCATTTACACTATAACTTCATAAGAAAAAGGGTTGCAGGGTAAAAGGATTGCCGACTGAACAAAATTAGAGAAGACATCGATATTATCGGGTTTAGCGAGAGTGTTGAGAACGAATGACGTGCTTCATTCGTTATTCTCTCTCAGAATTTTTTATGGTAATTAGGGGGGTTCCGGTACTGGATTCGAAGCCGAACGACAATTGAGAGAGCGAATGCAGATAAAAAGAGCGAAACATGTTACACTGAGAGAAAAATCAACCAAAAGTTGGTTAATAGTACTAATTTCACACTTGAAATGGAATCAATGTGAATTTTGTTTAATATTACCTTTACCATGGTTGATATGTTAGACAGTGTTTTTGGTTATATTAGCCATGATATTTGTTGATATAACAAAATGTTAGTTGAAATCTTCAACCAATTTTTTTTTTACTATTAAACAATTTGTTGGTTATATTAAACATGGTATTGTTTGATTTTTTCGACCATGTTTTTGGTCATATTAACCCTGATATTTATTGATATAACAAAATGTTAGTTGAAATCTTCAACCAATTTTTTGTTACATAAAATAAAAATATGTACATATGTACATATTAGTGATGAGCGATATATCGCAAACTGTGATTTTTTCACTGTGAATAAAAAATCGCAAATCGCAATTGCGATCACTTTTTCAAAATAGCAGTTCACTACTTATTGGGAACTGCTATCGATGTACCAAGTAAGCAGTTCACCTATGTGAATCGCAATCGCAAAAGCATTATAAATTTCTTTTTGTTTATACTTTTGAGCAGACCACATACGTATTATCTTTGAAAAATGTTTACAAACAGCGAAATTACTGCGGAATACGTTGTTATTGCTATCATTTTGTTAACATAAAATGAAGACAGGTTATATCGCTCAGAAAACGCAATACATAGATAACTAGATACGAAACTCTTTGTTTCGTGAGAGCGCTGAAAAATGCGCATTTTTTATAACATTTTCCATTGGTGCCACTGCGTAAAAAAGTGAATGTGGGTATTTTAAAATAAAATTTTGGGGGTATTTCGTTATTTCTTGCAAATGAATAATATTACGTAATTTTTGCTGCAAAATATGACAGTGACTTCGCAATTATACTTTAAATTTGATCTAAAGTATAATCTTGAGTATTTAAGATCATGTAAAATGGTTTATATGTTATTAAACCAGTTAATAAAATGCACGCAAGTATTTCATTCAAATTTTGTTTCCAGGCTAAAAAGGAAAATAATATTGTGTTTTCATTGAGAAATCAATTAATATAGCATTAATTTTAAGGCAAATATTTTATATTTATAGTATATCCTACTTCCCATATCTAGATATTTGTTACATATTTTTGATTCAAAAAGGTAAATATGCAAATAATTCCATCCTCACCCCTTTTCAAACTTTATTATACATTTTTAATTCACTTCTCGATTAATATAATAAGTAATAAAGTAATTTCATGAAATGGTGGCAAATATCCAAAATCCCTCATTTGTTTATTATTTATGGTGGAATTGATCTGGTTTGTGGTATCAGCTGATTTTGCTGTCAGCTGATCCCCCTGATTCGTTAGTGTTTGAAAGTGAAAAGACAGTTCAGGACCGCGTGAGAGCAGATAAATTTGAGAGTCTCGTATCTAGTTATCTTTGACGCAAAATTAACCTCTACCGGTAACTGATGATTTTATAGCAGTCCATGCAATCGCAATAGCAGTTTAAAATCGCAGTGATTTAAAAATAGCAATCACCGAAATCACAGATATCGAAAAATCGCAGTTTCTCTCATCTCTAGTACATATGTATGTGCATATATTGGATGTATATATGCACAAATATACCATATTTATAACCCTTGTATTTATTCAGTTGGAGTATGAGTTGCTAATTCATGCTATATAGCTCGAACCATGCATAAGACGGCTAAGAATTACAGAAGCTTTTCACAGCCGCACGCGAATGCACCAACGAAAGCTATACAGCATAACTTGCGTAAACTGAAATCTTCAACCAATTTTTTGTTACTATTAAACAATTTGTTGGTTATATTAAACATGGTATTGTTTGATTTTTTTGACCATGTTTTTGGTCATATTAACCAGGATATTTGTTGATGAATGATGAATTTTTTGTTACTATTAAACAATTTGTTGGTAATATTAACCAACACCTTGTTCATTTTGTTTAAATAAAATAAAAATATGTATGTACAGTTTGAAGGGTTTGAAGCGCAATTTGCTTTTTTCCATAAACGTAAATTTTTCAAGCGTCGCTCATCACAACATCAAAAAACTCTATCGCTCTCTGCAATTCGGGTCCAGCCATTCAACTTTGTCAAGCACAAACGGTGTTGAAGGCGATGGTAACAACAGAGCCGAAGCCATAAAGCTTCGTAAATGTTTTTACATTTTTAGATATGAATTAACCAATATTTTCGTTAATATAACAAATATACACGTTGGGGAAACCAACGTTTTGTTTGATATTGATTGTAACCAAAATATTGGTTAATGGTACAATGAAAATGTAAATATTACATTTTTTCCTTTTGACATGAATAAATCAACCAATAAAACATTAACCAAGAAGTTGGTTGAAAAAACCATTGTACTTTTTTCTCTGTGTATATGGAAACATAATATAATAATACAATGGCGCTATTATAACTCTGACGAGTTTTATGGCCGAGCTTCTCTCCCAATTCGAGGTGTGCTCCTTTTTTTGTTTTTTCCTACTAATTGGGTGGACCTACAGTGTTATGCCGGCTCCGAACGGCGAATGCATTTTTTGTGAGAAGCGTTTTCATGGCAGAAATACTCTCGGAGGGTATGCCGCCCACTGCCGAGAGGTGGCCGCTGCTCTTAAAGAACCCAATAATTGGATTTTTACTAATTAGAAAAAGTTTTTGGTGTTTTGCTCGGACCGTGGTTTGAACCCGGGACCTCTGGCATAGCAGGCGAGCACTCTACCCACTGCACCACAGCGGCCACATAAATGCAATTTTTTATAACAATCTTTAAAAATTATAAATGTTCATGCCTATTCAAATAAATATTATACAATAAGTTTTACTTTTGAAAAAAATCTCTTCAATAAATACAATTTTTTTTTAAATTGTCAGTTTTGAATGTGCATAATGCAAGAGTAAAGATTTTTTAAAGAATACTTTTGGTAAAATTTTGTTAAAATTACACTGTGTAACAGAGAAAAAGTACTTTTTGCGAGACTAACCTCAAGGTGTAGGTCTAGTCAAGTATTCAAAAACAGCATACTTATAATTTCCAAAACACCCGCAAAATCTGGAGTTAGCGGCCAATTCATATATTGTACCATACCTTTTTCCCTCCTCATCCTATCAACATAATTTTGATGTCGCTGAAAAGATGATATTTCGCCGCTCCTAACAGTGTACGAATTTTTAATGTATGTATCTTGATATCTATATGTCAGAGAAACTTTAAAAACAATACCAAAAATTATTATTAATAATTACTTTTGTAAAAAAATATATTCAATAAATTAAATTTTTTTTAAATAGTCAGTATTGGGTATATAATCGTAATTGATTTTTCAACGGATATTTTTGGTAACATTTTGTTAAAATTATTATGCAACTTTGTTATTAAAAGAAAGGGTGTTTTACCTATTACACTGCTCTGCAGCCAAATAATACTTTCCAAAATACAGACAGCAAATTGCATTTTGTGATCCAGTGTTATTGTAAAAATTATATAATACATAGGTTGAATATTTTTGAAAAATTTCTACATATGTATGTATAATCAATCTAGATTTTTACCCTCTAGGGATGAAAGCGATTAATCTACATCTGTACCCGTTCGAAATGAAAGTGATTAATCTACATGTTGTAGAATTAAGGTTAAATACCATATTCTGTAAATTCTGCTATTATTTATATGTAATATTTTCATCTACTTAATAAATAAATAAAATACCCGTTCGGGAACAATTGGTCTACAATTAGTCTACATTTATAACCGTGCGGGAACAATCGGGAACTAATTATGGAACGATTGTTCCCGAAAGAGATCAATCCGGGACAAATCTCTTTCGGGATTAATCGCACATTTTTTTGCAGGGTATATACATATATAAGTATGTATGTATCTTAAGTAGGGTTGCCAGACGTACTGATTTGATCAGTACAATACTGATTTTTCGTGCTGCGTACTGATAGTTTTAAAAACCTTAAGAAATACTGATTTTTGGATTTTGTACTGATTTGTACTGATTTTTAGCCGACACTAAAAAAATTCATTTTTATCACCCTCATCGATGACGAAAATGTGTCCGAATTTTAATGGTGTTTACTCGTAAGCATAACCACGACAGAAACAATTAGGATGGAGGAAGCAACGCGAACGTTAAATGTCATAGAAACATAATTGACAGTTAACGACACGGAAACAAAAAGAAAATGCCAGTAATAAAACGATTTTCTCCGCATATATTGTTTTTTTTCTTTTTTTGAAGGCAGTGTACTGATCAGGAAAGGTATCTGGCAACCCTAATCTTAAGCCAGATTGAGATGTAAAGCAAAATTGATAGTCGCCATTAGTTACACGTTATGTGCAATGGATGCCATCAATTTATTAATCACTGCAACATGGCTGGCGTTTTTTTAGAATTTATCTCTCCGCAAATGTTTGTGTGGTTCTCGCCTGTGCTGCGAAGTTGTTGCCAGTTCTCTTGCCACTAATGTTATTGTTGTACAATGCGAATTATGTACATATGCACGTCACAAACGTTGCGACAGTTGATTCAACTCGGTTCGTACCCAAATTGGAGGTTTTGACTAGGGGTAAGTAATGACACGATTTTTGGCAGTTGATACAAAGGCACAAACTCATTATAAAGAGTTGACTCACTGTGCTGGCACGATTGTGATACAGCACATATTGCTTTCGTGCTGTCGTCAACAAAAAAGTGTTACTGTGTGCTATCAGAGACTGTGTTAGTGAAAAAGCCGCTCTGATAACGAATTAAAATGTGTACCCGAATGGCTTAATTAATAGCTTAGAAGTGCATATACTTATGTAAATAAATAGTAAAATTAAGTAAGTGATAGGTGGGCAAATATATGGAAAATTAATTGTTGCCTTTGGTGTTGTTGATGATGGATTTAGACCAAGTTCGGAGATATACCGTTTTTTTTAGGAATTTTTAGATGTTTGAATGACTATGAAAGGTGTAAGGAATTAGATTTTTGTGATGGACGAAATGTTAACATCAAGTACACAATCTTGGGCTATCTGCTGGATAAATAAAAAATAATATATTATTATCTATATCTAATATAATATGTACATATTATACAATGGCGTTATTATAACTCTGACGAGTTTTATAGCCGAGCTTCTCTCCCAATTCGAGGTGTGCTCCTTTTGTTTTTCCTACCAATTGGGTGGACCTACAGTTTTATGCCGGCTCCGAACGGCGAATGCATTGTTTGTGAGAAGCTTTTTCATGGCAGAAATACACTCGGAGGGTATGCTGCCCACTGCCGAGAGGTGACCGCTACTCTTAAAAACCCAATAATTGGATTTTTACTAATTAATTTAATTTAATTTTTGGTGTTTGCTCGGACTGGGGTTTCAACCCGAGACCTCTGGCATAGCAGGCGAGCACTCTACCCACTGCACCACAGCGGTCACTACTAATTATATAAAATTGATTGTATGGAAGAAGTCCATAAGTTTTATAACTTGCAAACAATCTAAGTTGTTCTATCTTTCGTACTACCAAGGCACAACTTCATACAACGTTATTTTTACGTTTTTGTGGTCCATATTTCGTTAAGCTCTTTGCCTGTTCGATTCATTGCTTGTTGGTGCCAAATGAAATCGCTGCGCCAATCGTTTCGGAATAGAAAAGCTTTCCGCCATTCGGTTTATAAACTCAAAATACTGCTAATCGTTTAAGCATTAAAATATGGTGAGTGGTGATCTTTGTAAGCACAAAATGTACCAACAAGTAAGACATATATGCTCTCACGAAAAGCTATGTTGTTTTTATTAACTACAACAATGGAAAGCTTTTTTATTTGGTTCGAAATAAACTTTTATATTTAAGTACTAAAGATTTTTACAGCTTTAGAAACATTGAACCAATAGATACTGCAGATAATTAGAGGAAAAACTGATTTGATCACATTTTCTTTAGGTTGTATTTATGAAATTTGTATAGTCTACATATATGTATGTATGTACATAAATATTATCTGAAACGATGTTTTATTTTGAAAAAATTCAATCCTCAAAGTCAAATTCTCAGGAGTTATATATGTACACACATTTAAGTAATAACTCTAAGGATCTCTTATTAACCAAATTAATGCAATCCAAGATACCCAAGCACTGTATATGCAAAATATAAATACATACATACATATGTATGTATGTATATAATTATGGAATTTTAGTTATTTTTAGAAAGTTTTTACAAGCTTACACTCTATACTTTTTCTCAGAAACCCGACTCAACATATTTAGTGATAGCCACACAATTGTATAAAAATCCGGCAGTTGAATAGGTACAAGAGCTGTATTTTGCAGTTTTTGTTCATTTTATCGCACTTTGCCATTCTACTTAACGACTGGCCACCAGTTAATCATTTCCACATTAAGGAAAATGAATTGGCGTCAACAAATAAGTGAAAAAATAAGCAATAAAAAGTAGTAAATAAACTTTGAGTGTGCATTTGATCCTTTCGCACCACAAACAGATGTCTTAAAATTTTTATTATACCCACACTGCTGAAATTGTGTGTTTATGTACCCACCAAAAAATCTAAGCCTTATTTAAGAATTAAAACAGCAGATTCAAAGGCTTTTTTAATAAGGCCTGAAAATTATAAGGGTAGAAAATTTGTAAGGCGTAAGGCTTAAAATAAGGCTGATTTTTCTGTGTTGATGTCATCAGGCCATAAAGAGTACTCTCTCTCTCTTAGAGCACACCTTATTCCAAATGCTTATCCGCCATGCGAAATAAGGCCTAGATAAGTATTAGAGAATTAGGAGCAGACAGAGTGAGTGCATAACAGACACAACGCTGCCAGCGTACTCCTTTTGTAGACCTGATTTGTCAACAATAAGCAAAACTTTATTGCAGGGTATTTATGTATGTATATGCATGTACCTACCCAGTAAACAAACTCGTAAGCTAAGCTAAGTTGTTAAATTGGAACACGCTGGCAGCGCTGGTGCTGCTCCAAATGTTTTAATCTCACATATCCCAAACAGCGAGAAAGAGAAATTAGTTTTTATAAGCAAAGTGCAATGTGTGGCGAGCGTAAAGATTGCGTATTGTCGCCTCAGTCCATTTTCAACCGACATGGAATGAAGTGTTTGGTTATGTGCGCACGCTCCCGGAAAAAAAGCTTTCCTTATTGTTGACAAATCAGGTCTAAAAGAGGAGTACGCTGGCAGCGCTGCTTCTGTTATGCACTCCCTATATCTGCTAGCTTTGTATTACTTATCTAGGCCTTATTTCGCATGGCGGATAAGCCTTTGGAATAAGGTGTACCCTGAGAGAGAGTACTCCCTAATGCCTGATGACATCAACACAGGAAAATCAGCCTTATTTTAAGCCTTACGCCGTACAAATTTGCTACCCTTATAATTTCCAGGCCTTAATTCGTTAGCCTTTAAATCTACTGTTTTAATTCTTGAAAAAGGCTTAGATTTTTTGGTGGGAGAATATGTATATTTTTTATTATTAAATAGCCGCAACGATAAATCGCGAAAAAATGTGAATTATGCTGCTAAAAAAACACCTTATTATTAAAACATTTATAAGGTATACGGCAAAGGGCCTCTCTCAGAGAGAGAGACATTATTCCTTATGACCTGATGACATCAACACAGGAAAATCAGCCTTATTTTCAGCCTTACGCCATACAACTTTGCTTCTCTTATAATGTTCAGGCCTCAATCTACTGTAATAATTCTTAACTAAGGCGTAAATTTTTTGCTGGGTATGTACGTATTCATATTTAAAAGTTTACCAACAAAATTTCGTGATTCATGCAAGCCAAGATGTTGCATTGGAAAACAAAAAAAAACTACTTATGTACATACATATGTACATATAAGATTCGCTTCATTCATGCTGGGTTGAATTCATTGTCGTAATTTGTTTCACTACCCAGCCAAGGTATGTATATATGTACTTTAGGCCAGCTCTTAAAGGTACTCAAAATATAGCTATTTAATAGCTTGCTTTACTCATAACCAAATGCAACTCCATGTCTCCATTATTACTATTTCCATTGAAATTCCCTATCCAAACAAGTAAGGAAGCCTAAGTTCGAGTGGAATCGAACATTAGATACTCAGCTGTATGCTTTCATTGTTTGTTTGCGTTTAATGGAAACACGGCGTATTTTATATAAAGCGAGTGCCGCATAAAGTGGGCGTAGCCATGCCCATTTTCTAAATTTTTATCAGTCATCCAACTAAGCATATTAATATTATTCTTTGTGCGAAATTTCATCCCTTTATGACTTTTAGTTACAAAGATGTCACGTTACAAATTCCCAAAGGGTGTTCCAGAAATATCTTTGTTAAAAAGTAGGCGTGGTCATAAACCGATTTCAATAAATTTTTGCGTGTCTATTAACACAAGTTGTAAAAGTGTATAAACCAAGTTTCATCATAATATCTCAATTATTTGTCGAGTTATAGGCTAAGAAATCTCGTATATTCCTTTGTCTAAAAATAGGCGGTGCCATGCCCATTTTCCAAAATTTTTGTTTTTTTCGTTTTATGTCCGCAGGTGGACTCCTGCTATAAAATTTCAATGATATATCTTTATATTTGACAGAGATATCGCTTAAAATGTTTTTATTAGCCCACTTTATAAGACCCATATATAAAAGTGGGCGTGGCCGTCAACCGATTTTGGAAATTTTTCATCCAAATATTTGCCTAAGTAAGTATATCACGCGTACCGAATTTCATCGATATATCTTCACCGGTTTCTGAGTTATGACTCATAAAGCTTTCAATGTTTGCCCCTTAATAAGTGGGCGTGGCACCGCCCATTTTCCAAAATTTTTGTGTTTTTTGTTTTATGTCCATAGTTGGACTCATGCGACAAAATTTCTGTGATAGATCTTTATATTTGACAGAGATATGGCTTAAAATGTTTTTATTTGGTCACTTTATAATATAAATATATAAAAGTGGGCCTGGCCGTCAACCGATTTTAACAATTTTCCGTCCAAACGTTTACCTAAGTAAGTGGATCACGCTTACCAAATTTCATCGCTATGTCTTCAACGGTTTCTGAGTTATGACATATAAAACCTTCAAGGTTTGACCCTTTATAAGTGGGCGTGGCACGGCCCATTTTCCAAAATTTCATCAAATTTCTTCCTAGCGGCCTGAGCTGAACACGTGGGTAAAATTTCGTCGCTCCAGCTATATTAGTGACTGAGATACCAAATATCTGATTTTTTCTATATAGGAAAAGTGGGCGTGGTCAGGTCCGATTTCGCCCATTTTCAATACGAACCGTCCCAGTCTCGATACCAACTTGCATTTCAAATTTCATCAAAATACTCAATTTTTGCGAGAGTTAGAGTGTTTACAGACGGACGGACGGACAGACGGACGGACATGGCTCAATCGATTTCTCTTTTCACCCTGATCATTTTGATATATATAAGTCTATATCTATCTCTATTATTTCATTCTGTTACAATCCACCGTTATGTGATTAAAACTATATTACTCTGTGAACTAGTACAGCTGAGTATAACAAACCTCAGCTAATATCCACAGCATACTTTTAGGGAAATGTCTTTACACTGCTTGTTTATGAACATAATCAGTAGTTGTTGACAAACATTGGAAATGTGCATCCACGAATATTCATAGATTTTACAACATGTTTTTACACAAATATTTGTGTATATACCATCTTTTATAAAACTTTTTGGTTGCTTGTTTTTCCGACAGGGTAGGAATATGATGTATTGTGGAACGATCCTCCGTCATCCCTTGTCAAGTTTGGTTTGGAGACAAACCGGTTTCGGCTAATATGCGCCATCTTCAGTGTCTTTTTTCGTTCTGAGTTATTTTGTGTAAGTTCGATAGTACTTATAGTAACTAACTTCCAACGTTTGGTCACGTACTTCGTGTGATGTGTTCGTGTGTTCGTGCATTCGTGCGTTCGGGCGACGTGCATGTGTGTGTGCGTGCGAGTCTGTGCGTTTAGGTATGTAAATCTATTTTTGTATCCTCATTAAATAGGCAGGTAAATACGCGCAAATAGGACACAAAATGAAAAACGAGGATAAACGCAAAATTATAAGGAAAGCGGAGAACAGCTTCATTAGATGCGAGATCAGGAACCAACACGCAAAGAAGGAGCGCATGAATCAGGAATTACTACGCATCCATCTGGAGCTGATGGGAATCATTCCAGTCAGTTCCCTTCTGGAAACGTTAGATGCAATAAAGGAAGAGATCAAAGGAGCCATGGAAAACAAGTATAAAAAACTCAACAAAAAACTGGACGACCTTGACACAAAACAAAACAACAACAAAAAAGGCCCACAGCAGGAAAAAACATCTTTCCATCAAAAATTTGTTAACTTAACAAGTCTTCCAATCAACGCCAAGGAAACACAGCTACTACAAAAAGGTTTGAAATACAACATCGAAAGCTACGATAGGAAAAAAGACGTGGAGAACACCATTGCGGACACGGAGGTGGCCATATCACTAATACCAAACGAGGAACAGGAGCACGCAAGGCATTTATGCAGACGCATAATCGAAAAGGGCATAAAAGCTGATGGAAAGAAAATGGTAACAAATGAATATAAAACGGTAAAAGAATTGAGGAAAAAACTAAGAGAGAATAAAATAATAGCAACAAAAGCAGACAAAGGAAATACAACGGTGCTAATGGACGAAGAGGAATACACCACAAAAACAGGCCAACTCATCAAAGAAATGGGCTGCCGAGTGATGAGGAAAGACCCAACGGAGGAATACCAAATGGCAATAAAGCGTGCAATAAAACAGGGAAAAAATATAGTAGACAACAAGATAGCCTACACTCTCACGACAATGAATCCATCGGCCCCGTCACTGATCGCACTACCTAAAATCCACAAAGCAGGAACACCTATGCGACCAATAGTAAACCATAAATCGGCACCAGGATATAGACTATCAAAACATCTAAATAAGCTACTAACCGAGACACTGGACCTGTACAATAAATACACAATCAAAAACACGACGGAACTAGTCGAAAAACTGAAAAACCTGAACGTACCTAAGGACTCGAAACTGGTATCGTTTGACGTGAAAGACCTATACCCTTCGATACCGCTGACAGAAACACTAAAAACTCTAACTAAAATATTGACAGAAAAAACGAACAGAGACATTGCAACAGAGATCGTAAACACACTGAAAGTAACCCTGGACCAGAATTATTTCAAATTTGACAATAAAATATACAGACAAACTCACGGACTGGGAATGGGTAACCCCACATCAGCCATCCTTATGGAAGTATTTATGCAACATTTGGAGGAAAGTTATATGGAAGAACTGGCGAAAAATCTGGGGGTCAATTTTTATGCCAGGTATGTAGACGACATCATCTGCCTCATAACGGAAAATAAAGAAGAAAAAATTTTGGAATACCTCAACGGCCAACACAAAAATATAAAATTCACCATGGATGCAGAGAAAAATGGAAAAATCAACTACTTAGACCTCACAATTAAAATAAACAAAGAGACTAACAAATTTACTTACGAAATACATAGAAAACCCACAGCAACGGATACAATAATACACAATAAATCTAGCCATCCTCAACAACACAAGAATGCCGCTTTCAGACATTTATTAACACGACTTGAACGGACCCCGTTAGAAAAGGAAGCTTACAACAAGGAACTCAGCACAATATACACAATCGCGGAGAACAACGGATATCAAAAAAGTTTGGTGAAGAAACTACAGAAAAACATAACTTCAAAGAAATCGGAAAACAAAGAAAAGGTAGAGAAGAAATGGGCAGTCTTATCATATACCGGAGCAACATCTTACAAGTTGGCTAAAGTTTTCCAAAAATATAAAATTAATGCAGCATTTAAAACGAGGAACAGCATGGAAAAACTTCTACGAAACAACATTAACAAGGAAGACCCCTTTGACAAACAAGGCGTATACAAATTGACTTGCGAATGCCAAAATAGCTATATAGGACAAACAGGACGCCAAATCAAGACGAGATATCGAGAACACGTAAGAGATTACAATAAGAAAATAAGGAAATCATCAACGACAGTGGAATCAAATTTCGCCAACCACATGGCAGAAAACAAATGTACACCCATGAAAATAGGAAAACCAGCTAAAATTTTCCACATACAACACAAGGGAAAACGACTTAACGTATTAGAAAATATGGAGATATACAAACAGAAGACATTCGTAGGTAAAATAATAAATGAACAAATAAACACCGCATCAGATACATTATTTGAACCGCTTGAGCTATTATACCGAAAAGAGGACAGAAAACCTAAAACCGACATAAACAAAATAACACACAAGAGGACAATAACGGACTTTTGCCTATTTAATGAGGATACAAAAATAGATTTACATACCTAAACGCACAGACTCGCACGCACACACGCATGCACGTCGCCCGAACGCACGAATGCACGAACACACGAACACATCACACGAACACGAAGTACGTGACCAAACGTTGGAAGTTAGTTACTATAAGTACTATCGAACTTACACGAAATAACTCAGAACGAAAAAAGACACTGAAGATGGCGCATATTAGCCGAAACCGGTTTGTCTCCAAACCAAACTTGACAAGGGATGACGGAGGATCGTTCCACAATACATTTTATAAAACTGTTTTTTATGGTGTTGTCAAATTTTGGAGGGGGGGGTTTAACCCCCCCCCCCCCTCCCCTGCGTTCGCCCCTGCATTATAGCTTAGTATACTGGATTGTAGGATATATCCAATTAATTCTAGCAATGAATGAACTCATTACATGTAAGAGAAAGCCCTGTTGGGTATCCGTGCAGCGAAAACGCGAACTGGTATGAAAGTAAACTAGCTGATCAACTGGTAGGATACGGATAAAAACATACCAGTTTACTTTCTATTAAGTAGTTGTTAAAGTGGTATGAAAAAGACAAATTCGATGCATTTCCTTCCCTCGTAAATTTGACGACAGCGTTGCCTATTTCTACAATTTTCAGACGGTTAGGGAAGCACGTGGTATAAAGAGTTTATAATTTGCATCTTCACTTATGCGAAATGAAAAAAAGAATTAAGTCGCCCTGTCTTCGACGGGATTCGAACCTGCGACCTGCTCGATTCCAAGTCGGATGCCTTACCACTGTGCCATCGCACCACTTGTGTTGAGCATGTCAAATGCTGCACTTAAACTGTATTTACTTCAACTGTAGATATATGTGAACTAACATTTTTTGGTATGCGTTCAACTGTAGATTTAAAGGCTTTTGAAATAAGGCCTGAGAATTATAAGGGAAGCAAAGTTGTACGGCGTAAAGCTTAATTCTGAGCTGATTTTCCTGTGCTGATGTCATCAGGCCATAAGGAATACTATCTCTCTCTTTCTGAGATCACACCTTATGTATAAGGCTTATCCGCCAGCAAAATAACAATGCCTTATTATGGGCTGAAAATTAGGCCTTTTGTAGTGTATTTATACCTTATAAATAAGGTGTTTTTTGGTTTAGTTGCATAGTTCACATTTTTCCGCGATTTAAACGTTGCGGCTATTTAATAATAAAAAATACTAGTAAACCCGGCCACGCGATGCTGTGGCTTTCAATTACACTGTGCGACAATTTGAGGGTGGAGGACCACTTATTGCTACATTTAACAATTTTTCTTATTACCATTTTAAATTATTTCTCCTTAAAAATGGCAGAATATATGTATATCGGCTTTAAGCCCATAGATTCTCAATAATAAAATATAAAATTAAGCATATACATAATTACTGCACGGAGAAAACTATATTGATGTCACATCCATTTTTATGGATAATCCTGTCTAATCCATAAGCTATGGATGTCATATCCATATATTACAAATAGTTTTTGGATATAACACCCATTATACGGATATGACATCCATAGTTTATAGACCAGACAGAACTATCCATAAATATGGATGTGACATCAATATAGTTTTTTTCCGTGTGGTTACTTTTATTTTCCGTCGACCTAGACTTTGTATTCAAAGATTTTGTCCGAGGAGTCCCATATTAAAGTTTTAATGCGAATAATTTTCTACAATATTTTATCCATATAGTTACCTCCAAAAGGTCATATGTCGTACTTCTCTTTCTCTTCCCCTTTCCCTTTTATTTGCGCTTCCTCTTCCCTTTATCCTCTTCCCTTCCTTCGCCATTTCCGTTCCTTTCATTTTCCCCTTCCCTTCCTTTTTATTACAGGGCAAGACCTTTCATCACACTTAAAATTTTAAAATTTGAAAACCGGACAAACTGTAGAGTAAAAATAAATTTTTGAACAGGTGGCAAATCGTTTTGTAAAAATCGTAATAAATTACTCATTTTCAGGCCAAGCATTTTCATTGGAGATGGTTGCAACCCTCTTTGAAAAAATTATGATAAAAATTAAATTGTGAACAGGTAGCATCCCTCTTTATAAAAAGTATAATAAATTACTTATTTTCACGCAGGTTCCTTTCATATGACACCTCAAATTTAAAAATCACACCCTTTTTGTAAAATTTTTACTAAATTACTCAATATCAGGTCAAGCCCTTTCATATGACACTTCAAATTTAAAAATCAAACAAACTATAGCGTAAAACTGAATTCTTGAACAGGTGGAAACCCTTTTTGTAAAATTTTTATTAAATTACTAAATATCAGGTCAAGCCTTTTCATATGGTACCAAAAATTTTAAAATCAAACAAACTATACAGGAAAATTGAATTTTCGAACAGCTGGCAACCCTTTTCAGAAAAATTAATCCTTCCTGCACATCTACTGGTCAAGCCCTTTCATTTGATACAGGGCCGTGCGCACGGGGGGGGTTTTGGGGGTTAAAACCCCCCCCCCCCCATGATCAAATCTACACGGAAAGAAATTTGTATACTTGAATCAAAAAAATACTTTCTTGAACTCAATTTAGAAAATTTTTAGGGAAATAAGAAAAATTTACTTAATTATTACTGGAAATAAGAAATTGAGTTTTCCAAAAATGAGACAATTATTTTCTTATTCAAGAACACTAACAAAATCTATAGAAAAAAAGTGTTGAAAAAAAATGTTTAAATAAATAAGAACATCTTTTCTTAACTTTACATAAATGAAGAAAATCTTCTTGCTAATATCAAGAAGAATTTAAGAAAATTGTGTTTCGATGAATTGGAACAACAAACTACAGCAAAAAAAATTGAAAATAAATAAGAAAACAACAGCGAAGTAAAATATTTCTTGCTCAATTTGAACGCCAAAGTTCTTTGAGCATATCATCAAACTACAGCAAAAAAAAAATTTAAATAAATAAGAAAACGTTTTATTGAGCGAAGTAAAATATTTCTTGCTGAATTTGCATTTCCAAAGTAACAGGTATTTTTTTTTTTCATTTGCCATCCGCTTTGCATATTTCTGAATATTTCTGCAATTCTCAGATTGTTAGTGAAGCATTTGGTATAAGGAGTTCACTATTTGCATCTTCATTTATATTAATTGAAATGTTATCATTTCAGTGAACAAGTCCTAGGAAAATAAGTACTAGTTGACTAATTATGGTTTTCTAATCCCTTATGATTAGTTTTCATTTTCCTTATTTTTTACGTTTTTAATATTTTTAGAAAATTTTTACTTGATTATATATTTAATATTTTCTTATTTACTTAAGCTCGTATAAGAAAAGTTTTACTTGCAACAAAAAAATTATTTCATAATTATTTATTCCTAAAAACAAGAAAAAAACACTTACCGTAAGTAAATTATTTCTTATTTATTTAAAGTCCAGTTTTGCTTGAAGTGAGAAAACTTTTTCTTATTTATTTAAAATCCGATTTCACTTGAAGCAAGAAAATGTTTACTTATTTATTTAAAATCCAATTTTCTTGGATTTTCTTGATATTAAGAAATTATTTTCTAAGTTCAAAATCAAGTCTAATTTTTCTTGTCTCGGCATTTATTCTAGTAAAAAATTCTTACCGTGTAAGTTGCAATGATTTTGCAAAAATTTTCAAAATAGAGTTTATAAATTTTGCATTGAATATTGACTCATAATTTTGACAAAATTAGTTACAATAATTTTACGGAAGAAGAAATTGGTGAAAGTTGCAAAAAATAAGGTTGGCCAATACATAAGTTCGGCACTTTGAATTGCACTTGGAGCTTTCCGAAATTACAAAGTTGTGTAGCATATGTTCGTTTGGCATTTTAAAAAAAATTGTACTGATAACAAAAAATGTTCATTTTGTGAAAACAGTGAGCAGTTTCAATTAACAAGTACTGTAAATAGTACTATTTAGGACCTGGTTAACTAGATTTTGATGAATCATAATGAGTTTCAGAAAAGTTAGAGAACATTTAAATTTATGATGTATGGGTAGGGTTGCCAGATACCCTTCCCGAAAAAATCAGTACATTGCCTTCCAAAAAAAAGCAATATATGCGGAGAAAATCGTCTTTATTACTGGCATTTATTTCTTGTTTCCGTGTCGTTAACTGTCGATCATGTTTCTATGACATTTAACGTTCGCGTTGCTTCCTCCTTCTTAATCATTTCATGGTTATGCCGTGGTTATGCTTACGAGCAAACCCACAGATGAAATTCGGACACATTTTCGTCATCGATGAGAGGTGGTTACGCTTAAATCGATGATTAGAGCGCACATACACAACATAACACAATATTACCCCGAAGCCTCGGGTGCTTGTTTCACCCAGCAAATTTGATCGATGTCCGAAATTTCCCTCACTCGTCGGAGTGCACAACAACAATTACGCGTTGGTCGTCGAGTAATATCGCAGGGTGATAAAATGATTTTTTTTATTGTCGGCTAAAAATCAGTACAAATCAGTACAAAATCCAAAAAATCAGTATTTCTTAAGGTTTTTAAAACCATCAGTACGGGGTACGAAAAATCAGTACTGTACTGATCAAATCAGTACGTCTGGCAACCCTATGTATGGGTCTGGATATTTGTTTCAGCAAATATGTTTATCTTAGCGAAAAATGTATGCGAATGCAAACCAAAATTAAAACCCCCCCCAAGGCTAATTCCTGAGCACGGCGCTGATTTGATAACACATTCTCGAAAATCGGTATAACGGTGTAAAAGTTATGGTTTTACAAAAAATCGCTTAGCGTAATATATGTATATAAAGATATTCTACTAGGGTTGAAACGTTATTATTCATGCATTTATATATCGAAATGAGATAAGCATATATGATAATAAAACGTTTGGAGCAGAAAGAATGGGTGCAAGCAGCAGCAGCGCAGCCAGCGTATTCCAGTTTAACAACTTAGCTTTAGCTTACGCTAACGAGTCTACAACTAGTTGCATACTACAATTCTACCAGTTTGAAAATGTCCGCATCTAGTTGCCCATCTATCCATTTTACTTGAAAGCAACTGGTAGTTTTAACGTGGCGATGGCCTACGAGATGGCAATTGTCTTCCCTTGCATAAGCTTCATACTAGAAAAATACCACTCAGTTTTATACCAGTAGACAACACATCAGCTTCATACTAGTAAAATACCAGTTAAGGGTATACTAGGAGAATACCAGTCAGAATAATAATAGAAAAGTGGCAGTTCATCTAGGTGAAAAAATAGCATTTTAGTTCATTTAATAAAGCTCACTTTAATTAGATCAGTACTTTTTAAAGTTACATTTAGTACATATTATATACAGTACACGCAAAGATGTATAGTAAGGTAGAATAATGGCTTCGTGTTACTGCGGCAGTTGGCTGAAAGAATCTCCGATTTAGATGAAACCAAATCAATTAACTAAAGTCTCTTAAACTCTTCTTGCCACCTGATGCAAATATATATGTATGTATGTAATTGTTCTTGTGTACCTTTGCACAAAAATAAATGAAAAGCCTTAAAAATATTTATTTTGTGAGAAATGGTTGTTTCTTTTTGGCATATTGGTAATAACTAGGGCAACAGAAGATATGCAAATGCATATTTTTCTGTTGCAGTCCTATTTACATATGATAAATATATATAGGCGTTTTAGCTCAAGACGAAGAGAATAAGCCTAACTTGTTAGGGCATATTTTCGCATATTTAGGTCAAAAGGCTTATTTTTGCATATTTTTGGCATATTTTGCTTTAAATTCATATTTTAGCATAGTATTTCGTCATATTTTTCCATCTCACTCGTAAAATTGTTTTTATTTACATTTTTTACTCTGGCAACTTTGTTTTGTATATGCGCATACTATTTGCCATTCCTCTTTTTCTGACAAGTTCAAGGCGAATTTAATAATTTTCGCAATGCTTCATTCAAATGTGTTACATGAATCAGCTGTGTATCTACATATGTACATAGGCATACGTCAGACGGTCAATATATATTGATGTAATCTGTGGATCGCGATTCATATTAACAGTGTAGCACATATTGATGGATCGTGATTCTGGATCGCAGAATGTTTAGAAATTTTGAAATCCGCGATTCGGATCGCAATATTGGCAATAAGCGAATTGAAAGTGAAAGTGCGAAAAGGACGGAAGTAAAATATCTTGTACCTCAGAGCGAGAAAAATATCGCAATATTCATATTGAACGTGTAGCACTACACGCTACATAGTGTCTGAAATTCTTACTTTTAAATACGCCCCGATAACTTCAGTTGACGTGGAAAGATCTTTTTCTACGCTTAAAAACTTACCGCGACAATCGACATAGTTTTCTATTTGAAAATTTATCGCAAAATTTTGTAGTTGACAGCAATTTGAATAAATAAGTATTCAAGTTTTGCACTGAAATTTTGAGTGCCATCCACACATAAAATTTTATATTCGTGCAGATAAATATATGTATGTATGTATATATTTTCGTAAGTACAAATACTTGTTTTCTTTTGGTAACGAAGATGTGTTTCGCAAATGTGAATTTTTGTATTTCGTCTTTTGAACCTATAAAATGTACCTTTAATAAACATAATTTTTTGTTACAAAGTGTTCTAATTTTATTTAAAACAAATTTTTGATATTTGTTCGAGCCAGGGTTTGAACCTGGAACCTCTTACATGAAAGGTGGGCACACAACCTACCATGCCGTATATCTTTTTATTAAGTACTAGCAAATACACGTCCCGCTTCGCAGCGACGAACAAAAGTTTTCTGTTATGATGGGTCTTTACCTTTACCTTTACCTTTACCTTTACCTTTACCTTTACCTTTACCTTTACCTTTACCTTTACCTTTACATTTACCTTTACCTTTACCTTTACCTTTACCTTTACCTTTACCTTTACCTTTACCTTTACCTTTACCTTTACCTTTACCTTTACCTTTACCTTTACCTTTACCTTTACCTTTACCTTTACCTTTACCTTTACCTTTACCTTTACCTTTACCTTTACCTTTACCTTTACCTTTACCTTTACCTTTACCTTTACCTTTACCTTTACCTTTACCTTTACCTTTACCTTTACCTTTACCTTTACCTTTACCTTTACCTTTACCTTTACCTTTACCATTACCTTTACCTTTACCTTTACCTTTACCTTTACCTTTACCTTTACCTTTACCTTTACCTTTACCTTTACCTTTACCTTTACCTTTACCTTTACCTTTACCTTTACCTTTACCTTTACCTTTACCTTTACCTTTACCTTTACCTTTACCTTTACCTTTACCTTTACCTTTACATTTGCCTTTACCTTTACCTTTACCTTTACCTTTACCTTTACCTTTACCTTTACCTTTACCTTTACCTTTACCTTTACCTTTACCTTTACCTTTACCTTTACCTTTACCTTTACCTTTACCTTTACCTTTACCTTTACCTTTACCTTTACCTTTACCTTTACCTTTACCTTTACCTTTACCTTTACCTTTACCTTTACCTTTACCTTTACCTTTACCTTTACCTTTACCTTTACCTTTACCTTTACCTTTACCTTTACCTTTACCTTTACCTTTACCTTTACCTTTACCTTTACCTTTACCTTTACCTTTACCTTTACCTTTACCTTTACCTTTTCCTTTACCTTTACCTTTACCTTTACCTTTACCTTTACCTTTACCTTTACCTTTACCTTTACCTTTACCTTTACCTTTACTTCTACCTTTACCTTTGCCTTTACCTTTACCTTTACCTTTACCTTTACCTTTACCTTTACCTTTACCTTTACCTTTACCTTTACCTTTACCTTTACCTTTACCTTTCCCTTTACCTTTACCTTTACCTTTACCTTTACCTTAACCTTAACCTTTACCTTTACCTTTACCTTTACCTTTACCTTTACCTTTACCTTTACCTTTACCTTTTCCTTTATCTTTACCTTTACCTTTACCTTTACCTTTACCTTTACCTTTACCTTTACCTTTACCTTTACCTTTACCTTTACCTTTACCTTTACCTTTACCTTTACCTTTACCTTTACCTTTACCTTTACCTTTACCTTTACCTTTACCTTTACCTTTACCTTTACCTTTACCTTTACCTTTACCTTTACCTTTTCCTTTACCTTTACCTTTACCTTTACCTTTACCTCTACCTTTACCTTTACCTTTACCTTTACCTTTACCTTTACCTTTACCTTTACCCTTACCTTTACCTTTACCTTTACCTTTACATTTGCCTTTACCTTTACCTTTACCTTTACCTTTACCTTTACCTTTACCTTTACCTTTACCTTTACCTTTACCTTTACCTTTACCTTTACCTTTACCTTTACCTTTACCTTTACCTTTACCTTTACCTTTACCTTTACCTTTATCTTTACCTTTACCTTTACCTTTACCTTTACCTTTATCTTTACCTTTACCTTTAACTTTACCTCTACCTTTACCTTTACCTTTACCTTTACCTTTACCTTTACCTTTACCTTTACCTTTACCTTTACCTTTACCTTTACCTTTACCTTTACCTTTACCTTTACCTTTACCTTTACCTTTACCTTTACCTTTACCTTTACCTTTACCTTTACCTTTACCTTTACCTTTACCTTTACCTTTCCCTTTACCTTTACCTTTACCTTTACCTTTACCTTTACCTTTACCTTTACCTTTATAATAATATAATACAATAATACAATGGCGCTATTATAACTCTGACGAGTTTTATGGCCGAGCTTCTCTCCCAATTCGAGGTGTGCTCCTTTTTGTTTTTCCTACTAATTGGGTGGACCTACAGTTTTATGCCGGCTCCGAACGGCGAATGCATTTTTTGTGAGAAGCTTTTTCATGGCAGAAATACACTCGGAGTGTATGCCGCCCACTGCCGAGAGGTAACCGCTGTTCTTAAAAAACCCAATAATTGGATTTTTACTAATTAGAAAAATTGTTTTGGTGTTTTGCTCGGACCGTGGTTTGAACCCGAGACCTCTGGCATAGCAGGCGAGCACTCTACCCACTGCACCACAGCGGCCACCTTTACCTTTACCTTTACCTTTACCTTTACCTTTACCTTTACCTTTACCTTTACCTTTACCTTTACCTTTACCTTTACCTTTACTTTTACCGGGACCATCCATCACCATCCGGGCTCACTACTTGAACCATCTCTGGGAAACCGACTTAAAAAATTAAAAATGAAAATATCAGTATGTTGAAGCCCTGCTCGACACCTTTCATTTGATACCAATATCGTTTAGAAACATTCGAGGGTCATCTGGGTCCACGTTTTGACCCATATTTGGAGACCCGGCCTAGGCGTCGCAATGAAAATAACTTTATGTTGAAGGCCTGCTCAGCACCTTTCATTTGATACCCATATTGCTCAAACACTTGCTGGGTCACTCTGGGTCCACATTTGGGCCTATATTCCGTGCTTAAACCAAGTTATAAGAGCATATTTTTAGCGCTTAAACCATATTTTTAAGGACATATTTTTAGCGCTAAAAACGAGTTTTTTAGGGCATATTTTCTGTTGCCCTAGTAATAACTATTCTGACCCTTTTGTTAAATAATAGCGTAAATTTACTTCAAAATCGCCAATAAAGCTTAGTTTCTGATAGAATTGCATAAACTGCTATTTTCAGTTAATAAATAAATTGGTATATTACTAGTAGAATACCAACTAGTATGATTTTGTCTTTTTAAAAGCGGTTGATCAACTAGTAGAAACCCAACTAGTTGAATTTTTTTCCTTTACATACCAGTTGATCAACTAGTTTATTTTCATACTAGTTTAATTTTGCCTGCAGGGTGGTTACTTTCGCTGCAGGGTATGATATATGTATGTACATACAAATATACATGTACATAACTATGTGCATATATATATACTTGATCACGATTTCCGAATTTTCATTGCTTCCAAATAGATAATGCTCACTTTCGGGGCAGCGTTTTTTTTTTCCTTGGCTGTGTGGATTTGTTGAGTAAAAGGTGCGAAAGCGTTCACAATTAAGTTGTAAGACTCGTGACCATAACAACTCCCAACAACAATGAAAACATTTGTTCAGAACACAAATGGTTGAATTTCTGGCGAGACTATTGTTTCCGTAACCACATTGACGCAATGGCCGCATTTACTTTCCACTCAATGTGCGATGCGGCTCTAATGGTGGCATGGGGGCGAAGAACTTGCACGAGTATGCAACCGGAGTGGGGATAATATTATTTTGATATTTCAACTGCTTACAATTAGGGAACTCTTTGTTACGATCTGCATGAAAAAATTGGTATATTTGATTTTATCGTATACATATGTAATGTAATTCTACCGAGTTTCAGTCCATGCTTCTCTCCCAATTCGAGGCGTGCTTTTTAATTAATTTGTTCGAGTTTTTACTGGATATTTATTATATAGTCCCTTTCTTAACTCATACTTTTGCTAAAGGTTTTGTACTTGTATTTATAATATGTAGTATGGGTAGGCTGACCATAAATATGAATCGAAAATGAGGGACAAAATTTCAAATGATATAAGTACGAACATATGTATATTTATGAAACTTGAAATCGTAAAAAATATTTATTCATCAAATAATAGGCTTACAATAGGGATTTCAATCCCGGGATCCCGGGATCCCGCCCTTTTTGACTCCCCGAAAATCCCGGGATTGCTAGAATTTCATCCCGGGATTTTCGGGATAAAATAAAGACATAATATTCTCCTATTAAAGCAAAGAAAATTATTTTATATTATTTTTATTGACCTCAGATCTGTATACTAATAGCGTTTCCTATTCTAAACGATAATTTTACACTTTTATATCGTCGGTCTCCTGCCAGAAACACGAATGTGAAATTTTTTCTAAGTGCGATGTCTGCTCTTTATCGGATATATATTGATATAATAACAATTAATATTTATTATTAATATTTATTATTTATTTATTTATTTTTTCGTAATTAGAAAAAATTTCACATTCGTGTTTCTGGCAGAAGGCCGACGATATGGAAGAATTATCAACATGTGCCCTGTGACCTGTGAAAATGCTGCATTTCTCATATGATGAATGAAACAAAAGTAATGCAGCGCTTTACTTGTGTTAAGAGCAGAAATGTTTGCCCCGTAATCAGGCCGATTTTACATTTTGTCAATAGAACAAAAAGGCCTAAAAAATATTGGAATAGATCAATCCGGAAGAAAATAAAAAATAAGTGCAGCATTTTTGCCAGAATTTAAAGTGTCCATTAGTCAAAGTGAGGATTCATATTTTTTGATTTTTTTTAATAATTAAATTGTTTTGTTGTAAAGTACGTGCTGTGAGGAAACGAACGTTAAATACCTTTAAAATCTTTAGAATTCTTGTGGTAAATTCTTTTGATAACTTCGATTTCCAGATTTTTGGCCATTTTATTCTCAAGGGTTTTTTCGAAGTTTCTCCCATGAAAAGTAAATATTGGAAGAAAATGTTTTAACAAAAATAAGCAAATTTGTAAGTTTAATTATAGGTATCTACAATAAAGCAAGCACAATGCTACGATAAAAAAGTATTTGGTAACTTAGTTTATTGTCCACAAATCAATTTTAATACGATTTACCAATTTCTTTCAAATTAATTTGCCACACAGCAGCCACAAAAATTACATTCCAACAAACATATAGTCAATGAGGATGGTAGTTATTATCGATAACTACTTAAATTCTGATGAGAAAAAGGGCTGCCACCTCAACCTTTTTAATACAAAACAGATTTTAAACAAAAAGGGTAATATTCATAGTCAAAATCAAATATTGATTTTAACTAACTTAAAATCAGATGTTATCAAGAGTACGAATATGCCCCAAAATAAATAAATGAGGGACAAATGAGGGACACTAGGAAAAAAACAGAACATTTTGAGGTTTTCCGAAAAAACAAAAATACGAGGGACAGACGTCTGAAAAACAGAACGGTCCCTCAAAAAACAGAACGGATGGTCAGCCTAAGTATGGGCGAATCCAGAATGGCGAACGTGACGTTCATACGCCTTCAAAGCTCTATAAATTATGCATAGCGTTAAATATTTTTATATTCAGCTATATTAGTACACAGAGTATTATAATTTTGATTTCATAACGGTGGATTATAACAGAATTAAATTATCGAGATAGATATGGACTTATATATACTCGTATCAAAATGATCAGGGTGGAAAGAGAAATCGATTAAGCCATGTCCGTCCCTCCGTCTGTAAACAGTCGCGCAAAAATGGAGATAATTTGATGAAATTTGGAATGCAAGTTTCTATCCAGACTAGGACGGTTGGTATTGAAAATGGGCATAATCGGACCAAGACCACGCCCACTTTGCCTATATAGAAAAAAAAATCAGAAATTTGGTATCCCAGTCACTAATATAGCTGGAGTGATAAAATTTCACCCACGTATTGAGCTCTGGCCCCTATGAAGAAATTTGGTGAAATTTTAGAAAACGGGCGGTGCCACGCCCACTTATTAAGGGGCAAATGTTGGAAGTTTTATATGTCATAACTCAGAAACCACAGATAAATCCATGAAATTTGGTACGCGTGATGTACTTACTTAGGCAAATGCTTGGACGAAAAATTGCCAAAATCGGTTGACGACCACGGTCACACCCACTTTTACATACGAGTATTATAAAGTGGTCTAATAAAAACAGTTGAAGCGATATCTTTGTCAAATATAAAGATATAGCATTGAAATTTTACAGCAGGAGTCCAACTGTGGATATAAAACGAAAAATACAAAAATTTTGGAAAATGGGCGTGGCATTGCCTCTTTTTAGAAGCAGGAATATACGAGGTTTCTGAGCCCATAACTCGACAAATAATTTACATATAATGACGAAACTTGGTTTATACACTTTTATAACTTGTGTTAATAGACACGCAAAAATTTATTGAAATCGGTTTATGACCACGCCTACTTTTTAACAAAGATATTTCTGGAACACCCTTTGGGAATTTGTAACGTGGCATCTTTGTAACTAGAAGTCATAAAGGAATGAAATTTTGCACAAAGAATAATATTCATATGCTTAGTTGGATGACTGATAAAAATGTTGAAAATGGGCGTGGCTACCCTCGCTTTATATAAAGTACGCCCTGTATGTATTTGATGGAAATACAAACAAACAATGAAAGCAAACAGCTGAGTAACTAATGCTCGATTCCACTCGAATTTAGTCTTCCTTACTTGTTATATAGCTAATAGAATTTCGCTTAAAACTAGTTTCGCGCTTCTGACGCTCAAACAAATCTATATCGGTCGCTGATTCCGAAAATCGAGTTCATTCTATGGAAAGGTTTTTGAAATATCGGCAATTTACCGTTATTTGGCCAATGGCTCCACTTAAGCCTGTATAACTCTTTAACGCTTTAAGCGTGAAGCCCCATTCTATTGGCAAAAAGAAGCTATCCACGAAGAAACTCCATGGGAAAATAGAAAAGTTATAGGCGATCATGTAAATATAGCGAAGTCGCCCAATGCCACTACACGGGTACCCTACCAGACAGGTGAGCATATTATAGGTATTTATATGAGCATTCACATTAATTGCGACAGTCTTTAAAAAAGTATTCAATTTTGTTCAGGCCGCGTGAAAAAAGTGACCACTTATCCTCCCAAATTTATATGCCACATCTTTTTTACTCCTTATATATTCACATAAAAATAAGCAGTCATTACAATGGATTCTAATATATTGGTGAGCAACACAATCATCAACGACTTTTTCTTTAGGCGTTATATTTACAAAAGTTTCGTAAAATTTGGTTTTCTTGAGAAAAAACTTTCGTGGTTTGTGCAAAACTTTCCTATGTTGTACGAAAATCTAGAAATCTTTCGTAGAAATTTTATTTTAAGTGTAGGCAAAACTCATAGTACAAAATTATGAAAATCAGACTACATAGTTGTTTTTCCAAAGCGCTGGTCTTTGAAGGATTTAAAATGAAATTCTTTTGACTTCTGACTATTGAATTTGTGTCTAAAATTTGCTCAGAAAGGCAGAAATTATTAGCAAAACTTAACGCAGCACAGCTGATGACAGCAATGCAACTATAACGAAAACTCAAACAGGGAGCTACATATACATACATACATGTATGTAAAAAACAACCACCACCAAAAAACTGCTTAAAAGTTTCTTCTTTAGTTTCTTGACAGTTCTCATTTTTTTTTGCTTCCGGTTCCTTTTGACACTTAAGTATGCGGATCAAAAGATAATTTGCAAAGTGCGTGAAGATTTTTTAAAATAAATTCAAATGGATATGTTTCGTTCAGTGCTTCTCTCCATTGTAGATACGAGCATTACAAACGGCTGCGACTGTTGACCGTCAGCGACAATTTCATGGGACGCAGGAACTTTTGGTTTTCTATGTGGGCGACTGGACGAAGAACTACATATGATTAAATTGGGGAATAGACAGATATTGCAGCTTTTTGTACACACAAACTCATAAAGGCAAACAATTGCCTGTAGAGGCTACCTAAAAAAATACACAAAAAAGAAGGGAAACGTTTTTGTTTTATGGAACGGAATATTCATCCGATGTCCTTTGGGATAGTAGCAAATATTTTTGGTTGAGAGTTCTTGTTGCTCTGCTTTCTCCGGGACGGTTCACTCGCAAAGATATTTACATAGGTGTGTGTCGGTGTGCACACCCGCTTTTATATCCCAATTACATTTGCTTAACTTTTTTTGTGTATTTGCAACTTTTTTAACTTTTTTCTCTTATTTGTGAGCTTTGAAAAATTACACACATTCTTCATATAAAAGAGAAACGAAATGGGTTCAGCTGATATGATATGAACTGAAACCTTATTCGACAGCTGCTGGACGTCGCCTAATGTCCTTTTTTTTAACTAAAATAACAGTCAGCACACAGTGCTGTATGAGCGGGCAAAAATCTAAAAAAATTTGTCACGTATGTCAACGTGTTTGCTATCGTTGGAAAGGTAATTTATCCCAGATTAAGGATCTGGACTTAGTTTTTGTTTCTAACTCACAATGTCCTCACAAAAATCTCTTAAAGTTGTGTGTTTTATATATATATATATTTTTTTTTTTTTTATGAAAATGCCTTTAGCTGGAGTCTTTAAAAAAAATTGCTAAAAATACAATTTATCATACTTTATTTTAAGATAAAATTTTTCTAATTAGAAAATGTGTAGGGAAACCACTCTATAGAGCTTTTTAAGAAATATTGAGTTTCCTGGCTGAGATCGCCTATTTGCTACACCCGAAAATTTTAAAAATTCCTAAGTTTACAAAGGAATAAAAAAGTATGTAAAAGTATGATTTTTTTTATTCTTTTATTTGAAAGAAGGGGCATTTTTTTTTTAAAAAAAAAAAAGAAAGTCTGCAGACTCATTGCGCTATTCGAAGAAAATCGTTTTTTTTAAGGTTATAAAATAAACTTTTGCAAAAAACAAATTTCACAGATTACAGATACCACAGTATTTTCCATTACTTAAATGTCAGACCATTTTTTAAAAATAGTAAAATTTATTACTGTAGACACACGCGGTAGTGTTCTGTGCTGTGTAGTGAAGCGTAAAATAGTGAAAAAACTAATCTTCTTCTTCTTATATTATAAATGTGAAATGGAAATTGTGTTTAAACTCAAATGGCGAGAAAACCACTAAACGGATCCTCACGAAACTTTGCACATCTAGGTATTTTCACCCGGTAATTACTATAGGAATAATTTTAATCTGATTAAAAGGCAGGGATGGGCACCTCCCATACAAAATTTTCCTTTTTTTTCGTAATCTCTCTTGAAATAATTGTACTAGAATAATGAAAATTTGTGTGGAGAAATAATACATAAATTTATACTCAACGGATAGAAAATCTAGGTCTTGGTAATGCAGGGATGGGCACCTCCCATACAAACTGAAACTTTCACAGCGAATATCTCTTTAAATATTTGTAGTAGGGTATTGAAAATCGGTGTGAGGGCATATGAGATAATTACGTACTCAATGGATAAAATCTCCAGGTCTTGGTAAAGCAGGGATGGGCACCTCCCATACAAACTGAAACTTTCCCAGCGAGGATCTCTTGAAATATTTGTAGTAGGGTACTGAGAATTGGTTTGGGGCATATGAGATAATTACGTACTCTACGGAGAAAAACAAAATAAGGAAACTATCTTTGACATCAAGAATGATATTTTTTCTATGTAGCTTTTTAGACTAGCTCAATATGCTAATAGTTTTAAAAGCACGTGGTGTGAAACCCGCGGGTAACCTCTAGTATTACTATGAGTTCAATTATATACAATTCAATTTTAGCTGATATCTGGATTTCTATGCTATAAATTCCATTCACAAAGCAAGACTTGCCGGTAAAGAATGCTTTTTACACTCAATGTTTATCTTTAGTGTCAATTTTGAAAAGAATTCGTTATCAAAAATCATAATATTCTCTGAGCATCCAAGAGTTCAAAAGCCCCCAGAAGACAATTCCTGCGTAAGGCCCTGCTTTTGAGTATTTAGTGACGTCTTGATTGAATCAAACTTTTTAAGCGTGTGACATCCACACCAAAAGATATAATCAATTTAAAAAACCTTTTGTAGTCAAAAAGGACCAAAATAAAAGTAGCTGCCATTCCTAGAGGGTTTCCGTAAGAGAGATATAGGGAATATTATTTGCCATGGATTAAGCCATAGAATGAAGCCTTGAAGTCTTTAATATTATTAGGAAAACGCCCTGTATAAATAATAAAAGAATTAATATTAAATTTTGCAGTTTCAATCTCAGTTTCCATGAAAAATGTAAGAGCTAGATAAAAAAAATTAATTTTTGAAATCTCCGTACTCTAATCCACCTAGAAACGAATTTTTACTCAACTCCGTCCATTATTCTATTTTTGCCCACTTTTTATATGGAGACACAGCACTGTGCAGCATGGCAATTTAAAAAGTTTTAGATATGCTTATTTCAACAAAATATAATTAAATTTAGTCAAATAGAGTAATTGGAATAAACAAATTTTGTTAAGAATATTAAATATATGTACGTGCATATATGTACATATAACCTCCATAAAAGATTTAAATCAGGGCTGTAAACCGGTTCATCAATGAGAATAGTAATTTTTCGAAATTGGTAATTCGAAATTTAGCGCTTTTTCACGAAGTATTACTTATAATTCTAGCATTTGCTGAGCCGTAGGAAAGTGCAAGAACCGCAGGAATTTTACCACAATTTACATTCTTTGTATTTATATTCGCTCTTTTGTGGTAAAATTCCTACGGTTCCTGCACTTCCCTACGGCTCAACAAACGCTACAATTATTATACGGTATTGCTGTTATTAACATGCTAATAACAGAAAAGTAACGCCAATTATTTAATGGCGTTTTCTTTTCTGACAAAAAATGTTGCCCTTTAATATCTCAATTATCAAATTACGTAACATGACTTTCTATAAAATGGCTGAATTTGTAGTTAATGGTGCCCTCTTACTTAGTCAGAGGACAATATTCGTTGAAATCACCACACAAGCTTACAAAATGGCTAAGAAAATCAAACAGGGCAACATTTTTTCGAGAAAAGAAAACGGCATAAATTTCAAGTTTTCTTTCAATTACTTATCATCTTAATCAAATAATATCAGTATAAACTACAATGGGAATAAATATGCAATGTATAAGAGTATCTGAACTTGAGATTTTACTTAATGTCTGTCAAAATGGAATATTAAAAAACTAAATTATATAAGAAAATTATTATTTATAACCGTAGCACATAGGTAGAAATTGTGTACATCTATTCCAAATTGCTTGTTTAATGCAAAATTTTAATAATTTGTGTTAAAAGTAGAGCTCTCGATTTTTTTTTGAACATTTTCGAGTAGCCCGAACAGTTGTTGTTCAAATTCTCGAAGAGTTGTTTGTTTGTTTATTACCCGTATGTTTGTACGGGCATTTGAACAATTCGGGTATTTTGAAGTTTGTTTTTTTCTTTTGTTTATTATTTTTTTTTTTCTTTATATGTAGTTTTTTTATTTTTGTTTTTCCGATACACATTTTTTTTGTTTGTAAGCTCGAATGCTCGAATGTTTGAACGGGCATTTGAACAACAAACGGGCTTCAAACAAAAACGATCAGATCGAATTGCTCGATACCCGGGTATCTAGGGCTCTAGTTAAAAGTCGATTTTATTGAAAAATATATACAGTGACTCAAAAAAAAATCATACGCCAGAGTTTTTAAATTTATTTCAAACAGTTCTGTCGAAAATTTGACTCTCTTATTTTCGTTTAAAAATGTAAATAATTTTTCAATAAAAATCGCCTTAAGCAGGATTTCTAAGCTTATGGAAAAATCCGAAAAATCGTAGAAATTTCTAAAAGTGGATTAAAAATTTCAAAGCGCGGCCAGAATTTATAGAAGATTTTGAGGAGATTTCTAAGTGTACTGTTATGTAGGCAACCAATTTTAGTGTAAAAAGTGCTATTCTCAATGCTGTAAAAATTTCCGTCGATTTTAGTAATTTTTTTCTGTAGGGTGTTTGCGTTATATGTACGTGAGACCGTTCCAATTAAAATTTCCGAAAAGCCAATGAAATTTTTCAAAAAGTTGAATGCTGCATATTATTATATTACAATTGAATGAGCTGCAAAATTGCATACTCAAAAATCTTCTAAAAAATGTAGCTTTATAATTCTTAGCCCCTTTTTATGATAAGTACTTTCTTAACTTTGAAAAATTGGAAATACTAAAAATACTGCCTAAAAAGTTAACAATAATCGCTGCTAAATATCTGGGTTACTTTCGAGCATCACCTACATTAACCGAGATATGCGTTAGAAATATAAATTAAAATTAAATATAAAGCACAAAAAGAAAATTATTGTAGGTCCATATGAAAAACCCTGTATCTAGTAGTGAAGTGCGGCTTTGTGCGACGTAATTTTTTTGTCGGCTAACTACTAATTGTACTAGATATCATGTCCGAGGGTTAATTTGACTGAGTCTGACAGAGCAATATAACAAAACCAATTTTTAACATGAAAAAGAGTGATAATTTTTTTTTAAATATCCCAACTTTAAAAGCTTAAAACTATAAACTTACAATTATTGGAAACCAAGGATATTATTGAAAAGTGTTAATAATTACTTGAACCTTTAGGGTTCATCACGATTACTTAAATGAAATGCTTTAAATAATAAATATTCAAGTTGAAACTAGCACTTAAAAATATGTAAGAAAAAAACAAAAAAATTAACTTCAGATATGCTAAGCTACGACCATCTGGGGCAAGTGCAGAGTATGGGGTCGGGAAAAAAGCGACGATTTATTGTTCCCCATTCTATTTCCAATATGTGGGTATGTTTTTTTTCTGTAATTGTAACAATTTTACAAAATTCAATTTTGGGCGCATAAAACTTGAAAATCTACCTATGCGCGTAGATTTCCAGAAGAGAATATGAGACTTACTTTTGAAGTATAGTTAAAGGCCCTTGGCAACTGACAATCTGGCATGTCAAGTAGTGTGTATATGTGAGTTTTTTTGTGTGTGTTAGTGCAATCGGCAGTCGTCGTGCTACACGTTCTTGTTCGGGCTCGCGTTGATGAGAATCAAATCTTTTAGATATTTGCGTCAATCACCCGCCACTCACACATATGTATACACTTCTTAACATTCCAGATTTTAAGTGGCCAAGGGCCTTAAGAGTTTGATATATGTATTATAAGCGATATTTGTGTACTAAAATGTTAAATTATAGTCTGAAAAATTACATTTCGCTAGCTTAGAGTGCAAACTGTGTAAGTCCACTTTTATGAAAAAGTGTATTTTTATGTAGAACGCTAGAAAAATCAAATACGCACCGCGCTAAACAAGTCTGAGATACTATTCATATTTCTACTCGTTGTTATTCAGTGATACGCAAATTGTGTAAGTCCAAAAAGCGAAAAAAATTGTGTAAGTCCAAAATATTTATATGAACAGAAATTTTTTTCATTTCGAATTTTTTTTTCTTTTTTGTTTTTTGTTTCTCCTACAAAGTTTTAAAAAAGGACTTACACAATTTGCATTCTAAGCTAGCGATTTTTATCATTTGTAAAAAAAATTGTAGTTTTTTTTTTGATAATTTTAATTTTGGTAAATTTTTTACATTCGCTGAGCTTGCAGTAATTTGCCTTCTTTACGAATGACAGTATACAAATTTTTTATAGCAAAATAAGATTGGGATTGGCAGCTGCCATCGCAGCAACTTCCGCAAGAAAACTTGGTGGAGGACACACGGCTTCATAATTTTTATTTCATAACCGTGGATTTTAACTTATACATACATATATATGTAATAAAAATGATCAGGGTGAAAAAAGAAATCGATTGAGCCTTGTCCGTCCGTATGTCTGTTCGTACGGACTCTAACTTGCGCAAAAATTTAAATATTTTGATTCAATTTGGTATAGATGTTCATATAGCAGGTTGGTATTGAAAATGTGCCCACGATAATTTATACGACGTGATTGAATCATTTACAGATTACTAGTATACGTAATTGAATGTCATGTTTTTATAAATGATAAAACTTTCAATGATAGCTACGTCTACGAACAAAATATTTGACCCCAAAATAGGAGCATGGAAAAAACGATTTTTATCGAAATTTTGACTTTGGTTGCAAAAAAGTGCAGTAAATACTATAGGTACGTCAAAACCATATATAAAAGAAATATTTGCGTATTAATTCTAAATAAACGTGCAATAAAAGCTTTTCACGAGGAACTAATATTTTCGGAATTATAAGTGAATTTATATAATTTATATCGAATAAATATTTTGTGCAGCATCGTCAGTTGTTCCAGATTGAGGTAAATTTCCCTTTTTGAGGGATATTTCACTGCAAAATTATTAAAGAGGGAAAAAAGAGACATTTTGTTGTCGTCTATATAAAATAAATAATAGCTTAAAAAAACTAAAAAACACGCTTTAATCTTAAAAATCGTACTAAAAATTGAGAAATAATTTCATTAGAAACAAAATGATGAACGAAAATATAAGTATTTAAGGAAAAGCGTGGGGTGCTCAGTATGTCAAAAAATATTTAAAATCGGTGTTTTTTTACTAATAATTTTATTTTGACTTTTTTGAGATTTCATATATCGTACTCTTTAATTTCGCAACTAGGTATATTTTTGTACTAGTGGTACGAATCGAATATTTTCATGTTCAAATATTATTGAGCACCCCCACGCTTTTCCTTAAATACTTATATTTTCGTTCATCATTTTGTTTCTAATTAAATTATTTCTCAATTTTTAGTACGATTTTTAAGATTAAAGCGTGTTTTTTAGTTTTTTTAAGCTATTATTTATTTTTAACTTTTTAGTGAAATTTTTCATTAAAGGATGTTTTATGCGGACGCAAGAATAAAAGTAAAAAGAAGTCTGATGGGATGTGGTGTTCTCCGAAATAGATCTACATACATATGTATTTATAACTTCTACCAAAAATCCCAATATGCAGTGAAGTAAACTAGCTTATTATGCAATAATTACCAAACCCTTTTATTCAAGGTTTTCCAAACTAGTTTGGAAATACAAAATTTCCCAAACGTTTTGTTATGTTTTACAATCAGAAGGTGAAGAGTAGGGCTTTGTTCAGAAACTCAGTTTGAAGCGCAATTTGCTTTTGTAGTACAAGCAGAGCGTTCATTAACGCAAATTTTTCATCAAGCGTCGCTTATCACAATCATCAAAAATATGTATATATACTGCCGCTGTTGCGTTTTGTGCTGTGTTTCGGAACATACCCAAGTTGAGGTAAAGCATTTGAGCGTTAGCATTTGAAAAGAACAAAAAAAAGAAACCTGATTGAATAAATTCGAATTTAGACAACAGAATTCCGAATGCGATTGTAGCGTAATGGTGAGGTATGCTGCCTACGGACCAAGGAGCTCTGGTTCGAGTCCCGAGTGGCGCATTTTTTTTTTTTTTCTTAATTTTTTTTTTATTTTTTTTTTTTTTAGAGAAATTTTTTTCACCTCACGTTTACAAAACATTGCATTTCACGTTTGGAAAGCAATTGTTATACAAAAAGGATATTTTATGGACGAAAAGCTCGGTTAGATGACTCATCCGTGTATAGACAAGATAAAATTTGTTTGTGACTTCACCCTCTCATATGGTTAGCGTTAATCAGAGGTTTAGTAAACGGCCCTTAAGCTTAGTATCGACCTCTCAAGAAACGCAAAAGTTCCATATAAAATGACATACAAGAAATGCTCAAGAAATTTTTCTTGTGAAACTTTCTTGAGCGAGTATCGACCTCTTAAGAAATTTAGTACACTTTTTTAATACTATTTTTCAACGTTATGCGAACACAGCAACACAGGTTTTGCCAAGAAATATATCATCGAGCATTTATTTCTTAAAGAAATTTTGACGTTTGTTGCGTGTTGAAAAAAAATCGTGGAAATCGTTAGTGAAAATGGCAAAAAAAAAGAAACGAAAAATAGAATGCACAATTTTTCTAATGATGCAAGGGCATAGTTGGCATCGATTTCTCATATTTTATTCCATTCCGGCCATCAATATACCACAGTTAACCAGTAATATAAGGTCATCCTCGTCACTTTCGATGATTTCCTAAAATAACAATAAAATAAAACTATTGAAAACATATATTTAAAGCTTTTATTTAATATTTTTTAAGAACTTACTAATTGCTTATGTTTACAAAAAGGTTTATTTTGTTTACGTTTTTGATGCTCTTCTTCATTTCACTTGGTATTCACGGTGGATTACTAAACGTCAAAATTTCTTGCATACTACTATTTTTTACTCAAGAAATAAAGCTAAAAATTTCTTGAGCTGTTTCTTGAGAGGTCGATACCAGCCTTTACGCTAAAGATATAGATACTTACTAGTAAGCCCGGCCACGCGATGCTGTGGCTTTCAATTACACTGTGCGACAATTTGAGGGTAGAACACCACTTATTGCCACATTTGAAAATTTTTTGACATACCTTCATAGCTACTGGTTTTATTTTCTGTGGACCTAGATTTTTTATACAAAGATTTTGACCAAGGAGCCCCATAGTGAAGTTTTCTGCCGAATATTTTTCTAGACTATGGTAACCTTAAAGCGACCTCCAAAAGGCCATTTGGCGCGCTCCTCCTTTTCTTTCTAGTTCTCTTTCTCTTCCCCTTTCCCCTTTATTTGCGCTTTATTTTCCCTTTATCCATTTTATTTTTCATATTTCCTCTATCGCTTCCTGTCCTTCGCCATATCCGTCCCTTTCATTTTCCTCTTCCCTTTCCTTTTATTACCCATCTTCAGTGCTAGGCCTTGCATGACACTTCAAATGTGGCACCCTTTTTGTAAAAATTTTAATAAATTACTCATTTCCATGCTAAGTCCTTTCATATGACACCTCAAATTTAAAAATTAAACAAGCTATAGCGTAAAACTGAATTTTTGAACAGGTGGCAACCCTTTTTGAAAAATTTCTATTAAATTGCTCAATATCAGGTCAAGCTCCTTCATATGGTAACAAAAATTTTAAAATCAAACAAACTATACAGTAAAATTAAATTTTCAAACATCTGGCAACCCTTTTCAAAAAAATTAAACCTTCCTGCACATCTACAGGTCAAGCCCTTTCATCTGACACCACATTTTGGAAAATCGGTATAACGGTATAAAAGTTATGGTGCTTACAAAAAAACGCTTAGCGTAATATATATAAAGATAAGATAAACTTTAGGGTAAAAATGGATTTTTGAACAGGTGGCACCCTTTTTGTAAAAATTTTAATAAATTACTCATTTCCATGCCAAGTCCTTTCATAAGCCACCTCAAATTTAAAAATCAACTGAATTTTTGAAAATTTTTGTAAAATTTTTATTAAATTACTTAATGTCAGGTCAAGCCCTTTCATATGGTGCCAAAAATTTTAAAATCAAACAAACTATACAGTAAAATTAAATTTTCAAACATCTGGCAACCCTTTTCAAAAAAATTAAACCTTCCTGCACATCTACAGGTCAAGCCCTTTCATTTGACACCACATTTTCAAAAATCGGTATAACGGTGTAAAAGTTATGGTGCTTACAAAAAATCGCTTAGCGTAATATATATAAAGATGTGATTTTTCGTCATCCCTTGTGAAAAAATCGTTCCACAATACATCATATTCCTGCCCCGCATAGTGCCGCGACCATACAAATGATGGACAAAAATAGGAGTGGTCAGAATTGGCTGGAACTTCACACCTAGAAGTATTATGCCACGCTAATTTTCAAAAATGAAATCGGTTTTTCTGTACCGGTTACTCATTTCGAGAAAACCGAGTTTTTACTGCATTTTTATATGAAAATAGTCATTGTGAACATGTGTTGATATAAGTGAAAGCAGTCATCAGAATGGGCTGAAACTTTACAGCTGAAAGGCTTATGTCACGTCAATTTCAGAACACAAATCCTTTTTTCAGCATCTGTTACCATTTAATTAAAAACAAATTTTTTTTTTACAATTTTTTCAAAAGGTAAAATAACTCATAATCATCGTAGACATATATCTATAAAAACCGAAATTGTATTCAAAACTTGTTGAAACTTTAAAACTAAAAGGACTAAGACATGCTTATTTCAAAAATGAAATTGATTTTTCGGTACCGGGTATCCATTAAAAAAAACTATTTTTTTTACATTACTATATGAAAGACAAATAAGGCATAATCATTGCTGATTGTGGTGTTTACGAAAACATGAAGGAGTTGTCAGAATTTATTGAAACTTTACATCTAAAGTTTCTATATTACTCTTATTTTAAAAAAGTAATCGGTTTTTTCGTAACGGGTACCCCTTAAAAAATACCGAGTTTTTGCACATCATTATTTAAAAATGAAATATGGCATATCATTGTTGCTAAGTGTTCAGAAAAATAGAGTTAATACTTAAAATTTGTCGAAACTTTACTCCCTAAGTGAATACATTACGGTAATTTGAAAAATTGAGGTTTTTCCTTACATGTTAACCTTTAGAAAAAAAAATTCTTGAAAATAAAGCATAATCGCTGTTAAGTAAGTAATGCTAGAGACACACATCGTAGTATAGTAGAAATATTGCGATCTATACGACACATACTCTCATATTGTAGTTTAATTGAAAATTTTCATAGTAAAGCCAAATCATAGTATTGATATTATAATATTTCTACCACACGTGTGTCTGAGGCATAAGTAATAATCGCTGTTATATGTTAATAAAAACATAACTCATCGGTGTTTTATATTTTAAATATTTTTTTTTTTGTGTAGTATATTGGTAAAAAATATGTCAAATTCAATTTATTCATGAAAAAAGAAAATAAAAAAAATATATAAAAAAAATGGACCTCCCTGATGTGTATACATTTGTAGAAAATAGGTGAACTTTGAGGGGGTGTGTGAGGCTGAAAGTTGTTTTTATCACAAAATAACTTACGAATTTCTCTTAGTTGGAGTTTTAGCTGTAACTTGACATCAAAATATCTAAGTTTCAAGACAGTCGATTTTTGTATTTTTGTCCACCTTCGCGGCACTGTGCCCCGTCGGAAAACCAAGCAAAAAAGGAATAATGAAAATTACTTAACTATTGCTTGTCATTTTATATCAGAAGAAGATTTCAAATTGCGAGTAGCTGTACTGTAGACACAAAAGCTGCTGTCAGATACAAATCATTCCGCAGCTAATATATTGGAAACCTTGCACCATGTTCCATCTGTGATCAAAGCATGCGAGTTACCGTGTTTTGCACCTTCATTGAATTTAGCTGTGCGAGCAAATTGTTTCATATTTTAAAGGCAGTACTATTGAATATGCTAAAAATAATGTTTTTATCAGATATCTTTGATATTACTTTAACAATTAAACGGGCCAATTTTTAATAAAACTTTTCTGATTTTTACAAGTTTTTATAAAAAACTTAATTTGAAAATCAAAACTTTCAAAAATCGCAAAAAATTAAAAATTTTGACATTGACCAGATGTCATTTAGCGAGGTGTGGTTCAATTACTACAAGTTGTATATCGTTAGAAGCGTGGATTTTATTCGCCTCTTACGACAGGCATTCCTTACCACGGGTATATTCTAAGCCCCCTAACCCGCTAGGGTATTAATTTGACCAATTTGATATCGAAATCCAACTCCTCCCTAACATTCAGTATTCTTCTCTTGGGACAAAACTACAAGAATAGGGATAACCATCGATAGTGGAAAAAAACTATCGATAGTGACACGAAAAAAAACTATCGATACTATCGATAGTGCCATCGATAGTTTTGCAGCTCTACTGCAATCGCGTTTTAAAGAAAAAAGGTCAAAAAAATTTAATTGCTTATATATAACAAAAAAAAATTTTGTCGCCAAAAACAACATCAGGTGTTTATTGGTGTCACAAAAAGCTTTCCAAAAATGCGACTGCAGACCAAAACGGAAATATTTTATGGTTTGGGTGGCCCGTTTCAGAAATTCTTACCCTACTATTATCCAATTTTGGCTCTCAGTGTAACATGTCATTTTTTATTATTTTCCCCTACAGATTGTTTAAATCTCAGACGACCGTGTTACGTGTTTCTCGCAATCAGTTTCGTTAGTTTTTTTTTTATTTGCTTATTACTAAATATTTTTGCTGTTCCTGTTATTGATGGTTACTTTCATTTTAATTTGGGATTTGCTAAGCACTTAAGAGGGTTAGCAAGTCAGTCATGGCACAGGCAACGACATTAAAATAAAACCATCTAAAAAATACACATTTCTATTGCTTGAAGCGGTTATTCCCAATAAACATTTTTCTTTATTCTCAATGCATTTGAGAAGTATATGTATGTATATGTACATATGTATGTATGTATGTCAGGTCCATGAATCAAATCTGGGGCCTCTGCAGGTAAAGTGTTGCTACTCGCTACGCTTTAGCGGCCTGGATATGTAGGTCTATAATAATACAATGGCGCTATTATAACTCTGACGAGTTTTATGGCCGAGCTTCTCTCCCAATTCGAGGTGTGCTCCTTTTTGTTTTTCCTACTAATTGGGTGGACCTACAGTTTTATGCCGGCTCCGAACGGCGAATGCATTTTTTGTGAGAACCTTTTTGATGACAGAAATACACTCAGAGGGTATGCCGCCCACTGCTGAGAGGTGACCGCTGCTCTTAAAAAACCCAATAATTGGATTTTTATTAATTAGAAAAATTTTGTTGGTGTTTGGCTCGGACCGTGGTTTGAAACCGAGACCTCTGGCATAGCAGGCGAGCACTCTACCCACTGCACCACAGCGGCCACTGAATAAACTAAATAAAATAGTATACCTCCGACCATGCCACCATACTCCTTCCCTTGGCAACTATGTATTTATCTTACACTCACAATAAATAGGTACATTATGAACAGGTATTTTACATACATACATATGTACATATGTATTTGTTTATATGTAAATTCGAATGGATAAAATATCATTTGCCAGTTCGGTTTATAATTACAAACATATGTATCTACAAATATACGTAAGTATGTTCAAATATATAGATACCTATTTACATACATATATGTTTATATACATATATGTACATATTTCCATGCATTTATATGTTGTATATTATAAACCGTATACTTATACAGAAATGTCTGATTGCATTGCGGCACCCACTTCAAAATATTTGACAGCTGACTAAAACACAAGAAGCGCAGCCATGTTCCTTTTCAATGTCCAATACCCCGTTGTGTTGATCCAATATTCAGCTCCTTATATTCAGTTGAGCGCAGCAAGAGATGCCATGTTGAACTTCGATCTCTAAAAAGGGACTTTTTAATAATAAAAAACTATGGCGCGTCAATCATGCATATGAATCTCAAAATAAGTTTGTCCTGGTATTTGAATACAGTTATATAAATAGATTAATAAGATTAAGTCGTCGTCCCATACGAAAACTAGCACTTTCAAAACTTTTTACAAAGAAATTCTATGAAAGATATTTTAAAAGTGCTCGTTTTTGTATGGTACGATGAAATATACCATACGAAAAATAGCACATTTAAAATTTCTGACAAAAGCTGGAAATTAAAACATTCTCTACGAAAAGTAGGACATTTGACTTTTGGCAGACGAAAAGCAGCAAGTTCGATTTTTGACTGACGAAAAGTAGCATTAACACTATGCACGAGCCAAAAATCAACAGAGATAATTCGGGCATGCTGAGAACGATGGTGCTACTTATTTTTATAGGTTAGCTCTCGTTTTGGAGATATTTGACTTTGAAATTCTGTGCGTATAGTTCGTCGGTTTGAATGCAAACTATTCCCTTAGTATGTGATATATAAAATTGAAACTCGGTACACGAGTATATTATTATGTACAACTGATCATTTGTCGGAATCGGCCGAATCTAACCTCTATAACATATAGCTCCCATACAACCGATTGTTCAGATATAGACATTTTGGGGTATTTCTGCCATGAAATGCGTTCACCGTTCGGAGCCGGCAAAAAACTGTAGGTCCACCCAATTAGTAGGAAAAACAAAAGGAGCACACCTCGAATTAGTGATGGGCGAGTCCGAGATGTTTTATTCGATTCTCTCGATTGTTGAAACATCTCGAATGCTCTCAAGGGTTTTCATTCGTATTCGAGTCAAGTCGTAAATGGCCGTCAGTCGAAACAACGCCAACGATTCCTCTCGTTTTCAAAGCAACCCTACAACATCTCGGACTCGCTGCAAAAAATACATAATATTTGTTATTGCCGCTTGAATATTAAAATTGCTTTAAACAACATACAGAGTGGTACAAATCTATTGCCGTTGTTGTTTCATAAGCGTCTCACTTCAGAAAATTTATTAATGTTTAAATAATTAATTATTATTATTATGCACGACACTCTTTAGTTGTGATTGCAATAATGCAGCGTCTATGTATAGCATATTTTTCAATTTGGTTCATTTATTTATGTACATAAGGCGCATTTCTGTCGTACCCAAGTATGAAAAGAATACTCGCTTATTCATCAAATTACCTTCAAAGCAACAACACCAACTGGACTATTTTTAAAATAGTCGAGTTGGTGTTGTTGCTTTGAAGGTAATTTGATGAATAAGCGAGTATTCTTTTCATACTTGGGTACGACAAAAATGCGCCTATATTTACCTCACTTCCAATAAAAATCCTACTTTCTTTTTCAAAAACCCTCATTCAGTTTATTTTATCAACTAAAACATATCATCAAAACAACAGCCGGCCCACCGATTCGGAACAACCGCAAAAACATTTCGCTTGTGTAGTCGAGATGTCATCGAAACAACCTCCGACTCGCCGACTCGGAACAATCGCAAAAACATCTCGCTTGTGTAGTCGAGGGGCGAGTCAACTTTTGACTCGATTGTGATTATGCAACGAAATTCTCTCGATTGTCTAAAATCTCGGACTCGCCCATCACTACCTCGAATTTGGAGAGAAGCTCGGCCATAAAACACGTCAGAGTTATAATAGCGCCATTGTATTATATTATTATTATTACTTTTCGTCAGCCAAAAGTCAAATGTGCTACTTTCGTACAGAATTTTTTAATGTGCTAGTTTTCGTATGGTACAACGATATGTATCAATATAACCTGCAAAAAATGCGATTAATCTGGGACGTGCGACTAATAGAATTTTAAATCCCTTTATATGGAGTGAATTGATCGCATTTGTTCGAGTATGTCCTATGAAGAGACTAATTGTTCAATTTGTATACCCGAACGGGTACAAATGTGGATTAATCAGTAATATAGATACCCAACGGGTTGGTGTCGAAATTCTGTATGTACAAAATTCTAAAAACAAAATTCTGCTTTTTTAAAATTCGGTTTTTTTTAAATTCTGCTTTCTAAAATTCTGTATTACAAAATTCTGTATTAAAATATAATGTTAACAATGTTGTGGGCCTTCGGCCGCGCTTATAAAAATAACCCTCAGCCGGCAGAATTCTCTTTCCGGAGTAATATCTATGGCCCGGTCCACAGTGCTCTTGCGCCAGAACACTTTTCTGCGTTGGCGGCCTTCGGCCGGACGTGTGCCCTAACGGTGGCTACCGCCACGGTGATGTGCTTCTGCGTAGTACACCCTTCAGCGTACGCGATCTTCGGCCGCGCTTATAAAAAATAACCCTCAGCCGATAGACATGCAGAATTTTTAAAAGCAGAATTTAAAAAAAGCAGAATATTGTTCAAGCAGAATTTTTTTGCAATTTACAGAATTTTGGCACCCATTATGTGTTTTTTTCCTATCCTCTTCTTCTCCTTTTTTTCTTTCTTCATTTTAGCTGTTTCCATAACTATTTTTTGTTTGTTTATTTCTCCATTCAAACAACGCCACACAGTCATGCATTCAAATTGTTTAATAACTATAAATGAGCTTTTTATATTGTTCATTTCTCGAAAAAGCAAGTTGGAATTTCAAATCAAAAATTAAAATTTTTTTGCTGAAACCAAATTTTACGACAATTGAAAGTTTAAAATTTAAACCTTAAAAGTTTAAATGAGAAATGAAAATGATTTTAACCAAAAAAGTATGAAATTTATTCCAAAAAATACTTTGAAATATTTGAACTTTTGTAAGTTTGAATTTTAAACCAAGAAAGAATAAGAAACTTTTAAACTTTCGAAGGTTAAAAATTTAACCCAAAAAAAGTTTGAAATTTCTTTCAAACCAAATCAGAGTTTAAAAAATATTCCAATATTTATAACAGTGTAGATTAATCGCTTTCATCCCGAACGGGTACAAATGTAGATCAATTTCTTTCAGCACGATGGGTACAAATGCATGTAGATTTTTCAAAGTTGTTAGCCAACGCGTACTTCACAAAAAACAAATTTATTTACAGCCAACAAATTCCAAGAAATTCAGGTATGGGGGAGGATAGGTATAGGCCCGCTGAGCTCGGAACTATTTTTTTAATGGTTTTTATTGTTTGGTTTTTGTGATAACGGTAATTTTGTGGTTTTTTGGTTATCACTTCATTCAAAAATTATTTTTGGAAGTCACAAATATAATATTACCACAGGTAATACCTCGTTCGTGCACTTCTAACGACATAAAACTCGTAGTAATTGAATAAAACCTCGATGACTGACAGTTGGGCGAAATCAAAATTATGCTAATTTCTTACGATTTTTGAAAATATTTGTTTTTAAAATAAAGTATTTTATAAGAAGTGGTAAAAATCAGGAAATTTTTATTGTTTTAAAAATTAGTCTGTTTAATTGAAAATAACCTGAGCGTAATATTGCCAATATCAGATGAATATTTTATTTTTGACGATTTTTTTCAGGTGAAAAAAGAGAATATTTTATGGACGTAAAACTCGGTTAGATGACTACACCATGTAAACACGAAAAAAGTTGTAAAACTCCGCCCCTAAGCTTGAAGCTTATGTTGAGAGGGAAATATTTTATTTTTGTTGGTACTTTGTTATTTGACATCCGATTCTTAAAATTAAAATGTTATTATTTTAGTCTTTGGAAGCTCTATATTTCCCTCTATAACCATTTTGAAATATGAAGTCGTTTTCACATATGTAGTTGGGCCACCTCACCAAGTTTTTCGTTCAAAATTATCTTTTTTCTTTCACCTGAAAAAAATCGCCAAAAATAGAATTTCATCGAATCTTGGTAATATTTCGCAAAATATTAACAAAATTTTCATTCAGCGAGGTTAGGTCCAATTACTACAAGTTGTATATCGTTAGTATTTACGCCAGTTGGCTAAACACAATTCTGAACCACCCTAATGTTCCTTTCTGATTGAACATACTTTTTCTGCGGCAATCCAAACATGACATTAACTACAAGAAAGTTACTTTCACTTTATTGTCGCTTTCTTTATACTAATAGCCTCTGCACACTGCATTTGAAATTACGTTGATTAGCCGAAATTACTTTCCGAAATCACGCGCATTCACATACGTTTTTGAGTAACTTCATTTAGTCGTGTTTCAGTTACGCTGTTCCTGCGCCAAATAAAAATTTTTACATGGTCAACTAAAATGAAAATATCATTAATAAAATACTCCCACCAAATTAAATTTTTTATAATTAAAGAATCGCTAATGCAATATACAATGAGAATATATCTAAGAAACCATCACGAACAAATTTAATAGCCGTGTTTTTATTTTAGCGCAGATGTATATGCGCTAAAATAAAACTCAGCTAATGTGAAATATTAGCGATGGGTAAAGATGTTTTCGATTATAATCGATAAAATTTAGAGAAGAGACCGATTCTAGAGTAATTTTGTGAGTTATTTAGCCGAAATGCGCATTTCAAGGGTAATTTCAGCTGGCATTTTTGTATGGCGAAACAACGTTATTTAAGGGTAATTAACGCCGAAACTACGATTTTTGTCTAAATTACCCTTAAATCATGCCAATGTGCAGAGGCTATTACATTCGTTTTCTTACCCTGTAGGGGAAATCTCTAGTTCCGAACCAGGTCGCTTCTAGTGCATTTTTCGACACTACTAGTGCGAGCTAAATCTCTTTTGCATGTTATCAACTGACGAATTTAACACAGCGATGTCCTAGGTCAATTTTCACTCTCTGCACTACATTTTCGATAGTTTCGAACTAGTACTAAATTCTACAGTTTATACTAGTCCGTTTATTGGCACGTTTTCGATAGTTCTGAACTAGCTACAAGTACCTACAAATTCTACAGTTTTACATCTGCCGCTTAAGTACAGCCTTTGACACACTTCATGCAAGTGGCGCGATGGACGACTGGCTAACACATCTGCCTTACAATCTGAGGGGCGCGAGTTCGAATCCTGCCGGTGTCAAGGTGGATGATAATTTTTTTTTAATTTTTTTTTAACTAATATTTTTTATATATTTATTTAACAAAAGTTTACAATAATATTAAAAAAGTAATAAAATAAAAAAATAAAAATAAAAATAAGCCATTTCATTTCATACAAGATACAAATAGAAAACTCTTTATATAAAATGCTTCACTAAACATCTGAGAATTGCAGAAATATACAAAGCCGACGGCAATTGAACGAACGAAAAATGTTCATAGAATTTTTGTCACTTCAAAATTACATACAAATTAAAGTGTGTCTTATAATGGTCACTCAATTCACTCCTTCTGAACTGGTGAGGGTCTAACTACAATTGATCTAGTGCCCTTTGACACCTTTTCGCTTGTTCGGAACTAGGAATTTTGCTCACTAGTTATTGAGTTCCCTGCAGGGTACCGCCAACGATACCACACTACCATCGGCCAACGTAAGTAAGCCTTTGCCTCATTGCATGAGCAATATACATACGTAAATACATTTTTACATATTATATTAAATACATATAATCCGTGTAATAAAGCTTTAGTATTGCACAGAATACTAATACTGCCTTTTTATTTTCATTTTCTTTATTTGACGTGGTCCATATCTGGTCAAAACAGTTAGAAGCGAATTTTAATTGTCTTTCGAACGAGGTATTGCTTGTGATTATCACATTTCCAACTTCCGCGAAAATAATTTTTGAATGAAGTCATAACCAAAAAACACAAAATTACCGTTATCTCGAAGACCTAACCAGACAAAAAATTCAAAAAAATAAAAAATAGTTCCGTCCCTAAACTTCTTGGTATTTTTTCTAATTATTTGTAGCTTAGTGTCATTCAAAAAATCAAAGGATTAATCCTTAATTTGACTAAGGAACTTTTTTATTCTGGAAAAAATGTCGCACTAATTCTGCACTTTTTTCGGACTGCAAAATTTTTTCTGTTCTCTTCCACACAGATTCCACACGTTTTATAGGGCTGTTTTATCCATTGACAAAATGTAAAACTGGCCCGACTACGGGGCAATATTTTCTGCTCTTAGCTCAAGTAAAGGGTTGCATTATTTTTGTTTCATTCATCACATGAAAAATGCACCATTTTCATAGGGCACAGGGCACATGTTGATAATGTTGCCATGTAATAATGCAACATTTTCAACAACAACATATACAGATCTGAGAACAATCAAAATTATATAAAATGCAACTTTACTTTGCTATAATAGGGGTCTATCCAGACTGGAATGGCTGGTATTGAAGCGAATGGACCATGACTACGCCCACTTTCCTATATGTCGAAAATCTGATACCTCAGTTACTAATATAGCCCGAATATTAAAATTTCATCCACGTAATTAACTCGATACCTTATAATAAAATATTCAAAAAATTTAGAAAAATATTTTAAAAATTCTAAAAAATTTGTAATGTTTTATTAGTCACTGGCTGTACCCGGCCAAGCTATACTTTGGCCCACTTCATATTATTTAACTTTAAATTAAGTTGGAAGTATTAGAAAAAGAAACTTTCTTCGGGCTGCCGGCCTCAGCAAAATTCAGATGAGTTTAAAATAAGAAGAAAGAAAAATTTTTGTATCCCTTTTTTCTTTGTTATAGTCTCCCACTCCCTTTCTCCTTTACTATTCCCTTTCCGGTTTCCTTTCCATTTAACTTTCCCTTTCCTTTCATTTCATATTCCGTTTTCTTTTTCTTTTCCCGTCACATTTCCGCTTCCCTCTCTACCGTTCTCCCTTAACTATCTTTTCTGCCTTTCTCCCTTTCATTCCCCCTCTTATTCCTTCTCTAATTACCTCTATTAAGGTCTCTCTCCCAATCCTCTTCATTCCGTTTTCATTATATTCTCCCTCTCCTTTTCCATCCATTTCCCTTTACCATTGTCTTTCCCATTCTCAATACCCTTCCCCTAGGGAACCGAGTTTAGCAGAACATACTTAGCCCTGCATTCCACTTCTGGTTTGATACCATCGTAGCTTAATTCCGTGTATATCCTGGTGTTATCCGTATCCACGTATTGACCCACATATTGGCACCCGACCCTAGGAATCGTAATGAATTCATTTGTATGTATATAAAATCCCTGCTCAACACCTTCAAAAATTAACCCGCTAGATGGTGGTGGAGTCGGGATATTCAGAAAATCCGTATTTAGGGTAAGTTTTTGTTGATTTTTGTAACGAATGTTTTTTATGTAATACACGGAAATAAATTCCATATTGTATCTTTTTCCTATCCTCTTTTTCTGCTTTTCTTTCTTCTTCGTTTTATCTGTTTCCATAATTACTTTGTGTTTGTTTGTTTCTCCATTCAAACAACGCCACACAGTCGTTTATTCAAATAGTCTAATAACTATAAGTAAGCCTTTTATATTGTTCATTTCTCGAAAAATCAAGTCGGAATTTCAAATCAAAAATTAAAATTTTTTCGTTGAAATAAAATCTTACGACCAATGAAAATTAAAATTTAAACCTTAAAAGTTTAAATTAGAAAAAGTGTAAGATTTACATCAGAAAAGTATGAATTTTATTCCAAAAAGTACTTCGAAATGTTTAAACTTTTGTAAGTTTGAATTTTAAACCAAAAAAGAATAGGAAACTTTTAAACTTTCGAAGGTTCAAAATTTAACAACAAAATTTTAAATTCCTTCCGAACCAAATCAAAGTTTAAAAAATATTCCAATATTTATAACAGTGTAGTGAACTTGGGTGCAAAAAAACGAACCCGCTGCATTGAGATATTTGTTGCGGGCATCAGCTAGTATTTGATAAAATAAGGGCTGGTCTTATGTACATACTAGGGATTCCAATCCCGGGATCCCGGGATCCCGCCCTTTTTGACACCCCGAAAATCCCGGGATAGCTAGAATTTTATCCCGGGATTTTCGGGATAAGATAAAGAGAGAATATTCCGCTATTATAGCAAAGAAAAGTCATATTTTATATAATTTTTATTGGTCTCAGATCTGTATACTAACAGCATTTCCTATTCTGAATGAAAATGTTGCATTATTACATTGCAGCATTATCAACATGTGTCCTCTGTCCTATTAAAGTGTTGCATTTTTCATGTGATGGATGAAACAAAAATAATGCAATGTGCTAAGAGCAGAAGATGTTGCCCCGTAGTCTGGACAGTTTTATATTTTGTCAATAGAACAAACATCCCTAAAAAGTGTTGAGTCTGTGTGGAAGAGAACAAAAAAATGTGACAGCCGGAAGAAAGTGCGACATTTTTGCTAGAATAAAAAAGGCCATTAGTCAAAGTAAGGATTAAAATTTTTGATTTTTTTTAATAATTAAATTTTTTGTGTTGAAGTACGCGTTGTAAGGAAACGTACGTTTGCTATTTTTAAAGCTTTTAGCTTGTGGCAAAATTCATTTGATAATTTCTACTATTTCCTGATTTTTGGTCATTTATTTCTCAAATGTTTTTTGGAATTTTTCCACACGGAAAGTAAATAATGGAGGAAAATGGAAACAAAATTTTAATTAGACTTGATAGTCTTACAACACTCTACTAAAATTAAATACGCAGCTGCATACTCGGAATTCATATTTATCTATTCAGAAGTTGCATTAATTTTCTGAATTTTTCGGCAAGCTTGGAAATATGAGCTTAAACAAAGTGCGTCGTTAAATTCTAAAAAATTTTTAGTGGAAATTATTAAATGATTGCAAGCCTTTTTATTAATATCCTAAAAGTACCAACTGCAAAGGTAAATGTTTTGTTCACCAAATGTATGTAATTTTCGTTGTTGGTTGTGCTTTTTAAAGTAACTCTTAGGTATTATTAAATAAAACGAATGATTTAACATTCCTACTTTATTTTGTTACTAATGAAATAATAAAAAATGGCAATAAAAATCTATTTTTTCTTTGCATTTTAAAGTTGTAGCGTTTCTCTAAAAATGTATTTACTTTTTTCAACCCCAAATGTGGGAAAATAATACTGGTGGAAAAATTTTTGTAACAAAAATCAAATTCTACGTTTCAAAAGGATTTCGGTGTAGTTTTTGAGAGATTCATGTCCAAAGAGGCGAAAAACGCAGTTTGTGGCCATATTCACTCCTCAATATCTTTAAAATTACTCACTTTCATTAAAAACTGATTACATCTATTGGAAGCACGATCATTTCTTTTGAAGACAACGTAGATATCTGAATAAGATACCCGAAAAAGCAAAGCGCTGTTTTCAAGAGAAATGATCGTTCTTTCAATAGCTGCAATGATCTTTTAATGAAAGTTAGTAATTTAACAGATTGGGCATTTTTCGCCACTTTGGAAATGAATATCTCAAAACCTACACATATTACCGAAAATCCGACTTCAGATTCAGAATCAGCGCACCGAAATCCTTTAGAAAAGTAGAATTTTATTTGAGTTAGAAAATTTTTTGGAAATTTTTTCGGCCTGTGTAATTAAAGTCCAAATCCCGGGATCCCGGGATTATAAAATAAAATCTCGAAAATCCCGGGATCGTAAAAATCGGAAAAATTGGAATCCCTAGTACATACATATCGCACCCTAAATCAACTCAAAATTAAAAAAAAATTATACGAAATTCTAAAACAGAATTATCAATACACGCTATTTGCAATAATGAATAGGTATGTAATAGTAATGAGAAGTACGCACATTCAATTTAGAAAATTTTTCAAGTGTTATCTAAGTATCAGAGTCATATCAGAGTTAACTTTTCATTGCTTTTTACGATATCTTAGGTTGTAACCTCCCTATCTGCTCCGCTCCCCCCCTAAATTCTGCAATTATAAGACAAACTTTGACTTATATGCAATTTCGAAGTGACAAAGATTCTATGAAATTTATTTCTTCGTTCAATCGCCGTCGGCTTTGCTTCAAATATCAGATGGTTAGGGAAGAATTTGGTATAAAGAGTATTCTATTTGCACCTGCATATGTCATACTTACATTTTTCACAGACTTGTTATTTTTGTATAAAAATATTTTTTTTTTTACTTACTGAGTACTACGAATAATGAATTAAAGCATGCATAACTCCCGCTCCCTTAAAATGCCCCAAAATTTTTTTTTGCTAATAGTAGTTACTAATGGAATGCCCAACATAATAATATAATATAATACAATGGCGCTATTATAACTCTGACGAGTTTTATGGCCGAGCTTCTCTCCCAATGTGAGGTGTGCTCCTTTTTTTTTTTCCTACTAATTGGGTGGACCTACAGTTTTATGCCGGCTCCGAACGGCGAATGCATTTTTTGTGAGAAGCTTTTTCATGGCAGAAATACACTCGGAGGGTATGCCGCCCACTGCCGAGAGGTGACCGCTGCTCTTAAAAAACCCAATAATTGGATTTTTACTAATTAGAAAAATTGTTTTGGTGTTTGGCTCGGAACGTGATTTGAACCCGAGACCCCTGGCATAGCAGGCGAGCACTCTACCCACTGCACCACAGCGGCCACCGGGAATGCCCAACAACATCATACAAAAGCGCCATCCGACCGTGGTCCAGAACATAAAAATTGCGAATAATGTTTGCAAAGAAAATTATTTGCAAAAATAAGAAATGCAGTTTGGTAGAAGGTACCATCTTTTATATATATGTCAAAATTTAGCAAAATCGGTTAGACCAATCGTGAGAAAATCGGCAAAAACTGAGGAACTTCGAAAAGTGTTGATAGCCATAAGTTTGAAAATAATTCGAATTTCGAAAAACTGGGCCAATCGTATTTTTTTTTGTTGTGAACATACATACAAAAAGGTTTCAGAAAAAAAGTACAGCTTCGAAAAAAAGTGGCCCACTTCAGAAAATTCAACTCAAATGCGACAATACTTGCAGAATTCAATTTTTCTTTATATGAATACGCACATATACATATCGCTATCTTAGAGTGCAAATTGTGTAAGTCCTTTTCTAAAACTTTGTAGGAGACCCAAAAAAAATTTAGAAATAAAAAAAAATTTTGTTCATGTAAATATCCAACAAAACGTAAATTTCACAGGAGAAGGCTTTTTTTTAATTTTCTTTACATACAGTTTGTATGCAGCCTTGAAATTTATTTAGTCTCTAACTTCGAAATGGCACATTAAACCGCTATGAAATTTTGGGAGTTAATGCGTGTGATAATAAGGTATTGATTTCCATAAAAAAGCAAAAACCATAATTTTGTTGGTTACACTTTTTTTGGCGGTCAAGGCTTGATATTTTGGACTTCACAATTTTCTTCGCTTATACATACAGGAACGCATTAATGGCGCACAACAAATACAAAAATAATAACAAAATTTCTTGATAAGATAGCACCTTTGCATGCCCAAACTGACCAACTGCGACTACTTAAGATCAAATTATTCTATTCCGCCATAATAAAAACGACTATTCAACCAAATAAAGGAATAAAATAAAAACGTAAATAATTTACAGAAACAGCCAACGGAAATGCAAACACACGCGCAATCATCTAACGCACACATTTGGGGGTAATGGGTAATTTTTCGATATGAAAGCAAGCGTCCATATTGTAATTAAATTGCGATTAGGCCACCATTTTACTTGTTCGTATTATTATTATGTACAAACATATATACATATATACATACATATGTATATACCCCCTGCAGGCAAAACAACTAGTTGCATACTACAATACTACCAGTTTGAAAATGTCGGCATCTAGTTGCCCAACTATCCATTTTACTTGAAAGCAACTGGTAGTTTTAACGTGGCGATGGCCTACGAGATGGCAATTGTCTTCCCTTGCATAAGCTTCATACTAGAAAAATACCACTCAGTTTCATACCAGTAGACAACACATCAGCTTCATACTAGAAAAATACCAGTTAAGGGTATACTAGAAAAATATCAGTCAGAATAATACTGGAAAAATGCCAATTCGTCTAGGTGAAAAATAGCATTTTAGTTCATTTAATAAAGCTCACTTTAATTAGATCAGTACTTTTTAAAGTTACATTTAGTACATATTATATACAGTACACGCAAAGATGTATAGTAAGGTAGAATAATGGCTTCGTGTTACTGCGGCAGTTGGCTGATAGAATCTCCGATTTGGATGAAACCAAATCAATTAACTAAACTCTTCTTGCCACCTGCTGCAAAGATATATGCGTAAATTTACTTAAAAATCGCCAATAAAGCTTAGTTTGTGATAGAATTGCACAAACTGCTATATTCAGTTAATAAATAAATTGGTATATTACTAGTAGAATACCAACAAGTATGATTTTGTCTTTTTAAAAGCGGTTGATCAACTAGTAGATAGCTAACTAGTATAATTTTGTCTGTTCCATACCATTTGATCAAGTAGTAGAAAACCAACTAGAATAACTTTGTCCGTTTCATACCAGTTGATCAACTGGTAGAAAACCAACTAGTTGTTTTTTTTTCCTTTACATACCAGTTGATCAACTAGTTTATTTTCATACTAGTTTAATTTTGCCTGCAGGGCCATACCTACTATAATGGTATCTACTATTATTTGATTGTTGTTAGTGTTGTGTTAACAGGAGAGCCGTTACTACCGCTGATGATGATGGTTTCGTTGTTTACTGAGTACCTAATTGGTTTGAGCGGTAAATGTTTTTACATAATACGAGTTGTATGTACGCAGTATGTTAAGTTTTTGTTGTTCTATTTGCTAGTTTGGTGCCTTGAAGGAAATCATTAAACTAATTACACTTCGTAGGCTTTGATTACACAAAAGTCTATCTTTCATATCGCTATAATCTATTTGCACACGTGCACGCCTACATACATACATACATACGCTCAAAAAACTCAAATCCCTCTATCTCTACTTGAGATATGAGCACATAACAGAAAACCAAGTATTAAAATGTTTGGAGTAGAGTGAATCAGGGTATAACAGCAAGCAGCGCTGCCAACGAATGCTTTTTTTTGCCAACGTATTCCGAATTGATCATCGACCTTTTTGCTGGGTACATATGTGGTTCCAAAGGGTGGACCAAAATTTTATGAAGCAAATCAAGTTCTCCCGAAATCCGCGGAACAACCCGAATTTTTTGCACTGTACTACGGAAATCTATACCGAAAATTTTGCCTTAATATATTAAAGTTTAGAGGTCGCGCAAATGCCTTAAAGTTTCCTTCTGCTTTTACATAAGTAATGGTGAGTTTTATTTTTCGATCAGAAAATAAAAGTTATTTTTTGAGTTTTATTTTTCCCTCAGAAAATAAAAGTTATTTTTTGAGTTTTATTTTTCCATCAGAAAATAATAGTTATTTTTTTAAATTTTATTTTTCGCTTAGAAAATAAGTTATTTTTTTTGGGTGCTATTTTTTGATCACAAAATAAAATTTATTTTTTGAGTTTTATTTTTCGATCAGTAAATAAAAGTTATTTTTTTGAGTTTTATTTTTCGATCAGAAAATAAAAGATATTTTTCAGCATTATTTTTCGATCAAAAAATAATAGTTATTTTTTTAGATTTAAAGTTGAGTTTTTTTTTCGATCAGAAAATATAAGTTATGTTTTGAGTTTTATTTTTCGATCAGAAAATAAGTTATTTTTTTTGGGTGCTATTTTTTGATCACAAAATAAAATTTATTTTTTAAGCTTTATTTTTGGATCAGAAAATAAAAGTTATTTTCTGAGTTTTATTCTTCTGGTCATAGAATAAAACTTTTTCAAATAACTTTTATTTTCTGATAAGTTTTACTTTCTGAGGGAAAAATAACTTATTTTCTGATCAAATATAAAACTCAAAAAATAAATTTTATTTTCTGATCGAAAAATAAAACTCAAAAAATAACTTATTTTCTAAGTGAAAAATAAAACTCAAAAAAATAACTTATTTTCTGATCGAAAAATTAAACTCAAAAAATAACTTTTATTTTCTGAGCAGAAAATAAAACTCAGAAAACAATGATTAAAAATCAATTTTTTTTTATAAAAATCGAAAAAATAAAAGTTAATGCACCTGGACTTGGTCTGCGTTACGGTGATTACATCTGTGTACTTCTTTTGCGTTTAGTATTTCTCCTTCAGTATGATTTTCTTAGTCAAAATTTAAAAAATTAAAAAATAAATTTTATTTTCTGATCGAAAAATAAAATTCAAAAAATAACTTTTATTTTCTGAAGGAAAAATAAAACTCAAAAAACAACTTTTAATTTCTGATCGAAAAATAAAACTCAAAAAATAACTTTTATTTTCTGATCGAAAAATAGAACTCAAAAAATAACTTATTTTCTGATCGAAAAATAAAACTCAAGAAATAACTTTTGTTTTGTGAGCAGAAAATAAACGTCAGCATATAATGATTAAAAATCAATTTTTTGGATATAACTCATAACCGTTACGGACCCTGATCACAATGAAAATATGTAGCTATATGTTGAAGTCCTGCTCAACGCCTTTCATTTGATAGCAATATCGCTCAGAAACTTTACGGGGTCACTCGGTTCCACGTTTTGATCCATATCTGGGGACCCGGCATAGGCTTCGCAACGAAAATAACTGTACGTTGAATGCCTGCTCAACATCTTTCATTTGATACCTTTATTGCTTAAAGACTTATCGGGTCACTCTGGGTCCATATTAGTCCTATATTCCGGGTAGTTTCCACTTTCTTCTATATATTTTATCATGTGCGCTGATACAACATGAATCTACTGTCAAAATTTCATAAAGATCGGTTGATTTCTTTGGGAGACCATAAAGGACACACACATTCATTTTTAAATACATATCTACATCTACATACATACATACATATGTATATATTAATACGCTAACATGAATTTTGTCCGAGACCTTTTGGCGATTCTACCGCACCGATTTTAAAAGTTAGACCATTATTACAAAGGGAATTCCCGAGAATAGGTCCATTTTTATTTTCGTTAAAATCGGTTGGAAAATACGTGCACAATCGCCGTTGGAAAATGTCTGTGTAATTGTTGTTGTTGCAGAAAATTCCTAAGCTATTGGGTCATATTAATAAAAGCCAACCATTTGCTTTTGCTAAAGATTTCAGACCTTTTACTAAAATTTTGAAATTTTGTTCATACAAATTAATGTCAAATTTCTGAAATTTTGAGTAAAAGCATTTGCTTGAATTTTATTAATATGGCCCATTGTTATTGCAAAACACAATAACTGTCATAACTTTACCTAAATATTGTGTTGCCTGTTATTAGGCGTAATAAATGGGCTGTGTCCAAACTAAAACAAAATAAATAATAGCTTAAAAAACTAAAAAAACACGCTTTAATCTTAAAAATCGTACTAAAAATTGAGAAATAATTTAATTAGAAACAAAATGATGAACGAAAATATAAGTATTTACGGAAAAGCGTGGGGTGCTCAGTATGTCAAAAAATATTTAAAATCGGTGTTTTTTTACTAATAATTTTATTTTGACTTTTTTGAGATTTCATATATCGTACTCTTTAATTTCGCAACTAGGTATATTTTTGTAGTTGTACGAATCGAATATTTTCATGTTCAAATATTATTGAGCAGCCCCACGCTTTTCCTTAAATACTTATATTTTCGTTCATCATTTTGTTTCTAATTAAATTATTTCTCAATTTTTAGTACGATTTTTAAGATTAAAGCGGGTTTTTTTAGTTTTTTAAGCTATTATTTATTTTTGAATTTTTAGTGAAATTTTTCATTAAAGGACGTTTTATGCGGACGCAAGAATAAAAGTAACAAGTAAAAGCGCGGCTGTCTTCGGCCGTACCGAAGACTTCATACCTTTCATGAGTGGGGAAATGAAAAGTTACCTATGTATGTACATAGCCTGATTAAGTGTAATTTATAATTTTTGATTCTGTGGGTTATTTATGGAAAGATTTATTAGAAAAAATGGTGCCTTGGCTATTTAAATGGAGGAGCTACACACCAAAATGTCCATATCTGAACAATCGGTTGTATGGGAGCTATATGTTATAACGGTCCGATCTTGACAATTTTCGGTAATCCCGTTTGGGCCCATATGGGTACAAATACTTCAAAATTTCACGCCGTTAGCTGTTAAAATGGAGGAGTTGTACACCAAAATGTCCATATCTGAACAATCGGTTGTAGGGGAGCTATATGTTATAGTGGTCCGATCTTAACAATTTTCGGCAATCCCGTTTGGGTCCATATGGGTACAAATACTTCAAAATTTCAGGCCGTTAGCTATTAAAATGGAGGAGTTATACACCAAAATGTGTATATCTGAATAAACGGATGTTGTGGAACTATATGTTATAGTGGTCCGATCTTGACAATTTTCGTTAACCTTGTTTGGGCCAAAATGGGTACGTCTACTTCAAAGTTTCATGTCCTTAGCTGTTTAAATTGGGAAGTTATGCACAAATTACATCCAAAAAATTCATGTATATCTGAATAATCGGTTGTTTTCTATATGTTATAGTGGTCCGATTCGGCCGGTTCCGACAAATGATCAGCTGCATATAACAATATACCAGTATTCCGAATTTCATTCAGATATCTCAAAAACTGAGGGACTAGTTTGCGTTCACACAGACGGACGGACGGACGGACATGGCTTAATCGACTCAGCTCGTGATTCTGACCATATCGGTATATATTTTGGTGGGTCCCCCACGCTTCCTTCTGGTACTTTCGACAAAAATTTTTTGGCACTAAGTTATAATACCATTTCATTCTCATGAAAGGTATAAAAAGAAGTCTGATGGGATGTGGTGTTCTCCGAAATAGATCTACATACATATGTATGTATTTATAACTTCTACCAAAAGTCCCAATATGCAGTGAAGTAAACTAGCTTATTACGCAATATTTTCCAAACCCTTTTATTCAAGGTTTTCCAAACTAGTTTGGAAATACAAAATTTCCCAAACGTTTTGTTATATTTCACAATCAGAAAGTGAAGAGAAGTTGAGGTGAAGCATTTGAAAAGAACAAAAAAAAAAGAAACCTGATTGAATAAATTCGAATTTAGACAATTAAGCTGCGAATACGTTTGTAGCGTAATGGTGAGGTATGCTGCCTACGGACCAAGGAGCTCAGGTTCGAGTCCCGAGTGGCGCATTTTTTTATTTTTTTATTTTTATTTTTTATTTTTTTTTTTTATAGAAATTTTTTTCACCTCACGTTTACAAAACATTGTATAAAAATGTAATTAGGGTTCCTTTTCGTTAATTCAGAACTTACTATTAAATGAATTACAAACAAAACTAGTTCTTGCTTTGCATACATATGTATGTACATGCGATTGTTTTTATTGCAAACACAACAATGACAAAACAGAATGTTGTTACACAAAACCAGTTCTTGCTCTGCATACGTATGTATGTATGTACATTGTACATGCGGCTGATTTCATTGCAAATACAACAAACCCAAAACAGAAGCTACAAGCTTCATTTTTTTTGAGTGAATTTATGCATTGAGTTTATCGCCATCGCTATGAGCGATCGCTGGCTGTTGTGCGTTAGTTCGCTCGCTATTTGAGTGGTTATAGGTTTTTCTTTGAACATTTGTTTGTGATTTGAGTAGAATGTATTTTTAAGCGTTCGTGAGTAAGTTTTTCCGTACCCTGCAAGCTTGTTACTTATTGGCCTGTATACGGGAGTGAATTGAAATTCATAGAGGCTATTTTGAAGAAAGGTAACATAAAAGCCGCAATGAAGCATAAGGGTGCCGACAGTCATCAACGAGTCGACCGAACGAATCGAGTACCCGTAAACATAACGAGTTGAACGAATTTTATGCCCGCATGACAACACAAAAATCAGCTGTTTTCTATTTTGAACAGCCGTGTGAGTGTTGCCGTGTTTGAAATAATGGGAAGACACAAAAATTTCGCATGAAATACCCAAACTTAGTACCGATATTTATTCTCGATTTAAATTTTTAAATATATTGTTTTCTTTCAGAAAAAAAAGAGCCGTAGGCGAAAATTTTTAATAAAAATATGCGCGATTTTGTATTCCAAGTTTTGGTAATTATCTAGTTTAGGTGACACGCTGAAAATTGGTAAATTTTCAAGAACTGGGGTGTCAATCGACGCGTTTTGGTCACATGAACACGAATTCGAAGCGGAACTTAATTTTTTAACACAATAAAAAATTGTTAACAAAAGACGGCGGGGTAAAAACAGTTTTTTGAGTGGTGTGGTCCTGTCCCTCCTCAGGAGTCAGAGTTGCATTTCTGATGCATTTTGTAATATCAGTTGTTCACTACCCGTTGGCCCGCTATCCGTTGATCCGTTCAAAAATGGTAAAAAGGGATAATTTTGAAATAAAAATTACTTTTATTTATCGTAAATTACTCTTTTCTTTTCATTGCCTAATTTCTCATTTATTTGAAAAATACGCTATCCATTTCCTATGTAGCAGGGATATGAAATAACTATTATTTCATTCAAACATGTACATTTTTCAAATATAACATCATTTATGCAACTTTTTTATTTCATCATGTGCGAAGTTATGCTCCGAAAAACATAAAAGTTATAACTGTATAATATCGATTTTAAGTTTATTTGAAACTAAAATAAACGCATTAAAAATGGTTACATGTGAATTAATAACATATACAGAAATGATAATTATTTTCATTAAATGAGCTAAACAATTATCTAATAACTCATATTTCGCTTAAGTAAACTTAAGCGGTTTTTCCTATGAACAAAGATATATTCTATTACATTTTACACTCGCATTGATTTCGTTTAATAATACAATGAAAAATACCGTTCAAATGTTTTAGTGGCTAAAAAAGTTCGTTCGGCAACACCGCGATGAGCAAAAGCAATCAGCTGACACGTTGTTATGGGAAAAATCAAAACTCGTTTGATTTCTTCGATACGGGCGGCTATGGGCGTTTATGTCAGCGTCGGTGAGATGTCGTTTACATGCAACTCCCATAAGATAGATCGTGTCAGCTGACACGGGTATGTGCGGGCGTTGATGACTGTTGGAACCATAAGATATAATGTTGAATGTCCTACTATATGATGCCGTTGGGCTGTTGATGTCATGTTTCGAATCCGGAGGAGAATAGAAATAATAAAGAGAACACAAAAAAGTGAATATTTGAAAGATATAATAATTTAGTTAATTTAGTTAAATGTTTACAACTTTTAGGATGGGATGAAGTTACATACATACATACATACATACATACATACATACAGGTGAAACTAATAAAAGCGTGTTAAAAAAACCATTGCCATCCAAACTAAGGTAAAAAAATAATTTTGTGTGAAAAGTTTTAGCTATTAATTAATAATTAATTAAAAATGGAAAAGGGTTGTGCTTGAACTACAAAAGGGTTTTGAATCAAATAAAGATCAATTTTAATAAAAAATATCATAATAAAGTTAAAAAAATTTTTGTATTCCGGAGTAGCTAAACCTCTAGAAAACTGTCGATTTATACAGTAGCGGAACCTCCTAGTAGATTTAATTAGGTTAGCATTAAATAATCTTTCAATTGCAGTAGATATGGATTAAATTAAAGTTGAAACAGTCAGCAGAATTTCTATTACTCTTTTACTATACATGGAGTTTTGATCATAAACTCAAGGATAACTGTAATGAATTTTTCTTTAAATTACTTATTGTTTGTAGAATATAAACTTTTTTATAATACTCGTATAATAATTATAATTTTTTCGAAATAAAACACCATTGTCTTTAACGCCTTCTGCAAATAGCAATTTTGTAACTAAAGTTGATGTTGATGGTAACAAACGGGAGTTTGGTGTTTGATAATCCATAATTATTTTCTTATATTTTGTTTTTCTGAATGAACCCAGTTGAATAAAATTTGTTGACAATACTGAACTGAACCACAAAGCTTTCCTGGGCATTTAGGTATTATGGTGACTTTTTTATTGCGCTTTCCGTCTTCGTTGGCATATCTTGCACATATCGACGCTTCCAAACAATGCTGTACTAAGTCTGAAAACTGTATTTTGCAGGAAAAGCTCTCAAAGATTAAACTCGATATGAAACTTCGGTAGTATGCTAAGTATATTTTCACTTGTAACTTCTGTTTGGATTGAACGATCAATACCAAAAGTCGACAATATCAAAGTTAGGGTACGCTATATATAAAACCGTAAGAAAAAATAAAAACTTGCTACGTTATTTTTCATGGCAAGCTCTTAAAGTTTTTATTCTGTAAAATTCCCGAGTTATATTATATGTACACTTTTTCTTCGATATGTATACCTTTTGATTGGATTGTTCGATTGATACCAAAATTTGACAGCATCCAAATTAAGACACGTTATACGTGATAACTAGGGAAGCTAAAAATATGCACGAAAAATTTCAAAATATGCATGCTACTATGCCCGAAAAATAACTGAAATATGTTCGTAAATATGCACGAAAAAATCTCATTATATGCATATATGCCTAAAAAATACCTGAAATATGCTCAAAAAATTCATACATACGTCTATTCCATTTCAAGAACTGAAACGTACAATTCACATTTTCCTCATTTAAAAAAATTGTTTTTAAATACTACAAGATACTTTAAATTAACTTTAGATTTGTATTTATGTAAATACAGGAGATATTTTTACAAATCAAATGAAACCATTCCACTAAGGTTGCGCAGGGTTGCATTGAACTATCGTATATTTTCCAGTGTGAATTTGTGGCGGTTTTCCGAGAAAAAGCTCTTGTATCGGAAAACGATTAATATTGACCGTGTAGCATCGAGTATTGATGGATCGCGATTCTGGATCGCAAAATATTTAGAAATTTTGAAACCCACGATCCGGATCACAATATTGACAATACGGATTGACTGTGTAGCATGAAAATTTTGCTACCCATCAAAATGCGTGTAATTTTGAAATCCGTATCTATATCGCAATATTGGCAATACACGAATTGAAAGTGTGAAAAGGACCGAAGTAAAATATTTTAAACCTCAGAGCGAGAAAAATAACGCAATATCATATTGAACGTGTAGCACTAGTCTGCGATTCATCAGACCAAAGATCGCGATTCATTTTGAAAGTGTAGCGTATGCCTATGTATGTCGATACATGTTGCATGTTATTGTTCCCTTCAAATTTTCACACTACAGGTGTTTTCTATCAATAACAGGGCATCGAAGCAAAGTTTTTTTACTCTGGGTTTGCTTCGAGGCTCTGATCAGCATACAAGAACTTAGGGTGAAAACAGAATTGGTACGTAACGACACGACATTGCGACAACGACAGTACCTACCTTGACGTAAAAATGTCGGTGCGAAGCCAGCGAATGAAACATAATAAATGCGGCAACGACCGCCCCTATACAAGGCTCGTTGCTGCCACGTTACAGTTTTTCATTCGCAGCTAAAAAGTTTTTGGTTTAGATCGTAATTTTTTAATGTAAAATAATAAATAAAGTAGCTAAATTTATTAATTGAATGCTTTAAACTGTTATTATATTTGGTTGTGTATAAATACTTCTGCTTTTTTTGTAAAGTTTCGTTAGATTTATTGAGTTGTCAAAATTTTCATATTTTATAATGCAGTGGCAACTCATCGTCCGCTCGTCGTCGTCACCCAAATTAGAAATCGGCCTAAGTTGACGACAAAGTAATTTTGTCGGTGGACGACATCGTGTCGCGTCGTCTTTATTATAATTGCTTTCATAAGAATGCATGGGTTTTAATTTTGACAGGCTGTCGTTTTCGCAATGTCGTGTCGTTACGTTCCGATTCTGTTTTCACCCTAAGTTCTTGTATGCTGATCAGAGCCTCGAAGCAAACCCAGAGTAAAAAAAACTTTGCTTCGATGCCCTGTTATTAATAGAAAACACCTGTAGTGTGAAAATTTGAAGGGAACAATAACATGCAATATGTATCGACATACATAGGCATACGCTACACTGTCAATATGAATCGCGATCTTTGTCGTGGTGAATTTTTATAAGGGAAAATGCTCCGCTCCGGGGCCCAGATCAATAGTTAAATAGCCTTGATTGTATGATACTATTTTTCGATATTGCTCGATTAAGTGCCAAAATATGCTAAAATAAGCACGAAATGCATTTTGACCGTAAATATGCATTTTAGGTCTAAATATGCATTTGCATATGCAATATGCATTTGTATATTTTTAGCTTCCCTAGTGATAACACGAAAAACGGGAACATGTACTAAGTCGACTTAGTACAGTATTGTTTGGGAGCGTTGATATAATAATAATAATAATAATAATAATAATAATAATAATAATAATAATAACAATAATAATAATAATAATAATAATAATAATAATAATAATAATAATAATAATAATAATAATAATAATAATAATAATAATAATAATAACAATAATAATAATAATAATAATAATAATAATAATAATAATAATAATAATAATAATAATAATAATAATAATAATAATAATAATAATAATAATAATAATAATAATAATAATAATAATAATAATAATAATAATAATAATAATAATAATAATAATAATAATAATAATAATAATAATAATAATAATAATAATAATAATAATAATAATAATAATAATAATAATAATAATAATAATAATAATAATAATAATAATAATAATAATAATAATAATAATAATAATAATAATAATAATAATAATATAATAATAATAATAATAATAATAATAATAATAATAATAATAATAATAATAATAATAATAATAATAATAATAATAATAATAATAATAATAATAATAATAATAATAATAATAAATAATAATAATAATAATAATAATAATAATAATAATAATAATAATAATAATAATAATAATAATAATAATAATAATAATAATAATAATAATAATAATAATAATAATAATAATAATAATAATAATAATAATAATAATAATAATAATAATAATAATAATAATAATAATAATAATAATAATAATAATAATAATAATAATAATAATAATAATAATAATAATAATAATAATAATAATAATAATAATAATAATAATAATAAATAATAATAATAATAATAATAATAATAAATAATAATAATAATAATAATAATAATAATAATAATAATAATAATAATAATAATAATAATAATAATAATAATAATAATAATAATAATAATAATAATAATAATAATAATAATAATAATAATAATAATAATAATAATAATAATAATAATAATAATAATAATAATAATAATAATAATAATAATAATAATAATAATAATAATAATAATAATAATAATAATAATAATAATAATAATAATAATAATAATAATAATAATAATAATAATAATAATAATAATAATAATAATAATAATAATAATAATAATAATAATAATAATAATAATAATAATAATAATAATATAATAATAATAATAATAATAATAATAATAATAATAATAATAATAATAATAATAATAATAATAATAATAATAATAATAATAATAATAATAATAATAATAATAATAATAATAATAATAATAATAATAATAATAATAATAATAATAATAATAATAATAATAATAATAATAATAATAATAATAATAATAATAATAATAATAATAATAATAATAATAATAATAATAATAATAATAATAATAATAATAATAATAATAATAATAATAATAATAATAATAATAATAATAATAATAATAATAATAATAATAATAATAATAATAATAATAATAATAATAATAATAATATAATAATAATAATAATAATAATAATAATAATAATAATAATAATAATAATAATAATAATAATAATAATAATAATAATAATAATAATAATAATAATAATAATAATAATAATAATAATAATAATAATAATAATAATAATAATAATAATAATAATAATATAATATTAATAATAATAATAATAATAATAATAATAATAATAATAATAATAATAATAATAATAATAATAATAATAATAATAATAATAATAATAATAATAATAATAATAATAATAATAATAATAATAATAATAATAATAATAATAATAATAATAATAATAATAATAATAATAATAATAATAATAATAATAATAATAATAATAATAATAATAATAATAATAATAATAATAATAATAATAATAATAATAATATAATAATAATAATAATAATAATAATAATAATAATAATAATAATAATAATAATAATAATAAATAATAATAATAATAATAATAATAATAATAATAATAATAATAATAATAATAATAATAATAATAATAATAATAATAATAATAATAATAATAATAATAATAATAATAATAATAATAATAATAATAATAATAATAATAATAATAATAATAATAATATAATAATAATAATAATAATAATAATAATAATAATAATAATAATAATAATAATAATAATAATAATAATAATAATAATAATAATAATAATAATAATAATAATAATAATAATAATAATAATAATAATAATAATAATAATAATAATAATAATAATAATAATAATAATAATAATAATAATAATAATAATAATAATAATAATAATAATAATAATAATAATAATAATAATAATAATAATAATAATAATAATAATAATAATAATAATAATAATAATAATAATAATAATAATAATAATAATAATAATAATAATAATAATAATAATAATAATATAATAATAATAATAATAATAATAATAATAATAATAATAATAATAATAATAATAATAATAATAATAATAATAATAATAATAATAATAATAATAATAATAATAATAATAATAATAATAATAATAATAATAATAATAATAATAATAATAATAATAATAATAATAATAATAATAATAATAATAATAATAATAATAATAATAATAATAATAATAATAATAATAATAATAATAATAATAATAATAATAATAATAATAATAATAATAATAATAATAATAATAATAATAATAATAATAATAATAATAATAATAATAATAATAATAATAATAATAATAATAATAATAATAATAATAATAATAATAATAATAATAATAATAATAATAATAATAATAATAATAATAATAATAATATAATAATAATAATAATAATAATAATAATAATAATAATAATAATAATAATAATAATAATAATAATAATAATAATAATAATAATAATAATAATAATAATAATAATAATAATAATAATAATAATAATAATAATAATAATAATAATAATAATAATAATAATAATAATAATAATAATAATAATAATAATAATAATAATAATAATAATAATAATAATAATAATAATAATAATAATAATAATAATAATAATAATAATAATAATAATAATAATAATAATAATAATAATAATAATAATAATAATAATAATAATAATAATAATAATAATAATAATAATAATAATAATAATAATAATAATAATAATAATAATAATAATAATAATAATAATAATAATAATAATAATAATAATAATAATAATAATAATAATAATAATAATAATAATAATAATAATAATAATAATAATAATAATAATAATAATAATAATAATAATAATAATAATAATAATAATAATAATAATAATAATAATAATAATAATAATAATAATAATAATAATAATAATAATAATAATAATAATAATAATAATAATAATAATAATAATAATAATAATAATAATAATAATAATAATAATAATAATAATAATAATAATAATAATAATAATAATAATAATAATAATAATAATAATAATAATAATAATAATAATAATAATAATAATAATAATAATAATATAATAATAATAATAATAATAATAATAATAATAATAATAATAATAATAATAATAATAATAATAATAATAATAATAATAATAATAATATAATAATAATAATAATAATAATAATAATAATAATAATAATAATAATAATAATAATAATAATAATAATAATAATAATAATAATAATAATAATAATAATAATAATAATAATAATAATAATAATAATAATAATAATAATAATAATAATAATAATAATAATAATAATAATAATAATAATAATAATAATAATAATAATAATAATAATAATAATAATAATAATAATAATAATAATAATAATAATAATAATAATAATAATAATAATAATAATAATAATAATAATAATAATAATAATAATAATAATATAATATAATAATAATAATAATAATAATAATAATAATAATAATAATAATAATAATAATAATAATAATAATAATAATAATAATAATAATAATAATAATAATAATAATAATAATAATAATAATAATAATAATAATAATAATAATAATAATAATAATAATAATAATAATAATAATAATAATAATAATAATATAATAATAATAATAATAATAATAATAATAATAATAATAATAATAATAATAATAATAATAATAATAATAATAATAATAATAATAATAATAATAATAATAATAATAATAATAATAATAATAATAATAATAATAATAATAATAATAATAATAATAATAATAATAATAATAATAATAATAATAATAATAATAATAATAATAATAATAATAATAATAATAATAATAATAATAATAATAATATAATAATAATAATAATAATAATAATAATAATAATAATAATAATAATAATAATAATAATAATAATAATAATAATAATAATAATAATAATAATAATAATAATAATAATAATAATAATAATAATAATAATAATAATAATAATAATAATAATAATAATAATAATAATAATAATAATAATAATAATAATAATAATAATAATAATAATAATAATAATAATAATAATAATAATAATAATAATAATAATAATAATAATAATAATAATAATAATAATAATAATAATAATAATAATAATAATAATAATAATAATAATAATAATAATAATAATAATAATATAATAATAATAATAATAATAATAATAATAATAATAATAATAATAATAATAATAATAATAATAATAATAATAATAATAATAATAATAATAATAATAATAATAATAATAATAATAATAATAATAATAATAATAATATAATAATAATAATAATAATAATAATAATAATAATAATAATAATAATAATAATAATAATAATAATAATAATAATAATAATAATAATAATAATAATAATAATAATAATAATAATAATAATAATAATAATAATAATAATAATAATAATAATAATAATAATAATAATAATAATAATAATAATAATAATAATAATAATAATAATAATAATAATAATAATAATAATAATAATAATAATAATAATAATAATAATAATAATAATAATAATAATAATAATAATATAATAATAATAATAATAATAATAATAATAATAATAATAATAATAATAATAATAATAATAATAATAATAATAATAATAATAATAATAATAATAATAATAATAATAATAATAATAATAATAATAATAATAATAATAATAATAATAATAATAATAATAATAATAATAATAATAATAATATAATAATAATAATAATAATAATAATAATAATAATAATAATAATAATAATAATAATAATAATAATAATAATATAATAATAATAATAATAATAATATAATAATAATAATATAATAATAATAATAATAATAATAATAATAATAATAATAATAATAATAATAATAATAATAATAATAATAATAATATAATAATAATAATAATAATAATAATAATAATAATAATAATAATAATAATAATAATAATAATAATAATAATAATATAATAATAATAATAATAATAATAATAATAATATAATAATAATAATAATAATAATAATAATAATAATAATAATAATAATAATAATAATAATAATAATAATAATAATAATAATAATAATAATAATAAAATAATAATAATAATAATAATAATAATAATAATAATAATAATAATAATAATAATAATAATAATAATAATAATAATAATAATAATAATAATAATAATAATAATAATAATAATAATAATAATAATAATAATAATAATAATAATAATAATAATAATAATAATAATAATAATAATAATAATAATAATAATAATAATAATAATATAATAATAATAATAATAATAATAATAATAATAATAATAATAATAATAATAATAATAATAATAATAATAATAATAATAATAATAATAATAATAATAATAATAATAATAATAATAATAATAATAATAATAATAATAATAATAATAATAATAATAATAATAATAATAATAATAATAATAATAATAATAATAATAATATAATAATAATAATAATAATTAATAATAATAATAATAATAATAATAATAATAATAATAATAATAATAATAATAATAATAATAATAATAATAATAATAATAATAATAATAATAATAATAATAATAATAATAATAATAATAATAATAATAATAATAATAATAATAATAATAATAATAATAATAATAATAATAATAATAATAATAATAATAATAATAATAATAATAATAATAATAATAATAATAATAATAATAATAATAATAATAATAATAATAATAATAATAATAATAATAATAATAATAATAATAATAATAATAATAATAATAATAATAATAATAATAATAATAATAATAATAATAATAATAATAATAATAATAATAATAATAATAATAATAATAATAATAATAATAATAATAATAATAATAATAATAATAATAATAATAATAATAATAATAATAATAATAATAATAATAATAATAATAATAATAATAATAATAATAATAATAATAATAATAATAATAATAATAATAATAATAATAATAATAATAATAATAATAATAATAATAATTATAATAATAATAATAATAATAATAATAATAATAATAATAATAATAATAATAATAATAATAATAATAATAATAATAATAATAATAATAATAATAATAATAATATAATAATAATAATAATAATAATAATAATAATAATAATAATAATAATAATAATAATAATAATAATAATAATAATAATAATAATAATAATAATAATAATAATAATAATAATAATAATAATAATAATAATAATAATAATAATAATAATAATAATAATAATAATAATAATAATAATAATAATAATAATAATAATAATAATAATAATTATAATAATAATAATAATAATAATAATAATAATAATAATAATAATAATAATAATAATAATAATAATAATAATAATAATAATAATAATAATGATAATAATAATAATAATAATAATAATAATAATAATAATAATGATATAATAATAATAATAATAATAATAATAATAATAATAATAATAATAATAATAATAATAATAATAATAATAATAATAATAATAATAATAATAATAATAATTAATAATAATAATGATAATAATAATAATAATAATAATAATAATAATAATAATAATAATAATAATAATAATAATAATAATAATAATAATAATAATAATAATAATAATAATAATAATAATAATAATAATAATAATAATAATAATAATAATAATAATAATAATAATAATAATAATAATAATAATAATAATAATAATAATAATAATAATAATAATAATAATAATAATAATAATAATAATAATAATAATAATAATAATAATAATAATAATAATAATAATAATAATAATAATAATAATAATAATAATAATAATAATAATAATAATAATAATAATAATAATAATAATAATAATAATAATAATAAATAATAATAATAATAATAATAATATAATAATAATAATAATAATAATAATAATAATAATAATAATAATTAATAATAATAATAATAATAATAATAATAATAATAATAATAATAATAATAATAATAATAATAATAATAATAATAATAATAATAATAATAATAATAATAATAATAATAATAATAATAATAATAATAATAATATAATAATAATAATAATAATAATAATAATAATAATAATAATAATAATAATAATAATAATAATAATAATAATAATAATAATAATAATAATAATAATAATAATAATAATAATAATAATAATAATAATAATAATAATAATAATAATAATAATAATAATAATAATAATAATAATAATAATAATAATAATAATAATAATAATAATAATAATAATAATAATAATAATAATAATAATAATAATAATAATAATAATAATAATAATAATAATAATAATAATAATAATAATAATAATAATAATAATAATAATAATAATAATAATAATAATAATAATAATAATAATAATAATAATAATAATAATAATAATAATAATAATAATAATAATAATAATAATAATAATAATAATAATAATAATAATAATAATAATAATAATAATAATAATAATAATAATAATAATAATAATAATAATAATAATAATAATAATAATAATAATAATAATAATAATAATAATAATAATAATAATAATAATAATAATAATAATAATAATAATAATAATAATAATTAATAATAATAATAATAATAAATAATAATAATAATAATAATAATAATAATAATAATAATAATAATAATAATAATAATAATAATAATAATAATAATAATAATAATAATAATAATAATAATAATAATAATAATAATAATAATAATAAATAATAA